>CAMQGK010000568.1:1140000-3540000 GCA_947000775.1 Pterois miles | reverse complement strand
ATCACTGTGGCCTCACATACCACGTTTTTGGCCATAACTCAAAGATTTTATGCTAATTATGACCATTTCACACAAATGTCTAAAAGGCTAAAATGTTTAAGTGATGACTTTCTGTACAGACATAGATGTAAATCACAAGGGCACAGGCGTGACCTCAAGGCGGTATTTTTTTATTTTTATTTTTATTTTTATTTTTATTTTTTTTCAAGGGTTCTGGATACATAGGGTATTATCATCATCATAGGGTAAAACTGAAAACTGAATTTCCCCACTGTGGGACTAATAAAGGAATATCTTCTTCTTCTTCTTCTTCTTCTTAATACATTATAATAAGGGGTCAGTAATGAAATTCCTGAGGTATAGACACATATAATGTATTACTAGCTGGTTTTAAGTCACTACAAGTGGTCAAAATTTGCTTTAAGTAAAGTGAAAAATATATTAAATCGATGCACAAAAAGTATAAAACCATTTATTTATTTCACGGTCAAAATAGAAATTGAGTACTTCAAATTTACCCAACTTCTAATGATGAAAAAGTGAAGTAAAACCAGTTTTTCATCTGTTCAA
Organism: Pterois miles; assembly: GCA_947000775.1. NCBI lineage: Eukaryota > Metazoa > Chordata > Actinopteri > Perciformes > Scorpaenidae > Pterois > Pterois miles. The sequence continues at coordinate 3,539,430 of CAMQGK010000568.1, read as the reverse complement.
AATCTTCCTTTAAGGGAGATTTTTCAAGTATTTAATACTCTTATCAACATGGGAGTGGACAAATATATAAAGATCAATTGTGTTAATGCCTCAAAGAAATTAATAGCGTTAAAACTTTTGTTTTAATGCGTTATTATGCATTATTATCGCATTGACAGCTCTAAATCAAATTGAATTTGGAATCAACTCAACAGCATTTATACTTTTACTTAAGATAATTTTAATTGAAATATTTGCATTACAGTGAGTAACGTGGTCCATGACAGACTGACGTGATGTGTTACAGTATCAGAGTTTCTATTGGCCCAAAACTAACATGAGTGGGATTCATCCATCCATCCATCCATCGTCAACCGCTTATCCCGTTAGGGTCCCGGGGGGGCTGGAGCCGATCCCAGCTGGCATTGGGCGAAGGCAGGGTTCACCCTGGACAGGTCGCCAGTCCATCGCAGGGCACATAGAAACAGACAACATATAGACAGACAACCATTCACGCTCACATCCACACCTACGGGCAATTTAGAGTAATCAATTAACCTAAACAGCATGTCTTTGATGGTGGGAGGAAGCCGGAGTACCCCGAGAAAACCCACCCTTACACGGGGAGAACATGCAAACTCCACACAGAAGAGCCGCAAGCTGAATCGAACCTGCGACCCTCTTCTTGAGGCGACAGCGCTAACCACTACACCACCGTGCACCCCAGTGGGATTCATGCACACAATATTTTTGTTTTATTGGCATATATTGTCGTCATCTTTATATATACAGTTTTTAATGATACAGCATAATTTCATAATTTATAGCAAATGATGTTACAGACCCCACTGGCAGAGTGCCACAGACCCCCAGGAGTCCCTGGACCCCATTTTGAGGATCGCTGTGTTAATCTTTCAGAGCACAGATGCTCGGGCCATATCCAGCACTAATGAAGCAATATAGCCAGTACTGCTGAAACATGGGTTAATGTACTGTAGATTACAGGACTGGGTTCAGATCCATAGGTTCATTAAACCCATATGGTTCCACAGAAGAGAATCAGACCTCAGTATAATTCACTTTGCATTATCTGCTGAGTGATACTACCTCAACAAAAATAACAGTAAACGCTTCTCTAAAACCAGGGGATTTGAGCAAAGCTGCCCGTCCATGAATTCTCAGTTTCTAATGTCTATTTATTGCACAGCGTGCATTTGCATTTTGGCCAGCTGCTGTGTGTGGGTTGAACACTAAATGCTCACACACAAGAACAATGGAGCACAAGCATCATGTGTGTACTGTATAAATCCAGCTGATGAACCCATCAAGAGGATTAACCCTCATCCTACCAAAATATTTAACATATCGACTGGGGACCTCAAGAATAAACTGCTGTAGGAAATAACCATCATAGAAAAATAATTACCTTATTTCAGTTAGTAATTAATGTCATCTGGAAAAAAATAAACAAACAAACAAGCAGATTATTATGATTTTAGAAATGTTTCAGTTGTCTATTGTGTAAAATAAAAATGCATACTGTCTTTCATACAAATTGCAGCTTTTATGCGAAAACACATTATATATACATTATATATTCATATTTAAAAGTAGGGGTGCACTGATACTGACAGCAGATTGCATATCGGGCAGATACTGACTCAGACGGCCAGACTGGGTGTCAATGACAACGGCTCCAGTCTATTCTGTGTTTATATACTATATACATTTAACTACTGGCGTATGACTTATTATTTTAGTAATAAATAAAATCTCTATTAATTTTAAAGATTTTTTTTTACCAAGTTGCTGGTGGATTACGTATTATTTTAATAATAAATTAATTTGATTTTGGTGAAAACAAAAAAAAAAATTGCTTAGGTTCCCATCAGGTGGTTGAAAATGGTACTGCATAACAGAGTTGGAGTACATCTGCAAGCCAAAAATTTGGCTGGTACTACACTGAACAGTCTTTTTGATCCCTACACACTTCCATAAATAAATAAACAGACAGCTAAAGAGATGGATGGATGGATGGATGGATGGAGATAGATAGATAGATAGATAGATAGATAGATAGATAGATAGATAGATAGACAAATTGATAAATAAATAGATAAATTGAGAAAGTAACTGAAAGTATATAAATATATATAGTACATAAACATATAAATACATAGATAAATATATAAATTATATGTAAATAAATATTTATAAATAAATACAAATATATAAATAAATGTATATATTTATTTTTATTTATATATTTTTAGCATTATATGCTATTTTATTATATATTAAATATAATTATTGTGTATTGTATATGTTATTTTATTTTATATAGTGTATATATTGCATATATATAGAGAGAGATTTCTGTTTTGTTTTGTTTTGGGGTTTTTTGTAAAATCAAGTGAGCTGAAGTGGGTGTTATGTTGCATTTTCGGGTACGAACACCATTTAAGGAAGCAGACCCACAGGTGGCATAATGTCGTAACGCAAAGGGTAAGGGTAGAGGATATTAAACCAAGCGAAACAAAAACAAAACACAAAGTTTATCATATATATTAACATATTAACATATGTAGTATCAGTGAGGCTGAACAGGGTGTGTAAGTGTTAAAATCTGATACAAACTACAGCATCTCTACAGGATGAGTGATCTCATGCAACTGAAACCATGAAAGCTTTATCACACCTTCACTTAAGTATATGCACGAATGGTTTACCACTGCACTAACAGCATGAACACAGCTCACCACAAACTGCGTCATGTGTTTCACTAGTAGCTCATTCTGCAGCATCTGAGTGCACGATGCAGAGATGAATGAAATGACAAATGAATGAATTTGTCTCATTAGCTGCAAAGGTCACTCCACCACTTCATTAACTAATATAATAGCTACCACTGTTAAAACATGTAATGTAGGATTAGTACAATGGTGATTCATAGCATGCTTCTTCGAGCATGTTGTCAGTCTCTTCATATAGGCGCTACCAGAAATGGGCCTGCAGGGTGTGATGGATGATATACAGTATGAACCTTTCAAATGTTTAGGTTCATACATGTATTTTGGGTTTCTACTAGAACATGTTTACATGCTTTAATGTTCAAAAAACACATTGCATTTGTGTACTATATTTATTACTGTAACTTACCTCCAAGTCTGAATTATTTTCTGTCTCTCGGTGCTTCCCATCAGGTCACCACTCTTTCCATCACACCTTTTTTTTATCCTTTACAAAATGATCTGTCACATTCTTTCACAGCGTGCGGCAAAAAGCGTCTTCTTCCTCCAGTGTGCTGCCTATTTCTTTACAAGTATTTTATGTCATGTGACTTTCCCTGTGTGTGTGTGTGTGTGTGTGTGTGTGTGTGTGTGTGTGTGTGTGTGTGTGGAGTGTGTTTTCTGGTGCATGCACCTTGTACTGGCTCCAGTATGGCGACCACAAACCAAGCCCAGTCTGATCTGATTGGCTTGAGAGAAAAACATGGCGCACCTTTGCAAAGGTAGTTCTCCAGCTGTGGGCGATGTATTCTAATGATCCTGCATGTGACAGAGGAAGTGGAGCCAAATCTGAATAGCTTGTTGAATCATGTTTTCTGATCTAGACAACCCATAAACTGAATGAGTCGTCTTATTTCACAGTTTGTGGGTTGGTAGTCGCTCCAGATATCTAAATGGATGTGCACTGAAAACATGAGTTTTTCATATGTCCCCTTTAAGGTCCAATGTCTTTCTCTTTCTTCTTTATTTTTTATTTTTTTTACATCGACAGGTTATTAAGATATTTTACTGGAGAATCTGCAGCGGAGGAATTCAGGATTTGCATTAAATCCACAGGGGACATTTTCATAAAGAAACTGACACCTTATCTAATCTCAGTTTCAATAGGTTTGGTATTAACAAGTAAACGCCTAAAACAAGAACATTTCTCGATCGTCTAATGTGGAAAATGAAACCGATCTATCTTCGGTGTTATTTTCACAGATATCACATTATGGGAAATGAGTGTGGAGAACATTCTGGGTTACTTGATCAAACGATGCTTCCTTTAAATACAGTCTGTGACGAGTTTTATCTTGTTTTCTGCAGAAATCTCAATCACTGTTATAGATGTGTAAGATGTGAAGACAGGACATTTGCAGTTAGATTGTTTAACCACTAGATTACACACATTTACCCAACTTTAATTAGTTTTGTTGGCGTCTACTAAACTACAGTACATGAACAACTTTAACTGTGCTACCTTGCATGTCATCTTTAGAGCTGAGTTTATACAAGAAGATACAGGTCAACCTTAAAATTCCTACCCGCTCTCTCCTGCAGCATGTCACAGTTTCGTTGCATGTGCATGCTTGTGTGTGTTTTGCAGACTCTGCAAAGACAAGGAAGGTAATTTATGCGAGGAAAGTTAGTGTACGAGATAAATTCTGCTCTGAGAAAACTTGAGATTTTGCCTCTGTTATTATTAGCAGCAGAATGTCCTCAATCTCTTTCTATTCCTCGCTCGTGGGTGGCACACAGAGGCGAAGCAATTTACACAACACATTTCATCACAACCAAACTCAGTGTGCTTTACATTAAAATGCATGTGCAACAGCCACCAAGCCAAGGACATTAAAGAAGCTGCATGCATAGATATAAACCACAGACACGCACCAAGTCTTAATGTAACAGGCTGCCCTAGTTACTGACATCCATTCTAAAGATCAGAAAGTTACTCCTAGGTTCCTGACTGTGACTCAAATTGTGAACCCATTTCCTGTCTCCGGTTTTTAACACCTACCGCAAGTACATACGTCTTTAACTGTAAGAAAGAAAGAAAAAAAATCAATATAGAGTATAGAGTCTGTTTATAGGAGGCTTGTCAGAGGAGAGAGAAATTAGTTTCTTTCCTGTAAAGACCTTAAAAATGCCAGATCAAGTTTTTTAGAGCTTAACACAAATGTGAATGCATTTCCCCAAAGTTCTGCCTCCCCAAGACAGTTGGGACAACTTGTTCTGAGATGAAAAAGTATTATTTATTGGGCCGCTAATCGGTTAAATATTTAATCAGGGTTAATCATGATTAAACATGATTAATTGTAAATGAATCACACATTTTTTTATCTGTTCAAAATGTACCATAAAGAGAGATTTGTCAAGTATTTAATACTCTTATCATGGAGTGGACAAATGTGCTGCTTTATGCAAATGTATGTATATACAGTATGTATTCTTGGAAATCAATTTAAAACACAAAAAATGACAGTTGAGCTTGTAGGATTTGATATTACAATCCTAAGTTAAATCAGCACTTTCTTGATATCTTGAGTGCGGATAGGGTAATCCCTTCATCAGGGTCATCAGGTGGGCACCCGCCTTCATTGGTGTTTTGTTGATGGGCCCATGACAACTCCATAACAGCGACACCTGCCGCTACCTTTTACCCCTTTTGCTTGTCATTTTGCAACCCAGTTGGGATCCTTTCCCTTCAGCCAAATCCAGTTGCCGCTTTGCTCGGCAGCTTCTGATAACAATCTGATGGCTTGTCAGTGCCTGGTTGTCAACGTGGCAACAAACCCTCGACACCCTACCTCTACCGGGAGCACCTGGGTACACCAACCACGTTGTTCAGCCTCGGTTGCTTGTCTGCATACCTCAGACTTTTGCATTGCACGCTTCATCAACTGCTGCCTCCCATAGAGGATCTCCTTCCTTTCAGGGTCCAGAAACCCTCACAGGTACTGCATTTAATATTAAACATGTTGTGATCATAACATGGCAAACTGCAGCCCAACAGGCAACAATAGTCAGTGTGCTGACTTGACTATGACTTGCCCCAAACTGCATGTGATTATCATTAAGTGGGCATGTCTGTAAAGGGGGGACTGGTGGGTACCCAGAGAACCCATTTACATTCACATTTCTGGAGGTCAAAGGTCAAGAGACCCCTTTGAAAATAGCCATGCCCGTTTTTCTTTGCCAAAATTTAGCATAACTTTGGAGCGTTATTTAGCCTCCTTCACGCCAGCCTAGTATGATATAACACTAGCTTTGCCCGCTACAACCCAAAAACCCCAAGAAATTAGTGGAATTAAAAGGAAATTTGCATGAATGCATTATTATCATGTTAACTTTGACAGCCCTAATTATCTACATTGAAACGGTTGCAGCCTAAAGTTGAACACCTCCTATTGACAATGTCACTCACATATTTCTTTGAGAAAAAGAAAACATTCTTTGAATTATTATGTTTTCATAAATTACTGAGATATGGGATTTGTCAAAAAATGACTTCTGACTGGCTCAACATTCACTCAGTGACTTCAAAGTGGGTCTTATTCAGTCAGGAAAAGCCTTTTATCTGTTTGTTGTCTTGCTTTTGTTGATTTGTAACAAGGTAGGAACAATACTGTACCAACGGAGAGCAGTCATGGACTCCTTTGGCAGAATATATTGTGTTCCTGTGAGACCGTATGCCTCATTGTAAAGTGCTGATTGAAAGAAAAGCCAGTCAACAGCATGGCCAACTGAAAAATAAGTCTTTCGATTAGAATAATCAAGATCAGCTGTGTCAAAGGAAGCTGTGAAGTTCAGCGAAACTTAAAGGAAGTTGGAGTATGAAACCCCAAACTGATCTGCCCATGTGAAACTTTGCTCATTCTTCTCACTGTTCACGGAAAGATTTTTGAAAGAGTACGTCATGAAAAGTTAGCAGAATGATTAATCATTTACAACAGCTCAGAAATTGAATCAGAGTGCCATGAAATTTCACAGGCTTCCCTCGTGGTTCAGATTAAGAACAAATAAATAAATGAAAGTAGTGATAACAGTAATAGCAGTGGTTTAATTTGAATTTACAAAAGCACAAATTTACAGCGGTGGATGTTAAAGACTGGTGTTTAAGGAAAAATCTGTGTTTATAATGATTTGTAATAAAATGTGTTTGGGCAGGGAGGGGGTGTGATGTAGGCCACAGCTCTGGAAAGCTGATGCTCAGTCTGTTTGTGTGGGATTTTATCGTCCTGAACCGTTTGGCGGACGGGAGTGGCTGTTGGCATGTGGGGTCTCTGATAATATTCCAGTGTTCATCCTCAATCGACTGGAATAAATGGTGTCCAGGTTTGGGAGCTCCGTCCCAACGGTGCTCTGGGCCGCCTTCACCGCCCGATGCAGGTCTTTACGCTCGGCGGCTGTACAGTTGGCATACCACACAGTGGCGCAGTTAGCCAGGATGCTCTCAGTGGCGGTCCTGTGGAAACTTAGCAGCAGTTTCTGTGGGAGCTGGGCCTGTTTCAGCCCTCTGAGGAAGGAGAGTCTCTGTTGGGCCATTTTAAAAGCAGCAGTAGGTAGAAATGGTGCAACTATGATTTAAAATACATTATTTTTATAACACCTGACAGTAGTGCTTGAGACAGGTAATCTGAAAAAAAAAAAAATCCTGTTCCTGTGTCCTCCAGTGTCCTCCGGTGCTCCTAATGACATCTGCAAGATTTCACAGACCGGAGGAAAACAACCAATCAGAGCTGCTGTCTCTGAGCAGCTGTAATCACTGGGCTAGATTTTTTAAAGCCTGAAAACAGCCACGAGGAGGTGCAGAAGTCTAGTTTTCTCTCAGAACACTTTGCTGAATTTTTGCCCAGTGATGCCAAAAACTTTCTGCCTAGTGAAGCTTTAACCAGATAAGATTGCAATAGATAAAGAGATACACCAATGTTTAGATCCTCCAGTAAAACCTCAGAACAATGGCTAGTCGTGCACATAGCAGTCACATTGTTCTCAGAGCGCTCTTCTCAAGAGGGCCGACTCTGCTCAGCAAGGAGGTGAACCTCATTACAGTCTCCAAAAATGTCTTTTTGTTCAGACAGCCTCCCGTTTGCTTCAGCGGATACTTAATGAATTATCATCCTCCCCGAGCAGCTCTTTTATCTCTGGACTCTCATTCTCCTCTTTTCTTTTTGAGAGCATATAGGATTTAACTGTCTGCTTGTATCCAAGACATTTGACCTAATGGTCTCAGATTCCCCCAACTGCTGCACGAATCCAACTTTGTTTTATGGGCCAGTGAAGATGTTTCCTGGTAGAGAAATAACGTATTGTGGATCTGTTGTCTCATTGTTCCACCAAGACACACAGCTTGTTTCACTGCATACACAGAGATACAATAGAGTAGAATAAATTACAATAGAAAATGGGATGGATTTAATCAATGGATTTAAACCTGCGGTAGGCAGAGAGTTTTTGGCATCATTTGGGCAAAAAATTACCTTTCAGCATATTGTAATTCAAGTGTTCGGAAAGAAAACCATATGTATAATACATAAAAGATGTATAAAGAGAACTGGATCCAGCGTTGGAGGCGGTGCCCCGTTCATTCCTATGAAGGTGGTGCATGAAGCCAAAATGGCTCCACTTCCGTTTGGAGAAGTAGTCGGATCTTCTAGGTCTTACTGGGCCCTACTGCACATGTCCGGTATACACAGTAGCGTCCACTCGGTCACATGACTCGGTCACATGACTCGGTCCCAGCGTCACGGCTTGTGCTGTCGTCGTGGTCTGGATCTCCATAGACATAAACGGAGGAAGGAAATAACTCAGGATTCAACTATTAGTGTGTTTTACAACTTTTAGGACCTAACGATTTAATAAGGACCATTAGAGTGTTTGTACTGTGGATTTGATTCACCTCAAAAAAGTTATCTGTTGAGTTACAGACGTCTCTTTCTCAGTGTACGTAGCTGTAGCAGACAGTGTGTGTACAGTTTATTTGTCGTGAATAAATGCTACGAGGCTACAAGCTACAACTCCTCAGCTGGAAGTCCAGAGCCAACTTCCTGTATCTGCGCCGGATCTCTCTTAAGGAGGACCAGCTTTTCCCCTTAAAGTGACGAGCAGCTCCTCTGAGTTTTTCTCGGCTTTATGATTAATTATTATTTCTTTTCACCATTTAACTGCTAGCGTTTATCGGTTAAATGCTTCATGACGGTTATATTTTAAACGGTTAATTATTACCATCCCTACATAATAATGTCAAAAGAAAAACATTGACAAATGTACAGGATATATCCCACATTCCAGAGCATAAAATGATATCTTGTACTTTTTATCTGACTAAATGTTGCAGAAGTTGCAGTACTGCCTTTGGCCACTACGACCATGTTGGGATCAACAACCGGCGCTCTTCCTGGGTTGGTTTGTGATCCGGCAGCCATGTTGAAACAGTTGAGGAAATACCAAGCACCGCCCACTCGCTGGAACACAGCCAATAGGAACGCGCTCCCTAAACTGACCTGTGATTGGTCAAAGTCTGCCACCATGGGCTAGATTTATTAAAGTCTGAAAACAGAGCCATGAGGAGGTGCTTAAGTCTAGTTTTCTCCCAGAACACCTGAATTACAATATGCTGAAAAGGAGATGATACCAAAAAAATATACTGCCTACTGAAGCTTTAATTATAATTGTTGACTCATGAAAAAGTGGAATCAAACATGGCTGTAGATCAGCATTAACTAGTTTCAACAAATAGCTTCATGTTGATATTTGCTGTCTCTCCATTAGGAACTACAGCTCATTACTTCTGGTGTCAGTAAATAACCCCTGGCTTCAGTCAGGGCCTAAAGTTGGCCTAGAGCTGGTCCTGAGACCTGCCATACTGGTTCTTTCCCTATCCAATGGTTTCTGTTAAATTCATTTATTTCATTGGCTCGTGGGACTCCAGCGACCCTGCGCTGTTCACGCGCCATAAGCTGATCCCGCTGTCTGTCACCGGAGAGCGTCATCAGCGGTCAGGCGGCTCTTTTGTGGTTGGTCGCTGCGGTTGTCTATCAAACGAGCTCTGCCGTGGGATTGGGTTCGTCCCGGAGCTGACTGTACCTGTCTCACTGTGAGAGGCTGAGCGCTCTTCCTGCTTTCCCCGCAGCTCCCGCCCCTCCATCCAGCTCCAAGGAAGGAAGGAGGAACTGCTCGAGCCGCATGTGACACTTCCAGTATGCTGCAAAACCCCGCTGCTATGTGACTCCTTGGGATTATTTAGCTGGTTTCGCGGTCGGTGGGAAGTAACGTTAGAAAGTTTGGGATCACAGCCGGTGTTCTGGGGGGTGCGGGGCCCGTTGGGAAGGTGGTGCAAGTGGTTTCGGAAGTGGAGCGTGGCAGCGAAAAGGAAAAAGGGGGGGCTTTTCATTCCTGTGTGATACCAGATAGCTTCGCTTGCTTGCTTGCCACGACGGGACTGACGTAGAATATGGCGGAGCATCACCCTGTTACCGACAACAAACACAAATCCTCGCTGAACTCCGGAGCGTCCCACTCGGGGAACGGGCGCAGCAGCACGGCGGTGGCGGAGAGAGGCAGCAACGCCGGGGCAGGAGGAGGAGGAGGAGGTCTGTCCGGCGGCCTGTCGCAGCCGGCCGGGTGGCAGTCCCTTCTGTCCTTTACCATCCTGTTCCTGGCCTGGCTGGCCGGTTTCAGCTCCAGGCTCTTCGCTGTCATTCGCTTCGAGAGCATCATTCACGAGTTTGACCCCTGGTGAGTTGGTCTTCACACACACCGAGCTGTGTCAACTGTTTGTCAAGAAATGCCACAGAAACACAGGCTGCAATGTAGGAAGTTTCTTTGAAAACATGTCAAGTGATCCTGCTTTTTGGTTTGACCAAGAACTTCAAAACGGGTACATATGAGACTAAAGCTTAGCTTGGCTTGTTTTGTGCGTCTTTTTCTGTGTATTCATCTATCTTTCCTGCTAAAAACACGGATTTTGAGCTCATATTTTCAGCACCAAGTGCCTCCAGTGTATCTGTTATTGTTCATTATAAAGTGCAACGTTGTAACAGCCAGAGGAGGAGGAGGAGGTGGAGGAGGTGGAGGAGGAGGAGGAGGTCACAGCAGAGTAAATGAGGACAATGGTGACAGCTTCATCTGACGCGGGTTGAACCCGGAAAGAAGCAGCCGAGGTTGCTGGCTCGAGTCCTCCTGACACAGATTTCTGAGTGATAATGTGCTGCTTAGTCTGCATTCAGTTTTCAGTAGGGCTGGGACGATATGCTTATCCCCCAATTCAATACTACCACGATACATCGGTGCCGGTTCAATATGCATTGTGATTTTTAAGTATTGCGATTCGATATTATGATGATATGAATTTTTGTTGACTTTTTTAACACTAGGCCATCTGAAAAAGTTCAATCATACACTTCTAGAGACTTTTACTTTGGAAAATATCTAAATTAATACAGTAAAATGCTTGATTTTCAGCATGTATGTAGTCATAGATGTCCTGAAGTCAAATATATCAGTCATCATCAGGAATTATCTATTAACCAGCAATCCAAAACTTCAAATCCAAAGGTTAAAGATATTTCAGTCACAAATTAGTGCTCTTTTCAATTTCTAAGGGACATGTAATGTTTTATACTTATAATCAATCTTATTTCCATATAGGTATTTTGTATATACATTTCTCTTTGTTAACACCTTATTTTGAAAACCGAACATAGTCACATGTGTCTACGTAAATATTTTGCAGTATGTTAAGACCAGGCTTTAGCCTTTAAATCGGCTCGTACTACTATTGTAATATCATCAAATGATACAACATTGATTTTTTTATTGTTTGTGACTAATGTTTGTTTGCTTTATAAGATACTGCAGGTTTCGCTCCTCAAGCCCTTAAGCAATTTATCATGGTGAAGTGAGACAAACGGGATCATCAACGAGGGGAGACCAGAAATATAAAACACTGATCCTCAACTTTTACTCAACCTGATTTTTCAGCTCCGCCAACTAAACAGGGGACTGATCTCCCTCCAGATATCCCTCCCTCCATGATAAACAGTCATGTTGTCTCAGCAGGAAACTCTCTGCCCTGTCAGAGGATCTCCTCTCTCCTCGTCTCTCTCCTCCTCTCCCTCCTCATCTCTCCTCTTTCTTCTCCTCTTTTTCTCCTCTCTCTCTCTTCCTTTCTGTTCTCTTCTCTCTCCTTTCATCTCCTCTTCTCTCTCCTCCTCTCCCTCCTCATCTCTCCTCTTTCTTCTCCTCTTTCCTCTCCTCTCTCTCTCTTCCTTATCTCTCCTCTTTCTCTCTCCTTTCATCTCCTCTTCTCTCTCCTCTCTCCTCCCTCCTCTAATCTCTCCCTGCTTATCTTCTCCTCTTCTCTCCTCTCCCCTCTCCTCTTCTCTTTCCTGTCCTCTTCTCTCTCCTTTCATCTCTCTCTTCTCTCTCCTCTTCCCTCTCCTCCTCATCTCTCCTCTCTCCTCTCGCCTCTTTCCCTCTCCTCCTCTCCTCTCCTTATCCTCTCCTCTTCCCTCTTCTATCCTTTCCTCTCCTCTTTCCTCTCCTCTCTCCTCTTTCCTCTAATCCCTCTCCTCTCCTTATCTCTCCTCTTCCTCTCCTCTCCCCTCTCCTCTTCCCTCTCCTCTTCCCTCTCCTCTCCTCTCTCCTCTTCCCTCTCCTCTTCCCTCTCCTCTTCCCTCTCCTCTCCTCTCCTCTCCTCTCCTCTCCTCTCTCTCTCTCCTCTTCCCTCTCCTCTCCCTTCTCTCTCCTCTTCCCTCTCCTCTCCTCCTCTTCCCCCTTTTCTCCACCTCTCTTCCTCTCCTCTTCCCTCTCCTCCTCTCTCCTCTTCCCTCTCCTCCTCTCTCCTCTCCTCTCTCCTCTCCTCTCCTCTTCCCTCTCCTCTCTTCTTTCCTCTTTCCTCTCCTCTTCCCTCTCCTCCTCTCTTCTCTCCTCTTCCCTCTCCTCTTCCCTCTCCTCTCCTCTCTCCTCTTCCCTCTCCTCTCCACCTCTCCTCTCTCCTCTTCCCTCTCCTCTTCCCTCTCCTCCTCTCTCCTCTCCTCTTCCCTCTTCTCCTCTCTCCTCTTCCTTCTCTTCTCCTCCTCTCTTCTCTCCTCCTTCCTCTCCTCTTCCCTCTCCTCCTCTCTCCTCTCCTCTCCTCTCCTCTCCTCTCCTCTCCTCCTCTCCTCTCCTCCTCTCCTCTCTCCTCTTCCCTCTCCTCCTCTCCTCTCTCCTCTTCCCTCTCCTCCTCTCTCCTCTTCCCTCTTTTCTCCACCTCTCTTCTCTCCTCTTTCCTCTCCTCTTCCCTCTCCTCCTCTCCTCCTCTCCTCTCTCTCTCTCCTCTCCTCTCTCCTCTCCTCTCTGCTGCTCTGTGAGCATCACTGGCCGGCTGGTGAGCGAGCTCTGTCCGTGGGCGATTGCAGAGCTTTTCAACTCCAAAAAGGCAGATAAACAGGTTCCAGTTAATCTTATAATGGACATTTGTGTCGTGATATTTAAACAAACTATCAGTCAACGAGGAAATAAAAGCCTCTCGTCTACAGACCGGTCTCTAGAGAGCATAGTGGTCTGTGAGCGTGACCACCCGGCTGGCGCTAGCTAGCTGTCATGGCAGTCTGTGGAGCTTTTAAACTCTGAAAACGTCGGAGCAAATGTTCGATTTCACATCTAATATTGTAAAACTGTCAATATTCAAAATCGACACAGTTGATTTCTCATCTCAAAAATGTTCAAAAGTGAATTTAGTGATGAGATAGCTACGGAAAATGTTAAATAGTTTTTTGGCTGCTGCTGCTGTTGTTGTTGTTGTTGTTGTAACAACTATAGACTGTACCATTCTAGCGCTTTGCATTGTGGGATACAGTAGGCAAGGTAGACTGGGCCTGGGTCTGAATGACATCCCGGTGTTTTTTACGTACTGGTGGTATAGTGTGAGGTTTCGGATACAGCCAAGGTGTAAGGACGTTTAGACAACCAGTCAAGATTTTACACTTCTTAACGTTCGTACTCTCTTCAAATACATCTGATATGCTTATGCATATATCAAAGCTGATGTTAGATATAGTGAAACACCTCAGTTTAAACAAGCCAGTCCTTTTCCCTAAGCAGAGCCGATGCTCTTCATTGCAGATCATATTGTTTGTGTTTGATTTCCAAACCTCCTGTAGCGTGACTTCTGACAGATATTGTCCAATCTCTTTTATTTGTACTCTGAGGGACTGTTGCCTGGCCCAAGCCTGCATTGCATCACTGAAAAGCATTTAATGATTATTCTGAGACCAGCAGTGTGGATTAAACTGCCAGCGTCATGTCTGTCTGCTGAATAAAAGAGGAGGCCTGAAAGCGTTGGCTGGGGAGCGTCCTGCAGTTTTCTGTGTGTCACTGTCTGAAAGCCTAACATGGCATGGCAATCGGTGAAATTTATTCACGCACTACTTCATTGTTCTATCATTCTGCCTTTGCGATCAGACGGGCGACATTATGTGAAGTAGATATTTGGATGGATGAGGAGATGTGTGTGTGTTTCCCTGATGATGCAATATGCTTAAGGTCATATTTGTTGTACATTTAACACCTTGATTGTAACACACAGCTCTGCAAATACATTCCTTATTGATTGTAACATCAAAGGCAGTAAATAAGTTTTTGAACATTGATAACAATATTTTATGCTGCCTTGCCTCAGGAAACCCCTGTGTGTGTGTGCGTGTCTGCGTCTGTGTGTGTGTGTGTGTGTGTGTCTGTGTCTGTGTCTGTGTGTGTGTGTGTGTGTGTCTGTGTGTGTGTGTCTGCGTGCGTGCGTGTGTGTGTGTGTGTGTGTGTTTGTGTGTGTGTTCCTGCCTTCATGCAGGGGAAGTAGCTCGTCTTTGCCTCACTGCTATAAACGTACAATAGCAGCCAAAAATGGTGATTGCAATTAATATTTGATAAAATGTGCAGCCCTAACGTACAACAGGCTGAAGTTTGAACCTGCTGTTTTTTTGTCAAACACATTTTAAACACATGAAAGGAGTCTCATTTTTCAGAGGTCACACTTGAGACACTTCAAGGTTGTCAAGCATTCAAGAGGATAAAAGCAGAGCAGTTTACAGCATTTTCTGATCGCTGTTTGATGACAGTTCCCTCATGTACACTACGACCTCACTTGCAAGGTTGCTGTCATTCTGTAGCTTATCTTTAAAAGAGGATCGCAGCGGAGCTCACAGTCGTATCGTCCCTGTTTGTTCTCTTTCCAGCCCCCTCTCTTTCTCCCTCACACACTCTCTGATGTGTCTTTTTGATCTGGCTAGTTAATAGTGCTTTTCCTTCTGAAGTGATAGATTTAGCTATTAGATCTGACAGCAAAGCGGATCGGGACTGGTGTCAGGCAGCCGGCCCTCAATGCTTTGAGTTTAGGCTTTGCAAATTGTGAACCAAACAGCATCAGAAAGAAAAAAAAAATAGACAGCTTCATTAGTACTTATGTCTCTGTCTGATGCACTAAAGGTTGCTTTGCTAGTGAGCTGGACCTCCCTCACAGCGAGGTCTGGCAGGGAGACGCCATCTGATCCACCTGTCATCTTGTGCTCAAAGCTCCAGCTCTATGAATAATGGTTTGTAGGAAATTTAAATGCAATTAGTGTCACTTGGTGGCCAGTACTTTGATGAAGAATGATATGGTTGAAATTAATGCAGACATGAAACCATTACACCATTCAGATGGGGGTGATCCAATTAAAGCAAAACTAGTCATCGGTATTGTCATCATATCTGCTGCACAACTCAAGTAAGTAACTGAGGTGATATCTAGGGCTGGATGTTGGACCTCAGTACTTATTTGTAACCGACCAAAATGAAAGTACTGAAAGCTTGCACTGAATGTCTGGTCATATTTCTAAGTTGATATTTACTCTTTGAGCAGGAATTTCCTGATTTAAATCAAAATGATAGATGCTCTTGTGTGGTTTGCTTGTGTTGGCATATTACTTGATGACCTTTTGGCATTTTAAATGACAAATGTGGCTGGTGGAAGATTGACTGAAGCTTGGTATGTCTGTGGATTCACTGCAGACATTTCATTTATGACAGAATCACTTGAATGCGTCGATTAGCGGAGGGAAAGAAACTGACAAACAGACTGGACGGTGAGATTCAGACTGTGCCAAAGTAACCAATGATAGCGTATGCGACCACGCTTGACTGAAAACAATATAGGATTAAAGCATATGGTCAAAGGTTCTGTTCAGACCTGGCATTAACATGTATCCTGAGTGATCGGCTCACAAGTAGACAGCTTATACGTCTGTTCACACCTGATATTAGAATGCATCTTCACATACGCCTCAAGTGATCGCTTGTGATCAGATCTCACGTCCCTGCTCTGTATGCATATAAACACATAGTAAACACAGAGCTAATACAGCTGATGTTGCGACTTATTACATGAATGTCAGTAGTAATAGCTCACATATTTGTGAATTTGGGTGCATTTTATTAACATAGAAATAAAAGGTTATTGTACCGACAGTCCCCGGGGACCTCCGTGCCGCCAGCATCGCTGTCTTTGCCAGGAAACAGCAGCGCACAGAGCTTCATCATTCACAGTATGATGATAATGCACTTCCTGTGCCTAGTCTGATTGTCTTTAGCCTATAGGTAAGACATATTTTAATAAAATACACTTGTACCGGCAGAATACAGTAGAGCAAAGAAATCGTTTCCACACTGCGAAGCAGACGAGCACTCAAGTCTTCCTGTTTATTCACATGAGGAGCGCAGAGACCCGCAGATCCCAGCAGGACGTCAGTTAAGTAGGCGGTCCTTAATGTGGCCCAGGACACATTCAACACACTGCTAAACGAATGTGACCATATGTGGCCCAGACCACCTCTGAACGTGGTCTGAAAGATCAGGTCTCAGTGTGTCTTGAGTGCGCTCACACCTGTACCTAGAAGTGTCCACTTGTGATCCGATCACCGAGGACACGTTAAACCAGGTCTGAACAGGGTCAAAGTGTTTTGAGCACTGCTACAATGCGCCGTCACATGTGCATTTCAGTCAGTCCGTTGTGCCGGATCTGTATGAACGAGCACAAGCTGCAGTTCAGTTCAGTTCAGGTCAGTGTCTTACGATGGAGCATCACAGAACCAGAAATACAAAAGTGGGTTACAATTACATTACAGACATCTCTGTAATATATTTTTGTTATTTATTTATCTTGTATTGACAAAAATGTCAGTATTTGAGTGCCTTAACTGTAGAATGTTATAATTTTCAAAGAAAAAGTGTTTTCTATATTGTACTGAAAACGTACTGAACCGTGACCGTTAATATCAGCTTCAACTACTTCATGTGGATGCTGTTGGTAATTAACCAAAATACCAAAAAATCTGGTAAATGTGCCATCTGTGAGCCAGTATTTGCGCTCTGCCAAAGATCATTTATGAGTAAAACAAATGATTGATATATATGAATGTG
Organism: Pterois miles; assembly: GCA_947000775.1. Classification (NCBI taxonomy): domain Eukaryota; kingdom Metazoa; phylum Chordata; class Actinopteri; order Perciformes; family Scorpaenidae; genus Pterois; species Pterois miles. The sequence goes on along the minus strand of CAMQGK010000568.1, from coordinate 3,522,244 downwards.
GTATGCATAAGTAAATAGGCCACAGCTGTTAATATTATGTGTCCGACACATATTCAATCAGCAGTTCATATCTCCAGCTGCTCATCTGATTTCCAGGTTGAAGCTGTGAGGTGTGAACATTAAGCCTCTCAAACTTGGACTGTTTCTGCCTCCTCAGCCAACAAACCCTCAACTGGACCTTTATATGCAGCGTTATTAGCCATGCTTGTGGCTCTGGGGATGGATATTGGATCGGTCTGTTTGCCTGTCGGTCCTACTGAAATATCTCAATAACTGTTAGATCGATTGTAATTAATTTTGGTGCATGCAGTCATGCCCCCCTCAGGATAAATTAGAATCACTTAGGTCAGGGCTTTTCAGAGTTTGAAACTGTCGGCCTCCACTTTTAGTTTCACTTAATTCGGGGATGTCTATGGGATCATGGTTAGGTTATTTGATTCTATAGACACTCAGCAATTGAGCCAATATACTCTACTACTGCTGATTGACATAAGTTCAGACTGCACCAAATAAAAAGGTTTGTCCTAAGGCATTTATTAGTTTCCATAAAACTACTCTTTAACCCAATCACACACATTTAGGCAGGAAAGCCCTGATTGTTTGATGGCTCTAAAGATTATCTTTCCAGATATTCCTGTGGTGTGAGGTATGTTAAAGAGAGTTTTTTACATCCCCCGATTGGCTCGGAAGTCCATCCTGGACGCAACACCTTCAGATCATACGCAGTCACGTAGGAAAGAACGATAGCCAGTTGAGATCCAAGCTGTCTGAAGAAGAAAGTACAACCACTGCTGTCATGGCGGCTGCAGCTAATGCAAAACACGAAGCATAAAGTAATAAGATGGAGCTCAGAAATGGAGGAGCAACTTGTTGATTTGTGGCAACAACACAAGTATTTATTTAACGTGTCTCCACGACTTCATCCATTCATCCTTCATGAATTTTCAGCACAAATTAAATAGTAAATGGAGTTGTGTTTACCGTGTTTATGAGTTGGGCCCATATGAACGCCCCCTCATGTCGCATTCACGACCTCATGAATGGACAGTTTCTGAAAGCTCAGAGTTCATGACATGTGAAGAAAGAAAGAAAGAAAGAAAGAAAGAAAGAAAGATCTTCCTTTATTAGTCCCACAGTGGGGAAATTCAGTTTTTACACTCTGTTGTTCACACAGTACATATACATGCATCAATGGAGAGACGATGTGTCTGTTAACGCTGTGAGAAATGGTGGAGCCCACTGAAGTTCATTTCTCTGTGCATAATAATATTGTACAGTACATTGTAATTTTAGTCATATTTTGTTTTTCTTCGTAATTTTCCAATATGTCTGAGGAAAATGTTAATATTCTCAGTGACCTCATCTTTCTCCTACATTATGTTACCCACTTGCTAGCTTGCTAAACTGTTAGCCTCTGTGGCTTCTAGACTCGGACAGTAACCTTAATATTGCCGTTGCTTAGCAGCGGTGCTCTTCACGACTTAACCACTTGAACGCAACGCATGTTGTGTTCACGACTTCCCCTCTCATAAACACGATAAACACAAGCCCATTTGAAGGCACAAAAAGTCATGTTTGCTCACGAGAGACTTTCATATATATATATATATATATATATATATATATATATATATATATATATATATATATATATATATATATATATATATATATATATATATATATATATATTAGACGTGACTCTTGTTGTTCATGAATGAATCTGTTAGTCTGTGGTGTCGGTTTTGGTCAAATTATCGCTGTCCACACACTGTAGGTACAAAACTATTAAATTTAACATGACATGTAGGTATGTGTGAGGTACTTAACATTTTTCACATCTGTTAAGATTTGAAAAATCTTTTACTGTGAGCTAGCCTTTAGGCGATCCTTTGACTTTTCATCTAGTGTGATACTTTAGTTTATGCCATACAAAGTTTATGAACATTTACCTGGTTAACATGAGCATGTCAGCACTGTCATTGTGAGCTTGTTAGCATGCCAATGTTAACATTTGACTCAAAGCACCACTGTGCATAAATACAGCATCATAAAGCTGTTAGAAATATTGGAAATATTATATACAGATTCTACCTGATTCAGAAGATCAAACGTTACCAGACTCCAACCTTAGTAACAACGATAGTATTGAAAGATTGCTATTCCCAGACAAAGTGATTTCACTGGTTGGCTTTGTGGCAGATTTGCCTTAATATGAATATCCATGTTTGATGCCAGCAAAGAGAATTGAGAAGGACCTTGTGAAAGCAATGGCAATGGATCCTGTCTAATATGAGGATACTGTTGTCTTGGTTCTCACATGCACAAATGGAAGATAATAGGAAATGGCCCAGTGTTTATTGAGGATGGAGTTGATGATGTGTGCGTTGTTACAGCGCCCAGGCTGCAGAAAGGCTTATCATCAGTTGTGCCACATTACAAGGCACTCAGAGAATGGGAGCAAGAGGTGTTGTGTTCTGTAATCGACTCGGGCTGCGTTGCTGTACATCTGCCTGAAAAGATCTAGTTCATCCTCTGTATTTTCTTGAGAGGAAAAAGGTGCTTTTTGAAGGTTTAAAATGAAGGGAGGGAGGCAGGCTTGGGAGGAGAAATGAAAAGTGCCTGCTTGAAACAGAATAAGGAAGTAGATCCTACATTCAGCCCCGCTGGCTTCATTTACTCTGACTGCCTCTTCAGATCTGATTCTTTTCTTATTACTTATTTCTGCTTAATCATCTCAATGCTTTCACTGTTGTTGCGGTCAAATGGTGGAGAGCAGGGCTGGGACCATACACCTGTCTTCTGATTTGATATTATCACAATACTTTGGTGCTATTCGATGTGTATTGCGATTTGGTGTTATGATTTATTGCGATTTGTGTATATGTTAAATCTAGACCATGGGAGCAAGTTTAATCATACACTTCTGGGGACTTTTACTTTGGAAAACAGTAATTTGATAAAATGTTTCATTTTCAGCATTTTTGTACTCAGAGATATCCTGGAGTCAAATATATCAGTAACCCTAAAATCAAAGAATAAAGACATTTCCCTCACAAGTTAGTTTTTAATATATATGGGCCATGTCATGTTTTATACTTCTGGTGAATATAATCCATCAATCTTAAATTTATACATGTATTTTGTATATACAGTTCCCTTTGTTAACACCTTATTTTGAAAACCAGACAGTCACATGTCTACTTCCTCTAACTCTAAGGTGGTCTCTAGCTCTCCTGTCGGCTCTCTTTATACATCCACGGTCAGCTCTATCGTTTGTTTGAATGCATCTAACATGAATGTCAGTATATGAGAGTGACGGCTGGCTTGACCACACATTAACATAATACAAGCTGTAGCTGTAATGTCTAGTTCTGCTTTTCATGCAATGTGTGAAACCCAAAGTGTTTCCATACTTTACCGGATGTGTAGTGTTTACCACTTTGGATTTAACATGTGAGGGTGCAGGTCGCACGCCGACCCTCCAACGTTTTCTACTTCCTCATTTCGGCTCGTGGCGGTTTGTTTTGGTTGACGGATACAGGACAGATATGATGTTATGTTACTCAGACTACAACAATCAAAGTAGTAACTTTATGTTACGCTGCATAGACTCAAATGAAGTGACTATATTGATTCTGGCATTAAAAATATAAATTTCAAAGTCATAAAAAACAATTGAGACACAGGTGAATGGATTTTTTTTTTTTCTATTCTCAGGTGTAGTTGACAGTAAAAGTGGCCTCAGAGACACTGTGTAAAACAAATTAGATCCAGGTCAGCAATGCAAGGCTATGTCTGGATTTTTGGCTGATGATTCATGAGAGCAAGTCCAGTCCTGGTGCCTTCAGCGGTGCACTCTGCTCGGTCACAGGGGCCATGACAGTTTGTGCCTCTGGCCAGCTCTGTTGACAGACCACCTGAAACCAGATTCTTTAGTAGCAGTGACTCTGCCAAACACCAGTGCTTTCACTGGGCAGGGGAGCAAATGTTGTGTCGCGGTGGCTGCCGGGAGGCAAGGAGATGAAGGGTCGGATAGGCTGTGTGGCTAACACACTGGCAGGCTGACACACACTCACAGACCCACTGGGTGGCTGTGACCTTGTGCGGTTTGGACTGAACTCCACACTCCCTGCACATATTTTATTTACTGCTACACTGATACTATGACGATAATGAATTTTTTTTTTTTTTGTCTGAAACACAACGTCCCAAAAAATAGAAACCACTGTACAAAGAAATTCAGTCACATTGAACAGCCCTGAAACACATGATTCCTTATGAATATTAAAATGTTCAGTTGTTGACATTAGGGCTGGGTTTGCTGCTGCATTACTGCAGAAATATGATGCCGACCACAGAGTTGAGCTCATTGCCGTCATCACTGCTACCACTTCCAGTAATTCCTGCCCTCAGTCTTTAACAATAAATGGGAATTATACACCCCATAGTCATGGAAATAACATGTTATATCATAATATTAGGGTTGTCAAATGACTAAGCGGGCTTCTTTATGCTACTGCATGTATATATTTATTATTGAAAACCAGTTAACAACACAAAACAATGATAAATATTGTCCAGAAACCCCACATTTAGCAGACAAATTATGCCATCATAACCTGGCAAACTGCAGCCCAACAGGCAACAACAGCTGTCAGTGTGTCAGTGTGCTGACTTGACTATGACTTGCTCCAAACTGCATGTGATTATCATAAAGTGTCTGTAAAGGGGAGATTGGTGGGTACCCAGAGAACCCATTTTCATTCGCATATCTATAGGTCAGAGGTCAAGGGACCACTTTATGAATTCCTTAGGTTTTCTAATTTCAGTAATACGAGTGTCATCGCTCTACCTTGAAAAGTAAGCCCCTAAATTGTAAGTTGCGTTAATGTGTTTTGCTTTCAAAGCCCTAAATAGTATAAAATGTTAGTGGTGGCGGTTATTCTGAACAAATGGTTTCTGTTAGAAACATGATGACATATTTTTGTAGGCATAGCCTTGGCAGCAGCATAAATCTGAACATGTTTGTGAAGGTTGGCTAGCAAGTTTTGTTGACAATTTTTCAACAGTGGCTGAAGGAAAATACAAATTCAAGTTTCATACATGAAATAAAGTTTCATGCGTTTGGTGACCATTTAGATTCACTCCATGCCGTAGAGAAAATACTCATGTATTGGACTGATCAGATGAGAGAAAGATGAAAAATAAGAAGAGCCTTCTGTGATTTTCCTCTCGACTTCACTCATCTTGCTTTTGTCACGTCCGTTTCTCTTCTAGTGCACTGATTTATTTAAGTTCAGCGGCCAATCAGAGTGATTTCTGTCAATGATGGCCTCCGCCACCGATTCAAAATGCTGATTCGGCCCAGAAATTTCCGACTAGAGGTGATGGTGTGACCCAGCAAGCTGGCAAGGTGCACCAGGAGGGCATGAACATTAAAAAAATGTCATTAAAGGTAGGGTGTGTAAAAAAAAAAAAAAAAATTTTTTACATTTTTTGTTATATTAGTTGAAATTCTTATCACATCCCAAAAGCAATCGATAATTCAGCTGCTCAAAAAAGAAACAAATCTGGTACATGTGGCTGTCACACGACTGTAATAAGCCTGTACAATCATTAGACGTGATTGGAGCGTAGAAATAAAACAGGAGTAGAAGGGTCATTGAACTGTTTGTTGTGGTAATTTGAATAGTACAAAAGAAAATGGCAATGCTTCTTAGTTGTTATGGTGACAACAGAACCCACGTCAACAGGGCCGTATAGTGTGGTTGCAGCTCCTGGTGAATCCCTGTTAGCTGTTAGCTAACTAGCTAGGTAGCATGTCCCCATGTGGAGGGACAGTTTGGCCAGTAGCCTGCTGTTCGGCTCATATTTCCATCATCAGTGCAGCACCAAAGCCCAGCAGAACCAGCCCAAGAGCTTGTTAGCTAGCTATCTTGCTAATCCACCACGCTCCAATACCACACCTCCTTCAGAAAACGAGTCGAACAAAGTCAATCTGGCAATAGCAATGTGCGTTCCTCCACTGTTACAATAGTGTATGAATGAAGCATTAAGTTGTTCAGTTTAATTCCTATTATATTTTCTCTGTGCCTCATAATGTTACCACCTCTGCTGCTTGTTTCGTCATGACTAATGCAAAACTTCACCTCAGTGAGTCTGCAACTTGCCATAAGTTGGTTGAGTTTATGTGGTAGTCAGATCACTGCAACACATAAAAATGGCCATGGCTCTGACCATCCTGCTATGTTGATTTCAATGGGAATGTTCGTTCTACTGCTATATTCTGTTTCTATGGATCGCACGGGCTACCTGCCTGTTTACCTACCAATTGTCTACCTGTACACACTCATTGTACATCACCAGAGGTTTCCACAAGTTGCTGTTTTTGTTTACATTCATAAAGATAATTTTGGGGGCGTGGCTTTGGAGGGAGGCTTGAAGCGACGGACTGTCGTCGTTGCCGACTAGGTGACTTTCTCTCTACATTTAGGGACTTTTGTAGCTATTAGCTACTTTCATTGGAAAAAAGTTGGCAACACTGGGCTGGGTTTTTCAGCTGAATCATTTTTCGACTCTAGTATACTCTTCCTAGATTCTCAAAATGGCCCATCCTGCCTTTAATAACATTTCTGAGCTTTGAAGCCCAATTCTGTCACAGTAATTTGTTTTTCACCAGGAAATCCTTCCCTTCGTGTACATGTGGAAGATCCCCTCTATTCACCTTATGTAACACTAATGCTGTTGCTTCATTACACAACATCCAGAATGGGATGAAGGCATTTTAAGCTATGGTGAAATAGCTTTGCTACACCTTTTCACTCATGTATGTTTATTTTATCAGGGGGTGGTAACAGGAAGTACTTCTCTATACGTCTAACTGGGTCATATTTGTCACTGAGTCATTGAGCCATTTAAGTTAAAGGTCATTTATTTGGAAATACAAGAGAGTGACAGTTTTTCTCTGTTCAGATTTCCACCAGTAATGCAGTCAGAGGAAGTAGATGCTGTTATCACAGTTTATCAGGTGCAAATGAACGTTGGACTATTTGCACTTTGGTGCTGCTGTTGTTGGGGCGGTGAACATTACTTTATCACACTACTATAGCCTGGTAGTTCCTCTTCCACCACTGCTTTCAGATCAGTGACTGCCGCCATGGCTACTGCTTCGTTCCTCTGTGAAGTCTGCACATTTGCAAGTAGTTCTGTGATCTGCTGTGACACTGAGGAGGATCTTAACCGTAAAGCTAGATTTCTTTGTCCCAACATACCAGTGCTGTATAAGCACACTACTGACAGATTATGATGATGAAACAGCCATGCAATAAACCCTTGTGTTATTGTCAGACATCTGCGGATCGCCTCTTTTGTTTTCTGCTCTGTGTTTTTGTTTTATTTGTTTGTCACCCTAGTTTTATTTGATAGGCTCTTTCTTGAAGTGCAGAGTTGCCTCTAAGCAGGGGCTGAAATTAGCACCTGCCACCCACCAAATGTGGGCAAATTTTTGGCAGTGGCGGATAAAATCGCAAGGCCATCCGCCACTTGGGCAGACAGGGAAAACACTGGGGATGGGAATAGAGGATTGGTTCTCATTGATTCCTAGTTGTCCGGTTCGTTGGCATTTCATGGCTCCCTAACTATAGGTTTCTCTTACTGATGCTTTCCAACAGGTACACATGATTATGAGGTGTTCAAGCTCTGCTTAGTAAAATAACTATTAGGCGAAGGTAAATTACAACGGTATCATGATGTGTTCAAATGCATTCTCTTTTTTGGCAAGAATAAAAAAATCCAAAAATAGGGACGGAAGCTACGGTGTAATTCGAACACTGTAATTTACCATACATATGTTGACATTATTAAACGATGACTGACATTAAACATTTTGATAGATTAATGCTATTGGTTAAAGGGTTAAAAGAAATATTAATAATTTCTTAAAATGCTGAGAAAAATGCAGAAGAGCAGCCTGGTCACTTTAAGGAGAAAAGCTGGTCCACCTTAAGAGAGAGCCGGCGCAGATACAGGAAGTTGGCTCAGGACTTCCAGCTGAGGAGTTGTAGCTTGTAGCCTCGTAGCATTTATTCACCGACAAACTGTACACACACTGTCTGCTACAGCTACGTTCACAGCTATAACACCACCAACAAACCCACACTCACCCAATGCTAATAAATGTGCTACAGAGAAAAACCACGTGTGACTGGAACCATTACAGTGTTGACATTTATCTCAAGAAGTGGTTTAAAGATTGAATGATTACTAAAATAGTTACTTGTATATGTCAGTTCAAGTCAATTTCCTGATCAGTTCATCAATAATTGTAGCATAAAACCTTAGTATGAATAAAAAAGTAGATGGATTAAGGCTGCTTGGTTGCCTAGTGGTGAGGACACGTACCATATAACCACAAGAACCCCGGTTTGATTCTGGGACATTTGTTGCATGTAGTACTTCCTTCACTCTTTCTGTTTCCTGTCTATCTGAATGTTGACTGTTAATCTCTATGGTGAAAATAATTGTTAACTGCACCTGTTATTTGTTAATCCGTGTTTGCTTTGACTGTGTTTCAATTGTTACACTGAAGTTGTCAGTGCAGGTTTCAGACAAAGAGTCTTGATTGAAACTCACACAGTGAATCAAACTAAAAAGCACTTTCACCAGATAGGTGAGGATTGCGTGACTTCGCTTTTTTCTTTTTTTTTTTTTATCCAACACAATAGTCTGCTTTGCTATTTCTTTCGTCTTTTTTTCATGTGCTCGCAGCTCAAGCAAAGTCTGTGGTCTTTAGATAGAAATATCTGTTGTTTTTTGGATTAACTGATGAATCAAGGCTCTGGGATTTTCAGCCATGACTGCTGCACATACTGATAGAAGCAAATAACTTAAATGAAATCATCTGAACTATTAATATGTCTCAGCAGTTTACAAAGACTGCTAAAGCTCTTGTTAATGCTAATGTTCATGCTCATGAATATTGAATGAGTTTTCATTGAAGAGTTGCATGTTTGGTCTATGGCGTTTTGCTGATAACTGTTGTTCACGTCTTGTTTCTTCACTGAGTATTTTGTTTGTAAGTCCTCACTGTAACACTGCAACGAACATGTTGAGAATAAACGCCTTAGTTCACACCATCTGTGGAGGCACGAGTATCAACGAGGCTTTTTCAAATCAAACGCTATTAAATGTACAACAGGATAAATCAGCTTGTCCGGACTGGGATCATTACATTTTTGACATTTTGTCTCAAGAACTGCTTTACAAGATTGAATGAAAATAGTTGCTTGTATATCTCTGTCAATTACCTGATCAATTCATGATTGTTTTAGCATAAAAAACTTTTGGTACAAATAAAAAAAGAAGATGAGATTAAGGCTGCTTGGTTGCCTAGTGGTTAGGACACACGCCATGTAACCACAGCACTTTGATTCTGGGACATTTGTTGCACGTAATACTTCCTTCACACTTTGCCTTTCCTGTTGATCTAAATCTCGACTAGGTAAGGTATTTTTTTTAACCCGACACAATAACCTGCTTTGCTATTTCGTTTTTCTTTGCTGAAGTGCTCACAGTTCAAGCAAAATCTGTGGTCTTTAAATGGAAACATCTGTAATTTGTTTGATTAATTGATTAATCAAAGCTCTGCAAGTTTTTTAAGGTCTTAAGATAGTACTGATTAAATTTGAAGTCGATTGGGTTAAATCTCTAGGAGTAGGAGTTAATTTACAGTGCCTGGAAATGTCAAAAAAAAGGCCTAAAATTCAAAATAGCCCACTACTGCCATACCGGAGCACGAAACCCATATCCGATATCGATTTCACGCACGTCTGATGCATGTGCACTCAAAGATATACAATAATAACAATAACCATTTGAAGTTCAATAGGTCTTCGGTCCGTAACAAATGGCGAAAATAACTGCTGCACCTGTTATTTGCTAATCTGTGTTTGCGTTGACCGTGTTTCCATCGTCAGACTGAAGTTGGTTTCAGGCCAAGAGTCTTGATTGAAATGACAGTGAATTAGCAAAGACCTCCAGGACAAAGAGGCTCGTGTAGCGTTGAGGAAGGAACGGTACGTCTCACAGAAACTAAAACAGCATTTTTATCAGATAGGTGAAGGTTGCATGACTTTCTTTTCTGCTTTTTTTTATCCGACACGTTCCCCCAGGATACCCTCTCTACACTTAAACACAGTTAGACTCACTCTGCCTCCACTCCAGCTCCATCTGAAGGCACATAACCGAGTAGAAAGACCTCCAGGTTTGTGACACACACACACACACACACACACACACACACACACACACACACACACACACACACACACACACACACACACACTTCTGGATGTCAGTTACCTTGTTTTCCATTCACCCCACAACCCTCACCTCTTTGAGCTGCCTACTCCTCCTGCTCTGCTGTGTTTTCCCCTGTCAGCAGCTAATTGGCATCTCTTTACGTCTCTCGGGGAATCGGCTCGCTGTGTGGAGGTGTGTTGGTCTGACCATGCTGGCATCAAAGAGACTAAAGCAGTAGTTGTTTCTCCATGAACTACTTTGAGAGGAGGCAACCTTCATGACCTCGTAAAGCACAGCAGGTAGTTGCTTTCAGCCCACACAGAGTAGTTGCCATACTGTACATCAAGACAATGGAGCAGAAGCGCTGCTGGGTCTTTGTGGCAGTAACATAGAGGTGCTCTTTGGATCCTTTGGGTGTATTGGCCTTATTCAGCGAAGGGCTCATTGCATGGGTGGAATATGGTCTCGAAAGTACAAAATGCAAGTATCCCTCAGAAATAATCCGAGGCATACTGTACTCAGCAAGTGTGAAAGCTACTGCTGAATGACCCTGATGAAGACCTATGTTGGTACATCATTTCTGAGGGAGACTTGCATTTTGTACTTTTTTAGTTGCCATGCTGTGTTTCAGAGTTGTGCGTTTAGACGAATATTTTGATGATTGGGTGAGTACCTTGCACTAATTTAATGGTCTGCCTCCAAAAAACGAGAGCTGCTCAGCTGTTACTCAGCGGCCAGAGAGACATACAGTGGGAGGAAACAATGTGCAGAGTCAGCATATCAGCATATGGAAAGACTAACCAAGACAGTTTTGGTGAGTTTTATTATTTTAATTATTTGTGTCTGTGATGTTAGTGTATTTTATGATGCTCCGCTGCTAGAACAGCTGATCTCCCAGCTGAAACCATGGCGGAAAGGGCAAATATACTGGCTGTTGCTGGTTGTTGGACCGACGATGGCTGGCTGGAAAATTTTATTATATTGCCCAACCGTGCTGTGTTTACAGTTGTCTGGCATTTTTTCCTTTATTTGATAGAGTAGAAGAGGCAAAGTGGAAACGAGGGAGAAACAGGGGTATGATATGCAACAAAGATCCCAAGGTTGAAATCAAAACCGGGAAGTTGCGCTAATGTGGCATGCACTGTAACCACTTGTCTACATGGTATAATAATGAAAACACTAATCAGGAATAAGGCAAAGGACATGAATTCAGCAAATAGCTGGAAATTATTCATCATATCTGACTTTAAATGATGGTGAATAGCCAGATGTTGAGCTGTAGTCATATTCTGAATGGCTGCATCAGTCCTTGCTCCTAGTGCTCTGATCATCTTCATATTATTTCTATCCCTCTGAGCTGGCGACAGTTGTGACCGCAGGCATTATGTTTTTGGGTTGTTTAACCCTCCATCTTGACCATTCTCGCGTACGTGATATCTCAGGAACGCCTGGTGAGAATTTCTTCAGATTTGGCACAGGCGTTCACTTGGACTCAAGGATGGACTTATTAAAATTTTATGGTCAAAGGTCAAGGTCTCTGTGACATCACAAAATGCATTTTTAGCCATAAGATCTGCACCGCGGCTTGCAGGGTATGTGTGTGTGCAGTGTCATCTCACAGACGTGTGAAATGGCCACGACCTCTTGACAGCACATTACGTGGTGGCGGCACAGAATGTGTTAAAATGACATGCTGCCACCGTGGTTGTTTTGTTTATAGTGCCAAAGTGCAATCCTTGGCCTCATGTTGCCGTACATAGAAATGATCTCACAGTGCGATGTGACGATTTTAAAGAGCTGGTGTCAGTACTTGGCATCGGTGCATTTCTAGTCTTCATGCTTCGTTCTGTTCGGTTGGTCTGTGGACATGGGAGACGGCAGCAGCACACTGTGTGAATTCGGTCTTAAATTTCTCTGTCAGACACGGTCAGGATTTTGATAGAAGCTGTCTTTGGTCACCAGCAAGCTCTAAATTGTCTGTCAGGGAACGAAGCTCTCAGTGAGATTTAGGATGATGACCAACGATTTCACGATTCTCAGCTTTCATCAGGGACAAACCAAAGTTGCACACAGGCTATTGGGGGCCATTAGTGTGCGTTTGAGCGTCTCAGCATTGGTACTACGGTCTTGTGGGTGAGGCTTTTTTAGACGTGACATGGAGAAAAGACTTTCTCGCTTGGTTTGAGCTTTTTTGAGCTCTTGCCAGTACTTTAAATTATTTGAATATGAAGCTTAAAATTTAGTGAATGGCCACTTTAACGAGTTCCTCTTTTTGAGTAATGTTCTGCTTTGATTTCCATCATTTGAGCTGCTACTTCTGGCAGCGTGCCTCCACACTGCTAACACATTAGTTTATACAGTCTTTTCTAATCACATTATAGAGACGCTGACTAGATGCACCGCTTTCCTCGCAAAGTCTCTCTTTATGCAAACATCACAAACATGTTTAAAATGCACAGTACCATATGCTGTATTTTTACTTATTACAGTACTGCTACACTTGAATACAGGACATTTTTTTGTGAAATACTTTGCCAGGTTTTAATTGACTGTAGCTTGTGTATCTTATGATGCATAACTTTGAGTACTTCCCAACCGATTATTGACCAATTTCTTTCAAGTGTTAAATTTCTAAACCGTTTGCTGCAGAGGAGTTTGGTTTATTACCTTCACTCAACATGACTTGCTCCATCTACCACCCTCAGATGTGTGGAAAAAAAACACTGAATTAAATTGGTTATCTTTAATGTCTTACATATGCATGCATTGGTAGAATTATTAGCAACAATAGTCCATCCATCCATCTGCAACCGCTTATGCCCTTAGGCGTCGTAGGGGCGGCGCTGAAACCGATCCCAGCTGTCAGTGGGTGAAGGCCGGGTACACGTTGGACAGGTCGCAAGTCCATCGCAGGGCACAGCAACAATAGTATGTTAATATATTGATGACAATTAGTTTGAACTTTTGTACACTGGCATGCAAATGTCTGTTAGCATGCTAAAATATTTGTGCACAAGCTAAAATATGATACCTTTTCAACAGCCATCATAGTTTTGGGGGTAGAAGACCTGTCAGGATAACTGCTTTAGTTTGTACATATACATATTGCCCCAGGAATAAAAGACCATTTTATGTCACTGATATTAATACTAATATTGCATGTCTATATGTCGTATGATAAGTTGATAATATAAAAATGACCAAGGTCATGTTCACATATTATACGATAACGTGATAATGTAAAAATGACCAAGGTCATGTCCATATAAAATAAGATAATGCAATAACATAAATATGATTGAGGTCATGTCCATATATTGTACGATAATAGAATAATGTAAAAATATTGAGGTCTTAACTTAATGGATTGTTTTATGGAAATATTGAATTTGTCTGATTTTGTTTAGTCTGATTTGTCAGGTATTTCATTTGGAGGATTAGCCCAAAACAAGCACTGTTTTGTGGTTATTTTATCCATAAACGGAAATTGTACTACACAGCACTACTGTATATCAGTATCAGTATAATGGTACACTTTTATCTTTATCACCCACTAATAGAGCTTAAAGGCATTGCAGTAAAAAACCGCCCTACAAAGCCTGTAGAACAAAATGTTTCTAATAGGTTGAAAATTCATGCTGTAGCCTTGCCTGTACTTACTATATAAACCTCATATCACATGGGCTTTGTTAATGAGGATAGCTGATAATGATTTAATGAGCAGGATGGCAGGAAAAAGTAGCACAGACGTAGTACTGCGATCATGGTGTAATAAAGACTTTTGTAATAATTTGCATTGAACTCAATGAGAGTGTTTACTGCAGATGATCCTGCTGATTTGCTTCGTCAGTGACACAGCATCGCTTTGCTGACCCTTTTGTAATTGGCTGCCTGCTCCAGTCTCTGATTGGCTGTCGGGGTTCACAGCCCAAACAGCATCAGACTGTATTCTGTGATGGTTCACTGTTCGTCGGGCTACTTGTTTGGTTGACTGCTGTTCTCTGGTGTGAAACTTAACATTTTGATTCAACTTTAAAATGCAGTTTGCCAGATAATTATGAGAAGCGAGACTTTATCGCATCTGTGTTCTTTTGTCCTCTTTTCCCTGTCGTCCTTTCGGCTGAAGGCGCTGTCACCTGTTTCCACTTCTCCCATCTGCCCATGTCTCATCAGGCCTCTTGTTCAGTCGGTGAAGAGATGACAAGCTCACTGCCAGCTTTTCACGGGCAGGCAGGAAATCCGACTGCGTGTCTGATTTAGCTCCAAGTATTTCCAATTGCATCAGTTTAAACAGAATGTGCTGCACTCGCAGATTGTCCCATGACATTGAAGAAAGTCATCTGCAACCATTTCAGTCCATTTGCTATCTGTTGGATCAAATAAATGTTAGTCCTTTTGCGTATAAGTAGTGAAAGCAGTAAAGGGATACAGCCTGGCTGCTCATTTTCTCTTTCTCTGTGCCTCTAACGGAGGTTCTGTCTCCACTTGTACAAATTAGATAAGTTCAGTTTTGGTCTTTATCATATCAGGATTTATAAACTCAGAAATTAGTGTTTGGTGGATTATTTCTCTCTGTACATACAGTACATATGTGTTTTACATTGTTGGAAAGCCTGTTTATTTACCTTCACAGTGATGTTCACCTTTTTTATTTGTGGGATGAGCATGGGCGCTACCCACAGCTGATGACAACAAATGCGTGATCCTCACAAGTTAGACATCATTGTGAAGGTAAATAAATAGGCTTTACAACAATGTAAAATACAATGACAATTACCATTGTAACAACAGAGAAATAATCCACGAAACGCAAATTTTCAAGTTTCGTGATATCCGTTAAGATACAGGAAACCTAAAAAGCACAGGGGCTACTGATAAGATTAATGCCTTTGATCCTGATATTGAAGCAGCTAAATGGAATTCAATTGATTATTAGTAATCAACTAAATCGACTGATCCAAGATGGCGGCGCACACAGGCACAGCGGCTCGTAGCTCCTCTCGCTTTCAGTGTTTAGTGTTTTTGTACATGCAATGACAATAAAGAGATTCTGATTCAACGAGATCGATAACCGATATTTTGAACTGATACACAGATACGGTAATAACACAAACTCCAACACAACCTTGTTGAAATGTCTTATAAAGTATTTGTACTTTTTGCTGTTCCTCCCATGCTTAAGTTTTCTTTGCATGTGCTGCAGACTGCGTTCCCTGGTGTTGTAATATTCCCATACTGCACTTGTAACCCTTTTTTTAGTTTATCTATCTGCAAAGAGGGTTTAGAGAAACAAGTAGCGAGCTGATATATGCTTTATGTGTGCGAGGCGGCATAAATATTAGGCATATTTATAATTTTTTATTGTTCAATGCTGGCCTTTTCGGTAGAGACATTAAATATGATAATAGAAAAGAAATGATTTAGTTTTACTTTTGTGCGGCACTTTATAGGTGGATGTTTTTCTGGCGTGTGGTAGTAGCTTGCAGTTCAAAATGGCGGAGGTGTAGCTTTGCTGCTGGCCGATGATGTTGCAGTGGAACAAGTGACTTACAGTTATTTTTTACCTTGATTCCTCAATCATAAATTTGTTCTGAATTGTGCATAGAGCTCCTTTAAAGACCCCTCCAGCCAGTGTTACAGGGTGTGGTTAATAGTCGGGTAAATTCATCACCATAGCAACCAGACTGCATCGTTTTTCAACCCATTTTAGATGAATTTACTGTAATCAGACCACAAATGAGACAAGAACTAGCACAACACCGACTCTCTTTCACTTGCTCTTTTCTTCGCCACCTCTTCGTGGCGAGGCGGCCGTCTGGCTGCTGCCGCGACCCCGCATACCGGCCACAGTGCACCGGAGGACGTTCAGACACGTTGCCGAGGTCCGTCGTTTGAAATGCAGTTTCGGGACATTTTGGTGGTGCACCAGCCACACCAGGCTGCACTGAGATTCATTTATTTCCTTAACAGGAATTTTCTCGTTTTCTCTTGGGCTGAAAGTTGTGCGCTCTCTCTGTCATCTGGACCTGTTAGAGGTCTGCAGACCTCCGGTATCGGTGGTTATTTCATTATTTTTTGTTACATCTTTTTGGCAAACAGTGTGGCTAATCAGCTTAGTCAGGGAATGACTCAAATAATATGAAATATCATAGAAATGTCAAAATACACTGGAGGAGGGCTTTAAACGCATATAAACCGATTCGAGGTTTGGTATGATCGTTGGTTGACCGATAAAGAATGTCCAAGCACTTAATCAACATGATAACTTCAAACATTTTTCATCATTTTCATCATTTTTTTGTCTGTTGCAGTGCAGTAATTACAAAGTTGTGTTGGTTAAACTGAGAGTTTGTTTGTGCTGTGGTTGGGGAAAATCCCAGCTGGTGTCTTTTACTTCACATCCTTATTATTACATGGCACCAAGCCCTGGCACCACATCACCTCCACCCTCACCCACCTCCACTGGCTCCCGGTCAAGTCCTGCATTATCTACAAAATCCTCCTCCTCACCTAGAAATCCCTCAACGCCCTGGCTCCTCAGTACTGATCTGACCTCCTTCACCCCACCACACGGTCCCAGAGATCCTCAGGTACAGGTCAGCTCTTCATCCCCCTCCATCCCCCGCATCCCAGCTTTAAGTGTGACACCCCCCACCCTCTGGAAATCTGTACCCACTGAGCTCCACAATGCTCCATCTCTGGACACCTTCAAAAACGCTATTTAAAACCCACCTCTTCAACAGGACCTATGGCCTCCAGCTACTGTTATGCTCTGTTTGTTGTGTCTGTTGTGTCGATGTTAAGCATCCATGGGTGTCTTGAGATGTGCTATAGAAATCCAAGTTATTATTATTATTATTATTATTGGTATATTACGTTGATCACAGCAGAGAATTTCCTCATCGTGGGCTAAATGGGACATTATAGAGTGATAATGAAATCTCTATGTGCCAGTGTGACAAGGCAGGTCAGCTTGAAACATCGCAGAAAAGCCTGGTGGTCAGTGCTGCAGTAGAAAACTACAGATGATTTCCTCTGCTGTGATCCTTCATATTACTCCCCATTGTTCCTCTCTGAAGAACCACATGAAGGGGCAATTAAAGGAAGTCACTACACGGCTTACGTCCCGTCAAAGAAACGGTGGTACACCGATTACACGTACAAGCAAAATGCTGGAAATTATCATAATGGCCTTGCTTTCTTTTCACAGCTGATTAATCTTTTAATGTGACAACAAACAGAGTCTCTGTGGCTGTCTCTGATAAATATTCATCGGGATTACACATTCTTTGTCCCAGTTTGATAACTGACAAAAAAAGACAAAGGAGCTTGTTTGCCTGGTGTTACATAACATTACAACTCGCTGCACAAGACGGTAATGAAATGGGAGAATTTAATTGAAAAATATCACTTAGTCTCTTTTAACTCTAGGCATTTCTCCTCCCTCCTTCCTCTCTTCGTCTTCAGTGTCTTTCCCTGGGCTCCACTGTGTTGCTAACTCGCCGCTAGTGGTAGCAACATGTACAGTTAAGTGAGCTCATGAGGATGTTAGTGAAGGACATAGCAGTGGTCGTCGTATTTCTCTGTAAGGAGACTGATCTGTGTTGATTGCTGGTGACCTGAGTGACCACAGGAGACCTGTAATATCTCAGTTAGCCTCATGTCTGTATCCACATACCTCCCAGTACTATCGATACCATCACGATACTTGAGTGCTGATAGGTATTGAAAGTGTTGCAATTCTACAAGTATTATGATTCGATGTTATGATTTATTTGGAAAAAGTTGAGTCAACCACTTCTAGGGACTTTTACTTTGGATTATATATATATATATATATATATATATATATATATATATATATATATATATATATATATATATATATATATATATATATATATATACATATATATATATATATATTTATATATATATGTATATGTATATATAAATATACATGTGTGTGTGTGTGTATATATAAATATACATATATACACGTATATGTATATGTATATATATATATATATGTATATATGTATATATATATATATATATATATATGTATATATATATATATATATATGTATATATATATATATATATATATATATATATATATATATATATATATATTATATATATATATATTAATACAGTAGAATTGTTTAATTTTCAGAATGTGCTGTATTTGGTCAGAGATGTCCTGAAGTCTAATATATCAGTTATTGTCAGGAATCATTTATTACAGTTTTTCCAGCAACCCAAAAAACTATATTCTAGTAGTATTCTATATTAGTGGTATAAGTTTATAAGGGACAATGTTTTATACCTCTGGTGACTATAATCCAATCAATCTTATTTCCATATGTGTATTTTGTATATCCAGTTCCCTTTGTTAACACCTTATTTTGAAAACTGGATGTAGTCACATGTCTACTTCCTCTGATGACGGCACGTTACCATGATTGGATAACTAGGTCTGTGAAACCCAAAGTGTTTCCATACTTTACTGTATGTGCAGTGTTTACCATGCTGGATTTAACATGCAAGGGTGCAGGTGGTATCCACGTAGACCCTCTGCCATTTTGTACTTTCTAGTTATGGCTTGCTGCAGTTTGTTTTGGTTGACAGATATGGAACGGATAAAGCAATAAAACATCTACATCTGGATAGACTCAAATGAAGCAAATATATCAAAAATCAATCAAAAATCTGAAAAAAAAGAAGAAATTCTGTAGCAAATTCAACTAATGGAGTCTTTTCAGGGAAAACATTCAGTACAGCAAAACAACAAGTCCCACAAAGAGCTGAGCTGTAAAATGTCACAGTATATATCAGTTATGCTATGGTCATACAGAGTACTTACTTCTACTGCTCTGTAAAGGACTTCATGTGGCCTTGCCCTTTTTTGAAATCCTTCATGTATCAGAACAAATTGTATTGTCAAACCTATGCTGTGTCAGATATTTCTAAAAAAATTAGGGCTGTCAATCAATTAAAATATTTAATCATGATTAATCACAAATTAATCTCCCATTTTTTTATCTGTTTATAATGTACCTGAAAGGGGGATTTATCAAGTATTTAATACTCTTATCAACATGGGAGTGGGCATATATGCTGCTTTATGCAAACGTATTTATATATTTACAATTGGAAATCAATTAACAACACAAAACAATAACAAATATTGTCCAGAAACCCTCACAGGTACTTAACTGATACTGCTAATCTGTAAAAAGTCTTAATTTCGGTTAATAGTTAAATTGTTAATTAATTAATAACATCCCTCTTACCGTATGAAGGTCATACTGTGTAGACAGTAAAATAGATTAAATTTTGCTTATTTTTTTGGGTTTGTTTGTGCTCTTGTTAGTTCTTTGTGTTCTTTCTGTACTGCAGTCTGCAGAGCTGCTGCCTTTGGAAATCCCAGTCCACTAGCATCTTACCAGCTCTGTAAAACCCAAGTAAAAAGTGTTTCATTGAGCCCCAGTTGATGGAAAAGTTTTGTCAAGAGCCGGCTGTGAATTTGTCTTTCAGCCTGAGAGCCAAATGACAAATAGGACAGGCTTTCCCCACAAGCAAGACTCATGGAAACATATTGCCTCCTTCATCATGCGGGCAGCCAGCCACCATAGATAGGCTCGTGACCTCTAATTTAAGAAACAAAGCTCCAGGCCTCACAATGACAAACTGCAAATGCTCTACTTACTCTAAATGTATTTGCATCATTTTACCACAGTTAGGCCCAGCGTGGCCGCATCGACCCACATGTTCCACTAAGGTCCTTATTGGAAATGGCTGTGCTTTTCTTTGTACTCTGATGACAATGATGGCGAGTCTGTCATACAGACGCTTTGCATTTGTATCAGTGGCTTACCTTTTGCATGAGGACACATAGAGCAGCAACCATTTCCACCTTTATAGCTCCCAAGAGAAAGAGAACGGCCTGCTTATGCTGCAAGACTTTTATGGTCACAGCAAAAGTCACAGAGAAAGCATACTCTCAAAAGAATAATCAGTCACGTCACTAATGCAGAAAACAAGCAAACCAAGGTCTCATGGTCAGTTTTAAAGAGCTCACAGCACACATAAACACAAACAGACAGACCTGCTGCATCTTCTGTATACCAGAAAAAACCCACCTTGTGTCTGTATGGTGGTATTGAAAAGGCGCCGACACACAGTCGTCACAATACAGCAGTCCTCGGGCCAAGGCTGCAGCGATATGAAAGGAAATGGACTCATCACTCTGTGGAAAATATGAAAGACCAAAGAGGACACAGCTCAGAGCCCGCCTGCTACCGGAGCACAGCATCAGCATTTAACAGACACAATCTGGACACGTATCAGGCTTTGATCACAAAATGGCCATTAGGAATTGGTTTGGTGAAGTGAAATTGAGTTAAAATGTGACATAAATTGATATTTCTGTTTTATTTTGCTTCATTTATTTGTCTCTGTATTAATTTCCTTATGTATTCACTGTTTAATTTTGTCTCTTATTTATTTATTTTTAAAAATTATACATTATATATACACACACTTTTTTTATTTTATTTTTTCATCTAAACTTGGAAAAAAAAATTCTAAATTTGTTCTTCGTGGATTATTTCTCTGTTATTCCAGTGCTAATTATCATTGTATATTACATAATTGGAAAGTTTATAATGCTCATGCATAAGTGGGACGAACAGCACAGCTGATTAAGTGGGTAGCGCCCAAGTGAAATTTGCTAAAATTCTCTATCGGTACTAAACAGTGTTTTCTCCTGTTGGTGTTGACTCTTGTTTTGAGCTCCACATGCTGTAAATCAGGCACCACAAGACCAGATCACAGGATCACTAAGTGATCCATTTCATCCTGAAAAGTCCTCATCCCTTCTCTGACATCAGGTGCTTGATTGGCAGCACTGATTAGCAGCAAATCATCTGATGTCAAAATCAAGTCCGGACGTTAGTTTTTCTTGTGCCTGGTCACTGTTGGCAATGGTGGCAAGTACAGCTGGAGATTTTGTTCAGCGCCAAAACTCTGTTTGGACTCTTTAATAAAGTGAAACAGTCATTGAACTCTGAGAACTGCCAGACACCAAGGTCAGTACACACAGAAATCAGCTTTCTGCCCTGAAGCCACAGCGCTGACAGAAGAGAGAACACTGCAGCCGCCCACACATGGTCAGCGGTAAAATCTTGCACCGCTCGAAATTGCCACGAAGTGCTGTGCTCAAAGGTCAAACTATTTCAACTGTGACCCGGTTTGCTGCTGATCTGTCGAAATGCAACCAATTAGAAGAGCTGCAACCGTTGTTGTTGCCTAGAAACAGTGAACACCTTTTTGACATTTTATAGATTTTCTATGGGGCTCAGAGGGTAGAGAAGGTCCTCCACCAATTGGAAGGTTGGGGGTTTGATTCCCGGCTCCTCCGGTCACATGTTGAAGTGTCCTTGAGCGAGATGCTCAACCCCAAATTGCTCCTGAAAGCTCTGCCGTCAGTGTATGAATGTGTGAACGGGTGGATGCTGACATGCAGTTTGAGTGGTCGGCTTGAGAGGTAGCTCGATCAGCTCAGTTTTAGCATGACCACAGCAGCAAGAAAACAGCCACGTCAAAACCATATATTGCTGCCATGTGGAATGTTTTTTTTTTTCATGAAAAGTTTGCGTCTCTCCCGGTGAACATGGTTCCTCGCCAGGAGCAGGTGGCTGGGATGGTGATTGAGGTCGCTTGCCAAGAGTTTCAGCCATCTTTGTGTTTACTGTGCCACTAACCGGGGACCGTATGGTCCGCTTGCTTTTTGATAGTTTGTTGGTTTAAACCCCAAGTGGCAGAAGTGAGAACTCCTATTTTCGTTTCATTCTCCCTCATTAATATATCCTCAGTAAAACTTACATTTAACATTTAACTTAATATTAACACTTAAATTTCCTTCTTTTGTTGCATGCAGCTTTGTAAAAAGTCCTTGCTGCGTTTGTATCTTAGCTAGCAGCCCCTCGGCTGTCGTCTCCTTCTCATTTCCAGACAGGTTTCTGCATTTTTCTGCATGTTTTGTCTCACAGTGATGGTTCAAGTTTGTTGTCTTTGAGCTACGTTTGTTGCAAACTAAGCACACAGCTTTACCGCCAACCTCCGCGAAAAAAAAAAAAAAAAAAAATACTTAACAGTCCATGAGTTATTATAGATGTGCAGCCTCAGCTGGTGATGCTACTTGAAACATCACTCACGTCAATTTACACCAATGTCAAGTGTGACAGGAAGAAGAACACTAACGGTATGCGAGTATTTCAAAGCAGGTGCTGTTTTCTTTACTGTTTTTTTTTTTAGCTCCGTATGTAAAATTTTGTGGTTTGACTGAGAGCTCCCGTGCTGGGCAGAACCATCACGAGGGATGGTTCAGTATAATATTCAGGTCTGACAGAGTTTGGCCTTTTCATTTCATTATTAATGTCATTTATATTTATTTTAAACAGAAAAAGGTTCAGAAGTCTGTGCTCATTTGTAAATAATACTACTAATCCACAGTTAAAACCCTGTTCTTTATGCAAGGCACTACGTTTTCTATAACACTGTCCTGTAAATATTTCTAAATAAAAGCCCAACAAATGAAGGAATTCTGTCCAAAGGGACTTTTGAGGGCTTTTGATTTGAAATGAAAGCAGGACATCTTTTTTCATGTACTTGACATATTCTGCAGTTACATTGAAACTGCAGTGAAGTTGCTGATGTGATGTCCATATACAGTTAAAAGAAATCAAAAGCGTCTCTGGTGGGCTGTGTGGTTAAAATGGAAAACAAAATAAAAAGCAACTGGTTCCGCAGTTGCAACACGCTGCTGACGTTCCCCGTGTGGCTCGGGCGTTAGCGGCTGTAACAACTCTTTCAGCCAGCAAATCATGAATGAGTGGCAATAAGCTTGTTAAGGGCTACATACTGTAAATGTCTATGAAGCTATTTATCAATATGAGTTACAAAAGCAAAAAGTCAGACACTGAGGTGAGCTGGTAGACCTGCACATGGTCTACGTGTGGTCAGTAGGCTTTTCTTATTTTTCCCGAAGCTGTTTGAATAACCCATGATTCCTCAGTGTGCTGCGTGTGTGCAGTAAATTGTAGTTTGCAGCGCAGATCTGTCTCTTCTTCTATGATGCGCTCCTAAAGCACTCAGACGTGTTGAGCAGCTGGTTGGAGAAGCAAAGCAACTCCTCATTAAATAATCATCATGATTGCAATGGGCTGAGACAGTGTTGTTGTTAGGCTGTTAGTGCTTCTGACTGACCAACCAGCGCTGCTGAAAAAGAGCTCAAACCAACCCTGCGAACTCAGCTTTCATTAAGGCAGAGCAAATGCTGTAGTCCATCTGTGAATTTGGAGTCAGATTGAGAATTTAACTCTCTATATGTGACTACAAATTGAAATCTAATATCCCTGAAAAATCAATAAAGTCATAAATTTTTGTTTGAGTTTAGCACTCTCAGCATGCATGCCAGTACTGGACATCCCTTGACTTAAATTGTAAAAGGTCTGCACCACCTTCCCCTTTGATTTCTGCTACTTCAGGACCTTTTTTTGACTTGCTGCAAAACTCCAGAAAGACACTTTTCCTTAATGCATATTTGATGGTGTCTCAAGGTCTCCAAGCTAACCAGTCAGCAAGGTAAGCGCTTCTGGGATGCTAATGTGTTTCAACTGTGTATTTTTCTGATCTCCATCATATTGATTTTCAAGAAGCAAGACTCGGTCCAAACTGAGTCTGTGAATTTGTGGCAAAGTTGTTATGCATATAGTCATGGTCAATTCAGCGATACTTGTCCACCGGGTCTGGCATGGACACTAGGGCAAAGAACGTAGATTGCAGAGAAGTGAAAGTCAGTTGTTTGTTCCATTGCAACATCAGCACCCAGCAGCAAAGATCGAAAGCGACTGTCAGTAAAACGTCTGCCTAAAAAGTGCCGTATAATGTTATAAATATAAAAAGCATTTTCAATCCAAAATGGTCTGTTGACAAGAAACACCACAGAGTTTGGTCTTTTTGCTTCTGTACTCTTTGACTCTGGGACACGCTGCTCAACTCATTGAATCTACACTATTAGTCCCTGATTTTCTGCTCGCCATTTCAAACAGAAAACAACATGGCGGCCTGCTAAACTTGTTGTTATTCCATCTAAACAATTCACCAAAATCTACTTTGAAGATATTTTAAGCGAGAAACAAGCGATACCACTGCTGAATGTCATTTCATTTTAGAGCTAGATCACCCAGTTTGACAGCTTGGTCCAAGTTTTGTGACCCAAATGCATCACGCTGGGCAGGCTCATTAGTACTGGGGATGTCACAATACCAGAAATCTGGTAGTAGATACCGGTACCAGTGAATTTCCACGATTCTCGATACCCAATTCTATACCATGGTAATATAAACAAATAAATAAATATACATTGATAAACACTGATGTGAAAACATCTCCTTCAAACAAATTGATTTATTCAGGTTTCTAGCCAAAAATGTAATTTTACGAGATTTAATTTCAACACATCATGATAATGTTATGATTTGCCTTCACGCAGTGGTCATTTTGCTGAGCAGACCGTGAACATGTCATAATAATAAATCAGTGGCACCTAACGTTAGTATTTCCACTATATATCTAAGTAGGACTGTGCTGCTAACCGCTAACGTTACAAACTCTCCTGTTGGTTTCAACACTGATTTGTTGTTCAGGGTCATATTTTCAGGGAAAAACAGGGTGCGTCTCCTCAGGTTTAGTAGTGTCACACTGTTGAGCGTTTTTTTTTCGCTCTCTGCTGTGTCTCCATTCCCAGTCAAACTGAAACATGATACAACGTGCGTAGCATCTTTGTGCATGCGTAAATGTTGGAAAGCATCAGTAATCGTCACAGAGGCATGAGATGCCCAGAAAGTGGACAACCACTGTTCTCTGTTCCCATCACGAGCATTTACCCTGTTTGTCAAATGGTGGATGTCCTGATGGTTTCATGTTACAGGCATCGTATGGTACCTTTGCTATTGTAGAAATAGAAAAAGAGACCGAACTGTTGGTTCTTGTGGCATCCCTAATTTGCACAAAGGACTGTTCCCGCCTTTTGTTTTTGAAAGAGCGATGGCAAATGAGCAATCTCCAGCACTCGGCCGACCAATCATGTAACATCATCACCCCGTTTGTAGGGCTGGCCCTCTGCAGTCCAGACAAAGATCAGTGTAAAGCAACAACACATCTCTGTTAAGCAGCAGGGGCAGCCCCACATGCTGAGATCTCTGAGAGAATGCACACAGTGGAGAGTAAAAATATGTGAGGAGGAGCAGCCAAACGCCTCGGGGGGGCCTACTGCTCTGTTGGGGTTCTGACCTGACAAGTTATCAGGCCCCATCACCACTTTGTGATAAAAGTTTTTCCTCTGTTTGCTCAGGCTCTGGATACTGATCAAGTAGAACTATTTTGGAGTTCCTCTGCCCCCTCGGGCCAGAAATTGATCAATGGAGCTTTAAGTTGTGAGCCGTTTTCTCATCAGAATCCTGAATCACTCTGCTGGATATTAAAGTTGAGTCGATTTCCAGTTTGGCCGGTCCTGTCTCGTGTAAAAGCTCACAGCTGAGCCGGATTTTGTCATTATTACACGTCATTATCACATTCTGGCAAATTAAAGAGTAGCCGACATCAGCAACCTGTGTCGACAGCATCACAGCACTATATCCACTTTGTAGTGCTTTTGTAATGAGCAATACGACAAAGTAATTAACATTACACAGCCGGCGCAGATCCAGGAAGTTGGCTCGGGACTTCCAGCTGAGGAGCTGTAGCTTGTAGCCTCGTAGCATTTAGTAACTGGCAAATAAACTGTCTGCTCCAGCTACATTCACAGCTATAACACCACCAACAAACCCACCCTCACTGCCGCCACACACACGGTCTGTCGGAAACTCGCTGAAGTTATGCTACAGTGGGCACGAAGCCACCGGCAATGCTAGCAGCTAGCAGCTGCTAACTTAGCACAAACACACACACACTGTTTGTCAGACAATCACTGTAGTTGATCCACACAGACACACAGCTGACAACCTGCTAAACTAAACTAAATGTGTGGTGGGGACTTTTACTTGGGAAGTGGCTGCGTGTCTGTGACATTACACACAGCACCATGGCTGCTACAGTAACTCTCCTGACGGTGAACTGGAGACAGTGAATGCAGCACCGTGGCTGCTACAGTAACTCTCCTGACAGTGAACTGGAGACAGTGAATGCAGCACCGTGGCTGCTACAGTGACTCTCCTGACGGTGAACTGGAGACAGTGAATGCAGCACCGTGGCTGCTACAGTAACTCTCCTGATGATGAACTACATTATTATAATACTCAGCATACTGCAAAATGTTTAAAATCTCACTGAAGCCATATCCAATATAAAGTATCGTGATAACATAGTATCGTGGGGGCCCTGGTGAGTCCCACCCCTGATCGAGATAGCACTCGACTCTAAACCAGACTGGACTCTGTTTTCTACAAGGAGATTACAAATTGAGTGAAGCCATGTGGACCGGAACGGCGTACAAGATAAGGAATCAGATTAGCATGACAAGATGAGGGGAACGGTGACCACCCTAATACGCTCCTTTTTCAAAGGTTTTCTTCTGTATCTCATCAGTTTCTGAAATGGACTTGAAGTGTAGAGAATCAGACCATGAAATAGGCTACTAACTCAAATGATTTTTTGAACAGGATTTTTGAGGTATGTTAGATTTTGGTATAAAACCTGTTATTCACTGGCTTCACTGTTTTTTCGGTTGGTGCTGGAGTTGAACCTTTAACCTGCCAACAATGCGCCCTGCTTCTCT
The DNA here is from genome assembly GCA_947000775.1 of Pterois miles. NCBI lineage: Eukaryota > Metazoa > Chordata > Actinopteri > Perciformes > Scorpaenidae > Pterois > Pterois miles. The sequence continues at coordinate 3,495,096 of CAMQGK010000568.1, read as the reverse complement.
GTTTGAAGAACTACGCTCCAGGCAGCAGCAGCCATGCTGGTTTGGCTTTAGAGGAGACTTAATGCAGCTCTCCGTGGCGCTGGTGTGAGCCTCGTGTCACTGATGGGCCAACTTTTCTGGCTCCCCGGGTATCTAAAGCAAGTTTCATTAGAGCTGGCCCTGGGGTGAAATACAAAATGTGCTTCTGTTTCTGGCCACTTGTAAGACCACATGTGATAAAGTATCATCTCTATCTTGTCCCTTGCTGCTACTTCCCCTCTCCTGTTGTAGGTGATTTAGACAATGAACGAGGGTCTGTTTTCATTTTCACAACTATGAACCCTTATCTTGTCTGCAGCCTCCTAGGTGCAAACTGAGCAGGAGGTTTTCATTTACTTTGGAAATTGTTGGATTTATTTGACTTACAGGAAGTGTGTTGGTTCGTACCTATATATTCACCCTTGGGTGTTGTTTTTTAATCAGCCAGTCACACTCTGGTGCAGTCATCCTCATTGTGTCTCTTCGCCTGCCCCCGCTTACCGCAATATAGGATTTGTGGGATTTTGATGAGACATCACCAGATTTTAATAAATGCTTTTGTGTGAGGTCTCTCTCCTCCCCTGGGCTGTAAACCGGCTTAGTTTTCACACACTCTGGCTCTGATTCTCTTCTCTACCGAACCAAACAAAACCTGGATGTGGAAGAAGACTAATTCTTCACACTCCTTTTCTCTCTGTGTGTCTTTCTCTCAGCTTCATTTTTTTTTCCATCTCATGCAAATCATTTAAAAGTTAACGTCAGTATTTTTCAATACTATTTTCCCATGTTTTGTGTCTAAGTGACTAATGGAGTTCATGGATGTAAAGAGAACTGGATACAGCGTCGGAGGCGGGCGCCACTTCATTCCTATGAGAGTTGCTCCATCGCAAGTGAAGCCAAAATCACTCGACTGCTGAGTGATTAATTACCTAGATCATCTGGTGATCTTCTACATCCATTTGGCCCACAGAGCAGGCGCAGTAGCATTTCCTGTAACTCCACCTCCCAGCCCTGGCACGCAGGAAGGGAAATAACTCTGGATTCAGCTATTAGTGAATTTTACAACTTTTAGGACCCAGTGATTTAAATAAGGGTTATTAGTTTTCATGCTGAGTGGTTGATTTACCTCTATAAAAAAATGATCTGCTGATTTACAGACGTCTCTTTCCCAATGTAAGTCTATCACGATACAGTAACGTTTCCTGTCCATGACAGAGTTAGCATGCAGCTTTAGCCGTGATGCCTAGCTCTGCTTTTCCTGCAATGTGTGAAACCCAAAGTGTTTCAATACTTATCTGTATGTGTAGTTTTACGATGTTGGCTTTAACCTGTGAATTTCCACACAGTGGGACTAGTAAAGAAATATCTTAGCTTACTAAGACCTGTGGGGCTGACTGAAAAAGCACTCTAAAACCTTGTCAAAGTTTTACAAAAACCTTTATTTCTCAGCCTCTGTAATAGATAGAAACATGAAATAAAAACCATTTCACAGCTTCGACTTTTGGCTGATTTGGTTGATTATTGGCTTGTAAACACAGTGATGTGTTTACATGTCAGTGTAAAACAGAAAGTATCACTGTAATAAAGAATTGCAATGCAAGAACTTAAATGGTAATGTACAGAAAAATTGGGTCTGTAATATACAGTATAGTCACACATGCGCGTCACATCCAGTCTGAAAGGTATAAACACACAAATGTAGCATCCAGTCTTAATGGGTTAAATTGTGAGGGTATAGGTCATATCCTCGCAGACCCTGTAGCATTTCCTACTTTTACATTTTGGCTCGCTGTGGTTTGTATTGGTTGACGGATACTCAACTGTCATGTTAGTTAGACTACAACAATAATAGCGGTAACTTCCTTCTACCACCACATAGACTCAAATAAAGCAAATATATTGATTCTGGCGTTAAAAAATCTTTCAAAATCATAAAAGCAGGTTTTATTGTTGTGTTCCACTTGACGCGTCGCTACATCTTACGTTGAGCTTCCCCAACCCTCTGCATTGATTGACTCGGGTATCACATGAAAATAAAACGAGTCTCTGCTCAGTCACCTCCCTATGAGGTCGGTCCTCTGCTCTGATTAATCTCTCTCCCCGTCCAACATTTCATATGGCTTTAATTAAGATTGTGAAAACCAGTTTTGCTCTTGGGTTCACTTACAGCTCTAAGTACTGCTGTTTCTTTAATGATACACAGGTGTGAACACTGTTGTAATTTAGATTTTTTAATAAGCAGCAAAGTCAGATTACATATTTTTATTGCATTTTTATTTTTTTCGCTTTGGGCATTTTTTGCCTTGCTCCGTTTCCTCCTCTGCACCGCAGCATCGGCTCATCCACTTCGCTCTCCAGTGGGGTGAGAAAAATTAGTTGTGGGCAAAGTCACTTCTTCTAAGCCATGATAATTTAGATATTGAACCATTCTTTTTATGTCTTGTGAAATCGGTCATGTGTTATTTTTCTGTCACTACGAGTGAAAATATAGTGAATTTAAGATCTTTGGGTTTTGGACTGTTGGTTGGGCAAAACAAGCAATCTGAAGATGCCACCTTGGGCTTTAGGAAATTTTAATGGACATTTTCCACGTTTTCTAGACCAAGCAATGAATCATTTAATGGAGAATATACTTCAGCAGATTAATCAATAATGAAAGTAATCATTAGTTGCTGTGCTAGTCCAGTCTGATATGCACTGATGTCTTTGTGGTACTTTGTGATACAACTTCTGTAGCAGGATGCTTTGTTTGTATTTAGGACTGTCAAAGTTTATGTGATAATTACGCATTAATGCACATTTATTTTAATGTTACAATTTCTTTAATGCATTAACACAACTTGCGATTTTTAGGTCGTAGCAGCTCAGTTTTTTAACTAGAATGAAGATACTGGTATCATATGAAACTGTAAAACCTAATGAATCCATTTCTACCAACCATGTCATACTAGCAGCTCATGAAGGAGGCTAAATAATGGTCCAAACCGTCACCTTGAAAGAGGTCCCTTGACCTTTGACCTCCAGATATGTGAATGTAAATGGGTTCTCTGGGTCCCCACCAGTCTCCCCTTTACAGGCCTGCCCACTTTGGGGCAAGACATAGTATGTAGTTTGCCATGTTGAGCATATTTTTTATGCTAAATGCAGTGTACAGTTTTGTGTTGACAAATCTCCCATTAAGGCACGTTTTGAACAGATAAAAAATGTGATTAATTTGCCATTAACAATCATGCGATTGCCCTTATCGATACAAATACCAGTGAAATTCCATGATTCGTGATACCCACTTCGATACCATGGTACAAAACAGTAAATCCCATGTACATTAACATCCACTCCTTTATTACTATTTGCACACTATTTTTTTTTGTGGATATATAATTATTAATCCCTGATGATCTGCCTCCAGCTGTTCGTCAAAAACTACATTATACAAGATTACAGTTGAACACATCATGATAATGTTATAATTTACCTTTGTCAAATACTGAATAGAGCTTGAAGGCATCATAATGTAGCTCATTGCAACCTTTGTACATTCGCTTACATGACCCGAATTTCCCTCCAGGGATTAATAAAGGTTCATCTTATCTTATCTTATCTTAATTGTATTATTTAGCCAAGCAGAACATGGCTGCCGACTGGCTACTAACTGCTAACGTAAACTAGCTCTCCTCCTGGCGATTACAACACAAGTATGTTATTCTTAATGTAGCGTTGTCAGGGACATTTTCTACTGTCCTTGTGACAACAGGACGGTGTTACGGTTTCAGAATTTTGGCATAGGTATAGGAATGCTAATTTTGAATTTTTTTCTAACCATTAACCTACAAGATTAAAGCATTGCATGCAGCGGTGCTATTTTTAGTGTCTGCCGAGCGTTAACGTTAGCGAATGTCCGACAAACCGTGTGTGCTGTGTTCACAGCTGTGGGGTTGCCGATGGTGTTATAGCTGTTAATGTAGCAGTAGCACTGTGGTTACTGTTTGTCAGTCAATAAATGCTACAACTCCCTCAAGCCAACTTCCTGTATCTAAAACACTGGCTCAGACTCTCTTAAGGTGGACTGTTAAGGTGACCAGCTATTCTCCTTTACGTGACAGTTAGCTACTCAGACATTTTTAAATATTTCTTTCAACAGTTTAACCGAAAGCGTAAACAGGTTGATTATGATCGTCCCTAACTTGGTACCAAAGTATGGGTTCTGATGACATCCCTAACAGGGAGTACTCCTCCTAACTTTACTCCTCCTGCTCCCCTCTACATCCACCTTTACTAATCTCCTGTCTCCTCCTGTCTTCTCTCTCTGCCGATCACATCTGAGCCAAGCCTCAGAACAGTTCGCAAACATAGACGCCTTCACGGACTGTGAAATTAGGTTTTACTTGAAATGGGGCCAGTGGAGTTTAGAGATGATGAGTGATTTCGGGGACTGTTGCTTGCAGTTACGGACAGATGGAGAAGCAGGAGAAGAGAGCATCATTTCTTTCATGATGGCTGCTCTCATCTCATCAAGCATTCAGAGAGCACTGACCATTTCCACAACATGGCTGCATACAAGGTGAAAAGTTGTTATGGTTATTATGGTTTCTGTCTTGTACCCCGAGCCTCTGACCCCTGGTTGGCGCTCTCCATCCTCCAGCAGTACGAGGCTCAGAATACTTTGGCCTGCTGCCCTGTGACTCCTGCCTCCAGTCATGTGATGGTATGAAACTGTGGCTGCCTGTGCCGGCTCAGTCTTCCTCTCAGGGATAATACATCTGTTTGTCTCATCCTGACCCCATGTTCAGCTAGTTAGCCCAGTAGTCATCCTCAGACAGACCTTATAGCAATACAGTGTTCTGTGCATTACACCTACTATTAAAATAAATAAATAAATAAATAAATGAAGTACTATTCCCGGGCTGACTGTTACAATATACTGTTAATATTTTACTATTTACTATTTTTCTTTTCACTCAGTGTTACAATGTACAGTGTAGGATTTAGGGGGATGTAATGGCAGAATTTGAATATAATTTTCATAACTAATAGGGATGCTAATTTTGAAAAAATGTATTAACTGATAACTGACCCTCGTTAACTGATTATTAACCGTTAACCGACAAAATTTGTGCCTCGCATGTAGCGGTGCGCCAGCTGCAGTATATGAACACAATAGACAACTGAGTCAACAGTTCACCATGAGGAGAGTCACTGTAGCAGCCACGGTGCTGCGTTCACTGGCTCCAGTTCACCATCCGGAAGCGTTAGCAGCTTGCAGATGGCTTTGTGCCCGCTGTAGCGTTAGTTCGTTACTACTACTACTTACTTAGCGAGTTTCCGACAGACCGTGTGTGTGTGGCGGCGCTGAGTGTGGGTTTGTTGGTGACGTTATAGCTGTGAGTGTAGCTGTAGCAGACAGAGTGTGTACAGTTTATTTGTTTAAACATTACGAGGCTACGAGCTACAACTCCTCAGCTGGAAGTCCTGAACCAACTTCCTGTATCTGCGCCAGCTCTCTCTTAAGGTGGACCAGCTTTTCTCCTTAAAGTGACGAGCCGCTCCTCTGAGTTTTTCGCAGCTTTTTACTGTTGATTGGTTAATTATTAACATCCCTGTTTGGGACAGTCCACATTTATTTTGGGACGGCTTAGATTGTATTGCAGGACTGTTCTGGCAGGATAGTGAAATAAAGGTAGTTTAGAGGCCGGTCTGAAGACCACCATAGGTCTCCAACACGCTTGTGAGTGGAGTGGAGGGGTATAGAGGGCTAGAGGAATTAGTTATCATTTTAGCACTTCCAGTTCCCTCATCTGGAAGTCAGTGGGTTGTTAGTTAGATGCCTGAAATAAGTTCAGTGGGTAACACAAGCTGAAGAGATTTTAATGTTTTGTTCTGCAACATAAAATATGCTAATAAATATCCCACTCGAGAGTTTTGAAACCTTTACGTGGCTTAAAAAAGGGTGTTTGCTAACAAGTGGCTAAACGAGACTACTAAAGGTCACCACGCCAACTTGTCCTCCTTTCCTCCTTTTACTGTGCAACTGTGATGTAGTTCGTTTATAGCCGTTAGCAATAGCTTTTTACTTCTGGCGATTGCATTCACACTTCATTTGTGGAGATTATCTTGCTAAACAAAACATGTAAGTATCATAAACATTTGTCTGCCACAGAGCTTATTTTCTGCAATAATCCAAAACCCAGAGGACCAACAACATTAGCATTTAGTCGAGGGAACCAGCGGGATGCTAACTTCCTGGTTGGCCTACAAACATACATCATCCCTGGAGTACTGTATAGTCACAAATCAAAAGAGGGTAACATGTTTTAGGTGTTAATTGTTTGGGAGGTTGCATTGTTAGTATGCAATACACATTCCTTGCAACCCTGTTAACTTTGTGTCCTTCGGTGTTAACTTTGCCTGTCAGGATCCACAACACTTTATTTCTTTTGGAACATTTTGTGTAAATATCTTTGCGTGCATGTCTTTTATTTGTGTGCGCATCAGCCCCTGTGCTCATACAGTTATGAAGGTGTGTGTGTATGTGAGATGGAAGTGTGCAGCTGTGTGTTAGTCTCTTTGATGCCACCTCCTGTCATCTCCTCAGAGCTGTGTGTTTATCAGTCTTCCCGTGTCGGCTCCCACACACACCATCTGAAAACAGCAGAGAGCACGATCACCCTGCCGAGGCTGCCGCTGCCTTTCTTGTCCTTGGGAAAGATATTGGTACGGGTCATTAAAGGGTGACTCAGCCCTCACTTTGGCTGCTCGTTGGCCATCTGCCATGTGTTAAAGATGCAGCAGAGCAATTGTCAGTGTGCACACAGGGAAGATAAAGGCTTGTTATCAGAAATGATAAAGCAGGGTGGTAACTCTCAAATCTGACATCACCCTGTCCTGAACAGAAGGCCAAAGACATATATTAAAGGCCCTTTTATTGCCACATATGAGACCTCGCTCATCATCACTTAGATCCCCGAACTCACCACTGCACTGCAGCAGTTAAAAATCACCAAAGGGTAACCTGCAAAAATGCCCACTACAGTTACTGTTAAGATAAAATGACATATTCGCCCAGGATTTTGATTTAAATTCAGCTCAGAGATATGCGTCACACTCAATGATTTTCTATATGCAGTGGCAGGCTGCTACAAGTGTTGCCATGGTGATTAGTCCAATAGATGATTGCATTTGTATTTTCATTTACTACTGCAGTGTGCGCCCCCTGGGGGTCAGAGAAAGTGTTGCAGCGAGCCCACACAGGGTAGAACAGATTTACTTTGGCACAATAAAGCTTCCAGCTGTATCTCTGAATTATTTACAGACTTTAATTTGTCTAATGACAGTTGACTGAGAATGATTGTTGTTTTTGCTGCAGTGCTTTGCTTCCTAAGATATATTCATATTTAACCCGGAAAGCTGCTGCTAATGGAAGCTTTTGGATTTGAGGCTGGGTTTTGCACAAAATCTCTCATGCATTGTCAGCAATATATTTAAATGAAAAACTTTGAGGCAGACAGAACATTGGTTTCTCTCTGTGAAACTGAACAAATGGCCATTTGACTATATTCCACATCATACAGTACATTGTATATTTGCTTTCTTAGTATGTCTTCCAGGCATAGGGGTGACAGAAATAGGACACTATGTGCAGTCCCTGTCTGAGTATTATATTACTCTGAACTCCTCACTTGGTTTCATACCCTGTAGGGAGGCTTTGATCAGGCTTTTTAGGGCCAGTACTGATTTAATGTAATCAGAAGATGTGATCCATTACTGATCCATTGGTTCCTGGTTGCCCTCTAGCCCACAAACAGCCATTCTAGCACCTCCTTTACATTCACACTGTTACAACTGGAGAATATTTTGTATTTGCCATTAGGGATGTTAATAATTAACCGGCATTAAGAATTTTATCCGGTGATTTACAAAGGCAGGAATTCTGCAGACCGCAGAACAAAAATAACACAATGAACTAACAAGAGCACAAGCAAGTAGGGATGTTAATAATTAACCGATAAAACGACACAAAGCATTTTAACCGATTAACGCATTTGGTTAAAGGGTTGAAAGAAATGTTAATAATGAATTAAAAAGCTGAGAAAAACACAGGAACAGCTCGTCACTTTCAGGAGAAAAGCTGGTCCACCTTAAGAGAGAGACAGTGCAAATACAGGAAGTTGCTCTGGACTTCCAGCTGAGGAGTTGTAGCTTGTAGCCTCGTAGCATTTATTCACAGACAAATATACCGTACACACACTGTCTGCTACAGCTACGTTCACAGCTATAACACCACCGACAAACCAACACTCACTGCTGACACACACACACGGTCTGTTGGGAACTCAATGAAGTTATGCTACAGCGGGCATGAAGCTACCAGCAGCGCTAGCAGCTAGCAGCTGCTAATGTCTGCCAACACTTTTTATTGGACAATCGTTATCGTTAATCCGGGCAGACACACAGCTGATAACCTACTAAACTAAATGATGCGGTGGATACTAAAGTGGCTGCATGTGTTCACAATGCTACACACAGTGTCATGGCTGCTATAGTAACTCCCAGACAGGTGAACTGGGGACTCGGTCTGTCTGCAGCTGGCAATAAATGATGGATTTACCAGCTGGGCAGCCTGTTAGGCACTAAAACCACAGCACAGCTGCATGCAACATACTAGTTGTTGGATAAAAGTTAATAATCGGTTAACAAGGGTCGGCTGTCTGTTAGAAAAAACATTTCAAAATTAGCATCTCTAGTGCAGACTAGTAAAACATACAAATTCACCAGCCGCTGCTGAAATACTGTGTACAATCATTTGTCTGGCTCAAGAATGGCTGGTTAGCCTATTTCTGGTGAGTCTGCACAGAGCTTCCTTGTGTTTTAATGAGCTGGATCCCATGAGGGTGAGACAGAATATTACTTCATCTCAGACCCAGGCTGGAAAAGGTTTAGGAGCCATCACCCAGAGAGGTACGTGGGGGTGATGAGTGTTTCTTCTATCCACTTGTACTTTAGACACTGCTTTCTTTCTGGGACCGTGATTGTGAGAGGAAAACGAGAGGTAGTCTGTCAATACTCCAAAAACACAATGGTGTGTGTGTGTGTGTGTGTGTGTGTGTGTGTGTGTGTGTGTGTAGGCGCTTTTTCTCTCCTCTCAATCAAATAACTGAGCCTCAAGAGTGAGCATGAACACCCGTGAACATACTCTCAATCTAGCAGTCACTCCTAAGGGGGCTGAGCAAGCCATATGCTGCAATCCCTCCATCAAATTCCTGCTTTTCATGAAGGGACAGTTTCCACTGAGCACTTTAATACTTGTGGAAAAGCTCAGGGGACGAGCAGACAGACTGCTTGTGTATCAGCACAGTCTGTCTGAAGGCTAGGGGCCGGATGCAGGATTTGTACAATAGCTGCACTCCATCTACCAGGCCCGTGTAATTATAGACTAGGCTGTAGTTGGATTGTTCCTCTTAAAGTCTCAGTAGCTGTAACCGACTTGAGAAATGGACGGCTGAGGAAGACGCTGAAGGTAGGAGAGTGAGGAAGGAAGGGCAATTGGAGCCCCCGGGCAGTTATTTTCCTGGTGATTTTTGTTCTTTGTTTCTTTTTGTGTGTCTAAGAGAAAATGCCAATAAAGCCTTGTGTCTGCTCTGCTGTTAGCTGAGGTTTCAGTCGTTTGTGGAGGTGTGAGCGTGTGCTGTTTCCCAACAATCTGTCAATTAACAGCGAAGGTTTTTCAGCAGTTCACTGTGCTTCTCTGATTCCTAGTCCCCTGTAGACCTGACCTGATGTGAACTGACTGTCAGTGAATACACCAACATGTATTTATGATCTCCCCTCACTCTGTGGGCCTTTCAGTCAGATACAGTGCAAACCTCTCTGTACTGATAGTGTCTCAAGAGCCAAACTGTAAATAACTTGAATGCTGAGCGACACATTCAAGTATCACAGTCTAGTTTTCTTTGTGCTCTTTACTCCAAGTAGTACTCAAAGTATTACACACTGTGGTACGATGAAGTTCTAGTTAATACTATTAACTAGGGCTGTCAGGCGATTAAGATATTTCATCGCATGACTATCCATAGTTGATCCAGATTAATCGCAAATTAATCACACATTTATCTGTTCAAAATGTACCTTTAAAGGGAGTTTTGTCAAGTATTTAATACGCTTATTGACATGGGAGCGGCCAAATATGGTGTTTTATCCAAATGTATGTATACATTTATTATTGGAAATCAATTATTTGCACAAAACAATGACAAATATTGTCCAGTAACCCTCACAGGTACTGCATTTTATATGAAAAATATGCTCAGGCCAAGTGATTTATCATAAAGTAGGTATGTCTGCAAAGGGGAGACTCGTGGGTACCCATAGAACCCATTTTCATTCCCATATCTGGAGGTCCCCTTTGAATATGGCCATGTTCGTTTTTCCTCACCAACACCAACAAAATTTGTTTATTGTGTTATTTAGCCTCCTTCTGCGACAAGCTAGTATGACTTATGACTTTTCTCTAAACTCTTTTGTAAGGTCACAAGCTAAAAAGGGTGGGAACCATTGGTTTAATCTGTTGTTTAACCGTTTTCAAGTTTATGTTTTTTAATGTTAAATCTTAATCTGATTAGTATATACACTTGAATGTTAAATGTAGTAAAAAGTACAATGTTTGACATGACATGTAGAGGACTAGAAGAATAAAGCAGCAGAAAATGGGAATACTCAAAGTACAAGTATGTGTGTAAAGGGGAGACTCGTGGGTACCCGTAGAACCCATTTCCATTCATATCTTGAGGTCAGAGGTCAAGGGACCTCTTTGAAAATGGCCAAATTGCCAAAATTTAGCACCACTTTGTAGCGTTATATAACCTCCTTCATGATGAGTTAGTGTGACATGGTTGGCAGCTCTAGTTTCATGTGATACCAGTGTCTTCACTCTAGTTTTAAAACTGAGCCGCGACAACCAAAACATCACAAGTTGTGTTAATGCGTTAAAGAAATCAGTGGTATTAAAAGAAAATTGCATTAACACATAATTATCACTTTAACTTTGACAGCCCTAATCATAACACGCCATTTTCAATTTTAAACATCTTCCTTGTTGTCACATCTGTAGTACTTGCAGCTGCTTGCTAGCTGTGGCACTGATGTCACCAGGACTTTGAGGGAACCTCTGTGTCCTTTCTCTCTTCATGCCTGCTGCAACTTCATCCTCAGTCTTGTCAGGTTGCTGGTAGAAGTTATTCTGCACTTCTTCATGTTGATATTATTTCATCAGTTTGCCTCTCTGGTATTGCAACTCTGAAATCTTCTCCATACTGTGACTTTGTTGTGACACAGTCATAACTTCCAACCCTGCTCATAGCTGGGACTTTGTACTTTCTTGTGTTGTGCCCTTTCAGTTCTGCGACTTTTAAAGTCTGTTAAATGCTCAAAGTTGGAGCTTGTTTGACGTCGACGTTTCCTCAGCCTGCTCGGTTGGTGCATGGCGTTTTTACTTTTTCTACTTTTCTCTGCAGTGTGTGAAGTGTAGCTAGAATGATTTGATCTGCCCACAACAGGTCAGCAGAGCTGCTTTATTAGCTGTTTTCTTGCTCTGCAATTTACCCCATAAGGGGAATGTGTTTCAGTTAGTTCCTTGAGAGCTGAAGGCAAGCTGATATGGTAACGTGAACATTTGGGCGGCATGTGGTTACCTTTATGTTGTGTTAACACCAAAGTCAAAGCAAGTTTTTGCCTTGTGTTACTTGTGCAAGTTTGAGGAGGAGGGGTTTACCTCCATGGAACAGCGTTTCATCAACCATGGCCAAAATAACCACTGCTGCTGCTTTGTACATGTTGTGGAAGTCCCAGATATGTTGGGAAACTAAACCTTGTCCTCTCTGTGTTCATAACATCATTCCTGTATATTGTGTATCTAGCAAGTCAGCCATCAGCTGAATTAATGGCTTACTGCTGTCATATGAACTCGAAATAAACATATTTGCAATAAAGTGATTAAAAGGATGCTGAAATAACTACATAATGATGCAGATTTATAAAAAGTCTGAATTTATGCTTTGTCAGGTCTGTCCACAGGATGACAAGCAAACAACTTTTAAAATGCTTGTTTTCTGAATGAGTACTGATTGATCAGGGCTGTTATGCTAACGTTGACACAGTTTCATCCGGTCTCTATATAAATATGAGGTGTTATCATAGAGCTCAGAAAGCTACAATATTTTTTCTCCATTTCTGATCAAACGTCAATACGTCGATGTCGACAGGAGGAGAATCTCAGCATTTTTGCGACACTGCTGATTCCGCGTATTGACGCCAGCTGGCGCGAATTTGCGTCTATTTGCTCTTTGCTTTGACTTTGTAATTTAGCTGTGTGAAAAGTTCGCTTTACTTTTAGTGTGAACACCCCACAAATCATCTAGTAATCTTCAGAGATGAAACAGGAACATTCACACGAGGCAACTGGCCTTAACCAAATGGGCAAACCCAGACGAATTTGTTTGAAGCACACCAAAAAGTAATCTACTCAAAAAGTGTGTGTGGATTTAAAATATATAAGTGCTGCAGTTGGACAAATTTGCATTAAATCAGTTGTGCTTCACTTTATGTTGAAGGCTGAATGGTTTGATTGAAGTTGAGTGATAGTTTTGGTAAAACCTAAAGCCAATGAGACGCTAATGTCCACTGTAGCTGCCTGTCTGACGAGCTCCTCTCTCTGCTTCTGTCCCGATGTTGCAGGTTCAACTACAGGTCGACTCACCATCTCACCACCAACGGCTTCTATGAGTTCCTCAACTGGTTTGACGAAAGAGCCTGGTACCCTCTGGGTAGGATAGTAGGGGGCACGGTGAGTGTTTCTGATGCTGAGTGTGTGTGTGTGTGTGTGTGTGCATTCGACTCAGAAGGTTGGGGAAGGATTGTGCAAGTGTGTTTAATACCTTCTGCCTCAGCCCCATCCTTTTTTGTCCTTATTTCTCAAGAGTCACATTACCGTGATGGATTGTCAATCATCCTCTTTAACTCACTCAGCTACATATCTCACACACCCTGTAAGCAGCATAGCTGGATGGTTGAACAGCTCCTGGGGGAGGCAGGGAGTTAGGAGGGAGCCCACATACAACACATAAAGTACATCTGTCTTCATAATAGCCAGAGGACAGACAGACTGGGGTCACTTTTAACATGTCATTACACTACAACTCACCTCTGAATGCTTTTCTCCTCCTCTATGTTTACATCTCTCTGTGATCTTTCTTTATGAGTTGATGAATGAAGAGCTATTGTGGGATAATCTGTTCCCCAGAGTGCACTTACTGAATGGACATTCACTTCAGCTTTTAGTATGTTGTTTTGACTCTGAAGTAGGGGTGTAAATCACAAGTTTCATCATGGTATGATATTGTATCGATTCTTTGGACAAAGATATGACATTTGGAGATATTACAGCATCTGCCATGATCGGATTTTAATTCATTTCAGGGGTCTGCGATCGATATTAGACAATATGATATGCCCATTTAACACAATCAGTTCTGTTTATATAGGGCTGTCCCAAATACCAATTTTTGGACTTTGAAACTTTAACAAGAAATATTCTAAGGTATTTGAAGCTTTGCAGAGCAGCGTGGTGCAGCAGGCCACTGCATACATACACACCTCTGCACAGGACTAACAGTGATATCTGTCTGAGGATAACTAATAATTATTATTACACGGCTTTGGTCAATCAGCGTTCTGTCTGTCATTTCTTTATAGCAGATCGTTGCTATGTATAACAGACCACTGCCATGGGCGCAGTGCTGATGTCGGACACTGGCGCACCTGTTTTGTGCCAAATTATTGATTGCATTGACTATTTTGGGATTAATACATTATTATTACATACTCAACAAACACAAACAAAATAAATAAATAAATACTAAAGCATGCGAATGGTGATTCAGAGGTGGAATACCATGACAATGGACAGCTTTGAAGCATTAGGGTCAGCCCTACATTTATATCAAAATTAAATTAAGATTTGACAATTTTATTACTGGGCTCTTCCAGACATTAAGATGAAAAACAATCTGTTAATAAAAAGAATAGAAATAGACCACCTGTTTGTTCACTATAAAGCGCCACATTTCTCTTCATAATGGTGGGTTTGCGTATGCATGCTGCAGCACTTTAATGTCATTAGCCTGCAAGCTCCGAGGCTGCACTGTTCACTCAGGAGAGGGGAGAGGAGGAAGATCGGGTGGTAAGCTAAACTCGTTGGAAAATGAGAATAGCTGCTTGCCAGCTTCGGCCCAGGTGCACTTAAGGTGGACACTTTAATTGCGCCTGGGCCGAAGCTGGGCTGCATGTGAGGCACAAATCTTGTTGGTTAGTAATTGGTTAATGAGGGTCGGATATCGGTTAAGAAGATTTTTCTAAATTGGCATCCCTAATCCAGATTGATGGATCGTTACACCCCTACTTTGAAGCAACCCTTTTGTATTACGTCATTGGAAAGAAATAAAGGACAAAGATGATTCTGTACTTAAGAAAATGTACTATTATGCTACCACTCAGTCTCATGTTTTATTGCAGTATTTATTATTGAAAAAATGGGCTAAACAGTTTATTTTATTCATTTTATTTTTTTATGTGGAGTCAGGAAAAATATTAACATGAAGTACCCGACTGCAAACAATAGTTGAAGTTTCCATTTCTCACTTTGATTTAGACTTCCCTGGAGCTCTTTCTACCTCAGCTTTGCTGTCATCCTCAATATAAAAAAACTCAAATAAGATTTTTTTTTTTTTCAAATAACAAGTCACCTGATTGTTTCTTGTGTAGGAAATTCACTAACATTTGCTGTCATCAGAGCTTTGTCTGTCGAGCTGATGCGGCCGATAAAAGCACATCTTGTGTCCAATACAAGCAGCAGGCTTGTAATGTGATTGTTTTTTTTGTTCTGCTGTCGGATTGCTCAGTCAGTCACAGAAACAGGAAAGATGCATATAGCAGCATTTTCAGTTGTTCAGGACTCGCTGGCTTCCAATATTGGCGCTTTTCTCATCACATCAAATGCATATTACAGGGGGGTTAGATGAAAACAAGATCTTTTTCAGGCTATTCAGACTTTATTAATAACTAAAGCTGTCAGTCAATTAAAATATTTAATTGTGATTAACTACCTTAAAGGGAGATTTGCCAAGTATTGAACACTCTTATCAACATGGGAGTGGGAAAATATGCTGCTTTATGCAAATGTCTGTACATATTTATTGTAGGATCAATTAACAACACAAAACAATGATACGTTGTCCAGAAACCCTCACAGGTACATTAAGTATAAAGATATACTCAAATCATAACAACAAAAGCTGTCAGTGTGTCAGTGTGCTGACTTGACTATGACTTGCCCCAAACTGAATGTGATTATCATAAAGTGGGCATGTCTGTAAAGGGGAGACTGGTGGGTTCCCAGAGAACCCATTTACATTCACATATCTTGAGGTCAGAGGTCAAGGGACCCCTTTAAAAATGGCCATGCCAGTTTTTCCTTGTCAAAATTTATTGTAGATATGGAGCGTTATTCAGCCTCCTTGCCATAAGCTAGTATGACATGGTTGGTACCACTGGGTTTCTTAGATTCCCTAGTTTCATATGATATCTGTATCTTCACTCTTGCTTTAAAGCTGAGCCCTCTACAACCTCTGGGAGATTGTGTTAAGGAAACGAGTGGTGTAAAAACAAATTTGCATTAATATGTTATCATGTTAACTTTGAGAGCCCTAATTAATAACACTTGACTCTTATAAAATCTAGAGAAGAATTAGATTTGGGTTGGCTGCATAGTTTCTGCCCTTATCCTCCCATTTGTTTCCCCTCCTCCTCTAGGTCTACCCAGGCCTGATGGTCACGGCGGGCCTCATCCACTATGTGCTCAACCTGCTGCACATCACCGTCCACATCCGGGACGTGTGTGTGTTCCTGGCTCCGGTGTTCAGCGGCCTGACCTCCATCTCCACCTTTCTGCTGACCAGGGAGCTGTGGAACCAAGGGGCGGGGCTGCTGGCGGCCTGCTTCATCGCCATCGTCCCCGGCTACATCTCCCGCTCCGTGGCTGGCTCCTTCGACAATGAAGGCATCGCCATCTTTGCCCTGCAGTTCACCTACTACCTCTGGGTATGCCTATACATACTTTATAGTCTTAAGTCCTGACCCTCCATTATGCTGCTATTTATAACAGATCTCAGTGGTGCTTCAGATGGCTGCTCTTTGTTGGAAGTTGGGGAATAAAGTATAATAGTCAGACTGCAATACTAACCTCTCTTTTTCCTACACTGTTTTATATGTAAAATATAACAGAATCTTAAATATATCACATCTAAAATCTTCATTTTGCACATAGATTTCAGACAAAAAAAACAGATGGCAGACAAAAAGAGAAAATAAAAAAAAAATAGTGAAAAAAGTTAATTTCAGACCCTGTTCATACATACAGTATGTCCCAGTAAAACCAAACATTTATTAGAGGTTTTGTATAATACTATTTGATTAAATGTGCTTCACAAAGAGACATATACAGTATGCATACACATACAGGCATGCATAGGCTGTTTTGTTAACTGCATACTATACTAGTAGTACGTTTAAAAAAAAAAAAAAAAAAAAAAAAAAAAGTGTAGCATGCAATCAAAATCTAAATCTGCAGCATGCCAAAAATACCCAGATGTCGTACTGATTTACAGAAAATCTCCAGTATGCATCAGACCACTACTTCACCTACAGTATCCCAAAATGCAAAGCGCTGGAATGGTCACGATCGTGCTGTTTACTTCGGTTTCCCATACCAGAAACCTGCAAAACTCAGCCTTGTTTGCTGCGAAATAAATCAATTTACATTCCATATTACATACCACTGACAAACACAGTATGCAGTATACAGTGCATACTGCATACTGTGTACTTCAGTCGTTTGAAGTTGGTGGTATCAAAAACAACCATACTGCATGTGCATCGATGTAACCACACCAGCAGTGTCCCTCAGCTCTATGGTACCTTTCAGCCTATTTAAGATTTAGTTGTTTTGTATTTTCCAGTTCGCATCTTCTCTCTCATTAACCTTTTCCCACCACAGCAGATAGCTGTTTTAGCGACAAACTGTTGAATATAGAGGATCATCTAGCAGCTAAAGAGAGGTTTTTTTTTAGTAGACTAAAACCAGAGTTAAAAGGAGAGGGAACATTTGACTTAAGTCAGCGGAGCCGAAACACAACTCCAAGTGAAAGCTGATGCTGCTTCGTTTCTGCTGGATGTGCGATTAGGCAATTGTTTGCCAACACCAACTTTTTAACGTGATATTGCTTTTTCAGCTTGTTTTGCTGTTCCCAAGTAACTCGAAAACCAATCATTACCCCAATAGCACTATCTTCACATTCATTCATGTGATCATGTTAAGATAAGTGTTCATTTAAGATATTTCAGGTTAAGAGCAGATAAACCAGGGTAGTTTCACGGACCACAGTAAATGTTCTGTCACAAAAGATGTGTCAGTGTCTCATTCATGATGCACATTAAAGTCTGTTAAAGTCTAAACTCATCGAGATTAAAATCTCTTTTCCAAGAGCGACCTGGCCAAGAGGGCGGCACAGACCCTGTTACAGCAATAAAAACAAACACAAGCAGACAAATAAAACTGTCACACACCACAGTATGACATCCAGCTTATATGCAACACAAAAACAGCTATAATGCACAAACAGGTCAATCTCCAAAGGATTCAGTGGGACTTTTAGGGACTTTTACTTTGGAAAATAATTAATACAGACTAAGTTAAACTAAATTAATACAGTAAAAATGTTTGATTTTCAGCATGTATGTTGTCAGAGATGTCCTGAAGTCAAATATATCAGGATCATTGTCAGGAACATTTTTTATTCCAGCAACCGAAAAATCAAATAATCCTCACAAATTAGTGGTGTTTTTTTTTTTATTTATAAGGCACATGTAATGTTTTATACTTTTGTTGAATATAACCAATATAGATAACCTTAACCAATTATTAACCGTTAGCTCACAAGCTTTGCCTCGCACGCAGCGGTGCGCCAGCTGCAGTATATGAGCACAAATAGACAACCGAGTCAACAATTCACCACCAGGAGAGTTACTGTAGCAGCCACGATGCTGCGTTCACTGTCTCCAGTTCACCGTCTGGGAGCGTTAGCAGCCACGGTGCTGCATTCACTGTCTCCAGTTCACCGTCTGGGAGCGTTAGCAGCCACGATGCTGCGTTTACTGTCTTCAGTTCACTGTCTGCCCAGATTAATGATACCGATTGTCCAACAAAGTGTGTTAAAACAAATGCTATGTTAGTAGCTGATAGCGTTGTTGGTGGCTTCGTACCTTAATGTTGCTTATTGGTTAAACGGTTAATTATTAAAATCTCTAATATGCAGCAGATATGATGTCACTACAACAATAAAAGCTGCAACTTCCTTCTACCTCTGCATAGACTCAAATGAAGCAAGTATATTGATTTTTATATACATAATATAACCATTGCGAAAGTCTGCGGACATACAGTGATGGCCATTTAGCAGCTGCATACAGGGTACAGCGGTGTACAAGATTTCCACTGCCAGTAATAAAACATAAAGCACAGTAGTACACAGTATCCAGCCTCTTCAGCCACTGGTCATGTGCATTAATATACTGTAGACGAGATAACTGATAAGCAATAAAGGTGAAAAATTGCAGAAATCAAATGTTATCTTGTCTGGAGTGAGAAACAGGATTAGTTTCTAAAAAAGAAACCCAGCCAGTTTTTCAACGAGTAGTTTGAAAGTTATAATAAATAATGATACCTAAATACTAATATGTTGTGACCATTTCAATATCAGCCCTTTGAGCTGTTGAGACTTTTTGTTATTTGCCATTTGAAAATGGGACTGAACCACATCAGTGTTTGTGATCATAGACATAACATACAGTATGATCAGTTAACACTTTAACCGCAGATGTCTTATTCATCTCACTGGTCCTCGGTGGTTTGTGCATGTAGCTATATGGGCTAATGTTATTCGTTGCGAACATGATCAACTACGACGCTACACGTGCACCACTGAGACTTAAAGAAGGAATGCACTATCCCAGTTATGACGCCGTGAAGTTGCTGTTAATTGGTGGTAAGGATAGCCGGGGAGTAGCTTAGCCTGGTTCAGATTAACATTAAGCCTTGTTTCTATCCTCTGCATTTTAATCACATCCTTTATAAATCACACAGGACAGAATAACATTAATAATAGTCTCTAGTGGTTGCATCCCCCTTATCCGTTCCTTTCTCTCTTCCTCTCTCATTCACTCTGCCTCAACTTTCCCTCTCTCTCTTGTCTCTTTCCATCCACCACATCTCATTGGCTCAGCTCCTCCATTTATCCTTTGTCATCCAGCCAATAACAGCGGTTCCCGCTCGTGCCTCCGTTAAGTCGGGGCTCGTTGGCCTCGTTAAGCCCTCGTTAGCTGCTGCTGTGTTCTGTGCTGGGGAAGGTAAAGATGTGTAGGACACGGTGCTCTGCTTTGTGCAGGTCATTAAAGAGGGAAACATGATGAATAATTCAGACAGTCGTGTTGGGTAAGCAGCAAATCCTCAAGGAAAAATAGTGAACAGCTCAGCTTAGTGGAAGCAGTTGATGCAGATTTGAGTGTGTGTGTGTTGGTTAATGCTCTCCTATGTGAACTGCAGGTGAAGTCGGTGAAGACGGGATCTGTCTTCTGGGCCATCGGATGCTGCCTCTCCTACTTCTACATGGTGAGAACACACAAAAATGTTTGTTTTATATCGTGCGTTCTAGGCCTGTCACAATAATTATGTTAACTACTTATACGATATATATACACATGATGACCTCGATCATTTTAAAGTTATTGTCCTATCGTGCGATATATGTACAACAAAATCATGTTTTTATATTGACATATTGTACGATATATGGACATGACAAATTTGCATTATTAAGCTATTATATTATCATGAAATCAGTTATATCTGGGACAATATATCATCCAGCAAAAGCAGCAAAATCATGGAAGGTCTAGTACATTAATGACCTCAACCTAACACTGATGCTGACGTCAATAAACACAAACCTGAGTCATAAATTGGAGGGAGAGCAATGCGAACGTCACACTCACTGACTCAGAAACGCTGAAGCACCCAAAAAAGATCACCATGCCACTCACAGGTGGCTAACATTGAGCATTTGGTGGATGTCCATCAAATTTTTGTTACCAAAAGCCATTTTCATCAGACCAAAACAGAACCTTTTTCCCTTACTCACCTATCATTCAGCCAGACTGTGATGAAGCATATAAACGCCTCCCACTATAAGCTGTGACACATTTTCTCTGGCAGCTGCTCACCGACCGGGAGTTACATGACACTTTAGAGACAATAAACACAAAGCTTGAAAAGAGGTGCATGTGTGCGTCTGTTGTACTGAACGTGTGTGTGTGTGTGTGTGTGTGTGTGTGTGTGTGTGTGTGTGTGTGTGTGTGTGTGTGTGTGTGTGTGTGTGTGTGTGTGTGTGTGTGTGTGTGTGTGTGTGTGTGTGGGTCTTTTTTGGGGGAAAAACAGCATAATCTGAATAGCAGTCTTAGCGCTGTAGCTCATAATGATTTCACAGCTCTCAGGTGGACTGTGCAGCTGTGAAGCCTCTTTTACCTGTCTCATTATGGAAGTGTGTGTGTGTGTGTGTGTGTGTGTGTGTGTGTGTGTGTGTGTGTGTGTGTGTGTGTGTGTGTGTGTGTGTGTGTGTGTGTGTGTGTGTGTGTGTGTGTGTGCACACAGCCACCCTTCAGTTCCCAGCATTCAGGGACTCGTGGGCTGGTTACAGTACTGATTATCTGCAGTTGAAAGCACTGCACAGATTCAGCACAGATCAAAATCTCATTATAACAAGAGGCAATAAACTAAATGTGTATTTGTGTGTTCATTATGGCTGAGACGATATTCCTATCTCCCGATTCAATACTTTCACGATACTTGGGTGCCGATTTGATATAACGATTTATTGCCATTTTTGTGAACCTTTTTTAACACTAGACCATGGGAAAACGTTGAGTCATACACTTCTAGGGATAGCATTTATGTAGTCAGAGATGCCCTGAAGTCAAATATATCAGTCATTGTTGGAAGTTATTTTTTAAATACTTTCCAGCAACCCAAAAATCACTGAATAAAGACATTTCCCTCTTAAATTAGTGGTATTTTCTGTTTAATTTATAAGGGACATGTCATGTTTTACACTTATGGTGAATAAAATCCAATCAATCTCATTTTCATATATGTATTTTGTATATACAGTTCCCTTTGTTAACATCTTATTTTGAAAACCGGACGTCGTCACATGTCCACTTCCTCTAACTTCTCCTCGGTGGTCTCTAGCACCGTTCTCTTTATCCATCCATGGTCAGCTCCATCGGGACTGTTTGAATGCATTTAAATGTCAGTATAGTTTGACCTCGTTACCACGACGATGATAGTTTCCTGTCCATGACAGAGTTAGCATGCAGCTTTAGCCGTGATGTCTAGCTCTGCTTTTCCTGCAGTGTGTGAAACCCAAAGTGTTTCCATACTTTACTGTGTGTAAACTGTATGTGTACTGTATGTGTAGTGTTTACCACGATGGATTTAACGTGTGAGGGTGCAGGTTGTTTCCACACCGACCCTCCACCATTTTCTGTTTCGTTGTTTTGGCTCACTGCAGTTTGTTTTTTGGTTGACGGATACAGAATGGATGTACCGTCGTGTCACAATAAAAGCTGTAATTTCCTTCTACCTCCACATAGGCTCAAATGAAGCAAACATGTCGATTCTGGCATTAAAAAGTCAATTTCAAAATCATAAAACAACATCTGTGTGAAGCTGAGTGTTGTGTGTGATGTTCCACATTGTTACACCCCTTCATTAATGACTACTGGTGTTTTTGTTTGTTTCACAGGTGTCAGCTTGGGGCGGATACGTGTTCATCATCAACCTTATTCCTCTTCACGTATTTGTCCTGCTTCTGATGCAGCGCTTCAGTAGGAGAGTCTACATAGGTGAGATGCAGCACACACACAAATACTGTTTCTGTAGACATGAATTCAAGGACGTAAACAGATGACTTGAGGGAGGCTGCAATTATGCTTGTTTGACATTGACATTGACATTCAGTGTAGCACATCCAGGATAACATAAAAAGCAGCAGACACACAAAGAAGAGCTGTATTTTCTCTACTTTGAAAAGACTCAGAGCCTTGCACATTGATTTGGGGGTATTAATACAGACTAGCTTGTTATATTCTTTGTCATATCTGCACTGTATAAACACTCACTGATAATGAATAGCATTCACTAGTAGTTGATGTTGTGTGTGTAATGAGACAGATAGGTGTACACAAATCCCCCAGAGGAGAAGAGAAGGGATATGTGATAAAAGTAAGAGAGAGATTGAAAGTGTTAATGCAGGCAGGAAAAAAAAAGATTAAAGCTGTCTTCCCTTCAAAGAAGTTGCTTCGTCGCGCACTCTGAACTCGCCTCACTGATCATGAATTGAGTCCTGACCCAAGGCTCGCAGCTCTATACTGATACCCCAACACTGTACCATTGTTTCAGATCCAAATCAATAACCCATGCATACTGTACCAGATCATTATACTCTGGAAATAATGACATATCAAGATGTAAAAGGTACACAACCGCGAGAGGTTAACTTGGCAAGAAAGCTGTGAAACGTGGAATCAAAGCGAAGGACAACAACACAGAGGGAAGAGTGAAAGCAGAGGAGACGGGAGATGAGACGGGGCGACTGGTGGATTCTGCATCCTCAAATAGGATTATTGGCAAAATTAATAATTTAGCATCAAGCTGACTTTCCCATCTTCCTCCTCCATCCTCACCCCCTCCCCCACTCATGTCCGTCTCTCTCTGAAGACCAGCACAGTACATTCTGCCTCCAGCAGCACAGTAATTGAGTTAGTTGAAAGCTGTAATAGCTCACCGTGTTCTGTGATGCATACCTTGTTCTGTGATTTGGAGTCCAGTCTGTGACCTGCTGTCACACAACAGCCCACTCTCGCTCCATCTTCCCTGTCTAATAAAGCACAAATACCGTAATGAAATCCGACTGAAATTACATTATCTCATGAGCAGAGTTGAAAACGTAGAATAGAAACTCGTCTGATGGATGCCTTTACTCTACAACGGGCATCAGCATGGCTTTTGGTTCTCTGTAACAGTTCACGCCATCACGCGTCTAGGTGGC
The DNA here is from genome assembly GCA_947000775.1 of Pterois miles. Taxonomy (NCBI): domain Eukaryota; kingdom Metazoa; phylum Chordata; class Actinopteri; order Perciformes; family Scorpaenidae; genus Pterois; species Pterois miles. The sequence continues at coordinate 3,471,811 of CAMQGK010000568.1, read as the reverse complement.
AGGTGCCATGTGCCGCCTATGTGCCACCTGCTGGGACAGTTTAATAGGGTGACGCCAGGCTCCTCCATTACAGAACTGAGCTGCCTGGCTGCCAGTAGCAGGACTAAATGAATAGATTAGACCTGATGGGAGGTTTTTGGGGAGGTAGGACACCACATATCATCATTTTTTAGTTTGGATGCAGGTCCAACCAGTGAGCAACCTCCAAGTCTGTAAAGTGAAGCCAATGCTGAAGTGCCTAAAACCTCCAGCAGCCAGCAGGGGGCGACTCCTCTGGTTGAAAGAAGAAGTCTGATTGTATAGAAGTCTATGAGAAAATTAACCTACTTCTCTCTTGATTTATTACCTCAGTAAACATTGTAAACCTGAGTTTATGTAGTATCTATTTAGACTCAAATAGACAATAAAGGAGGGGATGCTTGAGGGTGTGGCTACATTGTGATTGACAGGTCGCTACCATGGTGTTGTCCGGTCTGGGAGTTGTCAATGTTTTTGTCTTAACATTTCACAGTGTGTTTTCAGTTCATGACAGTTGCTTATAACCTTTCGGTTGCCTAAAAATGTCTTATTCAGCGTTCGGTTGTACTTAGCTCCACCCTCTCGTGTCACTTCTGTTTGCAAAAAACCGAGATGGTGACAGCCAAAATGCCAAACTCAATGCTTCAAAACCGTGGTCCACAAACCAGTAGGTGACGTCATGGTGACAAATGGTGCCTTCAAATGGGGTCGTGCTTACCTCGTTTACGAGTTGGGCCCATATGAACACCCCCTTCATGTCGTATTCCAGCTGTTGTACCCTGTTGGGCTGCAGTTTGCCATGTTATGAATATTTTTTATGCTAAACACAGTACCTGTGAGGGTTTCTGGACAACATTTGTCATTGTTTTGTATTGTTAACTGGTTTTCAATAATAAATATATACATACATTTACATAAAGCAGCATATTTGTACACTCCTATGTTGATAAAGGTATTAAATACTTTAATTTTGAACATATTCAAAAAGTGTCATTATATTAAAGTGTGATGAATAGTGTTTAATTAATTAAACAATGGACAATCATGCGATTTAATCATGTTTAAATTCTTTGAGCAATTGACAGCCTTAACTACAACAAAGCCCTACCTTGAGTCTTCAGAAACACCTGTCACTATGATGCAATACACCATCAGCAGTGATTACAGAGTTAAATCAAAATTATTTGTTCACATTACATTACATTGCACAGGCGCGTCTAAATTGGCAGTTCCCTGCATTGGGGCTGGTGAGGAAAGGTGTCTCCTTGCATTAGTTTACCAGAGCCATTTTTCACAGAGTAGTTAGTGACACAGGTCGGGTCGGCAGCAATCTTTTTCCATTTTCCTCGCTCTGGCATTACTAATAATGTTGTCATCATCAGAAGACAGCCGTGGAGGGAGAAAGTGATGGAGTCAAAACAGAACAACCTTGGATGTGCTGCTTGTAATGTAAATAACAGTTTGGTCTGACTGCTGGTTCTGATGAGATAGCAGAATATTTGAACTAAATATTTCCCCTTATATCCCCTCCAGTCTTGTCAAGACAGTGAGCTAATCAAGATACAGAATCATTTTAAAGCATGTGTTGCTCCAACAGAGCAGCAGGCTGTTTTCATAACCAGACATACATCTTTTGGTGTAATACCAGTAATAATCATGTCTACTTGTGAAGACAGCAGTGGAGAGAATTGTGGTTTGATTCTACGCCCAGACACAAGTTGGCGTAAACCCCCCCCCCCCCCACCCCCCCCCCCCCCCCCCCCCCCCCCCCCCCCCCCCCCCCCCCCCCCCCCCCTTTTTTTTTTTTTTTTTTTTTTTTTTTTTATTTTTTTTTTTCCCCCTTTTTTTTTAAAAAAGGATTTTTGTTCTCCCTTTTTTTCCAAACACCACATTATCCATCATCCATCCTTTTTCTCACGTGAAATAATATTTTCATTTAATTTTCTTCTTTGAACGGGCCCTATGGAAGAATCAGAAATTGATTGTTAACGGCGACATCTGTGGCCTTGAAGTTAACGACAGTCAGCGTCCTGTTGGTCGCCCTACGCAGACATGAACGAGCATCAGTCATCAGTGAGGCGACACACACGATAAAACCACAATATCACAATCTAAACTCTGAAAAAAAAGTTTGGAGATTTGTGTTTGGTGCATTATTTCTCTGCCGTTACAATGCTTTTTGTCATGGTATTTCACCTGGTTGGAAAGCCTGTTTATTTACCTTCACAATGACGTCCAACTTGTGAGGATCATGCGTTTGTGGGATGAGCAGCACAGCTGATTATGTGGGTATTATGTGACTCTTGTTTTGAGCTCCAGGCGCTGTCAGTCAGGTGCCACTAGACCAGACCACAGGATCCCAAAGTGATCTGTCAAAAAAAAGTCAGCTTTTTCAAAAACCAACATGGCTGAAAACAAAACTCCTCATCTCTTCTCTGACATGATTTCGACATCAGGTGATTTGAGCTCGAAACAAGAGTCAATACGAACAGGAGAATACGCTGTTTAGCATTGGCAGGGAATTTTGGAGAATTTCTCTTGGGTGCTACCCACATAATCAGCTGTGCTGCTCATCCCACAAATACATGATCCTCACAAGTTGGACATCATTGTGAAGATAAATAAACAGGCTTTCCAACCATGTAAAATACAATGACAATAAGCACTGTAACAACTGAGACATAATCTACCAAACACAAACTTTTTTCTTTCCCGAGTTTAGTTCCCATGCTTGGCGGTAATGTTAGCTTACCTGTTCATTACGAAGTTTGTCACTTTTGATACCCAAAACTAAACAAAGATCCCTCCATGAATCGAAGGCCCGACCGATGTTAATGCCAGTTTTCCCCGTCGGTCACAGTCCTGTTTTGTAACACAGGCTTCACTAGACCTTGCTTTGTTTGTACTTTCGTGGAGTTGTTACAAACAGTAAATACAACGTATAGACACGTGGTCAGAATCAAATCATCTAGCTAATTAAAATAGTAATTTCTTTATATCTACATTTGCCATCTTGTATTTTGTCTCTACTATGTAATTAGACTGCAGTTTGTTCAAGACGACTAACCTTTTTATGTCATTGGCTGCGCCGTGGCGGTATTCGACGAGCTTTGGTTGTTGAGAGTTTCTGACCCCTGAGGGCACGTTTGAAACAGTTTACAGGTTTAGTCGGCGTGTTCGCAGCGAGCCTGGACCGCTGACACCCCCAGTGTGTAAATCGTTTGACCTCTGAAGCTTAATCGCTCTTAGACTGTCAGTCATGATTTAGACTCAAAAGGCATTTTGTTCTTGTTTACTGCATCAAGGACTTGAGGTTGTTTCTGTGAGAGTCAGAAAGGGACGGAGAGTGGAGGAGTGGGTCCTGGAATCACTAACACTGCATGTCTATGTATATCCGCCAACATTCTCGTCCTTATTACTATTAATATTATTATTATCTGTTGCAGGATTTATCATATTGCTGACATTAGTTCAGTTTATTGGCATTATAAACAGATTAACCCTAAGAGACCCGCGGGGCCGGGGGCGATCCCGACCGACTATACTGTATTTTTGTGGCTCTAGCAGGCTCAGATTTTAGGTCTAGAGTGAAGCTACATATATCATATGAAACTGGAAAACCTAAGGAATCCACTAGTACCAACCACCCAAACCAACAGTTTTTGTAGTTTTAGTTTACAGGAGTAAGTAGTGGTTTTGTTGGAGACATGTCAGCCTGTGCAACAGTGCGGCTCATTGTGTTTTTGTAGTTTTTGGACAACAATTGAGCTCTATGGCACAGAGGAAGAATATACACTATTTTACTTGTTAGTATGATGAGTTCATTGTCACTTTTGGGCTTTTCATTTTCAGGATTTTCAGGTGTACGGGAGGTGGCTTGAGTGGTCTCACATGTAAGTAAGAAGTGGCTTGTCTCTAACTGGTTGTGTCTCCCTCCAGCCTACAGCACCTTCTACATCATCGGCCTGGTCTTGTCAATGCAGATCCCCTTTGTGGGCTTTCAGCCAATCAGGACGAGTGAACACATGGCCGCAGCAGGTCAGTAGCCAATAACCCGTGGTCGTCTGTGCCCGTAATATGTGTTTATTGCAGGCCTATGGAGTCAGTCTTGTAAACCTCAATGCAAAAACACAGCAGATTAAAGAATAGCTCCTCATTTTCAAGCCTGTCTTAATACAGTACTCATAATGCCCAAATACTTTATACAGTACATTGAAACAATAGTTGTTTGCTGTAATTGGTCCATACTGTCTGCAAAGAGATCCAATTCTAAAAGCAATTTCAGTGTCAGATATTTTTAAGCTGAAAAGGCTGCATCATTACCGAGGACAGTGGACTTTTCCCCCCATCTCTTACATAGAAACTGATTTCTGAAGGCGTCTCTGTGGCCAGTGCAGACAGGAGGAACAAAGGAAAGTGCTTTTTGAAATTAGAGATGTTCCGATTCCGATTATTATTATTATTATTATTATTATTATTATTTTCAACAGCTGTTTAATACTGACCATGTATGGGTGGAGACATGACTACTATGTTTGCTGTATGGCCTGACTCTGGTTTGTAAAACATGAACAAATACATACAGAGAATGAATGCAGTCAAACTTTCTTTGATAATTCAGTTTGCCAGTTACAAAAAGCCTGGGGCTGTCAAAGTTAATACGATAATAACGCGCAAATTCGTATGCATTAACGCAACGCTTGCATCATAGGAAACCTAAGGAATCTACTGGAATCGACTCAAATCGAATCTACTAGCTTGTCAGGAAGGAGCCTAAATGGTTAAATTATACAAAAAACATAAATAAATACTATTTTTTTTAAATTCTAAGAATAATCTGTTTAAACTTTTTGCTGTGTTGATAAATTATGGAACTGGATCAGCTCATAGACTGAGGTATTCGCCAATACCCAGTACTGAATTTTGGGCGGTATCGGACACATTTCCGACTCTGGTATTGTTATTGGAACAACTCTTGACAAAATTTATCTATCTCGCTAACTCTGGAATCAATGACTGTCCATTTTCCCTGTTAAATAGACAAACAAATTTAAAAAATGACAGTGAACAGTAACCATTTCAATGTACATCCGTGCAGGTCAATATTGTTTTAAGACAGACTTGGAAAATAATGTGACTCTATCCATTGTTTTTTTTTTTTATTTCCAAGTGTTTGCTACAAAATTAGATCCATAAATGCAGTGTGTGTGAGCCCTTAAACCATGATGAGGAGTTAATCTTGGACCATTCCCCTGAGACCGTTCTCATAATATCACAGCACTGAGCTGCCCACAGCAGCTCCGCAGTGCCAGTGTTGCCGTGGAGGACAATGAGTGAAGCAGTAGAAATAAAGTCAAAGTGTAGACTCAGATATTACCTGCAGAGAAGCCTTAAATCATTCAGACAGGCACAGTACTGAAACACTCAAGTAAAGTGGATGGGGTGCCTTCAGAAAAGACCTATTATGCTTTTGTGCTTTTTCTATTTACTGAGGGTTTTACAGTGTTTTTGTGCATATAAAAGTTCAGCCCAAAGTCCACGCCAAAGGGAGTTACTCTCCCCCCAACAGAAACACAAAACTGCATGAAACGCCTTGATTGAAGTCCTGCCTTTTCTTCTGTGACATGGTGATGTCACCAAGTAACACTCCACTATTATCCAAATCTGGCGCCCAGATCCCAGGAGGTGTCTCAGGATTTGTCTGCTCTAAAGCTGAAGCTGATGTATAACTAAAATCAAATTATCCCACTTATTATACGGCCACTTACTCAAGAAATCAATTATTTGACACAAAACTGAATATACACGTATGTCTGTATATCAGTCATACGTGTATATTGTATATGTATATGACATGGTTTCACTTACTGTGTGGAGGCACAATTTGGTTTTTACTATTTCCATTGTCCCAAGTTTTTACATTTTTTTTTTTATTGGCACAGATTTTGTGGCAGAGTTCACAATGTATAAATTTACATGAAAGCTTAAAGGTTCATTTTCTGTTTACAGTACATGTAACACATTGCTAACCAAATGCATTTACTGTGAACACACATGTACACATCGTGTTTCTGTGTATACAGTAATGAAGCCTACAATACTGACTTGTTCCAGTAAACTTTTACCTGCTTTTGAAACATGGATCTTAACAGTAAACCTTCAGGCAGACAGAACTGACAGTCTAGTATTGTACAGTAAGTAGTCAGTGTCAACACACAAGTAGAACAATCACAGATTTGTATATGAGAAACATTTCCAGGTCTGTTATGGTGAAAAACCATCTAATCATTTTAACCAGTACGGCTCACATGACGACAAAACAACTTTTCCTTTTGGTGGCCAGTTTACCGACACAATAACTTGGTTTCAAAGCATGAATGTAGTGTTTTGGGTGAATTACTACCTTTTTGCAAACATGCAATAGAGTTGAGATGTCCCATCAAACAGTTGGTGGTAATTATACTCACAGTTTAGGGAATGTTAAGAATTATTGGTTGTTTTTATCAGTGTTTTGGCCACTGATTTTTTTTTTTTTTACTGCTTGAACGGTTTCAGTCTTATCTGTGCCCTGTCTGTGCAGGTGTGTTTGTGCTGCTTCAGGTCTATGCCTTCCTGCTGTACCTGAAGGACCGGCTGACCAGGCAGGAATTCCAGACTCTGTTCTTCCTGGGAGTCTCTCTGGCTGCCGGAGTGGTTTTCCTCTCTGTCATCTATCTGACATACACAGGTTGGTTCACATTGTCCTCCAGAAGGCTGCTCATAAAAAAAAAAAAAATTAAGAAAAAAATAAGAAAATTTTGTCCTCATGTCTTTTCTTAACCACTGTTCCTTGACCTCGATGGAAAATGTCATGATGTGACGTGTTCGGAAGATGGTGTATGTGTTGTGTTCTGCTGCTAGAACATTTTACATCAACATATAATTAAGTATTATCTGACCTAATGTGGACAACCGGTGAAAAATATCACTTCATTACTAAGGTTGGAATAGAAATATAAAAAGGAATAACCCACAGGCTACCACAAAAGCTCCTGATAAATATTGAGTTATGGTGAAGGACTAGAACCATTAAATGTATATTGCACGCTCATTTGGCATATCTGGATCTGCCAGCTTCCTGCTAGCTGTATGTGGCTGTAATAATGAATGTACTGACTGTAATTCATCACTTTTGTTATCTTCTAATCCACCCATGGGCTGTATGCTGTAAGCCTGTACCGTGGTGGATGTATTAACGTCTCCGTCAACCGGCTATCGGCCAGTAGCTAGTAGCGCTAGTAGCATGACATCAACTGAATTTAATGTTGATTATTTACTAACATGCAGGGCAAAAGCACAGGACACAACCTCTTCTACATCCATGGTCTGAGGTCTATTGGACTCCATTTTGGATCCTTGACATGCAAAATTTTGAGATTGCTCTAAAAATCTGTGTGCTGGATTTTGATCACTTCCATTTATGTCCATCGCTCACTTTATGCTCCTCTGGGAAACATCCGGGCAACAAAGTTTAATAAATAAGTAAATAGTTATAATAGTAAGCATATTTATAATATTTTATTGTTCAACATCGGCAATTTCTGTAGAGACATTAAATATGACAATAGAATAGAAATAATTTGTTTTACTTTGTACGGCAAATTGTAGGCAGCCATTTTACTGGTGTCCGGTAGTTGTTTTCAGTCCAAAGTGGCGGAGGCGTAGCTCTGGTGCTGGGCGCTGATGTTGCAAAGGAATGAACAATTGGCTTTCACTTCTATCAGTACAAATTATTTGCCAATATACTGTGCAAGAATAATAAAAACGCAGTGCCTGTCCAGCTTAACACAGGTGAGGTTTGCTAAATTGCCCTACTTTGACACATTGGTAAGGAATATTATCATACTTGTGTTTTTTTTTGTTTTTTTTTTTGTTAAAGGACATTTGACTGCTTTGATGAGTGTGGTCAGAGTAAATAAAACCCATTTCTAAGGCCATTGTAATGCTACATGCAGGGTCTGAAATTAGCACCCATCACCTGCCAAATGCAGGTAAATTGTTGGCAGTGGCGGATAATCTCATCAGGACATCCTCCCCTTTGGCAGACAGGGAAACGCTTGTGATGGGAATAGAGAGACATAGTTGTCTGATTCTTTGGCATCTCATGCCTCCATGACTATAGTTTCCTCTTTGAAGCTTTCCAATGGTTACGCTTGCACAATGACGCATACACACACTATCATATTTCAGTTTGTATGGCACTGGTGACATGGTGGCAGACGGTGGGAAAAGTTCATTTCAGACCCTGTCTGCATGTAAAGCAGTAGCTGGTTATGATGCGAATCAGCCATCCACTGACATCACACATTTATTATCTGTACACGTCGGGACCGACCACCTGCTGGCTATCTAACTAGTAGTGATTAGTTTCTGTGTTCTCATTTATCATCGCACTGGCGAGCAGAGTGGACAGCAGGCCAGCCGCCAGAGAGCTCCGCACAGCTCATCATGTCTGCTGCACAGCAACACTCGCTCATTAGAGGATTATTATGTGATCAATGCATGCAGGAGGACTGGAGCGAACCAATTACGTGTTCCACTGATGTGTGACCGCGTACACAACGTCAACAGCTGCGTGCGTACGCGGGTTGGTTTGTGCTGATGGTCAGACGTGTGTTTGTTTAAATGGACTTCATATGGTTTGTGTGTGTTTCACTTTCAGGGTACATTGCTCCATGGAGTGGGCGCTTTTACTCCCTCTGGGATACTGGGTAAGTCATCGCAGCTGGTATGTTATACGTTACACTGGATTAAATACCTTACAGCAGTGCTGATAATATTGTAGATTTAAATTATGTACAGTAGTTCATTCACTGTTAAATTGTATGAGACAGAAAGTAGCAGGGTGGGTTTTATTCCACCTTGTCTGCAAGGGTTTGGACATTTCACCTGTCTCCTGATTCAGTACTATCACGATATGTTGAGGCTGATTCAATATGTATTGTGATTCAATATTGCGATTTATTGTATTTTTTTTTTTTTTTTTTTACCTTTTTAACACTAGCACAAGAAAAAGTCGAATCATACACTTCTAAGGAGTTTTACTTTGGAAAATATCTAAATTAATACAGTAAAAATGTTTAATTTTCAGCATGTTCAGAAGCAAGAAAAAGTATGTGAACGCTTTGGGATTACTTTCATGTTTTTATACACCTTATCCTGTAAACATTCACAGTGCAGGGTGGAAAAAGTATGTGAACCCCAAGGCTAAAAAGATGAAAACATATCATTTTTGTGTGGCATTAGCTTAAGCAGACTGTTTGTCTATAGTTGTCACTTAGATGAAGATCAGAACACATTTTATGACCAATTTATGCAGAAATCCAAGTAATCCCAAAGGGTTCACATGCTTTTTCTTGCAAGAGATGTCCTGAAGTAAAATATATCAGGATCATTGTCAGGAATTATTTATTACATATTTTTCGAGCAAACCAAAAAAAAAAAAAAAAAAAATCACTGAATAAAGACATTTCCCTCGTAAATTAGTGGTATTTTCTTTTTAATTTATAAGGGACATGTAATGTTTTATACTTCTGGTGAATATGATCTAATCAATTGTATTTTCATACATGTGTTTTCTATATACAGTTCCCTTTGTTAACACCTTATGTTGAAAACAGTAGTGTCTACTTCTTCTAACTTCTCCATGGTGGTCTCTAGCTCTCCATCAGCCCCGTTCTCTTTATCCATCCATGTTCAGCTCAGGCTGTTTGAATGTATTTAACATAAATGTCAGCATATGGTGCTCTACAGTTGTAGCGTCGGCCCATTTGACCACAGAGATCAGAGTGACGGCCGACTTGACCTCACGTTACCGCAGTACGATAACATTTTCTGTCTATGACAGAGTTAGCATGCAGCTTTAGCCGTGATGTCTAGCTCTGCTTTTCCTGCAATGTGTGAAACCCAAAGTGTTTCCAGACTTTACTGTATGAATAATGTTTACAATGTTGGATTTAACATCTGAGGGTGTAGGTTGTATCCACGGCAACCCTCCACTGTTTTCTACTTTTTTTTTTTTTTTTTGACTTTCGGCAGCCGACTGGTTTGTTTTGGTTAACGGATACGGAACAGATATGACGTCGTATTACTCAGACTACAACATTAAAAGCGGTAACTTCCTTCTACCTCCACATAGACTCAACTGAAGCAAGTATATTGATTCTGGCATTAAAAAAATATACTTCAAAATCATTAAAAAAAAAGAAAAAAGCGTGATACTTGAATTGATTTTTTTCCCACCCCTGTTGTCTACTGTTTGATTTACTATGAAATCCAACTGATTTAATTTAATCCATCTCAGAGCATGTGTTTAATGAATGCATGCTTGAGATAAAGATTTTTTCTTGTCAAATTTGTTTCCTTTTTCTACAAATTAAGACTGCTTTTCCTTCAATTTTCCAATCAACATTCTCATATTTTAGCCAGATCTAACTGACAAATCAAATATGTACCAAGAGGACTGCTCTCTCTGAATCTGCCAAAGTATTTTTATGGTCAAACAGTGAGTCAGTTAGCCCGTCACTTAGCCCCATCATAAAATCCTAAACAGATAATGCTCCCTTTCTCCCATCCCAGATCCTGGCTTACACAAACCTGCCAGACTGCAGCATCAGCTCTAAAACCCTAAAACTCTCAGTGTATGTGCACATATGTTTGTGTATTGTTGCACACAGCTGAGTATTTGTTTTTAAAGGAAGCCAAGTTTTGCTGCAATGCAGTAAAAGTAATGTGGTCATCATCGGACGTAAGATAACTGACATCAGCCAAACTTGATTTTCTCTGCGAAAAGGGCTGTGTATTGGCAAGACTCTGGTGATAGGATATGTATCTGATACAGGCCAGAGGTTACGATTCAGCATATTGTCATTAGGGCTGTCAATCAATTAAAATATTTAATTCTGATTAATCACATGATTGTCCTTAGTTAGTCACGATTAATTGCATTAACTGCATTTAGCATAAAAAATATGCTCAAATCATAACATGGCAGACTGCAGCCCAACAGGCAACAACAGCTGTCAGTGTGCTCTTGACTATGACTTGTCCCAAACTGTGATTTTCATGAAGTGGGAATGTCTGTAAAGGGGAGACTCGTGGGTACCTGTACAACCCATTTTCATTCACATATCTTGAAAAGCTGAAAAACCTCTTTAGGTTTTCTAGTTTCATGTGATGCCAGAATCTTCACTCTAGCTTTAAAACTGAGCTCGCTGTGAGATTAAAAACAATTGCAGTTTGTGTTAATTATAAATTAAAATTAGTGGTGTTAAAACATATTTGACATCCCTAATTGTGATATATTGCAATTTTTTAATCTAATTTTAGGAACTCTGTCAGAGTATAAAGAACACAACGATAAAAATAAAATCTGAGTAAAATAAGTACTCTTTTATGTAATCAGAACAGTGGGATCTGCATTTATCACAGTTCCTGTAACATCCAGCTTCATAGCTCTACTCTGAGAGGCCACATCTCTTTGCAAATTAAATAAAGTACTGACTGAATTCATCTTTACATATGAACTATTAATTAAAAATTGATAGTGTTTTTGAGAATCGATACAGTATCACAACACATACATAAACTCAATATTTTTAATATTTTCTCACACTAACTGAATAAGATCGGTTCATTTTAGAGTGAAGTGGGAATTAAAGGGAATGTAATGAACAATGAACTATTATCATTTTTTTTTATCGTGAAGAAAAGGATTGTTTGATACATTCATAATGTAACACTGTCACTAAGTCTTTGCCTCACCATACTGTTTCTGTTTCCATGTCATCCACAGCTATGCTAAGATCCACATCCCCATTATAGCATCAGTATCTGAGCACCAGCCCACCACCTGGGTGTCCTTCTTCTTCGACCTCCACATCCTTGTCTGCACCTTCCCAGCAGGCCTCTGGTTCTGCATTAAGAACATCAATGATGAGCGGGTCTTTGGTAAGAGCGGATCATGGAATAATAAGGAACACCATTATTGACAAAGGTCATGAAACTTCTCATAGTTGACATTATAACATCTATAAGTAATTATTTAGGATATAATTAATAACATACTCTACATTAGATATGTCCCGATACCATATTTTCCTTCCGGATATCGATTCCGATACCCAAATTTCCTTTACATTTTTTTGGGGGGCTGGAGCCAATCCCCACCCTGGACAGGTCACCAGGCTATATATAGTTGTGTATGGATGTGATATGATTACCACCTTTATTGTTATATATTAGACTGACTTTATTGTCCACCTTGGTGGAAATTTGTCTTTGGCTTCTGTAGTACATAAAAGATGAATACAAACAATAAAACATTAAAACATACAGTCAGTAAAACACTCCGCACTGTTAAAAGCAACACACGTACAATAGTGCAAATTGGCAGGAGGCAGCAGCAGCAGGTGGGGATAGGTTGCATTTTTTTTTTTTAAATACTTTAGGTCTTCCCGAGTGCAGTCATTTTGCATTCAGACCTCATACAGTATATGTTCTGACTCACCCTCGGGGCCCTGAATCAACGGCCAGACGGGAGCAGCTCAAATATATATAATATATACTGGATATGTACAGTACATTATATTAAATCATCCAGTAATACAAAAAGGGATAAATCTAGTTCCTGTCGGTGAGCATGCAGTGTGATCTGCTATGTGTGGTTTATCACAGTATAACTTAAATCATTTAGTACACCCCCCCCCCCCCCCCCTTTTTTAGGGGGACCCCCCCCCCGGGAGGAAGACCCCCCCACACCCCCCCCCCCCAAAAAAAAAAAAAAAAACCCCCCCCCCCCCCCCCCCCCCCTTAAAAAACACACATTTTTTTTTTGGGAAGCGAGAACCCCAAAAACCCCCCCTTCCCAAAAAAAACAAACCCCCCCCCAAAAACCCCAACTGAATCAAACCTCACCCCCTTCTTAGGCACACCTAACCACTACCCCCTCACCCATTTTAGTATAGATTTATTTTTAAAAGTTGTATAGGCTACATTTTTATATATTAGAGCCTTGCTTGTTATTTGTGCTGTTTCTTAACAAAATAACAATGACGAGTTTATTTTTTAAGTCTAAAATGTCCCTCCCAGTGTTGAACATATACTGTATGTATCCTCAAAAATTCAGTCAGTTGTGCTCTGACAAAACATCCGAAATGGCAAATTTGCTCGGACTGTTTGATATAAAATCACCCAAAACAAACTTCCCTGTGAGTGTATGAGCATCACTGAGAGAGTGCTGGAGCATACTTGTTCATGATGTATTTGTCAGCAGCATCTGTCATAGATTTCTTTATGCATCCACAGCAGTGAGCTGTAACAGACGTGTACGGGCATTTGTCTGTTTGTCGTTCTCTGTTTACCATCGATGTCACAACTTACCTTTATGTTCTTTCTCCCATTTCCTTCTCTGTTGTTCCCACTGCTTCATTATCTTTGTACTTTGTTTGAAATTTATTTAGTATCTATCACATCAGTGAACATCAGTGCAAATAAAACAAAAGGTACGCAAGTTGAGAAAAGAAGAATAACGCATAAAAATGCCGCCTATAAAGCCGTCGACTTTAGGCGCCCTTGAGGATGAACTGATTGGATTTTGGTGGTCAAAGGCCTCTGTGATCTCACAAAACGCATGATAATTATGACACACAAATGTCAAGCAAGATAAAATGATGAGGTGATGACATTTTGGACAGACATGGATGCAACTTGACTGGTTGGCGGAGGCATACAGCTGCAAGGTGGTAATTCTAGTTTTAAATCAGAACATTGATAAACCACTGAACAGTACATTAAAGGGGAACTACACCCATTTTCAAAATTCATGCATTTTTCCTAATGGTCAGTTCAAAAACATCAGTAAATATGAACAGAATCAACAGACTGCAGAAAGAGCATTCAACAACACTGCGTAATAAATTGTATGTAAACATAGAACTGAACCTGATCCAGCTATCGGAGTCAGTTTCGGCCCGATATTTGATCTGGTATCAGTATCGGTGCATCCCTACAAAACATATCTGTGGCGTCTCTGTAATGTGGTTCCTTGTTACTTCGCCAACACATGTACACTGATATGATCTTTGATGAGCTAAAACTGGCCAACAATATGGAGGTCTGGCTCTACAGGACAACATAAGGTCCAGTCTTCTGCTGCCCTCCGTCTCCCCCCTCCTCTTCCTTTTGCTCGACTTTATCTCTCTCATTTCTTTTGTGTTCATCTCCACAGCATTCGGTTAAAGTGATATTTGATATTAAACCAAACTCTCCAAGCTTGGATGGTAACATCTAGGTCACCTGTAACCTCCTTATCTCTCTGCTTTTTCTCTCACCAGTGGCCTTGTATGCCATCAGCGCTGTTTATTTCGCTGGCGTCATGGTGCGTTTGATGCTGACTCTGACCCCGGTGGTGTGCATGCTGTCAGCGGTGGCCTTCTCCAGCGTCTTTGAGCACTACCTGGGAGACGACATGAAGAGGCAGAGCCCGCCAGCAGAGGACAGCAGCGACGAGGACGACAGGAAGAACGCTGGAAACCTCTATGACAAGGTTAGCGGTCAGCAGTATCTGTGTGATGTGGTGTGATGTTGTTTGATGAGACTGAAGTAACAAATTTGTTACTTCACCTAATTGTCTCTGTAGATTGAGGGTCATGATGTTGAAATGCTGTGCAGAAAATTGTCAAAATCGAGTGCCTTCATTTTCTAGTGTTAGCCAGGTTTCTTATGAGATATATTGCTCATTGGTTATTTTAAAGTAGTTCTGTTACGTGACTAAAATGCACAAAATCATTACTATACTACATCTGTGTTACATCCCCAACTACACGAGGATGGTCAGAATGTCCCTGTCACTCTTCTTATAATGAATATAAACATTTTTTAATTACTAGTAGTGGAGCGGAACAGTTAATCTATTGTTTATTTTCTTATAACTGCAAATCTCACATTTTTTATCTGTTGAAATTGTATCTTAAAGAGAGATTTGTCAAGTATGAAAACATGGGAGTGGGCAAATATGCAGCTTTATGCAAATGTATGTATATATGTATGATTGAAAATCAATTAACACAAAACAATGACAGATATTGTCCAGAAACCCTCACAGGTTCTGCATTTAGCATAAAAAAAATGCTCAGATCATAACATGGCAAACTGCAGCCCAACAGACAACAACAGCTGTCAGTGTGCTGACTTGACTATGTCTTTGCGTGTGATTATCATAAAGTGGGCATGTCTGTAAAGGGGAGACTTGTCAGTACCCATAGAACCCATTTACATTCACATATCTAGAGGTCAGAGGTCAAGGGACCCCTTTAAAAATGGCCATGCCAGTTTTTCCTCACCAAAATTTATCGCAAGACTGGAGCATTATTTGGTCTTATCCACACAGACCCTCCGCCGGTTTCTACTTTGTTGTTTTGGCTGACTGCAGTTTGTTTTGGTTGACGGAAACGCAACAGATATGACGTCACGTTACTCAACAATAAAACAACAATAAAAGCGGTAACTTCCTTCTGCCTCTACATAGACTCAAATGAAATAGCAAATACGTTGCTTCTTTGCATTAAAAAAATCAATTTCAGAATCATTAAAAAAGTGATAAATATGTGAATCAGTGTTTAGCATTTATAACTTCCGGTGCCCCAAGTGGCCAAACAAAATCAGTTAACACTGCTGTATATCAAATACATAATTTTTTTTCATTCCTGACCTTAATATACACCAGTTTATCTCAGTTTATCTCTTTAGCAGACACATGGTCAGCATGATATATACAACACAAAGCTATGCTATGATATCTATCCAGCTGGCCACAACATGAGGACATAACTAAAATAAATGTAATGTCACCATTACAAAACTACATTTTCTGGACCCATCTGAGTACCACTCGTCATGTTGGATGGGTCTTACTATAAGATGTCTTAATTGGCAATAGTATGTCGTGGTATCTGTGATTAAAATGAAAACTCAAACTGTATCCTCATTACTATCCTTCTTCTGTTTAAGGGAAACCAAATCACTGCTGTCTAATGTTTTTGTCATCATTTGGCCGTTCTTCTTACAAATCGATACAGTGGGGGTAATGCATTAGCAACCTATCACACTATCACAGGTCTCCTGAAAGGCGTTGTTTTAAAATAGACACCATAAAACAGCTACAACAGTCTGAGGATCCTCTCACCGGGGACAGTTATTATCTCCTGGTGTATTATCAGCTCATTTATACAGAGCTCCTGTCTTGTTAGAGTTTAAGCAACCTTTACAGATGGTGTCCTGTTGTCGTGTGCTGTGCTTTTCCCCTGCAGGCTGGTAAGGTGCGTAAACACGTATCAGAGCAGGAGAAGGCAGAGGAGGGTCTGGGCCCCAACATCAAGTCCATAGTCACCATGCTGATGCTGATGCTGCTTATGATGTTTGCTGTCCACTGCACCTGGGTCACCAGCAACGCCTACTCCAGCCCCAGTGTAGTACTGGCTTCATACAACCACGATGGGTGAGAATACTACAACAGCACCATGTGCATTTTTGTCATTTCTGTATATCTATATATAGATTACATATATACTGTAGACATTAGGCCTGTCAGGTGATTAAAACAGTTCATTGCAATTAACTGCAAATTAATCACACATTTTTTATCTGTTCAAAATGTACCTTCTAGAGAGATTTGTCAAGTATTTAATACTCATATCAACCTGGGAGTGGACAAATATGATGCTTTATGTAAATGTATGTATATATTTATTAGTGGAAATCTATTAACATCACAGAACAATGACAGATATTGTCCAGAAACCCTCACAGGTACTATGTTTAGCAGCAGCCCAACAGGCAACAACAGCTGTCAGTGTGCTGACTTGACTATGACTTGATCCAAACTGTGATTATCATAAAGTGGGCATGTCTGTAAAGGGGAGACTCGTGGGTACCCAGAGAACCCATTTACATTCACATATCTTGAGGTCAGAGGTCAAGGGACCCTTTCGAAAATGGCTGTGCTAATTTTTCCTCTCCAAAATTAAGTGCAAGTTTGAAGTGTTATTTAGCCTCCTTCATGACAAGACGAGACAACTAGACATGACATGGCTGGTACGAGTGTTGCCTGCTACAACCTATAAATCGCAAGTTTGCATTAATGTGTTAAAGAAATAGAAGAAGAAGAAGAAGATATTCCTTTATTAGTCCCGCTAGGGGAAATTCAATTTTTTCACTCTCTTAACTTATACACACACATGCACAAACAGGTCCATATACATGCATCAATGGAGAGATGTCAGAGTGAGGGGGCTGCTCCTGACAAGCGCCCCGAGCAGTTGGGGGTTTGGTGCCTTGCTCAGGGGCACCTCGGCAGTGCCCAAGAGGTAAACTGGCACCTCTCCAGCTACCAGTTCACACTCAGTTTTTGGCCCATGTTGGGACTTGAACCGGTGACCCTCCGGTTCCCAAGCCAACTCCCTACAGACTGAGCTACTGCCGCCCCCATAAGTGACATTGAAACCAATTTGCGTTAATGCTTTATTATTGCGTTCACTTTGACAGCCATAATTAATACAGACGGATGGACGGGCGTATGGATTGGACAGACTTACTTGAATTTTTAACTTTGTTGCAATACCTTGAGAAATATTGATATTCAATACTGTTTTCAATTTCACAGCAAAAAACTGACACAGCATTGAGGGCATAGATGAAAAGATAAATAGCTGTGTGTGTAAACTCGCTGTCGGAAAGAAGAGAGCAGAAATAGGGTTAGCAGCTCTGTAAAGGGTCAGTTCACCCAAATTCCAACAATTTCCCACATCTCGTGATGTGAAGCCGTGATTCAGATAAATCGTTTTTTTTAATTAAGGTTTTGACCTGCTGTATCCGCCTCTGAGATATCTTCCTCTAATACAATGGAGTTGTGTTTGCACTCACAGCAATGAAAAATGACATTATACAACTCAACAGCTTATTTCCATAATCTGTGTTCCCACTAATTCACAGACTGTGTTGTCATCGCTTGTCAGAGGAATTCCTTTCTACTAAATAAATGGTCTCTTTCAGTGCTGGGAGCTCCTCCTCCTACCTAACAGATGGTTCTTTTTGCATCTTTACCCGCTTATTTTGCCATTTTTCAAGTTCTGTAGTTTGATTTATTTTATTCATGCTGTAGGTGGGGCTGCACAGTGGTGCAGTGGTTAGCACTGTCGCCTCACAGCAAAGTTTGAATTTGGCTTGTGGCTCTTCTGTGTGAAGTTCTCCCTGTTTTAGCGTGGGTTTTCTCCGGGCGCTCCGGTTTCCTCCCACAGTCCAAAGACATGCAGAGTTGACACTAAATTGCTCGTAGGTGTGAATGTGCGAATGAATTGTTGTTTGTCCCCGTGTCAGCCCTGCGATGGACTGGTGACTTGTCCAGGGTGTACCCCACCTTCATGTAATGTCAGCTGGGATCGTCTCCAGCCCCCCGCAACCCCGGATGGGATCACTGTAGATGAAGAAAAAACATAGTGACAAAAATGTATAATCAGACCAGACTTGGTATCAGCAGACACTATCAGCCCTAGGAGTCAGTTCAGATAGAGGCTGTTCACCAGGGGCCCATCCATCTACATTGTACTGAGGTGGAGGCAGAATCTGAGTCAGAATCTAAGACAGATATCATAAGACCATGGCATATAAAACAGAAATTATATGCATGGACAGGTACCATCAGATGTAAGATAACACGTTAATGAAAAATCATATGAGACTAGGAAAGTTAAGGAATCTATTGGTACCAAACGTCATACTAGCTTGTCGAGAAGGAGGTTAAATAACGCTTTAAATTTACACAAAATTTTGGTGAGGAAAAACTGTCATGTCCATTTTCAAAGGGGTCCCTTGACCTCTGACCTCCAGATCTGTGAATGTAAATGGGTTCTATGGGTACCCACCAGTCTCCCCTTTACAGACATGCCCACTTTATGATAATCACAGTCAGTTTGGTGCAAGTCATAGTCAAGTCAGCACTCTGACACACTGACAGCTGTTGTTGCCTGCTGGGCTGCAGTTTGCCATGTTATGATTTGAGCTCATTTTCTTATACCAAATGCAGTACCTGTGAGGGTTTCTGGACAATATCTGTCATTGTTTTGTGTTGTTAATTGATTTCCAATGATAAATATATACATACATTTACATAAAGCAGCATATTTGTCCACTCATGTTGTCATACTTGACAAATCTCTCTTTAAGATACAATTTCAACAGATAAAAAATGTGAGATTTGCAGTTATAAGAAAATAAACAATAGATTAACTCCTTTAGGTGAACTTACCCTTTAAGGCACTGTGATACAACTTTCACTAAGGGGTTTTACTGTAGTAAAATCACATAGCCGATGTATAAATACACATATTGATGACATATACCTTGGCTTGTCGTCCCCCTACCCATCTGCGACTCTCTCCACCAGCTCCCGTAACATCCTGGATGACTTCAGGGAGGCCTACTATTGGCTGAGGCAGAACACAGACGAGCATGCCAGAGTGATGTCCTGGTGGGACTACGGCTACCAGATAGCAGGCATGGCAAACAGAACTACGCTGGTCGACAACAACACATGGAACAACAGTCATATAGCGCTGGTGAGAGCCGCTGTACCTTTAACATTATTGTCTAAATATTGATTATAGATACTTAAAATAGGCAAAGATCCCCATGAAATCCATAGCTGTTATGTTTAAAGCCTTGTTATTTTTTTTTTATGTATTTCTTTACTACTCTTGACTCTACCCCCATTCTCCATGGTTACATAGTTTAATCGCTCCTAGTTGAGTGTTTTTAACTCAGTGTTTGATTTTTTTGCCTTGGTGTATACCACCACCAAGTGGTCATAACATATCACTACTCTGCACTGCACACCAGTGATAGTGGGATCTCAAACACATGGCAGTGGATACTTGGTGGCCTCATACTGTGTCTTTAAAGGTACTCAGTAATTTAGTCCCACATTTTCTTAAAGTTACTACAAGGAACTTTCATTCTGTATTGATTTTGGCAGTCCTTGTGGACAAACGTGGTAATGTTTCCAATCACTAGAGTCCCTTTAGAAAACCTCTTTATTGTACTATAGCAGGGTCTGACAGTCTGCCCCACGCAGCCCTGGTTCAGGTTCTCCCGGGCCTGCCCTCCCTCTAGCTGGGCCTCCAGCAGCTTGTTGTCGGCTCCCAGCAGGAACCGGCGGAGCAGCGAGGCGAAGCTCTGCTCCTGGCTGGAGGAGGAGCCGCCGCTGCCGACTGCAGGGCAAAGGCGGCAACAAAGCCAGATCTGGGTCTGTCCGCAGTTGGCTGGTTGCTTCCAGAGGCCCTGCCAAAGTCTGGGCTGAAGGAGTTTCCGGTGAACCTGTAACCCGTTTCCTCTGGTTTCACTGGGTCATGTAGAGGCATCAGTATTAAAATGAAACTTTTCATAACCAGTTAAAAGTTTCTGTGTAGTAACTTCAAAGAAAAGATTGAGAGAAGCAGCAAATACCGAGATTTCCTGACTTTAAGTCGCTAATATGGGTGAAGCTTTAAGACCCTTTCCTACCCGGTAATGAAAGGCCAAACAGCGATAACACCGTCATGATGACATCATCCGGGTTATTATCCCAGACTTGGTAAAGCTCCTCCAAAAACCACCGCTCAACTGTTTGCACAGGTTGTTCTTGGTGAGTAAAATCAGTGGAGTGCCCCTTTGTTAATATTTGTGTCTTTGCGTTCTTATAGGTGGGTAAAGCCATGTCATCCAATGAGACTGCCGCCTATGAAATCATGAGGTCGCTGGATGTTGACTACGTCCTGATCATCTTCGGAGGGGTGATCGGCTACTCAGGTGACGACATCAACAAGTTCCTGTGGATGGTGCGCATCGCAGAGGGCGAGCACCCCAGGGACATCAGGGTGAGAGAGATATACTGCATCTCAGTCACTTTAGTAGGTAACTTCTATCAGGAGAAACATAAAAGAAGGTGAACATGCTGCAGTAGTTAAATATTCATGGCAGAGATGGTGGATGCCTGCTAAGAGGCGTTCATATGAATGTTTGATGTGCTCTCTGAGGAAGGGGACTGCTGAGGGAAATCAGTAACCAAGTGGGCCAAGTTGTTTGGGTGCAAAATCAAATGAAATCATGGATCAAAGTGTGTGAGAGTTTATTTACTTGTCTCTCCATCTGTCTCTCAACCCAGGAAAGTGACTACTTTACCCCGCAGGGAGAGTTCAGAGTGGACAAAGCCGGTTCCCCGACCCTTCTCAACTGCCTTATGTACAAAATGTCCTACTACCGCTTTGGAGAGATGCAGGTATGCCATCATTAATAATCATTTTGCACAACACTACTTGCATAACCGACCAAATAATTAACTACAAAGACAATTACAAAGAGTTTGTGACATAAACAGCTCCATCATGTCTTCATTTCTGTTTTAGTTGGACTTCCGGACGCCACCGGGCTTCGACCGAACTCGCAACGCTGAGATCGGCAACAAGGACATAAAGCTGAAGCACCTGGAGGAGGCCTTCACGTCAGAGCACTGGTTGGTCAGGATTTATAAGGTCAAAAAGCTGGAGAACAGAGACCGCATGGAGCACAAGCTGCGAGGCACCGACACCACGAAGCAGAAGTACACCTCCAAAAAGGTAAGCTGGGATCTTCTTAGGCCACTGGACTGTGTGTAGTCTAGGGCATTTTCATATTAGGTACGACAGATCCGTACTGCACCCGGATATGGTTCCCTCCACTGCCCCACTGCTCAGCTTTCACATTAACTTGCGTTATCATCTACGTGTATTTGTTTATGTTGAGATCAGCTCTTCTAGTGGCAGAGTATCGTAAAACATTTCATTCAAACTCAACAGAAACAAAACAAAACTCACCAAAACCTTCGTTGTTAGTCTTTCCAACAATCACCAACTCTGGTTTGGTTGATATAAACTCTTATTTCACAGAGACTGATGTGAAAATATGCAGAATCTACACTCTGTTTCCCCCCCGCTGTCTCTCTCTGCCCGCTGAGAGGCTCTCGTCCTCAGAGGCAGACCATTAAATCAGCTAAATAAATAACAAACATCCCATTGCCTACTGTTATTTATTATCTAAGGAACCTCCTGCCTGCCGTCCTGTTTTATCACCCACAGCCGTGTAGTCCATCAGATGAGATCGGCACACGCTGCACGCAAATACAGATTTCAGAGGAGACCGCCGTTTTTTCAAAACTACTCGCTAACATTACTGGCGTTAAATAGCGGCCCACTTCCGTGTTTCGATGCAGTCGGCTTTCACACCCGATGCGATCCATATGAACCGTACTCCAGACCACCTTTTCAAGTGGACCCGAGTACGGATCGATGAACCGTGTCTAAGTACGGTACGGAGCGTTAACACTAATCAAACAAACTGGCCTTTGGGGTCAAGTGTACTCGGATCAGGGTGCCTGATGTGAAAGTTTCCTAACACTGGCAGTGTTAAACTCAAACAACTGTTTGTTTTATGGTGGCCAATCAGATTAAGGAGCATATAAGTCGTCATGTGAGGGACTCAGAAGATTATCACAACAAACCATAAAGCCAATCCTATGACATTGTTGAGATTACAAAAGTTAGGGTCCGTCACCAAAGTGTAAAAATGGCTAAAAGCTACATCTTTATTTTACAAAAGTGACCGAAGAAGACTTTTATACAGCAATTCAGACTTGTATTTACCCACTGATAAAACTTGGACCATCAACAGTTACACAGCTTTTATTTAGACCCACTTTAAACTTTATTTCAAGCTGGGTTTCAAATATAAATTATGTTTTATCATTCGATTCATTTAGTTAAAATATTTTATTGTGTATATATTTTCTTGCTGGTTAAACCTGTACACATAGGGAATACACAGAAAATGAAGCCATCTAGATGATTTTATTGTTGTAAGGCTTACCCGTGTTGGATATAAATCCGATTACAGATATGTTTGTGACGAACATATACAGATCCGGTCTTCCAGTCTCTGGGCGTTTGCACACCAAGCATGTATTATTTTAATCCATAATCTAATCCAACAGAAACCTTGCACACTGAGTCCAACGTATTTTATTATTCAATTCGTTCCAAAAGGGGCTAATGAATGAATAATTTTAGCAAGAAGCTATCGTTTAGCTGCCTAGACCACAATCACTGCTGATTGTGGTCCAGGCAGCTAAACGATAGCTTAGTCTAATATTTCCTACATACTTTGTTTTGTGACCATCCCCGATTCCGAGCTGATCACCTGCCGATCTCTGCATTCCTTATTTTGCTTGTCGTAAAGCGTTTGTGCTGGGAGACGAAGTGAATCAGCTTACCAGATGCCTTTTTGCGTGATGACATTTGCATGTACGGCGGCTCTGAGGTGTCAAACTCTCTTTTGGCTTCTGACAGATAAGAAAAAAAACCACAGAAAACAGAACCCGTTTCAAAAAGACACAAAGTGAGGCCATATTTATTTTAAAACGTGCAACAATTTCAGATTAAAAATGCAGACTTGATTTGCAAAAGCCAAAAAACAGAGTTTGATCTAATTATATAGAGCATTTATTCATCAGTCGTTACTGAAGGGTGTTTTTTTTGACTCATTTTCCCGTCTGTAGACAGCCAAGAGGAAGCGGGGATACGTCAAGAACAAGCTTTCCCTCAAGAAGGGCAAGAAACTGACCAAGAAATCTTTATAGAACGTCACAACACCAACAGACGGCACATTGGACGGGAGAGGAGAAAAAAATCTTAAACACAAAACTTTCAACAAAAACAAGCAGCAACAGTAAATCCACCAATGAAGAAGAATAAGGAACACCGGAGGTTCTCCAGACCCCCGTCATCCCTCACCTGGAGGTCCAGGCTGGAAACGTTACCATCATCCTAGGAGAATGTGTTTGAACCCCAGCTGACCTTTATCCTGATACACGGGGTCAAGGAGGCGGCGAGTGGGAGTTGTTGGCTAGTCCGAGATCCACACGACACTGGTTTTAACCTGAGGAACTGTGACCTTTTGACCCGCTTTTCTTTTTGTACTTGAATGTGATGGGAGACAAAGAGCAAGAGAGATTAGCTGTCCTTACCACAGGGACTCAGTTTGAGACTGCTCTATGCATTGCATCATTCAGAGAGAAATACCACCCTGTAGAGGAGCCTACAGACAACACACCACTGTTCAACCACGTCCCCCATTCAGCGCTGAAACCCTGCGCCTGCTCAGACTGAGGCAAAGAGTGATTTTAGGATGACTGAATGGTGTTTCCCTTTTCATGGAGTTTCCTCAAAGATACTGCATTTAATGGAAAAGGAGAGAAACTGAAGTGTACCACCCTGCTTCTTGAGTTTTATCCAGCACCTTTTCAGAGAGTTTGTGCTCAGATGATTTTGGAAAAGTCCACGTGTTGGAGCGCACTCAGTGTTTTCCATTTCCTTTAAATTCTCCCCAGAATCCATTATTTACAGGAGTCTGCATGTACACATGTGCCAACAAAGAAAAGCCATCATTCTTCATCCAAACTTATACTGCTGTGCTGACAGGACGTCTTATTTTAGATCAAGACTGCACTAGCTACTTAAAGGATAATTCCCCTTTATTACAATTTGGTCTTTTTTTTTTTTTTTTAGTTTCTATCAGTGAAAATAACATTTTACTCAGCAAGCTGAGACTTCAGACCACAGTGGCATCGGTTAAAAAGGCAAGAAACACGAGCACTTGGTTTTAAATAAACAGAATTGGAAGAAAAAGCAAAGCAAACTATCATACAAGCTGTCCATTGTACACATCAGTCCCAGTTTACTGACTTACTTCCTGGTTCAACTTTAATCTAGTGTACCGGTACGTAATGCACACAATAAGCGAATATCGCAAAGCAACCAAACTCTGAAAAAACTCTGAGCCAGTGTTCTGTGAGGTAAAAGTACAGTTTTTTTCAATGGAGTCTGGTTGCTTTGGCAAGATAAGTGCTTCAGCTCGCTGTCGGAAACATAGATGGTATAGTATAGGTGTCTCAGCACGTTAAAGCACCATAAATACTCTAAATATAGCGTACAATTACACTGATATTGTTTTTGTTTTTTTCAGGTGAGCCTTTCTTTTAGGCGTCTAAAATCTGTTTTGCTGCTGCCACCATCCTCAGCAGTACATTGATTTGCCTCCGTGCTGGTGCTCCTGTCTGTTTACGTCGACCCTCATCTACTGTAGGTAATACACCGAATATGGACAAGTACCTCACTTCAATACACCCAAACTATCACTTTAAAACCCCTTACCCCTTGGTTTGTAGCACAGGCTTTCTGTTAACAGTCTCTTAAGCCCAAACTACTACATTTGAAAGACATTGTACGAGTCTGTGATCATCCAAACTACGGATGGAAATTAACTTATTTTGTCCACCTTGCCACTGCGGCTGGTGGATTCAAAAATCTACCAGCCACTCAATAGATTACCATTGTTTTTTTGACTGGCGAGTGAGGCCAATCTATCAGCCACTTATGGATTTTACGGTACTTACCTGGCAACTAATTTCCAACCCTGCTCCAAATGCTCGTGATTTTTGCTGTAGTGATGCCACCTTGTTCCCAGATCTCAATAATGACTTAAATGAGTACAATATTATCTTAACTGATAGAAATGATGACTAAAACTATGAAAATAAGACTCCGGTTGTCCTAAAGCAGAATAATCCTTTTAGCAGTGTTTGCTATTCTTACCTGTATCATTCATATAATGTTGAACTGCACTGATCTCACATCAGAGCTGGCCTATGAGAGACCGTCAGTGGGTATATAACATATTAACATATCTCTTTAAGAAGCTTTAGGGAAGCCAGGCCACGAACCCAGTCGAGTCCATCTCGGTGTGTGAGCAGCGTCCGTAAAGCTGTAGGAGACAGGACATATCCACAGGGGAGTGAATGCACATGCATTTCTGAGCTTTACGGTGACAAAGTAGTGAAATGCATGTGTGCGCAGTCTGCGTTAGAAAGCTGGTTTTAATGATCACTCTGGCTGCAGGTTGACCAAACTGCCTGTTTCACCTGAAGCTAAATTGATCTGAGTAAGACGGAGCGCCACTGTGACGCGACTGTAACTGCAAATCATTTGCAGTCACTACCACTACCCCTTTCTTTTTGTTGCTAGTAGCATATGCTAACAGGGAGTTTCTGTCACATCTGCCAGTGTGATCTTTAAAAACCCATTTGAGATGTAGCACTCATTTGCTCAAATTTAAAACACTTAAAACACAATGAAAATGTAAAGCAACAGCGCGATTTCGTCCACCGGCGTCTTTGAGTCAAACACGAGGCCTGATTCCCTTTTGAACTTCCACTGCGCTCTGTAGATACCAGACTGCTTCTCCCTTCGCAAGGACAGTAACAGCATCACTCTGCTCCCACTGCTGCTTATTCCTTCATGAATTTAGCAAAAAAAAAAAAAAAAAAAAAAAAAACCTGTTCTGAAGTGCTCTGAGCTGTCACGAGGAGGCTTTGTGTTTCCACACAAGGGACGGGGACGTTAAGAGGGTTAAAACATTACACTCTTCTTTCTAATTGGCTAAAATGACCCATTTTTTTTTTTTTAATCTGAAGTTCTGTCATGCAACCAGTTTCATAAAATACCTTGCATCATTTGTGATCTATTATGATTTCAGAGTGTAATGTGTTCCCTCTGGGATACAAACGTTCCCTATAATTTAAATCCTCTTTATTCTTGTTTCTTGAAGATTTTCAAAGAAACGTATCCATCCTGCTTGTGACTTTGATTCTGTTGTGACCAACGTAAGCAAAGCCGGGTGCAGAGGATAACATTGGCCTTAACAGAAAAAAAAAAAAAAAAAAAAAACTACAGCTCGACAGTCAGTGAGTGTATTTATTACATGGACGATGGAGGCTGCGATGACTGACGCTAGGGCAGGAAATGCAAGGATTTAGTCCAGTTTTGATTTTCTAAGTCAAGGTTTCTTCCATCAATTGTAATGATCTGGATGCAGGTGTGAGAATGAAACATGCCTTTTTGAATAAAAAGGTTGAAATAACTCTTGTTTATATTTCATTTAACTTAAATGCGCAATGTTGGTTTTTCAGTGCCAGTTAAGACATAGTGTAAACCACTCTAGTGAGCTTCATGTTAATGTTCCCTAAAGGTCTGTAGTACCTCATCCTATGAATTTTACCTCTGTCTCTTGTGTTTTTACGGTAAATATTAAGTTATAGGTTAGTGGAAACAGCTAGCCTCGCCTAAAGATAATGGCAGCATACACCTGAGAATAAAACCAAGGATGTCATATGCATTAGATGGTGGCTTGAACATGCAAGGCCATCCGTCCGTTAGGCTCTCGGGACATTAAAGTCCCAGTGAAACTGAGCATTTAAGCATTGAACAGTTATTAGAGGAATTTAGGAATTAAATCGTTAGCCTGCTAAAAAGTGGCTGGGCTTAGAGTGTCGCTAAGAGTTATAGACTCTTTTATATAAATTTTATATAAAAAATTTTTTTTTTTTTTTTTATTTTTTTTTTTTTTTTTTTTTTTTTTTTTTTTTTTTTTTTTTTTTTTTTTTTTTTTTTTTTTTTTTTTTTTTTTTTTTTTTTTTTTTTTTTTTTTTTTTTATTTTTTTTTTTTTTTTTTTTTTTTTTTTTTTTTTTTTTTTTTTTTTTTTTTTTTTTTTTTTTTTTATTTTTTTTTTTTTTTTTTTTTTTTTTTTTTTTTTTTTTTTTTTTTTTTTTTTTATTTTTTTTTTTTTTTTTTTTTTTTTTTTTTTTTTTTTTTTTTTTTATTTTTTTTTTTTTTTTTTTTTTTTTTTATTTTTTTATTTTTTTTTTTTTTTTTTTTTTTTATTTTAATATATTTATTTTATTTTATTATTTTTTTTTTTTTTTTTTTTTTTTTTTTATTTTTTTTTTTTTTTTTTTTATATTTTTTTTTTTTTTTTCTTTTTTTTAATATTTTTTTTTTTTTTTTTTCTTTTTTTTTTTTTTTTTTTTATATTTTTTTTTTTTTTTTATTTTTTTTTTTTTTTTTTTTTTTTTTTTTTTTTTTTTATTTTTTTTTTTTTTTTTCCCTTTTTTTTTTCCTCTAGGAGGTTATGTTTTTGCCAGCGTTTATCTGTCTCTGTTTGTCTGTGTTCAAGATAACTCAAAAACTTATGGACGGATTTTGATGAAATTTTCAGGGTGTGTCGAAAATGTGAAAAGGAAGAACTGATTTAATTTTGGGGGTGATCCGGAAGAAATCCTGGATTCTGGCTCACTTTGAAATTTTCGTTAACTTTGGGGTAAATGTGATCCAAAAAATTGTTTCTGAATATCTCTGGTAATTGTTGCCCAAAGCTCATGAAATTTGACTCAGGGATTTACAATGTGTACTTCTATCGAATCCCAAAGGCTGATCCAGATCTGATCCAGATGGCGGATTTTATTGTAATTTATATAAAAAATGGGGGTACTCTTACATTTTGGCCTACTGTGCATTTAATATTAGAGGTAGAGATTTCTAACAAGCGGCATCGTGTAGCTGAGACAATTCAGCATCTGAAGTATGTCAACGAATTTGATCTAGCTTTAATACTTGAGTAGATAGATCCAGAAGAAACCGCCAGGGGGGAAACTATGGTGCTTGGCGGAGGTCTGCGCTCTCCGAGTGCTTTTCTAGTTTCCACATACTATACTATGACTTTTTTTTGACAATATTCTGACTTCTCCCTTTTTTCGACACGATACAATGACTTTTTTCGCTTTTGTCTTGTCATATTATACTGACTGTTTTCATCATACTATACTATGGCTTTTTTCGAAATACAACACTATGACTTGTTTCTCCATTTCTTGGACATACTATACTATAACTTTTTTGACATAATATACTACGACTTTTTTCGACACACTGTACTGATTATTTTCGACATACAACACTATGACTTGCTTAACAATTTTTTCCACATACTATAATATGACTTATTTCCACATGCTATACTATGACATTAGCACTTTTCTCGACATATTATACTATGACTACCATTTTTTCCAACATACTATACTGACTTTTGTCACCCTTTTTTCGACACTATACTGACTTTTTCATACTATACTATGACTTTCCTCAACATACTATACTATGATGTTTTTTTTACGAAATTTATCGCCATACTATACGATGACGTTTTTTCATGAAATTAATCAACATACTCTAAAATGACGGTTTTGTCACGAAATTTATTGACATACTATACTATGACGTTTCACGAAATTTTTCGATATACTATACTGACTTTTTTCGACATACTATACTGACTTTTTCATGAAATTTTTTGACATACTATACCATGACATTTTTTTGTAAAATTTTACATTTGATAAAATGACTTTTTTTGACCATACAATCATTTTACATGCTATAAAATGACTGTTTTCATGATTTTTTTCAACATACAAAAATTTGACGTGTTCATTGTAAAATTTGGACATACTATACTATGAATTTTTTTGTATAATTTTACAACATTCGATAAAATGACTTTTTTTCACCATAGAATCATTTTACATGCTATAATATGACTGTTTTCATGATTTTTTTCAACATACAAAAATCTGTTTTCATCATAAAATTTCCACATACTATACTATGACATTTTTTTTTAAATTTTACATGTGGTAAAATGAATTTTTTTTCACCATACAATCATTTTACATGCTATAATATGACTGTTTTCATGATGTTTTTCAACATACAAAAATTTGACGTTTTCACTATAAAATTTTCGACATACTATACTATGGCATTTTTTTGTAAAATTTTACAACACTCAATAAAATGACTTTTTTTTCACCATACAATCGTTTTACATGCTATAATATGACTGTTTTCATGATTTTTTTCAACATACAAAAATTTGATTTTTTTTTTTTTTAATTAAATTTTTTTCAGTTTTCATCATAAAATTTCCACATACTATACTATGACATTTTTTTGTACAATTTTACAACATTCGATAAAATTACTTTTTTTTTCACCATAGGATCATTTTACATGCTATAATATGACTGTTTTCATGATGTTTTTCAACATACAAAAATTTGACGTTTTCCTCGTAAAATTTCGACATACTATACTATGGCATTTTTTTGTAAAATTTTACAACACTCGATAAAATGACTTTTTTTCACCATAGAATCTTTTTACATGCTATAATATGACTGTTTTCATGATTTTTTTCAACATACAAAATTTTGACGTTTTCCCCGTAAAATTTTCGACATACTATACTGTGTTATTTTTTTGTAAAATTTTACATGTGATAAAATGACTTTTTTCACCATACAATCATTTTACATGCTATAATATGACTGTTTTCATGATTTTTTTTCAACATACAAAATTTTGACGTTTTCCCCGTAAAATTTTCGACATACCATACTATGGCATTTTTTTGTAAAATTTTACAACACTCGATAAAATGGCTTTTTTTCACCATAGAATCTTTTTACACTCTATAATATGACTGTTTTCATGATTTTTTTCAACATACAAAAATTGGATGTTTTCATCAAATTTCCACATACTATACTATGACTTTTTTTGTAAAATTTTACAACATGTGATAAAATGACTTTTTTTTCCACCATACAATCATTTTACATGCTATAATATGATTGTTTTCATGATTTTTTTCAACATAAAAAAATTTGACGTTTTCCCCGTTAAATTTTCGACATACTATACTAAGTCATTTTTTTGTAAAAGTTTACAACATTCGATAAAATGACTTTTTTCACCATAGAATCATTTTACATGCTATAATATGACTGTTCATGATTTTTTTCAACATACAAAAATTTGACTCTTTCATCGTAAAATTTCGACATACTATACTATGACATTTTTTTTTAAATTTTACAACATTCGATAAAATTACTTTTTTTCACCATAGTATCATTTTACATGCTGTACTATGACTGTTCGTAATTTTTTTCAACATACAAAAATTTGACTCTTTCATAGTAAAGTTTCGACATACTATACTATGACTTTTTTTTGTAAAATTTTACAACATTTGATAGTTACTTTTTTCACCATAGAATCATTTTACATGCTATAATGTGACTCTTTTCATGATTTTTTTCAACATACAAAAACTGGACGGTTTCACCGTAAAATTTTCGACATACTATACTATGACATTTTTTTGTAAAATTTAACATTTCACAATATGACCCGTTTCATTAAAAATCATATTACATACTATAATATGACTGTTTTCATGATTTTTTTCAACATACAAAAATTTGACGTTTTCATCGTAAAATTTCGACATACAATACTATGACTTTTTTTGTAAAATTTTACAACATTCGATAAAATGACTTCTTTTCACAATAGAATCATTTTACATGCTATAATATGACTGTTTTCATGATTTTTTTCAACATACAACAATTTGACATTTTCACCGTAAAATTTTGACATACTATACTATGACTTTTTTTGTAAAATTTTACATTTGATAAAGTTACTTTTTTCACCATAGAATCATTTTACATGCTATAATAGGACTGTTTTCATGATTTTTTTCAACATACAAAAATTTGACGTTTTCCCCGTAAAATTTTCGACATACTATACTATGGCAT
Organism: Pterois miles; assembly: GCA_947000775.1. NCBI lineage: Eukaryota > Metazoa > Chordata > Actinopteri > Perciformes > Scorpaenidae > Pterois > Pterois miles. The sequence goes on along the minus strand of CAMQGK010000568.1, from coordinate 3,440,129 downwards.
TTTTTTGTAAAAGTTTACAACATGTGATAAAATGACTTTTTTTCACCGTACAATCATTTTACATGCTATAATATGACTCTTTTCATGATTTTTTTCAACATACGAAAATTTGACGTTTTCATCGTAAAATTTCGACATACTATACTATGACTATTTTTGTAAAATTTTACAACATTTGATATTTACTTTTTTCACCATAGAATCATTCTACATGCTATAATATGACTGTTTTCATGATTTTTTTCAACATACAAAAATTTGACGTTTTCACCGTAAAATTTTCGACATACTATACTATGACATTTTTTTGTAAAATTTAACATTTCACAATATGACCTGTTTCATTAAAAATCATATTACATACTATAATATGACTGTTTTCATGATTTTTTTCAACATGCAAAAATTTGACGTTTTCGCCGTAAAATTTTCGACATACTATACTATGACTTTTTTTGTAAAATTTTACAACATGTGATAAAATGACTTTTTTTTTCCACCATACAATCATTTTACATGCTATATGACTCTTTTCATGATTTTTTTCAACATACAAAAATTTGACGTTTTCCCCGTAAAATTTTCGACATACTATACTATGACTTTTTTTGTAAAATTTTGCAAGCTGATAAAATGACTTTTTTTCACCATAGAATCATTTTACATGCTATAATATGACTCTTTTCATGATTTTTTTTCAACATACAAAAATTTGACGTTTTCATCGTAAAATTTCGACATACTATACTATGACATTTTTTTGTAAAGGTTTAATACATTCGATAAAATGACTTTTTTTCACCATAGAATCATCTTACATACTATAATGTGACTCTTTTCATGATTTTTTTCAACATACAAAAATTTGATGTTTTCATCGTAAAATTTTGACATACTATACTATGACTTTTTTTGTAAAATTTTACAACATTTGATAAAATGACTTTTTTTCACAATAGACTCATTTTACATGCTATAATATGACTGTTTTCATGATTTTTTTCAACATACAAAAATTTGACGTTTTCCCCGTAAAATTTTCGACATACTATACTATGACTTTTTTTCGTAAAATTTTGCATGTGATAAAATGACTTTTTTTCACCATAGAATCATTTTACATGCTATAATATGACTGTTTCCATGATTTTTTTCAACATACGAAAATTTGACGTTTTCATCGTAAAATTTCGACATACTATACTATGACATTTTTTTTGTAAAATTTTACAACATTCGATAAAATTACTTTTTTTCACCATAGAATCATTTTACATGCTATAATATGACTGTTTTCATGATTTTTTTCAACATACAAAAATTTGACGTTTTCATCGTAAAATTTCGACATACAATACTATGACTTTTTTTGTAAAATTTTACAACATTCGATAAAATGACTTTTTTTCACCATAGAATCATTTTACATGCTATAATATGACTGTTTTCATGATTTTTTTCAACATACAAAAATTTGACTCTTTCATCGTAAAATTTCGACATACTATACTATGACTTTTTTTGTAAAATTTTACAACATTTGATAAGTTACTTTTTTTCACCATAGAATCATTTTACATGCTATAATATGACTCTTTTAATGATTTTTTTTCAACATACAAAAATTGGACGGTTTCACCGTAAAATTTTCGACATACTATACCATGACATTTTTTTTGTAAAATTTTACAACATTCGATAAAATGACTATTTTTCACCATAGAATCATTTTACATGCTATGATATGACTGTTTTCATGATTCTTTTCGATATACAAAAATTTGACGTTTTCACCGTAAAATTTTCGACATGCTATACTATGACTTTTTTTGTAAAATTTTACAACATGTGATAAAATGACTTTTTTTCACCATACAATCATTTTACATGCTATAATATGACTGTTTTCATGATTTTTTTCAACATACAAAAATTTGACGTTTTCCCCGTAAAATTTTCGACATACTATACTATGACTTTTTTTGTAAAATTTTGCATGTGATAAAATGACTTTTTTTCACCATAGAATCATTTTACATGCTATAATATGACTGTTTCCATGATTTTTTTTCAACATACGAAAATTTGACGTTTTCATCGTAAAATTTCGACATAGTATACTATGACATTTTTTTGTAAAATTTTAATACATTCGATAAAATGACTTTTTTTCACCATAGAATCATCTTACATACTATAATATGAATGTTTTCATGATTTATTTCAACATACAAAAATTTGACGTTTTCATCGTAAAATTTTCGACATACAATACTGACTTTTTTTGTAAAATTTTGCAACATTCGATAAAATGACTTTTTTTCACAATAGAATCATTTTACATGCTATAATATGACTGTTTTCATGATTTTTTTCAACATACAAAAATTTGACGTTTTCCCCGTAAAATTTTCGACATACTATACTATGACTTTTTTTGTAAAATTTTGCAATGTGATAAAATGACTTTTTTTCACCATAGAATCATTTTACATGCTATAATATGACTGTTTCCATGATTTTTTTCAACATACGAAAATTTGACGTTTTCATCGTAAAATTTCGACATACTATACTATGACATTTTTTTTGTAAAATTTTACAACATTCGATAAAATGATTTCTTTTTAACCATAGAATCATTTTACATGCTATAATATGACTGTTTTCATGATTTTTTTCAACATACAAAAATTTGACGTTTTTCCCGTAAAATTTTCGACATACTATACTATGACTTTTTTTGTAAAATTTTACAACATTCGATAAAATGACTTTTTTTCACCATACAATCATTTTACATGCTATAATATGACTGTTTTCATGATTTTTTTCAAAATACAAAAATGTGACGTTTTCCCCGTAAAATTTTCGACATACTATACTATGACTTTTTTTGTAAAATTTTGCATGTGATAAAATGACTTTTTTTCACCATACAATCATTTTACATGCTATAATATGATTGTTTTCATGATTTTTTTTCAACATACAAAAATTTGACGTTTTCATCGTAAAATTTCGACATAGTATACTATGACATTTTTTTGTAAAAGTTTAATACATTCGATAAAATGACTTTTTTTCACCATAGAATCATCTTACATACTATAATGTGACTCTTTTCATGATTTTTTTCAACATACAAAAATTTGATGTTTTCATCGTAAAATTTTGACATACTATACTATGACTTTTTTTGTAAAATTTTACAACATTTGATAAAATGACTTCTTTTCACAATAGACTCATTTTACATGCTATAATATGACTGTTTTCATGATTTTTTTCAACATACAAAAATTTGACGTTTTCCCCGTAAAATTTTCGACATACTATACTATGACTTTTTTTGTAAAATTTTGCATGTGATAAAATGACTTTTTTTCACCATAGAATCATTTTACATGCTATAATATGACTGTTTCCATGATTTTTTTCAACATACGAAAATTTGACGTTTTCATCGTAAAATTTCGACATACTATACTATGACATTTTTTTGTAAAATTTTACAACATTCGATAAAATTACTTTTTTTCACCATAGAATCATTTTACATGCTATAATATGAATGTTTTCATGATTTTTTTCAACATACAAAAATTTGACGTTTTCATCGTAAAATTTCGACATACAATACTATGACTTTTTTTGTAAAATTTTGCAAATGTGATAAAATGACTTTTTTTCACCATACAATCATTTTACATGCTATAATATGATTGTTTTCATGATTTTTTTTCAACATACAAAAATTTGACGTTTTCATCGTAAAATTTCGACATAGTATACTATGACATTTTTTTGTAAAAGTTTAATACATTCGATAAAATGACTTTTTTTCACCATAGAATCATCTTACATACTATAATGTGACTCTTTTCATGATTTTTTTCAACATACAAAAATTTGATGTTTTCATCGTAAAATTTTGACATACTATACTATGACTTTTTTTGTAAAATTTTACAACATTCGATAAAATGACTTCTTTTCACAATAGACTCATTTTACATGCTATAATATGACTGTTTTCATGATTTTTTTCAACATACAAAAATTTGATGTTTTTATCGTAAAATTTCGACATACTATACTATGTCATTTTTTTGTAAAAGTTTACAACATTCGATAAAATGACTTTTTTCACCATAGAATCATTTTACATGCTATAATATGACTGTTCATGATTTTTTTCAACATACGAAAATTTGACGTTTTCATCGTAAAATTTCGACATACAATACTATGACTATTTTTGTAAAATTTTACATTTGATAGTTACTTTTTCACCATAGCATCATTCTACATGCTATAATATGACTGTTTCATGATTTTTTCAACATACAAAAATTTGACGTTTTCACCGTAAAATTTTCGACATACTATACTATGACTTTTTTTGTAAAATTTTGCATGTGATAAAATGACTTTTTTTTTCCACCATACAGTCATTTTACATGCTATATGACTCTTTTCATGATTTTTTTCAACATACAACAATTTGACATTTTCACCGTAAAATTTTGACATACTATACTGTGACTTTTTTTGCAAAATTTTACAACATTTGATAAAGTTACTTTTTTTCACCATAGAATCATTTTACATGCTATAATATGACTCTTTTCATGATTTTTTTTCAACATACAAAAATTTGACGTTTTCATCGTAAAATTTTCGACATGCAATACTATGACTTTTTTTGTAAAATTTTACAACATTTGATAAAATGACTTTTTTTCACCATAGAATCATTTTACATGCTATAATATGACTGTTTTCATGATTTTTTTCAACATACAAAAATTTGACTCTTTCATCGTAAAATTTCGACATACTATACTATGACTTTTTTTGTAAAATTTTACAACATTTGATAGTTACTTTTTTTCACCATAGAATCATTTTACATGCTATAATATGACTGTTTTAATGATTTTTTTCAACATACAAAAATTGGACGGTTTCACCGTAAAATTTTCGACATACTATACCATGACATTTTTTTTGTAAAATTTTACAACATTCGATAAAATGACTATTTTTCACCATAGAATCATTTTACATGCTATGATATGACTGTTTTCATGATTCTTTTCGATATACAAAAATTTGACGTTTTCACCGTAAAATTTTCGACATGCTATACTATGACTTTTTTTGTAAAATTTTACAACATGTGATAAAATGACTTTTTTTCACCATACAATCATTTTACATGCTATAATATGACTGTTTTCATGATTTTTTTCAACATACAAAAATTTGACGTTTTCCCCGTAAAATTTTCGACATACTATACTATGACTTTTTTTGTAAAATTTTGCATGTGATAAAATGACTTTTTTTCACCATAGAATCATTTTACATGCTATAATATGACTGTTTCAATGATTTTTTTCAACATACGAAAATTTGACGTTTTCATCGTAAAATTTCGACATAGTATACTATGACATTTTTTTGTAAAAGTTTAATACATTCGATAAAATGACTTTTTTTCACCATAGAATCATCTTACATACTATAATATGAATGTTTTCATGATTTTTTTCAACATACAAAAATTTGACGTTTTCATCGTAAAATTTCGACATACAATACTGACTTTTTTTGTAAAATTTTACAACATTCGATAAAATGACTTTTTTTCACAATAGAATCATTTTACATGCTATAATATGACTGTTTTCATGATTTTTTTCAACATACAAAAATTTGACGTTTTCCCCGTAAAATTTTCGACATACTATACTATGACTTTTTTTGTAAAATTTTGCATGTGATAAAATGACTTTTTTTCACCATAGAATCATTTTACATGCTATAATATGACTGTTTCCATGATTTTTTTTCAACATACGAAAATTTGACGTTTTCATCGTAAAATTTCGACATACTATACTATGACATTTTTTTTGTAAAATTTTACAACATTCGATAAAATGATTTTTTTTCACCATAGAATCATTTTACATGCTATAATATGACTGTTTTCATGATTTTTTTCAACATACAAAAATTTGACGTTTTTCCCGTAAAATTTTCGACATACTATACTATGACTTTTTTTGTAAAATTTTACAACATGTGATAAAATGACTTTTTTTCACCATACAATCATTTTACATGCTATAATATGACTGTTGTCATGATTTTTTTCAAAATACAAAAATGTGACGTTTTCCCCGTAAAATTTTCGACATACTATACTATGACTTTTTTTGTAAAATTTTGCATGTGATAAAATGACTTTTTTTCACCATACAATCATTTTACATGCTATAATATGATTGTTTTCATGATTTTTTTCAACATACAAAAATTTGACGTCTTTCATCGTAAAATTTCGACATAGTATACTATGACATTTTTTTGTAAAAGTTTACAACATTTGATAAAATGACTTTTTTTCACCATAGAATCATCTTACATACTATAATGTGACTCTTTTAATGATTTTTTTCAACATACAAAAATTTGACGTTTTCATCGTAAAATTTTGACATACTATACCATGACTTTTTTTGTAAAATTTTACAACATTTGATAAAATGACTTTTTTTCACAATAGAATCATTTTACATGCTATGATTGACTGTTTTCATGATTTTTTTCGATATACAAAAATTTGACGTTTTCCCCGTAAAATTTTCGACATACTATACTATGACTTTTTTTGTAAAATTTTGCAACATGTGATAAAATGACTTTTTTTCACCATAGAATCATTTTACATGCTATAATATGACTGTTTCCATGATTTTTTTCAACATACAAAAATTTGACGTTTTCCTCGTAAAATTTTCGACATACTATACTATGACATTTTTTTTGTAAAATTTTGCAAATGTGATAAAATGACTTTTTTTCACCATACAATCATTTTACATGCTATAATATGATTGTTTTCAATGATTTTTTTTCAACATACAAAAATTTGACATTTTCATCGTAAAATTTCGACATAGTATACTATGACATTTTTTTGTAAAAGTTTAATACATTCGATAAAATGACTTTTTTTCACCATAGAATCATCTTACATGCTATAATGTGACTCTTTTCATGATTTTTTTCAACATACAAAAATTTGACGTTTTCATCGTAAAATTTCGACATACAATACTAAGACTTTTTTTGTAAAATTTAACAACATTCGATAAAATGACTTCTTTTTCACAATAGAATCATTTTACATGCTTTAATATGACTGTTTTCATGATTTTTTTCAACATACAACAATTTGATATTTTCCCCGTAAAATTTTCGACATACTATACTATGACTTTTTTTGTAAAATTTTACATTTGATAAAATTACTTTTTTTCACCATAGAATCATTTTACATGCTATAATATGACTCTTTCCATGATTTTTTTTTCAACATACAAAATTTGACGTTTTCACCGTAAAATTTCGACATACTATACCATGACATTTTTTTTGTAAAATTTTACAACATTCGATAAAATGACTTTTTTTCACCATAGAATCATTTTACATGCTATAATATGACTGTTTTCATGATTTTTTTCAACATACAAAAATTTGACGTTTTTCCCGTAAAATTTTCGACATACTAAACTATGACTTTTTTTGTAAAATTTTACAACATGTGATAAAATGACTTTTTTTCACCATACAATCATTTTACATGCTATAATATGACTGTTGTCATGATTTTTTTCAAAATACAAAAATGTGACGTTTTCCCAGTAAAATTTTCGACATACTATACTATGACTTTTTTTGTAAAATTTTGCATGTGATAAAATGACTTTTTTTCACCATACAATCATTTTACATGCTATAATATGATTGTTTTCATGATTTTTTTCAACATACAAAAATTTGACGTTTTCATCGTAAAATTTCGACATAGTATACTATGACATTTTTTTGTAAAGTTTAATACATTCGATAAAATGACTTTTTTTCACCATAGAATCATCTTACATACTATAATGTGACTCTTTTCATGATTTTTTTCAACATACAAAAATTTGACGTTTTCATCGTAAAATTTCGACATACTATACTATGACTTTTTTTGTAAAATTTTACAACATTTGATAAAATTACTTTTTTCACAATAGCATCATTCTACATGCTATAATATGACTTTTTTCATGATTTTTTTCAACATACAAAAATTTGACGTTTTCCCCGTAAAATTTTCGACATACTATACTATGACTTTTTTTGTAAAATTTTGCATGTGATAAAATGACTTTTTTTCACCATAGAATCATTTTACATGCTATAATATGACTGTTTCCATGATTTTTTTCAACATACGAAAATTTGACTTTTTCATCGTAAAATTTCGACATACTATACTATGACATTTTTTTTGTAAAATTTTACAACATTCGATAAAATGACTTTTTTTCACCATACAATCATTTTACATGCTATAATATGATTGTTTTCATGATTTTTTTTCAACATACAAAAATTTGACGTTTTCATCGTAAAATTTCGACATAGTATACTATGACATTTTTTTGTAAAAGTTTAATACATTCGATAAAATTACTTTTTTTCACCATAGAATCATCTTACATGCTATAATGTGACTCTTTTCATGATTTTTTTCAACATACAAAAATTTGACGTTTTCATCGTAAAATTTCGACATAGTATACTATGACATTTTTTTGTAAAAGTTTAATACATTCGATAAAATGACTTTTTTTCACCAATTTCATGCTATAATGTGACTCTTTTCATGATTTTTTTCAACATACAAAAATTTGACGTTTTCATCGTAAAATTTTGACATACTATACTATGACTTTTTTTGTAAATTTTTACAACATTTGATAAAATGACTTCTTTTCACAATAGAATCATTTTACATGCTATAATGTGACTGTTTTCATGATTTTTTTCAACATACAAAAATTTGACGTTTTCATCGTAAAATTTTGACCTACTATGACTTTTTTTGAAAATTTTACATTTGATAAAGTTACTTTTTTCACCATAGAATCATTTTACATGCTATAATATGACTCTTTTCATGATTTTTTTCAACATACGAAAATTTGACGTTTTCATCGTAAAATTTTGACATACTATACTATGACATTTTTTTGTAAAAGTTTACAACATTCGATAAAATGACTTTCTTTCACCATAGAATCATTTTACATGCTATAATATGACTGTTTTCATGATTTTTTTTAACATACGAAAATTTGATGTTTTTATCGTAAAATTTCGACATACTATACTATGTCATTTTTTTGTAAAAGTTTACAACATTCGATAAAATGACTTTTTTCACCATAGAATCATTTTACATGCTATAATATGACTGTTCATGATTTTTTTCAACATACAAAAATTTGACTCTTTCATCGTAAAATTTCGACATACTATACTGTGACTTTTTTTGTAAAATTTTACAATATTTGATAGTTACTTTTTTCACCATAGAATCATTTTACATGCCATAATATGACTGTTTTCATAAAAATTTTCACATACTAAATACTATGTACAATTTTTTTTTTGTAAAATTTTACAACATTCGATAAAATGACTTTTTTTCACCATAGAATCATTTTACATGCTATAATATGATTGTTTTCATGATTTTTTTCAACATAAAAAAATTTGACGTTTTCCCCGTTAAATTTTCGACATACTATACTAAGTCATTTTTTTGTAAAATTTTACAACATTTGATAGTTACTTTTTTTCACCATAGAATCATTTTACATTCTATAGTATGACTCTTTTCATGATTTTTTTCAATGTACAAAAATTTGATGTTTTCATCATAAAATTTCCACATACTATACTATGACATTTTTTTTTAATTTTACAACATTCGATAAAATGACTTTTTTTCACCATAGTATCATTTTACATGCTATACTATGACTGTTCGTAATTTTTTTCAACATACAAAAATTTGACTCTTTCATAGTAAAGTTTCGACATACTATACTATGACTTTTTTTTGTAAAATTTTACAACATTTGATAGTTACTTTTTTCACCATAGAATCATTTTACATGCTATTATGTGACTCTTTTCATGATTTTTTTCAACATACAAAAACTGGACGGTTTCACCGTAAAATTTTCGACATACTATACTATGACTTTTTTTGTAAAATTTAACATTTCACAATATGACCTGTTTCATTAAAAATCATATTACATACTATAATATGACTGTTTTCATGATTTTTTTCAACATACAAAAATTTGACGTTTTCATCGTAAAATTTCGACATACAATACTATGACTTTTTTTGTAAAATTTTACAACATTCGATAAAATGACTTCTTTTCACAATAGAATCATTTTACATGTTATAATATGACTGTTTTCATGATGATTTTCAACATACAAAAATAAAACGGTTTCACCGTAAAATTTTCTACATACTATACTATGACATTTTTTTGTAAAATTTTACAACATTCGATAAAATGCCTTTTTTTCACCAAAGAATCATTTTACATGCTATAATATGACTGTTTTCATAATTTTTTTCAAAATACACAAATTTGACGTTTTCACCGTAAAATTTGACATACTATACTAAGACTTTTTTTGTAAAATTTTACAACATGTGATAAAATGACTTTTTTTTCACCATACAATCATTTTACATGCTATAATATGACTGTTTTCATGACTTTTTTCAACATAAAAAAATTTGACGTTTTCCCCGTTAAATTTTCGACATACTATACTATGACATTTTTTTTGTAAAATTTTTACAACATTCGATAAAGTTACTTTTTTTCACCATAGAATCATTTTACATGCTATAATATGACTCTTTTCATGATTTTTTTCAACGTACAAAAATTTGATGTTTTCATCATAAAATTTCCACATACTATACTATGACATTTTTTTGTAAAATTTAACATTTCACAATATGACCTGTTTCATTAAAAATCATATTACATGCTATAATATGACTGTTTTCATGATTTTTTTCAACATAAAACAATTTGACGTTTTCCCCGTAAAATTTTCGACATACTATACTATGGCATTTTTTTGTAAAATTTTACAACATTTGATAAAGTTACTTTTTTCACCATAGAATCATTTTACATGCTATAATATGACTGTTTTCATAATGTTTTTCAACATACAAAAATTAGACGGTTTCACCGTAAAATTTTCGACATACTATACTATGATATTTTTTTGTAAAATTTTACAACATTCGATATGACTTTTTTTCACCATAGAATCATTTTACATGCTATAATATGACTGTTCATGATTTTTTTCAACATACAAAAATTAGACGGTTTCATCATAAAATTTTGACATACTATACTATGACATTTTTTGTAAAATTTTACAACATTCGATAAAATTACTTTTTTCACCATAGAATCATTTTACATGCTATAATATGACTGTTTTCATGATGTTTTTCAACATACAAAAATTAAACGGTTTCACCGTAAAATTTTCTACATACTATACTATGACATTTTTTTTGTAAAATTTTACAACATTCGATAAAATGACTTTTTTTCACCAAAGAATCATTTTACATGCCATAATATGACTGTTTTCATATTTTTTTCAAAATACACAAATTTGACGTTTTCACCGTAAAATTTACATACTATACTAAGATTTTTGTAAAATTTTACAACATGTGATAAAATGACTTTTTTTTCACCATACAATCATTTTACATGCTATAATATGACTGTTTTCATGATGTTTTTCAACATACAAAAATTAGACGGTTTCACTGTAAATTTTCCACATACTATCTCTGACATTTTTTCGTAAAATTTTACAACATTCATAAAATGACTTTTTTTCACCATAGAATCATTTTACATGCTATAATGTACTCTTTTCATATTTTTTCAACATACAAAAATTTACGTTTTCATCGTAAAATTTTACATACTATACTATGACTTCTTTTAAAATTTTACAACATTTATAAAATGACTTCTTTTCACAATAAATCATTTTACATGCTATAATATGTTCTTTCATGATGTTTTTCAACATACAAAAATTAGACGGTTTCACCGTAAAATTTTGACATACTATACTATGACATTTTTTTTAAAATTTTACAGCATTCTTAACATGACTTTTTTCACCATACAATCATTTTACATGCTATAATATGACTGTTTTCATGATTTTTTTCAACATAAAAAAATTTGACGTTTTCACCGTAAAATTTTCGACATACTATACTATGACATTTTTTTGTAAAATTTTACAACATTCGATATGACTTTTTTTCACCATAGAATCATTTTACATGCTATAATATGACTGTTTCCATGATTTTTTTCAACATACGAAAATTTGACGTTTTCATCGTAAAATTTCGACATAATATACTATGACTTCTTTTGTAAAATTTTACAACATTCGATAAAATGACTTTTTTTCACCATAGAATCATTTTACATGCTATAATATGACTGTTCATGATTTTTTTCAACATACAAAAATTTGACTATTTCATCGTAAAATTTCGACATACTATACTATGACTTTTTTTGTAAAATTTTACAACATTTGATAGTTACTTTTTTTCACCATAGAATCATTTTACATGCTATAATATGACTGTTTTCATGATGTTTTTCAACATACAAAAATTAGACGGTTTCACCGTGAAATTTTCCACACACTATACTATGACATTTTTTTGTAAAATTTTACAATATTCGATAAAATGACTTTTTTTCACCATAGAATCATTTTACATGCTATAATATGAATGTTTTCATGATTTTTTTCAACATACAAAAATTTGACGTTTTCAGCGTAAAATTTCGACATACAATACTATGACTTTTTTTTTTTTAAATTTTACAACATTCGATAAAATGACTTCTTTTCACAACAGAATCATTTTACATGCTATAATATGACTGTTTTCATGATTTTTTTCAACATACAACAATTTGACGTTTTCCCCGTAAAATTTTCGACATACTATACTATGGCATTTTTTTGTAAAATTTTACAACATTTGATAAAATGACTTTTTTTCACCATATAATCATTTTACATGCTATAATATGACTGTTTTCATAATGTTTTTCAACATACAAAAATTAGACGGTTTCACCGTAAAATTTTCGACATACTATACTATGACATTTTTTTGTAAAATTTAACATTTCACAATATGACCTGTTTCATTAAAAATCATATTACATGCTATAATATGACTGTTTTCATAATGTTTTTCAACATACAAAAATTAGACGTTTTCACCGTAAAATTTTCGACATACTATACTATGACATTTTTTTGTAAAATTTTACAACATTCGATATGACTTTTTTTCACCATAGAATCATTTTACATGCTATAATATGACTGTTTCCATGATTTTTTTCAACATACGAAAATTTGACGTTTTCATCGTAAAATTTCGACATACTATACTATGACATTTTTTTTGTAAAAGTTTACAACATTCGATAAAATGACTTTTTTTCACCATAGAATCATTTTACATGCTATAATATGATTGTTCATGATTTTTTTCAACATACAAAAATTTGACTATTTCATCGTAAAATTTCGACATACTATACTATGACTTTTTTTGTAAAATTTTACAACATTTGATAGTTACTTTTTATCACCATAGAATCATTTTACATGCTATAATATGACTGTTTTCATGATTTTTTTCAACATACAACAATTTGACGTTTTCCCCGTAAAATTTTCGACATACTATACTATGGCATTTTTTTGTAAAATTTTACAACATTTGATAAAGTTACTTTTTTCACCATAGAATCATTTTACATGCTATAATATGACTGTTTTCATAATGTTTTTCAACATACAAAAATTAGACGGTTTCACCGTAAAATTTTCGACATACTATACTATGACATTTTTTTGTAAAATTTTACAACATTCGATAAAATGACTTTTTTTCACCATAGAATCATTTTACATGCTATAATATGACTGTTTCCATGATTTTTTTCAACATACGAAAATTTGACGTTTTCATCGTAAAATTTTGACACAATATACTATGACATTTTCTTTGTAAAAGTTTACAACATTCGATAAAATGACTTTTTTTTCACCATAGAATCATTTTACATGCTATAATATGACTGTTTTCATGATTTTTTTCAACATACAAAAAATTGACGTTTTCACCGTTAAATTTTCGACATACTATACTATGACTTTTTTTGTAAAATTTTAAATGTGATAAAATGACTTTTTTTCACCATACAATCATTTTACATGCTATAATATGATTGCTTTCATAATGTTTTTCAACATACAAAAATTAGACGGTTTCACCGTAAAATTTTCGACATACTATACTATGACATTTTTTTTGTAAAATTTTACAACATTCGTTAAAATGACTTTTTTTTCTACCATACAATCATTTTACATGCTATAATATGACTGTTTTCATGATTCTTTTCAACATGAAAAAATTCGACGTTTTCACCGTAAAATTTTCGAAATACTATACTATGACATTTTTTCATAAAATTTTACATGTGGTAAAATGAGTTTTTTTTCACCATAGTATCATTTTACATGCTATACTATGACTGTTTTCATGATTTTTTTCAACATACAACAATTTGACGTTTTCATCGTAAAATTTCGACATACTATACTATGACATTTTTTTTGTAAAAGTTTACAACATTCGATAAAATGACTTTTTTTCACCATAGAATCATTTTACATGCTATAATATGTCTGTTTTCATGATGTTTTTCAACATACAAAAATTAGACAGTTTCATCATAAAATTTTGACATACTATACTATGACATTTTTTGTAAAATTTTACAACATTCGATAAAATTACTTTTTTTCACCATAGAATCATTTTACATGCTATAATATGACTGTTCATGATTTTTTTCAACATACAAAAATTTGACTCTTTCATCGTAAAATTTCGACATACTATACTATGACTTTTTTTGTAAAATTTTACAATATTTGATAGTTACTTTTTTTCACCATAGAATCATTTTACATGCTATAATATGACTGTTTTCATGATTTTTTTCAAAATACACAAATTTGACGTTTTCACCGTAAAATTTGACATACTATACTACGACTTTTTTTGTAAAATTTTACAACAGGTGATAAAATGACTTTTTTTTCACCATACAATCATTTTACATGCTATAATATGACTGTTTTCATGATTTTTTTCAACATAAAAAAATTTGACGTTTTTCCCGTTAAATTTTCGACATGCTATACTATGATATTTTTTTGTAAAATTTTACAACATATAGAATCATTTTACATGCTATAATATGACTCTTTTCATGATTTTTTTCAACGTACAAAAATTTGATGTTTTCATCATAAAATTTCCACATACTATACTATGACATTTTTTTTTAATTTTACAACATTCGATAAAATGACTTTTTTTTCACCATAGTATCATTTTACATGCTATACTATGACTGTTTTCATGATTTTTTTCAACATACAACAATTTGACGTTTTCATCGTAAAATTTCGACATACTATACTATGACATTTTTTTTGTAAAAGTTTACAACATTCGATAAAATGACTTTTTTTCACCATAGAATCATTTTACATGCTATAATATGACTGTTCATGATTTTTTTCAACATACAAAAATTTGACTTTCATCGTAAAATTTCGACATACTATACTATGACTTTTTTTTGTAAAATTTTACAACATTTGATAAAATTACTTTTTTTCACCATAGAATCATTTTACATGCTATAATGTGACTCTTTTCATGATTTTTTTCAACATACAAAAATTGGACGGTTTCACCGTAAAATTTTCGACATACTATACTATGACATTTTTTTGGAAAATTTAACATTTCACAATATGACCTGTTTCATTAAAAATCATTTTACATACTATAATATGACTGTTTTCATGATTTTTTTTCAACATACAAAAATTTGACTCTTTCATCGTAAAATTTCGACATACAATACTATGACTTTTTTTGTAAAATTTTACAACATTCGATAAAATGACTTTTTTTCACAATAGAATCATTTTACATGCTATAATATGACTGTTTTCATGATTTTTTTCAACATACAAAAATTTGACGTTTTTCCCCGTAAAATTTTCGACATACTAAACTATGACTTTTTTTGTAAAATTTTACAACATGTGATAAAATGACTTTTTTTCACCATACAATCATTTTACATGCTATAATATGACTGTTGTCATGATTTTTTTCAAAATACAAAAATGTGACGTTTTCCCCGTAAAATTTTCGACATACTATACTATGACTTTTTTTGTAAAATTTTGCATGTGATAAAATGACTTTTTTTCACCATACAATCATTTTACATGCTATAATATGATTGTTTCATGATTTTTTTCAACATACAAAAAATTTGACGTTTTCATCGTAAAATTTCGACATACTATACTATGACATTTTTTTTGTAAAAGTTTACAACATTCGATAAAATGACTTTTTTTCACCATAGAATCATTTTACATGCTATAATATGACTGTTTCATGATTTTTTTCAACATACAAAAATTTGACGTTTTCATCGTAAAATTTGACATACTATACTATGACTTTTTTTGTAAAATTTTACAACATTTGATAAAATGACTTTTTTTCACCATAGAATCATTTTACATGCTATAATATGACTGTTTTCATGATTTTTTTCAACATAAAAAAATTTGACGTTTTCCCCGTAAAATTTTCGACATACTATACTATGACATTTTTTTGTGAAAGTTTACAACATTTGATAAAATGACTTTTTTTCACCATAGAATCATTTTACATGCTATAATATGACTGTTTCATGATTTTTTTCAACATAAAAAAATTTGACTCTTTCATCGTAAAATTTCGACATACTACACTATGACATTTTTTTTGTAAAATTTTACAACATTTGATAATTACTTTTTTTCACCATAGAATCATTTTACATGCTATAATATGAATGTTTTCATGATTTTTTTCAACATACACAAATTTGACGTTTTCACCGTAAAATTTGACATACTATACTATGACATTTTTTTGTAAAAGTTTAATACATTCGATAAAATTACTTTTTTTTCACCATAGAATCATCTTACATGCTATAATGTGACTCTTTTCATGATTTTTTTCAACATACAAAAATTTGACGTTTTCATCGTAAAATTTCGACATAGTATACTATGACATTTTTTTGTAAAAGTTTAATACATTCGATAAGATGACTTTTTTTCACCATAGAATCATCTTACATGCTATAATGTGACTCTTTTCATGATTTTTTTCAACATACAAAAATTTGACGTTTTCATCGTAAAATTTTGACATACTATGACTTTTTTTTGAAAATTTTACATTTGATAAAGTTACTTTTTTCACCATAGAATCATTTTACATGCTATAATATGACTCTTTTCATGATTTTTTTCAACATACAAAAATTTGACGTTTTCATCGTAAAATTTTGACATACTATACTATGACATTTTTTTGTAAAATTTTACAACATTTGATAAAATGACTTTCTTTCACCATAGAATCATTTTACATGCTATAATATGACTGTTTTCATGATGTTTTTCAACATACAAAAATTTGACGGTTTCACCGTAAAATTTTCCACATACTATACTATGACATTTTTTTGTAAAATTTTACAACATTCGATAAAATGACTTTTTTTCACCATAGTATCATTTTACATGCTATACTATGACTGTTCGTAATTTTTTTCAACATACAAAAATTTGACTCTTTCATAGTAAAGTTTCGACATACTATACTATGACTTTTTTTTGTAAAATTTTACAACATTTGATAGTTACTTTTTTCACCATAGAATCATTTTACATGCTATTATGTGACTCTTTTCATGATTTTTTTCAACATACAAAAATTGGACGGTTTCACCGTAAAATTTTCGACATACTATACTATGACTTTTTTTGTAAAATTTAACATTTCACAATATGACCTGTTTCATTAAAAATCATATTACATACTATAATATGACTGTTTTCATGATTTTTTTCAACATACAAAAATTTGACGTTTTCATCGTAAAATTTCGACATACAATACTATGACTTTTTTTGTAAAATTTTACAACATTCGATAAAATGACTTCTTTTCACAATAGAATCATTTTACATGCTATAATATGACTGTTTTCATGATGATTTTCAACATACAAAAATTAAACGGTTTCACCGTAAAATTTTCTACATACTATACTATGACATTTTTTTGTAAAATTTTACAACATTCGATAAAATGCCTTTTTTTCACCAAAGAATCATTTTACATGCTATGACTGTTTTCATAATTTTTTTCAAAATACACAAATTTGACGTTTTCACCGTAAAATTTGACATACTATACTAAGACTTTTTTTGTAAAATTTTACAACATGTGATAAAATGACTTTTTTTTCACCATACAATCATTTTACATGCTATAATATGACTGTTTTCATGACTTTTTTCAACATAAAAAAATTTGACGTTTTCCCCGTTAAATTTTCGACATACTATACTATGACATTTTTTTGTAAAATTTTTACAACATTTGATAAAGTTACTTTTTTTCACCATAGAATCATTTTACATGCTATAATATGACTCTTTTCATGATTTTTTTCAACGTACAAAAATTTGATGTTTTCATCATAAAATTTCCACATACTATACTATGACATTTTTTTGTAAAATTTAACATTTCACAATATGACCTGTTTCATTAAAAATCATATTACATGCTATAATATGAGTTTTCATGATTTTTTTCAACATAAAACAATTTGACGTTTTCCCCGTAAAATTTTCGACATACTATACTATGGCATTTTTTTGTAAAATTTTACAACATTTGATAAAGTTACTTTTTTCACCATAGAATCATTTTACATGCTATAATATGACTGTTTTCATAATGTTTTTCAACATACAAAAATTAGACGGTTTCACCGTAAAATTTTCGACATACTATACTATGATATTTTTTTGTAAAATTTTACAACATTCGATATGACTTTTTTTCACCATAGAATCATTTTACATGCTATAATATGACTGTTTCCATGATTTTTTTCAACATACAAAAATTAGACGGTTTCATCATAAAATTTCGACATACTATACTATGACATTTTTTTTGTAAAATTTTACAACATTCTATAAAATGACTTTTTTTCACCATAGAATCATTTTACATGCTATAATATGACTGTTTTCATGATGTTTTTCAACATACAAAAATTAAACGGTTTCACCGTAAAATTTTCTACATACTATACTATGACATTTTTTTTGTAAAATTTTACAACATTCGATAAAATGACTTTTTTTCACCAAAGAATCATTTTACATGCTATAATATGACTGTTTTCATGATTTTTTTCAAAATACACAAATTTGACGTTTTCACCGTAAAATTTGACATACTATACTAAGATTTTTTTTGTAAAATTTTAAAACATTTGATAAAATGACTTTTTTTTCACCATAGAATCATTTGACATGCTATAATATGACTGTTTTCATGATGTTTTTCAACATACAAAAATTAGACGGTTTCACCGTGAAATTTTCCACATACTATGCTCTGACATTTTTTTGTAAAATTTTACAACATTCGATAAAATACTTTTTTTCACCATAGAATCATTTTACATGCTATAATGTGACTCTTTTCATGATTTTTTTCAACATACACAAATTTGACGTTTTCATCGTAAAATTTTGACATACTATACTATGACTTCTTTTGTAAAATTTTACAACATTTGATAAAATGACTTCTTTTTCACAATAGAATCATTTTACATGCTATTATATGATTGCTTTCATGATGTTTTTCAACATACAAAAATTTGATGGTTTCACCATAAAATTTCGGACATACTATACTATGACATTTTTTTGTAAAATTTTACAACATTCGTTAACATGACTTTTTTCACCATACAATCATTTTACATGCTATAATATGACTGTTTTCATGATTTTTTTCAACATAAAAAAATTTGAAGTTTTCACCGTAAAATTTTCGACATACTATACTATGACATTTTTTTGTAAAATTTTACAACATTTCGATATGACTTTTTTTCACCATAGAATCATTTTACATGCTATAATATGACTGTTTCCATGATTTTTTTCAACATACGAAAAATTTGACGTTTTCATCGTAAAATTTTGACATAATATACTATGACTTTTTTTGTAAAATTTTACAACATTCGATAAAATGACTTTTTTTCACCATAGAATCATTTTACATGCTATAATATGACTGTTCATGATTTTTTTCAACATACAAAAATTTGACTATTTCATCGTAAAATTTCGACATACTATACTATGACTTTTTTTGTAAAATTTTACAACATTTGATAGATTACTTTTTTCACCATAGAATCATTTTACATGCTATAATATGACTGTTTTCATGATGTTTTTCAACATACAAAAATTAGACGGTTTCACCGTGAAATTTTCGACATACTATACTATGACATTTTTTTGTAAAATTTTACAATATTCGATAAAATGACTTTTTTTCACCATAGAATCATTTTACATGCTATAATATGAATGTTTTCATGATTTTTTTCAACATACAAAAATTTGACGTTTTCAGCGTAAAATTTCGACATACAATACTATGACTTTTTTTTTTTTAAATTTTACAACATTCGATAAAATGACCTTTTCACAACAGATCATACATGATAGTGTTTTTTTCAACAAAAAATTTCCCCTAAAATTTTCACATACTATACTATGGCATTTTTTTGTAAAATTTTACAACATTCGATAAAATGACTTTTTTTCACCATAGAATCATTTTACATGCTATAATATGACTGTTTTCATGATTTTTTTCAACATACAAAAAATTGACGTTTTCACCGTTAAATTTTCGACATACTATACTATGACTTTTTTTGTAAAATTTTAAATGTGATAAAATGACTTTTTTTCACCATACAATCATTTTACATGCTATAATATGATTGCTTTCATAATGTTTTTCAACATACAAAAATTAGACGGTTTCACCGTAAAATTTTCGACATACTATACTATGACATTTTTTTTGTAAAATTTTACAACATTCGTTAAAATGACTTTTTTTTCTACCATACAATCATTTTACATGCTATAATATGACTGTTTTCATGATTCTTTTCAACATGAAAAAATTTGACGTTTTCACCGTAAAATTTTCGAAATACTATACTATGACATTTTTTCATAAAATTTTACATGTGGTAAAATGAGTTTTTTTTCACCATAGTATCATTTTACATGCTATACTATGACTGTTTTCATGATTTTTTTCAACATACAACAATTTGACGTTTTCATCGTAAAATTTCGACATACTATACTATGACATTTTTTTTGTAAAAGTTTACAACATTCGATAAAATGACTTTTTTTTCACCATAGAATCATTTTACATGCTATAATATGTCTGTTTTCATGATGTTTTTCAACATACAAAAATTAGACAGTTTCATCATAAAATTTTGACATACTATACTATGACATTTTTTGTAAAATTTTACAACATTCGATAAAATTACTTTTTTTCACCATAGAATCATTTTACATGCTATAATATGACTGTTCATGATTTTTTTCAACATACAAAAATTTGACTCTTTCATCGTAAAATTTCGACATACTATACTATGACTTTTTTTGTAAAATTTTACAATATTTGATAGTTACTTTTTTTCACCATAGAATCATTTTACATGCTATAATATGACTGTTTTCATGATTTTTTTCAAAATACACAAATTTGACGTTTTCACCGTAAAATTTGACATACTATACTACGACTTTTTTTGTAAAATTTTACAACATGTGATAAAATGACTTTTTTTTCACCATACAATCATTTTACATGCTATAATATGACTGTTTTCATGATTTTTTTCAACATAAAAAAATTTGACGTTTTTCCCGTTAAATTTTCGACATGCTATACTATGATATTTTTTTGTAAAATTTTACAACATATAGAATCATTTTACATGCTATAATATGACTGTTTTCATGATTTTTTTTCAACATACGAAAAATTTGACGTTTTCATCGTAAAATTTCCACATACTATACTATGACATTTTTTTTGTAAAATTTTACAACATTCGATAAAATTACTTTTTTTCACCATAGAATCATTTTACATGCTATAATATGAATGTTTTCATGATTTTTTTCAACATACAAAAATTTGACGTTTTCATCGTAAAATTTCGACATACAATACTATGACTTTTTTTTGTAAAATTTTACAACATTCGATAAAATGACTTTTTTTCACCATAGAATCATTTTACATGCTATAATATGACTGTTTTCATGATTTTTTTCAACATACAAAAATTTGACTCTTTCATCGTAAAATTTCGACATACTATACTATGACTTTTTTTGTAAAATTTTACAACATTTGATAGTTACTTTTTTTCACCATAGAATCATTTTACATGCTATAATATGACTGTTTTAATGATTTTTTTCAACATACAAAAATTGGACGGTTTCACCGTAAAATTTTCGACATACTATACCATGACATTTTTTTTGTAAAATTTTACAACATTCGATAAAATGACTATTTTTCACCATAGAATCATTTTACATGCTATGATATGACTGTTTTCATGATTCTTTTCGATATACAAAAATTTGACGTTTTCACCGTAAAATTTTCGACATGCTATACTAAGACTTTTTTTGTAAAATTTTACAACATGTGATAAAATGACTTTTTTTCACCATACAATCATTTTACATGCTATAATATGACTGTTTTCATGATTTTTTTCAACATACAAAAATTTGACGTTTTCCCCGTAAAATTTTCGACATACTATACTATGACTTTTTTTTGTAAAATTTTGCATGTGATAAAATGACTTTTTCACCATAGAATCATTTTACATGCTATAATATGACTGTTTCCATGATTTTTTTTCAACATACGAAAATTTGACGTTTTCATCGTAAAATTTCGACATAGTATACTATGACATTTTTTTGTAAAAGTTTAATACATTCGATAAAATGACTTTTTTTTCACCATAGAATCATCTTACATACTATAATATGAATGTTTTCATGATTTTTTTCAACATACAAAAATTTGACGTTTTCATCGTAAAATTTTCGACATACAATACTGACTTTTTTTTGTAAAATTTTACAACATTCGATAAAATGACTTTTTTTCACAATAGAATCATTTTACATGCTATAATATGACTGTTTTCATGATTTTTTTTCAACATACAAAAATTTGACGTTTTCCCCGTAAAATTTTCGACATACTATACTATGACTTTTTTTGTAAAATGTTGCATGTGATAAAATGACTTTTTTTCACCATAGAATCATTTTACATGCTATAATATGACTGTTTCCATGATTTTTTTCAACATACGAAAATTTGACGTTTTCATCGTAAAATTTCGACATACTATACTATGACATTTTTTTTGTAAAATTTTACAACATTCGATAAAATGATTTTTTTTCACCATAGAATCATTTTACATGCTATAATATGACTGTTTTCATGATTTTTTTCAACATACAAAAATTTGACGTTTTTCCCGTAAAATTTTCGACATACTAAACTATGACTTTTTTTGTAAAATTTTACAACATGTGATAAAATGACTTTTTTTCACCATAGAATCATTTTACATGCTATAATATGACTGTTCATGATTTTTTTCAACATACAAAAATTTGACTCTTTCATCGTAAAATTTCGACATACTATACTATGACTTTTTTTTGTAAAATTTTACAACATTTGATAGTTACTTTTTTTCACCATAGAATCATTTTACATGCTATAATGTGACTCTTTTCATGATTTTTTTCAACATACAAAAATTGGACGGTTTCACCGTAAAATTTTCGACATACTATACTATGACATTTTTTTGGAAAATTTAACATTTCACAATATGACCTGTTTCATTAAAAATCATATTACATACTATAATATGACTGTTTTCATGATTTTTTTCAACATACAAAAATTTGACGTTTTCATCGTAAAATTTCGACATACAATACTATGACTTTTTTTTGTAAAATTTTACAACATTCGATAAAATGACTTCTTTTCACAATAGAATCATTTTACATGCTATAATATGACTGTTTTCATGATTTTTTTCAACATAAAACAATTTGACGTTTTCATCGTAAAATTTCGACATACTATACTATGACATTTTTTTGTAAAAGTTTACAACATTCGATAAAATGACTTTTTTTCACCATAGAATCATTTTACATGCTATAATATGACTGTTCATGATTTTTTTCAACATACAAAAATTTGACGTTTTCACCGTAAAATTTGACATACTATACTATGACTTTTTTTGTAAAAGTTTAATACATTCGATAAAATGACTTTTTTTTCACCATAGAATCATTTTACATGCTATAATAGGACTGTTTTCATGATTTTTTTCAACATAAAAAAATTTGACGTTTTCCCCGTAAAATTTTCGACATACTATACTATGACATTTTTTTGTGAAAGTTTACAACATTCGATAAAATGACTTTTTTTCACCATAGAATCATTTTACATGCTATAATATGACTGTTCATGATTTTTTTCAACATACAAAAATTTGACTCTTTTATCGTAAAATTTCGACATACTACACTATGACTTTTTTTGTAAAAGTTTAATACATTCGATAAAATGACTTTTTTTCACCATAGAATCATTTTACATGCTATAATGTGACTCTTTTCATGATTTTTTTCAACATACAAAAATTTGACGTTTTCATCGTAAAATTTGACATACTATACTATGACTTTTTTTGTAAAATTTTACAACATTTGATAAAATGACTTCTTTTCACAATAGAATCATTTTACATGCTATAATATGACTGTTTTCATGATTTTTTTCAACGTACAAAAATTTGATGTTTTCATCATAAAATTTCCACATACTATGACATTTTTTTTAAATTTTACAACATTCGATAAAATGACTTTTTTTTCACCAT
This sequence comes from Pterois miles, assembly GCA_947000775.1. Taxonomy (NCBI): domain Eukaryota; kingdom Metazoa; phylum Chordata; class Actinopteri; order Perciformes; family Scorpaenidae; genus Pterois; species Pterois miles. Next base: position 3,415,014 of record CAMQGK010000568.1, on the reverse strand, counting down.
AGAATCATTTTACATGCTATACTATGGCTGTTCGTGATTTTTTTCAACATACAAAAATTTGACTCTTTCATAGTAAAACTTTCGACATACTATACTATGACTTTTTTTGTAAAATTTTACAACATTCGATAAAATGACTTCTTTTCACAATAGAATCATTTATCATTTTACATGCTATAATATGACTGTTTTCAACATACGAAAATTTGACGTTTTCATCGTAAAATTTCCACATACTATACTATGACTTTATTTGTAAAATTTTACAACATTTGATAGTTACTTTTTTTCACCATAGAATCATTCTACATGCTATAATATGACTCTTCATGATTTTTTTCAACGTACAAAAATTTGATGTTTTCATCATAAAATTTCCACATACTATACTATGACATTTTTTTGTAAAATTTTACAACATTTGATAGTTACTTTTTTCACCATAGAATCATTTTACATGCTATAATATGACTGTTTTCATGATGTTTTTCAACATACAAAAATTAGACGGTTTCACCGTAAAATTTTCGACATACTATACTATGACATTTTTTTGTAAAATTTTACAACATTCGTTAAAATGACTTTTTTTCACCATACAATCATTTTACATGCTATAATATGACTGTTTTTATGATTTTTTTCAACATAAAAAAATTTTACGTTTTCACCGTAAAATTTTCGAAATACTATACTATGACATTTTTTTATAAAATTTTACATGTGGTAAAATGAGTTTTTTTTCACCATAGAATCATTTTACATGCTATAATATGACTGTTTCCATGATTTTTTTCAACATACGAAAATTTGACGTTTTCATTGTAAAATTTCGACATACTATACTATGACTTTTTTTGTAAAATTTTACAACATTTGATAGTTACTTTTTTTAACCATACAATAATTTTACATGCTATAATATGACTGTTTTCATGATGTAAAATTTTCGACATACTATACGATGAAATTTTTTTTTGTAAAATTTTTCAACATTTCACAATGACCTTTTTTCACCATGAAATCATTTTACATACTATAATATGACTGTTTTCATGTTTTTTTTCAACATACAAAAATTTGACGTTTTCATCGTAAAATTTTCGACATACTATACTATGACTTTTTTTGTAAATTTTACATGTGGTAAAATGACTTTTTTTTTCACCATAGAATCATTTTACATGCTATAATATGACTGTTGTCATGATTTTTTTCAACATACAAAAATTTGACGTTTTCACCGTAAAATTTTCGACATGTTATACTGACATTTTTTTATAAAATTTTACATGTGGTAAAATGAGTTTTTTTTTCACCATAGAATCATTTTACATGCTATAATATGACTGTTCATGATTTTTTTCAACATACAAAAATTGGACGGTTTCACCGTAAAATTTTCAACATACTATACTATGACATTTTTTTGTAAAATTTAACATTTCACAATATGACCCGTTTCACCATAAAATCATATTACATACTATAATATGACTGTTTTCATGATTTTTTTCAACATACAAAAATTTGACGTTTTCACCGTAAAATTTCGACATACTATACTATGACTTTTTTTTGTAAAATTTTACAACATTCGATAAAATGACTTCTTTTCACAATAGAATCATTTTACATGCTATAATATGACTGTTTTCATGATTTTTTTCATCATACAAAAATTTGACGTTTTCATCCGTAAAATTTTGACATACTATACTATGACTTTTTTTTTTTTTTTTTTTTTTTTTTTTTTTTTTTTTGTTCCCCTTCTTTTTTTTCTTTCTCTTTTTTTTTTTTTTAAAATTTTACATGTGGTAAATTGAGTTTTTTTCACCATAGAATCATTTTACATGCTATAATATGACTGTTTTCATGATTTTTTTCAACATACGAAAATTTGACGTTTTCATCGTAAAATTTCGACATACTATACTATGACTTTTTTTGTAAAATTTTACAACAGTTGATAGTTACTTTTTTCACCATAGAATCATTTTACATGCTATAATGTGACTCTTTTCATGATTTTTTTCAACATACAAAAATTGGACGGTTTCACCGTAAAATTTTCGACATACTATACTATGACTTTTTTTGTAAAATTTTACATGTGGTAAAATGAGTTTTTTTCACCATAGAATCATTTTACATGCTATAATATGACTGTTTTCATGATTTTTTTCAACATACGATAATTTGACGTTTTCATCGTAAAATTTCGACATACTATACTATGACTTTTTTTGTAAAATTTTACAACATTTGATAGTTACTTTTTTCACCATAGAATCATTTTACATGCTATAATGTGACTCTTTTCATGATTTTTTTCAACATACAAAAATTGGACGGTTTCACCGTAAAATTTTCGACATACTATACTATGACATTTTTTTGGAAAATTTAACATTTCACAATATGACCTGTTTCATTAAAAATCATATTACATACTATAATATGACTGTTTTCATGATTTTTTTTCAACATACAAAAATTTGACGTTTTCATCGTAAAATTTCGACATACAATACTATGACTTTTTTTGTAAAATATTACAACATTTGATAGTTACTTTTTTTCACCATAGAATCATTTTACATGCTATAATATGACTGTTTTCATGATGTTTTTCAACATACAAAAATTAGACGGTTTCACCGTGAAATTTTCCACATACTATACTATGACATTTTTTTGTAAAATTTTACAACATTCGATAAAATGACTTTTTTTCACCATAGAATCATTTTACATGCTATAATATGACTGTTTTCATTATTTTTTTCAACATACACAAATTTGACGTTTTCACCGTAAAATTTGACATACTATACTATGACTTTTTTTGTAAAAGTTTAATACATTCGATAAAATGACTTTTTTTCACCATAGAATCATTTGACATGCTATAATAGGACTGTTTTCATGATTTTTTTCAACATAAAAAAATTTGACGTTTTCCCCGTAAAATTTTCGACATACTATACTATGACATTTTTTTTGTAAAATTTTACAACATTCGATAAAATGACTTTTTTTCACCATAGAATCATTTTACATGCTATAATATGACTGTTTTCATGATTTTTTTCAACATACAAAAATTTGACGTTTTTCCCGTAAAATTTTCGACATACTAAACTATGACTTTTTTTGTAAAATTTTACAACATGTGATAAAATGACTTTTTTTCACCATAGAATCATTTTACATGCTATAATATGACTGTTCATGATTTTTTTCAACATACAAAAATTTGACTCTTTCATCGTAAAATTTCGACATACTATACTATGACTTTTTTTGTAAAATTTTACAACATTTGATAGTTACTTTTTTTCACCATAGAATCATTTTACATGCTATAATGTGACTCTTTTCATGATTTTTTTCAACATACAAAAATTGGACGGTTTCACCGTAAAATTTTCGACATACTATACTATGACATTTTTTTGGAAAATTTAACATTTCACAATATGACCTGTTTCATTAAAAATCATATTACATACTATAATATGACTGTTTTCATGATTTTTTTCAACATACAAAAATTTGACGTTTTCATCGTAAAATTTCGACATACAATACTATGACTTTTTTTGTAAAATTTTACAACATTCGATAAAATGACTTCTTTTCACAATAGAATCATTTTACATGCTATAATATGACTGTTTTCATGATTTTTTTCAACATAAAACAATTTGACGTTTTCATCGTAAAATTTTCGACATACTATACTATGACATTTTTTTTGTAAAAGTTTTACAACATTCGATAAAATGACTTTTTTTCACCATAGAATCATTTTACATGCTATAATATGACTGTTCATGATTTTTTTCAACATACAAAAATTTGACGTTTTCACCGTAAAATTTCGACATACTATACTATGACATTTTTTTGTAAAAGTTTAATACATTCGATAAAATGACTTTTTTTCACCATAGAATCATTTGACATGCTATAATAGGACTGTTTTCATGATTTTTTTTCAACATAAAAAAATTTGACGTTTTCCCTGTAAAATTTTCGACATACTATACTATGACATTTTTTTGTGAAAGTTTACAACATTCGATAAAATGACTTTTTTTTCACCATAGAATCATTTTACATGCTATAATATGACTGTTCATGATTTTTTTCAACATACAAAAATTTGACTCTTTCATCGTAAAATTTCGACATACTACACTATGACTTTTTTTGTAAAAGTTTAATACATTCGATAAAATGACTTTTTTTCACCATAGAATCATTTTACATGCTATAATGTGACTCTTTTCATGATTTTTTTCAACATACAAAAATTTGACGTTTTCATCGTAAAATTGACATACTATACTATGACTTTTTTTGTAAAATTTTACAACATTTGATAAAATGACTTCTTTTCACAATAGAATCATTTTACATGCTATAATATGACTGTTTTCATGATTTTTTTCAACGTACAAAAATTTGATGTTTTCATCATAAAATTTCCACATACTATGACATTTTTTTTAAATATTTTACAACATTCGATAAAATGACTTTTTTTCACCATAAAATCATTTTACATGCTATACTATGGCTGTTCGTGATTTTTTTCTGGACAACATACAAAAATTTGACTCTTTCATAGTAAAACTTTCGACATACTATACTATGACTTTTTTTGTAAAATTTTACAACATTCGATAAAATGACTTCTTTTCACAATAGAATCATTTATCATTTTACATGCTATAATATGACTGTTTTCAACATACGAAAATTTGACGTTTTCATCGTAAAATTTCCACATACTATACTATGACTTTATTTGTAAAATTTTACAACATTTGATAGTTACTTTTTTTCACCATAGAATCATTCTACATGCTATAATATGACTCTTCATGATTTTTTTCAACGTACAAAAATTTGATGTTTTCATCATAAAATTTCCACATACTATACTATGACATTTTTTTGTAAAATTTTACAACATTTGATAGTTACTTTTTTCACCATAGAATCATTTTACATGCTATAATATGACTGTTTTCATGATGTTTTTCAACATACAAAAATTAGACGGTTTCACCGTAAAATTTTCGACATACTATACTATGACATTTTTTTGTAAAATTTTACAACATTCGTTAAAATGACTTTTTTTCACCATACAATCATTTTACATGCTATAATATGACTGTTTTTATGATTTTTTTCAACATAAAAAAATTTTACGTTTTCACCGTAAAATTTTCGAAATACTATACTATGACATTTTTTTATAAAATTTTACATGTGGTAAAATGAGTTTTTTTTCACCATAGAATCATTTTACATGCTATAATATGACTGTTTCCATGATTTTTTTCAACATACGAAAATTTGACGTTTTCATTGTAAAATTTCGACATACTATACTATGACTTTTTTTGTAAAATTTTACAACATTTGATAGTTACTTTTTTTAACCATACAATAATTTTACATGCTATAATATGACTGTTTTCATGATTTTTGTAAAATTTTCGACATACTATACGATGAAATTTTTTTTTGTAAAATTTTTCAACATTTCACAATGACCTTTTTTCACCATGAAATCATTTTACATACTATAATATGACTGTTTTCATGTTTTTTTTCAACATACAAAAATTTGACGTTTTCATCGTAAAATTTTCGACATACTATACTATGACATTTTTTTGTAAATTTTACATGTGGTAAAATGACTTTTTTTTCACCATAGAATCATTTTACATGCTATAATATGACTGTTGTCATGATTTTTTTCAACATACAAAAATTTGACGTTTTCACCGTAAAATTTTCGACATGTTATACTGACATTTTTTTATAAAATTTTACATGTGGTAAAATGAGTTTTTTTTTCACCATAGAATCATTTTACATGCTATAATATGACTGTTCATGATTTTTTTCAACATACAAAAATTGGACGGTTTCACCGTAAAATTTTCAACATACTATACTATGACATTTTTTTGTAAAATTTAACATTTCACAATATGACCCGTTTCACCATAAAATCATATTACATACTATAATATGACTGTTTTCATGATTTTTTTCAACATACAAAAATTTGACGTTTTCACCGTAAAATTTCGACATACTATACTATGACTTTTTTGTAAAATTTTACAACATTCGATAAAATGACTTCTTTTCACAATAGAATCATTTTACATGCTATAATATGACTGTTTTCATGATTTTTTTCATCATACAAAAATTTGACGTTTTCATCGTAAAATTTTGACATACTATACTATGACTTTTTTTTGTAAAATTTTACATGTGGTAAAATGAGTTTTTTTCACCATAGAATCATTTTACATGCTATAATATGACTGTTTTCATGATTTTTTTTCAACATACGAAAATTTGACGTTTTCATCGTAAAATTTCGACATACTATACTATGACATTTTTTTGTAAAATTTTACAACAGTTGATAGTTACTTTTTTCATCACCATAGAATCATTTTACATGCTATAATGTGACTCTTTTCATGATTTTTTTCAACATACAAAAATTGGACGGTTTCACCGTAAAATTTTCGACATACTATACTATGACTTTTTTTTGTAAAATTTTACAACATTCGATAAAATGAGTTTTTTTCACCATAGAATCATTTTACATGCTATAATATGACTGTTTTCATGATTTTTTTCAACATACGATAATTTGACGTTTTCATCGTAAAATTTCGACATACTATACTATGACTTTTTTTGTAAAATTTTACAACATTTGATAGTTACTTTTTTCACCATAGAATCATTTTACATGCTATAATGTGACTCTTTTCATGATTTTTTTCAACATACAAAAATTGGACGGTTTCACCGTAAAATTTTCGACATACTATACTATGACATTTTTTTGGAAAATTTTACAACATTTCACAATATGACCTGTTTCATTAAAAATCATATTACATACTATAATATGACTGTTTTCATGATTTTTTTTTCAACATACAAAAATTTGACGTTTTCATCGTAAAATTTTGACATACAATACTATGACTTTTTTTGTAAAATATTACAACATTTGATAGTTACTTTTTTTCACCATAGAATCATTTTACATGCTATAATATGACTGTTTTCATGATGTTTTTCAACATACAAAAATTAGACGGTTTCACCGTGAAATTTTCCACATACTATACTATGACATTTTTTTTGTAAAATTTTACAACATTCGATAAAATGACTTTTTTTCACCATAGAATCATTTTACATGCTATAATATGACTGTTTTCATTATTTTTTTCAACATACACAAATTTGACGTTTTCACCGTAAAATTTGACATACTATACTATGACTTTTTTTGTAAAAGTTTAATACATTCGATAAAATGACTTTTTTTCACCATACAATCATTTTACATGCTATAATATGATTTTCATGATTTTTTTCAACATACGAAAATTTGACGTTTTCATCGTAAAATTTCGACATACTATACTATGACTTTATTTGTAAAATTTTACAACATTTGATAGTTACTTTTTTTCACCATAGAATCATTCTACATGCTATAATATGACTCTTTTCATGATTTTTTTCAACGTACAAAAATTTGATGTTTTCATCATAAAATTTCCACATACTATGACATTTTTTTTAAATTTTACAACATTCGATAAAATGACTTTTTTTCACCATAGAATCATTTTACAGGCTATACTATGGCTGTTCGTGATTTTTTTCAACATACAAAAATTTGACTCTTTCATAGTAAAACTTTCGACATACTATACTATGATTTTTTTTTTGTAAAATTTTACAACATTTGATAGTTACTTTTTTCACCATAGAATCATTTTACATGCTATAATGTGACTCTTTTCAACATAAAAAAAATTTGACGTTTTCATCGTAAAATTTTGACATACTATACTATGACTTTTTTTGTAAAATTTTACAACATTCGATAAAATGACTTCTTTTCACAATAGAATCATTTATCATTTTACATGCTATAATATGACTGTTTTCAACATACGAAAATTTGACGTTTTCATCGTAAAATTTTGACATACTATACTATGACTTTATTTGTAAAATTTTACAACATTTGATAGTTACTTTTTTTCACCATAGAATCATTCTACATGCTATAATATGACTTCATTATTTTTTTCAACGTACAAAAATTTGATGTTTTCATCATAAAATTTCCACATACTATACTATGACATTTTTTTGTAAAATTTTACAACATTTGATAGTTACTTTTTTCACCATAGAATCATTTTACATGCTATAATATGACTGTTTTCATGATGTTTTTCAACATACAAAAATTAGACGGTTTCACCGTAAAATTTTCCACATACTATACTATGACATTTTTTTGTAAAATTTTACAACATTCGTTAAAATGACTTTTTTTTCACCATACAATCATTTTACATGCTATAATATGACTGTTTTCATGATTTTTTTCAACATAAAAAAATTTTACGTTTTCACCGTAAAATTTTCGAAATACTATACTATGACATTTTTTTATAAAATTTTACATGTGGTAAAATGAGTTTTTTTTCACCATAGAATCATTTTACATGCTATAATATGACTGTTTCCATGATTTTTTTCAACATACGAAAATTTGACGTTTTCATTGTAAAATTTACACATACTATACTATGACTTTTTTTGTAAAATTTTACAACATTTGATAGTTACTTTTTTTCACCATACAATAATTTTACATGTTATAATATGACTGTTTTCATGATGTAAAATTTTCGACATACTATACTATGAAATTTTTTTTTGTAAAATTTTTCAACATTTTACAATGACCTTTTTTCACCATGAAATCATTTTACATACTATAATATGACTGTTTTCATGTTTTTTTTCAACATACAAAAATTTGACGTTTTCATCGTAAAATTTTCGACATACTATACTATGACTTTTTTTTGTAAATTTTACATGTGGTAAAATGACTTTTTTTTTCACCATAGAATCATTTTACATGCTATAATATGACTGTTGTCATGATTTTTTTCAATATACGAAAATTTGACGTTTTCATCGTAAAAAAATTTCGACATACTATACTGACATTTTTTTGTAAAAGTTTACAACATGCGATAAAATGACTTGTTTTCACCATAGAATCATTTTACATGCTATAATATGACTGTTTTCATGATTTTTTTCAACATACAAAAATTTGACGTTTTCACCGTAAAATTTTCGACATGTTATACTGACATTTTTTTATAAAATTTTACATGTGGTAAAATGAGTTTTTTTTCACCATAGAATCATTTTACATGCTATAATATGACTGTTCATGATTTTTTTCAACATACAAAAATTGGACGGTTTCACCGTAAAATTTTCAACATACTATACTATGACATTTTTTTGTAAAATTTAACATTTCACAATATGACCCGTTTCACCATGAAATCATATTACATACTATAATATGACTGTTTTCATGATTTTTTTCAACATACAAAAATTTGACGTTTTCACCGTAAAATTTCGACATACTATACTATGACTTTTTTGTAAAATTTTACAACATTCGATAAAATGACTTCTTTTCACAATAGAATCATTTTACATGCTATAATATGACTGTTTTCATGATTTTTTTCATCATACAAAAATTTGACGTTTTCATCGTAAAATTTTGACATACTATACTATGACTTTTTTTTGTAAAATTTTACATGTGGTAAAATGAGTTTTTTTCACCATAGAATCATTTTACATGCTATAATATGACTGTTTTCATGATTTTTTTCAACATACGAAAATTTGACGTTTTCATCGTAAAATTTCGACATACTATACTATGACTTTTTTTGTAAAATTTTACAACATTTGATAGTTACTTTTTTCACCATAGAATCATTTTACATGCTATAATATGACTGTTTTCATGATGTTTTTCAACATACAAAAATTAGACGGTTTCACCGTAAAATTTTCGACATATTATACTATGACATTTTTTTGTAAAATTTTACAACATTCGTTAAAATGACTTTTTTTCACCATACAATCATTTTACATGCTATAATATGACTGTTTTCATGTTTTTTTTCAACATCCCAAAATTTGACGTTTTCACCATAAAATTTTTGACATACTATACTATGACTTTTTTTTAGGGCTGTCAGTTTAACGCGTTAATTAGATTAATTAATTACGGTGCAAATTAACACGCTATAAAAATTAACACAATTAATCATGAGTGGCAAGTCAATGCGCAAGCATTTTAAATTTGGCCCATTGAGTGACCCCTAGGCTGCAGTGCCGTCAATTCGTACCTCCGTCACTAGTCAAAAGCAGGGTGACTGACAACAGAGATGGACGCGACACAGGAGAGCGAGTCAAGCCCACTCTGACCTTTGACTCGGACTCTGACTCGGACAAGGAGGAGCAGGGGCCTCTAGCCCGCTACAGAGCTGAGCCGTGCATTGAATGCATGAGTGTCCACTGGAGTGGTGGGCAGCTCACGCAGGAGCTTATGAACAGCTGTCCTCTCCTCCTACCTGGCTACCGCTGCCACGTCTGGGCCATGAGAGACTCTTTTCACTGCAGGTAACATCATTGAAAAGAAGAGGGCAGCCTCACACTCAGACAATGTAAACAAGCTTGTTTGTCTGAGCAACTGGCTCAAGGACACATAGGTTGTCTGTTGTCAGTTCCTGTAACGTTAGCTGACCCTTTTAAAGGAAATGCCTGTTGGCATCTTGCTATTGATGTTGCCTTATTTAGAGGCATGTTAAACTATTCATTTTGAATTGCTGTATTGAGTCAGCTTTAGTATTCATTTTGATTGAGAGTCTGCTTATGTGCCTATTTGAGACTCATCCTTACTTTATTTCTGAATTTTATTTAACTGTATTTGTATTGTATTTTTGAGAAATGCACCTGGTCTAATTGGTTTGCTGATGTGCTTGACCTTTTTTCTTTTGAATTTCATTTATAAAGCACACTTAACGAATAAAAATGTGGATTTCAAATCTTCTCTTCTTGGTGTATTCTATTGATTAGTCATGCACTACAATTTTGTAATGTCCTAGCATTCAAATTCTTTATTTGGGGGCCTTTAGCAGGTATGAGATTAAAATGCGATTAATTAGATTAATTAATTACAAATCCTGTAATTAATTAGATTAATTTTCTTAATCGCCTGACAGCACTACTTTTTTTGTAAAATTTTACAACATTCGATAACATGACGTTTGTTCACCATAGAATCATTGTACATGCTATAATATGACTGTTCGTTATTTTTTTCAACATACAAAAATTTAATGTTGTCATTGTAAAATTTGGACATACTATACTATGAATTTTTTTTTAATAATTTTACAACATTCGATAAAATTACTTTTTTCACCATAGGATCATTTTGCATGCTATAATATGACTGTTTTCAACATACAAAAATTTGACGTTTCCCCTGTAAAATTTTCGACATACTATGACATTTTTTTGTTAAATTATACAACATTCGATAAAATATTTTTTCACCATAGAATCATTTTACATGCTATAATATGACCGTTTTCATGATTTTTTTCAACATACAAAAGTTTGACGGTTTCACCGTAAAATTTTCGACATACTATACTATGACTTTTTTTTGTAAAATTTTTCAACATTTCACGATATGTCCTTTTTCACCATAAAAATCATATTACATGTCATAATATGACTTTTATCATGATTTTTTTCAACATACAAAAATTTGACGTTTTCATCGTAAAATTTTGACATACTATACTATGACTTTTTTTTGTAAAATTTTACAACATTCGATAAAATGACTTTTTTTCACCATAGAATCATTTTACATGCTATAATATGACTGTTTTCATGATTTTTTTTCAACATACAAAAGTTTGACGTTTTCATCGTAAAATTTCGACATACCATAATGACATTTTTTTTAATAAAATTTTTCAACATTTCACAATATGACCTTTTTCACCATAAAATCATATTACATATTATTATATGACTGTTTTCATGATTTTTTTCAACATACAAAAATTTGATGTTTTCATCGTAAAATTTCGACATACTATACCATGACATTTTTTTGTAACATTTTACATTCGATAAAATGACTTTTTTTCACCATAGAATCATTTTACATGCTATAATATGACTGTTTTCATGATTTTTTTCAACATACAAAAATTAGACGTTTTCATCGTAAAATTTTCGACATACTATATTGTGACATTTTTTTGTAAAATTTTTCAATATTTCACAATATGTATAGTACGTTGAAAATGGTAATAGTATAGTATGTCAAAAAAGTCATGAAAAAATTCATAGTATGTCAAAAAAAAGTCATGAAAAAATTCATAGTATGTCAAAAAAAGTCATAGTATAGTATGTCAAAAAAAGTCATGAAAAATGTCAGTTTAGTGATTATGTTAAACAATCAGTACATTGTGTCAAAAAAAAGTCACAGTACAGTGTGTCTTGAAAAACATCATAGTATAGTATTTTGAAAAAAGTCATAGTATAGTATGTCGAAAAAAGTCACAGTATAGTGTGTCGAAAAAAGTCATACCATAGTATGTTGAAAAAAGTCACAGTATAGTGTGTCGAAAAAAGTCATAGTATAGTATGTAGAAAAATGTTATAGTATAGTGTGTGTAAAAGTCACAGTATAGTATGTTGAAAAAAGTTATAGTATAGTATGTCGAAAAAAGTCATAGTATAACATGTCGATAAATGTCATAGTATAGTGTGTTGATAAATGTCATGGTATAGTGTGTCGAAAAAAGTCATAGCATAGTATGTCAAAAAAGTTACAGTATAGTATGTCAAAAAAGTCATAGTCCAGTGTCGAAAAATGTCATAGCGTAGTGTGTTTAAAAAAGTCGTCGTATAGTATGTCGACAAGTCATGAAAAAATTCCTAGTATGTCAAAAAAATAAAAAAAAAAAAAAAAAAAAAAATAAATTTTTTATTTCCCCAATGGGGAAATTCAATTTACCTCTGCAAGACATGCACACAAACACACAACACATAGAGTAATGGAGAGATGTCAAAGGGGAAAAGCGCAGTCATTTGGGGGTTTTGTTCCTTTCTCAGGGGCACCTCGGCAGTGCCCAAGAGGTAAACTAGCAGAGTATGTTGAAAAATGTGATAGTATAGTATGTTGACAAGTCATAGTAGTATGTTGAAATAAGACATAGTATAGTATGTTGAAAAATGTGATAGTATAGTATGTTGACAAGTCATAGTAGTATGTTGAAATAAGACATAGTATAGTATGTTGAAAAATGTCAGTTTAGTGATTTGAAAAAGTCATAGCGTATTGTGTCGAAAAATGTCAGTATAGTGATTCGAAAAAAATCAGAGTACATTGTGTCAAAAAAAGTCATAGTACAGTGTGTCAAAAAAATCAGAACATTGTGTCAAAAAAAGTCAGTACAGTGTGTTGTAAAAAGTCAGTGTAGTATGTTGAGAAATCTCATAGTGTGTCGAGAAAGTGTGACGAAAAAAGTCATAGTATAGTATGTTGAAGAAAGTCATAGTATAGTGTGTCGAAGAAAGTCATAGTATAGTGTGTCGATAAAGGTCATGAAAACGGTAATAGTATAGTATGTCGACAAAAGTCAGAGTATCGTATGTCGAAAAGTCATTGAAAAAGTAATGGTATGCTGAAAAAAGTAATTGTAAGTCAAAAATGTCATAGTATATGATGTCGAAAAAAGTCATAGTATAGTATGTCGAAAAAAGTCATAGTAGTATGTCTAAAAAAAGTCATAGTATGTCAAAAAAGTATATCATGTCAGTATAGCATGTTGAAAAACATAGTAGTGTCAAAAAAAAGTCATAATACAGTATGTTAAAACAAGTCATAGTATAGTATGTCGACAAAAGTCATAGTATAGTGTTTCGAAAAAAGCCATAGTATAGTACCCTCCTGATCAAAATCTTAAGACCAGTTAAAAAATTGCAAGAATTTACATTTTGCACTGTTGTATCTTAAGAAGGTTCTAAGTAGAGTTTCAAAATGCAAAAAGAAGAAATGAGAGCAAGAGACTAAATGTTTTGAGCAGGCAATTTATTGAAAAGAACAATTTAACTAAAATAGGCTGTTCATCAGCTGATCAAAAGTTTAAGACCATAGCTCAAAAAAACCCCTAAACCCCTAAAAAACCCCTAAAGAAATTAAAGTCTCAAAAACAGACTCAGTAATGAGTAGCTCCACCATTATTGTTGATCACTTCAAAAATTCGTGTTGGCATGCTTGATGCGAGTGTTTCCAAAAGGCTTGTAGGAATGTTGCTCCAAGTGGTGAAGATGGCTTCACGAAGGGCATCCACTGTCTGGAACTGATGTCCATTTTTGTAAACTTCCCTTGCCATCCATCCCCAAATGTTCTCAATTGGATTTAGATCAGGGGAACATGCAGGATGATCCAAAAGAGTGATGTTATTCTCCTGAAAAAAATCCTTTGTCAGACGGGCATTGTGAATTGCAGCATTGCCCCTCCCCCCCCCCCCCCCCTTTTCCCCCCCCCCCCTTTTTTTTTTAAACCCCATTGCCCCCCCCCCCTCCTGAAAATCTGGGTTCCCTTTTCTTCCCTTGGAGCCTCCACCTCAAAGTTTATTTTTTTTCTAAAAAAAATTTCTTCCAATTTAACGTCCCATGTTTGGTGCTCCCTTGCAAAGGCCAAACGGGCAATTTTGTGGCGTTGAAGGAGACGTGGCCTTTGAAGACGTTTTTTGTTTTTGAAGCCGTTCCTTTGCAGATGCCGTCTGATGGTTATTGGGCTGCAGTCAGCACCAGTAATGGCCTTAATTTGGGATGAGGATCGTCCCGTGTCTTGACGGACAGCCGTTCGGATCCTCCGGCTCAGTGCCGGTGAGATTTTTTTTGGGTCTACCACTTGATTTTTTTGTTCCATAAACCTCAGGATCTTTTAAGAAATGCAAAATGACTGTCTTACTGCGTCCAACCTCAGCAGCGATGGCACGCTGTGAGAGGCCTTGTCTATGCAGCTCAACAATCCTGCCACGTTCGAAGGCAGTGAGTTTTTTTGCTTTTCCCATCAAGAGGTCTTGACAGTGTGATTACTTGATAGAAAATGACATGGAATCCAAATTTTTGCACAGATTTGGGCTTTTAAAGGATATGGTCTTAAACTTTTGATCAGCTGATGAACAGCCTATTTCAGTTAAATTGTTCTTTTCAATAAATTGCCTGCTCAAAACATTTGGTCTCTTGTTCCCATTTCTTCTTTTTGCATTTTGAAACTCTACTTAGAACCTTCTTAAGATACAACAGTGCAAAACGTAAATTCTTGCAATTTTTTAACTGGTCTTAAGATTTTGATCAGGAGTGTATATATACATACAAACATACATACATATATATACATACAAACATACATACATATATATAATGATAAAAATGTTTAAATAAAAATACATGAACACTTCATGGTTATATGAAAACGCCCAAAGCAGGTAGCAGAACAAATAGATAAAATAGCAATAAGGTAAATCCTAAAATGTCATTGTTGGTATTACAGAAATTTTGTGGGTTATAAAATAACTACGATGCCTAATTCTCCAGGTGGGGTCTGCTCAGGTGCTCGGAGGTGGTTAAATTAATACATGATTAAATAAACAGTGACTTGAAACAAGATTGTTTTCTCCACATACCTCGAATAGGGATGTCCACTCTCTATCTAGCAGCTGCATGACGGCGTGGAGTGGCAGCAGTGGAGACTATTTCAGACGCATTAATTAACAAAATAACTTTTCTGGTGGGTGTGTACAGTTGTGTTGAACTGCGAGGTATTTCCAGGTTGTTTGAAGCGCGTTCTGTCTTACAGCGGTGGTAATGTTGGCGTCTTCCTTATATGGAAGGTGAGCGACAGAGACACATGGAAGGAAGTGACGTCAGGGGGCGGTGACCACCCAGGTAAAAATGAGCAGGTAAGTGATAGGCAGGTATAAATGAGCTAGATATGGGACCCTGCGTCTAGTAATGGTATAGTACATCTGAAAAATTAAAAATTAAGTTATACTATACTATGTCAAAAAAAGTGATAGTGTAGTATGTTAAAAAGCTGTAAAAAAAAAAACTTATAGCGTATGTCAAAAGTGAAGTTGTAAAAATTCTTAAAAAAAATCTTACTGTAGTATGTTGAAAAAAGGTCATTAAAAATGAATACTTTAGTGTACAATTTTAATGACTTACAATACTAGGACTTTTTTAAGTCATAGTCTTGTTTGTTGAAAAAGGGGGAAAAAAGTCATCATGTATAAAGTAGTAGAAGTAGTATGTCAAAATTAGTCATAGTATAGTATGTCGAAAAAGTATTTTAAAAAGCCATTGTATACTATGTCAAGTCACATTATGTAAAATGTAAAAAAAAAAAAAAAAAAAATCATAGTATGGTGTGCTGAAAAAAGTCCTAAGAAAATAGTCTGGAATGTCGAAAATAGTCATTGTGCAGCATGTCAAAAAAGTTTTTTAAAAATGTAATATATGGTGAAAAAAGACAGTGGTATGTCAAAAAAGGCTCTAAAAAAACATGATGTAGTTTGTTGAAAAAGTCAGAAAAATCATTGTACAGTATCGCAAAAAGTCATTAAGTCAAAAAAGGTCATGAAAATGTCATAGTATAGTATCTCAAAAAAGTAAAAAGAATAAATTATAATTTAGTACATCAAAAAAGTCATGGTATAGTTTGTTGAATAGTTAGACAGAAGTCATTGAACAGTATGTCGAAAAAGAAAGTATCATAAGTAAAAAAAAATTTACTTACTTTACTTTATTTAATTTTTATAATATAGCATGTCAAAAAATATGAAGTATGGTGTGTTGAAAACAGAGTATAGTGTCATAAAAAGATATAGTATGTCAAAAAAAGTCATAAAAATGTATTAAATATGGTCAAATCAGAAAAGTCGAAAAATTTCATAAAGAAGTAATACCATAGTATATCGAAACAGGTTTTAAAGTCCAAGTATCGTAGGTTTAAAAAAGTTTTTCTAAAACATCAAAAAAGTCTACAAAAGTTATAGTATAGTGTCAACAAAAGTCAAAGATGTCAGTATAGTATGTTGAAAAATCAAGTAATAATATAGCATGTCAAAAAAAATCATAGTATGGTGTGTTGAAAAAAAAGCCAGAGCTTGTTGAAAAAGTTATAGTATTGTATATCATAAAAAATCATATAGCAAAAGTCATATATATATATTGTATTATATCAAATAAAATGTCACAAAATAGTCATAGTATAGTATGTTGAAAAACGTTTTGAAAGTCAGTCACAGTTATAAAAGTTATAAAAATGTTATACGGTAGTAGTAGTAGTAGTATAGTTACAGTGTAATATGTCAAAACGAGTCAGAAAAAAACAGTATAGTATGTTGAAAACAGTGATTAAGAAGTCGTAGTATAGGGTGAGGAAAGTCATAAATTAGTCATATTATTATGATAAAATCATTTAATCTTGACTGTATCCGTTGTACGTCATCGTCAACGGTTTCCCTCCTTCACCTGAACGTACAACCGTACGGTACAACTGTGACACACACACACACACAAAACAATGAGGTTACAATACAGAGATGTTGCACCATTGATTTAATGTTTTATTTTTCAAATGTTACAGCCACGACCATTCTCTAAAAATGCACACAATAAAAACAAATCCACATTTAAAAAAAAAAAAGTATACAATTGCATTGACAAGAATGCATGGTTTCTACATAAACTGTTACAGCTCCTTTGTCGAAGCTAGAATATATTCATACATCCAACACATCGTTGAATGTATCCAAAACTCTACAATGAGCACTTCCACACTATCTGAAACACTGACAGGTCTGACGACACCATAGACAGATACAGATAAACAGGAGCGGAGGAGCTTAATATGTATGAGAGGCAGTTGTTTCACCTTCAAATGACGAGCATCTTTAAATGTGTTTAACTCTTAGTGAGGCGGCGGAGAGTCTGGAGCAACGTCAAGTCACCAGGAGCTACTGGACATGGAAAAGTCTGCTTTATTGTCTCCTAGAGTGGAAGGCACCAAGAGCATGTCATCAAAAGTTTGTCACTGTTTGGATTCAACCTTAAGAATATTAACTTTTGTCAAAAAAATGTGTCAATATTTTCCTTTTAATTGTTTTTTTTTTTTTTTTTTTAAAAGGAGATTATTGCAAATAATTGCTGAAATAACTGCAATCACCTGGTGATGGCTGGTCAATGTAAAATTGTTAAAGAAATGATCAAACCAATAATTTAACCATCAATAATTTAGTTTTAGTACCTGGTGTTGCTTGATTTCCGTTGATCAGATTAAATTGCATAGTTTGCATGAACTGAGTGCCAACTAGGGATGTTAATAATTGACCGTTTCACCGATAACCAACATTAAGCATTTTAACCGATTAATGCTATTAAAAAGCTGAGGAAAAGTCAGCGCAGATACAGGAAGTTGGCTCGGGACTTCCAGCTGAGGAGTTGAAGCTTGTAGCCTCGTAGCATTTATTCACTGAGAAATAAACTGTACACATGATGTCTGCCACAGCTACGTTCACAGATATAACGCCACGACAAACCCACACTCAACACCACGCACACAGTCTGTCGTAAATTTGCTTAAGTTACGCTACAGCAGCCGCAATGCTACAACCTGTTAAACTAAACTAAAAGTGTGGGGAGACTTACTGGGAAAGTGGCTGCATGTCTGTGACACTACACGCAGCACCGTGGCTGCTACAGTAACTCTCCTGACGGTGAACTGGAGACAGTGAACGCAGCACCGTGGCTGCTACAGTAACTCTCCTGACGGTGAACTGGAGACAGTGAACGCAGCACCGTGGCTGCTACAGTAACTCTCCTGACGGTGAATTGGAGACAGTGAACGCAGCACCGTGGCTGCTGCAGTAACTCTCCTGACAGTGAACTGTTGACTCAGTTGTCTGTTGTGCTCATATACTGCAGCTGGTGCACCGCTGCATCAGAGACTCTAATCTTGTTAGTTAATAATCGGTTAACGAGGGTCGGTTATCGGTTAAGTAATTTTTCAAAATTTGCATCCCTAGTGCCAACCAGATGTTTTGAGGAGCACCTTCAAACAGCCGAAGCCTTGCTCTGGTTGTTTTGGACTGTAGACAGAAAAACGTGCACTCGAATGTCTTAACTCTGTTTCCCTAATGCTGATGTTCTCTTGCCAGATGTTTGATGAAAAAGGTCATACTACACATAGAATCACACTGGTGGCTTTTTTTTAAGCCCATTAAGTACAAATTGTCTTTTTACTGTATGTAATGTTCCGGTTTGTCTCAATGGGATTTACAAACTCACAACTTGCAGAGACTTGAAATTTGTTTGAGGTAACTACACAATCAAAGTGAGCATTACTTAGTTAGCGGTGCATTGTACTGAAGCTGTGAGCTGGACCATTTCTGAAAAACTCACTGTTTTATTGGTATTTACTGTTATTAATTGTGAAGTAACAAGTAAAAAAGACAATATGTTTGTGACAAAGCTTGGTGCAATCACATTTAGTTTGATATTATGTAGACCACAAACACAGACCTGTGGGCTGATTTAAAGAAAAGATTTGCAATTTTAATCACAATCACAAATAATCACAATTTTCCCTTATCTTTCTCTGTTTATCAGTTTCAGGATGTTGAATGTAAAAAAAATGTAAAAATTAAACTCTCAACTCATGATTTAAAAAAGGAAACTGGGTACTAGACCCTTAATTTACATAAATCTAAAAATGAAACACTCTAAGGTTAGGTAACACTTGAATTGCACCATGAATCACACGTACGACTTTGTCAATTTAAAATATAATTTTGCAAGTCAAGAAAGTCTCAGATGGTCGTAAAACTGCTGAAGTATCAGACTGTGAAAATACGTAATTTGAAAGACACCTAAAAGTCACATAAGTGCCGTCTCTCTCTCTCTCTGAGGCTACGATGTCTGTGTGTTTCTACTGTTTTCTTGTTTTCTCATATTTATACACTGTAAAAAATAAGACTCTGTGCCTGGAAAGGTTGTGGCTCCCCATGTTCTTGTAGTGCTGGTTGTGGTTGTCTATAATTAAGCTCACCGGTGTATACTGATGTGAAACTGCAAGAAAACACGCTGAAGACGGGCGTATTTGAATTGAAGTAAAGTTGGAAATCATCCCTGTGCTCCTATACAGTACAGCAATAATGGAACTTTTAAATACCAAAAACAGGGTAATCAAGATGTTCACGCTGATGATTTTGTTATTCAAGCAAATTGAATCACTGTTTTTTCTACAATATGATAAAATGAAACAAACAGTAATAGACTATTTGTAGTCAGTGGGCTTAGACATGCAAAAAGACTGCTGGCACTGTCCTTTAAATGAAACTACAGAACGGACAGGCTGCACACTGTGGATGAACTCCAGACAGAATACAATGTCTGTTAATTTGACCCCTGTTGCTATTCGCCAACATTTTACCATTAATATTCAAATGTCACTTTGATTCCTTTCTGTCACAGGGGGTAATGACAGTCTTACACTTCACCGGTCACATTTAGTCCTCCTCTTCCTCCTCATCCCCTCCAAATGACAGAAGGCTGTTATTTTTTACTTTCTTTCCGGACTTCACCTCCTTCTTCTCCTCCTCTTCCTCTCCTCCATTAGTCTTCTTCTTTTTGCTGGAGCTGGCAGTGATGCCCTGGAACTTGTCCGAAGAGGAGCGCTTGGCTGGTTTCTTGAACAGGATTTTACCATCAGGAGGAGGTTCATCATCTGTAGACCACATGGATGTTGTCTATATGATTCATGTGTGCAAAGGCGGCGGTTTTTATTTTAGATGCTTGACGCCGCCTTGACGAAAAATACGACATAATTTAAAGGTATAATATGGAACCGTTGTGGGTTGCTGTTTGTAAACATACAGCACTCAAAGTTGGCCACACCTCCAGCAATGGTTGAGCGAGCTACAGAGTGACTGACGCTAGTGACAACAAAGCAGCGAGTCAGAAAAATAAAACATAATTTTCGGATTGTTTCCCGGCGGTTACGTTGTAAAACACAAATAAGCACACAACTAACTCTGTACAACTCTGTCAAGAGGTGCTGAATTACCGGATTTTGAATGAATGTACACTTCCTGTCTGCTGGCTGTAGCTCAGCACTGCTCTCATCAAACTACAGACACACAGCGCTCACAGCTGCACTCACAGCACAGAGATGAGCACTGGATCACTGGAACACATGCACTTAACACAACCTGGTCCTATTCGACAACTATGACTGCTTTGTACGTGGAGACTTGTGCCTCGGTATCAGAAGCCGAGAGGCATCACAAAGCAGCATTTGACCACCTGAACGCGCTGCATGTTGCTATTTAAAGGATAATGTACAGTGAGACGGTTGTTATTGTGAAATGAACCCCGACAGGGTGATGCAGGATCCCAAAGTGAAGCGGAGGGATCTTGAATCACCCTGTCGGGGTTCATTTTGGAATAACGACCGGCACATTGTACATAATCCCAATTATTACATGGCTACAACCTCAAGAAATCAATTATTTGATACAAAATATTGATAAAAAATGATTTTATTGGTATAAAATTTATTTGCTTGCTTCGACTAATAAAAAATACTCTGTTCGACACGGTTAGAACTGTGTAGCAACGGTTGGAACTGTCTATAGCAATGTAACTCTAGTTAAGATTAGCTTACTCTTTAGCTATAATTCACAATCAACTGAAAATTTACATTGATGGTGAAGTGAGACAAGGTAAATGCGACATCTCTAGGAATATTAATGTTGACGTTTCTGTCCTCATTCAGCGGTACGTGTCCTTGTCGGACTAGATGCATTAAATGGCCACAGCATCTGATGAAGGTTTTCTGTCCCATAACTGTCAAAGTCTATGATAGACATTTTCTTCTCTATTAACTAGCCTTTAAACTCTGCCATAGCCCAAACCGTATTCCCTTAAGTGTTTACCTCTCTTGGTTTTTCTGCACTGTTTTTTCTCTCTTTTCATCACTGGGGACTCCTCTGCCGTTAGCCATGAATCTAAAGTTTTGTGCTCTCCAAATGTATGAAAATGAATATCAGAAAAATACTCCATGGTGTTGTCTGATAGAGTAAAAGAAGCCCTACGTCTGTTTTTTTGCTACAGCTGATGTTAAGTCCATGATCAGAGCATCCATAGCAACGGTGTGCTATAAAGAAATAAAAAAGCAGTCAATGGCTGGGGTTACATCCCCACATGTAGCCCAAAGGCTGGTTGTAGATGTCCAGAGGCATCCAGAGTAAAGCAAAATAATAAGAAAAAGGAAAATACAGGCAGAGGGCTGCAGGGTCTCTGCAGAAACAGGCACCACAACACATTTCTAATGAGACATAAGTGATGATTGAGAGTGATTATTTTTATATAAGTCTATACATTGTTTTTTAGTTAATTCTGTCATATTATACCTTTAAATTATAGTAAGTTATCTCATCGAGGCTGTCAGCAGTGATGTGATAAAAACCTTTAACTGGGCCACACCATTTTGCATGTCGAGTACACAAAGGCAAAAAAAGATGGTTACCTTTTTCTGCACCTCCTCCAGGTCGCATTTCATCCTTGATCTTCTTCACCTCCTCTGTGGTCAGGTCTCCTCCCTTTAGCACCACCACTTGAGGTAACTCATCCTCTCGATCACTCCCACTGTCATCATCCAGTGTTGGCATCACCTGGCGCTGAGAGGGGGATATGAAACCCAGTCAAAGGGTCGTCAATGCTATTCCACCCGGTGTGTTTATGCTGTTTAGGAGCTATACTGTATACTGTATATATCAGCTTCTGTTCTTGATGTTCCTTCTATTGATGTAGCTGACTCACCTATAGGGAAAATGTGCTTTAATCCATCTGGTTGTAAGAACAACCGTAAGATCTGTGCTCTATTTCAATGTACTATTGTTTTTATTTTACCTGAAATATCTTTTTGGAATAGTCATGTCAACAATTTAAGTTGGAAAAAAGGTTTAGACTCTCCAACAAAAATACTTTTTGGTAAATAAGGTCAAAGAAGCTGTCATTTAAAAGCATTCATCGATGTTACCCAGTTAGGTCCTTTTTTTATTAAATTTAAAAAAAATGGAAATGCAAATTTGTGAAAGTTAAACCTTATTCAGATAATTTCCCTCCAGGGACTAATAAAGGTTTATCTTATCTTCAGTTTTCAAGACAGAAATGGTACTACGAAATATATTCTCCAATAAGCAAAAAGGCTAGTAAAATGGTGAGTTTGTGCTCCCATTTGACTGTTTTACATAAGTTACTGTCATTTATTTATTTATATTAACCTCTGGCATGTTTGTGTTTTATGTTTTTTATGTTTATGTTACGTTTTTTTTTTTTTTACTTATTTTTTGTTTGTTTCATCACATGAGAGAAGTAACCGCGTTTAAAAAGGTTTCATTCACTGCGCCGGATAAACAAGTGGAAACGAGCAGTCATAGGAAAGCGGTGTGTTACGTGGTTTGAATGAACGTCTCCGGGTTGCGTCTTGTTTCTATGACTGTGAATTATTTAGTCGGCAGAGTGTCACTAAAACCCAATACGACATAACATAACGCTGTTAAAAGATAAAGCTACCGCTCAGATTTCACTCAATTGAGCTAACGTGAATGTTATTCGGAATCTGTG
This sequence comes from Pterois miles, assembly GCA_947000775.1. Classification (NCBI taxonomy): domain Eukaryota; kingdom Metazoa; phylum Chordata; class Actinopteri; order Perciformes; family Scorpaenidae; genus Pterois; species Pterois miles. The sequence goes on along the minus strand of CAMQGK010000568.1, from coordinate 3,391,290 downwards.
CTGCTAGCTTAACACGACTAGCCAAATCACCACGTACCTTAGTATCAACAGTCGGTCCCTCTTTATAACCAACGTCATTTTTAAACTTCTTCAGAAAGGACGGTTCCGCTGGTTTCACCCAAGACACGCCACTGGCCTTGTTTTTGTTCATTGCAAAGGAGAAATAAAATACAAACACCCCAAATGAAATTACAGGACTAAATAGATGTTTCGATAACACAGGGTCTCACTATAACATCACATACGTCATTAAGATGTGCCGCTGCGAGTCACATGACTTCGGGAGCTACTGCGATTGGTTGATGTCTGAACGGGAAGTCATTAGCGGAAATGTGAGAGGAAGTTGTCTTCAAAATAAAATCGTGCAGCTTCTCGGAGGCAAAACGAATAGATTTCGTCCTGTGTTTGTTTGTTTGTTTGTTTGTTTATTTCACAATACTTTATTTAAGAGTTGAATACAGTAGATTCATTAACATGTTCATATTTTTCATTACAATTCTGTTAATGTATTTAACAGTATTAAAACAATATAAAATTAGATTAATTTATTAAAAAAATAAAATGTAAGGACAGGAAAAGATTAATAAAGAATTGGAATAAATCTGAAATGTCTAAACAATCTAATAGTTTTAGCCAAATCAAAATTTTTGAGTTTTAAGAACTGCTTTTTCATTACTTTATTAAAATAATAATAATAATAATAATAGAAAGAAAGATATTCCTTTATTAGTCCCACAGTGGGGAAATTCAGTTTTACACTCTGTTTTTCACACACAGTACATATACATGCGTCAATGGAGAGATGTCAGAGTGAGGGGGCTGCTCCTGACAAGCGCTCAGAGCAGTTGGGGGTTTGGTGCCTTGCTCAGGGGCACCTTGGCAGTGCCCAAGAGGTAAACTGGCACCTCTCCAGCAACCAGTTGGTCTTGGTCCATGGGGGTCTTGAACCCGTGACGTCCGCATCCTAACCCAAGTCCTTACAGACTGAGCTACTGCCGCCCCCCTAATAATAATAATAATAATAATTTTCTATTGAAATCTTTAAAAGGATCTTATCTTGTTGATAACATATAGAATTAGAGATATTCAATGAAGAGAACACATAAGAAGCTCTTGACATCACTTCTACTAAGACTCTACCATATAAAGATAAATCTCTGGCTAACCAGCAGTTAAATTTCTTTTTAACTGCCTTAATAGCAGGGAGATGATTGCTATCATTACTTCTTTTGGATCTATAAACATTTTAATTTCTAAATAGGTTACAGTGTCTTTAACAGGAATGTGACAAATTTCAGAATAGCCGATGTTATTTAGGGATAAATGTGGTTATTATTGACAAACCAAATACTACAAAAATACTCCTATCGTAGAGATTTAGACCACTAGTAAAGGTTAAATTGATTTTGACTAGATTATAACTGTATTTTGGGGAATATTTATGTGGCATTTATTTGTTAAGGCACTTCAGACAACATTTTAGGACGCGCACAAAATGATAAAACATGTAATTTACTTCCTGAAATACACGAGTGAGAGCTGCGCTTTGTATATATTGGTTTCGAGTAGGATTTTATTTTGAAAATTTCAAGCATGGTCTCTGTGCTGTATCCGGTGACAGCTTGCTGTCAGTCGGGTCTCTACTAAGGACTCCAGTTCCGGTAATGTGTGTCGTCCAAATATGACTTCAGGGACAGTTTACGCGTTGTTAGCGGGCTTTCTGGGCGCCGCTGCCTCTCTGTCTGCCAAGCTGTCTCTGGGAGCAGACTACCTGAGAGAGATGTGTGAGTCTGGGCTCCGCGGCTGGACCGAAACACACCGCGGAACCACAGCCTGCGACTGGGTGAGACCACCGCACCGGTACTAGGACTACACCAGGGGGACGGACCGCCACTCTAGAGGACTGGTGCTGGGTGTAGCAGGTTCAGTTTTAGAGCTAGAGAGAACGTACAGATATCATATGAAACTAGATAACCTAAGGAATCCACAGATACCAACCATATCATATTAGCATGTCTGGAAAGACGGCAAATACTGATTAAACTTAGGCTTCATTTTGGTGAGGAAAAACTGGCATGGTCATTTTCAGAGTCCCTTGACCTCTGACCTCAAGATATGTGAATGAAAATGGTTGTTTGGGTACTCACCAGTCCCTTTAGGCCCTATGGGGGCGGCAGTAGCTCAGTCTGTAGGGAGTTGGCTTGGGAACCGGAGGGTCACCGGTTCAAGTCCCGACATGGACCAAAACTGAGTGTGAACTGGTAGCTGGAGAGGTGCCAGTTTACCTCTTGGGCACTGCCGAGGTGCCCCTGAGCAAGGCACCAAACCCCCAACTGCTCGGGGCGCTTGTCAGGAGCAGCCCCCTCACTCTGACGTCTCTCCATTAATGCATGTATGTGTGTTTCAGGTCTGCATGTACCATGTATGAGTTTAACAGAGTGTAAATTGAATTTCCCCATTGCGGGACTAATAAAGGTAGATCTTCTTCTTCTTCTTCTTTACAGACATGCCCACTTTATGATAATCACATGCTATTTTTGTTATTTTTATTTTTTTTTGCATATAGTGTTGGCTTGAGCCAACATAAAGAGATTCACAGATCTATTAAAAAAGGAAGAGGATAAAAACAAAATCTCAAAAGAGACAGTAGAACAAAGAGGTATGAAAGGTTGACGGCTCAAGTCTGATCCTTTTCATAGCCCCATTTACTATGTGATGAATACATAGCATAGTATATTTATATATATGGTATGTATATTATTATTAGGTGCTTAGTGATCTCATGTTTTTTTTTGTCTTATATAGTTCCACCCTCTTTGTATTTTGAAAAAAGATGGATTAACAGTAAACATAAACAGTCTTGAATTACATATATTGTGTATCACTGTAAAGCTGAGACTCTGGTGGATCCAGTGAGTCCAACTGTAGTCATGTATGACGATCATTTCATTGTAGTGAGACTATTTTTTCTCTGTATAAAATGACCTGTGGTGACCTCTAGGATAATCACAGTCTCATGAAACTTTACAGCCACAAACTAGAGACCTAGAGCATTCAGAGGATGGATGGCTTTCCTAGCTAAATTGAAAATAATTGGGTTTCTGAGCAGTTTACACAACAGAAGTGCTCGCCATCCAGCCGCCAAAAAATGCAGTTCTTTCAGACATCTCCAAATGTCAAAAGTCAAGGTCTTGGTGTCTTAATGTAGTATTTTGGAGGGATTATTGATCATTTTTTATCAATTCTCAAGTTGTAAAAAATGGTTTAATTTAGCAGCAAATCTGTGTAACAAATGTTATCAACCCCAAATTTGCTGCAACAATGTATGAGACATAATAGAGCATGGAGATGGTCATACATACACCTCCCTCATAATATTCTAAATCCGGATACATTTTTACAATTTCTTTTGATTATTTAATTAATTTGTGTTTAATTTGGGGGCGGCAGTAGCTCAGTCTGTAGGGAGTTGGCTTGGGAACCGGAGGGTCACCGGTTCAAGTCCCGACATGGACCAAAAACTGAGTGTGAACTGGTAGCTGGAGAGGTGCCAGTTTACCTCTTGGGCACTGCCGAGGTGCCCCTGAGCAAGGCACCAAACCCCCAACTGCTCGAGGCGCTTGTCAGGAGCAGCCCCCTCACTCTGACGTCTCTCCATTACTGCATGTATGTGTGTTTCAGGTCTGCATGTACCATGTACGAGTTTAACAGAGTGTAAATTGAATTTCCCCATTGTGGGACTAATAAAGGTAGATCTTCTTCTTCTTCTTCTTATTTATAACTAGAACAGCTTGACACAGTGCTGAGCTGCATCTCAAATTAATCTTCAGGTTCCCAGCTTTCAGATGATGTTCACCACTTCTATGTGACATCTACTGTTGACCTGCTCCATCCATCCTCCCATCTCCCCCTAAACACCCCCTGGACCCCCCTACAAAAGACTAAAACCAGTCTATTGTGGACTACATACTATATAGTCTGGTGACCCTGAAGAACCAGATCTCAACCCAGCTGAACACCGACAGAGTAATTCTCCTTTCTGTGTTTTCGCAGCTCCACTTCCCCCTGCGGCTGCTGTGTGGAGGCCTGCTGTTCACCTGCAATGCTGTCATGTGGACCTTCTTCTCCAAGGCTCTCCGACACTGCTCCTCTTCAGCCAGGGCTACAGTCACCACCACTGCATCCAACTTCATCTCCTCAGTAAGCATTCCCGTTTCACTGTTTTACTTTAAACTGTGTGCTGAGCCTGTGAAAAGAAATGTACTTGTTGTGAAAGCATTTAGACATTTGGACTGTATGTTGTGTCTCACTGTGACTCTCTTCTGTTTGTGCGTCCAGGCCGTCCTGGGGAGGGTGATTTTCGGAGAGAGTCATGCAGCTCTGTGGTGGGTGGGGATCTCTCTCACTCTGTGTGGACTGCTGGTGCTTCATGGATCCACAACTCTGACTCTCCAACAAGAGGAGGAGGATAGCAAAAAGGACAAATAATGCAGCTTTGACTCATCGCAAGGATGCAGCCGCTGCTCTTCAGCCACAACAACTTGTGGCAAGACTCACTCAGGGACACATAATGCTTAACTGCATCTCAGGCACTTAGAAGTGGAAATGTTGCTTGTTATAGAAAGGGATAACACAGTCCTCATGTGAAGTGCAATTAAAACAGCAGATTTCAGCGCACAGAGCTGATGGTACATTCAGGTACATTGTAAACTGTGTTATTAACCGCGGGACGTCATTCTGGTCGGTGTTTACATCCCACCTCAGGACTTTGCTAGTGAGGCGTTACAACATGTGGCTGACCGGAACAAAATCGTCTGGACTCCCTGCTCATTGTTCTTGGGGACTTTAACGGAGCAACCCTCAGCAAAGAACAACTAAAATACAGACAGCATGTCCCACCAGGGATAATAACACTCTGGGCCACTGCTACCCTACATTAAAGGGATAGTTCGGGTGTTTTGAAGTGGAGTTGTACGAGGTGCTTATCCACAGTCAGTGTATTACTTATCTCTATAAAGAGATTCTGTATATGAATGTATAATCTGTTGGCAAAGGGACAAGATTTTGTTGTTTGAAGCATTCTGTGGCTTTTAGACATGTTTAGTTTGGCACCATCTAGTGGTAGTATTGTGATGATACTGGAAGAAAGCACACCAAAACAATGAAATATTTAGAACATTTTGAACACTTATGTCCACAGTATTTATTTAATGAAAACACTTTTGCGTGTCGTGATGATTGCACATTAGTACTAAAAAGCATTCCTGCTGTTCTGTCAGACTATCGATTAAAACATCCGGCAGTCATGTTTGCAATTTTATTGTAAATACTTTTGTATGTCATGTAGGTTTGTAAAAAATAAATTGCCATTCATTCAATGCACAACAATCTGACAAACAACACTGTTTGTAATGTACAGATATATGAAATATTTACATTTATGTAAGAATTTAAAAATGAAACCCATAAAATTATAGAACAGTTAATAATATAATATAAACATAATAAAATGTGAGTGGTCCCATGATATCCAGCACCCATTTAACAGTTAAAAGCCCTTATCCAGCGATTTATTCAATAACACGATAATCTCTTCCACACTAAGTTAATTACCGTTTATCCCATATGTGCAACAGAGTGATAGAGATGAAAATGGAAAATCCACACACCAAAACTGGACACGTGTTGAACAATATATCATAAGTGTTTTTCCCACACTATAATGTTTGCTTGTCAAGACAGATAAGGCACAAGGTGAATTAAAGTCCTCAAAAAGGCACCAGAGACAGGAAAGTGGTTGAAACTGCTCATGCTTCAGTGACACATTAGTGCTACTATTAGTGGTGTTCTCCTGAGACTGCTCACTGAGATGCTTTCAAATCCATCATCTTTTCATCGCGAGTCAGAAACACTTCAGAGAAGTGAAGTAGCTGGAAGGACTCAGTCGTTTGTCATTTGAAAAAGGTCATAATACAGTATGTCGAAAAAAGTAAAAAAAAAGAAAGACAGTATAGTATGTTGAAGACGTAAGCTATAGTATAGTATATTGAATAAATAAAGTCAAAATATAGTATGCTGAAAAAAGTAGTCATAACATAGTATGTCGAAAAAACGTCCTAGTATAGTACATTGAAAAAGTATTTATCGAGAAAACAAAATAATATAGTATGTTGAAAAACATTTAAGTCATTGAAAAAAGTCATAAAGTCATAGTATAGTATACTGAAAAGAATCATATAGTATGTTGAAAAAAGTCATGTTACAGTACTGTACGTCGAAAAACGTCATCATAAAAAAGTCATGTTACCGTACTGTACGTCGAAAACCGTCATAATAAAAAAGTCATTGTATAATATGTTAAAAGTCATAAAAAATCATTCATAGTATGTCAAAACATGCTATTAGACTCCTTCTTGTCATATGTGCAACAGTGGAAAATTTATAAAGGTCCAAGATGCTACTTTGAGATGAAAAATACAAATTAAAATTGTGGCTAGTTAGAGAGCCCTGATAAAGTCTCGAGTCCACAGATTACACATTTGCTTGCAGAGAAGCGCTGCCAACCTGAGAGGAAATGTCTTCCTGACTGCAGGCAGCGCTAGTTGAGTGGTATCTCTATGACGTCCTCCTCGATGATCTCCCCCTGTGGGACGGGGACGTGCTCTGGAGGGCTCTTCTTGCAGCTCAGCCCTGCGAAGGGGCTGCACCAGGACAGCGAGAACGGGCCGCCGAACGCCATCTGCATGGCCTCCCAGCAGGGCACCTTCCCCCACTTCCCCGTCTCTCCTTTCAGACGCTCGATGCCCTGAAGAAGACACAACAATGAGGGTCTGAGGTGAACGAAGCGGAGACAGAAAGGACCGGATGTCTTTTTCTTCATGCACTATCAATCACAGCTATGACACAGACTTGATGACTAAAACTGCAACAACACACTATGACTGAGCTCTTTGGTGCAGTTTCTCAGATACAAACCAGGCTTAAAAAAGCTTTCAGATTTAAATGAAAGGGACTGTATGTAAGATTTTACACATATAAATGATTTTGAATGTTTTTTTATTGCCAATGTGTAAGATCTAACCTAAAAAATGTGACCTTTAACAACTTTCTGGGTCTTCTCTATCAGCCTGTAGACTGCTTTTATTTTGAAGAATGTGGGACGGATGTGACAATGTGTGTTCCTGAGTGCCTTTACTCTCTTTAGCTCCGCTACAGGGCTAACAGTGTGCAACGACAGTGAACGTTTGGTTAGAAATGGAGTCCGCTAACGGCAACAAACAACCACCCTGACGCAAACTCCACGGAGGCAAAACAAACCAAAGTTATATCTGGTGAAGCCCGTCTTGCAAAACAGAAATGTGACCATCACTGGGGGGAAAACTAGGATTAACACTGGCCGGGCCTTCAGCTGGACCTTCGTTTGCTTTTGGGTATCAAAACGTTCCCAGAGCTCGCAAAATTCCTATTGGACAGGTAAGCTAACATTACTGCCAAACGTGAACTACTGTATATAGTGATATACTTATACTACTGTATAGTTTGAGTCGCCGATTGTGGTTGACTCGATGGTCACAGGTCTCACTGATAACAAGCAGTTTCTGATTCTTACATAGAGCCCCTTTAAGGAATAGGTTCAGATTTCCAAGTCGCGTTAATACAACACTACAATCGTTCCTCCTGTCCATATTGGCCACAAAGCAAAGTACAGCTGAGGCTGATGGGAAAGCCGTTTGACCTGCTGATGGAGTTTGATGAAAAGTGAGGGGATCATCACCTCATTAAACGTCATGGCAACACATCCAGTAGTTGAGTTATTTCACACAAAAACCACAAATAATCTGATGGTGCCATCAGAGGAAAAGACTAGAGGTCCCCAAATTCAAAATTTTGTGAAAATCCACCCAGTAGATGTCCAGATACAGACAATAATTAAAAACTTTGACCTGCTGGTGGTGCTGGATGGAAAGTTATACGATCATTGAAGTAAATAGGATTCATTCTCTGGGGACCATGAATGTCTTTACACATTTTCATGGTTGTCCATCTAATAGTTGATGAGATATTTCACTCTGGACCAAAGTGGCGAACCGAGTCCCTAGACTTAGTATAAACGTCCTCTATGTCTAATAATACAAAGCTTCAGCAGAATGAGTTACACAAATTGAGTATCTTTGTCCTGGCTGTCACACAGAGGTTTACCGGTCCAGGTGTCTCTAGGGTTCAAGAGGAAACAAATCGAACAGGAAGGAGACTACAACTGTAGACTATATCCTGTATACGAAGTGGACGTATTCACTGTGACGTCAATCTTTGGTTTGTGAACCATTTTGAAGCCGTCGCCATCTTGGTTTTTTGGCTATCGCCATCTTGGTTTTTTGCAACCAGAAGTGACACAAGAGGGTGGAGCTAAGTATAACCAAATGCCAAATATGACATATTTAACTTTGATGAACTAGGTTAAAAGGTCTAAGACAAAAACACGGACAACTCCCAGACCGGGCAACGCTGTGGCAACGTGAACGAACTCTGTGAATTCTGCAAAGCACTTTAAGATCCCACTTGATTTGAATTTTGAACTTGTGGCTGAACTTTTTGCACTTATGCAAGGACTGTGGATTTTGTCTTCCATGTTTTACAGTGTAGTTCTGCGAAATGATCACCTCATGGCCACTACAGACAGGAGTGGTTACTCATCAACATGCATAAAGCATGAGTGCTGTAATACAACAGCTTTAAGTCTATCCTTTTAATGCTTTTGTATCAGTTGGGATTAATTTGTTTTCTAAGAAACATGCCCAAAAAATACATACTGTACAAAATTACATGCATTTAAAAAATGAAGAATAAAACCCCTGCAGACGAAGCAAACAAGTCAAATGGTCAAAATAGTGCATGCATCCTGTTAAACACACTCATTCATTCATAATGTTTGGTTGAATCTGAAACAGCAAACAAAGACATGGAGCACACTGTGGCCTTAAAGTTAAAATCAGCATGCTTGTGATGTGTAAAGCCTGATGAGACGGCTAACGTGACCTCTGTTGCAGGCTTACCTCTCGTCAAGATTACAAAGAGTTGTCTGCTTCAGAAAGCTTTTTGCAGAATGAGTTATCAACCAAAGCAAATGCATGAGTGTAGAGAGAACATTGCATGGAAAAGAGTACAGAGAGTAGAGTTGGAACAGAATGAAAGACAAGGACAGAGTGGAAATATAACAATGCAGGGTGTGAGAGGACTGTACGCAGGGAAAGCACAAACATTTTCTTTAACCTCAAGGCTGACAAACACTAAAAGATTTTTAGGAAAATGTAAGAGAGCCCACATATAACGACATGTTATGATAAATTTAACAGTTTTGTTCCTATAGCGTGTGGTGAGCAATGATTTGGCCAAAACATTACACCACACACTAACAGATTCATTCACGAACAAGAGGCCCGACTACAAAAAAAAAAATGGAAATCTCACAAAGTGTAAACAAACATGGTGGACAAAAGGCAGGAAGAAATAGCGATGTTGGTTTTTGCACTACCGGCACTGAAAATCCATGAAGGATGGATGAAGTCATGGAGACGTTAAATACTTGCATTGTTGCCACAAATCAACAAGTTGCTCCTCCATTTCTGATCTCCATCTTACAACTTTTCAAGTTTTGCATTAGCTCGTGCATTAGCTCGTGCATTAGCCGCGGCCGCCATGACGCCGGTGGTTGTCCTTCCTCCTTCAGTCAGCTTGGTTCTCTATTGGCTATCGTTCTTTCCCATGTGACTGCGTCATCAGCTGTCCTCTGGGTTCCCCACACACAACAGGATATCCCAGCATAAATACTGAACTTGTTTAATATTTACGATTTGAGATCGGTGTTGCAAGGATGGACTTCCGAGCTGATCAGAAAAAAATACTCTTGACATTCCTCACAGCACAGGAATATCTGGAAAGATAATCTTTAAAACTACCAAAAAAATCAAGGCATTGCTGACGATTAGCAGGAGGGAGGAATCAGACCCCAAATCAGCTTGATTCTTGTGTAGCGTGTGCCCCACATTACTTCAACATCAAGACTTGAGAGGTTGAAGCATATAATTGGGTGTAGCAGGCCTTCCACAATCAAAAGAGGAATAAATACATTCAAAAAAGCAAGCAAACACAACAGCTTTTGCATCGCAACTGAGAAGTATTTATTCTCTGCGCATGTGCCGACGTATTTTCAGAATATTTAGAAAGAATTAAAATTTCTGTAAAAAACAAATCACATCCTGCATCACTCTCAGCAGCGAGACTCGGCATCATCATACCAGCAGTGTTTCACTCACACCACTAAACTAACCTTCACCTGTACCATGCATTCAGAAAACAAAGGATACATAAAATAACATGTAAACAAAGAATAGAGGAATAAAATGCACACTTCAGAACAGAGCAGTTCACACAGGTGAAAATCTTAAATACAAAGTGCGAATTAGCATTTTTAGTAGTCGTGTAAATGTGAATGATGGAAGTTAATATGCTTTGAAGGAGGCTGGAATAGTGCAGAAATACAGTCAAGCTAATATACCGCTGCTGCATAACAGGAGGTATGCAGAGCTATACATTTTCATACAGTGCTTCCCTTTGACTCCACACAGGATTTCATACTAATTTCATACCAACGCCAAAATAATCATGGAACTGTGGAGTTTATCGAATTTGACACTCGCTCTCAACATAAAACACAGCACAGGGGCTGTTTCGCTGGCAAGTGCCCACACCTACACATCCCTGTATTTCTATCTTTGTGAGGACACTCACTGATATAAAGGCGTTCTCTACTACCTTAACCATCACAACTAGCGACATGGAACGAGGCTAAGTGGTCAGTGAGAGTGGTGATGGTCAGCAAACACCACTTTGTTTCATGTACGTATCATAACAACGGCTTGTATATCCGCCGTGCGCCTTCCAGTTTCCCTTTTTGAATGAAAAATGCAGACTTCTGCCGCCTGCTGGTGTGGAGAGTCATCGCACACAGGCGCAAAACGTATGCTAACTGGCTGTTGGCTGTGGTCTTTGCGGCGTGTTTGAGTACAACTACTTAGCCAAGACACAGTCGGCCTTCGTCGCCACTAGTTCTCTGATGTCGGTTTGTTGTGTCTGGGCCTAAACCCTAAAGGTCAAGGGCCGGAAAGGCCGGACACATCAAGCAGACTGTCAGCCATCGGTCAGTTTGGGCCATCGATGAGCGTCCGTCAGCCTAGTTTTTGCATGTTGCATCAGCGGCGGAGCTCATCGGTGAGAGAAATCACTCTGATTGGCTGTTCAGCTTAAATCAATCAGTGCACAAGCAGAGAAACGGAAGTGAGGAAAGCAAGCCAACAAGTAAAGTCAAGAGGAAAAACACAGAAGGCTCTTCTCATTTTTCATCTTCATCTCATCTGATCAGTCCAACATGAGTGTTTTCTCTATGACATGGCCATCCAGAATGAAGCTAGGTGGTGATAAAATGGTCGGCAAACGCTGCTTTGTTTCATGCACATATCATAACAACAGCTTGTATATCCGCCGTCCTCGGTCTTCCCGTTTCCCTTTTTGAATGATGAATACAGACTACCGCCTCCTGCTGGAGTGGAGTTATTTATCTCTTGCAAGTGCAGAACTTAGGTAGTAGTTGGGCGTTGGCCGTAGTCTTTACGGTGTGTTTGAGTGCATATTTTTAGCGAAGACACGATCGGCCTCCGTCGAAACATCTCTGATGTTTGTCTTGTGTCTGGACCTGAACCCTAACCCCCACCAGGCTTTGAAGAAGTGAGGACTGGATAAAATGTCCTCACTCTGAAGGTCTAAAACACAAATTGGTCCTCACAAAGATAGATGTACAAGTACACAAACACACACACAGGGATGGTTAGTGTTACTTGGGAGGCCAAACCTTTCCTCAAAAGAGAACGAGCATATGTTACAATATGGGTGTTGACAGCCTGTTAACTCTACCGACAACATGCCAACAACCATGATTTGCAGCTGAAAGACAGGATGAGGTCGACATCTGTACTGACCGACACCATCTCATTTCCCCATCGTGCATTACAAGAATAATTCAGCGAAGCCTGCTACAACCGAAGCAAGCTGGCATTTTGATTCTGGATTGATTCTGTTTGGTGGAATGAGCAGAACCTTCCGGGCTGGTTTTGGTGAGACAGAAAAAAACACATCTCTGCCCTCTAATAAGGATTTTGTTCACGTCAAGCATGTATCAGAGAGGAATCAGGGAGAATGTTCCACACTTGGGCAACAAGTAAAAGTCATTAAAAACACATGAATAAACTGCGGTGAGACTTGTTTGGCCTTGTGTGTGGTTTTCTCACACGGATACTCACTCTGTCATGTGAGGCTCAAATACAACACTTTAAACATGTGCTGTGGTAAGGTAAGATACTCTCTACTTGACCTGGGTCTCACATGTGAGCTGTGGTGATTGTCTGAATACCACCTGTTGCTGTGTGATACTTTCAACACTGTAAAACTGGGTTAAACAAACTTGAACTCAAGCAGAAAAGGAAGTTTTTTTGCCCAACTGAGTGGATCTAAAATACTTTCACAATCCTAAGTGACTAAAAATCCACAATAATGACGGCAAACTGTTCCTTTACGTGCTGTATTTGGCACCATTTAAAAAGGGTCAGCCTAAGAATGGATGTGTTTGCAGTATAGCTCCCTCGAGGAATGTGACCTAACCTTTCCCCCAATCCATTCTAGTGCGGACCTATTTAAAAAGTTTGCTTTGTCCACATCTGGAACACACTACTGATTACTGTCTGACAAGTGGATGATTTAAAGGGTCACTTCATCCAAATTACAAAACAACACATCTTTCCTCTGACCACTAGAAGTGTGTAGCCATGCAGATAGTTTTGGTTTTATTTATCGAGGATTTTCTGCTCTCACCGTACAGGTGGAGGTGAATGGAGTCTTGTTTGTGGTGCTTCCACACTTAAAATATCACATCTGGAAAATGTAGAAGTCGATACTACTATACTACTCCTATTTTATATTGCTGTGAAGACATCTCATTCAAACAACTGTATTTATTCATGTTTCTTGACATTTTACAAGATTACATAGAACTTCGCCCAATATTCATTTTTACTAAAATAGAGCTTGAACACATCATAATGTTAATGTTAGCTGTTAGCAGCCGAGCTAACAGCTAACAGATTTGTTGTTCACAATGTAGCATTATCGGGAAAAAAAAATCGTGTCTCTCTTCCGGAAGCATCAGTACTGAGTTTATAGCATCCTAAACACATTTTCTATCGTCCCTGGGTCTCTATGAAGGTACCTACTGTACCCGCCGGACGGTAAAAAAGCAAGTACGGTCACATTTTCAGAATTTTGGCAGTGACTTGGTACTGAAGAATCAGTTCTCGTCACATCTCTACCTGGAAAAAGAGCAAATTTTATATCAACAAAACAAAGGCCCGTTTACTCTGGATAATCCTCAGACCAAAAAATAATAATAATAATAATAATTTTGGATTTACTCTTTATTGACGGTGAAGTCATCTATGAAACACTCTTAGTAACCACAACATCAGTTCTGCAAAACCCTATCGCTGCTGAGTTTCTCTGCCATTTTTCAATGCTTTGACCATAAATGAGATATTCTAATCTGAAACAATTTCGATAATCGTTTAAGCAAAAACTTCACGGGTTCCAGGTCCTCAAACGTGAATTGTGAAATTTGTTTGCTAGTAAATTGAATATCTTCGGGGTTTTTTGGACTGTTGAACTATAGTTGGCTGAACAAAACAAGCAAGTTAAACATGTGAAGTTGGGCTCTGGGAACATGTGAGAGCCACTTGTTTTACTGCTCTCTGACTTTTGTTTTAGCTTAATAAATGAAAATATTTGGTAGATTTATTGATAATGAAAATAACTGTTAGTACTGGGATGGCGGTTTCAGGGGTGGATATCTTCCAACCTATCAGCATGGCCAGACATCACTAGGGATTAGGGACAGGATAATGTTTTTTAAGAATTTAAATGAACTAACCCTTTAAGGGGAAGCAAGAAAACACAGTGCAAGAAAAAAAGAGAAGGCTCCTGATACAACAGAAATAGAAACAGCTCAGAAAGAAACAGATTTGTCACAGTGTTTTCAAACAGGATTCACAAACTGAAAGTGCTTTCTTTTTCTCTGCAACTCACTGAAGGCAACACAAAAATAAACGAGTAGCGCACAAACAAAAAGCAGATGGGAAGCTGTCCATGGCTAGTGTGGGAGACACAATGTAAACCGTGTTCAGCATTGGGAGCAACAGACTGCCATAGCTGAGCTCTACGGGGCTGGGCAGGGTTTCCCATTTCGGTTCTGACCCGGCCGCCTCGTTCAACGCGCGGAGCTCTCACACCACATACTGGTAGGTCTCAGCCTTCCCGTGGTCAGGGGTGGAGAAGGGACTAAACCACAATAAGGAGAAAGGGTGTCCAAATACCGCCCTCATGTTCATCCACTTAGTTTTTTTAGCCCATCTTCTCTCTTCCTTTTTCAACTGCTCTATGCCCTGAAAATGAGAGACAACCAAACTTCAGTTGGTGTGCTTTTGTGGCCCAGTCAGTAATCACAAATCAAACTCCAGCCCATTAAATATCAAAAAAGACATTAGAAAACTGTTAACCCTTCTGAAAATCATCCGGACCACAAACCCAGTATTTCAGTGGTTTCTCTAACATAGCTCCTTGCATCCGATTTCCTTTCCCTCTGTGTACTCAACCCGGTCTCACAGGAAGGCATATAAATACCAAGACATTACATGGACATTCCACATGTCATGAGCACACCTTTTAGCATTTTCACGTCATTTGTATGCCACGCAAACGTCTGCAGATAGGTTTAGGCAAGAAAACTACTTAGTTAGGGTAAGGGAAGATGCCATGGTTGGGCTTAAAATAAGTACACTAAGTAAAACGTATGGAAACAGCGTAACATAACTTCAGCGAACACCTTAAAAATGTCACTAACGCAACTGACAATATGGTGTTTGTTGGATCCATACACCTCCTCACCCACCCACCAAAAGTGGTCTTTCTCGCCTTTATGTTGTCACTAACTTTTACTGTAGTATTTATACAAGGAAGCGTTTATGTTGCAGTCAGTGCAAGCCTTTCGCATTATCCTGGCATTTATAGGATCTACACCTTTTGTGTGAAGAGGCTGATGTATGACCTGTGAACAAGTGGGCACTTTTTGTAACAGGTAAGGGAAAACATCAGTCTCAAGGTTAAAAGTCTGGTGTTGTTGGACCCGTACACCTCCCCACCATAAGTGGTCTTTCTCGCTTTTATGTCAATAACTCTTACAGTAGCACTTAAATGTAGATGTGTTTACACTGCAGTCAGTACAGGATACAAGGTGTACAAAAGACACGCGGAAATCAAGAAAAGCATACTTATTGCATGCTAAAAGCCTTGTGTATTATCATGGCATTTATACGCCTGTTTGTGGGAAGGGGCTGGTGTGTTGTACCGTTCCCTACATGTCAGAGCCCTCTCTCCTTGATTATTACATGATCGAACGTCTCCCATATATCTGACCTAGAGTTGCAGACAAAAAGAAGTTTAAAACAGGAAAGGAAGTTAGGTTTGGTGAGCTCCAATACACAGGATGAATGATTTTAGGATGGCACCAAACTGCACAGAGGGGTACTGATTCCTTCTTCCACTGATACATGGACAAATTCACCTTTCTATGAAAACACATTTGCATCTTTCAAGTACAACACTTAGCGGTTTTACACACCAACCACTACCTGTGTGGCTGTAGGAAAAAGACTCAGAAAACTCAGACTGATGTCATGAGCAGTTTGTTCACGCTTTGCAAAGGTAGAAGTAAAACACCTTTAAAGCCTACGGGTTAAATATATGACCTGCAATCAGAGGATGAAATTTTTACCTGCCACGAATATAAGGTAAATGTTAGCTGTGGCAGGTAAAAACTTAATGTCACCTGCCTCCATGGCAGATCGGTTTTCCTTATATTAAGAAATTGTATAATTAAAAAGCAATTCCTACATAATAAAATAGGATTAAGATTACATCAGATATTCCATATTTCTACTGTCTGGTGTTAACAATAAGGCTGCACAATTTTGACAAAATATCTAATCGCAGTTATTTTGTATGATATTCCAATTGTGATATATGATTAGCACTATTGGAGGGTGTGACAATTTTTACATCAGTATTTTCACTTTCACTGAAAAACATAATAAAATGATTACGGTGTGATTTTTCAGGGATTTGTACCAAACAAAGATGTTTTCTTAAGTCTGTAGACTATGATGTGGAGGCCGGGACATCTCTGCAGCACCACAATATTTAATTTAAAATCATATTTTGACACACAGTTCACCTTTAACAAATATTGTGATTTCCTCCTTATTCTAGGATTTGAAAAGCAGCAGTTCATGTTGGATTTCAGCAAGATTTTTGATTAATTGTGCAGCCCTAGTTGACAATTTGGCAGACAAAAAAACTTGAGGGGGCAGTAGGAGCATTCAGTGACCTGCAACAGTGGCAGGTGAAGAAAAAAAACATAATTTAAAACACTGCCTGTAATACTGATATTAAGACGATTACCACATGACACTAGTGTGTGATGACACCAGCACAAATTAGATCACAGACAAATCAGAAATGTGGTAGATATTAATGGCCAAATCATTATGTGTGCACCATGTAACATACAATAACTGCTGTAAACAAACCATAAACAGCATAAGAAAACATTAATATTCAATTAATTGTTATTGTCTGGTTCCAAATTGCATTAAAGACCAGAAAATCAATTTGCAAGTGGCAGCAGGTTCAAAAGAATTATGGTTATGGAGCAACATTTTCATCTACATTTATATTACATATTGTGCTTGTCAGGTATCTGCCAAAATGAGGGAAACAGTCGAGTGCCAAATCAAAAATCCCGAGAGAGACTTAACTTAACTCCTTATACATCTGCGCTCTATCTAAATTGTTCAACGCAAATCAGCCAACTCTCCTTCAGACCCGAGACAGACTGGGTCCGACCTTGGTGACCTGGCGTTTTAGGTATGGATATAATTTAATGTCACTGACGGGTAAATGTCACTTGAACAAATCACCAAAATGGAGATGCACGTTCTAATGCTAGGTGTGAACAGTACTTAAAGCTGTCCACTTGTGACCCGATCACTGAGGACGCACGTTAATCCAGGTTTGAAAAGGATATTAGTTACTGTTGCTGCTATTCCTGTCAAGCTTTGAATCCTTGTGCAGAAAGTATGAAATTTCTAATGACATCATCAGACAGAAGAAGATTCATGGTCACAGTCCCCACAAATTTCCCTTTAAAGCACTCAGTATTGAAGTTTCTTTCTTTTTTACTCACTTTTCAGACAGCGTTTTCAGTCAAAGTTAAGGCCTTATTGTACATCAGGCTGCAGAATGAGAGACGTCACTTAGCCGTTAACAGTTTGAATTAGAAGTAGAAGGTCGCAGATGCCGAACGTGAAAAGCAAAAGGGTGGCGGCAGCAGCAGCAGGGAGAAGAGCAGAAGGAAGTAGTGAGATAAGAGGCAGGAGGACTGTGGGTCACTAAATGGATCACTTACGGTCTCGTCGGTACAGATGGAGTGGACTTGGGTGCCGAACATCACAGAGGTGAAGATGAGGAAGAGGAGACCCTCAAAGCACAGGAGTATGAGGAGGATGACTGTTGCTGGAGGAGAGAAGGAACTGCACTCTGGGGGATGGAGGGACGTGGAGGAAGAGAAGTGAAAGGGGCAAAAAAAAAAAAAAAAAGGAGCATATGAGGAACTGCTATACACTACGATAAAAGAAACCACTGCTGCACTCTACTGTTAACTCATCTGCAGCATTACAGTGAGGATGCAAAGCACTGAAGCAATTCTGTCAACAGGTATGTCCACTTGTCACCTGCTGATGGTGCTGCAGTACAAGAAGAAGGGAGGTGAGTGTTCAGGATCAGGAGGTTTAGGTTGGATTGTTAAGCAGGTAGGAAAATGTGTGTCTGTAGTTTTAGTACACATACAACGTGACAAAAAAAATCTCACAACGTGCAATCAGTTACTATCTCATGGACATAAAATAAGAACTGGATGCCGAGAACCAAGATGGCACCTATTCAGTCCAATGAGAATTGCGCACCTGGCACACATGTCAAAAAAATTTTCTAGTTTCCAGGTTCACTTTAAGGCCTATTGAAAGACGCTGGGTCACACAACATCGACGTGTCATATCTTTGGGGTACGACACAAGGGCAACAGAATCTGGTCAGCACTCGCCGAAATTGAGCCAGTCGCAATGGACGTTCATAGCTCCAGTTACACTGCACGTGTCATACCCTACACCCAAAGACCTGTGTCCACTCGTGTCCCAGCCTCCATCAATAGGCCTTGGTTTACTTCCGGGTATGTGGCCTACAGAATATGAGCAGCAATGTTTATCCCGCTGATCCCACCTGAGAGTTCCCACTCGGCCCATAGACTTTACATTGTGATGGGTAAACCGGTTTTCTCGACCTTGTTAGCAGTTAAATGTGCCCTGTCAACAGTTCTACAGATGTCTCTTTTATAACGGTAGGTTGGCCACTGGAACAAACTGGAAGCACAGATGAGCACCATAAAAAGACCTTATTATATGCGTCCATGGTTTTGACTGAAAGCTTCAAGCTTTTTTTTTCATATTTCACTTGTCTCATGCACTACTGTAATGTTATAGTGACCACTTTATGAACAATAACTTTTTAAAACATATTTGCTCCATTTCTACCCACTGCAGCTTTAATCGTAGGTGGGACTGTAAATTAAATGTAACATTTCCATTGGCTCATGAAAGAAGGGCAAAGTCACGCAAGAAATTGTCATGGAAATGGAATATTAATGAGTGGTAGATTTTGTTTCCACCTTCAACAACACTTTCAACTAGTTTTATACAGATGTACAGTGTATTCTCATTATGAAATGACAGCATTATTTCAGTCTCCAATTACGCTGAAACGTCAGTGCTGTAGACTGATGCTTCCTCCAAGCACACAGGCCTTCAACAGCTTCAGCAGAACAAAATCTACTGAGATGTTGAACAAATTCAAAGACAACCGTCTTAGTTTTAGAGCTTAAGCTGTAACATACAGTATACACACTGTATATAGTATACATTGTCTGTAATGCATTAAGTTTTTCCGTTTGCAGGTCGGGTCAGGTTCAGGTGGTTGATGAACGCATATTTTTTCATGTTGGTCGGCGTGGATTGGCTCTCGTAACGGGCCACTGAATGCTACTGAACCACGAATCACTAGAGAGCGCAGTCAGGAGGACTCAGAGTAGCATCATTCAACCTGCGTTTTTCATTGGATAATGATAAGTATGTTAGTAAGTTATGTGAAATAAGTTACAATAAAATATCAACATTATTTGTTTTGGCTAGACTAGACTGTAATGTTAAATATAAGGATAAAGGCAACAGGACTACGATCATACTTGCCAACCTTCTGGGGGTCCTAAACAAGAAAAATCTGACTTTCAGAGACTTTTTCCTGCATTCTGCTGACTTTTAACAAAAAAAAAGGCAAAATAATAAATATAGTGCAACAGCATTTTTAATCTTCAGTAATTTAAATTTTACTTAATTCTCAGGAAAGAATACTGAATAATTTGCCTCTCTGGTATGAACTAATATTCAGCACTTTTCATTCATTCATGTTTTGCTCCAGCTTAAGCATTTCTTACTCTTATCTCTCCATTTCTCTCTCCTCCTCTCACTCACTGAAGGTCCTTTCAGACACAAAGCACCACTGTGATCTGAAACCTGTTATTTCCAGTTATTTGCTACATCCCATGACGACTATTCACTGCATCGAGCAACAAGTAACCAACATCAGGTGTAGCTGTATTGTCGTCCAGGAGGAAACAGTAGAGCTTATACACACTGTACAGAGCGAGACACAGGTTGAGATATTGAAAAGGAAAAAAAAGCAAACACAAACAAAAATGCAAACATAAATCTGTCATAGATCTGGAGGAATGCAGGAGAATTGTGACCAGGAGGAAGCCGGGAGAGCGCGATGACAAACGGGAGTCTCCCGGGAAAATTGTGAGGGTTGGCAAGTATGACTAAGACTAAGGTAAAATAAAAAAAAAAAAAAATGCTGCAAAAATTATGGGAGAAAACATTCTGACTACAAGTGATGACTAAAATGTAATGACTTTTTGTCAACTAAAGATAGACTAAAATTATTAAGGAATAAAATGACTAACGTAACTAAATCTAATAAGCATTTTTGTTTAAAAGAGTAAGATTAAATCTAAAACAGCTGCCAAAATCACCACTGTTGTTAGTTTTTTCAGTTTCAGTTAGTGTGGCATGTAAATGCATCTGTTTCTAAAGTATATGAAACAAACTAGTAGATAAAGACAAATAAATCAATGTTGATAATAACACAAAGCGGTTCTATACAAATATATAGGTTGCTGTATAAAGTTAAGCATAATATATTGTTTTACTTTACTTATATATATAACGTTCATCCCAACACAACCAGTTCAAAGGACGTTTGTCAGTTTAGAAGTCCAGGTCTGGGTACTTGAAGACATAATGACGGGAACATTAATTAATGAATGAAGGGAATTGAGAGTTACATACTGTACGTAGGTTTAAAAAAACACTCACTTGTCCAATCATCTTCAAAGCAGTAGAGGAAATGGAAGACCACCATTAGCAGAGCGTGGAGAGAGATGAGTGCAATGTACATCTAGGTAAAAAAAGAGGACACAGTAAAGTACCATTTATCCCATACAGTATTCAGAGGAATCTGCATCTGTACTGCATTGCAACAGCAACTACTACTGAGTTCACCTCCTTCAGAGGAGTTGCGCAGTGTTACAAAGATACAAAAAAATGGTAAATGTTATGACCCCCAAGCTACAATCTGACAGCAACTTCTTATTGTCAAATGCTGAACATTTACAACTTTCTTCACATTATAATCAAACAAACGTTTTTGGTCAGCCCACATTATAAGAGACTCATTCCTGCAGTGAACTTACTGTGAAAAGCACAAAGTACTTTTGGTTGTTCTCTCCAACACAGTTATTGACCCAGGGACAGTGGTGGTCCATCTTACGTATGCAGCGTTTGCAAACGCTGAGAGAGAGGCCGTAAGTGTGCAGGAAAAAAAAAAGAAATAAATTAAAATAAAACATATATTGCATCAACCCCTCCCAGACAACAATAATAACTGTGTACAAGGACAAAATGAGCAGAAAGTGGCAGGTACTACATTATGTGAGCAATTTCTATTTCGCAAATTAAACGGTCTGAATTTATGATGACAGTGTGACTTCTTCACTGCACCAAAACACTGCAGCTGGAAGCACGGGACTGGGTTCGTGAATGCAGTAGTGAGAATTTGGTGACCTTTTTGTCCTACCTGCAGTGGTGTGCTCGGTCAGGCTTGATGCTGCAGCACTTGGGACATTTGTAGACCACCTGCCCTGGTTTCAGCTGAAGGCTTTCTATGTATTCCTTAGTAGCGTTACCTTTTGGCACTGCCCCCTTGCAAGAAACATGACCAAACAGTACATGACTTCAGTGTCATTTGCAGCTCATTAATCATCATAATGAAATAAGTAGAAAGAAGCTAAACATACTTTATACTTAAAGTAAATAAAGTTCAGCTCCATTAGGACTATATGAAGCCTAAAGAGCCTGAACTGGTCTACATGACAATGGGGGCCATATGTTAACAATCTATAGTCGAATGTGCATGAAGCAAGTGAAGTTAGGCCACCAGCTCCACATTTGTTAGGCAACGCATAATCTGAGCACAAAGTAAAGCGTAAGGGACAAAGGGATTGTATTTAGTCTTAATTTTTCATAAGCGTGTTTTGGGCGTGACAGGAATTTTAAAAAAATCAATGTCATCTCCCAATACTTTTAAAAGTCAGGTGCACCTGCACATTGATGCATTGCTATTTAAAAGGCAGATCCAGCGATTTGGAGAAACCTTTTGCTGCTGAGGAAACAGATCTGCTCCCGTACAAAGTGAAAGTGCACGAGCAGTTGTATGTGGCGCTTGGCCAGTGGACCCTCTGCCTCTGTCGATAATAAGCACTTTGCGCCGGGTGTTAGATAGGGCCGAGAGTTAAAGCATGACAGCCTGTCACCTAATTTTTTCTGTGTGTATAAATAACACCAAACAAGAGCAACTTACAGGGTCAGTGCACATGGCCCGGAGATGTGAGGCAAGGGCAAGAAAGGCCAGAATGTTGAACAGCGTCCCGTTCACAATGCTGTACGTCAGATTCTTGGAGGGCAGCAGCATCACAAACAGCACCACAAACTCTGCATACAACACCAGCAGCCATGTGATGGCGGCGCACACAATGCCGCAGACGTCCCTGATGAACCACATGGCAGATGCAGAGGAGGAAGTGATGACGTCTTTGGAGATAGGGATGCGCTGCTCGGCCTGTAGGCAGTTGGCCCCGACCCCGGCCCCGGCCCCAGCCCCGGCCCTGCCCTGCCCACGGCCGTGATCCACATCCCTGCATCTGTGCACCGGGCTCTTCATCCTTCATCTAAGCTAGATGTCTGCTGCTGCCACCGGATCCACTGTGCCTTCAGACCTCAGTCTCAGTCACCGCATACTGGAGGAGAGGAGCAGGAGGGTCACAGGTTAGAGGCAAGTTAAAGGTTTGGATCTCTACAAAAGGGGAAAAACATTTTATCAACAGCTGGGACATAACATTCACTATGCTAGCAAAAAGAATGCAAGGTTTTTAACAGCTGATATGGGCAATACCACCTGAAGTAAAGATTATCTCCATTACTGTAAAAACGTACAGACTTTTATAAAACAAGGCATTTACCTTCAAGGAGTTAGAACATTAATTTCACACAGCAAATCTATAGTGGCTACAGTATCATTATTTATTAACCTGTAATTTTAATTAATAGATTAGTCCAGTGGCTCTCAAAGTGTGTGGTGCATCCCCATAGTGAGGTGCAGAGACATGACAGGTGGGTAGCGCGTGATCAGGAGGGAAATGTGATGCAGAATTAATGTTTTGACTCAGAATCTTTATCACAGTGGAACAGTAAACAGATGGGCTATAATAATGATGATTCAACGAGATTCAACTTTTTTTTTTTTTTTACCATGGTTGTGTGTTAAAAAAGTTAACAAAAATCGCAATAAATTGTCATATCATATCGCAATACATATAGATTCAGCACCCAAGTATTGTGGTAGTATCGAATTGGGAGACAGGTGTATCATCCCAGCCCTAACCTTTCATATATCTCTACAACTCTCAACAGTAGGGCCTTGGATTATTCAAAAGGATCAAATAATATGCAGTTTACAATATTAAAGGGATATACCAATATTATGGATGTATTCCAAACACTGGACAGTAAGCTGTAAGTAAAGGGGCAGATGAACAATCCTGACAGAGTCCTAAGCAGTCTGGGTATACAGTACTAATACACACATCTTATATGGCAAGCCATTTTAACATTTAATAGCTAAACCTGACTTCCAGATAGCCACAATTGCATTTTGACTAGTCGTAATTACATTGTGACTAGTCCAAATTCGTACTGAATTTATCTATAATGTAATTCTGACTAGTCAAAACGACAGCGATAGATATCTGTAATTCGGTTCTCACAATCCTAAATAACAGTTACAGATATCTCAAACCTCATTCATGAGTTCATGACGTTTCTCATCATTAGATATCGGCCCAACAAAGCATCTGAACAGTGTCAGCACAAGCGTTTGCAAAGAACTTGGACAGTTCGGTAAAGCTGGAAAGATTTCACAGATTCTAATACCTACAATGTCATTTTGATGAGTTAAAACTTAATTTAAGATATCTAAAAATGACAATATAGATATGTTAGTGCAGCTGTGGCTCAGAGGGTCATCCACCAATTGGAAGATCAGTGATTCGATCCCCAGTTGCTGTGGTCACATGTCCTTGAGCAAGACATTTAACACCAAACTGTGCCATCGGTGTGTGAATGAGTATTTAGATTACATCCTGATGGGCAATGTTGGTTCCTTGCATGGCATTAGTGTATGAACGTGTGTGTGAATGGGTAAATATTGACATGTGGTGTAAAGCTCTTTCAGTGGTTGGAAAACTAGAAAAGAGCTATATAAATGCAAGGCCATTTGCCATTCATACCTTGAATTGAGGGGAATTAAAGATATCTATACCTGGAAGTGAAAACAGAATTACAGATATCTTGAAAGGGCAAAACGACGCTGCTGATATCTCTAACAATGAAAATCCAGTTTAGCTATTAAAAGTTAAAACGACTTTCCACACATCTCATGACAGGAAGCCAGAGCTGAAAGCTGGTCAGCTGCGTTGGCCTGTAAAAGCTTTGTCACAGTAGAGGTCAAACACAGCTCTGCAGTGTGACTCAGTGCCACAATACCTGGAGCTGTATGAGAGGTGACTGAGAGATGTTAAACCGTGACCCCAGGGGTCATTGGTCATCATAACACACAACAACAACAACCCCACAGGACAATATCCTCATATAGGTTAAACGTGTATATGATTAGCTACGGTATACAATATCACTCAGATACATTATCAGATTAAAGAGGTGGACGGTGGTTGCCTTTCCTTGCAAAAAAATGTGGGTCATTGGTTTCCAGCTGATCCTGTTACGGTGGGTGAAACAGTCTGTCTCAATGTAAACAAGCAGCGCTATATTTGGCCAGGTAAGGTAATAGTAGAGCTGCTACTGATTTCAAACTCAGCCAAAACCTGTTAAGACGGTCTGTAGGCCCGCATGGTGCTGAAACCTGACAACATCTAAGAGCAGCCGACGCACATTAGCTAGCTAACGTCGGTCCACTTCAGCCTACGCTAGCTGCTGAGCTAATGTTAGAAAGTGAGCGTTTACTAACCTGTTTCCTCATTCCTGTCCGCGTCCTTCCCTTCGGCTGTGAAGCGGTAGACTCTCGGCAACGTCTGTCTGCCTTTTCTTCACGTTAATTATCATTATATGCCGCTGAATCACACCTGAAAGACGAGCATCCTTCGGTGGATTTCTCGGATGTTGCTGCTCGGTCGCCCCCCCGGAGTCGACACGCTGACCCCGCCCCCTCACCAACAAACATGACGTCATGACGCAGCAGAAGCGAGCCAATGGGATCATCAGAAAGTCTTCAAGTCTTCTACGTCAGAGGAAACGTCCGGACACACCTATTTTTGTTTTTTAAGGTTCAACACAGTATTTTATAATCAGTCTCATTATTGTTGTTGCAACGTTTTACATTCATAAATACAAATTGGCAAGACTTAACATTAATGTTTTCAATTTAATGTTTTTACTTGCGTTACAGTTATTTATTTATTTATTTATTTATTTATTTATGTATTTATTTATTTATATTAACCCCTGGCATGTTTTGTGTTTTATGTTACTTTTTATTTATTTATTTTATTTTTTATTTATCCCGTGTTGATTTATTTGCTCTTTGTATTGCTTGCAAATTTAAAAGAAAAAAAGTATATTGTTGCTCTGCTTCATAAATAAAGCTTGCAAATAAGAAGTTAATAAAAAAAAAAATCCAGGTCTATCTTCCCATTTAAATGTTTTTACTTAAGTAAGTTGCTATTATTTATTTATTTATCTTAACCCCTGGCATGTTTTTGTGGAGAACCACAAGAGTCACATAAAAAGCAATAGGCAAGGCAGCTATATTTGTATAGCACATTTCAGCAACAGTCAAGAACATCGCAGCAATGTGAAAAAGAACATTAAGACATCATTTAAACAATCATAAAAGCATACAAATATTAGAAAATAAAAACAAACTAAAAATAAAAGCTAGAATATAAGGTAAAATAGAGTGTAAAACACAAGAGTAAAAGTTATAGAGCAGTGTAAGATAATTATTTGGTTTAATGAAAGGCAGCAGCAAACAGGAAAGTTTGGTACAGTCCTGCAGTTTTCTGGGAGCTCGTTCCAAATATTTGGTGCATAAAAACTGAACGCTGCTTCTGTATGTTTGGTTTTGATCTGAGGACACTAAGCAGACCTGATCCAAACCACCTGAGAGGTCTAGATGGTTCATAACATAGCAGAAGATCAGAGATGTATTTTGGCCATAAACCACTTAGTGCTTTGTAAACCAGCAGGAGTATTTTGAAATCAATTCTCTGAGAGACAGGGATTAATTCATTTGTTTCTAAAGTCGTTTATTAATCTGTGAATAAATGGACTAAAAAACTAAAAGTGATTCATTATTTGACAGTTTAGTGGGCAATAAAAAGCTCTCTCTGAAATGACCTGTGATCTCTCAGAGCACCTGAATTACAACATGCTGACAGGTTATTATGTTTTGGGGTTTTTTGCCCAATGATGCAATAACATTCTCCCTACTGAAGCTTTATGTCTTAAGGACTCTGAGCTTTAAATATTACAGTACGGTGGGGTTCACCGCACAGAGACAGATAACCATTCACATTTACACCTACAAGCAATTTAGAGCCAACAATTAACCTGCATGTCTTTGGACTGTTGAAGCAAACCGCAGAAACTGCTCAGACATATACCAAGGCTTTGTGCTTCAACGTTTATGATGAGTTATTGTTTAAAAAGCATTGTTCAATAAAGCATTAAAGGTTGAAAAGAAAGAGGGCTCCATTACGCCACACCACTTAAACCTCATAGTCATCACTAGAGGGCAGCGTCATACAGAGGACTCTTTCTGCATGACTCATTTCTTTTGGCCTTTGGGCAAATATGCTGTACAGCAGCCTAAATTTATTTATTCTAATGTTGATGTGGTTTCACATCACAGCATAATCATCGATTGAAAGGTCACATGAAGTGCAACATAGGATATTTTGCAATAATTTCTTTCTTTTTTGGACAAAACTAAAGCTGACATTACTGGACTGTCCCATGAAAAGTTGGGTATTTTATGTTTGAGGTTTATGTATGACCTGTGAACAAGTGGGCACTTGCAAGAAACTTAAGTGAGAGGCATTCTTTGGTGGGCATTTGAGAGATTATTTTTTTGTTATAATTTCATATCACGTGCATATTGTCAATCTGATCTTTTTATTAACATTCTGAGTCCCACAATAGACGTTTTCATGGTCTTTTATAGGGGGGCACAGGGGGTCTTTAGTGGGAGATAGCAGGTCAACAGTAGATGTCATAGAGAAGTGGGGTAAATCATCTGAAAGCTGGGAACATGAAGATTAATTTGAGATGCTGCTCAGCACTGTCAAGTTGTTCTACTCATACATCTGAAATAGAACTGAACTAAATAATCATTAATTAAAATAAATTGGGAAAATGTGCAAGGGATTACAACATTATGATGGAGTATGCGATGGCCATCCTCATTCGTGCCTTTTTTTTCCTTGCAACTTATGTCTCATAAATTGTTCTAGCAATTTTTGTGTTGCGTCACACTGATGAAAATGATCAATAATCTGACATTAAGATGCAAAGACCTTAAGCTGTGATTTGGTATCAAACACTGGCAGCTGGATGGTGAGCAGACTGCTCAGAAACCCCCTTATTTTCAATGTAGCTAGGAAAGCCATCCATCCTCTGAATGCTCTAGCTCTCTAGTTTGTGGCTGTAAAGTTTCACGAGGCTGTGATTGTCTTAGAGGTCACCACACCACACCACATCACTAACGTCATCACACATGAACACAGCTGGGCTCATTGGCCCACAGGAGTCTCAGTTTTACAGTGATTCCCAATTTATGTAATTCCAGACTGTTTAGGGACAGTATGCAGAAATATTCAACCACACCATTTTATTTTGAGACAATAACACATTTATACTGCATTCAAAAAACTGCACGTGATTATCATAAAGTGGGCACGTCTGTAAAGGGGAGACTCGTGGGTACCCAGAGAACCTATTTACAATCACATATATTGAGGTCCCACAGGTCTCAGAGGGTAACAACGTAGTCCAAACTACTTTTTCTAAGTAGTTTTAATAATCCAAACTAGATTTCTCCCTGTAGCGTAGCTTTGCTGTGGTTCAGCTTCTTCCAGAATGAAGTCGTTGGTAGCTTACAAAGCTGTGCTTTCAAAGTAGCTTCCTCAACGCTACATGTGAGAATAGTAGTCGATCACAGAATCTGTGTCCGCCTTCACACCAAACATCCAGCAGGACTTAAGCACTGTCAACATAAAGTCGTCATGTAGCTGTGAAACTTCATTTGAGTCTCTTAAAAGTGGAACCTTGTGTAGGAGGCTTCGTATGGATTCTTAGGTCTGCCAAGAGGAAAACAGCAAATCTCCTCCTCCGACAAAAGAAACACCCCGAAGGCTTAGAAAACTCTTTATAATATATAATATTATGTAAATGTTGTTACAGTGCAGCTAAATAAACATCTGAGGACCATTCAGTCTGTTTTGACCTTTCTCCACACAGCAGCATTCTCCATGTATGGTGTTAACTGCAGTATATGAATGCTTACCCTCGCTGGTATGCATGTCTAACAAAATAACTGACCGTTATATTTTTGCTGTAAGGTCTGAGGTATCATACAAAATATTATGCTTTTTCTTCAGCTGTGTCTGCACTCAAAGACTCAGGCCAGAAACGTCCTAATTTATCTGGATTCATAGACTCCCTGTATACCACCCCTCACTTCAAACATCTCTCAGCAACGACTTCCTTTAACAAAACTTTAACTGTGCAGCATATGAACGAAGCTGATTTCTTCCATGTATTAATTTTGCTTGAAACTGTAAAACACGCAATGTGAATTAACAATCCATTTTACCAATCAATCATTTATTTATTGTAATATATTACAGAGATATTTATCCATTCAGCCACTCAGTTGTTCATATATCCACCTGATAGAAGGTGAGAAATGACTTTAATCTCAATTATTGGTTTAACCTCTTAAGCCCGAGGGTGCTGGAAGATGTGCCTCACCCTCACCCAGCTACCCTCCGAAGGAAGCCCATTTTGGTCCCGTGTATCCACAATCGCATTCCTTCAGTCGCTACCCAAAGCTCATGACCATAAGTGAGGGTTGGAACGTAGATGGACTGGAAATCGAGAGTTTTGCCTCCCAGCTCAGGCTGGAGATCCTGTCCATGAAAATCACAAACAAGATATGTGTTTTAAAATATTCTTTAATTACTTTGTTTCAAGTAGTTTACATTACAAGTTATCAGTTGTGTCACTTCTGTCATTTATCCTGCCATATTTATGAATACATCTGCGGACTGTCCTCCACAAATGAACCGGTCACTTGGAGTGTTGTTTAATTAGCGTTTGGTAGCCTCGTCTTTTAGAAACAATTCGGAAAAAAGACCACCACAACATTTATGAAGTTTTTAAAGGCAGTGTTTTAACACACAGCTCAGAGGTTAAGGCCCTGACACGCCAAGCTGACGGTCGGCCCTCGACCCATTTGGGACCGTCCAGGAGCATCTGCTGGCCTAGTTTTTGCAGTGTATCTCACACCGTCTTGTCTGTTACTTAAGTTGAATCAACAGAGGACGTTCTGTCCATGGTAAATTATAAAGCTTGGCGTCTCACATAAGATTCTCATTAAATTTTACTGGGCAGCCATCACAAGCATCCTTTCATTTTCCATCACACTCTGTTCTCTTCTGCCTGTTTCCTTTTGTCCAAATAGTTGTCTTTGGGAATTTCCACTGGCCCATTTAGAGCAGGGGCTCAATTCGAAGAAGTGCTCTTACACTAATCAGTTTCTAATGAAGACGCAATAGGAGGGCCTCACACTCTCTCAAGTGCCATTCCTAAATATTCTCCCCAGATTTGTCTCATCTTCTACAAGCTACTCCTGATTTCTTACTTAATTGCCTCTTAAATGGGGTCTGCTTAGCAACCACGTAAGGTAATCCTGTTTGTTTCAGTGGAGAGTTTAATGTCCCACTGTGACCTAAAAGGTTTCATGGGCTTTATTCACCCTATGAAAATAGCAGATATGACTAGTGGCTAAATCATTTTAAAGTACCCACTTATTCATATTCATATAACTGATTCATCTGTTAGTTACTTTTAAATCAGGCTTTTTCACAGAAGACATGAATGGTTCCATTTAGCTTCTTCAGTTTCAGGGTGCTGCTATTGTGCATGCTGCCTCCCTGTCACACTGTCACGACTTCCTGGGAAAAGAACAGAGGGATCACTGTGGATAATGAAAAGTTAATCGAGAACTCATTTCAACATACAAATAGGGCTGCCAGCTTCAGACGTATTCTGTGGCTCGCTGAGCAATTTAAGCCTGTTGCTTCATTGATTGGAAAGCACAGCTAGAAAGGGTGATTTCTGAACACAAACCCTGGGGTGGATTAAATCACAGTCTGACCTAAACTGCAGCCCCAGATTGGCCAGATTAACTATTTAAATCTTCTTCAGAGGAAAAAAATAATCTCCCCTGTAGGCCCATAAGAAACACTAAAAAAATAAGCAGCTGATTATGTAGCTGTGGGCCACACACACCTAGTCAGCTGACCTTATGAACCTGGCCCCATGACGTGACCGGGTTCATAATCTGGTTTTCAAATAATAAGGTCACTACTGGACAGAATAGCGGTAAAATGAAATTATGATCACGGCGCAGAAAAACAAAAAGCATAGCTGAAAGAACAAATTCACCAGATATTCCATTGATTATTCTAATGCAAAAAAAACCCCAAAACAATAAATAACTGTAACTTCTTCAAGAATATTAACAAATGTCAATCTGCGGTTTAGCATGTTATGATTTAACCATATTTTCTATGCTAAATGTAGTACCTGTAAGGGTTGCTGAACAATATCTGTCATTGTTTTGTGTTGTTAATTGATTTCCACTAATAAATATATCCATACATTTGTATAAAGCAGCATATTTACCCACACCCATGTTGATAAGAGTAATAAATACTTGGAAAATGTCCCTTTAAGGCACATTTTGAACTGATGAAAAAATGTGTGATTAATTTGCGATTTATCATGTTTATGGACAATCCTGCATGTGAACATTGTGCCTCCAGCCATGTCTGTCGCCAGCACAGAGGCATAAAAATATAGAGAACTGACAGCTTTGTTCCGTACTAATTTCATGAAAAATACTATATCATAACCGCCATAAAATCTACTTTTATGGTGCCATATATTTACTCTGGTAT
Source organism: Pterois miles (assembly GCA_947000775.1). NCBI lineage: Eukaryota > Metazoa > Chordata > Actinopteri > Perciformes > Scorpaenidae > Pterois > Pterois miles. The sequence goes on along the minus strand of CAMQGK010000568.1, from coordinate 3,360,095 downwards.
AAAGGAGTTCCTTCATGCTTTAGCACTGACATTATAGTTTTATTGAGAGATGTTTCTAATAATTTGCCCCCTCCTGTATGTAAACAATGTAAAAAATGGGAAACAACAATGTAATGTAGTATATAATTGAATTCACACATTTCCAAGAAGGTCATCAAAAACATATTTACATATTATGAGCTTTGTGAAGATAAATATCATGCCGGATCTGCTGTGTTGCACTCCATTAGATTATTTGTATATACAGTAGCACATCCAGCCTACACTCCTCTTGTACTAAATAGGATGTTTTTGTGTCATGTGTAGGCGTATGCTGACTCACAGCATTATATGAAATGCTGATATGCACCTGCACCACTAACAAAAGTAGTGGGCAAATTCCCAGATTTCACAGCTCTTACAAAATAAAGCGACTGCTTCAGGTTCCATTACTGTATGATGAGGGAGCTATGTCCCCTTTGTCCTCTATACAAATGTCAAAAGAGAGAAAAAGCAAGATAATTTTTGTTATATCCCCTGTCAACGAGAAAGGCTTTAAAACACCTACACACAGCTCTATGTGCAGAGCCGAACAGCCACTCAATGCAGCTTTGTGATACTGGGCAATTTACATTCACCTTTCTGTCTGTGGTTTCCTACAGAGTCCACTCAGACGGGCTGGGGTGGATATTGATGTAGCAGTAAGTTCTTCGCATTCACTCGTGATATAACATATGAACTGAACTCCACAGAGAATAATAGAGCTGTGTGAATTGTGGCCATGCAGGGATCTAAAGTGATGGAGCCGTGGAAGAACGGGGACAGAGTGTACATCTAATGGACTATTTGCAGACAGTCAGAGAGCATTTATCAAAAAGACTTGAAGCATTCAGTTATGCAAAGTTAATGCTACAGAAAAAGAGAGCCTTTTACACTTTCTGAGATCGGTGTTTGACGAGCCGCTTTGTTACAACGCTCTGACTCATCCCTCATCCCCAACGTTTTTTATTGCTAGTTTCTTGGAAAATGTGAGCGCTCGTTACCTATTAATAGGTGCAAAATATTTAATTATAGATCAAAATCATAGCATGGTGATATGAAAGAGGCTTTGATTTTTCTGCTCGTAAAGCTTCACTGGCATCACTGGGCAGTATTTCCATAATAACCTTCCAGCATATTGTAATTCAAGTGTTCTGAGAGAAAACTAGACTTCTGCACCTCCTCATGGCTCTGTTTTCAGGCTTTAAATAATCTAGCCCATGACAGGAGACTTTGACCAATCACAGGTCATTTCAGAGAGAGAGCGTTCCTATTGGCTGTGCTCCGGCTGGTGGGCGGTGCTTGGTATTTCCTCAACTGATCTCAACATGGCTGCCAGGTCACAAACTTTCTCATTTTACAACTAAACAGTAACTACAAGATGTTTCTGAAAACATCTGAGGAGAGAAATAGTCATTACAGTAACCGATTATTGATTCATATTTGATCTGCATAGTTTGACCGTTTTAATCATAGTTCGTGAGTGATTGATAGCTGCTCAGAGACTCCAGCTCAGCTCTGATTGGTTATTTTCCTCCGGTTTGTGAAATCTTGCAGAAGCCATTACGAGCACCGGAGGACACAGAGGAACAAAATTTTTTTTCAGATTACTCGTCTCATGTACTACTGTCAGTATATAGTGACCGTTTTAAAATACTAACTTTTGTTAATCATGGTTGCGCCATTTCTACCCACTACTGCTTTAATACTACACCTCAGGATTTGTCTGTAACTATAACTGCAGGAGAAAATGTTTTTGTCCAACCACTGAATTTCTTATCTTTGTTTAATAGTTTATAAAACAGACTATAATAGAGCAGAATAGCCACTTTATTGTCATTTAAGCAAGTACACAGAAGTGGACCCTGTAACAAAATCTTGTTGCAATTATTGCTGTTTTCAGACTGGAAAAAGTAAGAGTAATAAAATAAGCATAAATATAGAGTCTACAAAATTTCTCTCTATATAAAATATATATACAAATACACACAAAGATAACTAGATAATACTGGAAGGCAACAGCTATGTACATTAATATAAATATAACAGTAAGTCAAAAATGAGTTTTTCCTATGTAAGAAATATCTCACATATTGATTGATGTTTCACATGTAAATTGTGAATTACACATATTATTGCACATGTTGACAGTATATTGCACATATTGATTGACAGTTCGGAGTTTGTGTTTGTGGCAGTGGGTTATTGAGTGTTTAACAGTCTGATGGCCTGGGGAATGAAACTGTTGACATACCTGAGCCAGAGGGATAACATTTGTTGTGGGTATACTGCATTGTACACATACCATAGACTTACAAGTAATCATTCTGCAGCACCAGTGAAATTGTTGGATGTTCGCTCTTACTTTCCACTGTGTAAGAAATCTTTTTGTGTTTGATGATTATGATGAGCTTTCATGCATCATGCATCTCTGGGCAGCTGTCAATCACACACACACTCTGATCAAACGATCAAACTAGGCAGCGCTGATCAAACATGAATCAATATTCTGTTACTGTAATATCTATTTCTCTTGTTGAATGTTTTCAGAAAGTTCTTGTAGTTAGTTTAGCTGTAAAATGAGAAAGTTTGCGACCTTTACACCATAATGAGATCAGTTGAGGAAATACCAAGCACCGCCCACCAGCCGGAGCAAACTTTCTCCGATATTTTAAAGCCTGAAAACAGAGCCATGGGGAGGTGCAGATGTCTGGTTTTCCCTGAGAACACCTGAATTACAATATGCTGAAAGGTTATTATGGATTTTTTTGCACAATGATGCCAAAAACACTCTGCAGTTTAAGTTAACTACAACAAATGCTGGAGATTCTGGATCAAGCTCCTGTGAACTCCTTCAGCGCAGACACTTAATTCACAATACACAAAGACAATATCAGGATAAAATTAATCAAAAACTATTTGATGTGATTTTCTTCTATGTTACATGTGGACCAATAAACAGGCAGAGGGTCAGTGTCCTTGTGCTGATATTATAAATGAACATACTGACAAAAAAGAGAAGAAAAACAAAGAAATGGATGAAATAACATGCGTCACGGCCTTGGTGAGGTAGCCTTTCAAGGCTACAACAACAGTGTTCCCTGTCTCCCCCACATAAACCCAATTCACCGCATGAGACCCTCTTGGAGACAGGTTCACTTCAGCTTTTATATTAGTGCTTTTTGTTGAGATACTCTGTAAAAGATATGACAAAAAAAGAAGACAAATCATCTTCTAAAAGGCCTCTAAACCAGAAGGTTGTTTCAGCGGCTGGCAGGAACAAGTAAGGCTTTTACATGGCTCTTCTATTAATTCAAGCTTTTAGATTTACAATGTCTTATTAAGGATTCAGCAGGGACAGTCAAGCTAAATGTTCATCTATGTTTTGTCTATTGATACAGAATATAGGAGTGTACTGTAAGTGCATAGCTGTAACTCAGAAAACCTCGTGTTCTGAGTTTTTAAAGCCTAATGTAGCAACATAATAAAGTGCTCTGTTTATGACTGTGGCTAACTTGGACGAGGAAAACAAACAAATCAGGGTTACATTAGGAGAATCCAGTGCTGGGAAACCTTTTACCTTAAGTACAAGCAGAAAATAACAACTAAGATCTAAGACTACCGTGTAATGAAAGGACAGCAAGCTGGGGTAAATAAGACTGATACCCTGTCTAGGTCCAACTAAGGCTTCATCATTATCATTCCTGGTAACACTTTGTACAGGTCTGGCTGATTCATATGTATTTAATCATCTTTCAGTGCAGCTCACTGTTGAGTGATGGTTCTTCCATCATGTTCTAATAAAAAGCATGATATAGTTCAAGGAAAACAGACACAAAATAGACAGGCTTTTATACTGTGTTATGCCATAATGCACAAACAGTCTAATGACATTTAGTGATCTAGTCAAACCTGCTGCTGAGCCCAGAGGATATCACTTAAGCGCTACTTCTGTGCATAGTAAAGCCGCTGGTCTTTATCTTAGTCATTACGCAGCGTGGGACGACAGATCACATGATCACAATGCATATCCAATAGCATAACCATGTCAGTCCTTGTAAAGCCAGCTGTTTGATCATCAGCACATTAAAGAAAGATAGCGAGGAGAAACTGGGTAATGAAGGGAAAGACATGCTATAATGAAAAAAGGGGGCGGCAATAGCTCAGTCCGTAAGGACTTGGGTTAGGACGCGGAGGACGCCAGTTCAAGTCCAACTGGTTGCTGGAGAGGTGCCAGTTTACCTCTTGGGCACTGCCGAGGTGCCCCTGAGCAAGGCACCAAACCCCCAACTGCTCTGGGCGCTTGTCAGGAGCAGCCCCCTCACTCTGACATCTCTCCATTGACATGTATATGTACTGTGTGAACAACAGAGTGTAAAACTGAATTTCCCCACTGTGGGACTAATAAAGGAATATCTTCTTCTTCTTTAATAATAGAGGAGGAAGGCAGTGCAGATAAAATCTGTGCAGGTTTTGGCGTAGTGAACGAGAGGGGCAGCATCAGAAAAGCTGTGAGTGAAAAGAAAGAGTTTGCATAAGTAGCACTGGTGATGAAGGCATGTTTGAGTTGATTACATGTGTTTCATGTCATGTTTTTGCCTTCCTTGTATCATGCCTGATCAATAGTAGCTGTGACCCAATAGGCCTACATTACCAAGCAGGGAGTCATACACAGTGTGACAAAAAATGTGTAGACACACTTTTGTGTGCATACTACTTTTGGGCCAGGGTGTTGCATGGTTTCGGGCTTGAAGGGAAATCTTAATGCAACATTAAATATTCATCCATCCATTCATCAATTTTCTTCCGCTTATCTGGGGCCAGGTCACGGTGGCAGCAGGCTAATGTGAGGTTTATGCTCCCCGTAGTGAAGCCAGCGTGAGATGTATGTGGCACAAAATTACCTTATTATGGCTTTTGCTTGGGGCCCAAAGGCTCCACAAGTTGTCATGCGGTTTGTCGATTGTGTGCGCTGTGCATTTCATTTCATTCAATCATTTCAACATGGATGCCTTCGAGGGACGACTGGCCAAGCTGGTTCGTCTTTACAGCTGTTCATTCAGAGACTTCAGGGACAGTCACCTGACATTAAATACTTGGAAATAAATAGGCAACACACTGGAGAGGGAAGAGGCTTTCTGCTGAGTGATGTGAAAGAAGAAAGTGACTTCTTTAACCACAGAATATTTAGTTTCTACACCCTTTGGCGTTTTGGGGCATAATGCAATGAACAACGCGTTAAACATCAATGCCTCTGTGAATGCTTGTGGTGCATGCACCATCTGGGGAGGCCCACGCCACAGTGTCTCACATGAGCATAAACAAAGTTTAAGCAAGGTATTCCATCCGGCCCTCTCCCTGGTAACATTTTCCAGCTCTTCCTGGAGGATCCCAAGGCGCTCCAAAACCAGATAAAATATACTGTATAATCCCTCCAGCATGTTCTGGCTCTACCCACATAGGCACTTTCCCTGACCTCCATGCAACACTGAAGAAAGCCCAACAATGTCCATAGCCTTCAGCATCTTAGAGCAATTATCATCCACCCCTGGCGCCTTGCCACTGAGGAGATTTTTGACTACCTCAGCGACCTCTGCCAGGATATGGATAAGTCTTCCCCAGAGTCTTCAAACTCTGAGGACATGTTAGTCAGGTTCAGGAGCTCCTCAAAATGCTCTTTCTCCCGCTCGACAATATCCCCAGTCTGGGTTCGCAGTTCTCCTTCCCTGCTGAACACAACACAGCTCAAGCCAAGCCCTGCTTTCCTTTCCTAAGTTGTCTAATGGTTTGCCAAAACCTGCAGCTAACAGAAAGTCCTTCTCCATAACCTCTCCGAACTCTTCCACAGCTATACTTTGGTGACCATCACAGCTGCAGCCCTTCTGGCCAGCCAGTATCTGTCTCCTCCTTTAGAGGAGCCTTGGCCAACCAAGCCCAAAAGGCTTCCTTCTTCAGCTTGATGGTCTCCTTTACAACAGGCACCAACAACCATCCAAACTCACAACTTCCAGCAGCTGCCTTGAAAAGGGAGGTTCTAAACATGGTCCACTCAGAGTCCATGTCCCCAACCTCCCCCAGTATGCTAAGAAGGTGGGAGGACGTCGTGGAGAAGGGCCTCAGCTAGACCTTCACAGTACATCCTCACTGAATGTTTGGGTTTGCCAGGTCTGTCTGGCAGCTTCCCACATCATTTGATCCAACTCACCACAAGGGAGTGATCAGCTGACAGCTCTGCTCCTCTCTTCACCTGAGTGTCCAAGATATACAATCTTTGATCTCATTGATCTTAAGCCTGGGCTGTTCTGGTACACTTATCAGTCACACTATGCTGGAACATGTTGTTTGTTAGGGCTAATCCATGACTAGCACAGCAGCCCAATAACCAAACACCACTCACACGCCACTTCACCGGAAGTAAAAAGCTAATGACAGGCTTTAAACAAAGAGAGTATTGGCATGGTGACATTTAGTCTTCTCATTTTGCCACTTGTTAGCAACCGCCAAGACCCATAAAGCCTTCAAAATTCATGAGTGCCGCATTTATTGCTGTTTTCTATGTCTTGGAACAAAACAAATCACATCAGCTTGTGTTAACCACAGACCTTATTTCAGGCATCAGACTAAAAACCCATTGACTTCCAGACAAGGGAACTGGAAGTGCTAAAATGCTAACTCATTTCTGGGTTTTAGGCTTCATCCCTGTAGCACTCTATAGGCTACAAATAAAACATGCAAGCTAGCGGTAAAGTTACATTGGTAACTTACCATAGATTGTTAATATAGTCAGTTTTGGATGGAGATAAAAGGCCAGTGGTTTCGGTGGCAGCAGCGACAGGAATTCCTCCCCAGCTACTCAAACATAAATTCCCTTAGACTCTCTTTGTTTTCTTTGGTCAATATCTTTGTGTTTTTTTTAATGCGCTCATTGAATAATGCCGTAGCGTACTCCTGACTAGTCTTTTCCAGGTGGATGATCAGGTCTGAAAACAGCAAATGGACCACTTAGTGGTCCTGGTGTTATGTCGAAGTCTGTTCCCCCCTTGAAGAGTTCCCCCCTCTGTGGTTAGGGTTAGGGATAAGGGTTCGTTCAGGTTTAGGTAGGGGGAAACACATATCGAATGGGAAACAGTATTTGACGCAACATTGGCTTTGTTTCTTGACTTTTTCAGCTCTTCAATTTCTCTCTGTCTCTTTTCTTTTTAAAAAAATCTTCCTCCTCTATCCTGTCCATCTCTTCCAAGCACTAATCCATGTTTAGTTCTCCAAGTAAATCAAAATTTACGATAAAATCTGACATTTCAAAACAATAGGTGACCAACTGGCACAGTGATATTGCAATGCGGTTAAAGCTGTGTGCTTATAGAGTACAACAGCATTGAATGTGGCTCAGCCAATCATAATAAAGAACTGGAATTATCTATTTTATAATAGCAGATTAATACCCTGCAATAAGATCATGTGTAATAATCTGGTGTCCACATACTTCAGGCCATATAATGTACTGTAACTCCCTACAACCGTGTTCAGTTCACTTTCTTTTGCCTTTAGTCGACAGTAAAGAGGAGGAAGTTCTGGTTATTTATTTGGTCATTTTGATTAGTTATTACCAGCAGCATGGAAACATTTCAATACTTATGACAGTACAAAGAGTTTTTTGTTTAGGGAATTTGTAGATTTTCTGCTCCTATATTAAGAGAAACTTCCTAGAACACAAAATCGACACATGTTGTTCCCAGATGAGCCGTTGAGTAAATTTAGATGAAACTTTAATGATTGCTGAGTCAAAATTAGTCATTGCAGCAGCAATTTATAGTATATTGAAAGAAAATGTGATCAGAGCATAGAGTACATACTGTAATATAACACACAGGTTAGGCATACTGGCATACGTAAAGAAATGTGCGCAGATATTAGCTGCTAAACATCAGCATGTTAGTATTGTCATTATTAGCATGTATCTCAAAGCACCGCTGTTCGTGTCCCATGTGTTAAGTTTCACTTTACTGACGTGTGTTTACTGACGAAGCGTCAGTATGCGACAAGCTGGGATGGGAATGCGTGTTTGGTCGCAGAGTGAATGACTGAGTGAAGAAGTTAAACGATTGGTCTGCCGAGTGTTGGAGTTTCCTCATTGGCCATTTCTCTTTCAAAATGAAAAGGCGAGAACAGTCAGTTATGCAAATGAGCCTGTCCACAGCGCGACATAGCCGACTCACGAAACTTGGACAGAGCTGTCAAACTAGAGCTAGATTCTACAATAAAACAAGATTCTCGCCTTTTCTTTCCTATTTCTCACTTGAAATGTTTTCAGAAGTAGAGTTTGGTGGACAGTTTAGACAGAATAACAGAAAGCTTACAAGCAGTTTGAAATGGCACGCAGAAAACCAACAACCAATCTCATGTATTCAATGATAGGGTACGTCATAGTTTGAAAGGCCAGTTGAGTGGAGCAGCACGTCCTCTAGTGTCCTCACTGGACCTGGTAGACATGTACTGCTGGATTTAATATTATAGACATGACCACTGACTATTGGTGTAGCCACAAATTCACAGACTAACTGCATGGGCCAGCCATATACTCGGTTTTGACTGAGTCTTGTTTCTGCCCACCAAGCAGCGGCATCTTGGTTCATGTCCACCGCAATGCCCCTGTAGTCAGTATATGCTACTGTCCAATAGGCCTTTCTCACAGCAGACATTTTGTCATTGCAGGAAAAGGTGAAACAAATATTTTAACTGATGCTAGTCCAATGAGGCAATTCTCTCCAGTTGCTCTTTAGTCTTGTTTTGACTTTGAAATCATTCGTGGATATTAAGAAGCATCTGACAAGAAACCCTGAAAAACACTTGCAGATGACGTTCAGATTTACCGCAGGAATTCATGACTGTGACATGACTGCATCTTTTTCTGAAAGCACAATACATTTCTCAAATGAGCAGTTAGTCAAAGCATGTGTTAAAGGCTGTGATGAAGTTATCACTGTTACCGAGTAGTTTATTAGATTTAATGGAGCATCTTTGATTATGCTGAAGACATGGAGACCGCTTTGGGATTGACATGAGAAGAGGGATCAGAGGAGTTTGGTTAAAAGCTTGGTATAATCATTATAATCATCTTCAGTCTGCAGCCTGGCAGCAATTCTAAAACACAGATCACTTAGTATTTTCTTCATTTTAATAAGTATGGTTACGATGATAAGACATTGTTCCTTTTTTACATGACTTTCATAACTGTAAGAACACTGTGCAGTCACAAAAGTTGATCTCAATGTGTTCAAGTTGAAGGGCAGAATACAATAATACTACTAATGCCTTGGATAAAAGGTCAAACAACCCTACATGCAACACTACCCGATTCATTCTGAATTCAGCATGTGAACCATTGTAAGGGAGGTCACTGAATCTATGCAACACATTCAACAGAACCAGGATGTCTGCAGCTGTAGATCTGCACCCGATTCAACTGTTATCAGGCCAATAAATAGGCGTTGTCAGTTTCTATAAACACCATAGTTGTGGGTCAGTAGGGGCCTGCACTTACTACAGTGTAAAAGTGAAACTTAAAAGAAACATTACGTTTTGAACAAAAGGCTTCATTAGATTTAAGCTACAAAACTGCAACTTCTTTAAGTTTAGGCTACAAAACTACAACTAAAAAGCACTTAATTGTGTTTAGGGGAAAAATACAGTGTTTTGGATTAAAATAAGCATGAACTCAAAGACAACAACATATCCTTGGTTTGACATGGGCTGTGACCTCCAGTCTCCTGGGTGAAAACCCTGTGTTTATACACACTACAGCACCTGGTTTCCGCTACTGCTCCTGTCGTAATTACAACGGTTGCTAGAGACATGATCCCTGTCTTGCTCGTGAATACCTACTTTCGGTGATTTAACATATGAATAGATGACTAGTGACTGATAGCAGCTATTTAATAGGAAGAAGAAAAAAATAATCATATTTTTTTCCCCCCACAGAAAATTTATTTTTTTTTTTTCTCTTTTTTAATTTTTTTATATTCTCTCCAAACCCACCCCCACACACACATAAATCAATGGGTTTATGTCTGAGGGGTGCTCCTCCCCCAACCCCCCCCCCCCTTTTGGGGGTTTGCCCCTTCTCCCGGGGCCCCCCCCACTCCCCCCAAGAGATACTCTCACCCCCCCCCCCCCCCCTTTCCACTCTCTTTTTTTTCCCTTTCCGGGACTTGAACCGGTTCCCCCCCCCTCCCCAACCCAACCCCCCTAAAATTAGCCTCCCCCCCCCCCCAAGCCTCCTCCCCCCCCAGTAGCCTGACAACAGTCTGATCAGCTGGGATTTTAATGAATTTTAATTCATTTTAATTTGTCCTTCCACAGGTGACGCATCGAGCAAGCTTTCTTACCGGGCTCTAGGAGAAACCAACAGGATTCGATCAACAGCAGCAATCTAAACCTCTGCACTGCAATCTCACTTTTCCAATAATTGTCTGCCTCCCTATAAGCCCTAGACAAACCCTCACAGTCTGAAAAAATACCTTCAGAAAAAAAAAATCAACGGTCCCTGGTGTAAACAGCCACAGAGAGGCAGAAGAGGCCACACGGCTGTAGATCATTGCTGAGCTGTGCCAAAAGCACTAACTCCCCCCCGCTCAAGCTGAAAAAAAGGATGCCCAGTATGTGAAAAGGACATTTTGTCACAAGTGACAAACCATCTGCAGGGAGCAGCTTGTTGTCAGCATTGCTGTGTGTGTAATTACCCAGTGGAGGAAGCAGTCACACTGTATCAGCTGAGATCACCACCACATTTTTTGGTCAGTTTGAATCTCCGGTTGTTGTTGGTCACACAGCCTACAATGAACACAGTAGAAGATTAAGGCAAGATTGAAAAATTGACTACTGTGACAGCCTCCCCGAGGCTAGCTGTGATCAATTAGCTGTAGTTTTATCTATTCCAACACTGAAGATAAGATTGAACCTCTCCCGAACATTTTGCCTCACAAGACTTCACACAACTTAAGGTCAACATTAATATCCAGATAGCTCACCTTTATAATTCAGACAGAACTCCATCTTGGCCCACTATGAATGCTACCACAGCGAATCAGTCAGACTGCCCCGAGGTGAAGGTCCCCTTCCCTCTCTTCTTCGCCATCGGTATGGTGAGTCTGGTTGAGAACCTGCTGGTTGTGGTGGCCGTCATACGTAACAGGAACCTCCACTCGCCCATGTACTGCTTCATCTGCAGCCTGGCGGCCTTTAACACCATCGCCAGCCTCACCAAGACCTGGGAGAACCTGATGATTGTGTTTGCCAACGTGGGACAGCTGCAGAAGAAAGGTTCCTCTGAGAAGAAACTGGACGATCTGATGGACTCCCTGCTGTGCATGTCGTTTGTGGGCTCCATTTTCAGTTTCCTGGCTATTGCTGTGGAACGGTATGTATGTAGGGCTCACAAAGTGTTTCTGATCCATACATGTGACAGCTTGAAGGATGGATATGAATCAGTGATGGTATGAAGGCAAATAATCCACCTAATCCCCATTTCAAAGGCATCACGCTTAAATTTATTTAGTTCCATTTTAAATTAAAGGGAAAACTGGCTTTGAAGGAAACCACAAACATGGTGCGTATACTGTAAGCTTTAAAACAAAAGAGTCGTATAATTTATTTGATCCGCTCGCTGCTGAACTGGCTGTTTTGAACAGTTTCTTCGCGGATCGTGGATCCTATAACCAATTATCCTCTGCTCATATTTAAATTCAAAGCATCAGGTCACACTAACTAGGACTCGAGAGAGTCTGAGCTTGTCTCTGGGCTCACAGATCCACAGCTTATTAAAAGCCCACTGCAGCAGTGTTTTCTGAATGCTTTGCCACAAGTCATATAGACTTTTTCCATTACTGTCTATCATAGTTTTCACACCTCCCGGGCAGCTACTTATTTCAGATCATGTTAGTATGATATTACAACAGGAAATGATTCAAATAAACACATTCACACTCCCAACCCGTCAATTGCCACCGCTTGATCAGTGCCTCTTGGCAGACTGACACACTGGGTATCCCTTGTGCTACTTTTGGATGGACCACGGACGGCGTGTCAATATACACTTGTTACATGTACAGTGTTCTTTCAAAATAAACATCACAGTAAGGACATGAGCAGCGGTCTCCTGGTTGAAAGTCTTGTGTCCCGCCCTCAGTGGACTCTGAAGTCATTTGCTCATACCGTTGAATAATGCTGCGGGTGAGTTTACATTGGAGGTAGATGAAATCCCTGTTTTATTTCATTTCATAAATTTAATTGAATATGTAAAATAAAAAAGGGAATCAACATACAAACAAGTGGACAGACAAAAAAACTCTTTTACATACAATGAAAAGCATAAAGCTAAAGTACGAATGTATTTAATCTCACTCCTTCTCCATAAGTCATTCAGTGATGATTTACCATCTTTCTTATTGTAATAAACATATACCCTAATTTTCCTAAACTTGTCTAAATATAGTAATTATTACCTTTTATCTCTGTCATGCAAAAATATAAATTAATCACTGAAATAACTATCCTTATCAACATATACATTCATTATCAATAAAAAATACAAATTCATTACTTCCATGTTTATCTTAATCATACTGACTAGTTGTTATCTATGTGTATAATACTTATAATATACAGTTCATACATATGTCTAAAATTTAACATACAATATATACATACAGTATAACAACAAAAGAAGATACACTAAGAAAGAATAAATAATAAGTAACCAAATAAATGAATAACATCTGTAAAACACCTGGTGATTGTCAAACCCACTTCTTCCCTGCACCTTATGAAAATAATGTCTTTATACCTGATTTTAAACTGGTTTAATTCGTCACATAGTGTTGCTGAGGGTGCCTCTGTTTCTGATGTCGAGGAGCAATAAAACGACAGTATTTGACAAGTTAGGAGTGAGAACGGGTCGATCAAAACATTCCCGTAATCCATGACAGTGAACATTTCCCTTTAAGCAATCCACTTTATATTTGCTAACATTGTCTGACCAAAAGTTTGGTGCTGGGGTCACTAAACGTGGTCAGTAGGGCTTTAAAGTTAGGGTTGGTAGTGTTTTCTGTTATATTTGTTGAAATTCTCTTCACATCCCAACAGCAATCAATAAATCAAATATGTAATAGAATCCAGTATCTGTCATCAATCATTTTATTTAGGGCCGATTAAAATGATTGGATGGGCCTACATGCCCATGCCAATGATTTTAATGATAATTTTGGGGGTGTGGGTTTGGTTTTTGTTTTTTCTTTTCATTGGAAAAGAGTTGGCAACACAGGCTCTGTTTTTCGGTTGGATAATTTTTTAAATCTAATCTTTAGCAACAGTACGTGTCGAACCAGGCTTTCAACTAACTCCATTGTAAACCCAATAGGGATGGGAACGGTCGATTAAAAATCTGAACCACTGGGTTTGCTGGTTACAATTCGGGTCTTGTGTGTACCGTTTGGTTCAACTGAAATAGGTTATGAGGCAGATTGTGTATTTTTTTCATCCCGTTTATTGTCACACTGGAAATTAAGGCCTATGGAAAGAGGCTGGGACACGGTGGACAGGAATATGAGGTAAAACACATGCGCAGTGTGTTTTTATTGGCTCAATTTCGGCGAGGGCGGACCAGATTTTACTGCGCATGTGTTGTACCACCAAAGATACAACATGTTGATGATGTTTATCCAGCTTCCTTTCTTCTGAAACTTCTCAGTTGGCAGGAAATTGGCCTCCTTGCTGTACCAAACCGAACCGAAAACTGTGACTCCCAAACCGTGAACCGAACTTTATGAACCAAGTTGGGAGTGAGAATGTGTTGTGAATAACTGAACCTAGCTTCAGTAAAAAAAGAAAGAAAAAAAAAAAAAAGTGCAGCTTGCCCCGTGACGTGTCCAGGGCGTAACCCGCCTTCGCTCAATGCCGGCTGGGATGGGCTCCATGGGATCGGTTGAAGATGGATGGATGGATGGATTGAGTGTAGCTGTAAAGCATCCAAGTGTAACTCAACAGGAAAGATTAACTGAGCAGATGATGAAATTATTTGTTTTCACTTCCAGTTACATCACCATCTTCCATGCTCTCCGATACCACAACATCATGACAATGCGTCGCACAAAGGCCATCTTGGGCGTCATCTGGATGACATGCGGGCTCTCAGCGGTGCTCATGGTGAGGTTCTTCGAATCCAAGTTCATCATGATCTGCTTTGTTGTCTTCTTTGTCATCTCCTTGGCAATTATCTGCTTCCTCTACGTCTACATGTTCATGCTGGCACGCATCCACGCCAGGAAGATCGCCACTCTGCCAACCGGTGGCGGGGTGAAGCGTCGGCGTCAGCGGTGGTGGGGCAGCAGCATGAGAGGCGCCCTGACGCTCACCATCCTGTTCGGGGTGTTCGTTGTGTGCTGGGCGCCGTTTTTCCTCCACCTCATCATCATCATGGTGTGCCCCATGAACCCGTACTGCGAGTGTTACCGATCGCTGTTCCAGCTGCACGTGGTGCTGCTGATGAGCCACGCCCTCATCGACCCGGCCATCTACGCCTTCCGCAGCGTCGAGCTCAGACGCACCTTCAGGAGGATGCTGCTTTGTTCGGACTGGAAGCAGTGCTCATAGAGAAAATCTACACTTATGTTTGCTTTTTATTTGCTGTTCACCTGCAAACTGCTTTACATTCATGGTGTTGCACATATCTACACCTGGGAGTCAACAAAACACAGACTTATACTGCCAATGAACATGTGTCGGTGGTCAAGGGCATCCTGCAGCAAAATAGGTTACATTCTCCCACCTGGTATTTGAAGGTTAAGGCTACTGTCTGGTGCATTAGTCTCCATTGTGTTTGATCGAGCACGTGAATGTTTGGACACTGCCATGACATTTTGGGGGGCAGGTGCTCATATATATATATATATATATATATATATATATATATATATACATATATATATATAAAATATATTACATTTTACACACACACACACACACTTAACACTTAATTTTATAGGTCCACAAATTTTATGGTAATTAGGTTATAATTAGCAAGTAACCTATTTTAAATGTCTTTGGAATTACTGCCAAATCACCCCAATATTTACCTCAACATGTGTCTAAAATCAATTTGTTATAAACATTTAATAATTACATTCTGCTAGCTTTATTTAAGAAAGAAGAATACAAAGTTAATTGATATGTTTTATTCCATGTCTGCTGGTAAACAGTTGAAAAGTAGCAAATAATTTATTTGAAATTTCTTTAAAAACTCCCTGAACAGCTACCAAGTCACGTTTGTGTACAATAAGTCACAATGGTGAGATTTGTGTCTGATCAGAAGTACCTTCTGTTAGTTTTTGTTTTCCACCTCCGATGAAGAGCAGTCGCTTCTCAAGCCCAATGGCCCTGTTTTAACCATTGTATGCTATTTTAGCATAGAATTATCAAATAATATTTATAATAAAGTAATTTTCTGATACATTTTGAGGTAAATATTGGAGTAATTTTGCAGTAATTCCAAAGAAATTTCAAATCTCACCATTGTGACTTATTGTCTACACAGATGTAACCTGGTAGCTAATGTCATGTTAGCAATGTTCAGAGAGGTTTTTTTTTTTTTTTTTAAAGAAATTTCAAATACGTTATTTGCTAATTATTATTTATTTACCAGCAGGCATGGGAATAAAGCATATCAATTAACTTTGTATGCTTTTCCTGGAAATGTATTCAATAACCTACCAGCTATTGGGAAACGTTGGAATATAAATTTCAATAAATTATGAGGTAAATATAATAAATAATCTAGTCAGAGGCTAAAGAGGCAGGTGCACTGTGTCGTTAGATAACTGCCGTCTCACCATCGTCTCTCTGCCTTGCTGGCTGTCTAACCCCCCCATCATCCTTTTCTCCAGGAATTGGGTGCAATCTCATTTCACCCGTCTTCAAATCGTTCAATTTAAAATGACCCATCTGCACCGCAACATTTACACGGGGCCCACATATCCCACAGCCTATTTCACTCAGAGGACATGTCATTCATTTTCCACATGGATAATTCAAAACCTTGCGATTCCCATCGTTGCCACAGCTACCGATGCAACGCAGTCATATGAAAACCGCTCACCATTTTACCTTTTGCTTTTATTCAGATGCACATAAATAAAATAAATAATTTTAAGCAACGCTGACATCGCTCATTTCAATTAAAGCTCACATTGATATTTTTTTTTGCATGCCTTGACGTCAACATTAACTAACATGAAAATGTCCCCACTGTTGTTACTACAGTCTCACCATACTGTATACAAATGCATGCAATTAGCATGTGGGCTTCACCCTGTGCAGTATCGCATCACATTCAGTGTTTTTACTGCTGTTTCTGTGGGAACAAGAGCTGATTATTTACAGTCAACAATAAAAATGAATCATTCTGCATAATCTCACAGACAGGTCATGTTGGAGGTGAATGTACAGTGAGAAAAATGGAGCTATCATAAAAATAAACCTTTAGGGAAAATAATATCATTGGGTGTCAATAAAAGCACTTTTCCATGTGTGTACATGAGCCTGTGTGTATATGTACAAAGCACTTACAGTAAACATTAATGGAAGCGATACAGTAAGGCAATTACAACACAAAAACTAAAAAAAAACATCCTTTTAACTCTGTTTTCTTCATGTTTGTTGCAAAATCATCTCGTCTCACCGTCTATAAGCATAAAAAATGGCAACGATAAGTTGGGCTGTCACAATATTATGATATCAGATTTTGACTACATAATTATCATGGCCAAAAGAATTCACAATACTGATATTATCTATGAATGATTAAATAATAATAACAATAATAATGATATCAGTCAACTCTTCTTGAACTTTGTTTATTGTGCGTATGCTTTTTGGCAAAAAAGAGTGTAGGCAGGTGGAGAGAGCGTCTGTAACCATAACTGTAGAAAAGTGTGATTTAAAGGATAACATCAGTATTTTTCAACCTGTTGTTGTGTCTAAGTGACTACTGGGGAACAACACTTCTTTAAATTGGTCCAGTATTGAGGCATAACGCTGTGACCAGCAGGACCAAAACAAACTGTGAGGGCCGCACTTGCTAACTCCTGTTATTCCCCGTTCCTTCCCAGGGTCACAATTTCCTCATATTTCTCCTGATGTATGGCAAATTTTGACACTTTAACCCATTTCTGGCACTGAGCAGTGTAAATAGAGCTACTCCAATGCTGTTTCCCTGTGGAAGAGAGCAGTTTATGTGCAGGGTTTTTTTTATCTTATTTTTTGGAGGGTTTTTCTGTTTTTATTAACAGTGATAGTGTTGAAAGGAGGAAATAGAGGGGACGACATGCAGCAAAGGATCCCAGTCTGGATTCAGTCCCGGGGCTGCTGCAGCAAGGACTGCTCTAACAAGGGGGCTACAACAGTGCCCCTATGCCCTGTTTGAGCTCATGTTTGAGCTGCGCATGCCACTGAATTCAGCACACACTGAAGTGGATCATTTCAGTCCAGTTGCCTGTTGACCTCTCAGGTGGTCTTGATCAGGTCTGCTTAGTGTCCCCAGAGTCACAACTGAACATGCAGAAGCAGCGTTCAGTTTTTAAGCACCAAATATTTGGATCAAACTCCCAGAAAACTTTCCTGTTTGCTGCTGCCTTTTATTAAACCAAATAATTGTCTTATACTGCACTATAACTTTTACTATTGTGTGTTATACTCTATTTTACCTTCTATTTATTATGACTAGGGCACCAGAGAGGGGAGGGCTCAAATGCACGACTCCAAATTCATATGTAGTCAAAAATACTTTACCTTAAGAAAAGGGTTCGGTACACAGGCATTCAGAATCAGAGAACAAATCCAAAGGGCAGGCAACACAGAGTCAAAGTCAAAAATCAAAAAACTTTCAAAGCGGGAAGACATCAAACGAAGGAATGCTGGTAACGCAGACAAAGATGAACTGGCACAGAGAGGAGACAGAGCAAACATTAAATACACAGGGAAAGGGGAGGTAACACCATTCAGGTGGGAACAATCAGTGCAGGTGAGGGAATTAGGTCAGCTGTCACTCATGCAAATGGAGGGAAAACACACAGGGGCAGGAAGTCAAACAATCTGAAACGAGAGGAAACAGGGGTAAGACAATAAAACAGGAAACAAAAAAAAAAAGAGACAGACACATTACGTAAGTCATGCAGGTGTAACGCTATTCCAGCTTTTAGTTTTAGCTTGCTTTTATTTTCTGATCTTTATGTTTCGTGTCTTAATGCACTTTTGCACTTTGTCGAAGGCAACTGGACTTAGATTTGTCTCTGAAGACGTTTCGCCCCTTATCCAAGTGGCTTCATCAGTTCTAACGCTACAGTCTGACTAGTCCCCACTAGTCTAATGGCACGAGACTAAAGATATTTTAGATAACACTAAGCTAAACTTTCTGTACTCTCTGATCATTTCAACCATGGAGGTATTCCTCTAGTCCACCAATGTCTTCTGGCAGCACGTCACCTCACCAGATTTCAGGGACTCTTTCTGTCTCTTTCCATAATGTCAGACACTTAGAAAACCAATCAGAGCCTGTCATGACAAAAACAA
Source organism: Pterois miles (assembly GCA_947000775.1). Lineage (NCBI taxonomy): Eukaryota > Metazoa > Chordata > Actinopteri > Perciformes > Scorpaenidae > Pterois > Pterois miles. The sequence continues at coordinate 3,341,459 of CAMQGK010000568.1, read as the reverse complement.
GCACTTTTAGTGGATGTAAATGAAGGTCCCGGCTGCCGTCTACAACGCTCTCCATCAATACTGGACCAGTTTCAGAAATTGTTGTTACTATTAGTCAGTTAGACACAACAAAGTTCCCCCTGATTATTTACACAGTACTATCTTATTAATATATTAACATATCAATATTTCATTTTTAAATATCAGTTATCGTCAATACCAACATATCGCAACACCCCTAATCTGAAGACACAATTAATAGCAATGGTTTTTTTCTTAATAAATATTACACCGGAAAACAAATGTTTAGTATCCACCACCAAGACATGATGCATAATTACATGATTTGTCATGAAAAGCAGTTTCAGCAGATGGCTGCATGTTGTGATAAAGTTCGGTCAAGCTTCTCAGTTGGGAGGTATGCGCCAATAACAAACACACTTACAGAGAGCACTGTAAAGCTTTTCTGTACATTCATTTTTTACATTTCAAGTGTAAACGTATGACATCTTTACATAGTTTAATATGTTTTTGAGATAACATTCCACCGCAGGGATCACCAGGGGGCACATTGACAAGATAAAGCAGCTATAAAAATACAGATGGGAGAGACTAATTATCACAGCAGAAACAGGAGCGTTGGCAGATTTGAGGAAGCTGCTCTATAACTGTCGCACTAATGCAGCAGCAGTCAACTTTTCCCCACTTATATATGACAAACAAGGTAATACATATTTGAGGCCGTGGACCAATGTGGCTTCTAAGGTTGTAAACACATAACGATGAAGATGATCTGATCAGCAGTGAATCAATCCCAAAATCTGATGTAGTTGGAGAAGTTAAACTCTGACAGACCAGATCATGGGCACTGGAAGAAGGGGGGCCAAGGGGTCAACAGCAAATCCTCCGCTATCGTCTTGTCTGTGGACTCCCTCGTCCCATGTGTGAAATCTGACCGTTGCTACTCTGAGCTGAGACTCACACACTTTCACTTTGGTGGCGGCAGTGGGCACATAATGTAATCGGTGTATACCCGACTACCATGTAACACCGGTCAACCACCGCAGCAAGCCTACTTCTAATGTAGACTACTTTATTTTTAGGTTTACTTATGCAACATCGTGGTTTGGCTTAAAATATTTGTTACATAAAATTGCTATGTTTATTTCATAACTTGCATTTGTTCAGTCCATAAGTTTATGTAACAAAACTCTGACCTTCTTGCAGTTTAAACTGTCAGTTGCTCTGAGCGTCTAATAGTGACGCAGATGGGTTTACATTGCAATTAATTGATAGCCCGATGCGTCCCACAGCCTCCGTCCGTCGGTATCAGATGCCTCGGAAAACTGATCAAGCTGCGGTACTTGACGTGTTGTGAGTTAGACTTGGTTGGTGTAACTCCCAATCACTGCTCTGAAGCAACACTAGGTATGTGGGGTAGCGATCATGCTCATGCCAACGTGTACAGTAGTTAAAAGCAAGTACGTAAGAGCTCTTATACAACAGCATTCAACATTTACTAATGATGGTAATGAACATGAAAATATCCTGTCATGAAAGTGCAATAAGAGCTCACTGTAGGTCAGAGCACAACTATCAAACAAATATCAGCTGAAATGAAAAGCAGAACACAAGCTGTTTTCTGTAACACTCTTTCAAAATGAATCATAATTTCAAATGGTCCTGGCTGTGTGTTCAAAAAATGTACCTAATGAAATAGCTAGTTTGTGCGTGCAGCGGATACAATAGGAGATAGTAGTTTAAACTTGGGCGAGGGTCTCCTTTCCAGTCCATACTGGACAGATGACCATACACTGTACTGGCTGAAAAGTGCAATGCACCAGTTCTCCAGTGTTAGATTCAGTCAGCTCAGCCCACAGATCAGTAGCAACTGTCATTGGTCTTCTCAGTCTGTGTCCCTCAGTACTTACCCGTCAGAGCGCAAATGTTGGTGCAGGCGTTTCTCAGGCTGTAACAACAGATGATCTCCTTAAAAGTCTTCCTCATCTCCTGACTCCTGAAGGCATAGATCAGCGGGTCAATCACAGAGTTACACATGATGAGGATGAGGTACATGTTGAAGTGGGACATGAAGCACACGCAGTAGAGGTTCCGCGGACATGAGATCATCAGGATCAGGTGGAGGAAGAAGGGCGCCCAGCAGACGATGAAGATCCCCAGCAGGATGGTGAGCGTGATGGCCCCCTTCATGCTGGCCCGCTGGTGGATGGAGTTGTAGCCCGGCAGGGCGGCGATGCGCTTGACGTGTGAACGCGCCAACATGAACATGTGGCTGTAGAGGGAGGCCATGATGAGCAGCATGGCAAAGAACATGGAGACCAGGCAGATGATGACGGGGGTGGTGTCTGAGTAGATGATGAAGATGATCCCACAGCCTGTGCAGAAGGTCCAGATTCCTCCAATGATGCAGCCGGCTCTCCTCACTGTCATGATGTTGTGGTATCTCAGTGCATAGAAGATGGTGACGTACCTGCAGACCAATAACATGTATTGATTTCTGAAGTAACCTGTAATCTTCGATTTTCTAGCAACATTAACCAGCCACTGAGGAACTGCAGAAACCAGTGTGGGTACAGACCTTTCACATGTGGAAAAACAGAAATAGACCGGACCTTCCCGCTCAAATCAACGTCAAAGAAAGTACATTGCTAAAAAGTGAAAGTCAATTGTTTGTTCCATTGCAACGTCAGCAGCCAGCAGTAGTACACCTCCGCCATTTTGGACTGAAAGCAACTATTGGACAACAGTAAAACTTCCGTAAAGAACACAAAAAACCCAAAATTATTTCTATTCTATTATCATATTTAATGCCTCTACTGAAATGTCCGGTGTTGAACAATAAAAATCTTAAAATTATGCATACAATTATAACTGTTTACTTAATTATTTATTCATTAAAACTTTTATTCCCGGCTGCTTCCTAGAGGAACATAAAGTGAGCGATGGACATAAATGGAAGTGATGAATATCCAGCACACAGATTTTTAGTGCAATTTCAAACTTCTTCATGTCAAGGATCCCAAATGGAGTCCAACAGACCTCAGGATAGAGAAGAGGATGTGTCCTGTGCTATTGCCCTGTGTGCTCGTAAATGCCTTCTACTCCATTAAAATCTGTTGATGTCATGCTACTAGCACTACTAGCTACTGGCCTATAATCGGTTGTTTGGGAACAGAGACATTAATACATCCACCACAGAACAGGCTGACAGCATACAGTCCATGGATGGATTAGAATATAATAAGTGATGAATTATAGCCAATATAGCCATTATTACAGCCGCACACAGCTAGCAGGAAGCTGGGAGAAATGGATATGTCATATGCTGACAAAAATAACTCTGGATTCAGCTGAGACGTAATCCAGGCGTAATTATCACAGTGCTACTCAGGTGTAATTTCAGGTCATATTGTGCGATACTTTCAGGTGAAATTTCATTCCAATCACAGTGCAATATCAATTTTTCCACTTGTGCATTTGTGTTAATAGTCTGTTCATTTTCAACACTGTTTGGGGGCGGCAGTAGCTCAGTCCGTAAGGACTTGGGTTAGGACGCGGAGTCCCCCATAGACCAAGACCAACTGGTAGCTGGAGAGGTGCCAGTTTACCTCTTGGGCACTGCCGAGGTGCCCCTGAGCAAGGCACCAAACCCCCAACTGCTCTGGGCGCTTGTCAGGAGCAGCCCCCTCACTCTGACATCTCTCCATTGACATGTATATGTACTGTGTGAACAACAGAGTGTAAAACTGAATTTCCCCACTGTGGGACTAATAAAGGAATATCTTTCTTTCTTATTTCTTTATATTGTTCCTATTGTTTATATTTCCTTCTATTTAAATTGTTCATGTTTTGCTTTTTTTACTGTATTGTAGCTTGCTTATTATTTTTGCGCATCTCCTTTGTTGCAGTACACTACAAATTTCCCCACTGTGGGATTCATAAAGGAATATATTCCGAATTTCCCTCCGGGGATCAATAAAGGTTCATCTTATCTTATCTTATCTTATCTTATATCTTTTCGTATAATGATTTGAATGAGGGCTATTTAAATGTTCGTAGTGGGAAGTTGATTACCTCAAAAAAACAAAAACAAAAAACAAAAAACAAAACAAAAACAGACATCTCTTTTACATCTATGGCCGTGGACTCATTGTTTCAGTCCAAAATGGTGACAGACATTCACACTTCAAAAATCAGGAAAGTGCTGCTGATTTGTGGATTATTTTACAGAACAAAGTGCCACAGAAGACATTTTAAAAACCATATTCACAGATAGAGCTATACTAACCATCTACCATATGTAAATAAACTTTCACACTCATTTTAGAAAGAAACAGAAAATTAGTAATTACATTTTGGACAGAGATTAATTCAGACAAATAATTGCTATAATCTTATGACTGGAAACATATAAAGAGCTCCATGCTGCTTTTCTGAGCTAATTGCATTGCACGGCCTCTATTGTTAGAAAATCTTATGTAACTTACTGTTTCTATGTAACATCTTCATTAGCTGAACTAAATGAGAGATTCTCATTGTTTTGGGACAAACAAAGCAACACAATTATGCACACTGGCTTGTCTGAGAGTATTATTGTTGTACAGTGCAGAAGAGAGATAAAAGTGCTTGTATCTATCCATACACACCTCCCTCCATCATTACCTGTCCACAGCGATGGCCAGCAGGCTACACATCGACGCTACGACAGAGATGCAGATCATGGAGTCAAACACATTGTCCATCTGCCGGATGAAGTGATCCTCCACCACCAGCTGTCTGTTGTTGAGGAGGTAAATTATGATGGTCTCCCAGGCGTTGGACACACTCACCAGCATGTCCGCTACTGCCAGACTGCAACAACCAAACAAGGTAGGGTCAGCTCTGGTCACAGGGATAGATGTTCACAAATCTGTATCTGTTTCTATGTGCTTTCTTCCCATGAAGCCAGGAGCCTGCAGAGTAGCTTTCCCAGACAACCCCCTGCATAACAACACATTCATGTCCCAGTATCAGATTTAGCTGAACTGTGTGTGACCTTTTAAAACTTCATAAAATGCTGTGGTGATCTTTTTTTCTGAAACACTTTGGCAATGATTTCAATATTCCAGTTACAAATCAATCAATATTTTTGACAATTCTTACATTGGATGTACATACACTTGACTTTGGATTACTTTTTGTTATCTTATTTACATTGTTATTGATCTTATTTGTAATTATCTGAGTTTTACTTGAACATATTTCAATATTATCATAAAAGTGCTCCATTTGGAGTCAAAATGGAGCAGAATAGGAGCAAAATATTTTTTTATTGATTTTATACTGTGCACAGTGGTAGAATGTGATGATGCACAAGGTAAATGTCATGGCCAAAGGATCCATTGTGTGCACATAGCCTCCTGTAGTGGATATCAGTAGTATTTTATAGACCCCTTTCAAAAGGAAGAAAACCAATATGGCACACTTTGGATATCCATGTGGTCAAATGGAGAGTCCTCCTGGTCCTGTCTTTACTACAGCCTTTGTAGCATCTATGAGCTTTGTGTTATTTATATCTGCTTGGGCTCAGTTGTAGTCAAGGAGATGCTGTATGAATTCAATGGCATCTCTGTGCATGGCATCATTACTATAATGGTGTTATCCACCGTCTGAACTAGAAGACATTTTAGTCAAGGATAAAAATGTAATTTTTTTGCTTTGGTTCATCACAGTTTACTCAGACAAAGTAAACAGTCACAATGTTACTGACACTGGGGATGAATCTCTGAGGTCTTACCTATCCATGGATGAATCATGTTCTACTGTCAGGATATAGTAACCATTTTATAAAAACAACTTTTTTTTATTATATGTGCTCCATTTTTACCCACTGCAGCTTTAATAGAGTTCATGTTTTATGCTTAATTTCACACATTCTCTACAGGATTAGCAAAGTTGTAGTTTATTAAACTTGTGCCGTTCTTCAGTGTGTATCGTGTTCTTGGTGTAATATCCAGGGCTGGATTGAGTGGACCCCTGTTTCTCCCACAGGTAAACAATAAAGGCCTTAAAACTAGATTCAAACTCTGTCCCATCTGCAAGATAAAGGAAAATTAGTCTCTAATGTGCCTCCTAAAGGTGCCGATCATTTCAATTTATATTCTGTTTTCATTTGTCTAGAAGACCTGGATGAAAACATGACATATTAAAATGAAAGCTCAGTTACACAATACAGTTGTTATACTCTCCCAAGACGGCAGAGTGGATTTTTTTATGAAAGTGGAGATAATTCGCTCATCAGCTTGACAGAAACAGATTTTCCAAATAAACTGAGGCAGGATCTGTCTTTGCTTTTCCTTCCCCCTCAAAAAATATCACACAGTACGTGTCGCCGGAGGAAACAGATTAGTTCCCGATACAGTCATAAATTTTCGTATTAAAAGTGAAAAAATAAAACGTAATGTGGTTAGCCCAGAGCTTTGAGAGTTTATGAGATTGCTTTGGTCTCAGAGAAATTACATAATGGTAATTAGGTAGTTTGTTTTTCCTGTTTTCGCTACATGTGATGAACTCATGACACATGACATGAATTGGGTGACACAAAGTGCAAATTTTATGACTTAAAGCTTCAGTAGGCAGGATGTTTTTGGCATCTTTGGGCAACAACTCCATAATAACATTTCAGCATATTGTAATTCAAGTTGTCAGAGAGAAAACTAGACATCTGCACCTCCTCATGGCTCTGTTTGCAGATTTTAAAAAATCTAGCTCGTAATGGGAAACTTTCAGAGAAAGACTGTTCCTATTGGCTGTGCGCTGGCTGGTGGTTGGTGCTTGGTGTTTCCACAGCATGGCTGCTGGGTCACAAACTTTCTAATTTTACAGCTAAACAGTAACTACTAGATGTTTCTGAAAACATTTGAGGAGAGAACTAGTCATTACGGTAACAGAATAATGATTCATGTTTGATCAGGGCTGCCTAGTTTGACCGTTGATCAGTTTGCGAGTGATTGACAGCTGCCTCGGTTGAATGAACAGCCAACAGAAACGCTCTCTCTCTGAAATGACCTGTGATTGACCAAAGTCTCCCGTCAAGGTCTAGATTTTTTAAATCCTGAAAACGGAGCCATGAGGAGCAGCAGAAGTCTAGTTTTATCCCAGAACACTTGAATTAAAACCCGCTTTGAGATTGTTTTGATGCTATTACAATGTCACATTAGATTTTAAGGTTTGTGTTCAACAGCTGAACCATTTACCTGCAGACAAAGAAGTACATGGGTGAGTGGAGGTTCTTGTTCTTGACTATGGCTGTGATGACCAGGATGTTCTCCAGCAGCGAGATGATACCCAGGATCAGAAAGACCTGAGGACAACAGAGAACAGTATAACAGAATAGAAGAGTGGAGATGAGCAGAATAGTAAGATGGCCTAAAAAGGAGTAAATATGGCTCCTGAACCAGGTGATGTTACAGCATGGTAGGCTTCAGCAGCAAGTTGAAAGGAGAAATTGGCTGAAGAAAAAATAAAGCACAAGACAACTTAGAACGCTGGAGTTGGAACAGTACAAGCTACGTTTGATTCGGGATGGTCGGGTCACAGCGGACTCTGGTTTCAATGCTCCTCCTGTGTCTTCAGAGTGTTCACGGTTTGATGTGGCTGGCAATTTGCAGCTGCTTCTAAAATTTTGTGAGAATGATCCTGATACCATCTTTTCACTGAGCGGGTAGCTGACAGTAGAAATGCTGCAATGTGTCTTAACTAGCAAGGCTCAAGTAGCGTATTGTTCCCTTCCTGTGCATGAAAGCCAGAATTACTCTTTGGTCAAGGCTGCTGGGTTAAAAGCATGAGTTGGTGCCAGAAGCCTACAGGTAAAGGTTCAGTACGTGGGAAAAGTCGGGTAAGCAGACTCATATGGAGATCAATCACTTTAATCTGTGGTGTATGGCTCTGGAAGTTAAAACTTTTGATGACTTGTGCAATTTGATGGTCTTGGAGCAGGTTCAAAATTCTCTATCGAGCAATGTTGCTACCTACATTAATGAACGTAAAAACTAAACTGCTGCAGAGGCTGCTGCGCTTGCACAAGGTTGACTTTGTGTCTCATGTCTATGATGATAAAGTGCATTCGGGGAAGTGGTCAGATGACTGGGATGCTAGGCCAGAACGGTTGTCAGCGGGACAATCTGATGCTGAAGTATGTTATTGCTGTAAGGAAAATGGGCACTGGAAAGCTAAATGTCCTGCACTAAGGGTAAAGAACAAGTGTCACGGGCCTGTGAATGTTAGATCTGCCGCACTGGCCGCATCTATTCGCATTGTGCTGAGTTTTGCTTTGTCTCATTGCCAAGTAGATGTGAAAGCAGGAAGTTAGGGTAAGCTTTCAGATTACCTACCATTTGTGTCTGCTGGTCTTCTGTCATTGGGAGGGATTCCTGCAAGAGTGCCACTTAAAATCTTAAGGGATACTGGTTCCTTGGATTCCTTTGTTTTGGGATCAGTTCTGTTATTCTCTCAGAAGAGTGATACTGGTGACTGTCTCGGTCTGTGGTAAGGGGATGGAGGTGTTTCCATAAGTTGATGTTTGCCTGTGATCTGGTTATGGGTGAGGTTAGGAAGGGTGTGCGTTCTGCGATTGAGGGCATAGCTGTCATTCTGGAAAATGGTCTGGCTGGTAGTCGGGTCTGGGCTGATGTTCCTCCACCACTGGTACTAACATACTTTTATTTTTCAGGACAGCCTGAATGTTTTCAGACATGTCCTGCCATGTCCTCGGCTGCTGTTATGCGGACTGTATGCAGAGCGCGGACAGCTGAGTTCAGTAAAGCCTCATGAGTAAATGAATCGCCTTAACTGTAAGTCAGACGCTCCACAAGTTAAAACCCCACAGACAGTTTTCACAGCTCAGTGTGAAGGCGTATTGTGCACAAGGGTTGGCTGGCCATGTTGTACACTAGGGCACGCTTCTTGGTGGCTGATGCTGCAGGCCCACGTTCTTAAAGTTATGCTGTACTGCTTCGCATGCTGGTCTTCCACATTCCTGCTCCGTCTCTCCCTTCAAACTCTTAAATAAGCTTCTCCAGAAGTTGCTGAGTTGAGGACGGTGCAGAGTGGTTGGGGGAAACCAAGGACGGTGGTAACAGTTTCTAACTGATTAGACCACATTTTGTTTAATTGATGAGAAAATGTATTTTTGAATATTAAAGTTTATTAAAATTGTTATAGTTATGGGTAAATGGGTGTGTAGTAGCTTCCTGCCCAGGTTTCGGTAGGACCTTCTTGTACATCATACCTTTGTTCCTCGGTTTTTCATGCCCTGAGAAACTTGGCAGTATATGTCTACCAGGTATTTGCATTTTCTTTTTTGATTTGACTAAGACACATCCTGGGGATTTCAGAGTGGTACTGAGTGCAGATTTAATATACTGACTTCATAATGCAATCTATTCCAGAAATATCCTACATTAGGCTAATTCACCCTATTTCACTGTGTTTTGTAATACAAAAAGATATCAAAAATCTCCTCTGTAATAACCTTTGACTCTAATATGCCTATATAATGAACCTGCTTTATCTGACATTCAGATTTATGTTTTGGACATTTATGCAAATTAGCACATATTTAATAAGATATTGCCCCATTTGCAGATTTTAACATTTTTTTATGAAATCTGTAAAAGAAAAATAATTGCCTTACTGTCAGTGTTAATTTATGTTAAAACAGAAAGAACCAAAAAACATTTTGGTGTTCAGTACCACACACAGTGTTCATACCTCTACAGCGATGTGGACCTGTTCACATGCTGCGAGCGGCGTAGAAGTGCTGGTTTGGTCTGGTAGCAGTATAGGAGGCAGGGTGTAGTTCTGGTGATAGTAGGAGTAACCGAAGGAGGAGTTACTCAGCAGCACCTCCTCTTGGGAGGAGGACTCGGACAGATTCATCACTGCTGTGGCTCTGCTCCAGATCACTGCTGCTCTATTATGGATGCCATTTTTTCAAGCAGGCTGCAAAGGAAAACACATGTCAAAGTGAGAGTGTCATATTTCTACATACTGCAGCTCAGATGCCTTATACATCATTTTTGGGGTTGATACAGTTTCTGACTATGATTTAACACTGTGATTTGGTGCTAAATTTAACCCTTTTTTATTGCTTGATAATTCATAAAAATGAGCAATAATTCCTCCAAAATACCACATTAAGACACCAAGACCTTGAGGAACACCATAAAAAAGCCATGCTGTGATCTGGTATCAAAAACTTTTTAAATTTGGAGATTTCTACAAATTATAGGCTACAATAGGTTCTGAAATGTATATGTAACTACTGATATTTTTGATGCACAGGGTTATCCCTTCGAATATTTAGGCAGGCATGGATGACATTAAATAAGAAAAGCTGATAAACAGGAGAATAATTAATTTTCAAAGCAATACGATGGAAATTAATGCAGAAAAATTCAGCAGAATGCAGCAAATGAAACGTTTGATGCTACAAATTTTCTCTGGTTTCTGGCTTTGAGAGAGAGTAGCTCATGTTCACAAACGTTGAACGTTATAAGACCATATAATATGCGCTACCACCAATGTTGAAATGAAACCTGTCATTGACATGAATACACAGGCATGCGATTGACCGAACACATGATCCCCTCTAGGCTTAGGCCTTGCGGGGATATAATCATCAAAAGATACCATTCAAACGATGTCCCCATTATGACTGTGAGAAGAAGTCTCAGCGGAAATAAAACAAAAAGGCACTGAAGCTTGTTTTTGACATTCCCTTTTGGTCATGAAAGAAAAAAAGACGAGGGGCCCTGACATATCACTGTGACCGGGACACATGAAAGCCTCATGTTTAAGTCCTGGCCTCAGTTGACGAGATGTACTTCACTTTACCCACAAAACGACCATTTGTGTATCAATGCTCATCCTGTGTTACCTTAAAGAGTTGAATGACACTTTATTTTTCTCTGTTCGGGAAGAAGTCAGCATACGACTGGATAAATGAGACTTGGATTACACGGCACGAGTTGTGTGAGAGTTTGTAAACTGATGTTTTGATGTAGTTTTGCTTCAATTCAGCATTATTTTTCTTCATTTCGCATTCTTGGTTCACCGTGGAGGCATTAGAGAAGTAACACGGGGCGAGTAATTGGTCATTTTCGCGGTGAAGTACTCCCATAACGCTTCCCTGTTTCTCAAGAACAGTCAGTATGACTAACAGACCCTCCGGTGATGTCAAATGACACTGTTAGAGTTATTTATACAGTTGCACAGAGGTTAAATGAATGCTTTTACTTAAAAGCAGGGTTGGTAAAAGATTGTATAAACATTTTTTTGTTATGTTAGTAAATGATAATTTTGGGGGAGTGGCTTTGGAGGGAGACCTGAGTCAGTGTTGCTGACTTTCTCTAGATTCAGGGACTTTTGACCCTAGTTAGTAGCTATTGCTGCTAGCTACCGTCATTGGAAAAGAGTTGGCGACACTGGCCTTGTATTTTTTGGCTGGACTGTTTTTAAAACTCTTGTGTACTCTTGCTTGTTTCTCAAGAGTGCCCCTCTCTTTACTAAAAAAAAAAAAAAAAAAAAAAAAAAAAATCAGTCATGTGGTACTTGGGGCATTTCCAGGAAAAGAGCTGCTTAAAAGCTGCAAAAGAAAACATCTAGATGTTGAATGGAAAAAGAGAGGAAAGCAAAAATACTGACGACAAAACAAAGCCATTCAAGCAAAGCTGAGCAATTGTTTAATTCTCCATTATGCCCATCACCCCAGTTTGGAGTCTGTCTCATCTGAGCAGAACGCTATTATCCAAACCCCATGACAAAATGACACTATGAGCTTACAGCAATCAAATTTTGCCGCATGGCTAAATGATGTTTGAGTAGTTAACGCATTTAACTTGTTATGTATGCACTTTGAATGCAATAATTGCAGGAAATATTAATTATATGAGCTTATTTAGAATTTAATTTCCCCAGAACTAATTGACATAAAGTTATCTTAAGCTGCTCAAAGACGAGAAGTAACTACTGTGACTTGAAAGTATAATTTATGTTGAAACCATTAAATAGTGTCAGTGTCATTCAAAACCCAGTGGCTGGAGAAATTATATTTCAATTACTTACATTATAGCCGCGTCTTTTCAGAGTGTTTTAACAGTTAACAGTTTCCAGTTAACAGTTCCCAGTTTCCCAAATCCATTTATCATCTATTTATATCAGTATCATATGATATTCTTCCCAAATACACAGATACTTGTAAGGACTGGTAATAGTTCCCATGTGACCCAGCATGATAGAAGGAAGAAACGTTAATAACTGCTTGTCAAACCCTGAAGGAATTAGATCTGAAATATCATTCAACAAGCACAGAAATTAAAATCGGGATAAAATGGAAAAGGAAAAGCATCCTGTCTTACACAAAAATGATAACCTCTTCTACCCAACGGACCCGGTACTGCCTTCGGCTGAGCTGTGTGTTAAAGCACTGCCTTTAAAACCTCCATAAAATGCTGTGGAGGTCTTTTTTTAATAGCTTTTATAAGACGAGGCCTTAACACCACTAAAACAACACTCCAAGTGTGTTTTGACCAAACAGTGTTTGTTTGATTTCAATATTTTAGTTACAAAATAAACACTCCATTAATATATTGAATGTACAGACTTGACTTTGGATTATTTTTTGTTATTTTATCTACATTGTTATTGATCTTATTTGTTATTATCTGAGTTTAATTTGATCAAATTTCATTATTATAATAAAAACTTTGTTTATTTTGAGACAGAATTATACAAATTAGTTTTTTATTGATTTTGTACTGTGGTAGATGGTAGAATGTGATGATTCACAGGGTAAATGTCATGGCCAAAGGCTCCACTGTGTGCACATAGCCTCCCTTAGTGGATATCATTTTATAGACAGACTCACTTTCAAGAGGTAGAAAACCCATTTGGCACACTTTGGCCTAATGGAGAGTCTGTCTGGTCCTATCCTGAATAAACCTTTGTAGAATCTATGAGCTTTGTGTTATTTATATCTGCTTTGGTCAGTTGTACTCAAGGAGATGCTGAATGAATTCAGCAGCATCTCTGCGTGGCATCATTGCTATAATGGTGTTATCTACTGATCTAGAGAACATTTTGGTGATGATAAAAATGTTAAATCCTTCCTTTGGTTCATCACAGTTTACTCAGACATAGCTACAGTCACAATGTTTCTGACACTGTGGATGAATTCTCCGAGGTCTTACCTATCCATAGAGACCAAGATCATGGTCTTGATTTATTTTTGATACGTCTGTCTAGGCGAATCACACCTTCCAGCACCCGAGGGCTTAAGAGGTTAAGTTAGACAATGCTGTAGTTCAGACTGGATAAGATACAGAGATGTCAAGCACGAAAGATGCTTTGAGAAAGTGGAACCAAATTGTTCTGTGTGGTTCATGGACAATCCCAATAGCTTTTAAGATTAACATTATGATTTGTTTAAATATTACTTTAGTATTTCAGTATACTTATCCTATTTTTTTTAAAGCTGTCAAGACAATCAGAACATCAGAGACAACTCAGCTGGAGACAAAGCTATGAATTAACATACAGCACAGCAGGGAATTTGTGGCGTTAACTACACTGGAAGTGAAAGTCTAGGCACACAAGTTACATAAAAGGCCTGAGGCTCTGGGGGCCCTTTTATCTTTTTGAAGAGACCAGTATTAAAGGGATAATTCAGGTGTTTCGAAGTGGGATTGTATGAGGTACTTTTCTATAGTAGGTGCATTACTCACAGCCAACGCATTCTCACTGCGGCATCGAAGACCGGTGCACGGGGTACCCCTGTTGCATTACTTTTGGAAGGACCAGAGATTGCATGTCAACGTACGCTCGTTAAATGCATAACGTCCTTTCAAAATAAACCATTTTCACAGGAAGTTTGGTTTAGGCAACACAACCATTAAGGTTAGGAAACGGCCGTGGTCGACGTTAACTTTGACAAGTGACACATGACTCACGGGACCAACGATACCGACGAGTCACATGACTAATGACTCACATGACAAAATAAGTCAACATTATTTTTAGTTTAATACAGGACATGAACACCGATCTCCTGGTTGACAGTTTTGTGTTTGTTTGTTCATCACATACTGTCTCTAAAGGCTGCCTCCGTGAGTCATTGCTAATGGCGAGGGGCGCTTACCGAACGGCGGTATATGACGAGGTGGGAGTGAGAGAGCTTGGAGAATCAGCCTGGGGCACCGACAATACAATGCTGTGGACAGGGATGGTAGAAAAAAACGTATTTTAATCACCTAAAATGACTGATATCCGTTTAAGCGTAAGCTACATTTAGAACAATTTGCAAAACTCTTGTGAAATAGGAAGGCATTGACCTTGAGTGGATGGTTAAGATGGGTCGTCGGGTAGTATTTTTTTAAGTTAATTGTGGGTTCCCATCTAAAAACAACCTCCTCCCAACCTTGCACATGTTGATACTTTTTTCTTGTTCTAGAGGGTGTTTTGAATTTCCAGGGTAGGCACTTCAGCCAAAACTCTGAGGTTAAATTACTCTTTCACCATGCAGAAGTACTTGAGTTCATTACTTCTGAGTTCATCACATCTATGGAAAGGAAGGGTAGGTGTGGATCAGCTATGGCAGGACGCTTTAGTGAGGCTTTACACAGCTTCTCGTGGTCTCAAGCATGGAGAAAACATAAAATGCTTAGGAGTAATTCTTGTAAAATCTCAGAAATAAAGAAGAAAACTGACCAATAGTGACATGGCTCGGCCTTTGCTGCCTTTGCTGTGCCCAGGAGCCCATCGTCTTATAATCAATCCACCCTTTCATGGTGCAAAATAAAGAAGCAGTAGATGCAAGTAACAAGGCACTATGAAGTCAACTCTTTGAGACATTAACTGCTCAAACTGTAGGGACCTCAGTTAACGAGACATATGAGGGTTTTCTTAAATAGACTGCTTTGTTTTTTGTCTGTTTCAACAAGAATCCCCTCCAGTAACATTTACAAACAGTAATATGACTTGACATTGAGCCTGCTGGCAGATGTCAAAGTATTTTTTATTCTAAAACTGTTTTCCAAACAAATTGATTTCAAGGCCAAGATGTATGCAAGAAAATATCTTGATGACACCAATGTTGGATTTTTTATGGATATTTTCTTTCAGATATTACACCACAAAGAAAGGGCTCTCAGTTTTAATGGAAATGGTATTTTTGTGTTAGCTGAGGAGTCAACAGCACGGCCCAGAGTGACTGGAGGAGCGTTTAGGAGGAGCGATCTGTTTAAAAAAAGCTCAAACCCATCATGAAGGGACTTCTTCATTTGATTCATGTGCATCTTGTACATGTGCAGCTGCTCTGATCTGACTTGTGTTGCTGTTTGAAGACGTAATGTGATGTGTGGCTGCTCTGATGTGAAGATGTAAGATTTGCTCTGTATAAATTATGCTGTTAGTTATGATCAATAGACAATTACGTACCTAACCACCCCGCACTGGAGTACCAGTTCAATTTCTAGCGTTTATTTGAAGAACCTGTAATTTCTGATTGATTGCATTTCTGTGTTAACACACCTCTTGCTAAAATCACCTCCTCCACTGTGAATTACCTCTTTCTTTCTGGAAACAGTCCTAGGGGAGATTATTGACTGTGATCTTGTACCCCTGAATGCAAGACCCACACCTTGATCACAACATGAAGAGAACCATCTTGAAGTCTCTAACAGCTAATGATCACCCGACTTCAAAAGTCCACCATGGATTCACAGTGTGGACATGGTTTCTAAAAGCAACACATGGACATGGTTAAACTGTGAGATGGTATAAAGCTTAATGCAAGAGCTTATAAAAAACATTTCTTAGCCCACACATGCAGACTTTTTATTAGGTACGACAGGAAAAGACTGAGATTTTGAGAATAAATTCATAATATTAAAAGAAAAAAGTCGTAGTTTAATGAGAATAAAGTTATGCTATTTCAAGAAAAAAAAAGGTGACATTCTTGTTTACGAGAATCAAGTCAAAAATTTATGAAAAACGTTGGAATATTATAACAAGATTTTGTTCCTCCACAAAAGACTGTGTCTGTGTTGTCCTTTCTTTTGACTAAACACAGCTTCTTGCAAAGTCTTTTGAAGGTACTGATATACTGAAGTATTTGGTTATTTATGAAACATAAATTCACTACTAATTCACACTAATTTCTTTAATGTAATCACTTGTTGTAGCGGAGCTAGAGTGGAGATAGTGAGAAAACAACTAGTACCAACATATAATGCTAGCTTGCTGGAAAGGAGGCTAAATAACGCTACAAGTTTGTGCAAAATTTTGGGGTCCCTTGACCTCTGACCTCCAGATATGTGAATGTAAATGGGTTCTCTGGGTCCCCACCAGTCTCCCCTTTACAGACATGCCCACTTTATGATAATCACAGTCAGTTTGAATCAAGTCATAGTCAAGTCAGCACACTGACACACTGACAGCTGTTGTTGCCTGTTGGGCTGCAGTTTGCCTTGTTATGATCTGAGCATATTTTTTATGCTAAATGCAGAACCTGTGAGGGATTCTGGACAATATCTGTTGATTGATTTCCAAAAATAAATAAAAACATACATTCGTATAAAGCTGCATATTTGTTCACTCCCATGTTGATAAAAGTATCAAATATTTCACTAATCTGCCTTTAAGGTACATTTTGAACAGATAAAAAAATGTGTTATTAGTTTGTACTTCTTATTGCTTTTTAATCATTGTGAAGGTTCACATTGTGGGACAAAATAGCATACATCAATGGCTATTATATTAAGTGTGACATTTATCTAAGTAGCCTAGCATTTGTATTAACATTGCATATAATCAATACCTGACTGTCAAATGAAATTAATTCAGTACGATTCAAAATATCTGACAATATTTATTGTCATGTAACTAGAACTAGAAGCGTTATAGAAGGTTTTAAATGATAACCTACTGTTTTGGCTGTAGGTCCGGGTCCGTATGGGCCGGATTCTGGGTCTGGACTGCGGGCCGCCTGTTGGTGACCAATGCTCTATAGCCTAATGCTTTTCACTTCTGCCGATTGCATTCATGCTTCAAAAATCATACACGTTCATTTATGAGGATTATCTTGGTGAACAAAACATTTAAGTATCATATATGTGTGTTTAACACAGAGCATATTCTCTGCAATAGTCCAAAGCCCAATGGACCAATCCAATTGTTTTTTGTCAAGGGAACCAAGGAGATGCTAACTTTCTGGTTGGCCTACAAAAATACGTCATCCCTGGAGCACTTTATGCTGATATAAGGAGCTGGGCCATTGATGGCCAAGGCTTACCAGGTTCAACTGAAAACATGCAGAGCACTCACCAGCCCTTTCAGCTAGCTACCATGCTGAAGCTACATAAAACTACACCAGTCAGTGCACATTATATTTTACTCTGTTACATGAGGCAGGCCACGGCTCACTGAATGTAGTTCAGTTTTGCTGCTGGATGTTGGACGTACTTACATTACAACCAAACTTTCCACGACTTCCCCAAAGTCAATGAGCGTTGAGCGGTTCTCCACACAGCTGCAAGCACAATTTCTTGGGGACGAGCAATCGGCCCAGTCCGAACAGCCACCTGCTCCAAACGGCCATGCACTCCTAATGGGTATGAACCCCTGACAACGCTGTAAGCAACAATACCGGGAGGTTACCAGAAGCAAAGTAATCAGCCTGCTCCAAACGGGCACGCTCTCTCTATGGGCATGAACCCTCGACAACGCTGCAAGCAACGATGCCGGGAGGCTAACGTGAGCAAAGCAATCAGCCGGCTCCAAATGGCTACGCTCTCCGAAAGGGCACAAGTCCCCGACAATGCTGTAAGCAACAACACTGGGAGGCTACCAGGTGCCAAGCAATCAGCCCATTCTGAATGGGCATTACACTGGTCCATAAAAACCTTTGTAATTTTGGATTAATTTAATTACAACTCTCTGTTCTCCAGTTTGTATAAATTGAAGGACAGTCCTGCTGAATGCCTTTGGTCTGACGGCTCACAGTCTAGCAGACAGTGCTCCTGCTGTGCGTCCTTTCACTCTGATCAGCGTGGACATCACCAGTGGAAGCTGATCCAAGATAACAATCTGCAGCTGATCTCATGATGTAGCTGAATCCAATGACAATGCCACGGAGGGAAGCAAAACATTATGGTCATGAGCACCTCTTCAAAGGTTGCCATGGCTACACTATCACAAACACGGTGTTTAAACAGCATTTACTTTTTCTCCCAAACGCAGTGCCATCCAAAGCCAAAAGCTGTGACTGAATCTCAGAGATTCTATTATGCTGTTGTAGTATACATGAATTAAGCAACTGCTTTGTGTGCTCCGCGATCTAGCATGGCTGCCACTCGGTGGAAAGTCTCAGTGACTCTACTGTCTAACCGCTACTTTTACAAGGACACCTACATGTTCTGCTTACAACAGCTGCAGTCACCACGAGCAACCACGCCGCTTTCAGCTGAGAGTCACTTAACTTGGTCAGCAGACACTTTGTATGTGTTCTGTTTGCGATGCCTGCCGATTAATGATGTTTAATTTGTGGTCATTAGTTTGCCCTGGTTAGAGCAGCTAATGCTATATTTCACAATAATGCCACAGTTAGTTGATTGAGCTAATTGTGGGACCACCTAAACGTTAGCTAAGCTACCTAAGCAGTGTCAACTTAGCTGACGTTACTTGTTTCAGGCTAACGTTAGGCAGCTGAGAACTGCTCAGGTTCCTTCCAAACTCCCAGACATTGTTGTCAAAAGTAATGTTACATAGAAACTAGGGCTGTCAATTGGTTTAATTAATTAATCGCAAATTTATCGCATGATTGTGCATAGTTAATCACGATTAATCACACATTTTTTATCTGTTGGAGGGAGATTTTGTCAAATATTTAACACGCAAATATGCTTGGTTTAAGCAAATGTATGTATATATCTATACTGAACAAAAACAGAAACAACACTTTTTGCTCCCATTTTTTATGTGCTGAAGTCAAAGATCGAAGACTTTTTCTATGTACACAAAAGGCCTATTTTTTGACTAGGTTACTTCACATATTTGTCCTGATGTGTCTATATAGTTAAACTGCCAATATAAGAGCCAAGGAATTGCGTACTATATGTTGGTTTCCTAGTTTACAGTTAATGTTACAAAATTTCTGATGCGCATAGACTAATACTGGTACAATTTACATTTTGAGGTCCACAACAACCCTGTTTTAATGTGTTATGCATCAGTATATACATGTGTTTAGTGATTAATGCTCTTTAAATAGGCTAGCTATCCCCTATGGAGGGGATATTGGGGGCGGCAGTAGCTCAGTCTGTAGGGAGTTGGCTTGGGAACCGGAGGGTCACCGGTTCAAGTCCCGACATGGACCAAGAACTGAGTGTGAACCGGTAGCTGGAGAGGTGCCAGTTTACCTCTTGGGCACTGCCGAGGTGCCCCTGAGCAAGGCACCAAACCCCCAACAGCTCGGGGCGCTTGTCAGGAGCAGCCCCCTCACTCTGACATCTCTCCATTGATGCATGTGCATGTGTGTGTTTCGGGTCTGCACGTACCGTGTATACGTTAACAAACAGAATGTAAAAAAAAATTGAATTTCCCCTTGTGGGACTAATAAAGGTTGTTGTTGTTGTTCTTCTTCTTCTTCTGGAGGACGGGTGGAACCTGCCAAAGTCAAAAAAATAAATGAATAAATAAATAAATGACTAGATAATAAATAAATGTCATTAAATGCAGTAAAGATAATATTAAAAATAAATATAGCCATTAATTAATTGTTAAAATGTGACAAATTGATATTTATATTTATTAATTATTTATCTTTGCATTAGTTCCCTCATTTATTTACTCTTCTGTTAAAATTTTCTCTTTTATTTATTTATTTACATATTTATGTATATATGTTTATTACTTTTTCCAATGTATTTATTTATTTTGCACATATTTTTTATTTATTTTTAATGTACGTATTTATGCATTTACTCCTTTATTTATTTCTGCATGCTTTTCCCTTTGCATTTCACCTTTTATTTTTTTCCCTAAACTTATTTATTTCTGTATTCTTTTTACATTTCCTTGTGCTTTTCTGCCTCATTATGCAAATGTGTCATTACAGGGTCAGGGAAAATAAATAAATAAATAAATAAATAAATAAATAAATAAAAATAAATAAATAAATAAATAAATACAGATATAACAATTCATGTCACATTTTATCGATACAATAATGGCTACATTTATTTTTAATATATTTTTGCAACATTTAATGACATTTATTTATCAAGTCCTTTATTTATTTATTAATTTATTGATGATTTTGGCAGATTCCATCCTCCATAGTCCTTTATCTTTAAGACAAATTACAGCTTTAATTTGATATGTATTATTTGATACAGTATACACTGAATATAAGGAATAAAACATTTACTTAACTTAAGTCTGCTCAAGTTAAAAAAAAAAAAAACACATGCAGAGGCATCTGAATAACAACATTATCACCATACAAGTCATGATTAGGCATCTCTTGAATTGTAGTCCAATGATAATTCATTGTTAGCATTCAAGCAACTTGAATATAACATCATCAATGACAAAAAAATAAGAAATCTCGCAGTAAATAATGTATAAACATATTATCCAAATTTCCACTAAAAAGGGCAAAAATAGATCCATTAGTGTACCACATGTATGTAACATTGTGCAGCCATTTTCCAATTATGTTCTGCTAAAGCCAGCTGGATCTTATGACTCACTATTTACATGAGCATTAATAAAGTGTCTTGCCACGCATCTCTCTCTCCGCAGGGAGAAGCACACGTACTTGTCATAATGCCAAATAATGGAACAGAAATGAGGTGAGTTTTTGTTCCCCCAGCTGGAAATGTGTTCATCAAGGAGCCAGATTCAGCTCAGTCCGTAAAAAGGCAGCTCTTTGCCTCACGCTGAGTGATGCTCAGTGCTGCTGCTGCCGTTGCTTTGGTGACTAATCTCTGTGAGAAAATTATATTTTCTGAAGACGTTTCAGCAACAATTACATTTCCTGCACAAAGGAAGGGCATCTATAAAGTTGTCTTAATTCTAATAAATAAGTGGTCTTGCAGCTTTCACTGTGTTGCTCATGTGCTTTGTTTTCGTGCCACGCAGCGTGACACATGAGCCATGCAGCATCTGGAGCGCTCTGTGTTTGTGTTTCATCTCAAAGGGAAGCTCTATCTGACTGGGGCTCTGTCTGCACTATGAAGTAATGGCTACAGTACAGCAAATCATAGCTACTGTAAATATAATGAATGCATAATATACAAACTCATTTCTCAACAGACATCAGGACTGTTACCAAAGTTGCAAAGGGCAGTTTTCAATACACATGCTGCACAGCTTCAAGTCTATTACAGACAAAAGCTATTAATCATTCATTTATTATCCATAACTGGAGCTGATCCCAGCTCACATCAGGGGAAGGCAGGGTACACCCTGGGCAGGTCACCAGTCTATCACAGAGCTGACAGACAACCGTTCACACTCACGCTCACACCTGTAATGCAATGTAACCATGTAATGCCTACGCAATTTAGAGTTTTATTCCCTATGTGAACTATCGACTATCGACTATTGAGTTTAAGATGTGCAAATACAGGTGGTTGCCCATAAGGTTTAGTTTATAAGTTTATATTAAAATTCATATACATGTAATGTGATTTATATGTTTGCGTGAAGCAGTTAGTCGTTGATTTTGAAATATTAAGTAGAAAATACCATACCAATATCACAAAAAATATCACGCATACAACATGCTCAGCCATGTAACCCAGCAAATCCTGTTCATTCAGTGCAAACTCTACATTTAGTACAAAAGACAAACATGAAGTTTTCATACAAATGTGACAAAAATCATGATCAGTCATGATGTTGTCACTGTAAAATTGCACACACTTGAAGTCTAGCCAATGTAAAACCAGCTGTTCTACAAATGACAAAAAAATGTATGTAAAAATGCAAAGAGGTGGTGGTGAAATCCATCTTGAGTGGGGAGGCAGAGATAAAGAATGACTCACCTCTCGCAGCAGCTGTGACTCAAATCCTTCCCACAAGTGGCTCAGATGAACTGGATGGTGCCTCTGTGGAGCATCAGACCGGTGGATTCATAAATTATGAGAAAGAGAGAGACAGAGTGAGAGAGAGCGAGAAAGGGAGAGAGAGAGAGAGAGAGGGAGGGAGGGAGGGAGGGCGAGAAAGGGAGGGAAGAGGAACCCCCCTTCATATCTGACAGTGTGGACACGACACGCAGCTACTGCCAGCAATTTTTAGCTATCTCCCGCACAGTGGGTTGAAAGAAGCAGCTGCCAAAAGCACCAAGCTTCCTCCATGTTGAAAACACGCCGTCTGTGAGGAGCTCCATCTTAAAGGAATTTAGCTGTTAGATGTGACTTACTGTAGTGCAGCATTCCAACCTGCAGCACAGTGAGAAACACAATGAGCAGCAAGAGGAAGGAGGAAGATCCCTTTAACACAACTTGAGTGGATTTTTTTGTGTTTGTTGGATTAAATCACATTTTTTTTTTTTTTACGAACTTAAAATCGACTTCTTTTTTAAACTGAATCTATATATTCCTTCATTTGAGTCTATGTGGAGGTAAAAGAAAGTTATCGTTTTCATTGTTGTAGTCTCAGTCACGTGACGTCAGGGCCCTTCCGTATCCGCCAACTGAAACAAACTGCAGCTCGCCAAAGTGAAGAAGCAGAAAACAGCGGAGAGTCCACATGGATACGACCTGCACCCTCACATGTTAAATCCAAAGTGGTAAACACTACACAAACAGTAAAGTATGGAAACACTTTGGGTTTCACACATTGCAGGAAAAGCAAAGCTAGACATCACGGCTAAAGCTGCATGCTAACTGTCATGGGCAGGAATCATTGTTGTATCACAGCAACGTACGGTGAAGCTGGCTGTTACTCTCATCTCTGTGGTCAAATGGGCCGACGCTACAACTGTAGAGCACCATATACTGGCATTTATGTTAAATACATTCAAACGGACCGATGGAGCTGACCATGGATGTATAAAGAGAACAGAGCTGACGGGAGAACTGAAGACCACCATGGAGAAGTTAGAGGAAGAAGACACGTGGGACCATCCTACAAACACAAATGAAACCCGTGAACTGACCATGGTAAATAGGACCCCATTTGAAGGCACCACAGTCACTGAGTGACTGAGTGAGTGATGAAGTTAGGCCAAGTGCTGGAGTTTCCTTGCTGGCTGTTTCTCTTTAAAAATGAAAATGCAGAGAACAGTCTTTTTTGCAAATGAGCCCCTCCAAGGCGATACGTTCGTCTCACGAACCAAATGGACCAAGCTAGGCAATCTAGTTGCTACAATGAAATGAGATTCAGCAGTGTCATCGCCTATTTCTCTATTATTTTCAGGGGGCCCTTGCCCCAAACACAAGCACATGCACTCACATGACCATTCCAGACAATTGCAAAGCCAACAATTGCTATGCCACCATACCACCAGCTAACGTAACAGCCTGCCATGGACTCAGCAGCCAAATGTTATCACAGACACAGATTTCAGTAGGTGCATGTTTCTCATAAGAAACGTAACAATTACACTGCTATAGATTTAAACCTCTGATCCCACTCCATAATAATAAAAAGAAACCAGTACTCATCCATTAGAAATTTATCCTAAAGGTCTTGTGCACAACAAAGTCAATCAACTGTTTAAGAACGATGCCCTTTTTTTATTGTAACATCCTGGCCATGAGTATTAGCATCGCCGGGCGATGTGGCACGGTGGTTCGAGCTGAACTTTTATCAGACGCCTTGTTGTTTCTATTTATTCCTGTCGTTTGCCTTAAAACCGCCTCAGTGGATCAGGAACGGCTGATTGGTGAAGTTCAAGTGAGGAGTTATCTATATGATACTTCCTCATTCCACTAGAAAAACCTTAATAAGGTGGCAGCTGGATGGAGGGAGATCGCCAGTGCCGAAAGTTTCTTACTGCTGTTGGCGGTATTGTATGTCATTTTCAGTAAATATCACAAAAAACAACAAATGAAGGAAGGTAAGTGGCTACGTCTACAGTCTGAGCTTGAGCACACAGCTGAAAGGTAGCCTACGTGGTTGGTCTACATCACGTATCAAACTCAAGGCCTGCGGGCCAAATTAGGCCCAGCACCTTGTTCCATGTGGCCCGCGACGGCTTGCAAAAAATATATTATGGTAACCATATTATTTTATGCCACTTTACAGAAGTACAGTGTCTTTAAACTACATGTTCCATAATGCATCTCAATTTTGTTACATGCGCACTGAAGCATCTCGATATCACTGGCTTCCTGCAGCGGCGCGCTAGCCGAGTGATGGGGTTGTAAAAAAAAAAAAAATACATGTTTGTGCTCAATGGAGACGAGCCAGTATGTCTCCTTGGCTACGAGGCAGTAGCAGCGGCCAAGGAAGACAATTAACGGCAGCACTTCAACACCAAACACGGAGCTAAGGATGTCACACCACTGTCATCAACCACACATGATCTCAACAGATCAGCTGCTGGAACACAAACAGTTTATATGCTGCAGACTGAACGTGAGATCAGAGCACATTTATTAGTTGGACTATAGTTCTGCAAAGTTAAACAAAGTTAATGTCATAAATTGTGTTTGATATTATTGGTGATGTTTTAAAAACAGGACTTTATTATTAATGTGATAATTATTTTGATCTTTAATGGATGAGGTTTCTTAATAAATAAAAATAAAAAATAAATTAATGGGATTTATGTTACAATAACACAGAAATGTGAGTGTGTGGCCACATACAGTGTTTTTGTGTCTGTGTGCATGCATATATATTGATGCACAATCGAGCAAGTGTTTTTGTTAATGAACTCATTTTTTTAAATAAATTGTACAATATTTCTGCTTGCAATTATTTTTCCTAGATTTCTACTTTCAGAGCTAGTTATTAAAAAATAATAACTAAATAATAATAAATAAATATTACTAAAACTAATACTAATGAAATGCAGAGGCTATTTTGCAATATGATCAAGAGTAGGTATATTTATATAGTGTTTCAATTACAACGGGCCCTTTGAGGGCAACCATAATGCTGATGTGGTCCAGGATGAAATTGAGTTTGACACCCCTGTTTATAGAGCGTTACAGGAATGAGTCCTAAAACCTGGAAATGTACTTTTGAATGGGGTTTAGTTTGATGCCTGAAATAAGGTCTGTGGTTAACGCAAGCTGAAGAGATTAAATGTTTTATTCTATGACACAAAATACATCAATAAATATCCCACTTGTGAATTTTTAAGACTTAACCCGACTTAAAAATGGTGGTTTGCGAACAAGTGGCTAAATGAAACCACATTGTTAACGTTAGCCTTTTACCTCTGGCGATTCACACTTCAAAAATCATAAAAGTGGTGTTCATTTATGGAGATTATCTTTCTGAACAAAGCGTGTAAATATCATAAATGTTTGTTTGCCACAGAGCTTATTTTCTGTAATAATCCAAATCCCAATGGAGGAACCTCATTGGCTTTATGTTAAGGGAACTAGGGCGAGGCTAACTTCTGGGTTGGCCTACAAAAATATGTCATCCCTGCCGCACTCTCTGCCTTTGAACTCATGAAATCACAAAGCCATCATCACAGCCAACAAGGAGGTTTTGCAGCTGCTTTCACAGGCTGAATCGTAACCCTTGTGATTAGTAAACTAACCTTGATGTATAAAACACCTGAGTGCCCCTTTAATAAAAAAAAATCAGAGCAGCAGCATTTTGCTCTCTCTCAGTACAACACTTTTCATAAGCAGCATTTTTCTCATGTTTTAGTTGGCTGTTGCTTTGTTTTTCTTTGGCTTTCTATGATCCTATACATGATCAACAGGAAAAGGAAGTACCCCACCCTCAGTAATACAGTACCAAGGTGGTAAAACTATACTATGTGTTCCTTATTGAAAATCACAACAGACCTTGTGGAACAATGAAAACCTAAACATGTTGTAATAAGCACAGAATGCCTTCACTCATTTGCAAAGCTAACATAATGTAGTGAAACAGTATCTAAATTAAATGGAAGTTACATTAAGAGATTTTTCAGTGTTTTGAACTGTGAACTAATTAATAGACTCTGGCAGTTCAAAGTAATGTCTCCGAGGCAATTGGTTTAATTGTGCTCTGCTTTCATTTTTTACCCTCCACATCCGCCAAACAGGCTGCCTAGTTTTTTTTTAATCTCCTACATGCAGCAAAGGAGTCTTTAAGCACAATGTGGCAAGGATGTTAATTACAAGTCTGCACGAATACAGTTCTGTTGCAGAACATCACATTTTTTCTGCTACTTTTATTGTGCTCAAAAGACAATGCATGTTTGTGTGGGGTTTTTTTTTTTTCAGCTTTATCAATCCAGAACACAGAGTTCCTTCAGGAGCTCAACATATCATGCGTTTTTTCCCATTTTTCTTCCTTCCTCCTTTGATTCCTTAAACGTTAGCAGCCCTTTATACAAGCTGTGTCTGCTTTGAACGTGACAATCACGGTGTCCAGCAAATTCGCGCTGCCGCGAGGATGACCTGTTTGACATCGCAACATGAATAATGCACTCTGTATCTCAGATTGAATGCAGTTCTCACAGACGCAGATCTTTTAAAATCATCACATAAAAACCCGTATTTCCTGCAACAAAAAGTCCCTTGAGGATGCACAAATGTCACAGTGTTTGAGAAAAATAAAAATAAAAAACAAGAAAAGAATTTCCGGGTGGTTTGTTTGACGCCAAGCCTCAGGATGACAAAGGCTGACATTGACTTTTAGAAAAGCATTTGTTGCTTAATTGTACTGATCAATTGAATGCTTCCTTTATAATTACTTCCCAACATTGACTACAGACACCTGATCCATTCACTTCATTCAACACTGCATTATTATCTATGCAAAGCTCAAATGTTATTTCCTTTTCTTTTTACGGCACTAAATATATTTCTATTCCCACTCACAAAAATGGTATTTATTGCAATTATGAGTCTGTAACCTTCAGTGTCCCACTAAAGTCCGTTGAATAACAATATCATTTGCATTTACACAGTATATTTGCAGGATTAGGCTGGACCACTATGCTGTAAATGTCCATGGTGAGTTAGGCTTTAGATAAGAACCCCCCCAGTGACATAACAAGCCGAAATGATGTTTATAAGCTTATGTGGTTAATACATCTACATATGTGCGTGCATCCTCCTCAAACAAACAAATTCATTATACCAAATGAAAGATGCATTTAAGGGATGCTCACAGGAGGCTGCATTAACCACGTTCGAGCATCCTGAGTGGCAATTAGATCCAGGAGATGTGAGTGCAATCTCCAGCCAGCCCTCCCACTAATCTGTTTAGTTTTTAAAACTACTAAGCCTCCAAAGAACCACTGGAGCAATTTAATTATCTAATAGTGGAGGAGACACGTTCATAGCTTTTCAGTTAGTGAGTCATCAAACTTAATCTTCTCTTTGCATTTTGTATCACAGCAACAGAGCGTTACTGTCAGCACCTCTGAGCTTTTCATTACTGCTAAATGCAACATGTGGCAACCGTATATCATTTATTGCTCCCTTTTTTTGTTTTTCTTTACTTCCCTTTCGTCCTTGAAATTCCTTTCTTGCCTCTCTTCGGCTAATAGAAAACTCTCATCTCTCTTAGTTGTGGCAAAAGTCAGCACAGCGTTTAGTCGTGATTGCAGGAAATCAAAGATGTAAGATTCATAAGTTGAGGGCACATTGAATTGATATTTTTTTATTCAGTTATCAGCCTCTTAAAGGCTTGAAAGGTGCTTGTGAAAAGGTTGTATAATTTGCTTCTTCACATACTGTTGCAGAATGGGTGGCTTTTAATTCACATTATATATATATATATAAAATGCAATGCAAATTTGTTTTAATGCCACTAATTTCTTTAATGCAGTCAATCTTTTGGAGCTTGTAGCGAGCTCAGTTTTAAAGCTAGAGTAAAGATACGGGCATCATATGAAACTAGAAAGCCTAAGGAAGGAGGAGGAGGAAGAGAAGGCTAAATTTTGGGGGGCTCCTCTGACCTCAAGTTATCTGAATGAAAATGGGTTCTCTGGGTACCCACCAGTCTCCCCTTTACAGACATGCCCACTTTATGATAATCACATGCAGTTTGGATCAAGTCACAAGCACACTGACACACTGACAGCTGTTGTTGCCTGTTGGGCTTCTGCTCGCCATGTTATGATTTGAGCATATTTTTATGCTAAATGCAGTACCTGTGAGGGTTTCTGGACAATATCTGTCATTGTTTTGCGCTGGTAATTACATAATGTCTATTCCCATGTTGATAGGAGTATTGGATATTTGACAAATGTCCCTTTAAGGTGCATTTTGAACAAATGTGACTAATCGCAATTCAATATTTTACTAGCCCTAATTTAAAGTTTAGAGGATTCTCCCTTGACCCAGGTCAACTGGTCCTGGTTATACCGGATGCTGTCACTAATAAGAGGGACATAAGAGATGATACCTGAGGCTGTCCAACACTAATTTAATAGCGAGATATTAATTTACGATAAAATCATAGTTTCCCACTGAGGTTAAACCTAGTATGTTTTTCACCAGGATCGCTCCCAAGCGCTGTGCCTTCTATAAGGTCAATCATATGGACCAAGAAGTGGTGCTTGAAATCAGGCCTCTGCAACACGGAAGATGAATGAACACAGATGTTCCTGAGGTCCGACAAAAGTCCCCTAAAAATCCACCTCACTGGACTGCTGGTCAGCTTCCCTTTGAGGTCGGTAAAACAAGCTCTGTGAAATCTGTGAGAGGGCAGAGCCAAAGAAAGACCTCACCTTAGACTTGGAATGAAGCCTAGGGCTGTTCAGGATGTTTTCAACCTTTTCCATTTCACCTTTCCTTAGTTCATATTCCAGTGGTCTCGCGTCTCACCCACTCACTTTTCTGTCGAGGCAGTGTGGCTCTTACAGCCTGCCCTCAGGACTGAGCTTGTTAGAGCACTTATTACTCAAGTGTTTGGCTGGAAGTGACCAAACTGACCACAAGTTTCTTTGGTGTGCTACTAGGGATGCTTATTTTGAATTTTTTTTTTAACCAATAACCGATCCTCGTTAACTGATTATTAACCGTTAACTAACAAGATTTGTTCGCGGTGCACCAGCTGCAGTATATGAGCACAACAGACAACCGAGTTAAGAGTTCACTATCTGGAGAGCCACGGTGCTGCGTTCACTGTCTCCAGTTCACCGTCCGGGAGCGTCAGCTGCCACGGTGCTCCGTGTAGTGTCGCATGCAGCTACTTTCCCAGTAAAAGTCTCCATCGCACATTTGGTTAAGTTTAGCAGGTTGTCAACTGTGTGTCTGCCCGGATTAACTATAGCAATTGTCTGACAAACAGTGTGTGTGTTTGTGCAACGTTAGCAGCTGCTTGCGTTGCCGGTGGCTTCAAGCTCGCTGTAGCATAACTTCAGTGAGTTTCCAACATGCGTGGCGGCAGTGAGTGTGGGATTGTTGGTGGAGTTATAGCTGTGAACGTAGCTGTAGCAGACAGTGTGCGAACAGTTTATCTGTCGGTCAATAAATGCTACGAGGCTACAAGCTACAAGCTACAACTCCTCAGCTGGAAGCCAACTTCCTGTATTTGCACCAGCTCTCTCTTAAGGTGGACCAGCTTTTCTCCTTAAAGTGACGAGCTGCTCCTCTGGGTATTTCTCAGCTTTGTAATTAATTTTTAATTTCTTTTTATCCCTTTCATTATGGTCATTATACTATTACTATATTATTATCATTATTATTACTATTTAAATTATTATTTTCATACCCATTTTGTTTAATTTTTGGGTGTCTGGGGAGGGCAGAGGGTTGTGTGAATGTGTGCAGCTTTGTTGAAAAACAAAGTTATGTAGAAAAAATAAAAATGTGACACTTTGTTGGTCTTAGGAACTTTCTATTTAACATTTAGTTTGTCATTATCGGGCAAATGAAGAGAAGGAGGTGGATCAGCACAGCCCCACACTGTTGACTTTACCCTATGCATTCAGAAACATAAAGAATGCACCTGCTCAGCGTATATTCCTACCGCATAAACTCTAGTAAAATGAATGTACCTGTGCAGGAATATATGATTTGTATGCTAGGATTGCTGTTGTGCCAACACTCCCCATATTGATGTGTGGGATGTCTCCTTATCACCCTCTGGAGCAGGGATGGGCTGGGATTAAAAATAGACCCTGGAGTTTGGACTCAGGCAGTCCACCCACACAGATCACGTCATTAAAAGAGATGTGAAGACTTGAATTCAGAATTAATGTACCAATAATGAAGTCAGAATTAATAGGACGATATACTGTGTGCCTGCCAGAAGGATTTGTGCGATGTCCAGCTCGGCATGCCTACACGGAGGCATGGGGCTCTGTCAGTCATTATACAGATAAAAAAATTAACACTTGTCTTCTCTTGTCCATGAAGCTAGCCAGTGACAAGTGAGAGCCATTGATATTACGGCTTGTCCATTTCGAGTAGCCTACAGTTTAAGTCTCATGTCCTTTCTAAATATAGATACTGGCATGACACGATGAGCAACAAACACAAGGGTTTCATCCCCGAGACTGATGTTTGTTACTTTACAATCAGCTGTTTGTTTGTGTTTCCTGTGTTCACAACATTCTGTGTTATTTTCACTGTGCCAGTGTAGTAGTTTTAAGCCCAACCAGTTCTTTCCTAAACCTAACTATAGTGGTTTTGAAAATAAAGCGACGCCAAGGGGACCAGGGACAAAGCGGCAGCATGGCCCTGTTCAGAGCTGGTACTAACATGCGTCCTCAGTGATCAGATCACAAGTGGACAGCACTAAGAACAGGTGAGAACACACTCACATTGAGACCTGATCTTTCAGACTACATTCAGAGGTGGTCTGGGCCACATGTGGTTTTTTTTTGTGTGTGGGGTGTGGGGGGGCCCCGCCCCCTAAGTTTTTTTTTTTTTTTTTTTTTTTTAATTAATTTTTTATAAAATAATTATTTTTTTTTTTTTTCCCCCCCTCTCTCCCCCCCTCCTTCCTTTTTTTTCCCCCTTCTCCCTTTAGGGGGGGGTCTATTTTTTTTTTTTTTTTAATAAAAAAAATATTTATTATGTATTTTATTATTTTCCTTTTATTTTAATATATTTTTTTTTTTTTTTTTTTTTTTTTTTTTTTTTTTATATATAGAGGGGAAAGAGAATTTGTTTCTCTTTTGTTTTTTGGATATTTATGGGGAGACAATTTAAATTCCAATTTTTAAAAACACACTTTAAAATTTCCCTTTTTTATATTTTTTTTTTTCATGCTATGTATAAAAAGCTTTTTTATGAGTTGGTATTATAGGGTGTTGGAGGGAGGAACCGGAGGGTGGGTGCTACGTTTCTGCAATGGCGCTGTTGGTTGGGACCGCATTATCAGCTGTAACTACTGTATAGCACTGTAGAGCACTGCAGAGTGGCAGCCGTGAGCTTGCCACTAGACCGACACCCCTAGGTGCTAAAATGATGGCGTAAGGTATTTTTGAATGCTTCAACTTTTAACCCCCACCTTCACATTTTTTTCAATCTATAAATTGACATCAGTCACATGTGATTGGCTGTGGGGTGAGAGACAGGACAATACACAAGGGAGATGACAACCACCCACACTGTATCCTTCACAGCCCTCAACATCCCGTAAACAACCGAGCGTTGGTTGCTCAGTTGCATCATGCCACATTAATCCTAAGTCTCTGTCAATGACTTCATGGTATTTGCCAGATATATGCTTGCCTTTAGGTGGTCATGAGTTACTAGGAAGTACATCACATGAACTGGAAGCCACTGAATGATGCAATTCATAGAGAACCAGACCAGCCTATTGTACATGAGACATGAGCAGTCACAACGTGCACTTCAAATTTGGATGTGTTTTCTACTACTGGTATTGAAAGTAAATTTAAAAACATAGTTTGGGTGTTTTGAAATGGGGTTGTATGAGGTACTTATCCATAGTAGGTGTATTACTTCCAGAAGATGGCATACAACCAACCTACAACCTACACCAACTTCATACAACCTCACCTCAAAACACCTGAACACTCACTTTAAGTCATAACCAAACTCATCATTTGTTTTGGTCTGCATGAGGTTGGAAAACACAGGAAGACTTGTTAGTTAGTAAGAGACGGACATCGGCTGACTCAGCTGTGACAGCTAGATTCTCACATGTCATGTCCATAACGAAGTGGCGTTCATTCAGAAAAGAAACACAAAGAATAAACGTAAATAAACATATAAAGCAGCAGTGGGTAGAAATGGAGTGAATATCATTTAAAAAAATGTTATTTTTATGAAACGGTCACTATATCCTGACGGCACTGCACGAGACAGGTAATCTGAAAAAAACAAACAAAAAAAAAAACATTCCCCTTTGTGCGGTGTTCCTATCGGCATCTACAAGATTTTACAACCAAAACAACCAGTCAGAGCTGATCTGGAGTCTTTCGTCTCCGAACAACTGTCAGTCACTCGCAAACTCCAATTAAATGGTGAAACTAGGCAGCGCTGATCAAATATGAATCAATATTCTGTTACTGTAATGACTAAATCTCACCTAAAATGTTTTCAGAAACATCTTGTAGTTACTATGTAGCTGTAAAATGAGAAAGTTTGTGACCCGGCAGCCATGTTGAGATCAGTTGAGGAAATACCAAGCACCGCCCACCAGCTGGAGGAAAGTCTCTGGAAAGTCTCCCATGACGGGCTAGATCTTTTAAAGCCTGAAAACAGACCCATGACGAGGTGCTGAAGTCTAGTTTTCTCTCAGAACACTTTACTTACAACATGCTGAAAGGTTATTAGGGAATTTTTGCCCAATGATGCCAAAAATATTCTGTCTCCTGCAGATTGAAGTGATTACATGTCACTGAGTAGTAAGCAAAATAACCTTGAGAAAGAAAACCTTTCAAGTTGATACAGTAATTGGTGCTAAATCCTTCTACTTTCCCTCATGTTTTGAGACTGGATCTCACTGGTAATCTGAAAAAGTTTACCTTTCCTTTCACACTGAATTTTACTAGGCCTGCAAGATGAAAAGGCTTTACAGCCACAGCCTCTACTTGCTCTGTACTGCCAGCAGAGTTTAGAAAAGAAGAAGAGTCGAGAGGACGGCGAGTGGGAGAGGAAATAGTAATTAGGCGTGACTGGTACCTCACCACTGCACTTTTCACACTAATTAAAGCAACGTTTCACCTTCCAGGTCTGGCTGACTGGTCACTTTCATAGTGTGAGAAAATAAATGAATGAATAACTGATTGTCATTGAAATCATCCAGTAGTTAAAGGAATTGTCTGGGTGTAGACATCGAGAGCTTGATGCTAATTAGCAAAAGTTTCTCTTCTTTCATAACAACTGCGAGTAACTTGAGATATATAATGTTTATGTAATGTGGATTTGCTCCCTGTTTGCAAGGCTAACAGGAGCTGACTGTCAGCAGCTTAGCTGTGGTTTTGGAAGAGGTTCAGTGATATAACAAGCAGTTATTGGCCAAGTTTAATGTGACTGCTGTCTCAAATATTCACAGGTTCAGCATCTCTCCTAATGTAAGAGGTGAAAAGTTTGTAGTTTCTTTATTTACAGAGGCCAGCAGTGAGGTTAACAGTGGTTAGTGGATTCAAATAATGACGGAAAAAGTGGCAAAAATCAAAGCATCAAAATGTAGGTACTTCACTGTTGATCACATGGTCAGTATGTTTGAAACATTCATAATTTAGCCAGACTATAGATCAACTCAGTCGCACATCAGTTTGTGAAATGGTCGAAATGTAATCCATCGATTTGTGTTCATAGACACCTTTATCATGATGGTCGGCGTGAAAGCAGTTTGTAGGTGATCCACATGATTGTGAACAACACAAGAGTGACAAACAACGCGTAGGAAGGGTGGGTGGGTCAAAAAACACTACAGTTTCACCCAGGAGAATGGTGTCCATGTTTCATGAGAAACCAGAAGTTGATTTATTTATCATGTAACTTCCATACTTATGTTACAGCACTTCTGGAGTTATTTTAATTCAAACTGCCATCTTTTCCTAAACCTGAGTAGTTTGTTACCTAAGCCTAACCAAATCGATCTTTTCCTGAACCTAACTGAGTAGTCTGTTGCCTTAGCCTAACCAAGTCAATCTATTCCTAAACCTAGTTAAGTAGTTTGTTGCCTAAGCCTGACCAAGTCAAACTTTTCCTAAACTTAATTAAGTAGTGTTGTTGTCTAAGCCTAACCAAGTCGATCGTTTCCTAAACTTAAGTAGTTTTGTTGCGTTAGCCTTACCAAGTTGAACTTTTCCTAAACCTAACAAAGTAGTTTGTTGCCTAAGCTTAACCAATCATTCTTTTCCTAAACTTAACTAAGTAGTTTATTGCCTAAGCCTAACCAAGTCAATCTTTTCCTAAACCTGTCTTAGTAGTTTTGTTGCCTAAGTCTAATCAGGTTGATTTATTCCTAAATCTAACTAGCAGATTTTTGACAAAGCCAAACTAAGTCAATCTATTCCTAAACCTAAGTAGTTTGTTGTCTAAGCTTCACCAAGTAGATGAATTCCTAAACCTAACTAATAGTCTGTTGCCTAAGTTTAACCAAGTCGATCTTTTCCTAAACTTAACTAAGTAGTTTGTTGCCTAAGCCTAACCAAGTCAGTCTTTTCCTAAACCTAAGTAGGTTTATTGCCTAAGCCTAACCAAGTCAGTCTTTTCCTAAACCTAAGTAGGTTTATTGCCTAAACCTAATCATGTCGGTCTTTTCCTAAACCTAAGTAAATTTATTGCCTAACCAAGTCAATATTTTCCTAAACTTAACTAAATAGTTTGTTTTATTTTGAGGACTAGAGCTGGAATTTATACATGCATCACATGTTGCTGGACATTTGTAGGAAAACGCATGAAAAATAAGTTGTTGAAAGGTTGAAAGATTTTTGTCTACGTACATGAATCAAATAGATTAAAGTTTGTGACTATTTCACAAATTGCCATGAAACTGTATTGTGAATTCACACCTTCTCACTCAGTGCTCGTGCACGACCCTGCTGAGCTCACAAGCAGGTATGTGTGTTGGTTTGAGTCCCACCACTTTGATAACCTTTACTTGCCAGTATTGGAATCCATCGTAACTGATGAATTGAACCTGCAGTAGGCAGAATGTTTTTAGCATCATTGGGCAAAAATTCAATAATAACATTTCAGCATAATGTGTTCTGAGAGAAAACTAGACTCCTGCACCTCCTCGTGGCTCTGTTTTCAGACTAATAAGCTAACCTGTGACTGGAGACTTTAGCTAATCACAGGTCATTTCAGAGAGAGCATTCCTGTTGGCTGGTGGGCGGTGCTTGGTATTTCCTCAACTGATCTCAGCATGGCTGTTGGGTCACAAACTTTCTCATTTTACAATATCTGTCATTGTTTTGTGTTGTTAATTGTTTTTCAGTAATAAGCATATACATACATTTGCATAAGAATATTAAATAATTAACACATCTTCCTTTAAGGCACATGTTGAACAGACAAAAATGTGTGATTAATTTGCAATTAATCCTGATTAAATATTTTTAATTGATTGCAAGCACTATCTATTTCATTTGTGTTTCAGCATTACAAGTGCCATTTACAGGAGCAATGTACTGTGTGCCTAGAGATAAGACAGTGAAAAAAAAAAGAGTACAGCAGGTAAAAAACTATAATAGAACCAAATCAATTACAAGGTCCTCAAGTTACAAAAGTAGAGAGGCATCATCCAGTTTCAAAATTTGTACTGAAGCACTGAAAAATGTGTATTCACTAAACACGCCTCTTGCATAATGTCTCTTGTGATACTAAATAATGACCAGAGCTGAAACAAGGAAGCATTGAGCCTTTGTTACACTGTAGAATGAATTATCTGTTTTCAGCTGATATGAAACGCTAATGAACATGTAAATTAACGCTATGGTCGGATGATGCTTTGCCTATTTCATGCATGAACAAACAGTGATCACTCCCATATCACAAGGCTTTGCTTTGAGCATGCTTTCTTTATGCTTGATTTATATACACCACTCACTACAGAAGACCTGTTCTAGAACCTGACATGCCGGGCAAATATTATCTATAGGGGAGTAATGATTCATCTGCTACATTGATGATACATCAAGTTATCCTTCACCAGGATTTATACCGATCTAAAATCGATTTGCAAGGTAAATAATCGATTGTATAGATACTAAGAATTTGCACCTTGAATTGAAACATGACAAACATTATAAGGATAGATTTTTTAGCACTTTTAGTAGTAAAGAAAGGTGAACCGTTACTCTGGTTCACTCTCCCTGTGTATGACGTTATGTATGACTCAGAAAGACGGCAACAAAACGAAGCCCTGCTGATGGCAAGGAAGAGCCAGAGGACCGCAAGCGTTTGAGGTGCAGCATATGGCTTTTAGATAAAGGGAGATGTCCCTGATAAATCACTGTTTACAGAATATGCAAAGGCCAGATGAAATACAACGGCAACACGACCAATCTTTCCACGCACCTACTGAGATGCCATGGGATATAAACACAACTTTACTGTTTTGTTTCACTCTTACTGCAGTCATTACTGCTGATTCCAGCAGTGCAGAGCAGTTTTAAGATAAGATATTCCTTTATTAGCCCCACAGTGGGGAAATTTGCAGTATACAGCAGCAAAGTGGATAGTGCAAAAACAGAAGCTTAATACAAGTAAATAGACATAAAATATGACTATTTAAATAGAGGGGGACATAAAAAATTGGAATATAAACAAGGTGAAATATTACAGATAGGAACAATATATACAGTACTGACAATAAACAGACTATTAACGCAGTTGCACAAGTGGAAAATAGCTATTGCACTGTTATTGCAATGATGTTTCACCTGAGAGTATTGCACCGTATGAAGTGAGGTTTACATCTGAGTACTAGTGATATCACAGTCGGTGTGCAGTATAGTGCAGATATTGTCAGTGTGTATTTGGTGTGTATGTGGTCTACTGGGAGCAGTGCTGGTTGTGGCAGCTGCAGGAAGGAAGGACTTGCGATAGTGCTCCTTCACACTTCGGGTGGAGCAGTCTGTAGCTGAAGGTGCTCTCCAGTTCCCTCCCATCATGGATGATGGGGAACAACTCCCACTCCCCCTTTTTCAGTGAAAAAGCTCTGATAAACCCACTGTACACTACCTGTCTGGCAGACAAACATAGGTGAACATAGTGCAGCAGCTAAAGAGCCAGGGCGGTGGAGAAAGAGCTAAAAGGAGGGTGACTATTAGACAGAAACACAACTCCAAATAATGCCAATGTTGCTCTGTCTGCTGGGTGTGTAAATTGGCAACTGTTAGTCATATCAAGGCCAGAAAAATCTGAAAAATAATGAGTCAGCCCCTAAAAGTGTTTGTGATTACCACAGTAGCAGCTTGTGGCTCGCTGCAGCACTGAACAGAACAAGTCGTTGGTATGACAGAGTGGTACTAATGTGTGTGTCTGAAGCCTGAAGGCTGGTGTAGAAAGAAACCACATTTTATTCACACACCACTGCTTTGGTGCATCTGAAAATATGTATGCATGAATAGTTCTTGAATTCATAAGGTTCATATCATCAAACAATCCATCTTGACTGCTGAATGTAAGCACTTCACAGCAAACCGTGAACCTGAGAGCCTGTTGAGTGTGTTTTAAAGGAGGTGACGGATGCCTCACAGACTCATTTTGATCCTATTGTGCATCGCTTTCTCTATAACAACCTTGACAACAATAACGCACACAAAAGGCTGCTTCAAATTGTAGTCTGAGATTGTTTAGACCACCTCTTCACATAGAGGCCATTTTCACTTTTCAAATTGTATATCACTCTGGCAGTTCTTCAGCCATCACCTGCCTCACTCGACAGCTCAAGGAAAATCCCACTGCTGCAGCAGCTTCCTTTTAAACCAGAAATAGCTGCTGCGACTTAATAACTGCAGGCAATCATGAAACACATAAAGTGTGAGCAGTAGTTTTTTTATGCACACTGACCTAATGTGTTTGCTTTATTTTTCCAGCAATTACCTTCCTGAAAGATAAGAGCTGGCTGTTAGCAGCGGTAACAGTCCAAGTGCGCTTCACCGAGTATGGAATCCCAAAGGCAAAGCAAATGCTGACGATACAGTACCACAACTGGATGCTATGCCAGCCCCCCAAAATGTCTGTCTAGCCACCATCAACCCATCCATCCATTTTATGCCATTTATCAGAATCTGGGTTGCAGCCAAGGGGCAATCT
Organism: Pterois miles; assembly: GCA_947000775.1. Taxonomy (NCBI): domain Eukaryota; kingdom Metazoa; phylum Chordata; class Actinopteri; order Perciformes; family Scorpaenidae; genus Pterois; species Pterois miles. The sequence goes on along the minus strand of CAMQGK010000568.1, from coordinate 3,303,087 downwards.
CCCCATCTGAAATGCGAAGCCAATGCTGAAGTGCCTTAAACTTGCATTCTTTCTAACAGCCAGCAGGGGGCGACTCCTCTGGTTGCAAAAGACTGTAGCCTAAGAGAAAATGAGCCTACTTGACCTGCTAAGTAAGTTGGGCCAGAGATCGCTCTACCTGCAGGATACCAAGATGTTCCCAGGTTGTTTGGGATATATATAATTCCTTCAGCGTGCTCCGTGGTTACCCCGGGCTCTCCTGCCATACAGGAGGCATACTTGCCAACCCTCCGAATTTTCCTGGGAGATTTTCATTGCACTTTCCCAGTTTCCTCCCAGGGTCCCAATTCTCCCATTTTTCCTCATGATTTATGGCAAATTTTCACATCTTTTTTTCCTTTTCATCATCTCAACCTGTTTCTGGCACTGTACAGCATCTATATGCATCCTAATCAGTTACCAAAACCTCAACAGACTCCCTTCAATGTGATGGAGCAATGGCTTTACAACTATAAAAATCCATTAAAAAAAGCAACCATACTCATACATCATTGTGAGACTGTTCTATACTGTAGAAGGATATTAAATGGATACTTAAGTAAATTAGTAAGGCATTTTCACAAAGTTTGGGGCTTGAGAGAGACAGATTTTAGAGGATGATCAAAACTTATGAATTTTAGCCCTGAGTATGGTTCTACCTCCAAAAACCCTGAGGCTACATTTACCATTATCCTGCAAGTATTTTGGTTAGACCCCCCTGAAGACACCATCAGGGTTATTTTCTCAAACTTGGCAAAGCTCCTGAGGGCAGCTCTACTTCTTAGTCCTCTCATGTTGGACGCTACAGTGTTTCACTATTGCCTCTGAGGTACAAATGGTATTACAAGACAGGACAGCATGCTCAATTCAGTAGATATCTCTACAATACAATAAACAGGTGTCTTTGATATAACATCAACACTGTAACCTCTTCACATTCAGTTCATAAGGTTAGTTCATTTTATGAACGTTTTACACTAAAACCTTTAAACAACTTGAAAGAAATATAATGACTGGATTTTATTTACTTAAAGGTCCAATGTGTAGGATCCGGCGGTATCTAGCGGTGAGCTGAGGAGATTGCAACCAACCTCTCCTGCACAGCAAGTGAGTAATGTTATGGACTCCGGCCCTAGCAGGAAACATTAACAAGGTTTGGTTTGTCTGTTCTGGGCTACTGTAGAAACATGGAGGACTCTATGGGGGCAACCCGCTCCCTATATAGATATAAACAGCTCATTCTAAGTAAAACGAAAACACAGTGACTCTAATTATCAAGTAATTATACACAAAAGAAAACATACTTATTAGTATTATAATCCATTTCTGCCAGTGGATCTCCTTAATTGTTACACACTGATCCTTAAAATGCTGATGTAACACATACAATCTCCCACTATCTAAGAGATGCTGAGGGTTGGAGAAATGCTCTGTATTTCCATTTAAGCACAGCCCTTCTTTGTAAAGTTGCTGACTATGGTTAATTACAGCACTACCTGGGCCATAAATGCTGCGGCCAATATTTAGCATTTCATCACTGGATTGTTGCCACCAGTTTTATCATCGACTCATTTCTTGTGATCCACTATAGCTAGTCTGTGGAACTGTACAGGAGGGATAAACAATTCTTCCAAATTATATCCCCTCATTTGCTGCTTGAATGATACTAACACATGGTCTCATGCGTTCAGTTGATGACTGTGCAGGCCCTAGCTATAGCACATGATTCACATTGATTTCCTACTCATCGAAACCTTCAGTGACCCTTTGTACCCTGCTGTTGGAGACATTGTCTGCTTCACCACAGAAGGACAAGCATATTCTCTGTTAGTACAAAGCTTTATAAGAATGATTGCAAAGGTCTTCCTGGAATTAGCAACAGTACAAGTACCTGCAATACAAAGACTAAATCAGGACAAGGGTGCACGGCATGGCACGCCAACAAATAGCTCTGAAAAGCTTTAAATCATTGAGGAATGCTTCAATGAACTCTCATGGTCTTGTTTTCTAAATGTCTGCACACAACACACTGTACATTAACCTGACCTACTGCTGCCCACTCTGCACCTCAACCCTACATCTTTTTCAATCATTTCTACCCCACTTACTCTAAAGTATTCACCCTATAACCCCGCCAAGTCACAAATTCCTCAACCTTTCGCACATATCCTTCTGACCATGTGACTGAGGTTCAGCACGACAGCATGACGTGTTCTTTCTGCTTGCAATTATGAAACAAGTGGTCCATTTAAAGTCAGCATGAGAAGTTAATGTACATAAAATGTCTCCAAGATGCCTTTCAAATCTATAAGCCATAAAAAACAATCATCCTTATGTCACAGCTTGGATTTTATAGAAGCTGGTTTGTATCTGCCACAAAGCGCCATAGAAAATCAATCAGACTCTGTGACTTTGAAGGCAAGATGCTATCTTCGTTTTTGTCAGTGTCTCTCAGGTGCCCCATGCATTGCCTTTCTCAATCCATCCACCGGATGCTCTCAGACTCTCCCACCTGTTCCACCTTTCCCCATCAACTGCCTCACTTCCAACTGCTCACCTGTTGGGCTTCTGCTACGAATGCTTTCTCAAAAGCCCTGAATCTTTTAGGTTTTTAAAATACCTTCAGTTTTGTCTCTTTTGCCCTCCGTATCTCTGGTTGGACCATCAAATGAATAGAGCAAAAGCTCTATTACTGGGGAAATATTGTCATCTACTATATGTCCACCCAAATCTTGTCATGGGGGTTTCAATGCTACTACTAGGCTTACTACTACTACTACTACAACTACTACTAAGTTATTCCAGACAGAAATCTAATATAATTTAGTTAACCTGTTGTCCTACATTCAGTTCAGAGTATTGAAGAACCAGCCCAGTCACACAGCAGATTGTAAAATAGTCATAATGGTCAACATGAAATCAATCATATGTAATCAACATAATTGTGAGCTTGTAAATATAAAGAGCACACATAGGGAGGAAGTCAGGGTGGATGAGTGAGTCAAAGAACACAGGACTTTCACCCAGGAGACCACTGTTTGTGTCCCGTGTGAAACCACAAGTCAAAGTTGATTTGTCACATAACTTGCACCGCAATCGTTTCGTAAAGCCTAACCAAGTCGATCTAGTCCTAAATCTAACTAAGTAGTCTGTTGCCTAAGTCTTACCAAGTCGATCTATTCTTAAACCTAACTAATCAGTTTTGTAGTCTTGTTGTTGCTCCCCTCAGGGGTCGCCACAATGAATCATCATAAATTTGCATGCTTGTTTGGCATGTGTTTTACGCCGGATGTCCTTCCTGACGCAACCCTCTGTATATTTATACAGGTTTGGGACCGGAGCAGCCAGCTTCAACCACCAACCTTCCGATTGGTGGACAACCTGCTGTACCCTCTGAGCCCCAGCTGCGCTAAATAGTTTTGCAGTCTAAACCTAACCAAGTCGATCTGTTCCTAAACCTAAGTAGTTTTGTTGCCTGAGCCTAACCAAGTTGCGCTATTCCTAAACCTAACTAAGTAGTCTGTTGCCTAAGTCTAACCAAGTTTATCTATTCCTAAATCTAACTAAGTAGTTTTGTAGTCTAAACCTAACCAAGTCAATCTGTACCTAAACCTAACTAAGTAGTTTTGTAGTCTAAACCTAACCAAGTCGATCCGTTCCTAAACCTAAATAGTTTTGTTGCCTGAGCTTAACCAAACTGATCTATTCCTAAACCTAACTAAGTAGTCTGTTGCCTAAGTCTAACCTTGTTGATCTATTCCTAAGCATAACTAAGTAGTCTGTTGCCTAAGTCTAACCAAGTTGATCTATTCCTAAATCTAACTATGTAGTTTTGTAGTCTAAACCTAACCAAGTCAATCTGTTCCTAAACCTAACTAAGTAGTTTTGTAGTCTAAACCTAACCAAGTCGATCCGTTCATAAACCTAAATAGTTTTGTTGCCTGAGCCTAACCAAACTGATCTATTCCTAAACCTAACTAAGTAGTCTGTTGCCTAAGTCTAACAAAGTTGATCTATTCCGAAACCTAAACAAATAGTTTTGTTACCTAAGTCTAACCAAGTCGATCTATTTCTAAACCTAAGTAGTTTTGTTGCCTGAGCCTAACCAAGTTGCTCTATTCCTAAACCTAACTAAGTAGTCTGTTGCCTAAGTCTAACCAAGTTGCTCTATTCCTAAACCTAACTAAGTAGTCTGTTGCCTAAGTCTAACCAAGTTGATCTTTTCCTAAACCTAGCTAAGTAGTTTTGTTGCCTAAGTCTAACCAAGTTGATCTATTCCTAAATCTAGCTAAGTAGTTTTGTAGTCTAAACCTAACCAAGTCAATCTGTTCCTAAACCTAACTAAGTAGTTTTATTGTCTAAACCTAACCAAGTCGATCCGTTCCTAAACCTAAATAGTTTTGTTGTCTGAGCCTAACCAAACTAAGATAAGATAGATAAGATAAGATGAACCTTTATTAATCCCCGGAGGGAAATTTGGGAAACTGATCTAAACTGACTTATTCCTAAACCTAAGTAGTCTGTTGCCTAAGTCTAACCAAGTCGATCTATTCCTAAATCTAAGTAGTTTTGTTGGTTAAGTCTAACTAAGTCAATCTGTTCTTAAACCTAACTAAGTCGTTTTATTTTCAAAAGACCAGAGCGGAAATTGACACGTGTCACATGTTGCTGGATATTCATAGGAAAACACAACAAAAATACATTGTTGAAAGTCGTGCTGTGCATCATGAAAATAGTTAAAATTTATGACTACTTCATGAACTGCTGTGAGACTGTGTTGGAAGACCACAGTTACTCTCCATTGTTGGGGATCCTTGATTTGCATTTACAGCAGCCCAGATTATTATGGCATGGATTCAATTGCAGCAGATTTACAACTGAACTCTACTGTGACTCTACTCCAGTATAGTACAAAAATAGGTTCAAGATTAGTAATGCTGTTTTACCCTGCCTGTTTATGTTATATAACTTGACTCACATAAATAAAATATTAACATCAGACACTTCTTTTTAGGCCACAGGAGTGAAAATTAGTCATCCTCAACATTTGCTGTGTTTTGGTTTCAGCATGATGAGGACAGCTGGGGAACCATTAGGTACAAAACAGGATGTAGGTTCTGCAGGATGATTTATTTCCTTATCAACCATCGGGTTTTTCCCAAATGATATACAGATTTTAGGCAGTCTGTTATCAAATAGATTCAAAAATAGTGCATATAGCTGCCATAAATGGGAAAAAGTCTCTCGGGGAGAAGATGCCCATGGATATCTACAGGTTTGGGCTGAGCCCTGGATGTTTGCAACGTCTGGCTTTGGTCCTGATTTCCACTTTCCTTCATCAGCTCTGCAGTATAGAACTGGCCCATTTCCACTCTTTCTCTGCCAGATGGTCAGTGCTGCTTCGTGCTTTGCTTCAGCCATCTGAACCTGAACCTGTCAGCATCTAAGCCTACATGTCTTCACTTCTTCAACAAATGACTTAGCTTGTTGGATTATCTGCGTGGGTCCTTTCCCTGCTGCCTCGCAGCAATGTAATACCCTCTGCTAGCTAATGGCCAATACGTGACATACATAACAGAATAGTTCTTGTCTTCTGCAACTGCAATAAATGCAGGGATACATGCTGAACTAAATACTTCATTTGTTCCATGTAACATTCCCCTTAAGCTTCTTCAGTGCTTGATATGTTATTGACATGCTTAGTTGAAATTAGTTTGAAATTGTATTTAAACCCGCATTTTTTTCCAACAGTTGCTTAATTACCAGTGCTGACACGTTAATAACGCGTTAAAGCAAAATCGTTTTAATGCCACACATTTCTTTAACGTATTAACACAGTCAAACTTTCAGAGGATGCAGCAGGTGAAGATACTGGTATCATAAAACTATAAAACCTGAGGAATGCATTGGGACCAACTTTGTCATATTAGCATGTCATGTCTAAATTTTGGCTAGGAAAAACTGTCATGGCCATTGTCTGACCTCCAGATATGTGAATGGAGTACCCACCAGCCTCCCCTTTACAGACATGCCCACTTTATGATAATCACATGCAGTTTAGGGCAAGTCATAGTCAAATCAGCACACTGACAGCTGTTGTTGCCTGTTGGGCTGCAGTTTGCCGTGTTATGATCTGAGCATATTTTTATGCTAAATGCAGTACCTGTGAGGGTTTCTAGACAATATCTGCCATTATTTGTGTTGTTACATGATTTCCAATAATAAATACATACATAGATTTGCATAAAGCAGCATATTTCCCGTCTCCCATGTTGACAATAGTATTAAATGCATGACAAATCTCCCTTTAAAGTACATTTTAAACATAAAACAAAACAAAACATTTTGATTGATTGACAGCCCTATTATTTACACATCCAGTTGACATGTAGCTACACTTATGAGGCATGTTTCTGTTCACCTGAAGTATAAGAAAAATATCTGGCTTTGTAGCTGTTAAATGCTCCACTGTGTTCATCAGCTAGTTGCTGACTTTGTCTGCTGTTTGGTGCTGAGCTGCTTGATTGCAGTGGGGTTTTTTTAGAGTTTTTTTAAATGTAAAATCATAACAATGAGCCGAAAGACGCTAAAATCCTCTGTAATGTCTCAGTTTATGTAGTAATATAGCCTTCAGATATTTGTTAGCGCAGCCTTAAACATTGATGTTAGGTGTTTACTTCAGTGTGTGACATAGGAGTTTAGGAACTGCATTATATATATATATATATATATATATATATATATATATATATATATATATATATATATATTCACACTAGTATCCTGTTATTATCAGGTTTTTGGAGTATCCTGATTATGTGTTGCACATGTATACATCATATCCTGGTTTCAGAAACCTGAATACGCTCTTCTTTCGTTTCCGAGAAACCAGTATGCTACCTGGCAGTGGCAAAACCCTCTGAGGCCCGAAAAGATCACCGTTGATCCTGGCCCATATTACTGTCTTTAAGAGGCTGTCGCAGTCAGTCGCAAGCAGAGAGAGGATATTGGAAGCATAGAAACTATAAAACCTAAGGAATAGGTATCAACCATGTTGTGTTAGCTTGTCAGGAATGAAGTTAAAATAACGCTCCAAGGTTAGCAGTTTTCACAGGTGTTCCTTGGCCTCTGAAAATAGGTTCTTTGGGTACCCACAAGTCTCCCCTTTACAGACATGCCTTGACTTTATGATAATCACATGCAGTTTTTTTTAATTAATTAATAACTGTTCCCATCTGATTTGACTGCAGCAACTTATGAGACATAAGTGAGCATGGGAATGGTCATCTTATATCTCTATCATCATGTTCCTAAGCCCTTATACCTTTTCACAGTTAAATTAATTAATAACTGTTCACATCTGATTTGTGACTTGAACAATTTGACACACAGTGATGAGCTGCATCTCAAGCTTTAACTTGGTGGACGTACTACATTTTGTGACATATTTCTTACTGATTTGGCCTGCTATACATGTCCCTATAAAAAAGACAAAAATGGGCCCAAGTGTAGTAGTGACATTAATGATGATGGTGCAGATTAAAAACACACTGCTGACTGAGAACGTTGGGTTTAAATTGGTCATTATTACCATAGTGGTAGGTTAAAACATGAAATGAGAAAAGTTGATCTACAGAAGCATAAATATTTGAAAGCACTACTGAATGACTGAGAGCCTTACTGCATTATATTCCATTTTACAGGAAAAAACCCTCTAGAGATCACAGTTACAGTGATCATCTACTTACAGTGATCAACAAGCTACAGGGACTGAATCATTCCTATACAAATTTAAATTATTATTTTATATTAATCAAGTTGTCCGCTTACAGTGTCATTCTGGGTCTTTTCATACATAAAAACATATGGAAGAACAATATAAACCTACAACAGACTAACATTAGTTGAATTTTTGTTTTGTTTTTTACTTCATTCCCTTACTTTGCCTCGCGGACCGCCTGCTTTCCAGCTGGATACCTGTGTATCCGACGTTACGTGTCCAGCTCGGAGGACGGCTTGTTGTGATTAAAATGAAGTAGTAGCTCGTTGTCTACCTCACTACGGTTAGAGACAGACGACGTTTGTGTTTTAACGTTTCTCTTCTGAGTCGTTTGAGTTTGTGAATATATTTACAACTTTACTGAACTATACAAGTCATAATGAGGTTTGAGATATCTGTAACTGTTATTTAGTATATAGTCAGAACTGAATTACAGATATCTATAACTAACGTTTTGACTAGTCACAGTGACTTTATAGATAAATTCAATAAGAATTGTGACTAGCCAATGTACTAAAAATCAACTGTGTATATATATATATATATATCTAATATTTATTCTATATACCAGTGTAATACACTCACAGATGACTGATCTATCCTGGGGTTGTATTAACCTGTCAATAGATGAACGCTGAGCAACACTGGTGAGTCTTGGAGCAGGGATGATGTGTGCCAAGTCCCAGGTGTGCTCGGAGCTCAATGACAGATTCATACAACAGAGAGTGAATAAACAGAGAAAAAATGTATGCACAGTGTGTGGGAGGTTTAGTGGTGAGAGACTGGAGGATTTGGTTTTAACCATTTGGTCAGCATCCAATGAATGTGATTCTGAATCCCAGTCAGCTTCAGGGATGATCTGTTTAACATATTTACCTCAGGTGGTCATTTACAAAAATCCTGGAGATCAACACGTCTTTCATTAAAGGCAGATTTTTAGACTAAATCGTGACATCAGCTGCATTGCAAATGTATTCCCAGTTCTAATTAGAGACAAGACATACTTTTATAGTAAGCATTTTTTAAATACCTGACTATTATAGCTATTTTCACTGTGCATGGCCAGATAATGAAATAGTCTTGCTCAATGAATGTGAGCAGACCGCCCTCTGCACATGGAATATATGTACTACATGTGTTGAAGCACCACATGGGTGGCATTTATCTGCAGGTTAAATCCTTTAAAGATCTTTTAAGGCCATTATGAATGCAATTTAAGACCCATTTCAGACCATTTTGAATGCTATTTAAGACCTACTTCACATCCATACTGACAAGAAAGTAATAAGAATATTAAAGAAAATTGGATCATCAATATCATCATTGCTGCTACATGACTGACGCTTTGTTAAAGAGAGTTAAGTCCAGAGCACCTCAGCTTTTAGTGTAGGTGGAGCTCCAAACGCTGTCTGGAGATCGATTGGAGTTGATGCCCTAGATCCCGACGTGGAACAATACTGGGTGATTGCAACCGTTTGATGCTGTGTTTTTTTTTTTTACAACCACTTTATGTTTTTCTGACTTGGCATTCGACTCCAAAGACATGATGCCCAGTGTTCCAAGTTTCAAAGTTTTCTTGCAGAGGATGCAACAGGCTTGAAATACATTTTTTTTTAACCCGGTTTTAGCTCTCTGACTTTAAGTTTTATGAAAGCAACGTCGGCAGTGTTACTCAGCTTTTCACTTTCCGCTAGGTTTCTCTACTAATAAGCACATCACTCCCCTTGATTGAACGTGACATGGGAGCTTTCTGATAAATTGCATCTGCTCTATATTTTTGTTGCAGCGTGCTCAAACAACAAAACATATAAAAGAAAGTTAATGCATTTAAATGAAAGTAACATTAATGAATTTTTAAGACCTGTCAAAGTTGTATTTAAGACATTTTGTGAGATTTTAAGACATTTTGAGGCCTTAAATTCAGGTTATTGGAATTAAGACCTTTTTGAGACTTTTAAAGACCCTGAGGGAACCCTGGCATGTTAAGTTACTTTGTGCATGGGTGTGTTATGATGGTGTCAGTTTTTCTCATTCGTGACGGCTCAGTTCTTGAGTGAGGATTTTTTCTTTCATCGTTTGAACCATCACATGCAAAATGATCCATTTGATCATCAAAATCTGTCGGACATACATGTATATTCCATAAATATGACGACAAGGTACAATTTGTTTTTGAGCTCAACTACTGCAGGGCTGTTTTTTGGCATAAATGTCATTTTGTGGCAAAATTTCTGTTCACTATATATGACTTACGATGAAAGATCAAATTTTCTGTTTATAGAACATATAACACCTTGTTACACAAATAAATTTACTTTATACACACAAATATGCAAATAATATGCATCAGTGACAACAAACAAGTAGAATAAAGCAGAGATTTGTATATTAGAAACACTTCCAGGGTTGGCCGTCATGGCTTATAAACACCTAAACATTTTGACCAGTTTGGCTCACACAATAACTCGGTTTTGAAGCATGACTGAGGTGTTTTGGGTGAGTTAAACATGTAATAGAGTAGTGATGTCCCATCAAACAGTTGTGACACTTGCATTTACAGTTTGGAGAAAGTTAAGACTGTTTCAGAAGGGTTAGGGTTAGTTAATAAGCCAAAGTGTTTAAATAAGAAGAATATTCAATATAGAAATAAGTCATTACATTATGAAAAACTGGCTGACAATGGTTGGTTAAACAACTCCTTAATGCTGATAGGCAGTTACTACAATAACTAATGAAAATTGAAAAAAAAAAAAAAAAAAAAATAGTCAGGAATATGATGGAAACCACCAAAAAGAAAAGGCAGAGCAGCTACAACAAAGATTGTGAAACTACTAAGTATTTAAAAGCTGGCGGAAGGTGATGCTGAGTTTTTCAGTGAAATTAGCCAGTTTTTTTTTTTAATTTCACACAGGAGGAATACGCCAGGAAGCAACACAGTTCATGCGAGTCTCACAAGAAGCTCAAAAAGAGATGTGCCGATCTATGGGTGCATTCAGGTAAAGCACAGAGATGTTACAAGATAAGGGGCGGAATAGAAATGTTTATTATTTAAGTTAGATAGACATTAGACATTATATCCTGTGCTTGAAGCAGTCTGGTACTCACCAGTACGAACCGACACACAGCACAGGGGAGAGGGGGTGAGAGCAAGGGTGCATTAATTTACCAACACAATGTTCATGTCCTTTTGTAACATAATTAGTGAACTTTTTTTTTTGAACAAATATAATTAAACATTATTTAAAAGTTTTCTGAAACTGCCCTTTAGGGGCAAACATTTACAGAACAAATGAATGTACAGACGTAGGCCGGGATATGCAAAAGTAATTTAACATAAATTTAATTAGTGTTAATAATGGTCTAAAATGATGTAAAATTTCATAGTTTTAACACAAAAAAACCTCTCTCCTATCTCCAATATCTTCTAGTGTATTTTATTCACTGTATAAATTCAGGATGAATCCCTGTATAATATGTAGACTGACTGAGACATGACTCCTAAAACCTCAATGAGATCTGACTATAGGCAACAAATTACATAGGACAGCACTTTAACTATTGACACAAAACACAACACCTTAACCCATAATGTTTGTTGGGATATTATTGGAGTATTATGGGGCTACTATAGCAGATGCACAGCAGAAGTATTATAATAATATAGCAATAAAACCACAGATGATTTTGACTGACACAATATACCAGGTTTAAAGAAATAATAAATAAACAATGTGTAGTATATAATATAGTCATAAGTGATTGCTAATACCAGCAGGCTAACATGTGAATAAGAGGAGTAATGGCACTTCTTTTTTCCACTGTAAGCTACATCTCAGCACTGATGACCCACATTGTCCCACACAAACATACTCTGTCCCACACTTGGTTTGTTGGGATCTAGTCACCCTAGTCCAAATGGTTAAGTGCAGAGATACGTTTGAAGGTCGTGAATGCCACACCACTGCACGAAGTGAAAACAAACGCCAAGAAGTTGACTTTGCGCTATGCAGCCTGGGAAATGTATTTCTTACACATTCTCGCTACATTTCACAGTCGTGCCAATGTGAACTGCATTTCCCATGGCTCTCTGCACGGTTGGGGTTACATGCTGCTCTCCACGCGATAAATGTGGTCCTTGAACGACACAGCCCGGGTACACTCGCATGGCCCCTCAGGATTAAGGGTTTTTGTCTTGACTTCTTCACGTAACGTCCAATGTAAGTGTAGACCGCTTTATACCTCCTGTTTTAGTCTGTTATACTTATATAGAGGCAACTTATATATCCTGCTTGTGAGGGTTAGCAGTGCAGCCAGCTAACAGCTAACTAGCTAACGCCAAGCGTCAGAAGCCAAAGTTGGCAGCAGTTCAGAGTCTGGCCTTAACCAGGCCGCTTGCCAGTCATGTCTAAAGAAAAAATACTGTCTGCTTCAGTAAGAGAAAATCCTCTGTACTTCGCCTCTTAGCAAACTAAAACTTAAAGCTGCTTCCTCATTGTCGTCCTGACAAAACTGGCCCAATGTCCGTTAGCGTAAAATACATGCCTGTATAATGCTAACATGACTTTAGCTTTAAACTTCCGGTCGCAACTTCTAAAATAAACCCTATTTTTTCCCCTACGTGAATTTAGATTATACTTCCCGTTGCAACTATTAAAATAATCCAGGACAAATTCCTATTGATTTCCCCCCCTACAGTCTAGTTGAGTACTTTTATTGTGAAGGTAAATATAACGACTTCCTGTCTCATTGTGATGATATCGCACAGCTCTTGCAGTAGTTTGGCAAACGTTAGCTGCTAGCTAGTAGGTTTACATAAGTTTTCTAAACGTTGCCTCGTTGTTTAGTAACAGCGTGTGTACGCTGACGTTACTTTTTGTTTCGAGTTATTTTGAGACGAGCGGTAATGGACTTTGTGCAGGAATCTCACTTACTCGTTTGTTTTGCTTCAGGTGCTGCATTTATGGTCGTGCAATCATAACACAAGGTATGTTCAGGAGCCTTTATCTGTCATGTAAACGGCGAATGCAAAGGAGATAACTGTATAGGTAAAGTAGGAAGGACTTCAGGTTATGGTTGGTTGCAGGAAATGAAATACGCACCTACCATCTGTCAAATACAGTGTAAATATGTTACAGATTAACGCTATAAGTTGAAGCGTTAAAAGAACTTAATTAATTGAGTTACTACTTGAATAACTTAACTGCGCTGTAGCCTCATAGCATTTAGTCACTGACAAATAAACTGTACAAACACTGTCTGCTACAGCTACGTTCACAGATTTAACATCACCAACAAACCCAGATTCACCACTGCCACACAAACGGTCTGATGGAAACTTACTGAATTTACATTACAGCGGGCACGAAGCCAATGCTAGCAGCTGCTAATGAAGCACAAATATACAATGTTGGTCAGACAGTCACTGTCGCTAATGTGGGCAGACACACAGCTGATAATCTGCTAAACTAGATGTGCGGTGGAGACTTTTACTGGGAAAGCGACTGCATGTACATGACACTGCATGCAGCACCGTGGCTGCTACAGTAACTCTCCTGACAGTGAACTGGAGACAGTGAATGCGGCACCATGGCTGCAACAATAACTGTCCAAACAGTGAACTGGGGACTGTGAATGCGGCACCGTGGCTGCCACAGTAACTCTCCTGACAGTGAACTGGAGACAGTGAATGCAGCACCGTGGCTGCTACAGTAACTCTCCTGACAGTGAACAGGAGACAGCATCACCGTGGCTACTACAGTAATTCTTCTGACAGTGAACTAGACAGTGAACGCAGCATCGTGGCTGCTACAGTAACTCTCCTGATGGTCAGTTGTCTGTTGTGCTCATATACTGCAGCTGAAGCAACACTGCATGCGAGGCACAAATCTTGCCCGGTAACAGTTAATAATCAGTTAATGAGGGTCGGTTATAAAAACTTTTCAAAATTAGCATCCCTGCTATTGAAAAATGGCTGATGGTGTGCCAGTGTGGTTCAGCGGCATAAGCCAGTTACGTTCAGATGTTACCTTGGACTCATAGAACTTGTGATGGACAATGTATATTATTTTCTTACATTTTAGACACTAATTAGTAATCGATTATTCAACGCATTAACTTGGAGATTAATTGATAAAGAAAAGAATTGTTGGCTGCCACGCTAAATAAGTATGTCCTCATGAAGATATGTCAGTGCCTAGATTTCACCACAGTGTGTTTTTTGTCTCATCCCACAGTCTGTGGTTAAACAGCAGAGAGGAGGTGGGGCGGAGCAGAGGAGGATGATAATGCAGCGCATCCTAACACATGGGACACCGCGGCGGATGGCAGCAGCACGCTCGTTACTGGTGGGCGTCACCATCCCAGAACCACCGGTAGCGTTTTGTTGCTGTGCCCTCCGCCTGTCACTGCCGCCACCGCCCACAGGCTGGCGCTGGCTGTCAACCTCAGCCTCCAGCAAGGCGGCACATCAGCCGAAACATCAGCCGCCGCAAGAGCAACCACAGTCCAGCTCCTCACCTCAAACACAGGAGGTCCAGAAAGAGGAAGCTAAGCCTGATGCTGCAGAGCTAGACCCCCTGCAGGACAAGTCCACCGGTCTGGTCCAGAGGTTTAAGAGGACCTTCAAACAGTATGGGAAGGTGATGATCCCTGTACATCTCGTGACATCCTCAGTCTGGTTTGGAACCTTCTATTATGCTGCTATGAAGTGAGTCTTGATGAGTTTATGGATTGGTTTTATAGATCAGATTGACATTTGTTCCTCATTAATTTTATGTTATGTCTTTTTGAAGAATGACAAACCATATTTCATCTGCTGTAATTTCTTAATTCTGGTACGCTAACTACCACCAATCACTTGATTTTTTTTCCCTAAAACTAGGGCTATAAAGTTGATGTGATAATAACATGCTAACACAAATGTTTGCAGTTTTAAGGTTGTAGCAGGCTCAGGTTCAAAGTTAGAGTGAAGATACTGGTATCATATGAAACTAGAAAACCTGAGGAATCCATTGGTAACATGTCATAACTTCAAGGAGGCGGCTAAATAACACTCCAAAATGACACTAAATTTTGGTAAGGAAAACTCACATGGCTATTGTCAAAGGCGTCCCTTGACCTCTGATCTCTAGATATGTGAATGAAAATGGGTTCTCTGGGTACCCACAAGTCTCCCCTTTACAGACATGCCCACTTTATGATACAATCAGTTTGGGGCAAGTCATAGTCAAGTCAGCACACTGACAGCTGTTGTTGCCTGTTGGGCTGCAGTTTGCCATGTTATGATCTGAGCATATTTTTTATGCTAAATGCAGTACCTGTGAGGGTTTCTTGTCATTGCTTTGTGTTAATTGATTTCCAATAATAAATATATACATACATTTGCATTAAGCAAGCATATTTGCCCACTCCCATGTTGATAAGAGTATTAAATACTTGACAAATCTTGCTGAAAGATATGTCTTGAACAGATAAAAAAAGTTTGAGAAAGATTAATCACCATTAACTATGGACAATCATTTGATTAATCACAATTTAATACCTCAATTAATTGACAACCCTGCAAAAAGTTAACAAATTGTGTTGTGTTATTGATATGTTTTTCTTCCCCTCAGAGGTGTGAATGTAGTGCCCTTCCTGGAGATGATTGGTCTACCAGAGTCACTAGTTGGCCTTTTGAGAGACTCTTCGAGTGGCTACGCTTTGACAGCATACGCCATGTACAAGGTAACTTAATCTGGGATCCTCTGGGTTTTTATTGAAGTGAACATTAAAGATTCTTACTCATTGATCAGCATCAAAATATTGTGTTAATCAGTCATTCACACTGTCAAATGACCTGACTTCTCTCCCAGCTTAGATTAGCATGTGTCTCATTTCTTCAGTCAGTGAGCGTGTAAAAAGCAGACAGAGGATATCCAACAAGTGATTTACAAGCGATGGATTCAGCCGTTCATTTTGCCCTGCTGCCCAGCCAGTGTGTTTTTCGTTGTTTCCCTACAGATCGCAACCCCTGCTAGATACACGGTGACTTTGGGCGGCACGTCACTATCTGTCCAGTATCTCCGCAAGCACGGCTACTTATCCACACCACCGCCGGTCACAGAATACATCCAGGACAAAATGGAGGAGACAAAGGAGAAAATTACAGAAAAGATGGAGGAGACAAAGGAGAAAATTACAGAAAAGATGGAGGAGACAAAGGAGAGATTTTCAGAGAAGATGGAGGAAACGAAAGAACGTTTCTCTGAGAAAATGGAAGAGACTAAGGACAAGCTTTCTGAGAAACTGCAGGAAACCAAAGACAGAGTCTCAGAGGGAAAATCGTTTTTTAGAAAGAAGAGCGATTAGCGAATCCTGTTTACAGATGGCGCTTCTGAATAAATTATCCTATTCTGATCCAGACAAGTAGTCAATGAGTTTGGGTCAAGTAACAGAGGGCACTTATGAGACTGTTTGGAAAGATGAGGGAGACTGTAATATCCTTGTCCTAAAATTTCACCTCACCCATCATTTATCAGTTGTTGTCTATTGAAGTGTCAAATTCAGTCCCTAACTGTCCAAACTCTGCCACGATGCACTGTAAGTTTAGACTAGACAGCAGCTTAGCAGGTTCCTGGCAATGCCACATCCTGGCTCAGTCATATCAGACTGGATTTGCACAGGCTCGAGTGATCTGGGCTATAAAAAGAAGATAAGCTGTGTTCTTATTTCTCTATACATAAATGCCCGATGTAAAAAAGAAGTCTGGGCTTCAAAAAAAAAAAACAACAAATTGCATCTATTAAAAACTGTATGGGAGGCAGGCTAATCCCTCTGGTTGTTGGGAAAATAAAACTTGAAGCTCATGGTTACCTGTGTGTACTAGTCCATCAAAGCCTGGATATCACTGTGTGTCTTTTCTAATGTAATAAGAAAGAAATTAAGTTTTTCTGATGTATTTTTATCCAATCGCCCAAGGTAATATATTGTTTTTTTTTCTTCTGTACCATGTCACATATTGGCTGAAAGTCATAAAGTGAAGTGATTGTTTGAAAGCACATGTTGGTTAACATGACGAGTTGTCCATCATACATGTAAACATGCAGCGGGAGCAGCAATAGGAGGCTCACTTTAATACATGGACATAAAGTGATGACAGTGTGTCAGATGAAATGTTTTGGGTACTTGTGTCCTAAATGCACAAATGTTCTTGTCAGTTATTCAAACAGATGTCTGATTAAAATCACAACTGAATAAAGTGAAATGCTAATCATCAAAGTTTGTATGCTGCATTTACACCGATCAGCCATGACATTATCTCATTACAATGGCACCTGGCAGTGGGTGGGATATACAGTATATGTCCATCATAATGTTCTAAACACCCATACACCTTTACAATTTATTTTCATTGATGAATATTTATTTCTGATTTATGACTAGAAGAACTTGACAGTGCTGAGCTGCAGCTCAAATTAATCTTCCAGCTTTCAGGTGGTACACCCCTTCTGTGTGACATCTACTGTTGACCTGCTATCTCCCCCTCAACACCCCCTGTCCTCCTCTAAAAAGACTAAAACAGGTCAGGTGTGGGTTTTAGTGGGTTAAGACTCACACAGCCTATACATACAGTATGATGTCATCCTCATGCTCTATTATTTAGTGTTGATATCATTTGTTACACACAGACTCACGCACACTTGGAAAAAAAATCCCTCCAAAATACCATATTAAGACACTAACACTAGAAAAAGCCATGCTGTAATTTGGTATCAAAAACTTTTGTCATTTCTGCATTTTTAGCCAACTGGATGGCGAGCACTTACGCTCTGGAAACTGCTCAGAAACCTCCTTGTCAATCTAGCAATGAAAGCCATCCATCCTCTGAATGCTCTAGATCTCTAGTTTGTGACTAAAGTTTCATGAGGCTGTGATTATCCTAGAGGTCAACACAGGTTATTTTACAAAGAGGTCAAGTTTTAAAGATTGGTCTCACTACAATGGGGACTAACATCATCACACATGAATACAGTTGGGCTCACTGGCTCCACAAGAGTTTCAGCTTTACAGTGATACCCAATTTATACAATTCAAGACTGTTTAAGGACCCATTTTAGGTGAAAATAATATATTTGTACTGCATTAAATAAAAATATGCATGCGATTATCATAAAGTGGGCATGTCTGTAAAGGGAGACTCGTGGGTACCCATAGAACACAGTTTTAGCCGCCTATCTTGAGGTCAGAGGTCAAAGGACCCCTTTGTAAAATAGGTTTCCCCTCGCCATAATTTAGCCTAACTACGGAGCATTACTTACTCTTCTGAATTATTTACCCTTGCCTGTGTGAAATTTCCACACAGGCAGGATATCATGTAGGGCAGATATCAGGGCACCGTTGGTGCAAATTTGAACTAAAGCCAAGCATTAGGTGAAAAATTACATCGAATTAAATTGGCATTTCAGCTTATTGGTTTGGTTTTACGTCCAATATATTTGCTTTTATTTTACTGTCACCGTCACCATACATGTCACCATCAGTGTGTAAATTTTCCTGCAAAAAAAAGCATTTGATAAACCTACCTACGCAGCAGCAAATAGCAGACAGACAATGTTAGCAATCAGCTGGTGAACACAGTAGAGCACTTAACAACTAAAGACTTATACTAAAGACTAATAAGTAAGCAACTAAGACTTATTGATATTATTTTTACCAGACCACAGCCAAGACAGAATACTGCACTTTCATTAAATAGGTGATCAGAAACACAACTCCAGGTGAATATTAATGTTTCTTCATGTCTGCTGGATGTGTAAATAGGCAACTGTTTGCTAGCACCTTAACCCTATCAACTTTCCAAAGCCATATCACTGTATGTCATGTGTGTGATTTTTGTTAGGCAGTTCTGCCCCCAAGTGGCCAAAAACCTCACTGTAGCTTGAAAGTATGAAACGTCCAAGTAGGCTCTTCATACAAGTCCTCCCTGTTAATAACTTGACATTCAATACTTAATATATAATTGATTATTATTTATACAATTAATTGTTGCAGCTCGTCGAGGTGGAGCTAATTGTAACTGTTTTATATTTTGCTGGGTAATTTAAGTTATAACAATGCAGTGTATTTATGAGCTTCACAAGCTAACAGGGCTGTCAATAGATTAAAATGTTTTATTGTGATTAATTATAAATTAATCACATTTCTTATCATTCAAAATGTAGGGAGGGAGATATGTCAAGTATTCAATACTCTTATCAACATGGGAGTGGGCAAATATGCTGCGTTATGCAAATGTATGTATATATTTATTACTGGAATTGGAGTAAACAACACAAAACTATGACAAATGTTGTCCAGAAACCCTCACAGGTACTGCATTTAGCATAAAAAATACAGCAACAACAGCTGTCAGTGTGTCAGTGTGCTGACTTGACTATGACTTGTCCCAAACTGCATGTGATTATCATAAAGTGGGGAAAAAAAAAAAAAATTTCCTTTTTTTTCCCCCCCGTGGGGAATTTCATTTTTACTCTCTGTTTTTCACACAGTACATATACATGTCTGTAAAGGGATGTCAGAGTGATGGGGCTGCCCTACAAGCGCCATAGAGTTGGGGGTTTGGTCCCTTCCCCAGGGGCCCCCCCCCCCATAAAGTGGGCATGTCTGTAAAGGGGAGACTGGTGGGTACCCAGAGAACCCATTTACATTCACATATCTTGAGGTCAGAGGTCAAAGAATCCCTTTGATAATGGTCATGCCAGTTTTTCCTCGCCAAAACTTAGAGCAAGTTTGGAGCATTATTCAGCTTTGCAACAAGCTAGTATGACATGGTACTAATGGATGCCTTCGGTTTTCCAGTTTCATATGATACCAGTATATTCTAGTTTTAAAACTGAGCCTGCTACAGCATAAAAATCACACTGTGTTAAAACGAAATTGCATTAAGGCGTTATTGTGCTAACGTTGACAGCCCTATAATCATACTTTATATGTTAAAATCGTAGGACAGGTGACCTCACGTGGGGTTTAATGATGTCTTTCAGCAGATTCAGAGAGCCCATATTGCATGGTATCAATTAAGGATGCTATTTTTGAAATTTTTTCTTAACCGTTAACCGAACCTTGTTAACCAATTATTAACCATTAACCAACAAAATGTGTGCCTCTCATGCAGCGGTGTACCAGCGGCAGTATATGAGCACAACAGACAACTGAGTCACATGTTTTCAGATATATCTTGTAGTGAACTGTTTAGCTTTAAAATGAGAAATACCAAGCGTCGCCCATGAGCTGGCTCACAAACTGTCTCATTTTACAGCTAAACAGTAACTACATGATCAATCTTGAAACATTTGAGGTGAGAAATAAGCATTACAGTAATGAAATATTGATTCATATTTGATCAGCGCTGCCTAGTTTGACCGTTTGATTGGAGTTTGTGGGTGACTGACAGCTGCCTCCATTGAATGAACAGCCAATAGGAACGCTCTCTCTATGAAATGACTTGTGATTGACCGAACTGTTTTAGTCTTTTAGTGCACTTGAACTACAATATGCTGAAAGGTTATTATGGAGCTTTTGCCCTGCCCAATGATGCCAATACTATTCTACTTACCTGTCCTTCTCACCTTTACTTCCATATCAACATGCAATTTAAAGGTCAGGTTTTACAGACGTTTTACATTCAGTTGTAGTCCACGCTTTTCAGTCAGAGCTGGATATTAGTTATTCACAGTTAAAAGCACAGCTATGCACTGGGTGGCACAACAGGCAGGAAAAGTGTCCTGGAGAGTTAAGGTCACTTACTGAAGAGCCAGTACGGCACTTAGTTGTCTTAGCTGTCAGTGTCCAGAAATGCTAAACAGATCTACACATCACGCTGTCAGACCCTGGACGTGCTCCAGACTGCCTCCTTTATTATGAATCTTATCTATATGTAAATATGATAGTATTGCAGGGTGCTGCTGAGAAGTGTGTGTGTGTTACAATGACCTCTGCTGTCCAAACTAATGAACAACTGTTTATGCAGCCCACAACCCCTCACACAAACACCTGTCTGTTCTCCCACAGGGAGTAAGACACCGAGGACAGAGCGGCGCTGCTGCGATTCCTGAAATCATTTCCGTGTAAAGACAATCTGTGTTGCTCAGGTGTGAGTCAGAGGCTAAACATGACTCAAGTGTCAAGATGCCCCTGGGAAGCCTGATGTGAAGCACAGGTCAGGAGAAAAAAAAAACTGTCCCAACTGTCTAAAGTCTGTGATTTTCTTCCTAAAGGTCAGTGGAATCCTCTCGGATGCAGCCGACGGACTGTGTGTACATTAGAAAGTTGTCAGGGTCACATTTGTTGAAATACTTTGGTTTTTTAAGTCTTTGACTGGACCAAGTTAAATGCTGCAAATCTCACCTTTTATTTTAAATCCTGTAATATTTAAATTACATCATGTAACAGAAAAAATAAACATTTTCTCACTCAGTCTTAGTGGTATATACAAAAGCAGGCAGATTAGGTTTTATTGTCTAAGTTTGGAGATATAGCCTCCTTTTATACTTTCCATCCATCCATCCATTGTCAACCGCTTACCCCCTTTGGGGGGGGGGGGGGGCTGGAGCCGATCCCAGCTGGCATAGGGCGAAGGCAGGGTACACCCTGGACAGGTCGCCAGTCCATCGCAGGGCACATAGAGACAGACAACCATACACGCTCACATCCACACCTACGGGCAATTTAGAGTGACAATAACCAAACAGCATGCTTTGACGGTGGGAGGAAGCCGGAGTACGAGAGAACCCACGCTTACACGGGGAGAACATGCAAACTCCACACAGAAAGCCGCAAGCGGAATCGAACCTGCAACCCTCTTGCTGTGAGGCGACACGCTAACCACTACACCACCGTGCACCCCCTTTTATACTTTTAAAATGCTAATTTTAAAACATATTTGACAATCACTTACAACCTAAAACTCAATAATTCTAAATTGGCAAAAACTATTAGATGGTAGAGATGCACTGATCCAACTTTTTCAGTCCTGATACCGATAGCAATACCTGGGCTTTGGGTATTGGCTGATACTGAGTACCGATCAGATACCAGTGTTTAATCAGCTGTATGCCTCACTGTGTGGAAAGACTGGGATCATTCTGTTATGTGTGAGCAACATCACGTTTGATTTAAACATCACTTTCCTAACTTTAGAAAAAGAAAAATCTTACAAATTATTCCATACAGTGTAGATACAAATGTAGTGAATTGTTATTTATTATTAAAATAATAAATCATTCATCAACAACTTGGGGAAAAAAAAATCAGTTCAATTACTGGCTCTGTTTGATGGGGAGAGGAGGTCTTGTTGCTCTGGCTCTATGTGTTTGGTGGGGAGAGGAGGTCTTGTTGCTCTGGCTCTATGTGTTTGGTGGGGAGAGGAGGTCTTGTTGCTCTGGCTCTATGTGTTTGGTGGGGAGAGGAGGTCTTGTTGCTCTGGCTCTATGTGTTTGGTGGGGTGAGGAGCATGTTACTCTGGTCATGGTCTGTGGGGTGAGGATGTCATGTTGCTCTGGCTCTATGTGTTTGGTGGGGAGAGGAGGTCTTGTTGCTCTGGCTCTATTTGGCGACGCTGGAAAGAAAGGGTCGCATTGTAAAGGACAGAGGGTGTCATATCCCGTACAGATTGTAAAGCTCCCTGAGGCAAAATTGTGATTTTGGGCTATACAAACAATTGACTTGATTGGATCCAATACATAAAGCATATTCTGTAGCATATAATCGTAGAATTGAATTTAATAGATCAGCGCCAATCGGGTATCAGTATCGGTGCATCCCTATCCACCTTATTCTCAGGACGTTACTGTAGAATGATTATGTTAACCACTTCTGATGAGGTAGCAGAAGTAAAAGTAAGCTAGTTAGTCTCATGTCCTATAGGCTAACCATAGTGGCTAACCATAGAGGCTAACTGCCAACAGTGGTTGTTTAGAAAAGTAAATCACCTTCAATTTCGCAAATCCTGCTTCATTATTGCATTTGGAAAACGCCGGTTCAGTTCAGTGACACAACACCTCGGAAGTGAGGAACATAATTCACGCAAGGCATCATGTGGGCTAGGAATAAGGCAGATTTTATAGGCATTTCAAATTTATTCCAGTTGTTTAACAGACCCTGATTGCTTATATTTAATTCAGCTTTTCCTTTCCTTGCATTTTATTTGTTGCATAATTTTATTTGTATACTGTAAAATATATTTGCTGTTTCTTGTAATGAAATATGAACATGTTCATGTACCTACTGTATTCAACTTCCAAAAGAAAGTACTAAAACAATACATAAAGTGTATATGACTAATGGGATAATCGTCCACCAGCTTACCTGGGTACAATTTACATTTGTCACCTCTGGAGAGCAACTGGTTGTCAGCTGTTCAGCACCTAATTACTTTACCAGAGAGGCTGGCACCACTTTCCACACTTCACTATAGAGTAGATGAGAGATATATTTTTTACTTGAGGGTAAAGTAAAACTACAAAAAGTTAGTGAACAAGCTAACTTTACTGTTAGCTACCAAGCTACAGACAGCTGAGTTCAAAGTCAGTTATTGCTAATTGCTAACTCAACAGCATTTCTCTGTTAGCTATGCTAACTTAGCTCAAAGCTAACCTTTAGTAACGTTATAACAAAGTTTGACCGCTAAGCAGCTCATTCCATCCCAGTTGAGAGTAAAGTAAGTAACATGTTAACGACATAGAGACGCACTCGTCCTAAATAACATTTCATAATATTTCAAGTCAAATCCAGAAACATCACATCACTGTATATACATAAATTAGCTTAAACCCTGCAGTCAGTCATCATATATTAACATCACCTGTTGTCAGCTTACCTCATGGCTTCACACTACGTCCTTTCAGCAAAGCAAATAAAAAATAATCCGTCTTGATTCGGTAAAGTAATCCAGAAGGAGGTTTGTGTACTTGAGCAGTTCAGATGAAGATTGCAATTTTGCATAAAAAATCCCGCGATTTCTCCGCATTATAATCATCGTAGTTAATGTCCATAACGTCCCCTTGCGATGAAAATGAAAGTCCATCACGAGTTCTGCTGTGTGCATTACTATTTCCAAACAAAAACTTACTTTATCAACTAAAATAACTTGGCTCTTCAGCCTCTCGTCGCAGCATCAAAACAAACCTCACACCCGGTGACCGGAAAAAACGGCCAAACAGGAAGTGACGACGATAATTATCTGTCTAAAACTGAACTTCTGCGCCTCCTGTTATCGAGCGTGTGATGGAAGATTTTAGCCAATCACGGGTCGAGTCAGAGAAAGAAAGCGTTCCTATTGGCTGTTCAGCAGGTAGGCAGCTGTCATCATGGTGTCTTTAGTGGGGTGGTGTTTACCGTGTTTACCAGTTAGGCCCTTTTAAACCCCCCCTCATGTGGCATTCATGGCTCGTGAGTGGAAAGTCTTTGAAAGCTCTGAGGTCACGACTTGTGACGAGTTTGTTGATGTTGTGAGAAATGGTGGAGCCCATGGAAGTACATTTCTTGGTGCATAATAACTTAATATTGTACAGTCTATTGTAATGTTAGTCATTTATTGTTTTTCTTGGTAATTTTATAAGTCAGAGGAAAATGTTGATATTCTCAACAACCTCATCTTTCTCCTCTGTGATTATGCCTTTGAATTTCCTTCATTATGTTACCACTTGCTAGCTTGCTAAATTGTTAGCCCCAGTGGCCTCTGCCTCCTGATTAAATCTGGAAGTGAAATACTAGAAAGCAGTTTCCTCCCCCTCCTCTTCTGTTTCCTGTCTGCTGCTAACAGCCTGGGACAGGTTCAGACTCTCAGTCTGCATCATGCCTTATCTCTGAACAGACTGCTGCTGATGTGTGTGTGTGGAGTCTGAAGATAGTGAGTCAGGAGATGTGCACAGTTTCAGGGAGGTTGCGCTCCTTGCAGCGTTTTGCAGCAGGAGGTTCACCAAAAGAACAGGAGGCGGGGGCTCGGGGGCCCACCCTCCCTCTGCACTTGTAAGTGAGGCTAAGTGCTTTGAACATTAGCTTTGTTTCACTCCTGTGGATGTTATGACAAGTTGCCAGATGGGGTCTGTCTATAAATAAACTGCTCTTGCTGCTGAAATATACAGAAACTTATGTTTTATACATTTCATTACTTTACAGGGCTGAGTGAGTCATTTGCTTCTGGCTTGAGAGGATCTTTGCCAACGACTCTTTCACAGAAAAGAGAGTTTTAATGTGACCTGGATCTGACCTGTACGGTGCTGCTCAAACACCTCAGCTGAAGCGCTCCAGAGACAACACTTCTTCCAACACATGAAACGAGGGGAATACTGTATTTTTGCAGAGCCATCTTTTTCATGTTAGCTTCTCCAGCACTGTTGGTGTGGCAGAGACGCAGCTGCTGGATGAACACAAGCACAAGTGGGTCAGTTCCTATTTTTCTGCTCCTCTGAGAGAAAAGTCAGGACCTGTTTTTTCCATCGCTGCAGCCACTGAACTCTTCAGATGGCACTGGTTGATTTCATTAAAGGTGCATCTCACAGATTTTTCACATACAGATCAGTTTACTTGAAAACAGTTGTTTGGTGTCTTCAGTAGCATCGAGTCTGGAGCAGCAGTGTTGGAATGAGTGTTAAAAAGAGAATATTGATTCATATTTGATCAGCGCTGCCTAGTTTAACAGTTTGATTGGAGCTATAGAGAGGTGGCAAACTCCTGCTGGGCTCTGGTTGGTTGTTTTCCTCCGGTCTGTGAAAGATGCCAATAGCAGCACCAGAGGACACAGAGGCACATGATGATCGAATTTTTGACAGTTACCTCTAGTCTTGAAAGGTAAGAGCCTGGAAGACGTTCAAATAAGCAGAAAAAAATGTAAAAAAAAAAAAAAAAAAAAAAAAGGCCATCGTCAAGGTAACGAGTTAACTAACTTCATGGGCTTCTGCTCTCAGCTTCCAAACCGGAACCAACATGGCGGCTTGTTTGGAAACTTTCTTCACATATTATGAAAATAGTTCACCGAACTCTGCAAACATTTGACGTGAGAAATAAGCCGTGCGGTTGCTGAATTTGTCTTTATTTTAGATTGACTACGGTTAGTTTAAGAGTTTCTTGGGAGTTTCCGGAGGAGGTGAGTCGCGCCTGGACCTCAACTCTATGCAAATGAAGAGCGGCCAATGTGACGCCCCATCTCCTGCCGCACTACCTTTGCACAGCTGCATACATAGATAATGAATGTGAAGTGTGAAAAGGATGGAGCCTGTGGATACGTACCTTTAGGGGCACATTGGGATTGGGTCTCAGTTGTACGTACACCACATGCAACAGTACGAACTTTGTAGGATAGCTGCAGTACATGCAAAAAAAATAAAGAAAAAGTATGCAATTTAGAATGCAGTCTAGGCTTACCTGTACTGAAGTATACTATATAAATAAAATTTCCTGACCACAGTAGTATCATAGCAGCCAATTAACAAATCGGTGTGTCAGGCCACAACCTGCATCACCAAGCAACCCAGAAACCAGGCTAACGAGTTGGAGAAGTTGCTGATCTGCCTTAAATCCCGCTCACATGTTATTTGGCTGCATCAGTGTGAAGACAAATAAAGAGCTGAGTGGCACCGACTCCAGTAATCACATTACAAAAGCTCATTATCTACATAAGACTAAGGGAAAGAGAAATACAAGGAGAACACCGGAGTAATCACTTTTAAAGTTTTATTCATTACGCTGCAGTTTGACTACAGCATAAGTACAAGCATAAAATCTTTGACTACAACAGCACTTAGAGCAACATTTTTTGATTTTTTTCTTCTTTTCTGTAAAAGTATTGCAATAACAGACCTTAGGCCTAAAACCTATTACATCACAATTGCTTAAATAAAAAGAGGCAAAAATACACAACAATTTTACCTCTGTGTTTGGATATACATACACTGTATGGTTACTGAATACAGTCATATATATCTAGATTTCAGCACAGAGGGGGGGATGGGGGGGACGAGAAGGATTCATTTTGTAAATAAAGCAAACTGATGTTACAAAACCCATGATGGAAGCAGTCCTATGGTAACTGTCAAGACAGAGAGAATACCAAACTGTTGAGATGTTATTATTATTATCATCGTTATTATTAAAATCTGGAACGATAAAAACAGCTACTTGTTGTCAGCAGTTGAGTACAGACTTCTGAGAAGTGGAAAGAGGGAGTGCGCTGCGGGGGGAGAAATCA
Source organism: Pterois miles (assembly GCA_947000775.1). Lineage (NCBI taxonomy): Eukaryota > Metazoa > Chordata > Actinopteri > Perciformes > Scorpaenidae > Pterois > Pterois miles. Next base: position 3,276,064 of record CAMQGK010000568.1, on the reverse strand, counting down.
AATGAAAATCAGTCTGAGCCCCAGTTAGTTCTTCAAGCTAGTGCAGGAAATGAAAACAAAATAAGGTCTATTAAGAAGAAGGAGAGCCGAGCGGCGCTCCAGCCAAAGTTACAATAGAGACTTTCCCAAATTAAAACTACACAACTGCCACTTATTTGGTGCTTTGAAGAGAAAATGGCGCGTTGCTATGTACATCGTCTATAGATAAGAATGAACATGCTCTGCGGTTATTGTACAGTGGAGTTATTTTCAGTACATACTGTAAATAAATGACTGCAGATTGAACATTACTTTTGTTTCAATATACTGTGCCACATAACATTGTAATGTAGAAAATAAAAAAAAAGAATAATAATAATAATAATAATAATAATAATAATAAAGAGAGAGAAAAGTTAAATGACAGTTTTAACGGCATTTTTCACTCGTTTCACACTGGTGCAACTTTCCAATCTTGACCAAAAAAAAAAAAAAAAAGGAAAAAAAAGGGAATGAGCGGTTTTCCTTGAATGTTTTACACTCTTCCTGTTCAACATTAACGTGATCCTCCTGTAACGGAGCTGAAATGCTTTAACCGGAGCCCAACGTCCTATAGCAGTGCTGAGTGTGCTCCACACGTTTATACTTTGGCAGATATACAAAATTACAGCTGAAAAATGAACTAAAAATGTTAAGATCTATGAGTACAGACACATATTCTTCCATATTTCGGAAGTGCTGACGGCTCTCGTGTGCGGTGGTCGTGCGACGCGTCTCCCGAATTAGACAGCTTCGGCTTTTTGTTCAACGGTTTACAAAGCGAGTAGAAATTCAAACCGGAGCCCGGCTGAAGTCGTGGCATAAAACAGCGACTGACGAGTTGTTTTTCTTAAAAGATCTGTGGAATACAACTATACATTTGTTAGTCGACGGTGGTGAAAATCAAACCACCAGTCGGTACCCAAACGATGGCAAGCACTGTGAAAGCTTGTTCTTAGATGAGGAATCCAATAAACAAGTAAATAATAGCCTTTCTCAACAACTTCCTTAATACAGAGGTTATCTCATCCTTATCATAACAGACTATTATTTATAGCAAAATATTATAAGTAGTAATTTGTATTTGTGTTGCAACCATATTCTAAGCATACTTTGCAAACCATGTTTTCTCATAAAAAAAGACAAAGCACGTTTTTTTTTTTTTTTTTTTTAACTGTAGGCATTTACAAATTTGATGCTGCCTTCTTAAAATTCTTATATTGTCTATACATTATATTACATTATTCACAACATTTTTTTGTGGTTTCTACCCATTGGGTAGGATATGTGCATAATATATTCAAGTTATATACAGCACCTTACAAACAAACAAAGAAAGACAGACTACTGAAAAAAGCACCGTTGGAAGTGAGGCACAACGAAGGTGGGAGCTTTTTGAGTGCAAGTGGGTTCCTATGTCTGCTCCACACGCTGGTCAAACTGCTGGTTGAAACGGCTTCAGCCGCTTCGCCGAGACCCACCGCTCCTGTCTGGCACAATGGAAGCGAGTGGGTGGTTGCACTTGTTAGCTAAAAATACTCAAGGTACAGTGGAGCTGCAGTTTTGGTTGTTTGCTGACATGGAAACAGGAAACACTGCTGGTCCCGTGTGGTCACCAAATTTATAGCTTCATGTAGAGCTCGAATTAAATGTCTTCACATCACCGTGGGTTCAGATTCAGTCTGTGATCAAACAGGAGCTGAATGAGCAGACTCCCGAAAGCGAGTCACCACTGGAACATCTGCCCACGCCTTTACAAAAACACACAAATGATCATTTAGCAGCTAACCTTGTCCCACATACTTCTGTTGAGCCAGACAGGTGGTCAGCTCGGGATAAAGCCGCCGCATGGATTCCAAGCAGCAGTTTGACTGAGGTGTGGTCTGCTCAAACATGAACATTAGGCACCTTATTTACTCACATAATAGTAACATGCAAACCTCCTTGTAGAAAACATAAAATTCATCTTTATATCCTCAATTTACAAGCTATGACTGCGCAGACAGAATAAGGCGAGAAAACAACAGAAAGGAGGAAGGAAACGAGGAAAGAAACGCAGGTTTGAAGCAAATCTGGACAGTCAAAGGCTGAAGTGTTGGGACAATAGAGAGCCGAAGTCCACTCCCTGCTGGTGGACCCCAGGCGATCTTGTTTCAGAATAAATATCAACAGAAGTCAACGAGAGAAATATTTTTTGATCCTGTTTGAATTCTGCCATGAATCACACACACAATGAACTTCAAAGATAATTTTGAAGTCTCAGTTTATTCGTAGTATCATTTAGTTTTGTGTGAAACCGCTCAGTGAACTACATTTCTTGTCACCAACACCAGCTAGCAAGCTGACTGAGCTATGTTCCACACAGATGAACCAGCGATCCAGCGATTCTGGGTATTTTTAATCAGCCGGGAAGAGAAAGAAGGATCAGACCCGTTGCTTGTGTGAGTTCATCCCAGCAGGAAACACAGAAAGACACTTTTTGGGTGTGTCGTCTTTCTAACTGCGTATTTTCACAGTCTGATACCTCACCAGTTTAACAACAAACAGTGACTTTCTTAACAAAATTATCTTTTAAATTATCATAAATCATATGTGTGATTCATGGCACCATTCAAACAGGATCATAAAGGTATTTGTCTCTCTCCGTTGACTCCCGTTCATATTTTTTCTGAAATAATGTCCCCTGGTGGTCCACCGGAAGGGGCAGGACGTCGGCTCTCGTATCTTCTCGCGACGGACTCGCCCGGGTGTGTGTCTTTAACAAAATGAAAGTGTTTGTCTCGTGAGGAAACAAGACCACATTTCGTCTCAATACTTGTGCTTTTGACTGCAGAGGGTGGGATTTCTCTCCTTTTGGTGTTGGATGAGTTGAGGGGACGAGATGGACAGAAGGACAGAGGATACAGGGTGGGAGGGGGCATGAGAAGCAGCAATAGCAACAATATTAGCAGTAGCAGCAACAGCAATAGTAGCAGCGATGTAGTAACACACACTCACATACAAACAAACAAACTAGAGCCGAATGGACACTGACCAGAAACACACAGCTGGGACACGTCATACATTCACACACTCTGATGCAGACAGACAGAGGCCTTTCGTTCAAACTGACCAAACAATGCTTTTTCCCTCCACCATCATCACGACATCTGAATGGTGTAAAGTCAGATATGAGCTCTTAAGTGCGCAAGGACTGTTCATTTAGTTCGGTCTCATCTACGGGAACATTTCCACATTCACAGTCCGATGCAGCATAACGGTGTCTTCAACTGAAACTCGTGAGCTTGTGTTTACAGCATGGCGGGTCGTTTTAACACCTAACAGCTAAGCTTGACTATCTGGAATTAATATTGGAGATATCTACAAATGCATTTTGTCAGAAATCTTATCGAAGATATCAATAATGTCACTGTGGCTAGTCAAAACGCCAGCTACAGATATCTGTAACTCAGTTCTGACGATCCTAAGTAACAGTTACAGATATCTCAAACCCCATTATGACCAGTCATCCGACGTTGCTCATCAAGGCTTCGCTGAAAATTTGTTCTTGATTTTTTTAAAGAAGTAGTTTGAAAATTTTTTAAAAAATCCCAAAAACTCAAAGCGCGCTTGTGTCTTTTTGAGGAGCTTTCAACCACCTACAGTTTTCTCAGTTATCCAACACGGTTTAATATAATATATCCAAGGTATAATGTACAGCGAGCTGGTCATTGTTGTGGAATAAACAGGCCGACACTGCACTCTGAGGTGGAGTGGAGATGGGCCTATACTTGCCAACCCTTGATTTTCCTGGGAGGCTCATGTTTTCCATTGCCTTCTCCTGGTTTCTTCAGTTGTATATTTTTCCTGATTTTAAAAAAACTCACACTTTTTTCCCCCTTTTTGGCATCACATCCTGTTTCTGGTACTCTACAGCTTCTATAAGCTCTACTTCTTCCACCGGGACAACAATGCAGCTAAACCGAATGTAGTTTCCTGGTGGAAGAGAGCAGTCGGTGCTCGGGACAGCGCAGTTTGAGCTCATGTTTGAGTTGCATTCGCCACTGTGTTAACCGCACATAACAGCGTGCAGCGCCCAAAGTTTAGCTTTGCTCAATGCAGTGAAAAGTCGTCGTGGCACAAGCCATTGAAATAGCAGGTTTCAGAGCTCAGTGGTGGCGTTGTGTCTGAAAGGACCTTTAGTGAGTGAGAGAGAAATGCAGAGAACTGAAAGAAAGAAATACTCAAGCAGGGAAAATAAATGAATAAAAACTGATGAATATATATATATATATATATATATATATATATATATATATATATATATATATATATATATATATATATATATATATATATATATATATATATATATATATATATATGTGGATATATGTTTATGCCAGAGGGGCGAATTATTCAGTTTTCTTTCCTGAGAATTAAAGGTAAAATTTAAAGTTTTAACATAAAAATGCTGTGTCCTTGGTACATTATTATTTTGTTCAGTCTTTTGAAGTCACCAGACGGCAGGAAACAAAGTCTGAAGCTCAGTTTTTTTCAGGGGGACGACCTCTAGACCTCCCACTTTGGTTTTGAAATCCTCCCTATTTCTAAGGACTCAAGGTTGCCAAGTATGTGTGGACCACGACGCAGAGGGGTTTACTTCACAACAACGACCCGCTAGCTGTACCTTATCCTGTTTATTACACAGCTATTTGCTGAAGAAATCAATAATTTGACACAAAATCAGTCCTCCAGAGTCTGACATCAGAACTGTACCCATAGCAACAGTCTGTTATAAACAGCAACGGTCTGTTAAACATAGCAACAGACCGCAGAAAGCTGTGACTGACCAATCAGAATTGAGTACAAAGATAGCCTTCGGTGTTGGGCTGAGGAGATTCATGCCCAACGCCAAGAGCTTCGTTAAAAAGCAAATGATGCTGAGTCAAGAATTGTTGCATTGAGACGAAGTAATGCAGAGCAAGTTTGGGTCTTTTCATAGGATTTGTTGACAATTAGAAACATATGGAACCTCATCAATAACTGAAAGCTATTTGTTTTCCAAAGATTTACTACTTCATATTTTATTTCCTCAAATCTCCCTTTATCCATCTCACCACCATCCACTGTTTGTTTCACTATACCCTGTAGCAATGAGCAGCTCCTCTATGTCCTTCCTGCACTGCATTGAGGGACAACAGTGTCCATCCACGCTCCACTCACAAGCATTCATACTCTATTGTGTGTTTATCTACTGTATCACCATCATCAAGACCGGTGGAGTTCGGAGTGGACTGTGACATGCACCGTCTTCTTCTGCACCACAACAGTAACCATCATGCATCTCTGCAGGCTTTAATGAAAGCTTAACTGATGATGTGTTAATGTGGGCAGTGCCAAAAAAGTAATATGTCCTTGAATCTCAGACAAAGCAGTTGATTAATAAATCACTCAGACAAACACACACACATGCACGCACACACACACAATGCTCCTGCAGGAACATTAAGTGCTTTTCTGTGTTGTTAAAAGGTCTAACAAACAAAACACACACACACACACACACACACACACACACACACACACACACACACACACACACACACACACACACACACACAAGGGAGGAAAGGACTGCACTAGCACACTACCAAGGGCTCCACTCCAGTCTCCACTTTAAAGGGCTTGGCGGACTCTGCATCATTTGAACGCACTTTTTCTGCACACGGATGGAAGAAGGGGTGATGAACAGCGTTTACCAGAGACACTGTTAATAAGTTGGGATGGGGGCACTGGTGTTAAATGCAAACGAGAGAGAGAGAGAGAGACAGACAAAGCGCAAGAGCAGAGGAAAAGGCAACGATGAGCAGAGAAAAAGGCTCAATTTTCAAAAAGGTTTTCTTTTACAAAAAGGACCCTCCCATAGCCCTTTGACTTCGACCACAGACAGTTTTAAAACCTGATCGCTGTGCTGGCGGATGCAGACAGGAATCTTCACTTTGTGTCATCCTGGGTTGTTTTTTTTTTTTTCATTTTATTTTTCATTTTTGTGGCTTTAGAAACGTGAAGACGGAGAGCCGAGCCTTCTGTTTTTTTGTTTTGTGTTTTCGTTGTCATGGCGGCGGCGGGTTCGTGTTCAGTGTGGCTGTTGGCAGAATGAACTGTGCATGTGGAGATGAGCGGTGAGAGGAGAGGAGGAGGTAAGGGCCGGGGGGTATGGACGCAGGAAACAGGAAAGAGGAAGAGTCAGGTGCTCAGAGGTCGGGACAGAGTTGAAAAGTGAAGGATCTGCTGCGACCACGCTGCTGGATGAACAGTTAGATATGTGATTTTTGTTATTCTTGGGCCCCGTTCAGACCTGGCATTAACATGCATCCTGAGTGATCCGAACACAAGTGGACAGCTTTAAATACGTCTGTTCACACCTGGCATTAGAAAGCGTCTCCAGTGACCACTTGTGATCTGATCTCACTTCCCCGCTCTAATGTAAATAATCACGTAGTACACACTAATATGGCTAATACAGCAGACGTTGTGATGTAATATTGCAGGAATGTCTGTAGTAATATCCTACATTTTATTAACACCAAATAAAAGGTTCATTCTACTGGTGGTCCCCAGGGACCTACCATGCTGCTGGCACCCCTGCCTTTGCCAGGAAACAGCCGGTACAGAGCTTCAGAGAGCCGGGGAGGAGAGCAAGTGGACGGGTATCTCTGACAGTATGATAATAATGAACTTTGCATGCCTGGTCTGATATAGATAAGATACATTTTAATAAATACAGTTGTACCGACAGAATACCGTGTAGGCTTGCCACAGTAGTTGGTGTTCTCGGTGTTACAAGGTGGTCGGGCACACACCAATGACATTACTTGCCCAGCGCTCCCACTGTCTTTTGCTTTCTTTTCTTATTGTTTTACATAAGTAAAACCCATTTAGTTCATGTTGGTGTATCAGCGCTGTGTTATCAACATAGTCAGACAATGGACGCTACTGAAAGTGAAAGCATCTGTTCCATATGGAGTCGTATGGGACAAGAGAGCAGACGAGATGATGGCGGACGATTTGGCGTCGAAGCAAAAGCGCCAACTTGGCAATATTTTGGATTTAAACCCAATGACATAAGGGAACCATAATGTTAACACACATTAATGAGGCAATCTCTTTAAAGAGGACGGAGCGGTCACAGCCGGTGTGCGACGGTAAAGACCAGAGTAAACGCTCTACAGATATTGACTGTCATTGTTTCTTGTAAAATGTCCGGTGTAATCGGTAACACCAGTGTTGTGAGAAGTTTATTAACCAGTGGGAAAATTTCCTCATCGTCACATCCCTTCAGCAGAGCACAGAGGCCATTTCTATGACATGCGGTGCCGTCTGACCATCTATTCACATGAGGAGCGCTGAGACTCGCGGATCCCAATGGGACATCAGTAGAGTAGGCGGCCCTTAATGTGGCCCAGACCACCTCCGAATGTGGTCTGGGTCTGATCTGAATGCGTCTTGAGTGCATTCACATCTGAACTTAAAGCTGTCGACTTGTGATCCGATCCTGTGGATGCATGTAAATACCAGGTCTGAACAGGGCCTTGATATCCAACCACTTAGCCAGATTTGTTAGCATGGAGCATGCTGGATCTTGCCAAGCAGCTCTCATCTTTCTAAAAGTTTTTAACGACTCTGGTTTGGGGAACCCACCTTCAAATCTTGTAACAAACTACCAGAATAAGTCAGAAATGTTTTGTCCACCCAGCGGCCGGTCACCAGGCAGATCTCTTCCTCACAGACGTGAGCAGTACTAGGTTAGTCTCTTACTAAGTCTCACTGTGCCTGTGGTGTAAGTAGACAGAGATGTTGTAGGCTGGGTACGAGTATTTCTTGCTGTTTTCAAAAAAGGAAGGACATAAGCTTATAATACTTGTTTGTTTTTTTTTTTTTTGCTCCCAACTGTTTAAACAACTTTGGAGGCAAAGTTCAGTCAGTCCATTCATGAAAAGGACGAAAAAAAAAAAAAAAAAGAGAAAAACAAACATCATTATCATCACATAGCATAATTTCCCTCTTCTCTTTTACAACAAAAAGATAGTGCAACTTTTAGATAACTTTTCTTTTTTGTGTTTTGAATGTTAGAACGAGTCATCCCCCCCTTGCTTTGCTTCCTCGTGAACCTTGGCACTAAGATTTGGGTTTGTGAGTCTCTTGTTTTGTTGTGTTCTCTGTAAGTCCTTGATTCTCAGTTCTCGCTTTGTGCACAGATCCCGGTCCGAAAAAAGAAAAAAAAAAACAAAAAAAAAAACAACAACAACAAAAAAAAACCCCATCATCCTCAGTTCCCGGGGACCGAGCCGTCACCCGACGGGACAAAAAAGTAAATCGTTTCAATCTGTGCTAGCAGTGTGTTTCTTTCTCATGTAGAGGAAAAAAGGACTCTCCATGCGGTGCATACATCCGGCCCAGCAGAGCTAGCTGTTAGACTAACACTGGAAAGAAAGTGAAATGAAATCAACTCGTGGTTCCTCTCTTTCCTTGTTTTGTTGTAGCTAAGGTTGATATTTATTTGTGCATGGGAGTGTGGAGAGAGGACATGAGAGACAGAGACAGAGAGAGAGCGATAGAGAGACCACTGCTTACAGGTGATCAGGGTGAAGAGGAGAGACAGCTTTCAGTCTGGGCTGTGCGGCCCCACCTGCCCCCCCTCTGACCCCACTCTTCACACCAGGTCCTCCGGTTGGCCATCCTTGGCCTTGGCAGGTACTATTGTGCTTTCTGATTGGCTCTGCTGCTGGATTGTCCTGCTCCCCGGCCCCCCCACCCTCTGGTTATTGCTGTGCTGGTGTAGAAAGAACGCTGAGCCGGGGTAGTGGCCCATCACCTCGCTGTACGCTGGCGGGGGACCCTCCATGCGTCCGTGGCTGCTGGAGTTGGCCGCACTGATGCCCGAGTTACTGCTCGGCGGCCTCGGGCCGCCTCCTCCCATTCCTCCCCCTCCTCCCCCCACCCCTCCCAGGCTCCCGCCTCCTCCCATGTCGATCAAGTCACTGTCGTAGATGGTCCGGTTGGGCGGCGCCCTCACTGACTCGCGGTTGAGCTCCATCTGCTGCTCGGGGTCGCGGAGCTGCAGGGTGCAGGGCCCCTGGTAGGGCGGGGGCTCCTCGCCGTCCGACAGCGAGATGGTGGGCGGCAGGTCGATCTGGTGCTGCAGGTAGGGGTAGGTGGGCTGGAAGCGACTGAAGCGGTCGCGCTGCATGAAGGAGGGAGCGGTGAAGCGATCCCGGGCCTGGGGAGCGTATAAAACCTGAGAGACAGACAGAGGAGGAGAGTGAGGGAGGGAAGAGGAACAAGATATAATATATACCACAATATGGCTGCATATAAAACAAAAATATTCAATGCAGCAATATGTTACATCAGAAAAAAAATAGAATAAAAAGATAATATAACCAGATCATGATGATACCAGTAACAGAGTAATCTGTTATAAAACTGAGCTGCCCAGCCAAACAGTATTACTCATCTGGATACAAATTCACTTTTATAGTCAACAGTATCCTGCCTTGACTTGCAGTTACTTTATATTTTTACTTCTATCTATGTATCGATCTCTTGATCTCTACATATCTACGCATCTACCTCTTTATCTCTCTACATATCTATCAATCTCTCTACATATCTACGTATCTATGTATCTATCTCTACCTACCTACCTCTCTCCTCTCCCTATATATATGTGTATATATATATATATATATATATATATATATATATATATATATATATATATATATATACACACACACACACATATATATATATATATATATATACATATATATATATATATATATATATGAGAGAGAGAGAGAGAGAAGAGAGAGAGAGAGAGATATGAACTGAGTACTCTCACCGCTCACTTCTCCACAGTGTATCACCAATGTATTATTAAAGCCATAACGGTGTAATTACAGTGAAGAGGAGAAAAGCCTCAAAGTGTCTTCTACAACCGGACAACATTCAACATGTCGGCTCATCCTCCAGCTTTTGTCAGAAATCTTCACCTCAATTAGCTCTTCAAACTGAAGCTGCATGATCCGTTTCTTCATTTCGGTCCAATTCCACACATTTCTACTGTTGGCAAGTCATTATTATTAGAGGGAACCCATTTCAATTAGTGACTGTGGCTCTAATAGTCAACCCCCACTGACAAGGCTGCATGGATGGAGAGAACAACAGAGTGAAAAAAAAAAAACCTTGACGGGGGGAATAGAGGATCAGGGCAATTGAAATGGAGAGACGGAGAGAGAACGAGTGGAACTGAAAGGATTAAAAAGAAAAGCTACTGAGATAAGGAGAGGGAAAGTCGAGAACGGAGAGAAGAAGAAAGAGCTGTGGAGATAATGAGAGTTAGGGAGAGCTAGGGAGATAAAGACAGAAAGGATCAGAAGAGAGAGAGAGTATGACGGCAGACAGATGGATAGACAGACAGGGAGGGAGGGAAAGGTGTACAGCTGATAGAGGGAGCAGAGGCAGCAGAGCAGGGCAGCTCTCAGACGGCTGTCTAGACAGTGTCAGGGGAGGTGTTGCTGATTAATGACGCACCAACCTCCCCCCCACCCCACACATACACAGTCAGCCCTCTCCCTCCATCTATCAGCCACCCACTCTGTGGCTGCATGTCCCTCTGTGTTTGTCTCTCCATGGCCTTTTCCTTTCTCTGGGCGCTTTAACATTGACACTGTTTCTACCTCCCTTCACCTGCCGTCTATTCTTTCCTTTCTCCATCACGTCTGCTTCTCTTCTCCTTTTTGTTTACACTAGGGCTATCAAAGTTAACGCGATAACTCGGGTGAGAAAACATCGATGCCCACGAGTATCGAAATATTATTTTTTGCGATGCAGATTCTCCAAAACACTGAATCGATTTTTAAATAACCTCGTAATAATCTGCTGGCCCGCCTATGGGTACCCACCAGTCCCCCCTTTACAGACATGCCCACTTTATGATAATTACATGCAATTTGGGGCAAGTCATAGTCAAGTCAGCACTCTGACAGCACTTGTTGTTGCTGTATTTTTTTTAGGTTTCTCTGCAATATTTGTCATTGTTTTGTGTTGTTAGTTCATTTCCAGTGATAAATATATACATATGGTTGCATAAAGCAGCATATTTGTCCACTCCAATGTTGATAAGAGTATTAAACGCTTGTCAAATATTCCTCTAAAGCTTAAAAAAAAAGATGTGATATATTTGTGATCAATCAGGTTTAATCATGGACCATAATGTGGTTAATCGTGATTAAATATTTTAATTGATTGACAGCCCTGGAGTACATATAAGGCTTTTAGCTGGCCAATAAAAGCTAATTTGGTGTACTTGTTTTGGTGTAAACGTGCCCTTATGCCCACACAAAGTTGCCAAAGTGAGCACAGACTGGCCGGCTAAACCTCTCACACAGCTATTGTCTTCAACTTATAAGTGCTACCGTGGTGGTGTTTTTCGAGTGTTCTTTGAACTCCATGTTTCGAGTTTTCCCAGTGCATCTCCTCCCACCGCGACTCGTAAGCTCCTCCATCTGGCACGGACGCCATTAAGCAAACAGATCACCAGTCACAGTGAGCATACTGGCATTTGTTTAGCGGTTCTGTGTTCACGGGTCTTTGAGAACACGCCAGGTTTGATTTTGTTTGGAGTATAATGCCAGCCGTGCCCGGCGCGACTTACAAGCTTCAATTCCTGGATGATCAAATATTTACAAGCAACCAAAATGCAAATGTCAGGATCTTTGTCCCATGGTGGTATTCCTGTAACCGCAAAACAATTATACAAGGGTGAGTGCTAAGAAAATCATCCAACTAAAAACAAAGGAGAACTGGGAAGAGAGAGATTTCTTTTGTGACACAGCAAGTACATTAGACAAAAGAGATCATTTCAGTAGTCATCTTTTTAGTCTATACTTTTTTAAATTTTTAGCACTGGACCATGGGAAAAAGTAGAATCATACACTTCTAGGGACTTTTACTGTGGGAAATACCTAAATTAATACAGTTAAAATGTTTGATTTTCAGGATGTATGCAGTCAGAGACGTCCTGAAGTCAAATATATCAGGATCATTGTCAGGAATTATTTATTACATTTTTTCCAACAACCCAAAAACATTAAGGATGAAGACATGTCCCTCACAAATCAGTGGTATTTTCTTATTAATTTATAAGCGATATCTAATGTTTTCTAGTTCTGGTGAACATAATCTTATCAATCTTATTCGCGGGAAGCCCCAGCTGACTTTACGGTCTTCCAGAGGCTGCTGCAGCTTCAACTCTAGAGCTAGAGTGAATTAATTAGAATGAAGCCAAAATTAGGCAAAATTTTGGCATGAAAAAAACTTACATAGCCATATTCAAAGACACGATTTAGGCATGTTTCTGCATACAGCTGTCACGGTGCTGTATCTGACTATCTAGGTACTGAGAGTGGCATTTCTAGGTTCAGTGTAGCTACAGCCCTGCTCGATCTGCGTCCTCACAGTGAGCACGTCTCGGCCGGCTTGGGTTTAATAAGGTCAGTGCAGCGGTGATGGTCTTACCTCCGAGGCACCTTGTCGAGAGCTGTTGTCTGAAGGCCACAGACACCCATCCTGCACATCGACACAGACACAACAAAAACAAGAAAGAATTAGCTTACGATTTTAAAAGTTAAAAAGAGGTCTGCGCTACGAAGCAGGATTTGCAGTGAGCGACGTAACTTAACTTCTTCGCATCTGTCAAATATATTTGGCTCTTCATTTGTATAATATGTCGCTCTGCTGACTGTAGATCTGTCCATGTTTGTGATTGGTGATTTGCTACAAACCCCACCCCTTTCATATGACCACACTCACAGCCAGATTGAGAGACCGTGGATTGGTAAAACATGTTGACAACCACCGTCATAGGACCGCTTAGCGGGATCTCGGTTGTTCAGGTTAATTAAACCAGATAAGGAGAAAGTATTATAAAATATATTATATAATATTATAAAACTATCTGAACCAAGTTCATGTTCAAGCTTTAGACTGATTTCCATGTTTTCATGTTCCAAAAAAAATTACACATTACTGCATCTTTACTTTGTAATATTGACTGACAGAGTGATCAGTTAACACTGAATGTGTGTTTGACAGTGTGTTCCATTCACGTTAGACTTACTGCTACTGATAAAGCTTTAGAAATCAACAATCATTACTGCTATGTTATGTCTGGAGATGGGTTTTGATGTGAGACCATTAAGCTGACAATACAAACTTTCTTCTTTAACAAAGAAGGATAAAGACGGGGAAAAAAAAACACCACCCAAAAAGTAACAACTTAATGAGGACACAAAAGATGAAACAACGTCTGATGGCTTCAAACCCAAAAAATCTCGCCCCGTTCAGGAGCGAGGATAACAAAAGGCAGACGGCTCCCGTCTTAAAAATAGGCAGGATAAAAGCGACAGCAGAAGAAACACAACTATCAAATAATTGCAGTTTCCCTTCGTCTACGTTTGACTTGAGGATCGTCCTCTAAAAGGTGGCGCAGTCAACAGTATTTAGCGAGGGAAAAAGAAACATGAAAAGGAGGACAAACACGCAGAAATCCTGGTAGTTTCGACGTCTGTTAGGGGCAAAGGCCACTGGCTGCTCTTCCAAATTGCGCTCTCTCTACTGCGGGGCTTTGTCGGCTTGTTGCTGTCTGATGTTGCATTTATGGCATATTTGCTTCTCTTTGCATAATCTTTGTTTTCATTAGGAGCACAGAGTGAGAGGAGAGATGAAAAAGATGAGATGAGAGGTTATTAGCGGCATATAAATAACCTGTAATGGGACAACCGAGCACACAAAAGCTTTCATGTGTTTATCAGATACTGGCGCAGAAGCTGAATGTATCAATGTACCAATAACTTTGCATTACGGATGGATGCATTCTGTACCTGAGCCTATTTCAGCGGGTGCAATCTTGCAACATGGAAGTTTGTGTGTGTTTGTCCAAGCGTCGGCGTGTCACTATGGGGCAGAGCCGCTGCTGTCTAGACAGCACTGTAGTGAATTAAACATCAAGGCCTGACAGAGTCTGGCTCCGAAGAAACCAATTCAGCAAGTTCACCTAGCAGACTGGAGCAAAGCTGTTACCTCCCTGAAACTGGGACAGAGACTCCAACTGGGATGAAAGGATTCATTTAGCTCAGCACGGCTTTACTGGGAACAAACTGGTAAGCTATGTTTGTCCTGCTTCAGAAAATAAAGAAATGTACTGTCACAATGATTACGCGGGGACATTTGGCGAGAACAGATGAACAGACAGACACAGTTTTTCACTCACTGTCGGTTTAGATCAAAATGTTACTGGCATGGATGCTGGAAGAGCAGCACTGCCAGAGCAACTAAATACAACCCAACACAAACAGTATCTTTTTGTCTGTCATTCACACACACACACAGTGTTAGTGTTACCGACCTGCTGCAGGGCATGGTCGTGCCTGCGGGCCTGGCTCTGCCTCGTTATGAAGGACCAGGTGGAGAGCTTGTAGTGGTTGAGCAAGCAGATGATCACCACCACCATCACTGTCATCACCACGATGATGATGACGATCTGAACAAACTCCAGTTCAGCTGCACAAACACACAGAGAGGAGAGAGGGGGATTAGCATCAGACATTTACAAGAGATGTGGCTGCAAAAACAACCTGGAGCGTAACACAGAAACGTACATTTCAAACAATACTCTGAAGTCGAGAGCTGCAACGATTAATAAAACAACGATATTGATGTTGATTAACCCTCTGAGACCCACAATAGACTTGTCTTGTCTTTCTTAGGGGGGTACAGGGGGTCTTTCGGGGGAGATAGCAGGTCCACAGTAGATGTCACCTAGAAGTGGTGAACATCACATGAAAACTGGAAACCTGAAGATTAATTTGAGATGTGGCTCAGCACTGTGGGTCAAGTTGTTCTAGTCATAAATCAGAAATAATCATTAATTCGTTAATTACTTGAAATAAACTGTAAAAGTGGATAAGAGCGTACAACACTATAATAGAAGTATATGATGGTCATCTCCATGCCCTATTATGTCTCATAAGCTGCAGCAATTTTTAAGTTGGAACCATTTGTTTTTACCACTCACAAATTGATAAAAAATGATTTGATATGATGAATGATTAATGATAGTAATCCCTCCAAAATACCACATTACAACATTAAGACCTTGAGGAAGACAAAACACACACAAAAACCTTTGACAATTGGAGATTTCTGCAAGAATTGCATTTTCTGGCAATTGAATAGGGAGCACATCTATTGTGTAAACAGCTCAGAAACCCCCTTATTGTCAGTCTACCTAGTAAAGCCATCCATCCTCTGAATGCTCTAGGTCTCTAGTTTGTGGCTGTAAAGTTTCATGAGGCTGTGATTATCCCAGAGGTCAACACAGGTCATTTTATACAGTGAGGTCATGTTTAAAAAATAGTCTCACTACAATAAAATGGCTCCTATGGGGACTAACATCATCACACATGAATACAGCTAGACTCATTGGATCCACAAGAGTCTCAGCTTTACAGTGATACCCAGTTTATGTAATTCAAGACTGTTTATGGACCCCAGTATGCAGAAATATTCTAGACAAAAATAACATTTATCCTGCAGCATGTGATTATCATAAAGTCAGCACACTGACAGCTGTTGTTGCCTGTCGGGCTACAGTTTGCCATGTTATGTTTTGAGCATATGTTTTTATACTAAATGCAGTACCTGTGAGGGTGTCTGGACAATATGTGTCATTATTTTGTGTTGTTAATTGATTTTCAATAATAAATATATACATTTGCATCAAGCAGCATATTTGTCAACTCCCATGTTGATAAGAGTATTAAATACTTGACAAATCTCCCTTTGAGGTGCATTTTGAGCAGATAAAAAATGTGTGGTTGATCACTATTAGCTACGGACAACAATGTGATTTATCGTGTTCAGTTATTTGAATCGACTGACAGCACTAATTCTTAAATAGCAGGTCAAAATGTCTGCTGAGATAAAGGCATATTTACAAAAGCTACAAAAACAGAGCATCAGCTAGTGAAAATCTACTGATATGATCAAAAGCTTCAGGAAAGCTACTAAACAGACCTTTCTGGTGAGATTGTTTCCTCTACTGGGAAACAACATGTTAAGGGATTTAACTGAACTAATGATGCTTTTTAAGGAGCCATAGATTCCCCGGTTGGCTGTTGTAACGTGTGTTTTCCAGCAGAGGGCAGCACAGGTCAAACTCCATATTGTGAGTGTGTGCGCCTGAGGATTCAACAGCTTCAAATCACAGAAAAGATTGAATGTCTGTCCCAGCGTACAGTGGTTTCTTTGTGGAGATACTGAATAACTGGTGTTTCTGTTCTCAACAAACAGCGGTCAGTGACACACACACACACCAGCATCAGAGCCGATGACCTCCCAGATCAGGGCACCACTGGGACACAATGGTTGCTGCCTTACAGTCACGTCTGCCTCGCGTCTCTTGTTCATTGTTCTGTTTTTTTTCTTCTTCGCCCACTCTGTCTCTTTCAACCCTTCCTGCATCTCCACTTCCCCTCATCTTCCTCTCTTCATGCCCTTCCTATCCATCTCTCTGTCTGCCCTCCACCCTCCTCTTTCTCTCCCACAAGTCTCTGTTTACTAGGGCTGGGGCGATTCACCCCTCTCCTGATTCGATACTATCACGACACTTGGGTGCCGATCCGATATGTATATGTGATTTATTGCACTGCACTGGATCATACACTTCTAGGACTCAAAATTAATACAGTAAAAATATTTGATTTTCAGCATGTATGTAGTCAGAGATGTCCTGAAGTCAAATACATCAGGATCATGTCAGGAATTATTTATTACATTTTTTTTCTAGCAGCCCAAAAAATCAAAGAATAAAGACATTTCCCTCATAAATAAATGGTAATGTTTTATACTTCTAGTGAATATAATTCAATCAACCTTATTTCCATATATGTATTTTGTATATACAGTTCCCTGACGCGATGCATAGTCTTTTTGTTTTCTCCCAACTCTTCCTGCCTGCTTGTAATCCTCCCTCATCACTCTTTCTCTGTGTTTCTTATCCTCCTCTCCCGGTCTGCAGTCTGAGACTCTTTTGTTGCGAGTTGTCGGTTTGTGCAGAGCAGAAGACTTGACCTTGTCTGGTCTTGGCCCCCGGTCTGACCTCTGACTCACGTCTTGCTCACTGCTGGACACTCATTTTATGTCTGTGTGTGTTTATACAGTCTGTCTCTGTGTGTCCGTGCAGCTCTCTAAGAACAATGACACAATGTACACTCAGCTATTTGAGCTGCACTCTGGCAGACAGCTCCTCCACAAATCTATGTACAATTTTACCCACAATCCACCTGGGCAGTTTTTTGATACAATAGGGATGGGATCAAGTAAAGACAAAAACTTGAGATTTGATTACCACTGGACAAAATACTTAGAGCCCCCCTCCAGTCCGTTTTGTTATTTCTATATTTTAGATTTATTTGAGTCATTTCCTGACTGTTGATTAGCCAAAACATTTTTTGACAAATAACTTAATTTTGTGCACAAAGTTACAAAGAACGTTGTTAAACTGTGAACATGACGTATGACTATAGAGGCTGCAGGTCAAAGGTCATCCTTCAAGCTTCATGCACACTCATGACGGTTTGAGTCTGAACAGCAAACTGATAAATCTGTCTGTCTGTCTTTCTAGTTACTTAACTAGTAGGTGCAGTTAGCTAGTTAGCCATATTTAGCTCGTTAGGTGTAGTTAGCTAGTTAGGTTTTGCCAGTGCGGCAGCAGCAACCAGACGACCGCCTCACCAGGAGGAGACGGTGAAGAAGAGAGAGAGTCGGTGTGTTGAGATAATTCTGCTCTCGTATGTGGTCTAAGTTACTGTAAATTAATCTAAACTGGTTTCATCTTGGTAATGAATTCTGTCTGAATTTAACCACACCCCCATTCTCGGTTTGAAAAAGAACGTTAACCAAAAAACAGGAAGTAACACTGGCTGGAAGGAGACTTCAAATGAATTCAAAATAAAATAACTTTTTTTCTTGCAACAACAGAAAAAGTTCAGGAATAACAAAAAACTGCAAGCAGAGACCAGCCCAGTCCAGTAAAACCAAGCCTATCCCAGTCTTCCCAGCCTCAGTAATCCTCCCCGGCTTATTCATCTGCATTAGGGCGGGTTAATGTCGAGCCTGAACTGAAACGTAAACCCACCCAAACCTGCCTCTGCCCACACCACAGCAGCCACAGGGGAGGGGTGGGGTAAGACTGAGAGGAAGAAGGCCAACTAGCACAAACCACACAGAGGGGAGGGGGGAAAAAAAAATAAAACGCTGTGAAGAACAAAACCTAAGCCAGTAAAACCAACATTAACCACCAAAGAGCAGAGGAATGAGGTGCTTAGTGAAAAACGACAAACAAGCTCGACAACTTTTCTTTCACAAGATGAAAGACGACGAGTGAGGTGGTGAAGTGTTAAACCAACGACTGGAACCTCATTGATGCATTTATTAGTATACGAAGCAACACGACATGCTGCACTCATGTTTCCATTTATCATATAAGAGTTTTTAAGCTATACGTCACAATATGAGTCACCTAATGCGGAACAGGCAGGACTGAGGAACAAAGTGCTGAAAGTGAAAAAGAAGAACCAAAAGCGTCACTAAAACGCCCATCTGGCAATGTCATCAACCACACGTAAGAGGAAAGAAGTGTTCTGGAAAAAATTGCACGCACCGAGCTTGTAGAGCCAAACTCCATCTAACATGCTGGGAGGGAGAGAGACTGAAAACCAACATAACCCTACTGGGTACATGCACATTAAAGGGACAAATCACCTCTGGCAGCCGTTTGTTTGTGCATTCTTGTTGACTCCTACAGACTCTGACCACCGTCTTCACCTCAAAAGGAAATGGTGCACGTAGCATTACCTTCTAGCATGCTGTATAATTATTTCCTGCAATAATCCAAAACCCAGTGGAACATCCCATTGCCAGGGCGATGCCAACTTCCTGTGTGGCCTGTTCCTGGAGCACTTTATTTGGTTAGAAACCAAATTAAAACTTGACCTGATGATGGTGCTAGATGAAAACTGAGGGGATCACAGTTATTACGATTCATCCTGAGAGGATTGTGAATATCTCTACAAAATTGCACACAGCAATCTATTCAATTGTCATCGACATTTCCCTCCGAACCAGGACTAAGTGATATAGAGAAAAATCACATTATTTTTGACCAAATATCTCGATACGGATATTGCAACGATGTTGTAGGGTTGAATGTTGGTGCTTTTACAAACTTTGCACGATGAGATTTTTTATATACAATCATCAGTAATATGGGCATAATGACTAAGTGGTTAAAGGCAAATAATAGAACAGTTACAACAGTCTGGTAAGTTCAGAAAATAACATCACTTTACTGTAATGCAGCCTTTAAAACCAGGAAAAGACAACACGTGTGTCATATGATCTCTAAGACCATATTTAGTCCAATATCACAACATCGTGCTAGAGGAAAAGTCATTAGGACTCATCATCGGAGCACCATGAATGACTTCATCTGGTACACTTACAATATTTCACTAGTTAAAGGTACCATATGTCACAATTTACATGCATTAATTCCTCTGTATTGCCAATGTGTGAACAGATTGTAATGCTACTTAAGAACTGAAACCTTCCCCGACTTTCTCGGTTGCCTGATTTCTATGTGAAGGATTCGGGATGGTTGTGCTTCGTAACTTTAGCTGATAAAGTAATTTGCAAATGGCAAGCTATTTGGCATCATGGAGATTGGACATTACATATTGTAATGGTGATATATGATTGTAATGTAATGTCACGTCACTGGTTTCGCCCAGGATGATCGCTCATGCCGACGTAGTGTGAGCACAGACACAAGCTGCAGGATGCCGACTGTCAGTAATAGCAAGGATTTTCTGAAAATTACTGATAGTACCTTTAAGAGAAAACCATTTTAACCTGATGGCAGCACTGAATAACAAACCGGGGGATGACTTAAGTCGTTAGGATTTTCCTCTGGGAACCACGAATGTCTATTTTTCATGGGTGTCCATCCAAAGCACCATCCTGCTAGCCATGATTTTAGAAAAATCAGAGAAAACAAACACTTTTCTATCTCGCTTATCACAGAGTGGCCCCTCAGATACAACCATGTAAGGCTTCCCACTCATCCTCCCAGGTTGGGAGCCGCTGCCCTCTATGAAACGAGAAAAGGCGTTGGAACGACGTTACGTTGCCAGGCTCACTGTCTCATCTGGGAGCTTGAGCCACTACCAGCCCAGGCCTGTTTGCTCACCACACTCAGCCACAGGGAGGGGACCGAGGGAGGATTTCATTCAGAGAACAGTCTTCTGGGAAACCAATTCGACCGGGCTCCTCTGTAAGCCTAGCGGATAAATATCACATACGCTGCCTTCTTGTAAAAGCCACACAAGCCAGACTCAAAGCTGTCCTCTGAAGTACAGGTGGAGATGTTTTTACAGTTCAAGCACAATAAAAGCGAGGCGGCTACTGTTACCGACCTCTCCTCAGAACATTGGGGAGGAAGGAAGTCAGAGGAGGAGTTGAGAAGGGAGGAAGGATGTGTGGGGAGGAGGAGAGAAAGGAGGACTATCCTGGCTGAACCCCAGTATCCACCCAGAACACAGTGTACAGCAGCGCTGACTCTCGATCACAGGCCAGAGATCAGTGTGTGCTGGCAGTCTGCATTACCAGCACCAGTCTGATGTTATTACAGCAGTAATCCACTTGTCAAAACAATATCAGCCCGGCGTCTGCAGCACCCTTATTCCTACAGCAGGCTCAATCACTTGCATTGCAAGCCAGCCGGCCCATCGCTTTATTCTGCTGTGGTGAAGAGAGAGGCCACTGAGTTTATTTAAATCATGTGAACGTGATTGCTCAGACAAAAAAACGTCTGTACAGACACTGGTTAAAAAGTGGAAAAGTATCCTTTCAGGTTGTCTTGGAAAAATCTTTTTAAGCTAAATGTGCATGAATTTGGAGACAGTAGTGTTGCCAGAAGATCAGGCTTTTCAGCCCACTTTCTATTTAACTGGAGGTGGTTAAAATGGCTTGTACAATTTTGGGTTGTTTCCTCAAATACTTTATATTCTTCTAAATTTCCTCTCTTTTGTGGGGTATAATTCCTAATAGGGATGTATTGATTTATTGGCAGATTATCGCCTCGTTGACTACCATCAGCCTATCCCGAAATAAGATGACATTCGCCGATGGCAGCGGCCGATGTTTATCTGTTGTGTCGCGTCAATTTTTGCGCCGACTAAATGTTGTGTTGGTTATTTGCTGTCAGTCTCGAACAACAGTAACTGGCTGCTGATTCAGAGAAGAAGCCAACTGCTTCTGGGCACGACTCTGGCATGACAGCAGGCACCATGCATGTATGGTTTGTTTACTGTTAAATAAAATTGAACGAAAATGTCGGCCATGTTGGGAGTATTACACTGTCTTGGAGAAAGATCAGCGATGTTCGCACTAAAGGGGAATAAATAATAGCAAAAACTAAATAAGCAAAAGCATCGGTATCGCCAAATGGCCAAATTGTTATTTTACACATCAGCATTATGCATGCATCCCTAAATTTTGGTTGACACGTGTCAAGCTCAAGACTTCCTCCATGTAACTGCAGCCATTTTCATGACTAAGGAAGTGAATTTACCCCTTATCCAGCTACAGTAGAGAGATCAAATAATAGCAGTTGTTGTCTGGTTGGGTATGATTTGAAATTTATGTTGTATAACAGCTTGGTTTTGGTACTGAATACATTCTAAACTTTAAATTTTAAAAAGTTTTTATTTGGCTTTTATATACATTATTTTGATAGAGAACAGTACAAAGGTGACAGGAAATGAAGGGAGAGAGAGGAGGGATGACTGGCAACAAACAGTAGAATACCAGCTTTCATTAAACTGAAGTTTTTGATACTTAGTGCAACAGACACGATACCCAGCCTCACCAGACCAGAACAGCCGAAAGCACTAAACACTAAAAGAGAGAGTAAATAACATGGAGACAGAGTGCACACACATACAGTGACCCAGTGACGGCCCTTTGACCTTTGTGTGTGTGTGTGTGTGTGTGTGTGTGTGTGTGTGTGTGTGTGTGTGTGTGTGTGTGTGTGTGTGTGTGTGAGAGGAGAGAGAGAGAGAGAGAGAGAGAGAGAGAGGCAGAGAGGCCAAATTTCCCCACTGTGGGACTAATAAAGGAATATCTTATCTTATCTTATCTTATCTTATACAGTTCAGTGGACCTGCCAGTGAAAAGAAGCTGTCAGACACAGCAGCCGCTATCAGAGCGCAACACCGTCTACAGACACATTCAGACATGTAAAATACAAGCGATATCGTCTTTCTGTGGTGGAACCGCCCATTTGTAGATTTTTTTAGTACTGCGAATCTACAAGTACCGTGAATCGATATTGCAATTTGTGTTAACTTCTTTAACACCATGACCATGAGAAACAGTTGAATCATACACTTCTAGGGACTAGGGCTCTCTGCGGCCGACTGTGGTTTGTTTTGGTCAATGGATGTGACGACAGACTACAAAAATAAAGGCGGTAACTTCCTTCTACACAGGCGAATATGGCCCTGGTAGTTTGGGTTTTATTTCTCCAGGTTATGAGATATCTGTCTCTGCTATTTCACTGGACCGACATACAAGCTGTACCCATGAAAATAAGTGAAATGCAACAATGTCCTGGTGAGTTTTTCGCATGATAAACACTGTATCTGTGAGGTTGTCTAATTAGTACACTCACCTCTAACATGCACAACTTTCTGCTACTGTTCCCTGCTAGCTCAGAAACAGCCTGTTTTAGTGCATAGTTCCCTACAACTTGGACCAACTCACACTGTACAAATACTTTCCTACTGGCAACAAGAAATAGTTAATTCTGGTGGAAACTCACTTTTGTGACTAATGAGGACATTCAGGCTTACCTTGTTTGGCCCTGAAATGAAAATCAGGCTAATGGCCATCTATAGAGACTGCTTACACTCAGCTGGGGCCTCTAACGTTGTTATTGCTCAATAAACTTAACATTTGAGCTCAGATGACCTTCGGCGGTTCCATGAGGAAACCGGGCCTGACTGGCTTAGTTTGCACAAAGGAGCAGTCCTTTGTGCAGAGTGTATTCCACGGTTCTGGTCTGAAAGTGGATGTGTGCTGACAGCAGAGCCTGAGCGTGTTGGGAACGGCTCGCTAGCTGCTTGCTAATTCAGAGTAGGAGAGCTACTCCCACCAGCAGAGGAAATGCCTTTTCTCTCTCAGACTAGACGGCCTCAGCTGTTATGAATCCTATCTTGCAGCCGAGCAGCACGCAGCCCCAGAGCTACAGCAGCAGTTTAAGGAATTGCTGCAACAGACAGTTAAAAAAAAAAAAAAAAAAACGCAGCCTGACGGGGCGTTGCTCTGGAAGATGGCAGGACCGCGGGGAACAGACGGAAATGACAGTGAAATCACTGGGATTTGCGTGTTCCCCTAAAAAACGAAATGTTTGGCTGAACGTGGAGGCAGCGAGTGAGGCGTTTTTATTTTATTTTACCGAGCCAAGCTGAGCTCAACAAACCCTCCAGATGACTTTGTCCTCTTCAGTCATTTCCTGTTTCCTGTTGCACTCCAGATCTCAGTCGTGAAAAAATTACCATTCCCACAATCACACTTGCAGCACTTCCTTCACAACTGTTAGAGAAAGTGCTCCAAGTGTTGTATAATTTTAAAAAAAGATCTTTTCCCATACACTTACATTGGGAAAGGGACGTCTGTAACTCACCAATAATTTTTAATCGAGGTGAATCAACTTCCCAGCACTTGAATAGCTAAATCGCTAGGTCTTAAAAGTCGTAAAAATGCACTACTAGCTGAATCAAGAGTTATTTCCCCTCTGGGTTGTGGGGTTGAAGAAAACGCTACAGTTCCTGCTCTATGGGCCCAATCGATGCAGAAGATCGCTGGATGACCCCAGTACTCACTCTGAAGTCTGTCCATTTTGGCTTCAAGCGCCGCTGAGCAACTTTCATAGGAATGAAGGGGCGCCTGCCTCCGACGCTCCATCTAGTTCTCTTTAAACATCCATAGTGTATCAGAAAGGCAAAGTACTGACCCTTCCGGCGGACCCCGGCGAGAGAGAAGTGATGTTTGTCAATTTAAAACATCTTTGCAAGTCAAGAAAGTCTCAGTTTGTTGTAAAACTGCTGAAATATCAGACTGTGAAAACATGTAATTGGAAAGACGATGTCTGTGTGTTTCCTACTGGTATGAACTCACTCCAGCAACGGATCCGATCGTTCTTTCTCTTCCTGGCTAATAAAAACACCAGGATTCACTGGATAAAACACATCATGTAACATCACATTTCATTTGTGCGTGGAGCATAGCTAACTTGGCTCGCCAGTGTTGCCAACGCATATTGTGCAAGACGAGAGATGTAGTTCACTGAGCAATTTCACACAAAACTAAATGATCCGACGACAAACTGAGATTTTCTTGACTTGCAAAATTATCTTTTAAATTGACAAACATATGCGTGATTCATGGCGCAGCTCAAATGGGATTCTCATATTCTCGTATTTTTGGGGTCATGGGGTCCACCGGAGGACGCGTAACTTTGCCTCTCTATAAAAGTCTGAGGCACTCAATTAGAGGTCGACCAATATGGTTTTTTTATGGACGATTTTTGACAGAATCAGGACAGCCGATGGCCAATATATGATGCCAATTTTTTGGGGCCGATATGTTTGGGTGATTTTCTTTTTTTCCCTCCATCTGATAAAATATAACAGCTATAACAACACAAAATTTCTCAACTTCAGGAAACATTTATTGAACAACACCTATGGTCTGTCTCTCCAGTCTACATTTTGTGTCTGCACTGCAGTGCACTTAAATATTTTAAATAAAAAATAATGTATAATCTAAATATTGACTACATGAAACAGGTAATCAAAAAACTAAACTTTGTCAAATAAACTTGGATGAAAAAATTAAGTTTTAGTTCACTTAGCAGCATTTATGCACCTGCTTGATAATCGGCTTAATATGCTCAGCCATCAGCTGATGCCGATTATGGAAAAATGTCAAATAATCGGCCCGATTAATCAGCTGACCGATTAATCGGTCGACCTCTAAACTCAATCAGTGGTTTTACTTCCATGTGTGCATATATCTGTAAAGCTGTATCATACTATACTGTATGTAGAAGTAAAAACAGAGACAGAAAGACCAAAATAAAAAGACGCTTTCTTTGCTCCAACTTGCTGCCCAGAGAGCTCCAGCCCAGCTAGAGGCCTGCTGAGTTCACAGCCTGCTGCCCACCACACACACACACACACACACACACACACACACACACACACACACACACACACACACACACACACACACACACACACACAAACTCTTTCTTCGACACACACACACACAGCCCTGTCTGCTGCCACTGCCGTTGCTATGGTAACCCTTGGGCACGGTGCCGTGATCAACAAGGCCCGGGAGCTGCCGGGGCGCCATTGGAGCGACCTGGCTGGCACGAACACACACACACACACACACACACACACACACACACACACACACACACACACACACACACACACACACACACACACACACACACACACACACAGAGAGAGATAGACGGAGAGAAGGAGAGAGAGGAGACGAAAGGAGGGAAAGGAACACACACTTTAAAAAGACTGGCACAGTTAGAGGGAAGGAGAGTTCAGTAATGAAGGGACAGGAAGAGTTGCAGAGAAAATGAAGTGCACACACACACACACACACACTACCCTCTACCTCCCTTGGGAGACGTGTGCTGTAACGTCTAGACGGCTGGTATCAGCCTGGCAGCAACAGTCTCTCTCAACCACAATGTGTGTGTGACACAGCATGTAGTAGATATCAGCCTAGTTTCAGCCTCCCCTCCTCTACTACAGTCAGTCTCTCCATGGAAATAAATGAACTAGTTTAGTGCTGCTTAACCCCGAGGAGAGGGTGGCTGTCTATGTGTGTGTGTGTGTGTGTGAGATACTCAGCCCATTAGACCGGTATCTTGGGGTCAGGGCAGACATGAAGACGGTAGGGATGTCACAAGAAACGATAGTTCGGTACAAAGTTGATGCCAAAATTCTGAAAACGTGACGGCACTTGTTTTTTCTACCGTAGCTTCCGTACGGGGCGAGAGACTAATGGTGTCTAAAACCCAAAAGGATGCAGTAAACTCACTATCGACTTGTCCAGAGGACTGGGGATGTTAATAATTAACCTTTAACCGATAACGGACATTAAGCATTACAACCGATTAACGCTATGGGTTAAAAGAAATATTAATAATTAATTAAAAAGCTGAGGAAAAACTCCTCAAGGAGCGGCTCGTCACTTTAAGGAGAAAAGCTGGTCCACCTTAAGAGAGAGCCGGCGCAGATACAGGAAGTTGGCTCTGGACTTCCAGCTGAGGAGTTGTAGCTTGTAGCTTGCACACTATTTTTCCCTGATAATGCGACACTGTGAACAACAAATCTGCGTTAAAATCCACAGGAGGAGAGTTAGTAACGTTAGCTGTTAGCAGCCGGTGGGCAGCGCAGTCCTGATCGCATAAACAGCGGAGGTGAGGTGAGAGTTGACGTTCACAGTCTGCTCAGCAAAATTACCTTTGGGTGAATGTAAATTACAACAGTCATGATGTGTTCGAATGTAATTTCGTAAAATTAGGTTTTTGGCGATATTGGTATTGGTATCAACTACTAAATTTGTGGTATCGTTAAATCGCTAGGAGACAGTGATGAGGAAAAGATGTACAGAGGAGAGGAGAGACAGGAGAAACTGAGAGAAAGGTGCCAGACATGCTCTGGGGATTCAGGGCAACAAGAGAACAAACAATCACGGCTCTGTCTCTCTTCTCCTTGCTCTATCCATCCATCCATCCACCCATCCATCCCTTCTTCTCTCAATCACACAGCAAAGGGAATCACACTTCACCACAGAGACTAAATGGGCTTAAAAAGCAGGACACCTGCAGGATGGTTATACTGCTAACTTGTGCATTGGGACAGGAGACATTTTGGCCGAGCTTTCCTCAAATCATTTTCATTTCATAACTTGCATAAATTGTATGTAAATACACTTGAGCATGAAAGGATAATTATGGTTTATGACAACATAGGACCCACGTATATACTTTTAGTTAACATTTCTATTGGTTTTAAGGGCTGGGACGACACATCTCTTAGAGACTTTTACTTTGAAAAATGTCTAAATTGATACATTAAAATGTTTGATTGTCAGCATGTATGAAGTCAGAGATGTCCTGATGTCAGATATATCAGGCTCTTTGTCAGGAATTATTTATTTATACTGTACATTTCCATTGCAAATTAGTGGTATTTTCTTTTTAATTTATAAGGAACATACAATGATTCTGGATTCTGATTTCTGGAGAATATAATTCAATCAATCTTATTTCTTTACATTTTGTATATCCAGTTCCCTTTGTTAACACCTTATTTTGAAAACCAGATCAGCTCCATCGGCGCCGTTTCAGTGTATTTAACATAAATGTCAGTATACGGTGCTCTACAGTTGTAGCGTCGGCCCATTTGACCACAGAGACGAGAGTGACGTCCGGCTTGACCTCACGTTACCATAATACGATAAAGTTTCCTGTCCATGACAAAGTTAGCACGTAGCTTTAAACATGATGTCTCTGCTTTTCCTGGTAATGTGTGAAACTCAAAATGTTTCCATACTTTACTGTATGTGTAGCGTGTACCACGATGGATTTAAAATGTGAGGGTGACTACAATAATAAAACCGGTAACTTCCTTCTACCTCCCCACAGACTCAAATGAAGCTAATATATTGATTCTGGCATTAAAAAATCTATTTCAAAATCGTAAAAAAAACATAGGTGAATCATTATTTTTTCCCCTACCTACTGAACGGTTGTTTCTGAAAACATTTGAGGAGAAAAATAGGCATTACAGTGATAGAATACTGTTAATAAGTGCTCATAGATCTGTGACTCAAATGTAAAAATGATGCATGAAAGACAAGCTGGGTTGGAGTCATAGCCATGTTGCTGATTTTATTCTCTTGCTGTGCCAATCACATGCTGTTCACATTCATACTATAACTCTACATGCATTCACAGTTACTGCTCAATGTTTTCTCCACATTTTGCCTGACCCTAGATTAAGTTTGATTATTGCTGATGTAAGCCATAATGATGAGACTCAGTGCTGAGCTGGCATTAAATCCCCACTTTGGCTCCTGAAAAGGACTAATGTGGCCATATCATCTCCATCTGCATGAATAGAACATGAACAAAGATACAGATAACGCCGGGCTCTGTGATAACATATCATAAATATTACAATATAGTCTAATATTATCAATATTCCAGTGATGTAATATTCATGAATGGCAGTAAAGCAGAGGGGGAGCAGTGTTTAAGTATTCATCCACTCGGTGAGATGGTGGACGGCCGGCGGGCTCAACATGTCACTTCACACACATAAACACACAGTCCCCTGCAGTCTCTCAGGTGTGTGTACATTATCAGAGCCAGACAGACAGGATAGCGTCTAGACACCCCTAACACCCCCAAACCCCTCCCGCCATAAAGCCAGACTGGCTTCACTCTCTCTGAGTGACTGAACCAGACTGGAGGGTCAGTAATGTCAGGGTTAAAAGGGAGTGTGTGCACTTGTGTGTGTACATTGTGTGGGTGTTGACCGGGGTCAGCCAGGGTCAGTGTGTGACTGGGTGGGTGGGGGTTGAAGTACATTTATGTATGATTAGAGCTCAGTCTGCTGTAGGTCGCCTGTATGTCTGTGTGCGTGTCTGTGTGGTGATTCCACTCAAGGGGAAGGTAGAATCCTTCATCACTAATGATTCTGTCTGGTTACTTGATGATAATTACAACTACTATTTTAAAAGGTCATCGGGCAGTAGGCGTGGGGGAAGAAAATCAACACTGCATAGTATCACAATTAGGGGTGCTAATTTTGACATTTTTTCTTAACCAATAACTGACCCTCATTAACCAATTATTAACTGTACACTGAAAAGATTTGTGCCTCACATGCAGCGGTGCGCCAGCTGCTGTATATGAACAGACAACTGAGTCAACGGTTCACTGTCCAGGAGGGTTAGGAGTCACAGTGCTGTGTTCACTGTCCCCAGTTCACCGTCTGGGAGCATTAGCAGCCATGGTGCTGCATTCACTGTCCCCAGTTCACCGTCTGGGAGCGTTAGCAGTCACAGTGCTGCGTTCACTGTCTCCAGTTCACCTTCGGGGAGCATTAGCAGCCATGGTGCAGCATTCACTCTCCCCAGTTCACCGTCTGGGAGCGTTAGCAGCCACAGTGCTGCATGTAGTGTTGTGGACATGCAGCCACTTTTCCAGTAAAAGTCTCCACTGCACATTTAGTTTAGTTTAGCAAGTTGCCAGCTGTTGCAGTTGTCTGACAAACATTGTGTGTGTTTGTGCCACGTTAGCAGCTGTTAGCTGCTTGCTTTGCCAGTAGCTTCGTGCCCGCTGTAGCCTAACTTCAGCGAGTTTCCAACCGACCGTGTGTGTGGCGGTGACTTTTACCTTGTTGGTGGCGTTATAGCTGAACGCAGCTGTAGCAGACAGTGTGCGTACAGTTTATTTGTCTGTGAATAAATACTAGCTACAAGCTACAACTCCTCAGCTGAAAGTCCTGAGCCAACTTCCTGTTTCTGCGCCGGCTCTCTTAAAGTAGACCAGCTTTTCTCCTGAAAGGGATGAACCACTCATCTGCATTTTCTCAGCTTTTTAATTAATTATTAATATTTCTTTTAACCGTTTAACCGATGGCGTTAATCGGTTAAGATGCTTAATGTCAGTTAACGGTTAAATGGTTAATGATGAACATCCCTAACGTAAGCAGATGCACACACACCACCTCACCCTGCTGACTCCTATCAGCAACCCAGCCAGCCATCCAGACACATATATCTTTGTTAACTTAGCAGGAAGGGGAGGGGGTTATGAAAATTACAGGCTGCTGAAGGCAGAAAAAGGTAAAATCCTGCTGAGGTCTGGACAGAACAAGGGAGAAAAGAGAGAAGAAATGAAAAAGAAATAGAAAGAAGTAGCACATAGCTGCCAGATTGGCACAAAGGGAAAGAGTCACAGAAGGATAAAGAGAATATAGCTCAGGTTGAACAAAGAGACAGATATTGGACACAGAGAGAAGACGGGATACAAAGATAAGAGCGGGAAAGGACAGACGAGGGGAGGAAAGTCAGCAGAGGAAGAGCTAGAGGTGCGGGGAGAATGTGGTAAAGGCAGACAGATGTTAAAAGCAGACAAACAACAAAGCGTGGCGTCTTGTGTCTCATCTCCGAGACGGAACAACAAAACAGCGGAGCGGTGGAAAAAAAGAACAAAACAGAGGAGATGAGAGAGAGGAGGAGGAGGAGGAGGAGGAAGAAACGAGTGGGCTTTTGTCTGTCTGTCTCTCTGTCGGTCTGTCTGCATGCTTCCTGGCACATGTTCATGTGATAGAACAGGCAATCCCCACCCACCACACACCTCACCCCCACAGGAGAGGCAATTTCACCATCTCATCTCTAAAGTAGGTCTTCAACATCAGACACCTCCCAGACAGACGTATGCTGCGTATGTGCTGCAAACTCTCTGTGGCGATTGTGATCAGCCAAACAGAGACAGCAGGGGACGCTGTGGGTGGAACGCAGGAAGCTCCGGGAGACATGATGGGACACATCCAGACTGGAGCTGCTCGGTCTGTTGGGGTTACACAGACATACTGGTCTCATACCGGATGTCGGACTCACCCTTTATGAGACACTTTCAGCCCTACAAACCAACTCGGAGCAATTAGTCAGCAATTTTTGCGTATATATGAACGCTCTAAAGGATGTCTCTGAAACAAACCATACTGGTCTGAGTATGGCTCCATTCAAGTCTGCGCTGCGATTTGCGCAATCTGTAAAAAGTGAGCACAAAGTGCTCCAGGTTCAATTTGCTTATTGCCATTGTATTTTGTATTGTACTGAGATTTTCCTCCAATTTTCAGTTCATATGAAAACGAGGGCCTTCAATGGGGCTGCATAGTAAAAAAAAAAAAAAAAAAAAACTATGTCAAAAGTACTTTACCACAAGCAGTAAAGTGAGAAAAGGCGAGAAATCCACTGGCATAAAAGACAGATGCCCATTTTATGACGAACTGGATAGTATTCTGTGTGGAAGGGCCTGTGCCAGCCTTAAAAATATCACTAAAGAGAAAAGCACTGACCAGCAGTGATTAAGTGGGAGCTATAGTGTGAACAGAGAGAAGACTGAGGCCCCATCAGAGCTGAAGGGGACCAGAAACAGAACTGAGTCCTCTTTCAAATGAACTGACAATGTGGATGCAAAAAGGACTGAGTCCCTTTTCTGTTCGTCCACCTTTTGGTCCACTTTCAGAGTCAGACAAATGAGAAAATGACGGTAGCATCCCTACTTTAAAGAACACTACTGTCTAGGGGCACGTTTACATCATGGTCTTCATCCGCTGTAAAGTGAGCAGTTCACTTCTGGTGTGAACATCATTCAAACCAATCATAGGAAGTGTAGCATTCTGTCATTTCATTGGTTAAAAGAAGGCCTCCTTTTCCTCTTTTGGCGACTGGTGGCTATTAGCATGTTTGCTAGCAAATTGTCGAGTGCCAGGTGATAAACCTGGACTTACAGATGCCTCCTGAATATCCGGGTGGAAGAGAACGTTACTCAATAACTGAGAAAGTGTATAAGAGCACCGATCAAGATCAAGATCAACACCAACATGAACAGAACCTGATGGTGCTCCATAATTTACAAAATCCAGCTAGGGAATTAGTTTGTTGTCTTTTTACCTGCCATCTGTCTGACCAATAATCAAATGACATTTCCACCATGTGAGTTCTGTTTACAGTTTCTGGACTGTTTGAGTTTTGCCTTTGTGCATGCACACTAAACCAGTTGTGAAACTGAACCACTGGTTTGGTTCAGGAACCGTACCTTTAGGCGTGAACCCAACCTAATATATCGTGTGCAGACGCTTTAAAGTTACTACAAGGAACTTTCATTTTGTGTTGATTTTGGCGGTCCATGACAACAAAAGCAGTCGTGTTTCCAAGCACCAGAGTCCCTTTAGAAAATCACCCATTTTAACGACAGCATTAAGCGGTTAAAAACGGTTAATCATTAACATCCCTAATTGAGACAGTTTCTTAAAACGAGTTAAAGGTTCCTCATAGGAACTTTAAGATTTCCTTTAGTTGAAACTAAGGAGCGAAGTCCAAAGTCTGGGAAATTTACTAAATTAATGAAAAATATGCAAAACACTGAATTGATAATTAATATATTTGCACCAATAGTTGAAGCCCTTGTTCACAACTTACCAAGAAACTAATTCTGAAGTGAACTAAAAAAACTTAACACACTAAAACATCTAAAACACATAATGAGGAAACAGAAAGCTCTGCGTCTCCAAAAGACAAATGGCCTCCTCCTCTGGTGTGTAATTACACCCCGTCTGTTTGTAATAACTCAGTTTAATCTGCTCGGCTTCTTGTTTTTTTTTTCCTCTCATCTCCTCCCGCAAATCATAACTGGTTTCCATTTTGGAAAAAGATGGCTCCTCAAACAGCAACATATGCTTGCGTGGCGTTTTATTCTGCTATGACTCACTGTCAAACTCGCTGTCTCTCCACCCAAGATGGACTGCCTCTCTCTATTTTAGTCTGCGTTTCTCCTCTTCCTCTCTCATTATGTCTGCCTCTTCTGCTCTTTTTGTCACACTCCTCTCACTCTCCTTCAGTCTGCATTTATCTGATTTTTAATCCATCTAACCTTTTTCTTTTGTCATTTATAGCTCGCCTCTCTTCTGTCTTTCAGCCTCCTCTCTGGATCCCACCTCTTCTCTTTCACTTCACAATACTTTTGTCATTATTTCAGCGTCTCTCTCTTATCCCACCTCCTCTCTGTCTCCTACCTTCCCTCCCACTTTTTTTTCCTCTCCCACTCCCTCCAATTCTCACATGAAGGGGTGTAAACATGTCTTCCACATGCGGTCTCATTGTACCGAGCCAACAGAGCAAAACACCCCCACCGCCGCCACCACCCTGCGAAGCAATGCCTGGCAGGCAGGATTAAGCAGGAAAACAGAGACAGAAAAGAGAGGAAGGAAGAGACAGACCAAAAGGAAAGAAAGAGTGAGAGTGAGACAGTGATAAAGAGAAGCGAGAGGGAAGCAACGTCAGTGCAAAAGGGGGAAAAAAAAAGCAAGTTCCGCATATATGAGTATAAAAATGCAAGATAAAGGGAAATACGTGAGGGGGAAAAAAAGTCCTATCAAAAAAAACTTTTTTCCCTTGCTGGAACACTTGGCCGTGACCGTGGGCTGAACTTCAGTGCGGTGCTGAGCAACAGCTGCCGACAACAGAGGAAGCTACAAAAAAGGAAAAGAAGCTGCAGAAGAAGAAAGAAGAAGAAGAAGAAGAAGAAGAAGAAGAAGAAGAAGAAGAAGAAGAAGAAGAAGAAGAAGAAGCAGGCAGGCAAGGTGCGGCGAGGAGGAGGAGGGCACTGTCTAAGTAATGGTGGTGCTGTTTTGGAGATGACCAGGATGTTTTGGGCTTGCTCAGGGAGGGATGGAGGTATAAATAGAGCTGAGGCGGCAGGGTGTTCGAGGCGGGGGGATTGAAGGGGTTCAAACAGAGGGGAGGATAGTTAAATGTGCAGAGCAGCTCGTGTCTTAATAAAAAGGAAGAAAAACTCAAGTCCTCTGGGCAAAAGACCAAACCGGATGCTGCAGCAATACAGTATCTCGCCATGCCTCCGCAGCCGACTGCTTCCCTTTAATTGGCACTGAAGCAGTAAAATCAAGAATTTTAAAGGTCTTACTAACATCTAGCGCAGGTGTTAGCAGTTAGGTTCAACCGTGGGCCAGGTTTTTTTTTCAGCATTTTTCACTGGGAGGCCAACATGGTGTCAAGGCCCTGACACACCAAGCCGACGGTCGGTCGCCAGACAATTCAGGGCCGTCGGTGAGCGTCCGTCGGTGAGCGTCCGTCGGTGAGGCCGTCGGTGAGTGTCCGTTGGTGAGTGTCCGTCGGCAGCGCGTCTCTAGTCTGCACGTTTTTTGGCCGATTCAGCACATTGAATCAGCAACGCACGCGACGAGAAACAGGATCGAGAAAAGCAAGCCAACAAGTAAAGTTATACAGAAGGCCCTCTCGGTGTATGTGGCCTCTCAAAGCAGAGCTATGATGTTGGATGTTACAGGGACTGTGATAAATACAAATACAGACTGCATAAAAAAAAGTAGACTTTTTTTACACATTTTATGCAAAGGGTAGTGTGTTCTTTATATTAGGGATGTTAATAATTAATCATTTAACCGCTAACCGCCATTAAGCATTTTATCGGTTAAATAGTTAAAAGAAATATTAATAATTAATTAAAAAGTTGAGAAAAACTCAGAGGAGCGGCTCGTCACCTGAAGGAGAAAAGCTGGTCCACCTTAAGAGAGAGCCGGCGCAGATACAGGAAGTTGGCTCAGGACTTCCAGCTGAGGAGTTGTAGCTTGTAGCCTCGTAGCATTTATTCACCAACAAATGCAAACACTGTCTGCTACAGCTACGTTTACAGCTATAATGCCACCAATAAACCCACACTCACCACCACAAACACAGTCTGTCAGAAACTCATTGTGGTTGTGCAGTGCGCACAAAGCTACCGGCAACGCTAGCAGCTGCACAAACACACAGTGCAACCGAATGCTAACACTACTGCACCACTGTGCAGCCCAGATTAGACTGCCGATTATTTTCTGAATTAATAGTTTTGCCAATAAAATGTCAGAAAAAAGCGAGCTACGAGCCACCTTTACCCCAGGCCTATCCAAGCCAACCTAGAGCCGGTCAGCCAGTGGCCGTCCCTAACCCACCAAGCTGAATCTCTGGGAACCACACCGGTCTAGAAGTGTACACATATTTTCATTATGAAACTGTGGACATTAAACGGACTATTTTATTGTGGTCAAATCATCACTGAAACTCATGCCAATGGATTTTCTAATTGTCAGATGGTCTATATGAGGAAAAAAGAGAGGAATGAATAGTCGATTTGAATAAACAAAATTCTGATTGCGGTACAGCCTCGTCCAACCAGCAGTCCCAATCCCAAAGACATTCAATTTAATGTCATAAAAAAAAAAGAAGAAAAGCATAAAATCCTTACATTTGAGGAGTTTTTTTCTGGTTTTGTTTTGTTTGCTGTGACTAAAAATAATTACTCATTTTGAAGATAAATGTTGCGTCAATTAACTCATTAACAGACTAATCATTTCAGCTCTCAGTCATTTACACGTCTGCATTATGTTGCACTCCGAAACTTGAAATGCACTTAATGGGTTATCCACACTCAACAATGACCTGCACCATTTATATGTGAATGAAAACACTGCTATTGTTGCATGCAACGTCTAGACTGCTACTTGTTTGTGCTCTTAATTGATAATAGCACAAGGTCAAGTGCATCACACATGCCTTTTACCTATATTGCTGTCTACAGTAGATTTCATGAAAAATTATGAAAATGTTTTGATACAAAAGGGAAAATTTGTGTTTTCACTGGAGGGCTTAATATTTCTGTTAGAGGGCCTGGTTTGGTCCACAGGCTGCTATTTTTCAACCACTTCTCTAGTGGTA
This sequence comes from Pterois miles, assembly GCA_947000775.1. Classification (NCBI taxonomy): domain Eukaryota; kingdom Metazoa; phylum Chordata; class Actinopteri; order Perciformes; family Scorpaenidae; genus Pterois; species Pterois miles. Next base: position 3,240,244 of record CAMQGK010000568.1, on the reverse strand, counting down.
TGCATTATGTGCTCTGCTTTTAACATATCACATCTCCAGAGTGGTGCCTCTTCTCTATTAACTGATTAATCGTATGGTCTATAAAATGATTCATCGCTGTTTCATAAATTGCTTGTCTTGTCTGAAAGCCACAGACAGTCGCTTTACTTTAACAAGAGACAAAGAATAGCAACTAATCCTCACGTTGCTGCAGCTGGAACTATCGAACCGAGGATGTTTTGGCCTAAAATCTAAACTTAGCTATTTGCAGAAGTTATGGCTGTCAAACTTAACGCAATAATAACGCAAATCACTTTTAATGCCATTAATTTCTTGATTACATTAACACAACTTGCAAATTTTAGCTTGTCCAACAGAAACCATTTGTACCAACCATGTCATTCTAGCTTATCGTGAAGGAGGCTAAATAACGCTTCAAACTTGTGCTACATTTCTGTCTTTTCAAAGGGGTCTCTTGACCTCTGATCTCAAGATATGTGAATTTAAATGGGTTCTCTGGGTACTCATGAGTCTCCCCTTTACAGGGGGCAAGTCATAGTCAAGTCAGCACACTGACAGCTGTTGTTGCCTGTTGGGCTGCAGTTTGCCATGTTATGATTTTTTTTTATGCTAAATGCAGTACCTGTGAGGGTTTCTGGACAATATGTATCAGTTTTGTGTTATTAATTGATTTCCAATAATAAATATATACATGCATTTGCATAAAGCAGTATATTTGCATACTCCCATGTTGATAAGAGTATTAAATGCTTGACAAATCTCCCAACACTTTGAACAGATAAAAAAAATTTGCGATTAATTTTTAACTGCAATTAAAATGTATATGATGTATATATATAATAAATGCATATATTTTAGTATATCAGCCCTAGCATATTTGATAAGGCATTTGAAATGATTTGAAAAGCATATTCAATACTGTATTCAATAAAATGTTAACCCTGAGCAAGTGGCTGACTCTACAGGTAAAATATTTCTAGGATTATTAGGATTATAGTGCTTTGGGTGAACTGACCTTTTAGTGTGTTCGGTTTCTTGGAATGGTTTTCTTGTGTGGTTTTATGTATGGCTCCACTGATGAGAGAACGGGTTGATCCAGCTGAGGTTGCTGAGATGATATCACTGTAAGCGTTTTATGATATCTTAGACATGGAGAGCAGCGAAAACCAGAGACTTGACATTTCCTTCCTTGTTTTTTAGCCCTCTCTGTCCCTCTTCTTCTTCCCTGTTGTCATATCTTTGTTGCCTTCTCTCTCGCACTCATTCACTTCACCACCCACATGCCTTCTTCCTTCCCTTTCTCCTCTCTCCGTCTCTCTGTAGAAGTACCACTTGGGGAGTTCAGCTCACGGCGAACGTTGCAGAATGAAAAGAAGCTTCTGACTCGACGAGGTAAAACTCTTTTGGGTGACAAAGACCGAGTGTAACCAGAGATATCTACAACTTAGCAACACCCACGCACAGACGCACACACTTTTATATCTTCAGTCATCTTTTCAGTGCTGCTTGTGCTGATGGCGGTAGCTCACCCTTTAGGGCAAAAATGTCAGGTCAAGATCATGGTGAGTTTCCATTCATTTGGTGCAATGTTTTTAAGTGAGGTGTTTCAACAAAACAGAGGTTTTACTCTAGTTAAAAATTTGGATTTTTTTTTTTTTTAAAAGCAGAATCAGAAAATATTGGACTGAGGCTGATTCACTGCCATTCAATGCTGCATGGAGCTGCAGTCTGACTCTGCTGTGTGCTTCTGCAGACAAAAAACAGCTGAGAGGGCATGTCTGTCTCTGTTTAGGGCTGTGTGACACACACACACACACAACCACCCATATACACACACACACACACTCTGTGCTCCTAGACATTCAGCCAGGCTGGTAGACATTCAATGCAGCAACAGTCACGTATTAACTGAGGGAAAGCAATTTGGCTCTTGAAATGGGACTCCCTAACAGTCCCACCCGCCAACTCACACACACACACACACACACACACACACACACACACACACACACACACACACACGGATGCAATTCATCATGGAAAGCAAGTTTCTTACGAGGAACCATAAACTCTTCCCATTAAGATTCCTGTCTCATGAAAATATAATTGCTGTAAATGAGCAGCCCAGGGTGCTGCATAGCTGGCGGGGGATTAAGTGTTTATGGAAAGAATCATTATTACAATCGCAGATGCACAGAATTTTTGACAATTTACGATATTAGAGGGTGCCACCTTTTTTTTTTTTTTAAGGATTTAGAAATTTAATACTCTGATTGGCTGTTCACCTCATACGAATCAGGAGAAAAACGGACGTGAGGAAAGCAAGCAAACACGCTAAGTCACGCCGAGGGCTCCTCTAATTTTTAATCTTCATTAGGCTTGTCGCGGTAGTCGGTGTTGCCGGTGTTAGACAGTGGACGGGCACACACCGATTGTATTACATACCCACGATCCCCGCAGTCATTTTGCTTTTTTTTTTTTTTTTTTTTTAAAGAAACAAAACCAATTTAATTCATTTTGGTGTATTAGCAGTGTATCAATACCAAGTTGGAAGACGGACGGCAGAAACTAAAAGTAAAACTCTGCTCCGTACGGCGTCTCAGCTGATTTCACACACAGGACAACAAATAATTGACAGACAAAGACGATGCACAGTGAAAAGCAAAAGCGTCGATTTGGCAATAGTACAGATTTAAACCCAATGTTATAAAGGGAACTATAACGTTAATGAGGCCATCGGCGTGTGGAGGACAGAGCGGTCACAGACGGTGGGTGGAAACCTGCGGCCCTGCAGCGAAAGAGGTCAGACACACCGCCACCTGATGGTAAAGACCAAAGGAAGCACTCTACATATACTGACCTTCATCTTGTAAAATGCGCGGCGTAATCGCTAAATGTCTTCACCGTCACATCCCTATTAAAAGGTTATAACAGCTCTTGGTTTCTTCAAAGGTTTAAAGGCAATTAAATATAAAGTCATTCCAAGTTTGGCTGTGGTGGAGAGAGGTGAAAAAACTTTGAAATAATAAAACAGTAAATAAATATGTGAAACAAATATATTAGTAATAAATATTGGAGAGATCCAGGTTGCACGACAGCCAGCTACAGTTCACAACTGGAAACAACAGCATGACTGTATTAACTCTGAGTGAATCACATCACATTTGCACATGTAGGCCTATAAATCGATTTCAGGTTTTCGTCTCAGTTTTCTTTCTTAAGATATGTCCCTTTTTATTGTCAAAAAAAAGAAAAGAGGTAGAATCACGTTTTGAGAGGAGTATCCCTTACCGTGACATACAGTTTTGGTCATATCGCCCACCCCTATATTAGAGGGTGTCATTTTTAAAGGATTAGGAGTTTATAGATGAAGGCATCTCTCACAGGATGGCACCATTGTTGGTGGGGCCCTTTTATGAAGCCTCACCTGGCCCAGAGCTCGGTGTGGGCGATCTGCTGGGTTAATCTGGCCGACAGATGGGGCGGGCTGTGGGTAAGCAGAAGCCGTGTACTGCGATAGTGTCGGGACGGCACTGGGCTGGGCCAAGCCGGATGCTGTGACTATGACCTATATTAATAATTCACACGCAGGATCTCCACGCTGCACGGAGCAGGAGCCCTAATCATCATTAGCAACGCTAGCCAGGAGCCACGTTAGCTTCCAGCAGAACGCCAGGCGTAAAGATCTGGGACGGGAGATAGGTGGAAAGCATGCCATCCCTGTCTTCCTCTCAATTTTCCATGTGTCTGATTCAAAACTAAAAATACCTCCTTCATATAGTGAGTGAGTGTGTGTGGTCAGTGTGTGAACTCCAAAAAGTGGCCACTTAAACTCTGAGTCAAATGCTTTCAGCTGGCCTACATGATACACTTGTCTCTTCAGCTTTCTCTTTCTCTACATTAATCTATTATTTCCATGACAACCGGTCTCTGAATACCAACTATAAATTTCCACATCATTTAAAGTTTAATAGCAGCAATCTTGAATAATGGAGATTAAAGCTATAACAATGTCTATTTTATGTTTCTGCTTGATTCACATTGCTTACTTTATGTTTGCTTGTATATATGTGTTTGCTTATAATGCTTATTGAGGTGAGATTCCTCCTATAAGCCCTGAGGGGTATTTTTTAAAACTCACCTGCACAACTTCCTCCTTTTCTTTTGCTGTTGTGTTTCTGCTTATTGTGCAAACAAATAAATCTCTACATCTCTATGCTGTGAGTTGATATACTTTGCAATCCATAGGTGAGATGTGGATGATTGTGGTGGGATCAGATTCACCGGTCCAGACTTTATATTAGAGTATAGTACTATAGTCAACATCTTGTCATCATGTCTGTAAAAACGCATGATAAAAAAAAAGCTCCATACAGTTGATCAAATCAAACCATGGTGTTGTTCTATATCTAACACCAGTTCATCTCAGGGATCCACCAGTTATCAGCTGCAATATTCATTTTATCAAAATCAGTTTTTAAAATCTGACTGCCGATAAAACAAATTCATTTAAAAATGTGCTACTTTGGCTCTAATGCAGCCGCCTCCCTCTATCTAAAGTTAACACTCTGAAGTCTTGCTCAACGTCCCGCCCACAGTGCTACCTGATTGGTTACACATTATAAGAAGGGCTATCAACCATTTAAAAATTTGCACATTTATCTGTTCAAAATGTACCTTAAAGGGAGTATGTAAAATATATGATCAAGTCATAACATGGCAAACTGCAGCCCAACAGGCAACAACAGCTGTCAGTGTGTCAGTGTGCTGACTTGACTGTGACTTGCTCCCAAACTGCATGTGATTATCATAAAGTGGGCATATCTGTAAAGGGGAGACTGGTGGGTACCCATAGAACCCATTTACATTCACATATGTGGAGGTCAGAGGTCAAGGGACCCCTTTGAAAATGGCCATGACAGTTTTTCCTCAACAAAATTTAGCACAAGTTTTGAGTATTATTTAACCTCCTTCATGACAAGCCATGGTTGGTACCAGTGGATTCCTCAGGTTTTCAAGCTTTAAAACTGAGCCCACTACTGCCTTAAAATGAATTTGCACTGACGTATTATCACGTTAACTTTGACAGCCCTAATTTTAATACAAATGTATATCAGTTCCTGAGATTGGCTATCAGCCTCATTGATCACAAATAATCACTATCAGGCCCTCAAAAAACATATGTGTTGATCCCTTGCTGTTTTATGGGCATACATCTCAACAAAAATCAAACTCAAAGATGCTCTTTCCTTGACAAAAACAAAACTGCATCTCGTATGTCTGCAACATTGACCACGCAGACAAGAACATTTAGATGATGACGCTTGATAACTTAGTTAGCAAGACAATGGCAATCCAAAACACTTTGCATAACAAGCGTCAGATACATCTGGGACTTCTAATGAGTCTGCACGTAGGCAGGGGAGGAGGAGAGATGCTGTGTTATGGTTGGGGGTTGGGAGTCAAAGAGGCAGGCCAGACCAGACAGCCTCTATCTCCCTCTGACCCCCTGTCTGAGTCTCAGAGAGTGTGTATGTCCCTTCTCCCCAGCCAGACAATACAGCAGGCCCTGTGCCTGATTGGGGTCAGCTGGTGGCTGCCGAGGGGAGAGGAGGAGGAAGAGGAAGAGGAGGAGGAGGAGGAGGAGGAGGGGGAGGGGGAGGGGGAGGAGGTGGAAGAGGAGGAGGAGGAGGAGGAGAAGGGGGGTGGTAGGTATCAGACACCGCTGTCTGACTTGTGTCTGGATGGGAAGGGAGAGGGACCAAAAATCAGACAACCCTCTGAATCACCCACTGAAGACCAAGGAGCAGTGAGGGAGGAAGAGGAGGAGGACAAGGAGAAGGCAGCCACATGCTTCTCTCTCTGACGCCCACACACATCCTTTACTTCTTGACTCCAGGCTGGGAGGTTAAACTGGGTTAAAATGTAAAAAATAAATAAATAAAATGAAATACCCCACAGACATCACTTGCTCACTACATATTGCTCTGCTCCCAGTATCTCCTGTATATATGTACATGTACTGAAGGGGAGCCACATCGAATCCAGCTGCACATTATGTGACTATGGAGAAAAATCCAGGGTTGTTTTTTTTTTTTTTTTTATTTAAAACACAAAGGCTATCTCTATCTCTGTCTGTATTTCCCTGCCTCCAGTGTAATCCTTGTAATTTCCTGTGATAAGGTCAGACCCAGAGCAAGGCCTTGTTAGGATGCAGCCAGCGGGGCTGTGGATTTACCCCCCTTAGATAGGATAGCGCCGGGGTCAAGAGGAGTACAGTACAGGGCTCGAGCTTAAGGATGTCCCGTCGTCCCGGGGCCAAAAGAAACAGGATCAGGGTGGTTGAAAATTAATTTTGGGATGAGAATTACTCAAAATACCGGTTATATTAGAAAGTGCAGCGATGAAAATGACTGCACCGGCCTCTGACCTCACAACAGCCGCAATGGCAAACGGCGATTTCAATCCAAGTCACAGAGGTAAACTTGCTAGTAGAGCTGGGATGAAACACCCATCTCCTGATTCAATACTGTCACGATACTCGGGTGTTGATTTGATATGAATTGCGATTTTTGTAAGTTTAGTTTTCAATATAAGAATTTATTGTCATTTTTGTTAACTATCTTTAAACGAGACCATGTGGAAAATGTTAAATCATACACTTCAAGGGACATTTACTTTGGAAAATATCTAAATTAATACACAAAAAAATGTTTGATTTTCAGCATGTATGTAATCAGAGATGTCCTGAAGTCAAATATATCAGTTGTTGTATTTTCTTTTTCATATATAAAGGAACATGTAATGTTTTATAATTTTGGTGAATATAATTCATTAATCATATTTCCATATATGTATTTTTTATATGCAGTTCCCTTTGTTAACATCTTATTTTGAAAACCGGACGTAGTCACGCATGTCTACTTCCACTAACTTCTCAAAAGTGGTCTCTAGCTCTCCCGTCAGCTCCGTTCTCTTTATACATCCGTGGTCCGTGATACGATAACGGTCCATGACAGAGTCAGCATGCAGCTTTAGCCATGATGTCTACTTCTGATTTTCCTGTAATGTGAAACCCAAAGTGTTTCCATACTTTACTGTATGTGTATTGTTTACCACTTTGGATTTAACATGTGAGGGTGCAGGTCGTATCCATGTGGACCCTTCACTGTTTTCTGCAGTTTGTTTTTGTTGACAGATATGTATTGTTCAAAATGAATGGCCATTTTCTCAAAAATGATGACATGAAAAACGCAGCAAAGTCGTGGATAAATACCCTGGCACCAACTAGTATAGGGCTCAGCAGGAACTGCCTCTCTGTGGCCCTTAATATCATACCATTTTCAAAATAAGACAACTATGGATTATTAATAAGCTGAGGCACACCACAAAGCTTTCCTCTTTTTTGCAGATTTCACTTAAACTGAGGTGTTTTTTTTTTTGTTTTTTGCAGTGAGAGGCTTCCTCCTGGTGCTAGGCAACACGCAATCGCTTGTCAATCACTACAGTTATATTCAGGCAAATTAAAAACAGAAACGAGAGCTACTTATCGTCATGAGAGGAGCTCATTCACACGCGATCTGTGTCTTCCTGCAGCGGGAAACAACTACTTTTGGATGTATGAGAACATAACTAGGCGGAAATCAGTTAAACTGATCGGCTGCTTTATAAGAATCTGAAACTGAAAACCAAAATGAGCATTATCAATTCTGTTGTGTTATCTGTTCTAATGTATTTTCTCTTACAAAAAGGCACCTTGAAATAAGACGCATAAGTCTGACATCTGACTGTTTCTGACATCGACTATGTCCAACTAGTTAAAGTATAAGATTGGTGAACCAAAGGCCCTCTTTGCTACCTAGACCTACCATGTACCTACTATCAGTTATGGTTTACCCACATTACTTTAAACTTTTTAAGACTTAGAAATAGAAATAGATTTTTTAATGCCAGAATCAATATATTTACTTCATTTGAGTCTATGTGGAGGTAGAAGGAAGTTTCCGCTTTTATTGCTCTTGTCTGAGTAATGCGACATCATATCCGTTCTGTATCCGTCAACCAAAACAAACTGCAGTCAGCCGAAACAAAAAACTAGAAAACGTTGGAGGGTCTGCGTGGATACGACCTGCACCCTCACATTTTAAATCTAAAGTGGTAAACACTACACATACATTTAAGTCTGGAAACACTTTGGGTTTCACACATTGCAGGAAAAGCAGAGCTAGACATCACGGCTAAAGCTGCATGCTAACTCTGTCGGGGACAGAAAATGTTATCGTACTGCGATAATGTGAGGTCAAGTCGGCCGTCACTCTCATCTCTGTGGTCAAATGGGCCGACGCTACAACTGTAGAGCACCATATACTGACATTTATGTTAAATACATTCAAACGGCCCGGATGTAGGTGACCATGGATGGATACAGAGAATGAAGCTGACGGGAGAGCTAGAGATGGACGGATGGATGGAAGCATACGTGTGACTATGTCCGGTTTTCTAAATAAGGTTTTAACAAAAGAAACTACATACAAATAAGACTGATTGGATTATAGTCACCAGAAGTATAAAACATTACATGTCCCTTATAAATTATAAAGAAAATATCACAAATTTCTGAGGGAAATCTCTTTATTCTTTCGTAATAAATAATTCCTGACAATGACTGACTTATCTGATTTCAGGAAACATACATACTGAAAATCAAACATTTTCCATAGTTTAAGTCCTTAAAAGTATATAATTCAACTTTTTCCCATTGTCTAGTGTTAAAAAAGGTAACAAAAATTGCAATAAATCGTAATATCAATATGCAATGTGCAGTAGTAAAAAATACAAATCAAATCTGCACCCGAGTATGGTGACAGTATCAAATCAGGAGCCGAGTGTATCGTCTCAGCACTAGTGCCAGCATGATGCTTCGCTGTTGATACTCTGGAGCCCTTTGTGATGCGCTCAGTCCTAACAATGAACACATAGCAGGTTAACTACATCAGTTCTTTCCAGTGCATTTAACTCAGAAGTGATGGATTAATAATGCTTTCACAAGTTTAATAACATACTGAAAAAGAATAGCAGCCCTCAGCTCATGTCTTTCTCAGTATTACTGTAAGTATGCGACTATACAACTCTTGTAACTGCAAGCTGAAATGTCAGATGACATTTCTTCTGCCTGTGCAAGAGACAATTTCAATGTCACAGAGTCATGCAAACGACTTCCTTTGTATACGACATGAAAATGGTTATGACCACATGCATTTTTCATTGCAGTAGTAAAAGCGACCTAGACACCGAACTCCCCCCACTGAAGTGATCTTGTAGAGTGCTCCAAACTGCCCCCACACCAGTGGCACCCCTTTGGAAACTTCCCCACGTAAGCCTCTTCAAAATCCAAAGAAAATCCTACAAAACCACTTGAAGAGACATGTCATTATTCCACTGTCTGGGTGTTCCTGCGCACATAAACAAACGGATTACCCATAATATGACAAACAGCGGGCGGCACAGCATTTCTGCTTGATTTTGGTTTTTTTCCCTGTTTTGTTTCATATGATGCGAAACAGCATTTGTAATTTCAAAGCAATAATCGCTGCTTTGTTTCATGTAAGGAGAGTGACGGGACATACAGCGCGACTGGGCTCACAAAGGGTAATAAACATGCCAGCCATTTGATTTGTCTCAATGCTGGGAAAACCAAATCTGCTACAAGGTAAAAAACAGTGTGCTTGTGTACTGTGTTGTCTGGGGTTCAGCGCCTTGATTGACTGTAATATGTCCCCTCCACATCCACAGACCTGGAGTCATGAGACATGCAGCAGACAGCGGGGCTGATTCATTCACTAAGACTCTTTAGCATCTCAAACAGTCAAACAGTGTGTAAATAGATGTTGACCGAGACAGCAGACTACCAACCAACCCCCCTCCACCATCACACACACACACTTGACGGATGGCCTGTCTTCGAACACACTAGGACTACAAATCTACCCTGGTCCCAAGGGCATTTTGGGAACCAAGGGAGGAGGTCTGGTGTGTGCTAGCGTGGGGTTGGGGGTGCAGAATCTAGACACAAAGGGAGCCCCGGCAGCCAGTGACGAGGTTGTGAATGCTGCTGGGGCTGGAGCAGTGAGCGGTGGAGGTGCTGCCAGGACAAGAGGAAGGACGTAGTGGTTTGACCTTTTTACTGCTTTGGACTTTGGAAGTGACTGCCTGAACTCAACCTGCTCGGCAGAAGTGAGCCTACAATAGTTGTAGCTTCAAGGGTTGTCAGTTTTATTCCAGAAACACAGGGCTGCGCTGCCACAAGATAACAACGTTCGGGAAAAGCAGTGGTCAAGCTGATTTAAGGCACACACACAAAAAAAATCATCAAAAAAAGCCATGACAAATCCTATCCCTGCTGCGCTAACATGACATAATATATAGTTAAACATCCTGGACACTGGTGTGAGGCTCAGTAACACACAGAGACAAAGACACATTCAGGCCAAATAAACAAGGGAAGTCACACATCAACCACACAGTTTCCATCCACACTGCCTTTCTGCACAACAACAACAACAATATTAATTTGAGAAGGTGCCCTGTGGTGTTTTCTTGTAAACAAACAAATGTTACATTTACATTCTGTGTTACTCACCAAAATGCACAGTGAGTATCCTACAAGCCTAACAAACATGATGAATGCCAACGAACTACAACACGATGACCACCGCATACAAACGAGATGGGGACCACATGTACTAATTTCTTTACTGCATTAACGTATTTAGTTTGTAGCGGCTGAATTTTAAAGCTAGAGTGAAGATAATGGCAACATAGGAAACTAGAAAACCTGAGGAATCCATTTATATTAACCCTGCCATACTAGCTTATCGATAAGATGGTTACATAACGCTCCAAATTTAAACTAAATTTTGTTATGGAAAAACTGTCATGGCCATTTTCAAAGGGGTCCCTTCACCTCTGACCTCAAGATATGTGAATGTAAATGGGTTCTGGGGGTACCCACCAGTCTGCCCTTTACAGACATGCCCACTTTATGATAATCACATTCACTTTGGGGCAAATCATAGTCAAGTCAGCACACTGACAGCTGTTGGGCTGCCATGTTATGATTGAGCATATTTTTTATGCTAAATTAAGTACCTGTGAGAGTTTCTGGACAATATTGGTCATTGTTTTGTGTTAGGTGATTTCCAATAATAAATATATACAAACAAAAATCAGCCATAACATTAGGACAGCACAAGCATCCTGACCGGTCTGCAGCTACACGGGCTCATACACAACAAACTGCGATGCATTATGTGTCCCGACACCTTTCTACCAGAACCATTAACTTTTTCAGCAATCTGAGCTACAGTAGCTCTTCTACTGGATCGGACAACATGGGCCAGCCTTCGCTCCCCACATGAATGAGCCTTGGCCACCCATGACCGTGTCGCCGGTTCACCTGTCTTCCTTCCTTGGACCACTTTTGGTAGATCCTGACCACTGCAGACTGGGAACATCCCACAAGAGCTGCAGTTTTGGAGATGCTCTGACCCAGCCGTCTAGCTATCATGTCAAAGTCACTCACGCTCACGCTTGCCCATTTTTTCTGCTTCCAACACAACTTAAAGGACCAAATGTTTACTTGCTGCATAACATATCCCACCCACTGCCAGGTGCCATTGCAACAAGATTATCAATGTTATTCACTTCACTTGTCAGTGGTCATAATGTTGTTAATGTTATGGTTGATCAGTGTACATTCTCATTAAGCAGCATATTTGTCCACTCCCATGTTGATAAGAGTATTAACTACTTGTCAAGTCTCTCTCTAAGTACATTTTGAAAAAACTGTGCAATTAATTTGCAATCAATCACGATTAACTATGGACAATCAAGCGATTAATCTTGATTAAATATCTCAATCCCCTGACAGACCTGTATGTACATGTGATTCAGTCACACAGAATAAAATAAACCTTAAGGTTAAGATAAAATATAAGAGGAGTATTGGATTTTAAGGGGTTTTAACACCCAAAGCTACAGACTAAATGGCTAGTTAAGAGTTGAAATAGTCTGCTGTGCTGATGTAATTGAGAAAGCCAATATTCTCTCCAGATGTCTTTACACTATGGGTGTGTTTCAGTGTGCTCTCCACCAGAATATTTGCTAGTGTTACCTGGACCAGCAGAGTGCATCTGCAGGTCAACCTCATGGTGTAAAACCAGGGCCTGGGGACCCCTCCGACTCACATAAAACAAGGAGCTCTTTCTTAACCCCCGCCAGTCGAGCACCACTGTTCACTGCTTGAACCCCTCGGCTCAGGAGAGGTGGCAGACTAAATAAGGCTCCACTGAGAGACACTAACCAAGTGTAGAAATTCCCTGTGAAATTAATTACAGGAACAGTGATCACAAAATAAATCTGTCTGGGAGGAAAAAAAAAAAAAAAAAAAGAGGTTTTTAAATGCTGTTGTCTGGTTGCCACTCCCCTCCCCAAGGTCTCCTATTCAGACTCAGAGTTTGAAGTCTCTCTTTTTTTTTTCCCCAGGGCTCATTATTTTAATTCATTAATAATAAAACTAAATAAAAACCAAACTAATTCAAAACGAACAACACCTCCACAAACAAACCGAACACATAAAAAGAGGCAAAAAACGCAAACCCCAAACAAACAACAAAGAGCTTAGTGAGAGATTGGATTGGCTGTCTGGCGGGAGACTGCAGGGTAAATATTGGCTGAGCCTGAGAGTGCCCGTCTGTGTGTGTGTCTATGTGCACATATCTAGGTGTAAATGTGTGTGCGTGTGCCTATGTGTACATCTCTGTGTATGTGTCTGAGGGAGAGTCAACAAGTAGCGGTGTGCGTATTTGGCCTGAGGTAGTTGACAGATGACCCTGCTGCCACCTACACACTAACACCACTCATACACAGGATTACAGATCAGGCCGTTTACATCCGTCTGGCTGGCCGGCCCCTGCTGCAGGCTAACTGTTACATATACAGAGACGCAGACAGCCGCTCAAGTGTCTGACACATGGACACGGGCCTTTCCCAGGAGGCAACTGCATGTATATCCCTGTACTGCTATGTGTATATCAAACGAACCAGGAGGATGATAATACGATAGTCTAAGATTATTCCACGCAAGGGTTTTCTACTCCTTTATGGGGAGACATTTAAAACCTTTTTCTCCACAGTAATGGCTGGGTCTGACTTAAAATGTGTTGATACTACGACTGGGATGATTCACCTAGCTCTATCGTGATACTTGGGTGCCGATTTGATATGTATTGCAATTCGATATTGCGATTTTTTAACACTAGACCATGGGAAAAGTTGACTCATACACTTCTAGGGACTTTTATTTTGGAAAATATCTTAATTGATACAGGAAAAACGTTTGATTTTCAGCACGTATGTAGTCAGAGATGTCCTGAAGGCAAATAAAATTACTTATTAATTATTTTTCCAGCAAACCAAAACTCAAAGAATAAAGACATTTCCCTCATAAATTAGTGGTATTTTCTTTTTAATCTATAAGGGACATGTAATGCTTTATACTTCTGGTTAATATAATCCAATCAATCTTATTTCCCTATATGTATTTTGTATATACAGTTTCCTTTGTTAACACCGTATTTTGAAATGTGACGTAGTCCCACATGTGTATTTCCTCTAACTTCTCCAAGGTGGTCTCTAGCTCTCCGTCAGCTCCGTTCTCTTTATCCATGATCAGCTCCATCTGGGCTGCTTGAATGTATTTAACATAAATGTCAGTATATGGTGCTCTACAGCCGGATTGACCGTACGTTACCACGATACGAGCTTTAGCCGTGATATCTAGCTCTGCTTTTCCTGCAATGTGTGAAACCCAAAGTGTTTCCATACTTTACTGTATGTGTAGTGTTTACCACTTTGGATTTAACATGCGAGGGTGCAGGTCATATCCACGCAGACCCTCTGCCATTTTCTACTTTATGGCGTCGGCTTTGTTTGTTTTAGTTGACGGATATAGAACAGATATGACATCAAATTACTCCGACTGCAACAATAAAAGCAGTAACTTTCTTTTAATGACCACAGTCATTGTTTTATGTTGTTAATCGATGTCCAATATCAATTGATTCATAAAAAAAGCTCCTAAATCCTTGCTTTCCGTGTTGTTTTCCTGGTTGCGCTTTCACTTTTTTCACAAATCTTCTGGAATCCATAACACAAAACAAACTACTGCGCTGCTATCAAGACAACATCTGTTGATTGAAAAAGGTTTAAAAAAGACAGGACTGATACTAGTCAATACTAGATTAAATGACTTAAGAGTGGAACTTGTTCACAGAGGACCTGCCTATGTTGTCGCCCTACAGGGACTATACCTTCACACAGCAACTGTTTATCTGCATTAAAGCATTTTTGCAAGCAGCTCGTCACTTTAGGAGAAAAACTGGTCCACCTTAAGAGGGTCTAAGCCGGCACATACGCAGGAAGTTGGCTCCCGTCTTGAGCTGTGGAGTTGCAGCTTGTAGCCTCGTAGCATTTATTAACCGACGAATTAACTGTACGCACACTGTCTGCTCCAGCTACGTTCACAGCTACAACGCCACCAACAAACCCACACTTACTGCCACCACACACGACCTGTCAGAAACATGCTGAAGTTACGCTACAGAGGGCACGAAGCCACCGGCAACACTAGCAGCAAGCAGCTGCTAACGTAGCTCAAACACACATGCTGTTTGTCAGACAATCGCTATTGTTACTCCGGGCAGACACACAGCTGACAACCTGCTCAACTAAACTAAATGTGCGGTGGAGACGTTTACTGGGAAAGTGGCTACATGTCTGCAACACTACATGCAGCACTGTGGCTGCCAACACTCCCAGACAGTGAACTGGGGACAGTGAACGCAGCACCATGGCTGCTACAGTGGTTCTCCTGATGGTGAACTGGAGACTCAGTAGTCTGTTGTGCTCGTAAACTGCAGTTGGCGCACTGCTGCACGAGAAGTACAAATCTTGTCGGTTAATGATTAATAATCGGTAAAGAATTTTCCTTCCTATACAATTTGATTTGCGATTAGATGAGCAGCTCTCATCAATGCGAGTTAAAAATGTCAATAGAAAAAAAAAAGGCTTTTCTTTGAGTGCTAATTGTAGGCTTAAGCTAAAGAATGTGCACAAACAGAGTGAGTCTTTATTAAGATGCACTGTTTGACCTCAGGACTTTACAATACCACACTTACAATACATACTGTAGTTGCACTACACAATGAATCCGACAGACAGGCACTGTTAAAGGTCTTTTCCTATCAAATTCAACATGTGAATCCCAGTGTCAAGGCAGAGGTTCGATTCCTGGCCATGACTTGCCATCTGCACTGTGATCCCTCTATGTTCGTAGTCCCTTTCAATTTCCCTCCTTGTCTGAATAAAGAGGAAACACACCAACCAGTGAGACCGCCCGCTCCGCTTTAAAAAAAAAAAAAAAAAAAAAAGGCAGACTGTAGCTCTTTTCTTCAGCCACAGAAATCATCAAAGCATGAGCTACATTATTCAGCCTTGCCGAGTCTGCATGACAACACAGCCGACAAACAAGAGCTCTTTTCAAACCAGACGGCCACTACAGTAGGACACAGCTATTTCCAACCACTTGTGAACTGAGCTCCCTCCAACTAGTGAGACGTCCAGATGACAAGGGATAGATTGAAAATACTAAGCCAGCACTTATTTAGTAGCAAATACATGCATTATCTCAAATACACTTCGCAGTAGGACTGAACGATTATGGCCAAAACGGGAACCATGATTATTATTATCAATACTGAGATCACCAGAGCTGTCACTTTAGGAAAACTGTGTCATAGTATCATGGTCACAGCACCATATGCATAAAATCGGAGTAAAAAAAAAGATTTTTTTAATGCTATTTACATTTATCACAGTCCCTGTAACATG
Organism: Pterois miles; assembly: GCA_947000775.1. Classification (NCBI taxonomy): domain Eukaryota; kingdom Metazoa; phylum Chordata; class Actinopteri; order Perciformes; family Scorpaenidae; genus Pterois; species Pterois miles. Next base: position 3,224,296 of record CAMQGK010000568.1, on the reverse strand, counting down.
CAGTGTCATAGCATTACATAAAGAGGTCTCAAACACTGAAATGGTGCATCTCTTTACAAACGAGATAAAGTACCGACTGAGTTCATCTTTGCATGTAAACTATTAATTAAAAATTGACACCGTTTTTTGAGAATCAATACAAACAAAATATTGCAATACTCGATAATTTCTTACGCCCCCTGATATGCTGCAGAGTTTTCTATTGGCACAGCACGTATTTTGAACATCAGTATCTCAGGAGTGAATGTTTATTTAACTGTGGGAAGTAGGGATGTTAATAACCAAGCGTTTAACCGATAACCAACATTAATAATTTTAACTGATTAACTCGGTTTAATGTTTAAAAGAAATTATAATTCATGACAAAGCTGAAAAAAACTCAGAGGAGTGGCTCGTCACTTTAAGGAGAAAAACTGGTCCACCTTAAGAGAGAGTCGGCGCAGATACAGGAAGTTGGCTCAGGACTTCCAGCTTGTAGCCTCGTAGCATTTATTCACAACAAATAAAATGTACACACCCGGTCTGCTACAGCTACGTTCACAGCTATAACGCAACCAACAAACCCAAATTCACCGCCGCCACACATACAAACGGTCTGTCGGAAACTCGCTGAAGTTACGTTTCAGGGTGCACAAAGCCACCGGCAGTGCTAGCAGCTAGCAGCTGCTAACGTAGCACAAACACACACACAAACAAGTCAGACAATCGCTAAAGTTAATCCAGGCAGACACACAGCTGACAACCAGCTAAACTAAACTAAATGATGCAGTGGTGGTGGCGGACTTTTTCTGGGAAAGTGGCTGCATATCCACGACACTACTCACAGCACTGTGGCTGCTACAGTAACTCCTGATGGTGAACTGGAGACAGTGAACGCAGCACCGTGGCTGCTACAGTAACTCTCCTGATGGTTAACTGGAGACAGTGAACGCAGCACCGTGGCTGCTACAGTAACTCCTGATGGTGAACTGGAGACAGTGAACGCAGCACCGTGGCTGCTACAGTAACTCTCCTGATGGTTAACTGGAGACAGTGAACGCAGCACCGTGGCTGCTACAGTAACTCCTGATGGTGAACTGGAGACAGTGAACGCAGCACCGTGGCTGCTACAGTAACTCTCCTGATGGTTAACTGGAGACAGTGAACGCAGCACCGTGGCTGCTACAGTAACTCTCCTGACGGTGAACTGGAGACAGTGAACGCAGCACCGTGGCTGCTACAGTAACTCCTGATGGTGAACTGGAGACAGTGAACGCAGCACCGTGGCTGCTACAGTAACTCTCCTGATGGTTAACTGGAGACAGTGAACACAGCACTGTGGCTGCTATAGTAACTCTCCTGACGGTGAACAGGAGACTCAGTTGTCTGTTGTGCTCATATACTGCAGCTGGCACAAATCTTGTTGGTTAACAATAATCGGTTAACGAGGGTCGGTTATTGGTTAAGATAATTTTTCAACATTAGCATCCCTATTAGGAAGCCGAAATAGTGATCACGATTAATATTCGATTTAACTGTGCAGCCCTAGTTGCTGCATCAATCAATGCAATCATTTGACTTTTTTCCCCCCGCAGCTCCTCTAAGTCTTGTGCAGCTCTACTACTGGATTATCCAATTAGGCTCTCTCTGCTGTATCAGTACACCACTTCATGCCTGACTATGTGTTTTTCCTGGCTGGCAACACGATGATGCCACAGAAAACGAATGGTAGAACACCAGTCCGTCTGCCAGACAACACACACACACACACACACACACACACCACACACACACACACACACACACACACACACACACACACACACACACACACACACACACACACACACGCACACACACTTCTTGGTTACAATGTGGCGTCAGCGCAACCACACTCTGCTGCCAAATCTACATCTAATATCCTGCGTTCACCTCACTTTGCCCAGGCCTGGCCTCGACCCCAGTGGAAATTACACATCACTGTAACTCTGTCCGTCCGTCTGTGTAGCTTGTCTGTCTATCTGCCTGTCTAGCTTCGGATGTGTCTGTCCGCAGCCCTGTTTGTATATCTCTGTCGGTACTTGTCTGGCTGCCTGGTTGTGAATCTACCCGCCTATCTGCATGTCTGCTATGTGCCCGTCTCTTGTTTATTTGTCTTCAGTCTGTCAGACTGGATATACACTGTCTGGCTGCCCTCTGCATTTCAACCTGCATGCATGTGTGTGTGTGTGTGTGTGTGTGTGTGTGTGTGTGTGTGCGCTTCAGTCATAAAGAGGAACATCTGCAGTGGATCTAGCAGGCAGCAGTGTTAGGGCAGAGCTGATAATGATAGTTTCTCTCTGGGCTGCTCACAAGGCAGACAGACATAACATACCATTCCAGCGTTTCCTGTCTATGCTGACAGGCAAACTATTTAACCCTCTGTGGTGATCCCTGAGAGCATATGCACAGGCCTATAAGACTCCAAGTATTAACACAGACCCATATGGCAGAAAACATCTAGGAAAAGTAAAGCAGGAAGCTTAAAGCACTGAGTGACTACAGTAAATCTGTATTATTATAAGAGCTTCACAGTAAGCCTGTACATTGCTGCACAAAAATGGCAGATTTTTCCCTGTTGCATGTTTGTGTGCGTCTACATAATGGCTCAAACATGACATAAAGTTTGATAACCACATTATTGTGTGGTGCAGACACACTATAAGGCAAATAAAGACAAGAAAAGATATTATACACGCCCAAAAGTTTATATCAGACAGCAAACAGACTGTAAATCCCTATAGAAGTACTGTAGGATCAGTGTAATAGAGAGGAAACGGCGGACAGCGAGTTAACAGCGGGACTGGACAGCCTGATTTGCTGTCCTGAGGGTGCACATTAAACGGATTTAAAGTCTCTTTAGGAGAAACGCAACAAATGCTACTCACATATCTCCATTCCCTGTGGCTGGGAAGCGGTGCAGTTGCAGGAGCAGGTGACATTGGAGTTGCCGGGGCCGCCAGGGGCCGTTAGGTTTTGCATGGGGCTGGGCAGACCGGGACACCGCTCCGGGGAGAGAGCCGCCGCCGCCGCCACCGTCGGGGCCCCACGACTGGAAAACAACAGAAAACTTCCAGGCAGCGGCAGCAGAGTCCGCCGCTACGAGTAACTCCCGACAGTTTCGCACTTATTTTCCACGGTTTGTCTCACGCCATATTTGTCTCGGAGCGGCTCGGAGAGTGAAGTAGAAGGAGATTTTGGGGACGAGCCATGGCCCGTGGTTAACGCATTGTAGAGTTTTTTCCGTTCCTTCCTCCGCCGCTGAGAGCAGCTGTCCTTCCTCTACTAGAGCAGAGCACACTCAGCGGGCTCAACGCCTCGCCCACTAGCTGACAGACGGCCGCGCCGACCAATCAGAGCACTCCAGAGGCGGGACATACAAGTGCTGCCTTCATGATCAGACAGAAATACCAGCATTCTAACTTACACCAGACAAAAAGATACAATAAAACACCATATAGAGTCAGACTGCCCTGTAATATACAAATGTGGACTTACTATGGCTGATGATAGGTTACTATGACTTAGGCTGACTGACTCATCCACATTATAGATAGATTATTATAGATTCCTCTTCTTCACCTACAATGAATGAATAATTTTATTTTAGTGTCTGGTCATTTACATAAACCATCCCTCATGGGATTATTCAGACACATTAACAACCAAGCATGTTAGACGCCCATCATCTAACAGTGCAGTGCACCAGCATCGTCTAAACATATAAACATCATCCAGACATAATCGCACATGTGGACCTCCCACAAATAAAGCTCCAGGATGCATCCCACAATGAAAATACCACATATAAACAGTCACGGATACAATTGCAGCCCTAAGCACAAGATACATACACAAATCCAGTCTTTACAAAACAACATAAGAGTCTGAGGGATTTATCTGTTATATGTTCCCATGCTTTAGAAAGATATTCAGCAAACACAAAAATATTATCAAAAAGATGTTCAATTAGGGCTTCATATCCTATCAAATCTAAACCAGGAACTTGAACTTTTTAAAATAATATTTGTCATAAATCATGATACAAAGAATAAACTAAAATTCATTTCATTCTCATCCTCATTTAGCTCACAGTATTAGCACAATCTTTTGTCTTCAGCTGCACCTCTGTGCCTTCCTGTTTCAGTGTATGGCGGTAATATACCTCATCTCAACTGTGCACAAATGGACCTCTGACTTTTAGGCAAATGATATACAAAACATACTGCGCCGCTATCAAGGCAACGTCTCTTGATTGAAGAAGCAAAAGGTATTTGCATTAGGTACAAGTAAAATGACCTCACTCAGTTGGCATAAGGTATTTTCCCCACTTGTTTAAGAATGACAGGACTGATAGGAGTCAATACTAGACTAAATGACTTAAGAGCGGAAATTGCTATGGTGTGGCCCTGTAGGGATTCTACCTTCACATAGAAATCTAACTTCCAATACAATTTGATTTGCAATTAGATGAGTAATAGCTCTCATCACTGTGGGTTAAAGATGTTAATAAAAAAAGGTTGTAGGTTTAAGCTAAAGAATATGGAGAAATACACTGCACTTTGTTAAGCACCTTTCTGTTCACACCAAAAACAGATGTCTTTGAATGTTTATTTTACATTTTTTTAAGGCTTAAAGCTTCAGTAGGCAGTACATTTTTGGCATTAATGGGCAAAAATTCCATAATAACCTTCAGCATGTTGTAATTCAAGTGTGCACCTCCTCATGAATCTGTTTTCAGACTGTAACAAATCCAGCCTGTGATGGGAAACTTCTGCAATCTCGCAAACCCCCACCAAACGGTCAAACTACTTTGTTAGTTTGCACTGGCTGGTGGGACAACAAGGCTGCCAGGTCACAAACTTTCTCATTTTACAGCGAAACAGTAACTACAAGATGTTTCTAAATACATTTGAGGTGAGAAATAGACATTACAGTAACAGGATATCGATTCATATTTGATCAGCGCTGCCTAGTTTGATCGGCGTTTTCGAGTGATTGACAGCTGCTCAGAGATGGCAGGCTGCAGCTCAGCTCTGATTGGTTGTATATTTTATGAAAATAGCTTTTTTTAGTCATATTTTCTCCATTTCTACCTACTGCTGCTTTAAGTGGCAAAACAAAAAAAAAAAACACATTTTAAGCAAGTTACTGTCTTAAAATGAGAAAAAGACGTATTTTTGTTTGTGCAGGGGCCCCTGTTTCAGTCATGCTTAGTGTGGTGCTGTCTGGTTTCAGTAGGACCTAGTTAATATTCATGAAGGTCCTTGCATATATTAGCTGCAGAATGCATTAATTGACTATCACGCTCCCTGACTATTCATATACATTACAATTTGTACAGCTGAGAGTGCTGCACCTGTTCAGCATATCTTTATAGTCAAGTCTGAAGTATTTGCTTTAAGCACCATCATCAATTATCTATTTTATTTAGCATTTTTACTGTTGCCCTGCAAAATAAATGATGGTGTTTTATTTCAAAAGTTAAACAGTTCACCAAAATAAAACTAGGACCTGAATGTGCAGTGACATACATATTCACAACTAGGAAACAGAGCTGTACCAGGAGGCCTTGAAGGCAGCAACAGAGTAGGGATGGGGCAGGGGTTATATGTTTGTGTGTGTGTGTGTCTGTGTGTGTCTGGTTTGCAGGGGGGTGGGTGCCCATGGGTGGATTGGACCCCCACCCACCACCACTGCCACCACTACCACCGGCTGACCTGACTCAGAAAGCTAGCAGACGGCTGGGTCGTGGTTGACAATGGCTGTGAGAGCAGAGCAGCAGAGGGGGGGGGCAGGGCCGGGACTCGTGGGTCTGGCGTGTTATTTGGGGAGGGTGGGGAGAGCGTTTCGAGTTTCACTCCCTTGTTACGGTGGGCCACAGCCAATGGAGACGGCTCTTTGAAGGGGCTAACCTTGAGGTGACCCCCTGCGCCAGTCTTGTGGTTCAGGGGCACATGTGCAGTGGAGAAGTAATCCCCCCCACCCCCCACCCAACACATCCCCTCAATCTAACCAACAGAGCAATCCAACACACACACACACACACACACACACACACACACACACACACACACACACACACACACACACACACACTCTAGTGCAGACAGTCTATAAATAAACCAGGCTGTTCAAATCAGAGAGAAGCTCTGAATGCCACTCTTGACCAGCAGGGTCCCAAACTGTGGTCTAAGGGGTCACCGAAGAGCTTTCAGGTGGCCCCCTAACAAAGTAGGTACAGTTTGACTTCTTCTGTGCAAAGAGAATAATACAGGGACAACTCCTCTGATCAGAGGCCTGCTTTCTTGCAGTCCACTTCTATAGCAGATCATAAGATAAATGTTCCCAATCCATGACGGAAAATCTTGTATATCTATATATATATATATATATATATATATATATATATATATATATATATATATATATATATATATATATATATATATATATATATATAAAAACAGTGTAATTTTAAAGCTTCAGAGCTTCAGTAGGCAGATTTTTTTTGGCATCATTGGGCAAATAATGCCATAATAACCTTTCAGTATATTGTAATTCAAGTGTTCTGAGAGAAAACTAGACTTCTGCACCTCCTCGTGGCTCTGTTTTCAGGCTTTAAATAATCTAGCCCATGATGGGAGACTTTGGCCAATTACAGGTCATTTCACAGGGAGAACGTTTCTACTGAGCATTCCTATTGGCTGGTGGTCGGTGCTTGGTATTTCCTCGATTGATTTCAACATGGCTATGGTTATATAGACAGACATTTAGACACATCTTGCTCTTAGATCTGTGACTATTGTTCATTTTACTTTATTTTTTTCTTGCAAGTGGCTTAAACCTGCAGTAGGCAGAAAGTTTTAGGCATAATTAGGAAAAAAATCCCATAATAACCTTTCAGCATACTGTAATTCAAATGTTTTAAGAGAAAACTAGACTTCAGCACCTCCTTATGGCTCTGTTTTTAGGTTTTAAAAAGTCTAGCCCATGACGGGAGAGTTTGGTCAATCACTGATCATTTCAGAGAGAGAGAGCGTTCCTATTGGCTGTTCACTCAATAGAGGCAGCTGTCAATCACTCGCAAACTGATCAAATGGTCAAACTAGGCAGTGCTGATCAAATATGAATCAATAGTGTCTACCTGTAAAATGAGAAAGCTTGGTATTTCCTCAACTGTTCTCAACATGGCTGCCAGGTCACAAACTTTCTCATTTTTTACAGCTCAAGATCAGCTCTGATTGGTTGTTTTCCTCCAGTCTGTGAAATCTTGCAGATGCTATTAGGAGCACCGGAGGACACAGGAACATGATTTCTTTCTGATTACCTGTCTAATATACTACTGTTAGGACATAGTGATCGTTTTCTATAAACAACTTTTTTAAATCATATTTTCTCCGACCTCACCTACTGCTGCTTTAATTCTGAAAACACCAGTAACCAAAGGCAATAAAATGGACCTCTGTGAAGGAATGGGAAAAGCAAAAGACCTCCAACAGATGTTGGCCATTAAGTGCCGCATCACTGGCCAAGTTCTATATCCAATCATGCAAAAATATTTTCCTTGACAGCTTCCACACTCCTCCATGAGCGAACTGACACTTATGGAAGGGGGGTGAAAAAAAATAGGCGCGTGACCCTGACGCAATTTACAAAACGCGTTGCAGCTGTCATAATTTTATTGAAGCAACAAATTGAGGCGCCGCTGTCTCGTCAGCCGAAGCAGCAATATCAATCGAGACGCAGAGAGGCTTTTTTTTTTCTGCCTTGATGTGAGGTCATTCTCACGTCCTCACACACACACACATCTAAAACATACTCCAGACATGCACGCACACCCCAGACAAGCTCTCGTATAGACAGACAGCCTCACATCGATTCTTGCAACCCACCTCTATCCACTCACAAACATACCGCCACCGCTGCTGCTGCCGCCGCCGCCAAACAACACTCACACACACTCAGACATACACGCAGTCTGTCTGGAGCGTCAATTTAGTCCCCCGGGGAGCACACAGGGTGACACCACTAACAGGCCAGACCAGACTAGACAGCCAGCAGACAGATAAATACTAGGCACGGCTGAATACCAAATGCACTCTAGTCTACCAGCTCCCCTACCATCCCCCCTGACTGCAGTCTGCACACACACACTGCCTCTCTGTGTCTCTCTCTCGGGAAACGTCTGTCTCATCTTGTATTTGAGGAATACTAACTTTAGGTTGATAGGTTTATCACTCTCGGCACGTGTGCACGAGGCTATTTTAGGAACTTTGCGCAGGGCTTTCCTGCTTACACATGCTTCATTGAGGAGTTCACTGTGTGTTACTGTTGTTCTGTGAATCAGAGCATGACATGTTCATATCTATACTTTTTTAACATTAAGCACAGGCAGGAAAGGTAACACCACCACCATGTGTCTGCACACACTAGTGGTGACATTAGCGCTCCACATTTGAAGCTTTTTCAGCCTGTATTTTCACCATATGCAGTAGATTGATAAAAGAGAAACACTTTCACTCAAGTATTCTCTTATCTCAACTAAACTTTCAAGCGTCTGCAGTTGAAAGCATCGCGGATGTGATCAGGCTGATACTGAAAAAAAAGGCAGCACAGTAAAGGCCTCAGTGGAAGATGGGTCCATCCCTCCCCTCATCTCCAGAGCAACTTCTCCATCTGAACTCGTGTGGTGCTGCCGACGGAGACGCTACTCCATAGCGCCATCTTGTGGCTCAGCTTGGAAAAGCTCCGTTTTATGCATCATCCCAAACATGGACTGGAAAAACTGTTCCACTTCTCTGGTGTCTGCTGCACTTCTCCCCGCGTCTCTCCTCAGCCACTCTATTACTTCTGAAACCAAAGCCATCTCCAGGGCACAGGTTTAAGCTTTGAATCAATTACGACTCGTCTTCATCAGAAACCACAAGGGAACACGGAGGAGGAGGACTCAGGGAAAATGAGAGTCACATCCTACAGATAAAGGAGAGATCTGTTCGTGCACAGAGACTGCAAGGCTATTCTACATTCATACTGAGCATAAATTTCTATATTTTCTTGTAGGGGATTCATACTCAATGAAAAAACCCATTTGTGATCTTTGCTCTGAGGCTGTTTCATGGTTTGGGCTAAATCCAGTCCAGTAAATCTTAAAGCAACAGCATACAATCATATGTGAGACAACTGTGTGCCTCCAACTTTGTAGCCACAGTTTAAAGGGGCACTCCACTGATTTTTCACATGAAGTTCAGTTAACTCACCACAAGGAGTCCAAGTCAGATTGCAAAAGAGTTGTTTGACATGTATTGTATTTAGTGCCTTCAATTGATTAAAATATCTAATTGTGATTAATCGCAAATTAATTACATATTTCTCTGTTCAAAACATACCTTAAAGGGAGATTTGTCAAGTATTTAATACTGTTATCTTCACGGGAGTGGGAAAATATGCTGCTTTATGCAAATGTGTATATATTTATTACTAAAAATCAATTAACAACAGAAAATGATAACAAATATTGTCCAAAATCCCTCACAGGTACTGCATTTAGCATAAAAAATATGCTCAAATCATAACGTGTTAAACTGCAGCCCAACAGGCAACAACAGCTGTCAGTGTGCTGACTTGACTATGACTTGACCCAAACTGCATGTGATTATCATAAAGTGGGCATGTCTGTAAAGGGGAGACTGGTGGGAACCCAGAGGACCCATTTTCATTCACATACCTGGAGGTCAGAGGTCAAGGTACCTCTTTGACAGTTTTACCTAACCAAAATTTAGTGCAGGTTTGGGGCATTATTTAGCCTCCTTCCTGATGAGCTAGTACGACATCGTTGATACCAATTGATTCCTTAGGTTTTCTACTTTCATTTGATACCAGTATATTCAGTCTAGCATTAAAATGAGCCTAGTAAAACCTAAAAATTGTGATAATGCGTTATAGAAATTAGTGTCATTAGAACAAATTTGCGTTAATGTGCAATTATCACATAACTTTGACAGCCCTTGTAAAAATGATTCATAAACATGAAGCACAAGAATGAACCTGCAACACTTTAACTCTACACTTAAAGCCAGTTTAGACACTGCATCTCTAATGCCTGTTTATCCTCTGGTGGGTGCAGCCTCCCTCATGGAACTTTTGTGATGAAAGCACTTGCGCATGATGGTGATCCATTTGGACTCAACATTTTCAGTAAGACTAAAAACACCCCATGACTTCTGTGTGGAGTCAGTATTACTGAATGCCATTCCAAATGTCAGAACAAAAGATGGATATGACTCAGCCTTAATACCAAGGCTGAATGGGATTCATGAATTAACCGCAATGCATCTCACCAGCTGACAAAGCCGGAGAGCGAGAGAGGGGGGAGTGAGAGCGAGCGAGTGTGTTTGCTTAGGCATCGACTGTAGCTCGGCGTCGTCAGCGGAGCGCTAAGTAACAGAAAGGCCACTCCAGACAGTCAGATTGCAGAGTAGAGAGTCGCGTTCAATAAAAAACGTCTGGCGTGCCACATCATATTTGCTGCTTCCTGCCCTTGTCTGGCTGCAGTGCCGTGTCATATCCTGTCCGCACAGGTGCACCAGCTGTCTAGTTTCCCACCCCTGTCATTTCTATACACACACACACACACACACACACACACACACACACACACACACACACACACACACACACACACACACACACACACACACACACACCTCGCTTCCACCCCTGTCATTTCAAAAACCACCCCTCCCTACCTCTCTTACTGCCGCAGGCACCACTGCAATGACACCATAGCGCTCGCTGAAAAGTTGTGCATGTAAAAGACGGAGAGGAAAAAGAGAAAGGAAGGCGACAGACGGATGGATAGACAACGTGCATGTGTTTAAGTTTGGGTTTGAATGAGAGAAAGACAGATTGACTGAGACAGATCAGAAAGAGATAGACAGAGCCCGAGGAGGATACTTGACTGAGGGAATGAATAAATGAGGAGAAGAAAAGAGGAGACGAGAGGAGAGGAGAAGAAGAAAAAAGGAGAGACGAGAGGAGGAAATAGAGTGAAAGTAAAAGCCGGTGAGTCAGGGACCCAGAGACACAGACAGAGAGAAAGAGTAGATAATCAGCAGGTATTGAGCTCTTTTCACCCCTGCGGTAGGGCCCTGCTGAGCATTGTAATGGGCTGTCTGCCCAGCTGGGCCGATGAGCTCATGTCTGGCTTTAATGCCAATCTCCTGAACTGGCACACGGCTCGGCGGGGCGAGAGCAGACGCAACGCCGCAGCGCTGCCGCTCTACCGCCGCCGGAGGAAGGACAAAGCACAGCCGAGATAGGACAAGAAAGATGAGGAGGAGGACAGAAAAGTGGCCACGGTGTGTGTGTGTGTGTGTGTGTGTGTGTGTGTCAGCCATTTCTGTCATAAGAGTGATAAGAGCCCCGAACCAGACAACAATAATTACACAGCCAGTGAGACACAGCAACTATAATGTATGTGTGTGTGCTTGTACATCTACCTATGTGAGGACCGGTTTGAGTTTTAGACCTTCAGAGTGAGGACTCCCTTCAGATAGACCTTCAAAGGCCTGTTTGAGGATTCAGACTTGGTTTTACAGTTCTACAGTTTCATTTAGCAGACGCTTTTATACAAAAGCGACGTACATCTGAGAGTTCGTACAACACGTGCAAGGATCTAGACAGGAGGGAACAGCGTACAAAAAAGTGCCAACAACAGCTGTAAGTCTGATCGGACAGGAGCAGATTTTTCTGTCCTCATCATCATCATTAACAACATCAGCAACATCCTCAGTATCATGGTCATTGATATCAGCAATAGCAACAGCGTCATTAGGTGCGGAGGCGTTCATGAAAGAGCTTTTCAGCTTTTTCTTAGAGGTGTGTGTGGATCGAATGGAGTTCAGTAACTCATTCCACCAATGGGGGACTACAGAGGAGATGAGTCTAGCTCACGACTTAGGGCTCTGTTTTACAGTTCAAATTAGAGGTAGGTTAAGGTAAGGGTTGGGGTCTGGCATTTACTTGTTGTGGTTGGGATAAGAGTAAAGGCCCAAACACACCAGCCCGACATCAGAGAACTAGTGGTGAACATGCTGAATCGGCTGAAAAATGTCCAACATGGGAAGACTAGAGCTGATGATGGGGGACACTCAGAAGGACGCCCAACGACAGCCCACCGTCGGCTTGGTTGGTGAGTCAGAGCCTGAAGGGCCTACGGAAAGCTTAATGTCAGTAAGTGTCGTCACAAAGATAGAAGTACATGGCTGTCTGTGTGTGTGTACGTGTGTGTGTGTGTGTGTGTGTGTGTGTGTGTGTGTGTGTGTGTGTGTGTGTGTGTGAAAAGTGAGCAATGAAGAGATGAATGAGGGCGAGCGAGAGAGTGAGTATGTGTGTGTTGTTTTATGTAGTCATAAACAGCAGTGATTACAGAGGGTGGATGGTGCAGGTTACAGCCTCCTGCTGTTAAGAGTCCATACATATAGTCACGCACATGCATGCGCGCGCGCGCACACACACACACACACACACACACACACACACACACACACACACACACACAATATATGCATACACTCTTTACAACCACTCTTTACTCCTTACAACCAGCCTTAAAATGTATGAAGATACAAAAATGTTTGGGTCATATGCTAATATGATATTAACATATATTCATGTTAATATGTAAATGTCCAGACAGACTACCTGCTCAAACAGTAAATATTCATTCATTTTCAAGCACATGTGTTTGCTTTAACTCAATGTGATGGCTATTCTCACTGCAGGCATTTCACAGCAACCACAATGCATCGCTCTCTTCTCCCCAGGTTTGCTGCTCAGACAGTGATCTCTACGCATTGTGTAAACCATGGCCTCACAACACAGCCGTGTTGAATTCAATCTGCATCTAAAGCAAAGATGCAAGTAAAACATGGAGGAAGGATGGAAAAGGAAATCTGTGTATCCCCTTTAGTGCTGTTTAAAAGTCAGTGTACAGCGCCTGCTACACAGTCACATGGAGCAATGATGGAATACATTAATGTTACTCCAGCTGGCCAGTTAGGGCCAGCGTTAACAGTTAGAACTTTATGTTTTCTGGTACAAAGAAAATGTTGGCTTGTATTATTTTAGCCTTTGCTATCGTTGCCACCTCTTTGATCCACACTGGAACAACTATCGGGTGAATTGTCAGGTCAGTTTGTTCCCAAAGGATGAACTTTGCTGATTTGAGTTTTCCTTTAGCGCCACCATGACGTTGACTCTTGTGGTTTTGAGTTACATACCGGACACTAGAGATGTTAATAATTAACCATCTAACCGATAACTGACATTAAGCATTTCAAGCGATTAACGTTATTGGATAAACGGATCAGGTAATCTGTTTAAAAAAATAATAATAATTAATTAAAAAGCTGAGAAAACTGAGAGGAGCGGCTCGTCACTTTAAGGGGAAAAGCTGGTCCACCTTAACAGAGAGCTGGCGCAGATACAGGAAGTTGGTTCTGGACTTTCAGCTGAGGAGTTGTAGCTTGTAGCCTCGTAGCATTTATTCACGACAAATAAACTGTGCACACAGTCTGCTGCAGCTACGTTCACAGCTATAACACCACCAACACACACTAATGGTCTGTTGGAAAATCACTGAAGTTATGCCACAGCAGGCACAAAGCCACAGCAATGCTAGCAGCTAGCAGCTGCTAACATAACTCAAACACTCACAGTATTTATCAGACATTTATCATCACTATCGTTAATCCGGGCAGACACACAGCTGACAACCTGCTAAACTAAACTAAATGCAGTGGAGAGTTTTACTGGGAAAGTGTCTGCATGTCTGCGACAATAAATGCAGCACCGTGGTCGCTAACGCTCCCGAACGGTGAACTGGAGGCACTGAACGCAGCATCGTGGCTGCTACAGTAACTCTGCTGACAGTAAAGTGGAGACAGTGAACGCAGCATCGTGGCTCCTACAGTAACTCTCCTGATGGTGAACTGGATTCACCTTTATTTTCTCTTCCAAATAAATTTGGCAAAAAAATGGTTGATTAAAACCTGTGTGATCATAATCGCCTATAATATTCTTCTTTTTTTAGCAACGTTGCTGCTTGTTGAGTACAATGTTTATATTACCAATAGGTACAATGGCAAAGACGACAAAAATAAATCTCATCATACAATAAAATACTAAATAAATGTTTTGTTTTTAAGATGATTATTATCTGGTATCTTTGGCAATCATGATCCCTGGGCCAGACCAGGCGCGTGAGGAGTTACCTGTTTTTTTCATTTCGGCGTCCATCTTAAGGCTAATCAATGATTTCATAAAAACCCAAGTCAAAATTCATTCACCTCACAGTATCACCCAGATCACCCATAACTGTTTCAAACACCAGGAGTGACATTGTTACCCAACAGTCCTGTCACCTGACTGTCACGCTGCTTTCTGCTTACACAACCAATATTCACATTAATATTTTGTCATCTGTCTAGATGTTTATCAGTCTCTATCTGTCATCCTCTACCCTTTTACCTGTCCCTCAGCCCCCCATACCCTCTTTTACCCATCACCTATTCACACATACAGCGTACGGCTAGGATGTCCAGTTTCACTATAACTTTTGTACAGTCACCTTTTCTCTAATTAAAAAGGGCTAATTATTTTCAGCTACTCTCACGAAAACACAATCACTTTGTGGGCGATACGTTGGCGTTTGTTTTCCAGCAAACCAAACGCTGCAGTGACACCCAAAAACAAAATAATTAGCTGTGTTCTGCCATTAGATTTCATGCCATTAAATTTGTTGAAACACTGCCTGATCCAAAGTTATTTGGGTGTTTTATGAAGACTAATTTAACTTTGATAGCGGGGACTAATTAGGATCTTTGGTCCCATTTCTGTTTTTTTTTTTTTTTTTCTTTTTCATTTTGTTAGGTAGAATAGATTTTCTTCCAAAACTGTTGAGAGTTGAAATAATTATTAATCTATGTCCTGGTACTTTGTTCAACAACGTGAGCAGCCATCTCAGCTGAGGTGTTATCACTTTGTTTTACATATCATCTCTTACATACATCTGCCAATGTCACAACATAAGCTACCGACCGTGAGGGCAGAAATACTTTTATTCCAATTTACTCATGAATTATGCATCTGCAATATGTGCAGTGTATAGTATACTGGCAATTCTTTTGTATTTTATACATTGAGTGGTTACATACAGAACAGAAGAGTAAGATAGAAAAATGAGTAAATACATAACTGAGAAGAAAAAATACATACATACACTCATTCACATTACAGTATATCCACACATGCACTTATACACATATACAGTACATACATACACACAGTCCATATACACATACACATTGAGTACAGTATATACACACAGTATATAGTATACACATACATATGCACATATACGCACATCCACACACAAAGAAATACATACAGACATAAACAAAAAAAACTCATTTGGATGTTTTATGAAGACTAATTTGACTTTGATAGCAGGTAGGGATGTTAATAATTAACTATTTAACCAATAAAAAGATGAGGAAAAAACAGAGGAGTGGCTTGTCAATTTAAGGAGAAAAGCTGGTCCATCTTAAGAGAGAGCCGGCGCAGATACAGGAAGTTGGCTCTGGACTTCCAGCTGAGGAGTTTTAGCTTGTAGCCTCGTAGCATTTATTCACCGACAAACTGGACACACACTGTCTGCTACAGCTACGTTCACAGATATAACACCACCAACAAACACACACTCACCGCCGCCACACACACACGGTCTGTCCGAAGTTACGCTGCAGTGGGCACGAAGCCACCTGCAAGCTGCTAACGCTTCCGGATGGTGAACTGGAGACAGTGAACGCAGCACCGTGGCTGCTACAGTAACTCTCCTGACAGTGAACTGGAGACAGTGAACGCAGCAGCGTGGCTGCTACAGTAACTCTCCTGACAGTGAACTGGAGACAGTGAACGCAGCAGCGTGGCTGCTACAGTAACTCTCCTGACGGTGAACTGGAGACAGTGAACGCAGCACCGTGGCTGCTACAGTAACTCTCCTGACAGTGAACTGGAGACAGTGAACGCAGCAGCGTGGCTGCTACAGTAACTCTCCTGACAGTGAACTGGAGACAGTGAACGCAGCACCGTGGCTGCTACAGTAACTCTCCTGATGGTGAACTGGAGACAGTGAACGCAGTACCGTGGCTGCTACAGTAACTCTCCTGACAGTGAACTGGAGACAGTGAACGCAGCAGCGTGGCTGCTACAGCAACTCTCCTGATGGTGAACTGTTGGAGCACCACTGCACGTGAGGCAAAAATCTTGTCAGTTAATGGTTAACTAAAGGGTTAGTTATTGGTTAAGAAAATTTTCCAAAATTAACATCCCTAATAGTGGAGACTTATTAGGATCACTGGTTTCATTTCTGTTTTTCTCTTTTTCTTGTTAGGTAGAATAGAATTTCCTTCGAAACTGTTGAGAGATTAACTAATTATTAAGTTTAATCTATGTCCTGGTACTTTGTTCAACAACTTAAGCATCCATCTCAGCTGAGGTGTTGTCATTTTGTTTTACATATCATCTCTTACATACATCTGAGAATGTCACAACATAAGCTACCGACTGTGAGGGCAGCAGGTTTGGAACAGATGGATGCTCATATGAACAAGTTGCACCAATCCAAACACTCCTCCTCTCTGCCTGCCTGGCCACGCCACACAAAATGCTATAGCTCCCATATTGAGGAATATAATGAAAACATTACATTAGGTGAGAGATGCTGTGCTCGGAGCAAGGGCTGACAGATGGATGGTGGTGGGAACATGTTGCAGCACCCCAGACCTGCTACCACCCTGGCAGAACTTAGCGACATGCAGGTTAGCTCGGCCGGCGAGCTAATGCTGCCTACACTAACACAGCTGCTTCCACTGGACCCCTGCCTGCACTGGTTGGATTTTACATACATATATTTTATGTTATTTTACCACCACATTGCTTTGTTAGCTCCTAAGCTGACTCACTCCCACCATGCAGCTCGTAAACAGCGCCGCCCGTAACAGCTTGTACCGGCCCAGCCAGCGTTCCCCACGGTCTGCCTCGCTGCCATATAGCTCTGTAGCAGGACCACGATGTTAACAGCTTGCGCCAGGCCAGCGAGCGTCCCTGCTCACAGCTTGCATTGCTAGCAGAGCCCCCCCCCCCAGCTTCCTTTTACAGCAGTAGTAAGGAGGACTATAGGAAGTCAACAGATCATCCCACAACAGCTTGTAACCGCAGCGTTCACTGCTGAGGTGCTAAAACCAAAGACAAGGCTACACGACAACATTAACGCTGCATCCAGTCCGCAGTGGTATCTCATTCATGGCGGATAAAATGTCTGACAGGGTGGATTTAGCAGCAAAAACTGTGATTATTTGATCCTTATCTCCATATGTGAGGAATACTGACAGATGCTGCCATGCCGGGCCGTAACCTGAAGACTCTGGAACATCTGATTCAGAGCAAAATATGTTCAAATGCAAATATCCTGTTTTATTTTATTATTGGGTGGGCCCACCTCCTCCGTCAGACCTTTTCCGGTCCTGAGCTTGGAGAAGAAAGTAACATCTCAAATTGGGAATGCCAGAGACGAGGTTACGATAGCAATAGACAGCAATACAGTTATAACTAGGGCTGTCAAAGTTAATGCGACAATAACACCTTAAGGCAAATTCCTTTGAACGGCACAAATTTCTTTAAGGCTTTAACAGGATTTTTAGGTTGCAGCAGGCTAAGGAATCTGTTGGTACCAACCATGTCATACTAGCTGTTGTTGCCTGTTGGACTGCTGTTTACCATGTTATGATTTGGGTATATTTTTATGCTAAATGCAGTACCTGTGAGGGACAATATTTGTTGTTGTTTTGTGTTGTTGATTGATTTCCAATAATAAATATATACATTGATTAGTATAAAGCAGCATATTTGCCCACTCCCATGTTGATAAGTGTAGTAAATACTTGACAAATCTCCCTTTAAGGTACATTTTTAACAGATAAAAATGAGCAATTATGTTTGTATTGATATATCCTTTTATAGTCACAGTTACAGTTACATTGGTTATGACTGCACTTTTTGTTCTCTCCCCAATTGTATATAGTTATTTGTGTGTGCTATATAAAAGGAAAAAATAAAATGTTTTAAAAAAAAGAGCAATTATGGACAATCATGCAATTAATCGTGATTAAATATTCTAACCGATTTCAATATAACTGCAACTTATAAAGTTAACGTAACTATTTTTACGAGTTTGCTAACTTTAGCTGAAATCGTTACATGAAGCTTATTGCATTTTTTCTCTGTTGTTGTGTTAACCACATTAGCATAAACTCATACGGTTGGTACGTTATTTGCTGCTACCTGACGTTTTAAGTTACAGGTATATTAATATAATATAATATATAAATATATTAATATCGAGGTTGTATTGTTTACCTTGGATAAGCTCCTGTAGCATGAACTTGATACAATGGATGTGATGTAATGTATTAAATATACGCTCAGTAGGCTACATTATTTATAAATGATAAGTACAAAAAAACAATGCACTGCAACATATAGTAGAAATGTTAGGCCACTTATCAATAAAGAAGCATGATATGTGATTTTCCACATAGGTTGCCTAAACCTAACTGGGATCATTTCACAAGGCTAACCATGTGCAAACCTTCAGTGTCAAGATATTATGTAAAAGGCTGACACCAGCCCCTTGCATTTTTTTAATCGCAGTGCCGTTTTCGGTCTTAATTCTGCTAAAGGATCAAAATCATTGAGAGTTTGTAGTGTAGTCGTGATGTCTCTTTCCTCTGGTTTCTGTCCTGAAGAATTTCAGTTGCTGTTACTTGTTGGCGGCACATGATTAAATCACGTCTGACTTCTGTGTTTCTGCCGTAGATATAGAGCATATGAAATGAATCTGATCAAGGAGAGTGACACAATCCAGACGGTCAGTAAAGACAGATCTGGAAAATGATTTTAGCTCTGATTTAGATCGATGTACAGATACTTGATTCATCCCGAAGGAAATTTTAGGCATCCAGTAGCTTATACATATACACACACGTCTCACACATGTTAATCAAACATCGCTCACAGAAATGTAGGATGTAAGGTAAAGTAAAGAGCATGTGAAGTGATTACAGAGGCCTATTAAGGACAAGCCCTTAGATACAATGACCATGATACGGTGTGGTAGATTGTGTGTAGTTTTGGTAGTGCAAAGTACAACAAGTAACCAGCAAACAGTGCATTTAGTCCAAGTTGTCTGATTGTGTTTGTGTGCTTGTTGTCTGCCCAGTGACACCCAGTGAGAGGCGGCTTCCTCAGAGACTGATTGGTTTGCTGGCGAGACAGTCTGTCTGTGCAGGTGGGAGAGATGCCCATGTCATCATTTCATTTTCTGTCTGCTTTCACTACCCGGCCAATCCCTGTCATTCACTATTTCCCAAGCAGCTAATCAAGCTCTCCTCTCTGGCACTTCCATGTTTCTTGTGTTATGTTTCACTTGTTTTCACTACATTTTTTTTTTTCTGCTTTCAACAGGCCATTTTGTAAACATCTGACAATGTGTTAAATGAAACCCTAAATTTATTAGTATGGAAATAAAAGATCAAATCCACTTTATGTCACACTGAACACAACTAATAAGTTATTAAACCATAAATAGGCACTTCAGCAACAAGTAAGGGCAATGGGTAGTATATAAGCGTACACAAAGTCACTCAGGACATACAGTGAACATTTTTTGCATACTGTCATTTCAGGCTAAATAATGCTCCGAACTTACACTAATCTTTCTTTACTCTATCTTTAAAAACTTCTCCTTCATGAGACTTACGTGTAAGTTTCATATTTGATGTCATTCATGCAAGACACTTTCAGTAATCAATCATGACAGGATTGTTTTTGAGTCTTCCAAGCATTTTATCTCAGAGCCTCCTCCTCCTCCTCCTCAGTCTCCACCATCATCTTCATCTCTCATTTATATCTCTGTCTCTCTTTCTTTTTCTCAGCAGGACAGCTCTCCCCAGTCACAGTCCCAGAGCAGCTCCTTGTCCCTCTACAGCACAGGGAAAACAACCATCCAGCCACACACACACACACACACACACACACACACACACACACACACACACACACACACACACACACACACTCATTAACAAATAGACTCATGCTGGTAAAGTGAAAAGCATACAGGATTACACACACACACACACTCGTACATACACACACTGGTACACACAGAGGCTCCAAACATGAGAATTGAGTGGCCACATTAATTACATGAGCAGTGGGGGTTTCCCTCCCTGCCATGTCCACTGTGGGCCCTGAGATATTTAATAAACCTGTCAGCACCAGGACTCCCTGCCTTAACCTAGAGCTAATGA
The DNA here is from genome assembly GCA_947000775.1 of Pterois miles. Classification (NCBI taxonomy): domain Eukaryota; kingdom Metazoa; phylum Chordata; class Actinopteri; order Perciformes; family Scorpaenidae; genus Pterois; species Pterois miles. The sequence goes on along the minus strand of CAMQGK010000568.1, from coordinate 3,203,843 downwards.
GACACACACACACACACACACACACACACACACACACACACACACACACACATACAGATGAAGTCAGGTCACAGGGGTCTGCCACTTGCAGCTGAACTGGAAGCTGGTGTGATGCCACAATGTCAGACACTCAGCCCATCCTAACAGTGCTAATCTTAGATCAGGTCAGCCCAGCCAGGTGTCAGAAGACTGTTTAAAGTCCTTTTAAAATTAAAGCTGCAAGCGGCGATGAACGGGCCCTTGCACCTTGTTCAGGGGTACTGGTGGGACGCCGGAAGACGGCCTAGCACAATGACACAGGAACTCTGCATTATTAAGAGTCTGCGACAAACAGTTCATGGTTTCTGAAAAGGGGCAGGGTTTAAGTGTAGGAGTGGGACTATGAGCCCATACTGGCATGTAAATGACCTCAGACCTGGACCGTCACCATGGCTCAGAAATTTGGAGGGGATTTGACAGTACGCTGACTTTACAACAACTTCCTGTTTCATGGCGAATAATGCCAAATGGCCGCCATGCCAAGGCAACGCCGTTCAACAAAAACATACCATCTTCACAATGATGCATCATCAAGGTCTTTAAGCTTTTCTGACCACGTTTGAAGTGGATCTGGTCAACCAGCTAGGGGGGGTACATTAAGATAGAAAACATGTAATTTCCTGTTGCCAGTAGGGGCCGCTATGATTGTGACTCAACATGGACATGTAAATGTCCTCAGGACTGGACTCTTGTCATGCCTGAGAAATTTGGGATGGACTGGACAATGTACATTGGAGTTACAACAATTTCTTGTTTCATGGCGAATGGCACAAAATGGCCACCACGCCAGGGCACGGTCTTTCAAAGAAAAGTCATGATTTAAATAGTTAGCATCGTTAAGGTCTTTAGATGGTCCTGACCACATTTCAAGTCGATCTGGTAAAATCTGTAGGAGGAGTTTGCTATAGCGCACGGCCTGTAAAATGCTGAAAATGGCCAAAAATGGATGAAAATGGCACATTAAATTCAAAATGGCTGACTTCCTGTTGAGTTTTGGATATACCTCCAAGAGGCTTTTTTGTTTGTCTCCACATGTCACATCTGCCTACCAAATTTCACACATGTCGGTGAAACCTGAAAGAGGGGCTCAATGTTTCCAACTTGTAGGGGGCGTTAGCGAGCCATTTTTCAACACCAAAGCCTGAGACCCTTAAAATAACACATTTTTCACCACGTCATAACCCCATGACTGAGCCATGTGACCGAGTGGACGCTACTGGGCCCGCTCCATGGGCCCGCTCCATGGGCCCGCTCCATGGGCCCAGTGGATGCTGACGATCACCAGAAAATACGGGTACTTTTCCTCCCAGAAGTCGAGCCATTTTGGCCTCATACGCCACCGAGCAACTTTCACAGGAATAAACAGGGCCCCGCCTTCAATGCTGTATCCAGTTCTCCTAACACATCCATGCCCCAGACGGGGGCGTAACACCGACGTCACACACACGGTGGGTGACACAAACACTGTAATCCAATACACAGTGTACAGCAAGTCAGAGAAATCACAGTCAGCCTGCATCTGTCACACTCCAAAGCCCTGTGTGTGCACAGAGCTACAGCGAGCCATGTCAGGCATCTGTGTGACCGTTTATCTGAGCGAGACAGGAAGTGAGTGTGAGTGGGTATGAGTCTGTGGGTGAGTGTATGGACACCTACTGTACTGTGAACGCAAAAAAAGCAAGGGAATGAGCCCTGAGAGAGGGAGAGAAAGTGTGTCTGTGTATGTGTGTTTTCACCCAGACAAGGTTTTAGAGTGATGATAGGATTAGATTAGACTGACAGTAGCAACAAGGCCAGCGTATGTCTGAACCCTCAGCTCTGGCAATCTGGGGATTAAGGTAGAACAGATTCACACACACACACACACACACACACACACACACACACACACACACACACACACACACACACAGTTGCTTTTCTACTCAATTGTATATACAGAGAAGACACACAGCTCAGCAGACTACATATACACACACCGTCTTTCACAACCAAACACACACACTCCTGCGTACCCAGACATTACATACAGGCATGGACATGCACACACAAACCCCCTGTCTTTCTAAAGGAACACACATGAATACTCTTTCACACGCATGCAGCTGCAGCAACACACAATAACCTGATGAATTCTGTTTTCCTGCCATTGAACTAAATCCCATATCCCCCTAACTACCACCTCATGTCTCACACAGCCACACACACAAACAAATCAACGAGACACCTACACACACACACACACACACACACACACACACACACACACACACACACACACACACACACACACACACACACACACACACACACACACCGATTATGGGTCCTGAGGCCCACCCAGAGGTGGCAGGCACCGTACCACACAGTCAGTCTGTCTCCTAAAATTGTTTTCTCTTCAATCAACCTAGCGGGGCCAGTTTGTCATGCAAATGCGGCCCTGGCTTACTTCCCTTTGTTGCCTTGACAGATTAGCAAGTGTGTGTGTGTGTATGCGTGTGTGTGTGGAGGTGAGTGCGATGTCTACGGAGCACCGCTTTTCTCCATTTTGTCTTGTTTTTCCTCTTCCAGTAATCCACAGAGTGTGGGATGAAATATCTTGTACATCTCTTTCTTTATTTGTTTCTATCCATCTATGACACTGTTTTTCATTCTCTCTCTTTGTCACAATCACTTTCGCTCTTCCCTAAAATGTATCTATGACAACTAGTCCTTAAAGGAAATTTGTAGTTTTTTTCTCGTAATTGTATTAGCCACGATAACTATGTTGGAGAGATTTGGGAGACGTGGAGTCTGGTAAAACAATGGATAGCTTTAGGAAGCTTGTGCTGCTCGCCCCAGTAACGTTTGTTTTGTTCTATGGATGCCAAAGTTAATGTGATAATAATGTGTTAATGTAAATTTGTTTAAAAGCCACTAATTTCTTTAACGCATTGACACAACTTGTGATTTTTAGGCAGTAGCAGGCTCAGTTTTAAAGAATAAAAAGAAAAGATACTGGCATCTTATGAAACCTAATGAATCCATTGGCACCAACCACGTCACACTAGCACGTCACAAAGGAGGCTAAATAACAGTCCAAACTTACACTAAAGTTTGGTGAGGAAAAACTGTCATGGTCATTGTCAAAAGGGTCCTTCGACCTCTGACCTCTAGATATGTGAATGAAAATGGGTTCTATGGGTACCCACCAAGTCCCAGTGTCAGTAACATTGTGACTGTTACTATGTCTGAGTAAACTGTGATGAACCAAAGGAAAAATGTACATTTTTATCCACACCTAAAATGTTTTCTAGATCAGACACTGAATTCATTCAGCATCTCCTTGACTACAACTGAGCCAAAGCAGATATAAATAATACAAAGCTCAGAGTCTACAAAGGTTTTAGTCAGGATAGGACCAGGAGGACTCTACATTTGACCACTTGGATACCCAAAGTGCGCCAAATGGGTTACTACTGATATCCACTACAGGAGGTTATGTGCAAACAGTGGAGCGTTTGGCCATGACATTTACCCTGTACATCATCACATCCTACCATTGTGCACAGTAGAAAATCAATAAAAAAAAACAAAGAAATTGTATAATTTTGACTCCTAATGGAGGAGTTTTATTATAATAATGAAATATGATCAAGTAAAACTTAGATAATAACAAATAACACCAATAACAATGTAAATAAGGACAAATAGAGTCCAAAGTCAAGTCTGCACATTCAATGTAAAAATGGTAAAAAATATTAGAAAGTAAAAATAAAATTGTTGTACGTTGATTCTGTAACTTGTTTTAGTAGCCTTGACCACCACAGCATTTTATGAAGTTTTTAAAGGCAGTTTTTTTAACACACAGCTCAGCCCAGCCTAGTAAAAGCTGGGTAAAAGAGGTTAAACCACATTTGAAGAATGGTGCCCTGAAGGACAACATCCTGTTATAAATATTGATAAAAACACATGCACGCAATAACTAATGATGTAACCTTGAAATTACTGGTGCCTCAAAGAGTTCAAAAGTTTAACGGTATTTCTGGAAATATCTGCCCATCACATCTTCCCAGAATGTCAAAGCCCTTTTCACTCCCATATATGAGGCTCCTACTGAGGCTTTATGTCCATTAGTTGGTCGAGTAGAAAAGTGCCAGGTGCATTTCTTTATTGTCATTTTCACATGAAAGCATGAAATATTGCCAGTGTGAGCCAAAGCTGAGGGGCAACAACAACTTGCCCAACAGCCCGCTGCACAATCACTGAAAGACTGAAGCCTCACATTAAGAAACACTATTGATCCACTTCAAACTGGCTGATGGAAATGCACCCAATTCACATTTTTTGTGGCATTTCAAAGGTTTGCGTAAAATTAGCTTGACAGTTGGATGAAAACATATCTTTGGTTACTGTTTTGCTTTCCATTAGTCCCCCCTGTTTTCACTTTTCTCTCCTCTTATGTGTCTGTCCCCCACTTTCTCCCTCTGTCTTCCTGTCATCTATCTCCCCCCACTCCTTTCATCCCAACTTTCTTCACTTTTCTATCCCTCTCTTACACCCCTTTCTTCTCCTCTTTTATCTATTGTCGCCCTCTTTCTCCACTCAGTCATCTATCTACTTCTCTGCGTCGGAGCATTGCAGAGTCGTCAGAGTCAATGGTGTCCCAGTCAGCAGCACAGGTCAGGTAATGAATCTCCCCCCGCCCTCTGGAGCCCAGTGACACGGAGCTCTTTTATCACCCGGCTCAGTGGGGGCAGGACTGAGTGGGACGGAGATCGGTCGGTGCAGGTCCAGGTTAGTATGGAGAGACCACCATACAGGCCCTCCATCAGCCTGTAATGCGGGCTGGCACACAGCAGACTGCAGCTCGATGGGGGCTGGGTCAAAGAGCCAGGCTCATACTTCTGGTCTGGTTTCTACAAAAGAGAACTAAACTCAGGAGCACTAAACGTATACTCACTGACAGATTTAAATGTGTCCCAATCCCCAATTAACTAGACACTTTAATACTAGGGCTGTCAATCCATTTAAATATTAAATGTGACTGATTGTTCATAATTAATCATAATTAACAGCAAAAAGGGAGATTTGTCAAGTATTTAATACTTTTATCGACATGTTAGTGGGCAAATATGCTGCTTTATACAAATGTATCTATATATTTATTATTGGAAATCAATTAACAACACAAAGCAATGACAAATATTGTCCAGAAACCCTGACAGGTACTGCATTTAGCATAAAAATATGCTCAAATCATAGCATGGCAAACTCAAGCCCAACAGCTGTCAGTGTGTCAGTGTGCTGATTTGACTATGACTTGCTCCAAACTGCATGTGATTATCATAAAGTGTCTGTAAAGGGGAGACTGGTGGGTACCCAGAGAACCCATTTTCATTCACATATCCAGAGGTCAGAGGTCAAGAGACCTCTTTGAAAATAGCCATGCCAGTTTTTCATCACCAAAATTTAGCTTAAGTTTGGAGCGTTATTTAGCCTCCTTCCCGGCAAGTTAGTATGACTTCGATTCTTTAGGTTTCTAAGTTTCATACGGTATCTGTAGCTTCAGTCTAGCTTTAAAGCTGAACCTGCTATATAGCCTCTGAAAGACAGTAAAGTCAGTCAAGATCGGGTCTCAGAGGGTTAAAGCTTTCAAGCCAGGAGTGGGATGTAATACAACAGAGCAGGATGTCTCTGATGGCGTTCTGCGTTCAGAGACAGGGTTGTTTGTCTTTTACCACCACAATATTGCTAGTGTGGGTAAAAAGAGGCATCTAGAGAAAACCGCCCAGCCCTCTGAGTCGCTGGCTTCTACGTAAGGTGACTCAACCTTTTAACGCAGATTGCAGACTGGAATCGGCCGGGCCGTCAACAGACTGGACCCCCCGTCAGCCTGAGTGACTCTCCAATGTGACCGAGCGCTGAGTCACACAACTTCTCCTTGTTCAACTCAAGTCTTTATACTCCCTCCACTCCTTTCCCCCTTCTCCCTCATTTCTTTCATTCCTTTCTATGCTTCTTTTTTCTCTCCTCCTCTCCACCGCTCTTCATATCCTCTTTCCCCTCCCATCCAGCATCCACCCATCTCTCCCCTCGCAGTGCTTCTCTGCTGGCACAGTTAGCGATGATTACTCATCCTGGATAGCAGAGCCTCAGCCTCGCTGCCCTTCCTGTCTGCTCTACCCGCAGTGTGTGTGTGTGTGTGTGTGTGTGTGTGTGCTGTGTGTGTGTGGCCATGTGTGCGCATATGCATGTCTCACAGATTGGTACGAGGGCAGTGCGTCACACCTTCTCGTGTGAAATGAGTGATGAATAAATGACTGTATAATTCAATCTGAGCCTGGTCAATATGCAGAGGCTGAATATTCAAAAGGCTCATCTGTCAGTGTGGAGCCATTAGCAGAGGAGGAGGAGAGGAGAGCACTGCTGGACATATTGGACATACCTCAGGAGTCTCTCCTGCCAGTGTAGTCAGCCGCTTTGGCCATCTGTGTGTGTTTCCAGTCAGCGTGACAGCGTTTGTTTCAGCGATTTGTGCATGTTTGTATATGTGTGCGGCCACATTTAAAAAGTGCTTGACTTTTAACAATCACACTTCTCTGCCCCCCCCAACACCTGAAAAAAAGACGAGACAAGAGAGGTGCTTAGTTGATAGAAAAAAGACAAAAAAAAAAAAAAAAAAAAAACGGGCTATGTGCCGGATCAGACAGGCTGAGTGGGAGGAACAATGACCTAGTTTCCAAAAAACACTCGGCAACTCCACCGGCACCACAAGCGCACTGGAGAACAGATCACCCAATGTACTGCCTTTATGAAATTTGGCTTGAGTGTCTCTTTGTGTTTATCTGCATTTTTGTTATCTTCACTCTTTCATTCTCTTATTCTTTCATCTGTCATCTCTTGTTTTTGCCTCTCTATTCTTTACTTTCCTCTCTTTCTTGCTCTCTTTCTCTTTCATCTGTCCTAGTTGCGGTTAGACGGCACTGGGCTGGACGAGGACGAGCGTGAGTGTGCACAGAGAGCTGGTAGCTGTGTCACACTGCACTGCTGGGAGGCCACAGGGTCCCTGACTGCTGTCTGAATCTGAACAGGACAAGTCACAGCATGCACCCCCCCACTCTCTCTCTTTCTGCTCTCCGACACCTCTCCGGCCCCGTTCTGTTCACACCTGGCATTAACATGCATCTCCACATAAGGCCCCGTTCAGACCTTAACATGCGTCCTCAGTGATCGGATCACAAGTGGACAGCCCGAGGTGCGAATGCGCTCAAGACGCATTGAGGACGCTTTGAAATCCGATCTTTTAGATCACGTTCAGAGGTGGTCTGGGCCACATATGGTCACATTCTTTTATCAGTGTGTAGTGAATGTGTCCTGGTCCACATCAAGGACCACCTCCTCAACTGACGTACCGCTGGGATCCACAGGTCTCTGCACTCCTCATGTGACTAGACAGACGCGAGCACTCGTCTGCCTCACAGCATGGAAACGGCTTCTGTGCTCTACTGTATTCTGACAGCATACCTGTACTTTATTAAAATATATCTTATCTACTGTATAGGTGACATATCTACAGACTAGATAGACTATCAGAATAAGTATGCAAAGTGCATTATTATCATACTGTCGGAGATGTGTCTGTGTTTTTGTTCTGCTGCTTTCACAGAGCTGACACCCACCCACCCACTCGCTCTCCTCCCCGGCCCTCTGAAGCTCTCTTCCCCGCTGTTTCCTGGCAAACCTTTTATTTTAAGGTTAATAAAATGTGACTTCACGAATATTTAGGCTATTACTAGGGACATTCCTGTAATATTACATCACAGGGAAGTGAGATCAGATCACAAGTGGTCACTGGAGTCATGTTGAGACGCATGCAAATGCCAGGTATGAACAGATGTATTTAAAGCTGTCCACTAGTGTTCGGATCATTTAGGACGATCACTTGTGATCAGACCTGACCTCCCCGCTCGATATGCAAATAAACCAAATAGACCAAATGCCTTGTTTTTTTAAACCAGTTTGTATTTTGGATGATTTCATTTACATACATGTACCGAGTGAATGAAAAAGTTAACTAGCTGCTATAGACTGAGAAAAAGTTATTTAACTCACTGTGCTGCTCAAATGCTACCGGCAGCTACCAACAACTTTTAAAGGAACAGTGTGCAGGATTTCACAGCATCTAGTGGTTGCAGATTGCAGCCATCTCAGTACCCCAAGACTGCGGTAACGTGACCCGCTGAGCGCAGAACCGTGGTAACGCCGATCACCTCACTCAGAGGCCATCCTTAGCACAATAACACTACTTTGGGAACAATGGAAGTCAGACGGCGGCTGCTGGTACCATGGTTTTACACTCTGCGGCTCACATTACCAGTGTGTGTGTCTGACCTGTGTCGGACACACACACACACACACACACACACACACACACACACACACACACACACACACACACACACACACACACACACTCAGTAGACTAGACGGTCCTTAATGTGGCCCAGGACACATTCACATACATGCTGCTAAAATAATGTGATCATATGCAGCCCAGACCACTTCTGAATGTGGTCTGAGCGATCAGATCTCAATGCGTGTTTGTAATCAGATCGCACAAGACCAGGTCTGAACAGGGCCTCTGTCGCTCTCTCATGCATACACACCAGATAACTGAAGCTAAGTGACCCGTCCTTCAGCCCTTCAGACAGGAAGCATGTTTGGTAGTCACACTGAGAACAATTGGACGACGTTCATGTGCCTTCGCAACACGTTCATGCTGTGGCCTCAGCTCTCGCTTCAGCCAGTGTGCTGGATGATATGAAGGACACACCATAATGTAACATGATGAAGTATAATATGACACCTTACATGCACTTTATCTAATTGAATCTACTGAATTATTGAGTCTATTGTTACTTTTTGCACTTACTGGTCTATACAGTCGACTGGTGTAATTGATCTGTCTTAATGTCACTGTTGTAAGTAATTGTTAATTAATGGAGACTGTACAGTGTCGATATGCTGGCTGATAACCTGTCTTATGTCCTCAATGTACTCAGGCAAATTGCTAGGCACTTTGGTTCATATAGCAATCAACAGTTAGGATTATATTAGAAGCTACATGGTGGTGTCCTGACCGTAGAGCACCTGTCATGGTGTAATAGCCCGATACCTCTGCTTTATTACAACTTGGGTCTTTGCTTTACAGCCCAACCGTCATTCCTATTAATATTAATAACAATGTACTCAAGTTAATGATTGAATCTACAAAATAGCATCAGGGAAAGAAACAAAAGCAGATGATCAGATAGAATTAAACAATTTCACAGGTTAGCCAAACTTATTAGGAAGAGAAAACAAAAGCGAACAGTAAAACTATTACTCTGTTGTAAACATCATCACTGTTCCTGCTACATAGTTCAACTATAGTTCTGCATACACATAATTCTCCTGTGCAATGAGAAGTTATTTCAGACATTACAGTTGTATCAGAAGCAAAATGTTGTGTTCTCAAATTGCAGCAATGGCTTTGGTAAGTTATTTCTTTGTTATGAAAAATACCTGTGTTGATAAAGAACATCATCTTGGTGTTCTCTAAATGTTTTCCTCCAAAAAACCCTCTACTAGGTACTAAATATGCTCATATGCAATCTGGACGATGTCCACAGAATCAGGTCTAAACATTGTCCAGAGCTGCCCTGTCATACATGAAGCACACAACAGGAGATTGTCTGTGTCAGACGTGTTGTCATCTACTGGAAATACTCCATTTGGTTTATGTGAGGGGCGGCGCCTGGGCGCAGGTGGCTGGACATAACACGGATTACACCACGGTCACCTAGCCGGGTTGTAATTTGGTCATAAACTACCAGGTTTCTTGCCATTCCTTGAATCGCTCTAAGAAGATCTCGTTGTCTCTCCAGGCAGACGTGTGAGTTGGATGTTTCCAATGAACATCAGATGTTTGCTTTTGTTGTTTTTGTTTGTTTTGCAGCTGCTGCATGATGGGAACTTCACCAAGGCACCCACTCGCTGGGAATTCTCTGGACAATGAGTGTCTCCATTCACACATGGGCTCAATTGGACATTATATATACATTTAACTATGGAGCTGGCAGGGTAATGTCTCATCCAACTGATTTGGACATTTGAGCTCTGGGGGGAAAAAATATCATTTTACCCATCACAATGTATTTATTACTATTTTGAGCGATTTTTTAATGCAATATTTTTTTTTTTTTTTTTTTTTTTTTGGGGGGGGAAAGGATTTTTTCTTTTTTTTTTTTTTTTTTTTTTTATTGTTTTTTTTTTTTTTTTTTTTTTTTTAAAAAAAAAAAACCCCCAAAAAAAAAAAAAAAAATAAAAAAAAACTAAGGGTCTTCGTGGATTCACCTGACCCCCCCATTTTAAATCCAACACATACAAGTCCCCAGAAGTGTATGATTATTTTTTTTTCCCATGAGTGTGTGTTGAAAATGTGTTGAAATCACAATCAATGAATCATGATATTGCAGTACTGGTAGAATCACAATACATATTGAATCGGCAACCAACATATCATGATAGTAACAAATCTGGAGATAGGTGAATCATGCCCGTCCTTGTTCTCACACACAGCTCCTCTGGGTAATGTCGAGATAAGTTCAGGGTTGTACTGCATGTGTGAAAGCGGCTATAGTTTCACCAAAGCGCTCCACTCCCGGACGAGCAGCAGTGTTGCAGAGTACAAGCAGGCTAGGAGGATTTTTACAATGGATCCCAATGCCACCTAAGTGCTACAGTTTGAGTAAGTAGTGGAGTGAGCTGACCCGCTAACTCTCCAGTCGTTGACCTACAGCTACAGCCACGGCTTCCGCCATCTGTCCTTAAAATGTCACAGCAATCATCCCCTAAGTGTGGACATGTGCTGCAGGTTGTATGTCCTACATGCTATTTTTTCTCACACCGCTAATGCATCTCGCTCACAAGTGGGATTCAGTGTGGAAAAAAAAAAAAAAAACAATCATGTGACAGTGGGTAAAATACCAAAAGGTCACAAATATGTTGCTACAGATAATTTCTCCTCATGTTTCCTTCCCTGAGAAAAGGAAGGACAGAGTCAGCTTGGCCTTGTTGACCAGACTCCGTTTTTTTGGCCCTGCTGGTTCCCATAGCGACCAGTGTTACTGCCGTGGTTACAGACACTGGCACTTCCTCCTGGCTGGCACCCCGAGGACACTTCCTTGGCTTCTCTCTCTCTTCCGTTCTTTCTGTCGCTTTTTCGCCGTCTTTCCATTTGTTCTCGTCCTCTCCTCCATCGTTCTTCGAAATATGGAGCCTGCCTCTAATCTCCTTCTCCCTCCGTATGAGTTTGTCTTTATCTTGACAGCCCCACTTCCTCTCTGCAGTACTTATCGCAGCATCACTCTCTCCTCCTCTCTGATTCAGCATCCCCCCCAACCACTTTCTCTGCCTCCATGCTTCCTCCTCATTCTGCTCTTTTCCTGTCTCTAAGCCTCTCAACCCTTATCTCTCCCTTCTCCCTGCCCTTCCTCTGCTCTCTGCATTTCAAACTCTTCCTCCTCTTGTGTTCCACTTCAATTTAATTCACAATAATGCAAAACTGCATTCAGAAGACTTTTCCCCCGCTCCTTTTCCTGTATTATTTCAAACTGCGAGCACAGGCCATTTCCTTTCATTTTGCGCTCAGTGTATTTCGGTGGCAGCACTTGAGGCAAATAAGCTGGCCAGGCTACAATTTTCCTAATATGCATTCGTTGGGCTGAATAATAGGCACTTAGATTGAAAGACAAGCAATCAACTGGTTAACACACACTAAATAAACTGTGTTTCCCATGAACATACTGTCTCCTATACATTATGTCCTGCTTTGATTATCTATCCTAACTAACATAAAGCACAGCCCCCCAGTCCATGACAGTGATGCAGCTCTGATAATTCAATGTACTGTAATTAAAGCGGATTTGTTAGTGGTATAACTCAATTGGAACATGACTGAGAGTTGAAGGGTGACATTTATGCTCATTACAGCAGTAAGCATGCTTTGATAAATGACATTTTCCCTGTGTGAGTTGTTATCCTGATCAAAGTGGAGCTAGCAAACAGCAGTAAGCATGATGTCATATGGAGTCTCTTTCTTCTGCATTACAGAGGAATAAGTAAGCAAGGCTGGTGAGTATAGATAACAATGTTCTGTGTCGGATTCATTTTTTCACAGGAAGACACTCAAATGTCTTGACATTAAAAATGAAAAGAAACATTCACGGGTAACAAGGAATTCAAGAATTGAGCGTGAGATGGTACACAATCTCAAAACAACGCACAAGATAAGGATGATACTGGATCAGCGTCCACTGACTCAAAAACCCACTCTTTTCTGAAATGGCTATTTGTTGGAAATCTAGTGTCCTCTGTGTGATAAGCTGATCTGCAGGATTGATTCATGGCACAAAGACAGACTGCATTATGGCAATGACCCAAATTGTGTTTCTTCAAATTCTAAATTTAACAACGCCATTGTAGTTTCAAATAGTTGGATCTAATGGCAGAAATGGAATATAGAGTTTTTTTTTTGGGGGGGGGGGGTCATTTCTTTTTTTGTTGGGTTTTTTTGGGGACCGGAAGCCCCCCCTTTCCCCCCCCCCCCCCACCAAAAAATTTTTTTGTATTGTTTTTGGGGGGGGGCCTTCTCTTCCCCCTCTCCCCCCCCCGGGCCCCCCCCCCAAGCCCCCCCCCCCCCCCCCCCCCCCGCCCCCTTTTGGGAGCCCCCCCCCCCCCCCCTCATCCCTCCCTTTTTTTATTTTTTTTTTTTTGTGTTTTTGGGTCTGTATTTACCGTGTATAAGTTTACAACAGAGTGAAAAAATTGAATTTCCCCTCGTGGGACTAATAAAGGAGTATCTTCTTCTTCTTCTTAAATTACATCTACGTAAGTGTATAATCACCTGACCATAAGAATCATGTTTTTGTTAGCTTAAAATGAGCCGTTTATGTCTACATACTTTCATTACCTCTTGATTAAACGACTGTATTTTTTTGTATGTGGGTCTAGTGTCTGTGAATGTTCTCATTCATCCAGGTCATATTCATTCTGGCAGCAACTGAATCAAAGGCACCTGGACTTAGATTTGTCTCTGAAGACGTTTCGCCCCTTATCCAAGTGGCTTCATCAGTTCGTAAGTCAGCAGTCTGACTAGTGACTAATATGTGGGTTGGATGCAGTCAGTACAAAATGCAGCTGCTCACTTTCTAACTGGAAAACGAAAACATGATCACACATCACCAGTTCTGGCCTCCCTTCACTGGCTTCCTGTCAAAGATTTTATTGCTTGTTTTTAAGGTTTTAAATGAACTGGCACCACCGTATCTATCACAACTACTGCACCTTCCTACTCCAGTTAGAGCACTCAGGTCGACCAATCAGACGCTCCTGGGCGTCCCCAGGACAAGACTTGGGGGCCGAGTCGTTGCGTTTGCTGCCCCGAATCTCTGGAATAGTTTACCTCTTCGTATTAAAACAGCTCAGACTGTAGAATCATTCAAGTTGCTGCTGAAGACTCACCTCTTCTCATGTGATTATCTTCTGTTGCTGCTATTGTATGCATCTCGTGTACTGTTTATACTCTGCTCTTATTGTTGTTTGCTTTGTATTCATTTTTATTACATACATGTCCAGCACTTGTTCATTACAACTGTAATTGTTTTTAAATGTGCTATATAACTAAAGTTTGACTCGACTTGACTTGACTATATAGGGAGCAGGTCGTTTTCGCGGAGCTGGCTGCCATGTTTCTACAGTAGCCCAGAACGAACAAACTAAACACTGGCACCAGACAGGGACATTTCACATTTTCAGACCAGCCACCGTAGTTCTGCTACACGCTTTTCACACAGGAGAAGTTTCAGTTGGTTGCAATCTGCAACCTCATCACTAGATGCCGCCAGAGCCTGCACACTGCACCTTTAATCAATTAGTCAACTAAGAGAAAAACAATTTTCTTGTAAAAGTAGTTTATGAAGCAACTAGACTTGCTGGATGGCATCGTGTTACATTGCAGCAAAAGCTGAGCCTGGTTCAATTGTTTTCCCAGAGTCCCCTGTGTTGGCACCCCTACATCGCATTGACTCTATTCAATGAATAACAGAGATGAGTTTTTTTCACGTTAGGGCTCAAGTCAGTCTGAACGTGTCCAAACATGCTCACAATGTCAATACTAATATTATATAATCTTATCTTATCTTAGGTACAGTGTATATTCTGTGTGTGTGTGGACTGCAGTACACCCCTCATAATGAAGATGATTTATGTGTAATGTCTCTGTAGTGTCTATCCCTGTGTGTGCCAAAACTAGTGTGTGTGTGTGTGTGTGTGTGTGTCTGTATATATATCACACTGCGTTTTGTCCTCCAACCATGAAGCTCAGCCCTGCATCTCAGTCAGCAACTCTTTCCCTGCTCATCAGCACTCTATTTGGAGTCCCCTATGCAGCTGCTGCCACACACACACACACACACACACACACACACAAGTATATACAGAAAAAGGGATATACACTTGCACACAGAAAAAGTAAAGTGCGCGCGCACACACACACACAAGCAGTCATATAGACATAGACAGTATAATAAATACAAAGTCAAACAAGCGAGGACATTCCCGCAGAGACACACACACCGTTGTGTCCTTCCCATCTCAGTCAGTTTCGCTGACAAACATCTGGACCGTAAAGAGGAGATGACGGCGTCCCACAGCCCATAATGATCTGAGTCTGTCACCGTGGAAACCACACACTGTCACCGCCCACGCCGCTGTCGCCAAGGTGTGATAGTCAGGGAGATGGAGAACACAGCGTACCAATAAACAAAACACAAGTTTCCCGCATTAAGACTTTTGCTTCTTGAGCACTGGTTTCAGGTCGTTTATGTTTAAGTCAGTTAGAAATGGATCATTTAACCCTTACATCTGTTTAAAACAGCCTGGTTTGACACTGTCCACCAGGGCCCTTTTCTTTGTACATACTGGACACAACATAAACTTGCTTTGATTCATAATTTGCCACTAGCCTGGATTTTTTTTAGTTCTTCATGACTGGCATTAAGTTTGATTTGGCTCTTGTCAGAGCAAAATGTCCTTCTAGGAACAAACAATAGCAATTTATTTATTTATTTTTGCATTTATTGACCCCATGATGGCACACACTGACAGCCACAGGCAGAAATGCATAAAGAAATGTATAAAGGAAAAGAATACAAAAATGAATACAAATAATTGCAAAAATAAATATTAAAAAATGCAAATCAAATTAAATAAAAAACAAATGTATAAATAAATGAAAGAATAAATAGATTCATTAATTAATTAAAAATGGGTCTGTCGTGGGTCTCAGAGGGTTGAAATGGGAAAAATTCATTATCGTTTGCTTAGTTAGCAGCAGTGAGTCTCTATTGTGATCCATGTCCATTTCAGCTGTTTAAAACAGCCTTGACTGACACTCTACATAACATAGATCAAGTCAAATTTATTTCTAAAGCACATCTAAAACAACATGAGCTGACCAAAGGGCTTTACAGACATAGGCAGAATAAAACAGACAACAAAATCACACAGACAAATAAACAAACAGGGTCCAAGATAAAAAAAAAACCCAGACTACTAAATGCATTTAAAAAAGGCCAAATGGTAGTCACAATCCAGGTACATTCAAAAAGCTAAAGAAAAGAGGCAGGCCTTGAGCTCTGCTTTGAAAGACTCCGTAGAGGGGGCAGGTCTGATGGGGTGGGGCGATTTGTTTCAGAGGGAGGGAAGCGAGTATGGCGAAATATGCTCATGTTTCCGGGAACCAGTTAAAAACCATTTAACTAGCAGCGCTCCACACATCCTGCAGATGTGACCATGTGGAGGGAAAAGCAGAATCAAGAAAAGCAGAAGACGAGAGGAGCCAGAACAGAGCCCTGAGGGATCCCACAAGTAAAAGGGGGCTTCTAGATAGGACTTGAACCATTTTAGGGCCGTTCCCTGGATCCCAACCCGTTTTTCAAGTCTGGAAATAAGGACTTTATGATCGACTGTATCGAAGGCTGCGCTGTCTAAAAGTATTAAAATAGCACAGTCCCCATTGTCAGCTGCTAAAAATAAATCATTGTGAACTTTTAAAATAGATTCAGTGCTATGTTGCTCCCTAAATCCAGACAGAAGAGCTTTGAATATTTCATTATTGATTAAAAAGGAATAAAGCTGCAGGTAGACAACTTTTTTTCCAGTATTTTGGATAAAAAGGGGAGCTTGGAAATGGACCTAAAATAAGCTAACAAAAGCTTCCTTTGATTCATAATTCGACACAAGCCTGAATTTTTCAGTTCCTCATAACTAACTTTAAGCTTATCTTTGGCTCTTGACAGAGCAAGACGTCCTTCTAGGAACAAACCTGTAAAAGTGCAGTTCATGATCATGACCAAGATTTTTTACACTGAACCCAACTAATGAAGTAGTTTTGGATATAAAAGACTCCTTTCATTACGAAAACCAACAGAAAGTGGGCTCTGAATAAAACTAGTACATTTAGAGTCCAAATGGAGCTTGGCATGTCTCCAGCAAGTTTCTAATTGTTAGATCAATACTCCCTTCTGTGCACAGATGTGGTTGGCAGGTGTAGTTTGGTAGAAAGAAAAATAGTAGAAAGTAGTAGTAGTTCCTACATGAAACTACAACAAGGTCTGTGAATAATCCAGGTCATGATTTCTGGAGACATTTTTGATGTACATACTTGCCAACCCTCCCAATTTTCCAGGAGACTCCCAGTTTTCATTGCCCTCTCCTGGTTTCACAATTATCCCATATATCTCCTGGTTTATGACAAATGTTGACACCTTTTTTTCCTTTTCCTTATCGCAACCTGTTTCTGGCACTGTACAGCATGTATAAGCCCTACTGTTTCCACCCGGATGACAATACAGCTACACCAAATGTGGTTTTGCAGTGGAAGAGAGGGAAATGGAGCGTCCTAATAGAAAGAAACACTGAAGTAGGAGCAAAAAAAATGAATGAATGAATAAAAGCTGTCAAATATTAGTTCACACCAGAGAGGCAACTTATTTTTGAGGTCTCAAGGTTAGAAAATATGCTGATGTAAGAGTGCCATTTGGTTCTATTATTTTGGAGAGATGGCAGACATCTCTACTCCCAATATCTCCAACACTCTGCCACTCACACTGAAACAATCTTGATTAATACATAGGAAAAATATGTACTTTTGTTTCTGAGGTGAACTGTGCCTTAAAAATTTTGAAATGTGGACTGATGCAAAAACTAAAAACTAAGGTCAATGAAAGTGTTAACAACAGTTGTACAGGTTCCAGAGCCAACTTCAAATACACTGAAGGAGTGACGATAACAGCATCAAAAACACTTTAAAGGTGCTCCATACAGAATTCAGAGCATTTTTATTGCCTCCACGTGGTTCTCAACATGGTGGCGGCTGAGCCCTGCAGCGAGCAGCTAACAGTGCTAACAGAGATAACAGTGTTAACCTGAGAGGGAACCGAAAATTTCTGTAGTGGCCAAACAGAAAAATTACAACTTCTGTATCCATCACGTGATGCTATTTTGCCCAAAAAGACTTTTTCCCAGAGACTTACATTGGGCAAGAGATGTCTGTAACTCAGCATTGCAGGTTCAACCCCAGCTTGGGGCCCTTATGTGTAAATTTTACATGTTCACCCCATGTTAGTGTGGGTTTTCTCCGGGTTCTCCAGCTTCCTCCCATGGTCCAAAGACATGCAGGTTCATTGTTGGCTCTAAATTGCACCCTAGGTGTGAATGTGAACATGAATGGTTGTCTGTGTGATAGTCTGGACGACCTGTCTGGGTGTACCCCCCCTTCACCCAATGTCAGCTGGGATCAGTTCCAGCCCCCTGTGACCCTGAATGGGATTAGCGGTTACAGATAATGACTGAATGAAACTAACCTCTCAGTATGAACACTTAAATAGCCCTTATTTAAATCATTAGATCCCGAAAATTGTAAAATGCACTAATAGCTGAATCCAGTGTTATTTTCCTTCCTCCGTTCATGTGAATGAGACCCAGACCGAGGCTGGACCGAGGGTTGGGAGGCGGGGTTAAAGGAAACGCTACTGCACCTGCTCTATGGACCCAATGAATGGGGAAGATTGCCAGATGATCCGGGTACTTTATCTGTCAGCAATCGAGCCATTTTGGCTTCATGTGCCACTGAGCAACTCCCATAGGAATGAACGGACGTGTGCCTCCGACGCTGTATCCAGTTCTCTGAATACATCCATGGTCGTAACGTCATTATGAGAGCAGGGCAGAGCTGCAGCCGTTAGCTGGCCAGTGGGGCGACCCAGCTACGTAAAGCATAGAGAAGCTCAGATTACAACAAACACAGAGGGAGAGAAACTTCATTCTCTGCTCAAGTAGACATTACTCCTCGACACCTTTACATAGACAGCAGTTGTTTGCTGCTACATTACTGCTCTGGATGTTGAACAGAGAACCTTTAATACATTTTTAATGTATATAAATCAAAACATTTCCAGACTTTTCTACGGACCCACTGATCCCTATGTTTCAACCTCCTGCAGACGGAGCTCAGAGTCGTCATTAATACTGAACCGTCTATGGGTCTCTGTACTGTCAGTGTGCTTAAAAAAAAAAAAAAAAACTGGAACAGCAGTTACAGGATGCTGCAAATCCATCAAAACATTTACAGATACAGATACCACCTCAGGCACCCACACATCTCAGTGAATATCTGAGAGCATCACAGGCTGGACCTGCCCTCACATCGATTCTCAAGTTCAAAATCAGGTGGGAGAGAGGGAGTGTGTGAGAGTGAGTGCTGAACTCCCCGCTGCCTTTGAACACAGAAGACTTCATGTAGACTGTCTGCTAGAAGGTTACACACACACACACACACACACACACACACACACACACACACACACACACACACACACACACACACACACCGGACGACTAAACTGAGTAAATATTGGATATTTTCCTGACTGCAGACAGTTGGTTCTCAACAGGTGAAGGAATCAGAACATGAAAAATTCAGCAGGTTTACTGACTTATCGAGTGTGATGGATAGCTGGATAATAGTGTGTGGTGTGTCTATGTGTGAATAAGTGTGTGTGTGTGTGTGTGTGTGTGTGTGTGTGTGTGTGTTCTGTGATGGATGGGCACAAGGGTGGGTGATGAGACGGGCTCAGAGAACAAGAGTTGGCTTGATCTAGATTCTATCTGTCGTTCTTTGTCACACGCAAACACGCTTACACATTCCTGTGTGTGTGTGTGTGTGTGTGTGTGTGTGTGTGTGTGTGTGTGTGTGTGTGTGTAAGATGCGGAGCAGCATATTGCCTGTGTTAAGCCGGGCATACACTGTACAATTTAGGCCCATTTCTGGCCCGAATGTTCAGCCGCACAACTCATTTTAGAGTTCTGTGAATTTCTCCACTGTGGGACCAATAAAGGAATATCTTATCTTATCTTATCTTGAGATCCATACAGACCTCTGCTGGCAAACAAACGTAACCTGCCTCGGAGCTTTCAAACGAATCTTCGTTGACCACTGTCACCAGCCAGACAGGCTAACAGTGTGAGCACTCACCCCCCTCTGTAATATATCCATAAACCATTTATTGCTACAATAGATTTACAACCATGGGGTACCCCAGGTCACTGGATGGTCACTGGTTTAATTACATCAGCAAGGTCATGACCTTCCCTTGTTCAAAGACACTTATAGCTCACAGCATTGTGCTTCAAGCTTGATGGGCCCAAGGCTGCTGATAGTCCGTCTGTATCTCTGGCTCCCCTCTGTCCTTCAAGGTTGACACAGTGGAGTAGATGTCTTTCTCACGGCACATTCACACACAGGCATGCAAATGAAAAACACCACTTAGACTGTGACGCCTTTACCCCAAACATACATTTACAGCTGTCTCTGTCTTATTGAGTCATTGTACTGCCTGTGATCTGGAACAGCCTCAATGCAACCGGTACTAGGTACACACTTTTATGTACATAAGATCTGGTACGTTGTTTTGCAGAAAAAGATTATTTTTGGGTTTTCCTGTTACTATGCATCTGCACCATGGGCGTATTAAGAGAACTGGATGCAGCTTTGGAGGCGAGGCCCTGTTCATTCCTATGAAAGTTGCTCAGTGGCACATGAAGCCAAAATGGCTCGATTACTGATTGGGAATCTACCTGGATTTTCTAGCAATCTTTGCATCCATTGGGCCTGTAGAGCAGGCGCAGTAGCGTCCGCTCGGTCACAGCCATCACACTGTCGTCACGACTTGCTAACCCCGCCTCCCAGTCCTCGCTCCAGCCTCCGTCTGGGTCTCATTTGCATGAACGGAGGAGGGGGAATAACTCTGGATTCAGCTATTAGTGCATTTTACACCTTTTAGGATCTAATGATTTAAATAAGTAGCATCGTTCGGCCACTATGAAAATTGGCATCAATGACCAGCGCTCCTCCTGGGGGCTTGGTCTGCACAGGTTAAATACCCCTCTAACCAGCTGCGTCCTTCAGAATAAGGTGGCAGCACACTTGTGACTACTTGCTTATCACCGGTGCTGCTGTGCTGCTCAGTTCTCCTTGCATTCAAGCTGCAATAAACCTCCAGTCTTAAGACATTTGTGGGTCTCCTGTTGCTTTGCCTTCAGTCTCCAGCTAATTGCTCGCAAGATTTCCATCAAGGCCTGCATGTGAAAAATAGGGGTAGACCAAAATCCAATTTCATAAGAAAACTAATTTGAAAAGCAGCTCATGACAGCAATAACCTCCACCAAACCAATTCCTAACAGCACCCACCGAGGAAGGGTGGGTAGGAGTTGAAAGAGAGAGAGGTACCCAGGTGAATCATATCGTTTTTGTCTGGGCTGTGTACCATTTGCCTTGTGTCTTATTGCAAAATTTAGGATAAGAGTTGGCAATTTCTCCTTGAAACAAAGCGAGCCAGTGTTAAGCTGAATACTAATGGGAGCCTGAGGCGTTCGAAATAACTTTGAAAAGGGCAGCGCAACTCTGTCCAAAAAAGAACAACTCAGAGAGAAAGGGGAAAGAGAGGGAGAGGGACTAAGAAAGAGGTGTGTGTGTGTGTGTGTGTGTGTGTGTGTGTGTGTGTTGAAGAGAGAGAGAGACAAAAGGAGGTGACAGTATTATGGGCTTGTCTGGTGGAACTCCCTACTCTCTACACAATGAGATTAGAGGAGAGTTTGTCTCATTTCTTACTTGGACATCCTGTTCTCTTTAATTACGATGATGAATGGTATTTGTCAGGAAGTGTGTGTGTGTGTGTGTGTGTGTGTGTGAGACAACTTTCACAAGCTTAGGTATTTTCTTGTGTGCATGTGTGTTTATGGTATTACTGGATGTGTGTGAATGTGTGTGTCAATGTGGCATCCTATAGGTGTGTAGTTAGCCCTGCCCAGCAGCAGCAGCAGCAGTTGATGATAGCATGCTTACTCCTTAAACAGTCTATAATTAGAACCCACCCACACCAGTTTACAGTACAACAATATCCCCATCAATGTCGCCTCCTCATCCATTTCTTTCCCCACACAAACCGTCCTGTGTCGCAGCCACACCCAGAGCTCCCAACAGTCTGTGGTGTGGGAAAAACAAACACACTTCTAACCTCAAGTTACATTACATTGAAAAATGTATTCACTAAAAATTCAGCTTCAAGACATCCAGCAAACAGAGCACAATGATGGCAGTCGTCTGTGTTAGGGCTAGAAAGGATCCATCCTTGTAAATATGACGTCACCTTCGCATGTATATAGTAAAATATGTGGAAAAAAAAGTCATAGTACGGTATCTTGAAAAAAAACAATGAAAAGGTCACAGTATAATATGTCAAGAAAAGTCATAAAAACAGTATAGTATGTTGGAAAAAGTAAAAAAAAATCATAGTATAGTATAGTATGTCAAAAAAGTGATAAAAACACAATATAGCATGTTAAAAAAGTTTAAAAAAAAAGTAAAATTACAGTATGTCGAAAAAAGTAAAAAAAAAAGTCATAGTACATTACATTACATTAGTATGTCAAAAAAGTAATAAAAACATAGTATAGTATAGTATAGTATAGTATAGTATAGTATAGTATAGCGATTATTTTCTTGATTAATAAATTTGTTTTTTTGATCTAGAAAATGTCAAAAAAAGGTGAAAAATGTTTCCTGAAGCCGAAGATGACGTCCACAAAAGTCTATCAAAGATATTGATTTTACTGTCACAGAAGACTAAAGAAACCAGAAAATATTCACATTTACGAAGGTGGATTCAGACAATTTTGACTTTTTTTTTCCCTCAAAAAATAACTCAAACTGCTTAATTGATTACCAAAATAGTTGGCGATTAATTTAATAGTTGACAACAAATCGATTCATTGATTAATTGTTGCAGCTCTAGAGGGCAGGTGAACAAGGGGGTCGGTATCGTTGCAGGAATTACATTGATCATAACAATTTCATTATTACTGTTGCTAAAAATAAGACCCCGGCTGTAATAAACTGTAATCATCCTTTCCAACTGGAGCTGCTCCGAGGCAAACAGAAGAAAACTTTTGTTTGAAGTCAGCAGAAGGTGAACGTAAAGCAGGATATGCTGCGCAGTCCGATCAATAAAGTTTTTACAGCGTTGGAAAACGACTGTCTGCGGCAGGAATGCAGCTGGACGCGGTTGAGGCTGGAGACACGAGGGTTCACTTCCTACATGGAGGTGACAGTTCACTGATGCAGAAGACCATTAAATATCACACACCGTCACCTTCTGATCTGATAGACTTCGACACACGCAGATCAACACACAGCAGAGTGTAAAAAAAAAAAAAAAAAAACGGCCGTGGCATGTATGACAAATGAGTTTTAACACCAGGGGTTCACCGCGTGATACAAAAACATGGCAATACAGTGTTACATCTTTCTGTCTTCCCCTCATAAATGCATTCACACACAGTGTCACTGCAGACCCCCCGGGGTCCAGCCAAAGTAGCTTTTGATTTGCATACCACGCGCACATTTTTAGCATCACAAGTGTGTTTGCTGGGCCGTCCTAGGTGGTAAGGAGGAGAGAGGAAAAATGACATTGTGCGGTTGAGTGGTGTCCGTGGGGACTCTCTCTCTCTCTATCTCTATTTCTATGGCAATGTGACAGTGGAGGATACAGATGGAAACGTGCCACACACACACACACACACACACACACACACACACACACACACACACACACACACACACACAATATACACATACACACACACACACACAACTCCCACACACATGGCTGACTGACTGACTGCTGGCTGTTCTGTGAGGCCTCCCAGTCTGAGAACCCAGAGGTGTCAGACAGTTATAATTATCACTCTGCTTCCTCTCTCTCTCTCTCTCTCTCTCTCTCTCTCTCTCTCTCTCTCTCTCTCTCTCTCTCTCTCTCTCTCTCTCCACACACACACTTCCAGTGTTGAATGGCATCCAGTTAGGATCCAGGCCTGAAGTAAAAATGAAGAGAAGCACCCCGCAGAAAGGCTTGCTTTCCCCCGTTGGCGTAAAAGCATGTCAGTTTCCAGTTTTCCTAATTTTCAACTTCTGTTATCACATTTTTAAGCCATAAATAATTCATACGTAATACTCCAGTATGAGGCTTTTAGTTTTGTACTCCATCCATAAAAATACACCGTTAGGACTGCGGAGAGTGAACCAGGAGAAAAAATTTAGCGTATTCAACAACTTTTATTCTCCAGTGGCATCGTGTAGTGGCAAATGAATGACAGTCGAACCATAATTTACTGAAAGTGTAAAACATTTATCCATATTTTAAATACTTCCAGTATGAAAGACTTTCTTTCAAGAGACATTCATGTAATAAATTATTTAACTGTGTTAATTATCTCAGTGAAAAGCCTCAGTTTGGAAGTGCTGAGTATGTATATAAAGACATTTCTATTCACCTTAAGAACAAACACACCGTGAGATATTTTCTGCTAATGATAATATTAAGTGTGCACCTGACCATCAATTAAAACAAAAATCATTTGAAAGACAAACTGTGTCCTTCAGCTGCGTGTTGAATCAGGCCGGCTATGTTACTACGACTACTTTGGTCGTGGCGCATGGGTTTCATAAGCTGAACAGGTTTGGAATGTGAAAAAAACAGCAGCATGTTGAATTAAAAAAAAAAAAAATGTTCCTGTACAATGAGGCCTTAGTGTGATCCTAGCAGCACCCTGGCAACCGGCAGACCGACTGCCCGAGCTGAAGGAGAAAGAGACATTTATGTCTTCAGCAGAATCCTCAGCGTGTGCAACACTTTCCCCTCATATTATACCAACAAACAGTAATGTATGTAAATGTATGGATGGAGTAATTCGCTGTAAGGAGTCACTCTTCATTTAAACATAATGGCTTGTGTAATGACTAGATTAGCCTCCAAAGAGACTTCTTAATCTAGAAAGAAAAAATGCTCATAGTGTAAAACTTGTTTGGACATGCAGAGCAAACAGGAAGTGTAAAGCCGCCGTGGAGTCAGCGAGTTATTGTATCTGTATATTAATTTGATGGAGTTAGTGGAACCTGGAGAAGACAGGGGATGCCACCATCACCACGAAAATAACAGTACGCGTGTCTGTGTGTTCTAGTTTGAGATAAGGAAAATTTATACTATCTGCGTCTGCATGTCGGCGAGCGTCCACTTTGGTCTGAGTGAAGTAAATTGTTTTCACATGCCCACCATGTGGACGTCTGCAGCCCAAAATTGGACTGCATGCACAGCACTGGCATGGCCGCCCGTGACCAGAGAGATCACACGCTTTTGTGGCATCTCCACGCCGTACACGGCAGTGTTTCGAGGCTGATGGCGTTACGCACCTCCTCTCCGGCAGTGTCCTACTGTAAGGCCATGCTCCCCTGGTCTAAGCGCCTCGTGGGTTGCGTTGGAAAGTAATACATTTTTCATTATTTATCAGTACATGTTTATCATATTTAGCCTGGTGCTTACTAGCGTATAATGAATTTTGCACTTGCGGCATGCCCTTTAAACCATGCGCTAAAGATCGATTAAATAGGGCCCATCATAATTAAACTCAATGTAACCTCTGTTCACATTGTCTTACACTGACCGTATTTTTGAACCCAAAAACTGAGGTCCTATAATCCACGCACGCTAATGTAATGCACGCTAATGCTTGCCGCACCTTTGGCGCAGTAGACCAGATATAAGGCGAGTGCATTAGAGGCTGCGACAATCATGACTTATCACGTTCACTACTTTCACTCCCTTTAATCGCAGGGTTATCCCCCTCATGATGCACTGACAGTTTGGGAGTCCTGTAGGGTTTTTCTCAGAGGAAACTGTCATCTGGGACTACGTACATTATTTGTCAACTTTCTCTCTACCACATCACGTTGCTCGCCACAGCCACAGGCTATTGGGGGCGGCAGTAGCTCAGTCTGTAGGGAGTTGGCTTGGGAACCGGAGGGTCACCGGTTCAAGTCCCGACATGGACCAAAAAAACTGAGTGTGAACTGGTAGCTGGAGAGGTGCCAGTTTACCTCTTGGGCACTGCCGAGGTGCCCCTGAGCAAGGCACCAAACCCCCAACTGCTCGGGGCGCTTGTCAGGAGCAGCCCCCTCACTCTGACACCTCTCCATTAATGCATGTATGTGTGTTTCAGGTCTGCATGTACCATGTATGAGTTTAACAGAGTGTAAATTGAATTTCCCCATTGTGGGACTAATAAAGGCTGATCTTCTTCTTCTTCTTCTATTATAATTAAAATTGTGGAGCTCAGGTGACATTTTGGCCAGGATGGAGACACCGGGCGATTAATTTGCACATAAGCACGGAAGGTTCTGAGGTTAAAAACTGCAACCAGTGGATCTGTTGTGTCGGTGCAGAGCGTGCAACATCACGTCATCATCAGACTAAAGCAGTGCGCTGTGCTGGCTCTCTTATCTCATGCGCGCAAATTAATTAATAAGTGGAACATGATAAAAGTCGATGCAAATAAAATACTGTTATTTTAATTGTAGTGAAATCCGGGACATTTCTTTTAATGAAAATTGAAAACTGTGACATCTGAGTGTTTCACAGATATTTATCGAGACTCAGGATACGTCAGTTTGAAACCGGGACAAACCAGGACAGTCCTGGACAAACTAGGACAGTCCTGGACAAACCAGGACAACTCGCTCTCATCCTGACGATTTTAACACGGGTTTGTTGATCACATTATAGCATTATCAGGGAATAAATAGGGTGCGTAACCCTGGACACGTTACTAGTGATGTTACTACGTACTGTCGGATTTCAGATGCCTAGTCCTGAGCCCCCGGTACCTATGGTACTAACAGTACTGTGGAAGAATGAGAACCAAGTAGTAGTGAGTACGGCTTCTTGCACTATTCCCATGTTTGTGTGTCCTTTGCATATCTCGAGAAACGTTCATCCAATCGATTTCACGTTTTGTGGGTATATTGTGGAGGACTCAAGGGTGTGCCATGTCAATTTGGACATGATCCGTGTGCCTGCTCTGAACGGCCACACCCTGAACAGGAACTGCACTAGTATCACATAATAAATCCCTTCAGTAACATGGAAACTGGAAAACTAAGATAGGTATCTTTGTACTCTATATGTTTGCAACATTGTTTTCAATATCTTCTAGCCTCCTACACTTTCCATTTGCCATATTCTTATCTATAGTACAGTATATTACATGCCCAGCTACCACAATAACCCAATTTCCTACTACAGATTGTATGTCTAAGCCCCCAACATTAAGAAAAGCTTCTTCACAGGACCAGTAAACGTACCTCTGTACCTGTAACGTTGGATGTTAAAGCTGCAGATATGATTAAAAAAAAGTTATTTTTATAAAATGTAGCAGTGCACGAGACAGGTAATCTGAAAAAATCATGTCTGTGTCCTTCAGTGTCCACCGGTTCTCCTAATGGCATCTGCAAGATTTCACAGACCGGAGGAAAACAACCAATCAGAGCTGATCTGGAGTCTCTGAGCAGCTGTCAATCACTCGCAAACTTTGATCAAACAGTCAAATTAGGCAGCGCTGATCAAATATAAATCAATATTCTGTGACTGTAATGACTATTTATCTCCTCAAACGTTTTCAGAAACATCTTATAGTTACTGTTTAGCTGTAAAATGAGAAAGTTTATGACCCAGCAGTCATCTTGAGATCAGTTGAGGAAATAACAAGTACCGCCCACCTACAGGAGCACAGCCAATAGGAACCTGTGATTGGTCAAAGTCTCCCGTCACAGGCTAGATTATTTAAAGCCTGAAAACAGAGCCATGAGGAGGTGCAGAAGTCAGTTTTCTCTCAGAACACTTGAATTATAACATACTGAAAGGTTATTATAGATTTTTTGCCCAATTATGCCAAACTTATGCTGCTTACTGATACTCTATACCTGTAACACACTTACATGATGTAGCTGTGTGTGTGTGTGTGTGTGTGTGTGTGTGTGTGTGTGTGTGTGTGTGTGTGCGTGTACACACCCAGCCACCCACTCATCTCTTACAGTAGACAACTGTGTGTATGAATGGCGGGGGTTTTAAATGAAAAAACGCCGGACCACCCAGGACTCTCAGTGTCGCCCTGCCGACCTCTGTGGCTGACAGATGAAGGCTATTCACATCAAGCCTTTAACACCTTCAGCTCCCCCTCTACACCAACACACACTCACAAACACACACGCACACACACACACGCTCAATAGTCAATACAAGCTCCGCACAATCCCCTAAGACAAATGGACGGACTTCAAACACGTACATACACGACCTCCGAAAGACGGAGTGGGAGGGCGGCTGAGAGAGAAGAGAAAGACAGTCGGTGGTTTACCAGAGAAACACAGAGAGAGAGAGACCTAACTTCAGCTCTCTCTCTCTCTCCTCAGCCATGGGGTGGAGGGAATGAAAGGCGTGGGGCGCTGTCAAATAGCCCCCCGCTTTTAATGGCCCAGCTGCACCATTACCTAGCACACACACTGGGCCCAAATAGACTGAGGGAGGAGGAGGAGGAGGAGAGAGAAGTCTATCAAACTAAGTATGAGGAGAGGAGGGGGGCACTCATCATTACCTAGCATACACTGCTGGAGTCGGAGGAACTGGAGGAAAAGGGAGGAGGAAGGGGGGGGGGGGACGACAAGCAGCTAACTACAGTACAAGGCGTGTTCGTGAACCACACACACAGGCCCTCCAGGGAAGTTTTACAGCATGAACGTGATGTAAGACCCCTGTCGCTGTCAGGTGTGTGTGTGTTGATGGCAGGAGGTGAATGGTCACACATCTCCCTAACAGAGTGGCCATAAGAAGAAGGCATGCTGGGAGCACAACGTGTGCGGGAGAGACGTGGTGACACACACGTAACCTAACTGGAATGTAGAAAGCAGGCCTTTCTTTTTCTAATATTCCCTGTTTTCGTAAGTATATTCAGCTGTTACCAAAGCCTTATCAGCCACGAAAGCACCGTAGTTGTGGGTCAGTAGGGGCCTACTACGCCAACTAGAAGGTTTTATCATCTGGTCACATGGTAGATCACAGAAAGAAGGCGTAAAAGAACATGACAACAACCTCTAGAGACCACAGTAATTATGAAAAGAAGAGAAGCAGAAGTCAAGCAATGTAGTATAGACAGTGTAAAGGGGTGGACGGTGGAAGTTGTAGTTCAGTTGCCAAAACGTAAAGAAGTTTTGGATTTTTTTACTTAAACCTAAAGAAGTTGTATTTTTAAGATAAGATAAGATGAACCTTTATTAATCCTGAGAGGAAAATTTGGGTGTTATAGCAGCAGCAACAACAGTACAGATGAATTACAATATAAGTAAAAGAGAAGGTGCAATGAAGGAAATGGCAATAAAATAAATAAGATAAGTAAAATAGTAATAAGTAAAGTGCAGCAGGTGGGTGGGTATTGTATATGCATATATATATATATATATATATATATATATATATATATATATATATATATATACATTTGATCCAGGACTAAATACGGAGCAGATGATCAGAGTCACATGGGGGTCAGACCTTGGTTATGGAGCCTGATGGCCACCAAAAGAAAGGACTGACCCAGACGGTTTGTAGTGTGCCGAGGGGGGATCAGTCTCTGGCTGAATGTACTCCTCAAAGTACTCAAATTTTTTGTCTAAACCTAAAGAAGTTGTAGGTTTTTTACTTAAACCTAAGGAAGTTGTACTTTTGTTGCTTAAACCTAAAGAAGTTGTAGTTTTTTTTTTTTTTTACTTAAACCTAAAGAAGTTGTTTTTTGTTTGTGTTCAAAACAAAGTTGTATTCAGTTTTACATGTCAGAATGTGCTGCTTTTAAGTTTCACTTTCACTTTTACAGCATAATAGGCATAGTGGGCTCCTACTGACTCATCTATGGTTCTTATAGCGACTGAAAACACCTGTTTAATGGCCTGAAAACAGTCAAATCAGAAGGTATATTTTATAATGTTTTCAGCCAGCAGCGGGTTACTGGTGGTAATATCGGTCTGTCAAGTTGACCACCACTTTGGTGATCCCCTACTTTTCCTCTACACTCCCCAGGTTGATATTTGTGGGTTTTAGTAAATGTCTCAATTGAATGGATTCATTAACATGAAATTTGGCACAAACATTCATGTTCTCCTCAGGATGAATAGTAATAACAAGGGCTGTCAATTGATTAAAATATTTAATCATGATTGATTGCATGATTGTCAATGATTAGTCCTGATTAATCGCACAGTTTATCTGTTCAAAGTATATCTGTTCAAAGTATACCTTAAAGTGATTTAGAAATAGTCCTGAAATGTGCGTTATGCTGAATTTAGTATTGGAGCTATTTAAACAGAGGTAATTCCTCCTCAGTCAATGTTTCTCACCCATCACTTTATTAGTGGCCAGCCTTTATTTCTCCGCTGACATCTCCGCTCATAGCCCCGTTCAGACCTGGCATTAACATGCATCCTGAGTGATCCGAACTCAAATGTACAGCTTTAAATACATCTGTTTACACCTGGAATTAGGATGCATCTCCACATGCGTCTCCAGTGACTACTTGGGATCCGATCTCACTTCCCTGCTCTATATGTAGATAATCAGGTACTCAACACATGGTAAATACAGCAGACGATGTGACATAATACTACAGGATTGTCAGTAGTAATATACATATTCATGAATTCAGATAGATTTTATTAACATCTACATAAAAGGATATTGTACTGCCGGTCCCCGGGGACCTTCCAGCACCGCTGCCTCCGTCCAGAGCTTCAGAAAGCCTGGGATGAGAGTGAGCAGGCGGGTGGCTATCAGCTCTGCGCAAAGTAGCGGAACAAAAACAGAATGATAATAATGCACTTCACATGCCTAGTTTGATAGTCTATCAATATGTAGCCTATGGATCAGATGTATTTTAATGAAATAGAACTGTGCCGACAGAATACAGTAGAGCACAGAAGCCATTTCCATGCAGTGAGGCAAACGCTCACGTCTCTGTCTATTCACATGAGGAGAACAGAAACCCATCAGTTTCCAACCCAGCAGGACGTCAGTTGCGTAGGCGGTCACTAATGTGGCCCAGGACACATTCACGACACACTGAAAAAAGAATGTGGTCATATGTGGCCCAGACCACCTCTGAATGTGGTCTGAGCGATTGGATCTCAACGCGTCTTGAGAGCGTTCACACCTGTCCACTTGTGATCCGATCACTGAGGGTGCATATCAAACACCAGGTCTAAACAGGGTCTACGACTGCAATTAACAAACAGGATCATCAAAATCTACAGAGACATTATAATGCAATGCTCTGCTATAGATAAAATGAGCTACGTAATGGTTTCAATGCTAATTTTTGTGCATAATATTAGTCCAAAAACAGAAAATACTACAATTGTGGTGAACTTGGCTACACACTGATGTATATATTACAAATGCATCATTGTGTAGTGAAGGGAATGTTACGAGTAACAAGACAGTGGCTTGATCAGCACCTCTTCTCTGGCAGGAATGTCAACAGCCCCCGACACCTACGAGCTCCGCTGCCCTGCTGCTCCGCATCCTATTTCATGCTCGCACTTTACTTCCAAGAATCCCCTCTCCTCTCTCCATTTCCATCAGTCAATCTCTCTCTCTCTCTCTCTCTCTCTCTCTCTCTTTCCATCATCTCCATCCATCCATCTCTTTTCGGAGCCTCTCAGCGGGGCTTGGGCTGTTGTATGCGAGGCATACTTGGGCTGTGGCGTCAGTTTGGAAATGAGGCTCGTTTGCATTTAAACACTCTGCTCTCTGGGCACTTGGTAAACTTGATGAGAGGAGGATGAGGGGAGTGGAGAGGGGAGGTGGAGAGAATGAGGGGAAGAGGAGAGAGAGAGAGAGGGGAGTAATTGCAACACTAAGAGAGAGAGAGAGGAACTGAAGAGAGAGAGGGGAGTGAAGGAGGGAGTGTGTGGAGAACACTGGCTAATATAAATTCATTATGTAAATCCGCAGCTCAAACAAATTGACAGGCGGGTATTACACCCGAGAGGAGCTGAATCAAGAGCATGAAAGCATTAGCTCCACTCACCCTTGACCTCCAACCTCGACCTGTTCACCGGAGTGTGCCTGTTATGCATACTAACGATTCAGGAGGGGCCGGCTGGACAGTAACATCACAACACATTTTGTTTTCTTACAGTGGTAGCTGGAGACAAAATCCTCCATCCTGAGTCTACGCTGGAATGTAAACTATGCTGAAAGGAAAACACTGGAGAGGAGTGTTTTCTCACTCAAGTAGACCCACATACCAGATACAGACTGCAGCAGCCGCCGCTGGAGACTGTTCTTTCTTCCAATATCTGAAAAGAATATTTGAATTCCCAACCCTGGAAGCCAAAAAAACACAATCAGCAGCATAGCAAGCCTGCAGTAGAAAGAGGACGGAGAGGTTATGAGGCAGAGTTTCTCCCAAAAGAGTAGCTTGATCCTTCATTTGTGCCACTGGTGTAACAATTTCAGCTTCACCTGCGGCTCGAATGTTTTTAATTTTCACCTTCTTTAACACCCACACATCCATATTAAACTAAAAAAAATATGAGCTGAAAATGTACATGAATAAGAAGTAAAAACCCGTGGCTCCAGCGAGGCTACAGCTGCAGAAGATGTCATCCAATCAGCGAGTATCACCACACGATGCTTCGCATGTAAGAGGATGAAAAAACAACAACCCCCTCAACCACCCGGCGCCAATCTGTTGAAGATTTCTGGGGTGACAAGACATGAAAAATCACACAGAGCTCATTGTTTGCTGGCCATTATTCATGTTTGTATTCAGAGCTTTCAAAGCGGTATGACATCATGAGGGACAACACATTACTTATACATTCATTATGAAAAAGCCAAGCAAAAAAGTGCATTTTGATGTCAGCTTTAAAGGACACACTTGTTGTGTTTGATTACATTTGACACAAAAGTTCTGTGAGCCAAGTCTTCATGTTGAAATGCAACAAATTAAAGGGGCACGTCAGTGTTTTAGCATTGCACTTTCATTAATTATATATCCTTATAGTCAGTGTATTAACGGTACATACAGTAAATTAGATGGTCGTCTGCTTGCTATATACTGTGGGACAAATAAAGGAATATCTTATATCTTGTATCTTAATTCAGGCACCAAGTTTGACTGTGGGTTTGTATGTGCGCTTGTTCTGTGAGGTAAAATTATTATTTTTGTGAATGGAGTCTGGTGGCTTTGGAGAAGGCTATATCACCATCTTCGAAGCCACCAGACCAGACTCCATTTACAAAAGAATTTTACTGAGCAGAACATTAGCACCCCGAATTTCCCTCCGGGGATTAATAAAGGTTCATCTTATCTTATCTTAACAGGGGAGTTGCTAGTTTACCGCTGCACTGATCGGTTAGTTTATTAGTGTTATTCTGTGAGTTTTGGATCCAAACTAATGTGGTGTCCACAGCAGTACATTGCTTGCAATCCGTGCTGGTACTACTATCTGTTTCTCCAAGCAGGGAGCACGCAGACGACCATCTAAGTTACTGTATGTAACGTTAATACACTGACTATAAGGATATGTAGCAACGTCATTGTGCAGAAACCTACGTCTGGTCACATTAGAAGGGCTTGGGAGAATATCATTTTTACTTTAATGCAGCAACAAAAAAAATCCTACTTTGTGCTTTACTATGGCATACTACTATAGTAGTAGTACATACTGATTTGGCCAAAATGGAGCATGTAGTATGCAAACAGAAACAATATCTACAGTATGCCAAGAATACCCGGATGTCATACTGATCAGTCTATCTCGCCTACTGTATCCCACAATGCAAAGTGCTAGAACGGTACAGGCTATGATCACAATGATATCAGCAGCCAAAAACAGCTTGTTTTTGGTTTTTTTTGGCATCTTTCATAGCGAATTCATCACTAAATTCAAATCTGGACATTTTGAGGTGAGAAATCAACTGTGTAGAACACAACGCAAAATCAAAGTTGTATTGTTCAATAATATTACAATAGTGATACAAGTTCATTTTTTTTTCTCCAGTGCTTTCAGAGCTGTTTAAAGACTAAAGGCTGGTGTAGCATACTGCACAATACAGCACTTCAACTGTTTTACACTGCATACTACTGCGGAACGAAGGATGTAGTATGTACTGTATTGTGTATACCACTTTCCTTAGTAGTATGTAGTAGGCGGTTTTGAATACAGCCTATGTTTTACCTTGAGTTTAGAGAACTCACGGTCTTCCATTGAGAAAATTTCAACAACACTTCAGGCTTCTGAAATGCTCTCAAAACCCTCCAATAACCTCAACAATGAATGAGATTCAAGCAACATGCGGCTATTTTTTTCTAAGTTGGCTGTGCATCATTTTGGAGAGCACTCAAACCACTAGAGACTCCAACACCTTAAACACTGACCAGTCCCTAACGAAATAAAATCAGCCAAACAACATCTCGATTATAGAGCCCTCATGAATATCAAGTCTGCCAGATCGCCCCCGCTCTGACTCAACGGGCGGGTTGCCTTTGGAGTTGACCATATGGAAGGACAGGGGTTCAAGTTGTCGCTGTTAAGCAGCGGTGTGGCGAGGGCGATGGCAGCCGCGGTCTTAAGCATCTGCAGCTGCTGTCAGCTTTAATTGGCCCGGCAGACTTACAGCCAGGCACCACTCATCTCTGACCTGAGGACGGCCAGGAAAAAAAAAAAAAAGCAAAACATTAAACAGGCTTCAAAGACTACCGCCGGGTTTAGGAAAAGAGGGTGAGAGACAAAGATAGAGGCTGAAAGACGGCAAAAACGCAGATGAAAGCAGCAACTACAGAGAGAAAGAAAAAGAAAGGGAAGTGAAAGAGAGAGGGAGGTCCTGGTGAACGTGTTTATCCAGTGCTTTACCTAGTCTTTCTCATGTTGTGTCTGCTCTGAGGAAATCCTTCACCCACACGGAAACCAGGCTGCTAAACAGAGAGCCTGAAGACAACAACTGGACAACTTCACTCATCTGAATCCTAATGAGCTGGAAATCCCTCCCACCTCTCTGTTTATTGATGTGACTGCACACAATACAACACTGCCAACAGATGTTGATGCAAACTGCACAACTATAAGACACAGGGCTGCCAATCAATTACAATAGTTAATCGAGATTAATTGCAAATTAATAACATATTTTTTATCTGTTCAAAATGTACCTTAAAGGGAGATCTGTCAAGTATTCAGTACTCTTACAAAGTGGGCAGATGTACTGTTTTATGCAAATATTTATTATTACAAATCAATTAACAACACAAAACAATGACATATCTAGAAACCCTCACAGGTACTGCTTTTAGCATAAAGAAATGCTCAAATCATAACATGTAGGGATGTATTATTAACCCTTTAACCAATGACTGACATTAAGCATTTTAAACAATTAACGCTATTGGTTAAACGGCTAAAATAAATATCAATAATTAATTAAAAAGCTGAGAAACGCAGAGGAGCAGCTCATCACAAGGAGAAAAGGTGCTCCATCTTAAGAGAGAGGAAGTTGCTCTGGACTTCCAGCTGGGGAGTTGTAGCTAGCTACAGTAACTCTCCTGATGGTGAACTGGAGACAGTGAACGCAGCACCGTGGCTGCAACAGTAACTCTCCTGATGGTGAACTGGAGACCGTGAACGCAGCACCGTGGCTGCTACAGTAACTCTCCTGATGGTGAACTGGAGACCGTGAACGCAGCACCGTGGCTGCTACAGTAACTCTCCTGATGGTGAACTGGAGACCGTGAACGCAGCACCGTGGCTGCTACAGTAACTCTCCTGATGGTGAACTGAAGACCGTGAACGCAGCACCGTGGCTGCTACAGTAACTCTCCTGATGGTGAACTGAAGACCGTGAACGCAGCACCATGGCTGCTACAGTAACTCTCCTGATGGTGAACTGGAGACCGTGAAGGCAGCACCATGGCTGCTATAGTAACTCTTCTGATGGTGAACTGGAGACCATGAACGCAGCACCGTGGCTGCTACAGTAACGCTCCTCATGGTGAACTGGAGACCATGAACGCAGCACCGTGGCTGCTACAGTAACGCTCCTCATGGTGAACTGATTGACTCAGTTGTCTGTTGTGCTCATATACTGCAGCACCTGCACCTCTGCGCGTGAGGCACAAACGGTTAATAATCGGTTAACAAGGGACAGTTATCGTTTAAGAACATTTTCTGAAATTAGCATTCCGATAACATGACAAACTGCAGCCCAACAGGCAACAACAGCTGTCAGTGTGTCAGTGTGCTGACTTGACTATGACTTGCCCCAAACTGCATGTGATTATCATAAAGTGGGCATGTCTGTAAAGGGGAGACAGTTGCTATAATCTGTCCTTATTTTGGCTCAACAACAGTTAATTTAAAAGATTGTCTGTAGTTTCCAAGTAGCCTGGACTTCAACGTTGTGGAGCAGCCAAATTGACGGCCTGGAATTATTCAGTTTTCTTTCCTGGGAGTTAAAGGTAAAATCAAAAGTTAACATAAAGTGCTGTTGCAGTGAACTTATTGTTGTGTTATTTTGACTCCTTTAAATTCACCAGAATGCACGATTGACTAGTATGATTTAAACCGTGGGCCAAAACAGTGCTACTGGAGGCAGAACCAAAATATGTAAGATCATGATTCTTAGTCATCCTTACAAAATCAGCATGTTGGAGACAGTTCAACACTAGAATTCTTTACAGCAGTTTATATTAGGCATATCTTTACTCAAGTCCAATAACACATACAGGTGAACATACAAATATGCACAGAGGAATATATCCCAGTCGTGCCTGCGATCTGGAGGCCACTGCCGTCTAACCACAGCGATGATCAGCTCAACATCCATCCTTCCACCATCGATGCCTCAACCCAACCATTCAATTAGCAGCATCCTGCAGCTACATTCATTTGCTGCCTAATTGACCTCTGAGTCACAAAGGAGATCAAGTCATGGTAATGACAACAGCTGCACAGAGTGAGACTCCGCCATGTTGACACCATAATTACGCAGCAAGTCACCCAACATGGGCTTTAGGGTCAAAATTGAGTGAAAAAGGAGATAAGGAGGCAGACGGGCTGAGAGAATAAGAAATACATGAGGGGGAAAAAGAGGAGGAAAGGGAAGAGAAGACAGCTGACCGGAGGCTTGTTCAACCATGAGATTAGGCTAAGTGATGAAAAGCAGGGAGGAAATAGAGACAGAGACAGTTGGACAGCCTCGGGTAAGGAAATGCATAGAGGACGGATGAGGAATGCTTCTCAGATGCTTTTAAAGGCTGGGTAAGAGCAGAAAGCAAGATAAGGCGGTTGTGTGATCTTGGTAGCCAGCACTGGGACAGCAACGACCACTGGGCTGGATCTAATAACGGCAGTTGATAAATAGTTTGAGCTTCAATCACAGCATACGGCTGAACCCACTCGAGGTTGAAACATCAAATTAACATGGGTGTCTGGACATGTCAGCTGTAGAGAGGATAACATCATGCCGGCTCTTGAAACACATAAAACAAACTAATGTAATCTGGTGGTGATATCACAAAGCCAGACAATAAGAAGCACTTAACAGAAACTTTAATGATGATAAAGGAATAAAACCAAATTTTATGGCTCAAACTGGGTTTTTGTGAAATAGCTCTACTCTGATCACTTCGTTTCATCAAAGGTTGATTTGAACTTCAGAATAAAGATAATCTTTAGACATCAGAGTTATACTCATCAACATCCAAGAGACCAACCCTGGGCCCCCAGTATACAGTCAGAAACTTCATCCTTTCTATCGTGACAGAAATCACTCCAAACTTCCTCGCTGCTCAATGAAAACACAAGAAATGGTAACCAGGGCCGTAGAGAGGGAGCAGCACGTTACTGGTGAGGCAACTACACTGTGGTTGCATGAAGTGAACTGAGGGCATTTGGGAGTTTGGTACTGAAAGCTAGTAAAGCTACCCTGCTCTTGTAATACTTGCTATAATTCTCGTCAACACTCAACCCACTTTTAAGCAGATTATTTGCTTGAAACTATCATGCCAAAGGAGTGGCAGAGGGGCCACTTTTTTAAAGTCTCAAGGTTGTCAAGTATGCATATGACATGCGACATGAGGCAATGCCACTCTCGGTCCACGAACACATTAAAATCTCCTTGATAAAACTGAGCAACAAAGCGCTAATGGTGGGGGGGTCTGGGCCCAAATGCCAGATCTATATAGACGGATAAAGATACATGATAAGATAGATACACATACAGGATAATGCCCAGTCTAATCTCACAGAAATATGTGAAATGACTATCATCTCTTAATGTGGTGATTAATGTGGTTTTAGGTGCCAGCACAATGGACACAATGCTAATGGAAAGACAATTAGGATCCTTTTTCATGGTGGACACATGAATTCCTATATACCGTATATAGGCTGTATATACTCCTATATTCCTATATACAGTCATTGGCAATCAAAATCTTTGGAAAATCTTCTTTCCTTCAACAATGCTCATGAATATACCGTATAATAAAGGGTAAATCACACAAGTAAATGTAAAAGCAAAATAGTGTAAGGTATAAAATATGTATTTGATATAGTTAAAATATACAGCTTAAGTATAAACATAAGTAAATATAAAATAGTAATGTCACTGAACATTTGTAATTTTGTGGAAAACAGTATTTCATAAGGGAAAACTGAAAGTAAACAGGATGTACTGTGGTGTGTATATGCATGATGAGAAGTAATATATATACACAGGTGTAAACAGAAAGTATATTATGTAATAATAATAAGTGCTATATACATATACACACAGTATATATACATAGAGGTGTACACATCGGCCACCATAAGCTAAAAACTGTTGGAGTTAAAGTACTTTTCAATCTTTGTAAAACTCTTATAAAATCACTGATCACAGCATAAATAAGCACTGATAGACTGAATTCATAAACAGTTCAACAAAAAAGCAAAAATCACCAGACCGAGTCAACTAAGACCCAGCGGCGGGGACAAGCTTCCCTCCTTCGGCTACGTTAGGTGCTCACTGCCAACACCGCAGCGACCTCAGATTCTTCCTCAGGAATGGTGAGAAAAAACAGCTGTATTGCATCATAAAAAAAAAGTTGAGGCTATCAGCGGTAGGCTACACAACAGCCCTGTCTAAGGCACTCAGACAGTCTGGAAAGAAGCAGTCAATAATAAGCCTTCACAGAGTTAGGAATCTCCAACACAAACAGAATCAATCAGCGGGCCTGGAGGCTCGCTAGATGCTATTGAAGTGTCGTTCACGCTGGACTGGAATCAATGGCTAAGCTAGAGTTGTAAATCGATCCAAACCATCCTCTGGTCTCCTTCCCTGTCCCCTCCTCACACTTCAGCAGAGCCTAACGAGGTACGAAAGCCAAGACACGTCTGGCTAAAATGAAACGGCAGCATGTAGCCGTCACCCCTTCATCTATAATGGCACACCCTTTGAAAACACACATTCTTCCTCAGGTTTTACGGGCTAAATGGTGCTTTAGACAACCACTACTCTTTTAAAGATCACTGAGACCTCCACATGGGTCTTCCCTGCTATTTGGAGAGTGACCGATATTGTGAGAGTATGACTATGGTGCTATGGTAAGAATGTGCCATAACAAAGCAGACAGAGGCAGGTAGCTACAGTGGAAACCACTTTAAGTGATGATCCCTTTATATGGATCAAAACGCTTGGGACCGAATTATAATTATTATTCTTGATAATACCTGGTCACGTAATGCCCCCAAAAGTGAAACTCTGCCGATCCTAAACTGGCTCTGTGGCAGCTCCTGCAGGTTGGTGCCCATCTCCCTCCATGACAGCGCTCTGCATGCTGTTCGCCCTGCAGAGCCGTAAAAACGGCAGTACGTCACCCTCTGTGGGTGGAAAAGCAGGAGAATTGGCAGCAAAATAGTGAAGCTCTCCGTTTCATTGATTTGTATTCATGTAATAAATATACAAATATGGTAATCTGTATGAGAAACGATGCAGAGCAACAAAAATACTGTTATAATGATCATCCGTTTATAGTGATCAGTTTGACCAGGACGGATGTGATCACTCTAAGCGGTTTCCACTGTAGAGGGTTTGGTGACAAAAAGTTTTCCACATATTAATGTTGTACTGCATGTGAAAAAAACTAAGGTCCTATGGTTTTATAGGTTTGGACTGTTGCATGCTGGGATGTTAATATGGGGCTTGCAGGACTGGGGTGATTGCCATAGACAGATATATGTAGATGCTGTAAGGACTCCTGGAGGATGCGTCAATGTGGGTGCCATATTGGACCGGGCAAGACTGATGTGACACATAAACACATAGTGCAGGAGCTGCAGTGTTTTTTGGATTAAAAGCACTATAACGTCTATATTTCTCAACGGATTTCAGTGAGTCATTGTATATTCAAACGTTTATGATCTATGAGGAGTAACGTTAAGTTAAAGTTACGATTATTTTACTTTTCCAAAAGGTTTTGTTGAAAAACTGTTAAATACGTTAACATCACTGGATCAGTAGTCTGTCAATATGACGCCCACGTATCACTGCAATGGGCTAAATCAGCCAATGTGGCATCTACGTATATACGGCTTCAAATGGGGATGTGTTTACTGTGTTTAGGTGATGGGTGAAGTCGTGTACAAGTTGCGTTGCGTTCAAGTGGTTATGTCGGGAAATAGAGGTCAACCGATATGGCTTTTTTATGGCTGATGCCGATTTATTGGAGCATCAGAACAGCCGATGGCCGATATATGATGCAGATTTTTTGGTGAGGGGCCGATATGTTTGGGTGATTTTCTAACAATTTAGCAAGCTAGCACGTGGGTAACATAATGCAGAAAATGCATAACGACAGCAGAGAAAGATGAGCTCATTGAGAATATCAACATTTTCCTCATACAATATTAACTTATTGTGCACCGATAAATGTACTTCAGTGGGCTCCACCATTTCTCACAATGCCAAACACGTCACAAGTTGTGAACTCTGAGCTTTCATAAACTTTTCGTTTACGAGGTGGCGAATACAACATGAGGAGGGCGTTCTTATGGGCCCAACTCGTAAACGCGGTAAACGCGGTAAACACGGTAAACACGACCCCATTTGAAGGCACCGTATGTCGATGGTGACTGCAATGATGCCTAGCATAGCAGGAAACAGGGTTTCTTTAATTTACAATGTACTGAGTAGAAAGGAGAGCTAAAGACTCAGTCACATTTTTTTATGTGATTAATTTGCGATTAATCATGACTTAGACAATCATGATTAATTATGATTAAATATTTTAATCGATTGACAGCCCAAGTTTATTTTCTTCTTTCAAGACCTATACAGTCTCTCTTTAAAACAAGCTTTAATGATCAAACAGTGTTTTGGATGACGCTAACTGTACTTTGAATTCAGCATTTTTGGATTTTGTCATTTATCACAGCAGACATTTCACCAGCCTTCATAGGTGTAATTAATAACATTAATAACGACTGTGTTGCATTAAGGGAAGCCAGTTCCACGGCCCTAGAGAGGAGGTGTGTGTGTGTGTGTGTGTGTGTGTGTGTGTGTGTGTGTGTGTGTGTGTGTGTGTGTGTGCGTGTGTGTTTGGAGGAGGGGGGGGTGCAGTGTGTCAGGCTGTGTGTCTAGACAGTATTCATGATCCATCTGTCTGCCACTGCCACGGCAACAGCCAGCGGCTACAACAAGATGGCAAACTCCATTACCACAGAAACATTTTCTATGTCCCTCTCCCTTCCCTCTTCCTCTCTTTCACCTCCTCCTCCTCCTCTCTCTCTCTCTCTGTTCACATCCATATCTCTGTCTAGCCCTCCGTCCCCCTCTCCTCTCCTCTTCTCTCCCTCTTAGTCTGTCTGCACTCGTTTTCAGTCCCCAGCCACTTCTTTTTGACAATCTACCTCTCCCTTTCTTTTCCTCTCTCCTTCCCCCCCTCCTCCATCCCTCTCTCTCTCTCCCCTACCTCCCTCACCATCTCTCAGACATCACCAGAATATGTGCACCGGCTCAGAAAATTACAATCATTGTACAGCTTTCCCATAACGCCGGCTGCAGACACTTACATTAACATTCGCTCTAGACAGCTAAATATTTTAAGTACCCAGCTCAGGATTCTATCCATTGGAAATGAACGCCCCCCCATCACGCCCCACCTCCAC
This sequence comes from Pterois miles, assembly GCA_947000775.1. NCBI lineage: Eukaryota > Metazoa > Chordata > Actinopteri > Perciformes > Scorpaenidae > Pterois > Pterois miles. The sequence continues at coordinate 3,162,076 of CAMQGK010000568.1, read as the reverse complement.
CTGTCCCTCCCACAATAATAAAAAAAAGGTTGTTCCTACAGTTCTTTGTGGAGGGAAAGAAGGGCAGGCAGAAAGAGAAAAAAGTGAGATGAATTTACAAAACAACAAGGTTGGCAGGTTTGAGAGGTGAAACGCATTTGAGGAGGGGAGGGAGGGAGAGATGGAGGGGAAGGTAAGGAACCCGCCAGACAGAGAGAGAGAGAGAGGGAGGGAGGGAGAGAGAGAGAGCGAGAGAGAGAGACAAGGATGAAAGTGCTGCTGTAAAAAGTTTTCCCTCTCCTCCTAAAAGTTGTTTAAAGAGAACACTGCAGCACATCAAAGTGGCCTGGCAGACAGCCATCAGAGCCCATTGGTGTCCTTCACCCTCTCTCCCTCTCTCTCGTTCCCTCTCTCTCTCTCTCTCTGTCTCTCGCTCTCTCTGTTTCCATTGATCGCGACGAGTCGAGGGAACACTCTCATCTCGTTCCCCGGACAGTGCTGCTCAACGGGAGGTAGAAGGAGGTGGTTGGTGGAGGGGTGGGGGCGCGTATGAAAGCAGCAAAAAGATTCAAACATAAAACTGCGTTGAAATGAAAAGGTGGAATAACTTTTGAGGAAGATGCGTGAGATGGATATGAATCCTTCTATAAGAGTCTTACACTTTATGGTGTGTTTACCGCTAACTACCATGGGTGTCACGATTCTCAACCTTTAAACATGCCATTGTTGAACGATGGAGTCTTGATTCATTCAAAATTCATCTTTAAAGAGAGAACTGAACTCCATTTTTTTATTTAGACAGGGTTTCAAATATTAGACTGCAACAGTTTACAATATAAAAAAGCTGCATCTTTTCAATATCAGTATCTGTGTGACCCTCCTCATTTCATAATGACCTCAAAAACAAAACATAAGTCCGTCTTCAGCGCAGTACACGTGTGCTGTAATCTACAAAAATACAGTTTTAAGATAAGATAAGATATTCCTTTATTAGTCCCACAGTGGAGAAATTTACAAGAAATTTACAATTTATTGTCATTTATGTCCAGGCTTGTTTCCTCCTCTTGTTTTTCCTCTCTCTCGCCTGATCGCTGTTTGTCACTGAGGGCAGAGGCAGAGTTTTGGACACAGTCTGTACGCTAAAACACTGCAATCCGCTAGCTTGTTGTTACCAATATCAGTGCCAATATTCAATCGATTTCCGATTTAGAATCAAAATCGTGACATCTCTATTAACTACTACTCTTTACAGCTCTTATCAGCACTTTAACATCCAGTGACAACACCCACAGATTTCATGAATCCACAATTTTGATAAGATAGGTGAACAGTGACTGACAAATTATTGCAACATTGTTTGTACAACCCAGACAAGGGATGAATACAAGCCATAATGCCACTAGGGATGTTAACAACTAGCCGTTTAAGTAATAACCATCATTAAGCATTCTAAGCGATTAACACTATAGGTTAAATGGTTAAAAGAAATAATACTAATCAATTAAAAAGCTGATAAAAATGCAAAGAAGGAGAAAAGCTGGTCCACCTTAAGAAAGAGCTGGCACAAATACAGGAAGTTGGCTCTGGACTTCGAGCTGGAGACTTTTACTGGGACACTGACTGCATGTCCGTGACACTACACGCTAACGCTACTGGACGGCGAACTGAGACAGTGAACGCAGCACCGTGGCTGCTAACGCTACTGGACGGCGAACTGAGACAGTGAACGCAGCACCGTGGCTGCTACAGTAACTCTCCTGACGGTGAACTGTTGACTCTGTTCTCTGTTGTGCTCATATACTGCAGCTGGGGCACCGCTGTGTGCCAGGCACAAATCTTGTTGGTTAACGGTTAATGATCGGTCAATCGAACATGTTTCAAAATTAGCATCCAGGCATGTCACAAAAGAGTATATCACGTAAAGGTCCAGACATTAACTAGCGGTGATGAAAGCCTGCTGTTGTGTCGCCAGGGGCGGCAACACTGGCCTTACATACTGTACATATCAACGTTTTGGCGGACATTTTCCTCGTTCTGATTACCATTACTGTTACCATTGCCCTGTCCACTGTCATAAACTAAACCTGCAGCTCAGTTCTTTGCTGCTCTGAAACAGTAGTCGCCAGTGGCAGCCATGATACATCCAGGACGACAGCACAGTGAAGGCTGCTGTTTTGGAGCAGAGTTGATTTCAGCTTAAAGAAGTTGATTTTTTTTCTGGGTTAATATGTACCAGATCGGTGCACAGACTTGCCAATACATGATCCTGAATTTCGGGCAGTATTGGACACATTTCCATTACTGGTATCAGAACAACTCTAATTAGAAATTGAACGAACAAAGTAAATTGTAGTAGTAGCAGGCTTCATGAGAAGTATACAAGAAGAAAATGTTATTGCTTTTATTAATTAATGAATTAATTTCCTCCACCCAGCACAGCAGGATACGTACAACATGCGGGTCTCTATGAGTCGATTTTGTGACTGCTGCCCTTCTGGGAGGACTGTCTCGCCAGACAGGTGCATAGGGCAATGAAACCTATTGAAGACTTGACTGAACACCTTTCTTTTTAATGTTCCTTATCAATTTTAATTATTTTGTACTGCCTCTTCCTCATTATAGATTTTTATTGAATGCCTCAGATGTTCCTGTGATTCAGCTCCTTTTGTGACTTTATAGCCGGTGGCTCTGTTATAAAGGTAATAGTTATTGCGTTGTTTGTTTAATGGGCGATAATCAACCTCTCTTCTTTAGTCAGTTGAGTGTTGAGGTTGTGCTGGAGTTCACAACATTTACACAACATCTACATGCCACAAAAGTTTGATCCTAGAAAACTCATGCTCTGTGGGAAGTTGGTTTGCAGTACCGCATCCAAAAAAGAGCCCCGGTTGCCCCTCAGCATCCAAATTACATGCTCACTGGGGTTGACGAAGAGACCCCAGGGAGAACCAGCAGAGAGGACAGACAAGGTAGAGGGAGGAGGATGAGTGTGTTATCTATCTACAGAGAGGTATAGAGCACCCTGCAGCACTCACAGTTGAAGATGCCTGGTGGAGGGTGCTGGGTGACCACAGGGCAGTTCTCCTCATCGCTGTTGTCCCCACAGTTATTCAGCTGGTTGCAGATCAGCGAGCCCAGACGCAAACAATTCCCATTGGTGCAGTGGAACTTGCACTCTGTAGATCCGGGGAAGGGAAGGTGGCAGGACAAGTAGAGAGAGGAGACACTTCTTAGAAGAAGAAGAAGATCTACCTTTATTAGTCCCACAATGGGGAAATTCAATTTACACTCTGTTAAACTCGTACATGGTACATGCAGACCTGAAACACACATACATGCATTAATGGAGAGACGTCAGAGTGAGGGGGCTGCTCCTGACAAGCGCCCCGAGCAGTTGGGGGTTTGGTGCCTTGCTCAGGGGCACCTCGGCAGTGCCCAAGAGGTAAACTGGCACCTCTCCAGCTACCAGTTCACACTCAGTTTTTGGTCCATGTCGGGACTTGAACCAGTGACCCTCCGGTTCCCAAGCCAACTCCCTACAGACTGAGCTACTGCCGCCCCCAAACGATAGCACAACGATATCAAAAAATTTAGGTTTCTGAAGAGAGCAGCGTTCAGTCTGAATTATACGTGTAAGAAAATATCAATACACACTAATATCCTGATATTATGCTTTGCGATACTGTATTGATTTTTAAATAACCCCTGCTTCTCTGTCTTTCAGAGGTTGATGCGGGTTCAGATTTAGCTAGAGTGAAGATACTGGCATCATAGGAAACGAGAAAACTGAAATCAATTGGTAGCAGTCATACTAGTATATACGGAAGGAGGCTAAATAACGTTTAAAAGATATGCGTAATTTTGGCGAGGACACTACTACCGACACGTGGAAGAGAAATTCTGGAGCGCGAGTTTTAGCCGCAAAGCATGCTGTTAAACTGAAGTCCGGTTTTTCTGTGGATTCACTGCAAACATTTAAATTACGACGGTATCACATGAATACGTCGATTAGCAGAGTGCGACAAAGTCCTTCTCTCCACGGCGTTCAGGCAGCCTCCCACGGCAGATTCATATCGTGCAAAACTAGCTAATGAGAGTGTTTATCGCTGCGTATGCGACCACACTCAATTGTAAACAATATGAAATTAAAGACATGCGCCTGTATAAATGAGCACAAGCTGCAGTTCAGTTCAAGATTTACCAACAAGTCTTTACATTTACATTACAGACATCTGTAACATTTTCTTTCCTTTATTTATCTTTTATTGACAATATGTCTGTAGCTTATTTGTTATTGTTACAGTAAGAATTATGGCCAGTGAGACATTTTAATTTTAATATTTCTGCATATTGGGGTCAGTCTTGCATAAACTGGGAATGACTTGAGAATCTTGTGGATCCAAGGAGTCCACTTGTATTCATGTGTGATGATGTTCAGTATCGCAATATATTGAACCGTTATATGTATCGTATCGCCAGATTTTTGCCAATACACAGCCCTAGACGTGTCGTCTGTGTTGAAGAAAATATGCTGTACCTGATTTTCCACTTTGCATCCTAAGAGAGCAAAAGCTTTTGTTTATTCAACGTCTTGAGGAACAACACAATTCATTGATCAGCTGCTTTTTCTGAAGCTGAAACACTGGGAAGTGAATTGTGTTGAAAAAGTTACAAAAAAAATATGGATCAAATGAAAAATAATAATAAAAAAAAAATCACCATTTTGATAAAAATACATGTTTACAACGGTCCGCCCACATACTCACTGCAGTAGTTAATAGCACTGATCAACTGTGCACACATTAAATTGCTCAAACACTGGGCTGTTTTGTGCGGTTCTCCCTGTTATTTGCACCTCACAATGTGCAAGGTCATGTGATATGATTCTTTATTTTTCTACCTGTAAGCTCAAACACAAAGCAGAGTTAATGTGTTGAGTTCACACAGAAACAAGGTCAGACAAAAAGTGGTTTCTCGTTCAAAACAACAAATAAATAAACAGCTTTTCAAGCAGGCCTTTGATGTGCCTCAGCCCCGAACCATAATGTGCTTTGCCACAGTTATTACCAAAACGCTTCCTTCCCCCGAAATATTAATATGCCTGATTAGCACTATCGAGTGGAAAAAAAAAACAAAAAACACCTCAACCCTATAAATGTGAAAATGAAAAATATATGTACTCTGGAGGGAATAAATAATGATGCTGAACTATAATCATAATAAGTGAAAAAAGCAACAGCAAAGTGTTTGATGCAGTGGAGAGCAAGGCCGTGTTGGTCTGATGTGTGTGGTTGGGTGCAGCCAGTCTCTGAGAGCTACACTCCCACTGAGACCACCACGGCGCCAGAAAGACAGAGTCTCTGCACAGATGAGAAAATAAATTCAACTTCAGTGACCAAGACTCACAGGCACACATTTATATATTCATTTCTTTTTGGCATTTTCGCCTTTACCTGACAGGAGACAGTGTAGAAATGGGGGGGAGAGAGGTGTATGACATGAAACTAAGGTCCCAAAGCCAGAATCAGAATCAATCTAAAAAAAAAGAGCATAAGAAACTAAATTTGTTTGGGTTTATGATAGACGATACACCTGTCTCCCACTTTAATACGATCACAAAACTTGGGTGCCGATTCGATTTGTTTTGCGCTTCTACAAGTATTGCAATTTGATATCACACTTCATTGCAATTTTTGTTGAAACATACACTCCTAGGGACTTTTACTACTACTATAGAAAACATCTAAATTATTACAGCAACAATGAGATGTCTGAAGATGTCTGAAGTCACATATATCAGGATCATTGTCAAGAATTATTTATTATATGTTTTTCCAGTAACCCTAAAATCAAAGAATAAAGACATTTGCCTCACAAATTAGAGGTACTTTCTATTTAATTTATAAGGGACATGTAATGTTTTATACTTCTGGTAAGTATACAGTAATCCATCAATCTTATTTCCATGTATGTATTTTGTATTTTCTTATTTTGAAAACAGGACGTAGTCACATGTGTCTACTTCCTTTAACTCCTCTCTAGCACTCTGTCAGCTCTGTTCTCTTGTATAGTGTTTACCACTTTGGATTTAACATGTGAGGCTGCAGGTCGTATCCACGTGGACCCTCCACCATTTTCTATTTTCTCATTTTGGCTCACCACGGCCGACTGCGGTTTGTTTTGGTTGACGGATACAGAACGGATATGATGTCACGTGACTCAGACTAGAGCAGGCATGTCCAAAGTCCGGCCCGCGGGCCAATTGTGGCCCGTGTTCAAATTTCCACCGGCCCGCAGCCTTTGTCATATAATCAACAATATGCGGCCCGCCACGATATCGGTGCGCAATTGAGGAGGTTTGCAGCAGACACCTCATCTCTGGCTGAGGAGTTCTAGCGCCGCTTTCGGGATTTTGCAGCTGTTGAAAAGGAGATCAGGCTTTTTAACTCTCCTTTCTCCGACGACGCTCCAGACCTCCTCCAGCTGGACCACATTGAGCTGCAGTGTGATGCGGAGTGTCGCGGTCGGCACCAACGGCTCCCTTTGTCAACTTTTACCGCCAGCCGGATGAAGGCAGGTTCCCAGAGATTCAAACAGTTGCTCATAAAATGCTGAGCTCGTTTGGCTCCACATACATGAAGAAGACGTCCAAGAACCGCCAGTGGACCAGATTAAGAGACTCTCACCTGCGTGACGTCTGCGCATCAGAACCACTGCTTTAGAGCCAGACCTGGTCTACTGACTGTAGTCCAGATCTCAGAGCCACCCTTCACATTAGTGCAGACAAGTTCTATGTTTAGTCTTCTGAGGTGAATCACTTCTATTTTTTTTTTTTTAATGAATATGCTCTGAGTCTTTTCAATCCATGGATCATTTGTTCTTGTTTTTCAACTGACAATCAAACTGTCTCTTGTATAACAAACTAAACTGTCTTCATATTTATTGATAACAAACATTAGGGTCTTAAGAAACAAATATACAAATACTCAGCATTAAATATTAAAATCTAATTTGGTCCAGCACTCATTTTTCCATTTCATATTTTTGATCCAAGTCTAAAATTGACATAAATTTCGTGTTTGATATCTGACTCTAAATCAAATATATTTTTGTTTTTTGATTTTTGATGTTCAGTTGAACAATGAAAGAAGGGCTGATACACAGGTCGATATGGCCTCCAATAAGATACCTGTTATTCTCTTATGTTAATGGTTCAAAGAGTGTCAGGCTGAATGGTCGGCCCCCACACAGATTAACCTCACCAAATCTGGCCCTCTTTGCCAAAAGTTTGGACACCCCTGGACTAGAGCAATTAAGGTGGAAACTTACTTCTACTTCTGCATAGACTCAAGTGAAGCAAATATGTTGTTACTGGCATTAAAGAATCATCATTAAAGGATTTATGGACAGGACATGCATTTGATATACTGTATACTATATATGTAAAACCAGAAGTTTAGTAGTCAAAATCAATAGCAGTAAAATTCCACATTTCTTGACACCCAATTCAATACCATAGTAAAAACAAACCAATATCAAGTTGTTTATTACTGTTTGCACACTGTTTTTGTGACTTTATTGTTCCCTCCATCCCTGATGTACTGCCTCAAGGTTCTTGCCAAACATGACATTTTACAAGATTACATTTGAACACATCATAACGTTATACATTTTCGTCTACCCAACACTCATTTTACTCAAAAGAGCTTGAACGGACCATAATGTAATGGGAGTGGAATCAGCCAAGCAGTACTGTGCTGCTCAATTAAAGTTAAAGCTAATCGTTAACAGTTAAAGTTAACCCCTTAAAACTCCGCTGGGCCCACCAGTTAGAGAGATGATACTGGTACAGTGTGAAACTAGAAAACCTAATGAATCCATCAATACCAACCATGTCACGCTGTTGGGCTAAATAACACTAAAGAGTTATTCTAAATTTTGCTGAGGAAAAACTGTCACAGCCATTTTCAAAGGGGTCTCTTGACCACTGACCTCAAAATATGTGAATGAAAATGGGTTCTATGGATACGCATGAGTCTCCCCTTTACAGACATGCCCACTTTATGATAATCACATGCAGTTTGGGGCAAAAAAAACAGGGAGTTTCTTGAATACAGAAAGCGTTTCCAGCCCCGAGTAGTGCCTATAGTCCATTCAGGTTAAACGCAGGGCAAAAAGTCCATCAAGCCCTCTGCGGCTCGTTAAACTTATTGCTGTGAGTGCAGGCAATAATAGAAGGAGACTCAGATGAGCATATTAACATTTTTATCAACTCAGTTGAGTTTCTCTTTTCTGTGTTACGGCAGCTGGACAGTCAGAGGATACTGCTGAGAGATATTTTAGGGAATAAAATCAAAGTGAAACTGTAAAAGTGAGGGGACATATCCCCCTTGCCCTCCACCCTCAGTGGAAATTACACCTTGGCTATCTAGTCTGTGAACTGGCATTAGCAATGCAGTTTTCCCTGGTGGTTCGATGGCTTTGGAAGCAAGACAAGGTGCAACAAAAGACCTGTGTCCTTGTCTGCTGATAAAAGGGAAATTGTACTTGAACTGTACTATAACTTGAAAGCTAGTGTGGCTCTTTTTATGATGTGTCATGTCCGTTGTCTGGCTGTCGCTGTCGCCCTCAGCCTATAATAAAATAGTGACATTGCTGCTCTATGCAAGTACATTTGAAATGAAATAATTTCATTAGCTTTTTGGCGCTGATTGTATTCCTTTATGCAAGAACTTCAACTAAAAAAAAACAAAAACAGTACTATCTAGGGCTGTCAGAGCTAACAAGATAAAAACATGTTAACTGAAATTTGTTTAAATGGCACTAATTTCCTTAACACATAAACACAACTTTTAGGTTGTAATGGGTTCATTTTTAAAGTTAGAACGAAGCTACTGGTATCATATGAAATTAGAAAACGTAAGGAATCCATTGGTACCAATCATGCCATACGAGTATGTCGCAAAGGAGGCTAAATAATGTTCCAAACTTGTCCCTGGCTGGTCCCTGGATTTTCAGCTCGTGCCATCAGAACAGTAGGTCAAGGTCTTTACTTATCCAATGAAACATCTCTACATCTATCATATGTACTGGTAGAAAATTTGGTACAGATATTCATGGTTCCCAGACAATGAATCCTACTGACTTCAGTGATATTTCATATGCGAATCTTTCGGTTCAAATTGAAATATCTCACAATCTATCTAAAGATGGATTGCCATGAAATGCGGATATTCATGTCCCCCCATAGAATGAGTTGCAGTCATTTTGGTTATCCCTGATTCAAGACTCAGTTTCAGTGGGCTGTCAAGGTTAATGCAATAATAACACGTTAACGTAAATTCATTTAAATGCCACTAAATTCTTTAACACATTAATGCAACTTGCAGTTTTTAAGTGGTAGCGCGGTTAAAGCTGGAGTGAAGATACCGGGATCATATGAAACTAGAAAACATACAGAATCTATTGGGACCAACCACGTCCTACTAGCTTGTGAAGGAGACTGAGTAACACACTATTATCCATCCCTTGACCTCTGACCTCCAGATATGTGAATGTAAATGGGTTCTCTGGGTACCCACCAGTCTCCCCTTTACAGACAAGCCCACTTTATGATAATCACAGTCAGTTTGGATCAAGTCATATTCAAGTCAGCACACTGACAGCTGTTGTTGTCTGTTGGGCTGCGGTTTGCCATGTTATGATTTGAGCATATTTTTTATGTTAAATGCAGAACCTGTGAGGGTTTCTGGACAATATTTGGCATTGTTTTGTGTTGTTAACTGCTTTTCAATAATAAATATATACATGCATTTTCATATTGTAGCATATTTGCCCACTCCCATGTTGACAAAAGTATTAAATACTTAACTATACTTGAAGTCTCCATTTAAGGTACATTTTGAACAGATAAAAATGTGATTAATTTGCAATTAATTGTGATTAAATATGGACAATTATGTGATTAATCATGATTAACTATTTCCATCAGTTGACAGCCCTATTAATATCTAGCCATAGAGATAACTTAGGTTTTACTTGCAGAGTGATTGAACTAGCTGTTGCTGATTCGTTGTGCCCATCCCTATACAATGGACGTAAATGGCATTTCATTTGTGGTTTCCTACAGCGTCATAGCATGAACCCCTCAACAGGAACGTGTTTTCCCTGAAACAATGTCCTGGTTTCTCGGGATAATCCACAAACCGCACTGTCAACAGTTTGAACTGGTGTCCCTACCTGAAAATAAGAGTTCCCAGTGAAAAGTGTTGACAGGTGTCTGGATTACTGGCAGTAACCACATCATTGTTTCCGGAAGGAGACACTGTTTGTTTTTCACATTCCAGGTTTCAACACAGTCAGAGTGGAACATTGTTTCATAAGTAAGTGTGTGAAATGTGTGTGTGTGTGTGTGTGTGTGTGTGTGGAATTATGCAATTATAATTTAGCCTAGCAACCCATTAGGTGTACTGTGTATTTACTAAATACTTGATATTCTGGAGGCCTTCATTCCCTCCTGAACATCGAGGAAACAAACACCACTAACTACTCTTCACTACAACTTTATTTTGAGCAGTCACAAAGTGGGCTCTAATTTATCACTGCCAACATAATTATTACTGTAATTAAAACTCATACAGACTTTAACAAATAATTGAGTGGAGGAGGCGGGTTCGTAACAGTGTTGTTGAAAAAGCTGCATGTCATCTCCATGGAAGAGTGTTTTTTCTTTCTTTCTTTCTTTCTTTCTGAGACACAAAAATGTTTTTTTTCTCATATTTATGATGCAGAGAGAAGGAAAAAAGAACAGACGTCCTCCTATAACAAATGAAAATTAATCATGGAGTAAAAAGACTCCACACATCCTGTAACATTACAAAAAGACACCAGAGAGGAAGTCAGATCTGGAAAGCTGGACTAACAATCCCAGGGGTCCCAGAGCTTTGTGTCAACTGGTTTGTACTAACTTAAATGAAATCTTTTGAGTATGCTCCACTAAAGCACAGTATCAGCTGATATGAGGGTACATTAATACTGCAGGGCTTATAAGAAACAGTTTAACCTCTTTTACCTGACGTACCTGCACTGAGTTTGGCTGAGCTGTGTGTTCAAACACTGCCTTTAAAACTTCATAAAATACTGTGGTGGTCTTTTTTCTGAATAGTGTCTAAAAGACGAAGCCTTAACACGACTAAAACAATACTCCAAGTGTGTTTTGTCCAAACAATGTTTTGCAAGAATTTCAATATTGTAGTTACAAAATCAACACACAATAAATTATATTTTTACTTTACAATATTTTTGACTGTTTTCATATTGAATGGACATCATTGATGGATTCTTTTTGTTATCTAATGTAAATTGTTATTGATCTTATTTGTTATAAGTTTTACTTGATCATATTTCATTATTATAATAAAACTACTCCATTTGGAGTCAAAGTTGTACGATTTAGTGTTTTTATGTGTGCACAATGGTAGAATGTGATGATAAACAGGTTAAATGTCATGGCCAAAGGCTCCACTGTGTGCCCATAACCTCCTGTAGTGGATATCAGTAGTATTTTATAGACAGATTCACTTTCAAGAGGTAGAAACCCATTTGGCACACTTTAGGAATCCAAGTGGCCACATGTAGAGTCCTCCTGGTCCTATCCTGACTAAAACCTTTGTAGACTCTGAGCTTTGTGTTATTTATATCTGCTTTGGCTCAGTTGTAGTCAAGGAGATGCTGAATGAATTCAGTAGCATCTCTGCATGGCATCGTTGCTATAATGGTGTTATCCACTGATCTAGAAAACATTTTACGCCAGGATAAAAACGTACATTTTTCCTTTGGTTCATCACAGTTTACTCAGGCAGTAACAGTCATAATGTTACTGACACTGGGGGTGAATCCTCTGAGGTCTTACCTATCAATAGAGACCAAGATCATGCATATCTGCATATTTTACATTATTGAAGTTGAATGTGAAAATACATGTATCTGGACGATGATTAGTTTTTCCTTCCTTCATAAATTTATGATTTAAACATTGTTTTATTTGAGATAATCTTTATGGGTTATTATTTTTGCTTGTGCAGTTTTCCACAGTGTAGTTATGGACCTACAAATGAGATGTTTGCCATCTTAAAAGGGTCATGAGGTGAGGTTATGTGGAGCTATTCTTGATTAATTTTGGGTATGTCTGTCTCTGCGAACCACACCTAGCAGCTCCCTAGAGCTTAAGAGGTTAAAACCGTAGCAGCCGAGGATGAGATATCTCCACATCTGGAATGCCAAACGTTTTATTCATTAAGAAGAAGAAGAAGAAGAAGAAGCCTTAAAAGTCCCACTTGGGGAAATTCAATTTTTTCACTCTGTTGTTAACTTAGCCACAGGTACATGAGATCATCACACACATCAATGGAGAGGTGCCAGACGTTTTATTCTTCTCCTCAAACCCCCCCTGAAATTTGGGGGTTTTGTTCCTTTCTCAGGGGCCCCCCCGCATTCCCCCAAAGGTAAATTGGCCCCCCCCCCCCCCCCCCTTCACACTCAGTTTTTTTTCCATTTCGGGACTTGAACCGGTGACCCCCCCGTTCCCAAACCAACCCCCTACAGACTGAGCTACTGCCGCCCCCATTCATGTAGTATAACATTTTTAACGAGTTTCCACACATGAGTTGCTGTCAATCTCAACAAGGCTTTTACCCACTTCAGTAAAGGAAAATGAAATACTATTTCGTCTTAGACTGCACATGATGCTGTGTGGTGACACCCTCCCTGATGCCAGTGGTGATACTGGGGTGGCTCGGTCAAAACCTAAGGGCTGGTCCACAAAACTCTCTTGAACAATGAAATGTGTTTCTGAAAACATGTTATGCGATAAATAAGCCACACAGTTGAATCTGTCTTTATTTTAGATCGACAACGGCTAGTTTGAAAGTTTCTCGAGAGTTTCCAGAGGTGTTGAGTTGCGTTGGATGCCTGTGATTTGCATAAAATAGCCTGAGACTCAACTTTATGCAAACGAGGAGCGGGCAACGCAAAGCCCCGTCTTCAGAATCGACCTGCCAGGCTACCAGAATGCCTCACAAGGCTGCTTACATAGACAATGGATGGGAAGTGCGGCAAGGACGGAGGCTGTGGACACGTACCACCAGTGTCAGGATAGTATGCAAAAGGCTCCCCAGTGTCGTCATAATGACAATATGATGAACAAGGATGAGATCAAACTGGTACAGCAAAACATGACAACAAAATAAATCAAGGACGTACTACTGATGAAAAAGCAGTTGTCTTTACTGAACACTTTCACATGTTTACGCTCACAAATGAGTCGTGCTTCATATGTGGACAGTACACAAGGCTGATTTACACGACTCCAAATGAAATATTCAGTCAAATGAGCTTTGCCGCCTGCACACCAGACTCATTACTTGATGTCATTACGGGTGACATCAAGTCTCATTTCTGTTATCAAGTCTCAGTCAGATTCTCCACTGCTCTGGTCGGGATTCTTATCTTTTTTGAATTCTTGTCCTTGACGAGGTAATAGATGGAAGATGGAAGCAAAAAAATAATCCGTCACAGGAAAAGTAGAAAGGAAGGTTTTAGTGAAATTCAGTAGAGGAGGCTGGTTGGGGAGGCGGGAGGGAGGGACCCACAAAAGCCTTGGTTTTGTCTTTTCTAGGAGCATATAAGGGGTGTTTAGGGGGGGATAGCAGGTCAACAGTAGACGTCACATAGAAGTAGTGTACAACATCTGAAAGCTGTTAACCTTCAGATTAATTTGAGATGCAGTTCAGCACTGAGTGTCAAGTTGTTTTTGTCTAAATCAGAAATGGGTATGAATTAATTCATTTTTTAAAATAAATTGTAAAAATGGATAAGGACTTCTAACATTATGATAGAAGTATATGATGGTCATCTCCATGCTCTATTGCGTCTCATAAGTTGTTGCAGCAATTTTTGGATTGATACGTGTTGTTACACAGATTTGGTGCTAAATTTAACCATTTTTTATCTGTCGAGAATTCATAAAAAGGATCAATAATCCCTCCAAAATACCACATTATGACACCAAGACCTTCAGGAACGCCACAGAAAAAGACATGCTGTGATTTGGTAACGAAAACAAACATAATTCAGCAATTGGATGGCAAGCACTTCTGTGCTTCTCTAAACTGCTCAGAAACCCCCTTATTGTGAATCCAGCTAGGAAAGCCATCCATCCTCTGAATGCTCCAGGTCTCTAGTTTGTGGCTGTAAAGTTTCATGAGGCTGTGATTATCCTAGAGGTCACCACAGGTCATTTTATACAGTGAGGTCAGGTTTCAAAAAATCACTACAATGGAATGGCTCCTATGGGGACTAACATCATCACACATGAATACAGTTGGGCTCATTGGATCCACAAGAGTCTCAGCTTTACAGTGATTCACAATTTATGTAATTCAAGACTGTTCGTGGACCCCAGTATGCAGAGATATTCAAACACACCATTTTATCATAGATGAAAATAACACATTTATACTGCATAAAAAACTGCTGTGACTATCATAAAATGGGCATGTCTGTCAAGGGGAGACTGGTGGGTACCCATAGAGCCCATTTCCATCCACATACCTTGAGGTCACAGGTCAAGGGATCCCTTTGAAAATGGCCATGACAGTTTTTCCTTGTCAAAATTTAGCTCAAATTTGGATCATTATTTAGCCTCTTTCCGGACAAGGTGGTATGACCTGGTGGGTACCAAAGGATTCCTTAGGTTTCCTAGTTACATATATCTGTAGCCTCCCTCTCGCCCTAAAAGTCTCAGAGGGTTTATTTAACACAAACAAACTCGTACCTGCACATACGACACAACTGCACACATACACCAGCAAACACCTCGCCGGCCCGATCCTGGAGCGAGTCCTTCCGATTTGCTCGGCTGGCAGCGAGCGACCTAATGACACTGCACATTTTCCCCTCTTCCTCCCATAACAAGAACAGCTTGTTCTGCTCTTGTCTAGACAGTGGCGAGGAGGGGGGGGAAGAAGGCAGGAACAGAGATCCGATTCAAAGAACAGACCAGCATGACCGTTCTTTGGAACGAGCCCTCTCCCCTTCTTCTGAGTGGCAATTAGTGAAGCCTCAGCGCCTTGCTCAGCCTTTCATTTTATCTCATCTATTACTCTGATCTCCTCCTCTCTGCCTTCTCTTTCAGTCTCATCTCCTCTTCTGTCTATCCTCTCCTCTCCAGCTCTATCATTCTCTATTACTCCCCCATCTTGTCTTCGTCCCCCATGTCCATCCTCTCACTTTGTGTCTTTGCTTTTAGTCTCCCATCTTCTGGCCATCCCCTGTCTCCTCCACTGCTCTTCTTTTTCTTCCTCTGCAGCAACACTCCCATTCAGCTGTCACATGAATTTGAAGCGAAGCTTTGAAATGTCGGAAAATGCGAGGCAACAGTAAACCAGTCTTCCCCTGGTGAATTATGCGTGCCGTGTGCGTTTGTGTTACAGACACAGGTTAATTAGCGGGACTTGAAAATGCCAGACAGAGTGGTGAGATGAATGATTCCTCCAAGCTCTGCCAAGATCTGATCTGCAGATACTTAAATGTGAAGGATGAAGAAATGAGCAGGAAGCAAACAAAAGAACACCATTAAACAAGATCAGCTCTACTGTATGTGACAGCTTAAATGAAATTATATGAGAGGTCAAAGTAGACTGTTATTCTATAGACAGAAATGTCCCTACTCATTAGAAAGACACCTTTACTGCTACTGAATGTTATTTCTTCACAACAATATAAAACTTTGGCAGCATAAACCTTCACAGACAAATCTGCCATTTCCATTTAGTCTTTTCATTTCATTCATTATAATTTGTGTAATAAGTCACAATCAAATATATATTTTAGAGCACCACACAGAATGTGATACAGGTCAAAAGGCTTTACAAACAAACCAGGCAAAAGTGTAAAAGGATGCCGTCAAAACCGAGTATATGTCTGGACCTTGTATGGTCAGTCTGTGAATTTGAAGCTAAATTGTTACACAAATAGTCAGTGGTCATGTCTATATATTAAATCCAGCAGTACATGTCCACCAGGTCTGGTGAGGACACTAGGGGATTTTAAGCAAGAAATAAGCGATGCCACAGCTGAACGTGGTTTCATTGTAGAACTAGATCGCCTAGTTTGACAGCTTGGCCCAAGTTTCGTGAACTGGATGTTAACGCTGGATGGGCTCATTGCATACAAGACTTTTCCTGCCTTTTCATTTTGAAAGAGCAACAGCCAATGAGGAAACTCCAACACTCAGCGGACTAGTCGTGTGACTTCATCACTCTGTCAGTCACTCGGTGACAGACTTTTGCGTTTGTAGGGCTGGCCCTCTGTGGTCCAGCCCAAAAAGACATTTTAAAATTTAATTTGATAAAAAGTGTAAATGGATCTATATGAAGATTCAGTGTTCAATAGATAGATTCTATGTTTTGTTTTATTCACACAAATAAATTGTTTATTCTAATAAACCACATTATAAACTGGAGAGCCATTTGCAATGGGACTAACACCAGCTGCGACGCCGCTTTACGCCTGTAAAGATGGCCCCACTTCCTATCCCCGTCCCCCTTGGTCAGAACACACCCATCTTTAAATTCAGCCTTCATTTTGATCTCAGCTACACACCTGTTAAGGCGTTGGTGGTATAGTGGTTAGCATAGATGCCTTCCAAGCAGTTGACCGGGGTTTGATTCCCGGCCAACGCATCTCTTTGGGGCGGCAGTAGCTCAGTCCGTAAGGACTTGGGTTAGGACGCGGAAGTCACGGGTTCAAGACCCCCATGGACCAAGACCAACTGGTTGCTGGAGAGATGCCAGTTTACCTCTTGGGCACTGCCGAGGTGCCCCTGAGCAAGGCACCAAACCCCCAACTGCTCTGGGCGCTTGTCAGGAGCAGCCCCCTCACTCTGACATCTCTCCATTGATGCATGTATATGTACTGTGTGAACAACAGAGTGTAAAACTGAATTTCCCCACTGTGGGACTAATAAAGGAATATCTTTCTTTCTCTTTCTTAAGTTTCGTGACTGCAAGTGGCACAGTTGAGATGCTATCGCTGTGACAAAATCTGTCCAGAAATATAACTGGCAAACCACTCAAAACCTTGACTTGAAAAAGAAAACTAAATGGCTGAGATTGACCTGGAATGACTGGCAATGGCTTGTTGTAAAGAAAATAGCTAAAGAAAACATTTAGTTTCTGACTGTTGTCAGTATTATCAATGGCATCTTGAATGATGTGCATTCAAGCTTTGTTCAAACCCATAAAACTTTATTTCAAATTTGACTGGAGACCCCAAAGCTGCCAAAGATAATGTCAGAATAGAGAAATGTGTATAAAAAGATGTACTAAGCATCTAAAATATTTCCACTTGATGGAATGGTGCTGCCATAAAAACAAACTTGTCTCGTTTTCTTGGAGTCTCAGCTTGAATATTTCAGTCAGTTTAAACTTCATAGAGCTTCAACGAAGAGCTGAAACAAGCTGATGTATACGATGCTGTCAGGTAGAGTGGTATGACCTTAAAGTTACTTAAGGGGATATACAAGAATAAACGTTAAAGGCTCCACACAAGCCTTTTCCATTATCTGGCTGATAGATGTGAAGTCAAGTTAGGTGGCGCTATGCTGGAAATGACATGATTTCAACAAACCTCATGGTATTAATAGGCCTGTCTTAACAGAAAGCATTTAGCCAACTCACAGCAGGAAAACACAGGTGTAAACAATATAATTAATGCCTGATGGCTGGATTCCATGTAGCTGCTTCAGTACTGAGTCCTCGTATTGTGCATGCTGGCTCACTGGCATGGCTCGGTTGAATAGAACAGAGGCATCATTAATGTTATTAGTAGCACCTGTGCTTTTCCTACTGAGACAAGTCAAAATACCTCCTGTAAGAATGATAATGGTCTCAATATTCCCGTCTTAATGAAATGTTGCTGTAATCGAACTCATAGGAGAATGAAGGGATGTCTATCAAGAGTAGTCTGTAGGCGCCCACACAGTCCTGATGATGCAGGCAGAACAGGGGTTAGCATGCACAGGGTTATAAACATAAACTGGCCAGCAGGCTATCAACAGGGGTGCACAAGTTGTAAATTATACAGTGATCATTAACCTCAATTATTGTCATGGCATTCACTGCAGCCAAGCAGCATCCCTCCTTATCTGCTACTTCTATTATTTTGCCCTCCAGTTGTGTAAACAAACAGTAACTAGAATTACCACCTCGCGGCTGTATGCCTCCGCCAACCAGTCAAGTTGCAGTTTACATCCATGCCCATGTTACATCGCTTCATCATTTTATCCCGTTAGACATTTGTGTGAAATTGTCATAATTAGCAGATGAATTGTTGTTATGACTTCATATTGTGAGGTGTAGCCGCACTGGTTCAATAATGGCTACCAATCAAACTGATGTCATACGGAGATTTGATTTCTCTCTCTCTTTTCCTTCAGAACAGATTCTTCACTCGACACTCTGAAAACCACAAATGCAAAAAATGCAAAGATTTAAAAATACAGTTTTAGTCCTTTCTCAGTGAGGTCACCTTTGGCCACCAAATTATAATCAGTTCATCCTTGAGTTCAAGTGGACGTTTGTGCCAAATTTGAGGAAATTCCCTCCAACCTGAAAACATAATGCCCCCGGCCATGGCTGTTGTGGTGCAGAGGTATAAAAATGTGATGAATAAGAGGTCAAAACCATGCCCTCTCTCAAATTGGAGAGAAATTCAAGAGTCTTGTGATTTCACTTTTTGTGAGGCAAACAAGGTTGATTTGTGATTGGAGGTAATGTTGGCAACTATTTCGATGGACGGTAGCTGAAGCCCGCTCCTAAAGTCTATTAGTTGTGACATAATTTATATCATTTTATATTAATTATACCCTAACGTTAGCTTTTTACTTCTGGTGACTGCATTCACGCTTCAAAACTGATAAAAGTGGTTTTCATGTGTGAAGATTATCTTGCTGAACTAAATGTGTAACTCTAAGAAACAATTGTTTGCCACAGAGCTAATTTTGTGCTATAATCCAAAACCCAATGGAAAAATCCCATTGGCTTTTCGTCGAAGGAACCCAAGGTGATACTAACCTCCTGGTTGGCCTGCAAAAAATATGTCATCCCAGTGCTCTATACGTCTCATCTTGTTGCTCATTGAAATGAATGGGGAGCGACCTTCAGGGAAGGCCTAATCGGGCTGCTTTGTTTTGAAACTCCACACAGGACTTCTTTCTAGAGGAATCTGAGCTGAATGTGTTTCTGAAATGATGAAAAGACAAAATAAAACCCCCCAGAAAATGCATGTTTTTATTATCAGCTGATGCTGGCAATAATTCACATGGTCTGAACATCACAGGACTTGGTAGTAACTGATTCACAATTTTCTGGCTAAACAACCACAAGTTAAATAGAATTGAATTAAGCACAGATACTGAGAAAAAAAAAACTTTGCTGTTAAGGATGCTAATTTAGATTATTTTTGACGAATAACCGACCCTTGATAACTGATTATTAACCGTTAACAAGATAAGTGCATCACATGCAGCAGTGCACCAGCTGCGCTGTATAAAACAGACCACTGAGACCCCAGTTCACCCGTCAGGGAGAGTTACTGCAGCAGCCACGGTGCTGGCTTCATTGTCGAGGACACATGCAGCCACTTTGCAGTGAAGTAAGTCTTCATTTAGATTAGCAGTGATGTCGTCAGCTGTGTGTCTGCCTGATGTAACGATAGCGAAGGTCTGTCTGTTTGGTTTGTGTTACGTTCGGAGATGTAGTGTCGCTGGTGGTTTTGTGCACATGTGGTCTGTCAGTGCGGCGTAACGTGAACGCGTGTCCGACAGACCGTGTGGCGGTGGTGTTATAGCTGTGATCGTAGCAGTGTAGTGTGTGTACATTTGTCTGTGAATAAATGCTACAACTCCTCCACTCATGGCTGTATAAAGAGAACTGGATACAGCGTCGGAGGTGGGGCCCCGTTCATTCCTATGAAAGTTACTCAGTGGGGCATGATGCCAAAATGGCTCGTCTTCTGCCTGGAAAAGTACCCGGATCTTCCAACAATCTTCCGGGTCCATTGGGCCCCATGGAACATGAACAGTAGCGTCTGCTGTCACATGGCTCGGTCACGGGGTCCCAACGTCACACTGTTGTCACAGTCTGGGTCTAATTCACATGAACGGAGGATGGGCAATAACTCTGGATTCAGCTATTAGTGCATTTTACGACATTTAGCACCTAATGATTTAAATAAAGGCGATTAGAGTGTTTGTACTGGGGAGTTGGTTTACCTCAAAAAAAGTATCCGGTGTGTTACAGATGTGTCTTTCTCAATGTAAGTCGATGGGGAAAAAATTTTTGGGCCCAATGACGTCATGAGATGGACACAGAAGTTGTAGTACCACCAACATTGGGATCAATGACCGGCGCTCTTCCAGGGGCTTGAGCTGAAGACCTGAGCCAACTTCCTGTATCCTGCAACTCCGGCTCAGACTCTCTTAAGGTGGGCTGTTAAGGTGGATCAGCTTTTCTCTATACAGTGACGAGCCGCTCCGCTGAGATTTGCTCATCTTTTTTTTACAAATTATTAATATTTCTTTTAACTTAATGTTGGTTAACAGTTAATTATTGACATCCCTATATGCTGTCAGCAAATTCACATTCCCATTTCGTCCCGTCTTCTCTCACACTCTTTCTTCACTGCTTCCTGTGCCTCTCCTCTTTTCCTGTCCCTCGTCTCCTCTGACGTCAGTTTGTCTGTCAACCTGTCTGCCTCGAGAGGCAAGCAAGGAAGCAGTCTGCAGAAACCAGACGGGTGGTGGAGGAGGAGGAGGAGGAGGAGGAGGAGGAGGAGGAGGAGGAGGAGGAGGAGGAGAGGATGCAGAGAGCAGAAAAAAGGACAGATGGCAGCAGCAACAATAGACAGGAAGCGGAAGGAAGAGTGAAGGAAGGGAAGTGGCAACGAGGAGGAGGAGTAAGAGAGGACAGAGATCGGTGATGAGGAGGATGGTGGTGATGATGATGATAAGATTGTGGGTGATGAGAGCTCTGAGGATGAAGGTGATAATGAGGATATGATAAGGAGCGAGAGCAGCAGGAGGAGATAGGAAGAGGAAGAGGATTACGAGGCAGTAGGGCATGAGAGGAGGAGTAAAACTACATTTCAACCAAACTGGTCTGACCTCTCTATTATGACACCAGTGGAGCATTACAGGACGTGTGATATTGACTTTCAGCCGACTCATTCTCTGCAGAACTAATGTTTCACATCAAAGGTCTCAAAAGGGAATCTTTCTTTTCGTAGATATGATTGCTGAGAGATAGAGGGAGGACTTTTTTGTTATTGCTGTTTCCTGGTACTTTCAACTCCTGCACTGTTCTCTAACAAGGAGAAACCAAATCCCACAGTGGGGAAGAAAACTGCTCATGCAGACTCAGACAGAAAATGTGTGACGTGAATTGCACTTTGACTAGTGTGTGTGTGTGTGTGTGTGTGTGTGTGTGTGTGTGTGTGTGTGTGGGTTGTGCCTGTGATATAACAAAGTGTTGCAGTCGTTGCTTGCCAGTGACAGACTGGGGGCCGGATACTTGTTTTTAGCAGAGTGTGTGTGTGTTTCTCAGTGTGTTTCTGGGTATGTGGCTACCAAAGTGTCCTTGGGCATCCGACTGGATGTGTGTGTTTCTATGTGTGTGTGAGCAAAGGACAGTCAGTGGGCTGTTGTTGCTGCAAGCACAGCTCTCAGACCAGCAGCGTTATAACTGGAGATTAGGGCTGGGATGATACATCTATCTCTCCATTCGTTACTATCACGATACTTGGGTCTCGATTCAATATGTATTGCGTTTTTTACATATTTCAGTTCTAAAAGTCTTGTGATTCGTATTGTGATTGCAAGTCGATATTACGATTTATTGCAATTTTTTTTTTTTTTTTTTTTTACACTAGACCATGGGACAAAGTATCATACACTTCTAGGGACTTACACACTTATAAAAGACTTATATATAAATATCAATATTAATACAGTACAAATGTTTGATGTTTAGCATGTATATAGTCAGAGATGTCCTGAAGTCAAATATATCTGGATCATTGTCAGGATTTATTTATTACATTTTTTCAGCAACCCAAAACTCAAAGCATAAAGACATCTCAGTCTCAGTGGTATTTTCTTTTTAATTTATAAGGGACATGTAATGTTTTATACTTCTTGTTATACTTCTTATTTCCATATAAGTATTTTGCATATACAGTTGCCTTTGTTAACACCTTATTTTGAAAACAGGATGTAGTCACATGTATATTTCCTCATTATTTCCTTATATGTAGTCATTTATACATCCATGATCAGTTCCATCAGGGACATTTCAATGTATGTAACATAAATGTCAGTATATGGTGCTCTACAGTTGTAGCGTCGACCCATTTGACCACAGAGATGTTACTACAATACGATAACATTTCCTATCCATGACAGAGTTAGCATGCAGCTTTAGCCGTGATGTCTAGCTCTGCTTTTCCTTCAATGTGTGAAACACAAGGTGTTTCCATACTTTACTGTATGTGTAGTGTTTAACACTTACAAATGTGAGGGTGCAGGTCGTATCCATGCAGACCCTCCACTGTTTTTTACTTTTTTGTTTCGGCTCACTGCGGTTTGTTTTGGTTGACAGATATGGACCAAATATGACGTCGTGTTACTCAGACTACAATAATAAAAGCGGTAACTTCCTTCTCCCTCCACATAGACTCAAATGAAGCAAATATATTGATTCTGGCATTTATTGCAAAACCTGCAATGCATAGGTGAATCATTTTTTTCCTACCCCTACTGTTTATAGCATAACATACTGAGTCACATTGCTAATACAGTACAGCCTGTATGAAGAAGCATGGACCTCTCCATTTCTGTGTTAATTCTCAGTAAGTCTATTTCACCATCACAGCAGCAAGGCTGCAAGACTCCCAGTATTGATTTTACATGTGGAGAAAACTGATTATACTGAGTCATTTTATCATTCCAATGAAGTGCTGACATTAATGTTGGTACTAAGACTTAAAGTGATATTTCAGGGGGGGTCGAGGATGAATGTCTTTACATTATCCTCCTCTCACTAAGACTTGTCCAATCTATTTTATCATATGAGACATCCTGGAGTCATTTAACCTTGATCTTAAAAGGATTTTCAGCTAGCAGCATGGCTCTGTAGATGACTTCAGTTCAGACAGAAATATCTTGACAAATAACCCGTAGATTAGCACAAAATTTGTTACAGACCTTCATAGTTCCCAGAGAATGACTTCTAAAGACTTTTAGAAGACTTGATCCCCTGACTTATCATGTAGTGCCACCAGCAGGTCAACGCTTTCATGAATCCCATGAAATATCTCCACATACTAGAAGCATGCATACAAATTTGGTTCAGACAGAAAGTTCCTAAAAGGATGATCTTGTTGATCCCTGAACTTCTCATATAGCTTCATCAAAGGTCAATACTTCCATATATCAATACTTTGGTTTGACCCAGTATCTACAAAACTAATGACAGAGTCATCAGCCTCAACTTTGGTGTTAGCTATTTGCATGAATCATGTCATCAAATGTTAGCACCACCCACAACACCAAATTGGTCCACAGGTGTAAAGCAAGCCCCCAGGAAAAGCGCTGGTAGTTGATGCCAATTTTCGTAGTGGCCAGACGGCTGTACTACAACTTCTGTGTCTGTCACGTGATGCTATTGGGCCCAAAAATACTTACATTGGGAAAGACACATCTGTAACACTGAATAAGACATTTTTTAGTAACCAAAAAAGTTCAAATCAACCTTCATGAACTGCAAACACTGTGTGAAAGGGTTAAAGTTGTAAAACGAAAATACAGGCAACACCCAGACTGAAAAATGTCGCAGTAGCAACCTGTCAATTACAAGGTAGCCACGCCCTAAAGAATCCCCTGCTTTGACTCTAAATGGGACCATAATTTACTAAATGAACATCATGCTGTATTGAAGAAGACTTGAAACTAGCAATTGAGACCATAAACTCATGTTTACAATGTTTACTGAGGTAATAAAGTGGGAAGTAGACTCATTTTCTCATAGACTTCTATATAATCAGACTTCTTTTTGAGAGGAGTCGCCCCCTGCTGGCTGTTAGAAAGAATTCACGTTTAAGGCACTTCTGCATTGGCTTCACTTTTCAGACCCGGAGGTGCAGCGCACTGACGATTTACTTAGACTTTGGTAAGCTCTCTTCAAAATGCCAGAAGACAACAGGCTGAGTAGTACTCTTCTTGACCAAATAACCACTATTCACGCCTATATTCTACGGTACACCTTTAATAACACTAGCCTGCAATTCCCATGTCTTTGGAATACCACTTCCACTTTTAATCCAGGTTGTTTTATTACCTGATTATAATGCAGATGCATTAAAATGCTGCTACACACTGCAGATTAGCGAGGGCTCTGCATTTTCCATGGTAACTGTGAGTTGTCAGACTGTTGTCCCCTTGGTCTCCATCACTCTCCCTTTCCCTGCTCTCTGCTCTCTCTCTGCCCTCCAGCCCGCATCCTTGATATGAGGCGAGCAGCAGCTTTGCAGGGCGGTATGGTAATAAATGTGTTGCAGATGCGTCTGTGAGCTATGAAGGATTGGGGCATTTTTCCAACCTGCTGCCTCACTCTTCTTTTTCTTTCACCTCTCCTCCTCTTTTCTCTCCACCCCTCTTACGCCTGTCCTGTTTTTGACTGCCCCTCCTCGCTTCCTCTCTCCCCTTGTCTTATCTTCTCCTCTTTTTCTATCCCCTTTTCTATTCCCTAATTCTTCTCTCCCTGTCTCCCCTCACTCCTCTCGTCTCCTTCCCTCCCCTCTCTGGCTCTACCAGGATAATTAAGCATGTCAGAGTTGTGCTGACTTGGCAAAATTGACACCCATAGCAAAGGAGTGAGAGAGAGAGAAACAGTGACAGAAAGAGGGAGGGAAGTAGAGAGAGACCTTCAGGCTATGTCTCCTTTTTGCAGTCCAGACTGTGCATCACTGCTGTTCTACTGTGTGTGTGTGTTCTGGACAGGAAGTGAATGTATTTGTGTATGCCTCCGGGAGATGCAGTCACGCTATATGGCAGCAAAGTTATGCTGTGTTTTAACCCACTCTTTGTCTCGGGGCCTCCTGCTGGCCATGACAGCACACATTTCCCCACATGTGAAGCAATGCATGGGAGGGAAGAAGGTCGCTCTCATCTTCCTGGTCACTTTGGCCCTTATAGACCCGGCATTAACATGCGTCCTGAGTGATCTGGACCTCTACGTCGCTGGCACCAACGGTGGAGCGCAGAGCTTCAGAGAGCCAGGGAAGAGAGAGATCGAGTGGGTGGGTGGGTGGCTGTCAGCTTCGCGCAAAGCACCACAACAAAACCACAGAGACATGTCCGACAGTATGATGATAATGCACTTTGCATGCCTAGTCTGATAGTCTGCAGATTGTGTAGCCTATAGATAAGACAATTTATTAATTTAATAAAATACAGCTGTAGATCCAAGCGTGTTCTGAAAATAACAGGAGCTGCTAATAGTTAATTTGGCAAACCTTAAAGGTGCCAGATGTAACCAAATAAAGGCTAAAACACAGGTTGTAGTCCATAATGTAACTCACTGAATCCATGTTGTCTTACGGAAAAACTACTGACTCGATTTTAATGAGACTTGGAGGAAGGGTCTAGCATGGGCCGAGGATGAACCCATTCAACCCAACTTTGGGGTTGATCTAAATCACAAAGCGGATACACACATTATTTTCCACTTATGGTCTGCCCTTCTAGTTTGATCACGTTTTCATTGTAAACTTCTTGAAGTGTTACTTGTTTTGAGATGTTTATCACCCTGACTGGGTTGGACGGTTAATCACAGCTGTCATCATGTTGATATACTGTATATATGGGAGTAATATCCATTTTAAACCTGACAAAGACATAACTGTGATGTAAATGTGTTGGTTTAGAGTCAGTTTGCTGGTGTTACTCTCTTTAACCAATGCTGATTTCCAGTAGCCTCAACACTCCTTTTAATATACCCAAGTAAAACACCATGAATGCGAGACTAATTGCTACCATGTTATCCCCAGTTGTATGATTATTCACATCAAGAACTACTACCAATGGCTAAAAACCAAGATGCTCACAGCCAAAACCCAAGATGCCGACGGCCAAAAACCTAGATGCCGACGGCCAAAAATAAAGATGCCAATGGCCAAAAACCAAGATGATGACGGACAAAAACCGAGACGGCTTGTAGCCAAATACCAAGATAGCAACAGCCAAAAACCAAGATGGCAATATCCAAAAACCAAGATAAAACTATCCAAAAACCAAGATAAAACTACCCAAAAACAAAGATGGCGCCAGGCAAAAGCCAAAATGGTGAAGGGCAAAAACTAAGATGACGACAGGCAAAAACCAAGACGGCAATGGGCAATAACCAAGATTGCAACAACCACAAACCAAGATGGTAACAGCCAAAAATCAAGACGGCAATGGGCAATAACCAAGATTGCAACAACCACAAACCAAGATGGTAACAGCCAAAAATCAAGACGGCAATGGGCAATAACCAAGATTGCAACAACCACAAACCAAGATGGTAACAGCCAAAAATCAAAACGGCAATGGGCAATAACCAAGATTGCAACAACCACAAACCAAGATGGTAACACCCAAAAACCAAGATGGTGATGACCAAAAACCAAGACGGCAATGGGCAATAACCAAGATTGCAACAACCAAAAACCAAGATGGTAACAGCCAAAAATCAAGACGGCAACGGCCAAAAAACAAGATGGCAACTGCCAAAAACCAAGATGGCAATGGCCAAAACTAATATGACATATAGCCAAAAATCAAGATGGCAACAACCTAAAACCAAGATGTCGAAGGACAAAAACAAGATGGCAACACCCAAAAACCAAGATGGTGATGACCAAAAACCAAGACGGCAATGGGCAATAACCAAGATTGCAACAACCAAAAACCAAGATGGTGATGACCAAAAACCAAGATGGCAATGGGCAAAACCAAGATGGCGACAGTCAAAGTATCTAACTCGAGCCTTCGAAACAGCAGTCAGGAACATTTCTGCGCTATGGAGGTCAAATGTTACAGACCGCATAGTGTTAATTTGGTCTTTTTCAGCCCTTTCACTGGTGCCTAACCACCATGCTGGTACAATTTGTCAGTTCTGCTTTCTGTCTCTGCTCAGAACATAATGTTCACTTCAATATCATGTGATAATGATTTTTCTTATTTTCAAAGGGATGACTAGGATCGTACTCAGGCTTCTCAAATTTGTTTTGTTGTTGTGTGCTTTTATTGTCACATGTCAAGACTTCTATCAGTCAATATCCGAAAAACCATCACTTTTAAATAAGTATACCTTTATCATATATTCGTCACTCTATATATCAGATGTAATCAGGTGAGAATAAGATGAACACCCTTGACAGGGTGAGTTAAATCCGCAGTTCTGCTGAGTTTATGGCCTCTCTCCGCACTTTATGAAGCCTTGAGCTAATACGTAATAAGGCTTACATGGATCTACACTCATTTAGATACAAGATGGATGATATCTTTATCATGATGAAATCACCTGACAGCAATAATGGCGCAGTCCGACCTAGCCCTCTTCCCATTTTTCTCCATGCACTTTCCCCCATAACAGACTTATCAGTGCATTACACAGATGAGAAAGAAAATTTGAAAATGTTGTCTCTGTGTGTTTTGCAGCTTAAGGTGCTGAGAGAGCATCAGGTTAATATTCACTGGTTAGCATCGACAGTGAGAAACCTCATAAATATGTCCTCAGGTTGCCTGCTCACTGTCAGCTTTAACGCTCTGCCCACGCACACTCCCACGCACACCAATAAGGTACAGACACACACACGTGCACGCCGCACAGACAAACACACATGAAACACACACACACTCACGCAAATACGCACACAAAGAAATGCCCATGCACACACATGCTCGCACACACGCCCACGCGCTACCTAGCCAACCTAGCAGAGGATCTCAGCAGGCAGGCAGTCCCGACAGGCTGAGCCAAAATAACGTCTTAAACTCAGTAACCTCAGCCATCATATCAACAACTGAATCAGAGCAGATAGGCAGTCTGGCTGGCTGGCTGTTGAGCTAAACAAATCAAGCCTGGTTAAATGAACATGCACGGAAAAAGGTGTGTCCTTGCTGCGCAGAGGTGACAGCGGATTTTGCAGAGTCTGTTAAGAAATGGTTGTAAATCATTCTCTGTCGTCCATCATCATCTAGTTTGTTCAATCATCCGTCTGACACATTAAAGGGGACATATTATGAAAAACTCACTTTTCAGTGCTTGTGCTCATACATTTGGGTATCTGGAGTGCCTACTAACCCCCAAACTGTGAAATACGACAACCCAGTCAGTTTTTGTGGATCAGCGAACATGTGATTCAACAAGTCGTTCAGATTTGGCTCCCTTTCCTATGTCACATGCAGGCTCATTAGGATATAGTGCCCACAGCTTGAGAACCACATTGTTCTCACAAGCCAATCAGAGTAGACCATGGATGTATTAACAGAACTGGATCCAACATTGGAGGAGGGGCCCCATTCATTCCTATGAAAGTTGCTAAGTGGTGCATGACGGCAACAGAGGTCGACTTCCAACTGGAAAAGAATCTGGATCTTCCAGCAATCATCCCCATCCATCGGGCTCGTGGTCAGGCGCAGTAGCGTCCGCTTGGCTGCACAGGGTCACGGCCATCACGCTGTCATCACGGCTTGCTAACTCCTCCTTACAGATCTCACTTCAGCCTTGGTCTGGGTCTCGTTCATATGAACAGAGGAAGGGAAATAACTCATTCAGCTATTAGTGTATTTTACAACTTTTAGGACCAAATGATTTAAATAAGGTTTATTAGAGTTTTCATACCAGGAAGCTGATTCACCTAAAAAAAACAATTTCCGCTTAGTTACAGACGTCTCTTTCCCCAATATAAGTCTATGGGAAAAGTATTTTTGGGCTCAGTGGCATCACATGACAGACATGGAAGTTGTAGTATCACCGTTTGGCCAAGACAAAATTGGCATCAAAAACATGGGGGCTTAGAGCAGACTGGGCTTTTTTCAGGAGAGGGTCTTAAAGATACAGGTGCTAAAACCTGTGTTTCAGACACAAGGTGAATGCAGGTATATTTAGATAGATAGTATGAGAAAGAATGAGAGTTTTTAAATATTAAATGATGATTTCCGTGATGCAGAGAACACAGACAGACTCACAGAATCTAATGATGAAAAAGGAATCGGCTGTAAATCATGGAGCGGTGTGGAATTTGTCAAAATGCAGATGCAATTTATGAAAGTCAGGGTTTTACCTGCCATTTAGAAGCGTTCTTTAACAGCACCTAAGCCAACTGAACCAAAAAAACTATGCCGCTATGTTTTGGTTTAATTTACAGGCATGCTGCCTCCTTCCTCTGTTCTGTGTCGGTGTTTCACCGAGACGGAGCTCAGCTGCCCCTCACACACACATTCATGTCAAAGAGGCCCTCTCAGATGACTAGCGTAGTTCACACTACACATCTGTAGCCCTGATTTTTCCACTCACCAACAGTTTTTGGAGCTTCCTGACAAAAGACCCAGATCAGAAGCAAATTTGGTGTTGTTGCTGTTTCAAGATGTGAGCCGATAGATTGACCGATGCATCACCTAGCAGGCTTAATGTGTGACTGTCAGGAAGTGACATCCAATGAGAGCATAAAGACGCATGCTGAGGGGAGACCTGGGGCTGGTCATCTAAAAACCTGCTGAATTTGACACTAACAGCACTTTATTTTACAGAGTTATTTTTTTTTATAGCTATATTGAAGTAATTTCATTGCTAAAATTAAATGTTTTCCTAGGAATTGTTGACATGTTATTCATCCACCATGTGATAGACACTTTTTCTGAAATAAAACAGATTTCATAGAACCCTACATTAAAGCATGTGAACATGTATGAACCTGAAAATCAACATGACATGCCCCTTTAAGGTTGAGGAAAGACAAGAGAAAGGCGTGCATTACAAACGAGGGCATCGCAAATTGAAAATTGAGTGTTAAGCAGACAGGGAGGGTCTAATGAAATATTAGGCTGCTTTATGGGAAATGTAGGATCCAGTGATTTTGGAGCATGATTAATACTAAGGGACTACTTTTCTCAGCCTCAGTCTTATCCAAGCTTTATGAAAGTGCAACGCATAATTTCTTGTGTAATAGTTATTGCTGTGATGTTCAAAGTGTAACTTTGATCATTTTCCAGTGTGGACCCTATCTTCCCATTGCCTTGTGTCCAACTGACTAATGGGGACAATTTCTGAAATTGGTCCAGTCCAGCATTGAAGGAGATTCAGTCCAGCATTGAAGGAGATTGCTGTAAACAGCAGCTGCTCACAGCCTGCAATGTGGCGCTATTGGGGCAAGCTGGCACCTTCATTTACATCCGCTAAAAGTGCTTGTTTTTGCCATGCCAGACTGTTATTATCAGTGTCTGACATTATGGAGAAGTCTCATTCTGAAATCTGGCAACAAAACTATAACTTCTTTAGGTTTAGACAATAAAACCACAACTTTTTTAGGTTTAAGCAACAAAATGACAACTACCTTAGGATTAGGCAACAACACCACAGCTTCTTTAGGTTTAGGCAACAAAACTACAAAGTCTATAAGTTTAGGAAGCAAAGCTACAACTTCTTTAGATTTAGGCAAAAAACCCTACTTGGTTTGGTTTAGGGAAAAACATTGTCCCTGATCTCCACCTCAAGTTTCACTTTAGTTTTTATAGTACAGTACTTAACTTCCACTTCTGCTCCTGTCATAACTATGACAGTCACTATTGGCCGCTGTCGTGTTTGTTTATTCCTTCTTTCTGTGATCTACGATGAATTGATGATAAAACTTATACTAGCGAGTGTAATAGGCCCCTATTAACCTACATCAATGAGGCTTATAGCGGCTGATTACACTTATTTAATAGCCTGACAACAGTCTAATTGTCTGTAATGTGGGTTCAGTTTGTGTAAAGTGGATCCCGATACTGATAAGTCAAAAACTCATTAATGAAAAGCGTTGGTTCCCATACTTTCTGACAAGCCCTACTCATACTCACATGTTTATATTTTGAAACTGCGCCCTGGTGTCGTGACACATGGCAGTAAAAGAAAATGGAGTGTGAATGAGGTGTCTGAATGCAGCTGGATGGAGGGTTGCTGCTATCTGAGGAA
Source organism: Pterois miles (assembly GCA_947000775.1). Classification (NCBI taxonomy): domain Eukaryota; kingdom Metazoa; phylum Chordata; class Actinopteri; order Perciformes; family Scorpaenidae; genus Pterois; species Pterois miles. Next base: position 3,130,763 of record CAMQGK010000568.1, on the reverse strand, counting down.
TCAGAGGAATTTAGGGAGTGGAGATTGAAGCATTAATGTGAAGGCTGCTACACAATGACAGCAGCCTCAATACGGCTATTGACTACACTGAGCTGTAATACACACACACACACACACACACACACACACACACACAAATATAAACACGTAACATATACTCACACTCAGACACAGATACAAGCAGACTTGGTCACATGCACACACACACTCACACACAGATGATGTGCCTATTTAGGTCAGTGTAAACGTGGGCTGGGTGGATGTCTGACTGACTAGTAAATAAGCTGGATGGGAAGTAAATAAAGGAGACAATATCAGACAGCAGGCAGCCATGCAGAGAGAGACAAGTTAAACACACACAAACACATACACACACACTGCTCAGGCAGGAGTTCATAGCAGCGCGCGCACACACACACACACACACACACACACACACACACACACACACACACACACACACACACACCTGAAACATTACAGAATTTGCATATTAAGACACACACACACTAGGAAGAAATTAGGCAGGGATGATGACTCACTGTGTCTGTCTAATTTAGTGTGTTTCTGCCATAGACACCAACACAAACACACACACACACACACACACACACACACACACAGTTTGTCTCAAACCTAGTAATTATAATGGATAAATATGAATGCACATATGCGCACATTCACAGACACGTGCAATTATCGTGTCGCAAATCCTATAATTATATTGGCCGAACATTAATACACACATGCATGGACCAACATGCATTTTAACACACACACACACACACACACACACACACACACACACACCACACACACATTAAACATTCAAAGACACACACGCACATGTGCAATTATCTTGTCATACATCTTGCAATTATATCACACTAATATGGATACACAGTCTGCACACATCCTGCACACACACACACACACACACACACACACACACACACACACACACACACACACACACACACACACACACGGGGGTCCTGACCACGAGCTAGTATCATGCAGCAGTTCTGTGAAAAGATGCACAATTGCAAAATTCTGGGCCGATACCGATGTTTAGAATAACAATTTGGCCAATAGCCTATAACAGTGTTTTTGTATTTATTCCCCTTTTGTTGCAGGGAAACAAACACTTCATTATGAAAAATACTGAGCTGTTTTAAAGTCACTAGACATTAGACAGACCAGTAACCCCCATGTTCTACAGGGTAAAATTACAGTTTTTTTTCAATGAATCATGGTGGCTTTGGCAGGAGCAGAGATCAATACAAGAGGTTCAGTTTCCTATTGGAAACATATAGATGTCTCACAGCAAGGTAGAGTGGAAAAATATTTTAAATATAGTGCATATTTAAACATAAAATGATTTTTTTTGCTTTCTTTTAAGTTGCTAAAATGCTGTATATTTTGCTGATGTCCTCGTACACAGCAGCACATTGCTTTGCTCTTGTGTCGGTACTCCTTTCTCTTTCTCCAAACTGAGGGTGTGCCGACCGCCATCTACTGTATGGATAAATACTGTACCTCAAATAAACCCACTTCAAAACACCCAAACTATCCCTTTAAGAACTCATTATATGTTCCGGTAAATATCACTTGAATGCAGCAGAAAACACAGCCACGTTCACAAAGGGAAGAGGGAGTTTTGGGTGTTCTTTGCCAAACAAGAAAAGAAAAAGTAAAACAGAAATCTCCACATTTTCCTCTAAACTGGGACTCATCTGTGACGTCAGAAAACTCTGCTCTGCTACTCTGAACCTCTTTCCCTGTTGTTTTTACAGCAAACTGTGTCCCATATGAGGTGCTCTACTTGTTCAATAGAGAGTGTTCCCACAAAATTCCTCAAAGGTATCTTTGATACAGATTCCATCATTATATCTATTATAAACAACTCTCTGACCAGTGGTATGCTGGAGTACTCTGAGTATTGAGTTTAGAGAAGAAACAGTCTGGATCCTTCATCCCATAGCTACAATATTCCTCTTTAAACACGTAGATTTATTAAAGGTTTGTGTATGTTGTTGTTTTTAACTGTATTTGTGAGAACCCAGGGTTAGGCAACTTCTTCTTTTACACCACAGTGCAGAAATATGACACAGCAGATCATGTCATTTTAATCAACTGCCGTAAGCGAGTGTGTGATCGTGTGCGTGGCGTCGGAGGCTTGTCGTCTCTTGATCGTCTTTTAACATCGTGTTTTTGTACATGATACACAACTCATCCTGTTTCTCAGCGCTCATCACCTGTGGGGTCCCACAGGGCTCAGCTGCCTGCTCATACTCTGAGACAAGTGTTCTTTGCAGAGCTGTGCAAAGTGCACTGTTAGAATCCCCCTTTAAAACTAGCTTGCTGAACCATAAGTAGCCTAAAGACATTGGGAACTGTGTCTGAACCATTTACTATGGAACAACATCACAAGTTCACATCAAAGTCCCGTTGTATTTATTCTTCTGACTTAAAGCTAGCCCCCCAGATTTAAAATTTTATTGATAACATTTGTAAGTAGATGGATAACTTAAAAAAATAGCAATATATATAAATGTATTGCTTTTCCTAAGAAGAGTTATGATGATTGTAAAATAATAATTTCAAAAATGTTGATGGTTCCAAATTTATATCTGGTTCCCACTTCTACCAAGACTTGTGAGTCAATAGTATGATGATGTCTGTATCCCATGGTATAATGTGTCGTCAGCTATAGGCAAGATATACAGTATAGTATTCATACAGTATATACAGTATATGTATCTATATTCACCCATTCTCTGTAAATGCTTATCCCATTCAGGGTCATCAGACAGGGCTGACACATGGAGACGGACAACCGTTCACACTTCACACAACACTCACACCTACAGGCAATATAGAGTCAACAATTAACCTGCATGTCTTTGTACGGTGGGAGGAAGCCGGAGAACCAGGAGAAAACTCACGCTAACAGGGGGACAAACTCCACACAGAAGGACCCAAGTCAGATTCGTACCTGCAACCCTCTTTCTGTGAGGCCTCTGCAAAACTGTGCAGCCCCTATATGTCTATATGACCCCTATCTGTATATATACACACTTTACTGTAATTTACTGTAAGCATATATTTGATCCTAAATACAATGTTGTGTCATAAGTTGATAATACCTGCATGACAATAAAGTAGGATAAATTAAATGTTTATCTACAGCCAGGCGCAGACCAGCTGCGTTACCTCAGGGCTGCGTGATTCATGTGTCCGTCGTTGTTCACACCAGTGGTGTGTTAGCTGTGTTTCCGCTGCTCGTTCTGCAGTTTGACTTTCATAATGACCTTTTCATGTCCTTATGAATGTCATTTATATTTATTTTAAACAGAGAAAGGTCAAGAAACGTGTGCTCATTTGTAAATGATAGTAATAATGCACAATTAAAATCCCGTACTATATTCATTCATCGAGTCCCTGCATGTTCTACAACACTGTCCTACACATATTTCAGAATAAAAGTCTTGTGTTAACAAATGAAGGAGTTCTGTCTACAGAAAAACTTTTTTCATGTCTGTGACGTTTACTACAGATATAGACATCAAAAGTGTAGTTATGTTGCTGATATGATGTCAATATACAGTCAGATGATCACCTTCACTGTCTGTGATATATTCTACAGATGTCTAGACTCTGACACTGTAGGAATGGTGCTGATATGATGTCAATATACTGTCAAACAATGACTTCCACTGTCTGTTGCTGCTGTGAAACACGAGTGGCTCCCGTCAAAAACAGCCGAGACCTTGAATCTCTAGAAGAGACGCAGCTGAGACGCAGCTGAGATGCAGCTGAGACGCGTCTTATGGGGGCAGTGTGGCAGCTCTAACCTGTTAACATGGATGCCGAAATGTAAAAAAACAGGTAATGCAGCCGCCATGCGCTCGTCAAGCAGCCGGTCTGGCCCTGGGTTTAGTTTGAGCAGTTTACAGTAAATGTTTGTTCCGTTAGTTGCACAGAACTTACACAAAACGGCGTTGCACGTCGTCAGTAAGGGCCGCTAGTTAAGTTAGTACCGATGCAGACTCATTGTTGGACCCACTTCCACTCCCTGCTAATTGGTTTGGGATGGCATTTAATATGGCGGACTTTCCACGCAAACAAGGGCGCAGAGGGTGGTTTGGATTTGGGCCAGAGAGAAAGCTGATACAGCAGAAACCACCACGACTAACCCCTGACCCGCAGCAAACAAGCCCATGCTCTGAAATGTCCAAGCAATGAAGCGTTGCTGTGTTTAGTAACTTTAATCCCTCAGACCAGAAAGTGGCACAGCCACACTTGTTCTCACTAAATAGGTGGTGGTGGAAACTTGGCATAGTGATATATTAAGCTTGTACAGACTGAAGCATTTATAATTTTATCCGTACACAGTCAAGTACAGAGGTAGACAGACAGATATCCAGTGTGTCTGGGGCCTCCGCCCCAGGCAGCAGACAGGCAGAGGGGCAGGAGGTCCTCATCTAATAACCCTGAGCTGTCAGTCACTTTATGGATGGGCGAGGGCTCCACATTAGTACAGCTCAATATGAATTGACTGTGGTGGAAGACCACAGTGCGAGACGGAGCAGAGGAGGGAGGAGGACGGGATGACAGACAGAGTGAGATAAATGGAGATGGACAGAAAAAGGTGACCACCTAGGGAGAGGCAGAGTGAGAAAATGTGTCAAATGCAGAAAGGGAAAAGACAGGAGGATGAGAAAGAGGGAGGTCGACTGGGACTGACACTGGTTAGATTTAGAGGGAGATATTTTTTTTGGTTCCCGTTGAGAGGACATTGCTTCTCTTCTTCCTCTTTTCTGAAGAAAACAAATAGCTGGAAATTAATTATATTTTTTCATTGGGCTTTAACAAAGTCTCAAGTTTATTATCAAGTTTCATTCATGACTGCAAAGGAAGACCACCCTTTGCTTAGTGACACATTGGGATCCAGCAGATTTTCCTACAAAATCCAACCCAGAATAGACGCCACTAGTTTCTACAAAAGATCTCATTTGTTGACCGTACATGGTTTCCATCAGGACACTGGTTAGCAGAGGATGGTTTAAAGCCCCCCTCCAGCAGGTACTGCCTCCTGTTTTTTGATTCGTGCAGAGAATGGGGGTGTGGTTAATAGTCGGCCATAATTCATAACCACGGCAACAAGACTATATTGTTTTTCAACCCAGTTAAGGTGAATTTCTCTCACTCTCTGTCTTCTTTACTGTCTCCTCCTGGCGAGGCAGCCGTCCGGCTGCTGCACCGTGGAACCGCACCGCCGCACACCGGCCACGGCACATTGGAGGACGCATAGACATGTTGCCGAGTTCCGCTGTTTGACGTGCTGTTTCAGGACGCTTTGGAGGTGCTAACGCCAGCTGCTCTTGCCTCAGTTCCCAGCACAGACACCACATCGGGCTGCGCTGTGATTTGCTTATTTCTCTAACAGGACTTTTCACTTGTTTTCTTCTGGGCTGAAATTATGCTCCCCGTCGTCCAGACCTGTTCGATGCCCGCAAACCACCGCACTTATGTGCTGCATGTTCAAGGGTTCAGTTTTTGGATAAGTTGCGTTTTAATTAGTTATTTGATGCTATGAAAAAGGGGTGTGATGTCATGATCGAAAGCTGCGATTGACAGCTACTCTGACTGAAGAATGGTGCCTTCAAATGAAACTCATGAGCTTGTGTTTACAACATGGAAATTTATGAACACGATATGCTTGGCGTTCACGTGGTTAAGTCGTGAGAACCTCGCTGCTAAGCAACAGAAATATTAACATTACTGTCTGCTTCTAGAAGCCACAGAGGATAACGGTTTAGCAATCGAGCAAGCTGGTAAGATAATGTAGTAAATGCAAAGACATAACGACTCTGAGCTTTCAGAAACGTTAAAAGGTCGTGAATACGACTCAAGGGGGGCATTTGCATGGACTCAAACATGGTAAACACGACCCCACTTGAAGGCACCAGTAGTCACATCGCCAGAGGCTCAGGAATTGTACGAGAGGAGATGTAGCTTTAACTTTCCAGAACTGTTAAGAGTCTGTGTAATACTGTGTCAGTTTGACCAGAAGTCGAGTTACAGAGAGCAGCTGGGTGGTAGCACGCCACAGCCATCCTCGACTCATGATTTGCTCACTACTGCCCAGACTCTGGCTCCAAATGATGTAAAAATCTCAAGATGGCAGCTCCCATATCTGGGATGGATGAAGAGGAGATGCATTGTCCGCCTATATATACAGTGGTGTAGTCAGAGTGGTGTTTGCGAGCCCTCTTCCCCTAAATGGTGATTTTTTAAGGCTGCTCTCTGTATGCATTATACTGTGCCTGGCTGCAAGCTTGTGCGTAATACAGCCTGCGAAGGCTTTCTCTCCTCCTTATACATTGTACCTTTAGAGGGAAAGAATGCGATGGGAGTAAAAAGTTGTTTTCCAGCGTTGGTAATGTGGCCTTGGTCTGTGTCTGCCTGAGCAGCTGAACACTTTCTTCCTTCCAAATATCACCTGAGAACACAATACCAACAATAACAAGCTCACCACGGAAATCAGTGTGGATTAAAATGCAAGTGAACACAGAGGCAAACAGACACAGACCTGGCCTGGGCAGAGTGGAAGGCCAGACGTGTGTGTGTGTGTGTGTGTGTGTGTGTGTGTGTGTGTGTGTGTGTGTGTGTGTGTTTTTACCTGACATGAACCCAGTGGTTTAGTTAACAGCTATCGACCACAGGTGTCCAACTACAACTGAATGCTGGCACATTTGTTTACAATCACCCGATGACCTCATTCCCCTCTTCAACCCTCCAGCACCTCAATGGAGAGTGACCAGAACTAACCCAGACACACACACACACACACACACACACACACACACACACACACACACACACACACACACACACACACACACACACACACACACACACACACACACACACACACACACACACACACACATAGCTGATGAATTATGTAACACATGTGGTTTGAGAACAGAGAGAAGGCTTGGCTCTGGAGTGATTTCTCCATATCTGCAAATAGTTGACCAAACTAATAACAACAGCGGGATGCATACACATATTCAGAGATAAGCTAGTGTGAGTGTGTGTGTGTGTATGTGCGTATGATGTGTATTAATCAAACTCTTAACCACGCAGCACACACGCTGCATACGAGCCCCACTAGGCTCTACGTTCAGTGTAATTACCCTATAGGAAACAACAGAGAGCAGCCAGCTAGGCTCTATGTGAATGTGTCAACGGCTCAGTCAGTCTGTCAGCGCAGCTTTCTATAAGCTCACAGAGTGAGATGTCTGTCTCAGAGATGCCATCATCCTCAGAATAAAGGTTCCGTCAACTGCTCCGCGCCCGTGGTCGTGTACGCGATTGAGCGAGCTTCAGCGGCAGGCCAAATTGCTTTGACAAATCAGTGGTGAGTGGAAGAGCACCATCCTATGAGTGCGCTGGTTAACATTGCCAATGGAAATATCACAGCAGGACTCCAAACTCTCAGCAATCAAAGAGAAAATGGCAGAATGAGAAATTTACTGCAGCAGTCTGAAAATCCAGACTGGGAGGAGACATGAGAGAATGCCATCAGACCCCTTCATGGATGTATAACACGCAGAGGATGGATTCATTTTGGAGGAAGCAACACGCCAACAGTACTGAGATCTGCTGTCTGGGTGACACTGTTGATGCTGGCTGAATTTTTTCCACTTATAACCAGTGATATATATATCAGGGCTGGGACGATGCATCTTACAAACGTCTGTGCCGTTATGTATTGCAATTCAATATTGTGATTTATTGAGATTTATTGAGATTGAACATTTTTAACATTAGACCATTGGAAAAAGTTGAATCATACACTTTTACTTTAGAAAATCTCTAAATCAATACAGTAAAAATTTTCAGCATGTATGTAGTCAGAGATGTCCTGAAGTCAAATTTAGTTTTTCCAGCAGCCCAAAATCAGAAAATAAAGATATTTCCCTCACAAATTAGTGGTAATTTCTTTTTAATTTATAAGGGACATATCATGTTTTATACTTCTGATGAACACAATCCAATCAATCTTATTTCCATATAGGTATTTTGAATATACAGTTCCTTTTGTTAACACCTTATTTTGAAAACCAGATGTAGTCATACGTGTCTCCTTCCTCTAACTCCTCCAAGGTGGTCTCTAGCTCTCCGTCAGCTCTGTTCTCTTTATACATCCATGATCAGCTCCATCAGGCTGTTTGAATGTATTTAACATAAATGTCAGTATATGGTGCTCTACAGTTGTAGCGTCGGCCCATTTGACCACAGATATGAGAGTGACAGCTGGTTTGACCGCATGTCACCACAATACGATAACATTTCCTATCCATGACAGAGTTAGCATGCAGCTTTAGCCGTGACGTCTGGTTCTGCTTTTCCTGTAATGTGTGAAACCCAAAGCGTTTCCGTACTTAACTGGATGTGTAGTATTTACCACTTTGCAGGTTGTATCCACATGAAAACGCTGCCATTTTCTAAATTTATCGTTTTGGCTCGCAGTGGTTTGTTTTGGTTGACGGAAACGGAACAGATATGACGTCATGTTACTCAGACTACAACAATAAAAGCGGTAACTTCCTTCTACCTCCACATAGACTCAAATGAAGCAAATATATTGATTCTGGCATTAAAAAAATCTATTTCAAAATCGGAAAACAAAAATCGCAATACATAGGTGATTTGATTTTTTTCCCCAACCTTAGTACATACCTATTTACTGTAACTACTCTTGGTGATGTGTCAAGATATATTTCAAGATATACAGTATGTGTCCTGCCTCCTCTCATCAATAGGGTTAATGGCTTTAAATATTAAACACACAAAACAGTGCATAATGAACACAAATAGCAATTAAGTCACTCGTGATTAAAAATGGTTTAATGGTTTTATTCAGCCTCCTTCACAACAAACTAGCCTTAAAACTACAACCACTACATAAAAATACCAAGTTGTGTGAAGTTGAGTTGACATGTTATTATTGTGTCAACTCTGACAGCTCTACTCTAAACGTCTTCTTAAAATATCATGATTTGATTAAAAGTAAACAGATCTAAACTCATGATCTGCCCGAGGCCAGTCAGCACATCACAGGTCTTAACCCGGTCATTAGATATTTAGCTTGAGCAGCGGTTCAGCTGCAAGACAGGAAGTTACTCCCCAGAGGGAGAGCTGCATATGACTTCAGTTGCAACAATCACAATTAGAGTAAGTGATTATGTTTTAATGAGAAACTGTTTGGTTTACTGAGGCTCATACTGTGGGCAACACAGAGCCTATTATTTCCACTGAGGACGTCTGTGAACTTTTCACCTCAAACAGTATGACCTGCTGATTCCCTCGTGCCGGAGATGTCAACTCACAGAAAATATAGATTTACTGCACATGCATGCATATAGAAGCCTATAATGATGAATCAGCAATTCTAAAAGGCTGTTTACATCAGTGCCAGTACTTTCTTATTCACATGTTGGCATGTGAAACGGCCAGCATCAGCAATCTCTTGTGACGTTTTCGTATTTCTTCATTATTTCTTTAAGCATGTTATACTGTGTCAGTCATAATCAGCTGTGGTTTTATTGCTGTATTATTATAATACTTGGGTTATGAATCTTCTATAGTAGGCCTATGATACTCCAATAATATTCCAACTGGAACATTATAGGGTTAAGGTGGTGTGTTTAGTGTTAATTAAAGTGCTTTCCTGTGTTATTTGTAGCCTACAGTAGATATCATTCAGGTTTTAGGAGTTCCAGTCAGGATGTTCCTACATATTATACAGAGACTCAATCTGAATTTGTGCAATGAAAATAAGACAATTTGAAGGTTTAATTCCTCTGGAAAAGTTTCTTCTAAAAGAGCAGATTCAGCAATAATGTTTCATTAATTATATTTGTTCCCAAATAAAAAGGTTGTGATGAACAACAGTTCACTAGTTTTACTAAAAGGATGTGAATGTTGCATTGGTAACAAACGGCACTAAAACGCTGGCGCTGTACCGTTATGAGTCACCTTTATGAATCTCGCCAAGAGTCTGACATGGAGAGGGCAGAGAAGAGTATCGGTAGCTTGAGAGAAGTGCCGGCACACAAGAGAAAGACACAGTACGCCAAGGAGTAAATTGAAGAAGTGCCAGTACTGCATACTGGTGAGTTCCGGCCCATTTTGAGTACTGGTTTACATTTTGTCATAACATTATGTATTTCCTTCTATGACAAGGCAAAATGTGACCCCTTGCCAACACACACCATCAGCTGTCAGTGTGCTGACTTGACTATGACTTGCCCCAACCTGTGTGTGATTATCATAAAGTGGACATGTCTGTAAAGGGAGACTCATAGGTACCCATAGAACCCATTTGCATTCACATATATGGAGGTCAGAGGTCAAGGGAGCGTTACTTACCCTCCTTCTGGACCTAAAAAATGCAAGTTGTGTTTAAGAAAACAGTGGCATTAAAACAAATTTGCATTGACGTGTTATTGTGTTAAATTTGACTATTGTTAAAAAATGCTTGACAGTTGAATCAAGACACATTTCTCATATGTACATTAACACACACACACACACACACACACACACACACACACACACACACACACACACACACACACACACACACACACACACACACTGCATTATCGGTTTACCTTTAAAGGCATTTGTGGCCGGTAAGTCAGTTTCCTGCATACTGCTCCTTCCCGCGCTCTGCCAGCTGCTGCCGATGCTGCGATGGATGCCAACAGACACACCTTAACCGGTCCGAGCCACGCCCGCTGGAGGGAGGGAGGGTGGCCGAGAGGAAGGGGCGGCGCCTGCCGGTCTCACTGCCATCTTTCTTCATCAACAGTCCATATGCGGGAATAAAAGGCCACTGTCTGTCAAAATGCAACGACTGCGACTGCCGCACAGTCACTATCTCCGAGTACACAGCCAACTGGTTAACTAGTCCATGTGACGACGTCACTGGCTTTTAACAGTGTTGAGCACACAGGACTTGGGCAATGTGGTGATGGCTTAAAGGAAAAGGAGTTGGTGGGGTCTTGACACACTGATTCAGGCTAGAAGAGGATGGATGAAGGTTGAGGAAGTTGCAGTGTGGGTGTAGTTGATCTGAACTCTATCCTCCCAGCAGCGGGCCTACAGCCATGGCCAGTGCCTTGAATTCGTGGTTCTCACTTTTCCAAAGTGTCTGGTTGCAGGTGAGCTTCTCAGCCCCTTTTCTATCTGTGAGCTAACAATCTATCTATTTCTCAGTGTCTCCACAGTCAGGTTTGTCTCTTAAACTCAGCTCTAATCAACATACCGTCTCCTCAGGTTCTCCAAGCTCTGTTGCCGACTTGTTCCCGTTTTTTTTTTTGTTGTTGTTGCCTCCCGTCCTCTCTTCCTCCTCTTATGTCTTTTGTCCCGTTGCTACAGTCCCGAGCTCAGCACGAGGCACGAAGGCGCTCTCACACTGACACCACAGCTAGAGAAGAGAGAAAGAGAAAACACACAGAGAGGGAGAAACTCAATGAATAAAATCATACCAAAAACAACAGGCGAGATAGATACACCCAAGCAAAACACGGGCAGGGCTGACTGTTGGCCTGCAATGACCAGTTGAGAAAAGTGCACAAAAACAACAACTCAACCACGTTCACCCACGCACACACCCACACACAAGGCAGAGGACTAGCCGCAGTGTGTGTCTCAGTTTGGATAGCAGGTGGGTGGCTGGCTGGCATGGCCCCCTTTAGTTCCTCTCACCCACTAGGTTCTTACATGAAAGGGAAAGTTTTTTTTCTGAAAGCCAAGTGCTGCCTGTGACCCTATTTCACGGAGCAGGGGAAAGATAGAGCCACATGTCAGTGTGCCACTTTGAAGTCTGCCTGATAAACAGGGCTGGGGAGGCTACGGCTAAGCAAACAACTAAACTTTATTTACAGTGTGAAACGCTGAAAATCCAGACGAAAAGAAGAAGAGGAGGAGGAGGAGGGTCGGGGGGGATCAGAGGAAGACCGGTTTTGGTAAAAGAACAACTATTCTTTTTGTTGTCAGTACATGCAAGATGGTCTGAAATTAATCTCATTTTACAGGCCTGCAAATTTCATGGCAAGCAGGTCATACATAGTAAGTACAGTATTTGAAATAGCTTTGGATTTACTTACAAATTACCCTAATATTTACCTTGATTTGCTGTCTTGACTTGGAACTTGACTCTGGACTTTTATTATTACCATTTTACATCTATTATAAACATTATTTAATTATTGTATTCTGCTATTTCCCAACGAGCAGTAATAAATAGCTCGTAATTTATTTAATACATTTCCAGGAAAAGAATACAAAGTTAATGGATATGTTTTCTTTCCATGTGTGAGAAACAGATAATAATTAGCAAATAACTTATTTGATATTTCTTAACTCCCTGAATCATGACATTATCGACCAGCTTATATTGGAGAGACAATAAGTCACAATAGTGAGATTTGTTTCTGATCAGAAGAGTCTAGTAGTTTTGGTTTTCCACCTCTAATGAACAGCAGCCGCTTCTCAAGCCTAACGGCTCTATTTTAACCATTATATGCTACTTTAGTATATAATTATTAAATCATGTTCATATTAAAATATTTTTGATACCTTTTTTAGGTAAATATTAGGGTAATTTAGCAGTAATTCCAAATTTCAAATTATTGTTAGGGCAAGATTACTTGCTAAGTATCACCTAATTACCATGAAATTTGCAGACCTGTTACCACTTTTCACTTCCTGCCACTGCAGCAGGCAAGTATGTATTTTATCTGCCACTCGCAAATTTTATCTGCCATTTTTTAAATCTGTACGCTAAATGAAGGAATAACATTTTAGATCCGTTGTTTTTCATTCGATGTTCGATGTATGGTGAATTACAGTGTTTTATCAGTTACGCCGCAGCTTCTGGGGACCCCTATTTTTCAAGGGTAATGTACACAGTACTGTACTGTACTTTGCTATTGCCATCTATAATGCTTATTTGCATAAAAACACACAAGTGATTGATTATTTGAATATTTGCTTAACTGGTCATAATTCCTTCTCTAATATCTATTTTATATTGCTATGAAAACATCTACAAACAACTGGATTTATTCAAGTTTCTTGCCAAAAACTACATTTTATAAGATTACATTTGAAAACATCATGATAATGTTTATCTTTGCCCAATAGTCATTTTTACTGAGCAGAACTTGAACGCCTCATAATATAACCCAATGGCACCTTTGCTAACATTAGTAGCCTGGCTATTTAAAACAGCTAACAAAAATACAGCGCATCCCCTCAGGTTAGGTAATAGTAGTGCCATGCTATTAAGCACTTTTTTCTCTCCACCACTGTGTCTCTGGTCCCAAACGAACTACAACATGATACAGTGTGTGTATACGTCTTTGTGTATGTGGATCTGTTGGAAAGCATCGATAGGAGGAACTGATAGACGCACGGCATGCCAAGGAATCAAACAACCAACGAGAACTGATTCTCTGTGACCATCCATAGAGTTTTCCCTGTCTGCCAAAGTGGCGGACATCCTGACAATTTTATCCGCCACTGCCAACAATTTACGCGCACTTGGTGGGCAATAATTTCAAACCCTGATGTAGGACAGATAGATCCCATGAAGCGATGTAGTAGAGTAGAGTATGATGGGGGAGAAAGGGAAATCACAGAGGAGGAAGGCAGATGTTCCTGTAGGAAGAGGAAAAACTAAGAAAGGCAACAAAAAAAGAGAAAGAAAAAGAGGCAGGGCAGGGAAGAGAGACAAAATCAAATAAAGTTCAAGAAGTAAAATGACATGGGAAGGGAGGAAGGAAGAGAGGAATTTGTTGGTGGAAAAAGCAGACAGACGGTAAACAAACACACGCCCTGTCTGAGGTTTGGAAAGGCTCGACAGATCTCAGTTAGCTCGTCTTATCTCAGCTGCATTTGCCTGCTCTTATCGAGTCTTATCGCAGTAAGGATGCATGCAACAGCTTGTGCCCTGACAAATAGAAAAGTAAAGGCGAGAACTGGGCCGCCGTGACGTACTGTAGACAGATATCTTCTTCATTATGTGCCTTACCAGTGATTCATCAGGGTGTTTGCTTGTGACGAAGCCAAATTAGTGTCCAGAGTTGAAGTCCGTGGTGTATAAAATGGATTGAAGAGAGGAGAGAGGAGAGGAGAGGAGGTGGAGAGGAGAGAAAAGGAGGCTGCCACACTAGACTAACTGATTACAGCGTTAGAGCAGAATTATCACAGTTTAATCCTGTTTGATATTGAGAGGAGCAGCTTGTGAATCTGCACAGAGATAACATTGATGACGCAGCAGTTTAATTGCTATCAGGGCCATCGATCTTCAAAGAGTCAAAGCATTAACTAAGTCTGTGTTACATGTGACTTTACATCCATAAACTGAGTTTGAATGCCAAGTAATATCAGAAGAAACTCTGCATTTGGCTTGTATTGATGTCTGTGGTACTGTACGGTTGTAATGGGAAAAAAGAAACAAACAGTGGGCTTCAAAAACGTTATTATTCATGTCGACGGTCCCTAATGTTACCGTCCAATTAAATCCTTCTTCAAACTTTTCATGAAATATGAAAAATTGCTTTAAGCTCTGACCAGGAATCGTTTTGTTTTCCAGCCATGTCTGTTTGATATGAAATGTTTGGAATAAAATTTACTGTTCCTTCAATGGAGTTTGGGACATTCAGAGAGATGATAAATGAAACAGGGAGTGGACCTTTTTAACCAACCAGAGCTTTGTTTTGATTGTTTGAAATGTTTTAAGCTCTGTGATAATGCAGCTTTTAGACAGTTTCATACTGTTTTAGACATACAACATATTCTATAGCTTAAATTGTGCAAGTTGCCAAATGTTGAGATACATATTTTTTATGGGATGAGCCCCAAACCCACATTTAATAAGAGTTTGTCTGTAGGCATCCCAATTTAACAGGATTTACTGTTCATGATTTCCTGTCAAATAAAGTATGGCATTATGGAGATGAGGATGGGAGGGTGGGGACTAATATATTGTGGTTTAAGGGTGGGAGATATGAAGAAAATCCTCTATCACCGTATGTGTATATTTATATTGCCACATCAATACATATTGTGGCATAATACATTTTAATAATAGCACAATTTCTGCAGGATCACTTCCAAAATGAACACAATAACTAGGCAGGTATGCATGCCATCACACTGATGCAAAGATCATACAAACATCCCATGTTACCATGAAGCAGTCCTGCTCGCATTGCCCACACAGGTTTAGTTCAACTTGTGATATTAAAGGGGACATATCCTGCTCATTTCCAGGTTCATACTTGTATTTGGGGTCTCTACTAGAACATGTTTACATGCTTTAAAGCAGCAGTTGGAAAGATTGGTGCAAATATAATTTGAATAAGGTATTCTATATCATGACAGTAGTGCATGAGATAGGTAATCTTAAAAAAAATGATGTTCCTATGTGTCCTCCGGTGCTCCTTATGGTATCTGCAAGATGTCACAGACCGGAGGAAAACAACCAATCAGAGCTGATCTGGAGTCCGCCGTCTCTGATCAGCTGTCGAGGCAGCGCTGATCAAATATGAGTCAATATTGTGTTACTGTAATGACTATTTTTCTTCTCAGATGTTTTCAGAAACATCTTGTATTTACTGTTTAACTGTAAAATGAGAAAGTTTGTGACCTGGCAGCCATGTTGAGACCAGTTGGGGAAATACCAAGCACCGCCCACCAGCCAATAGAAACGCTCTCTCTCTGTGATTGGCCAAAGTCTGAAAACAGAGCCATGAGGAGGTGCAAAAGTCTAGTTTTCTCTCAGAACAGTTTAATTACAATGCACTAAAACAATAATAAGGATTTTTTTTTTCCCAGTGATGCTAAAACCTTTCTGCCTACTGAAGCTTTAACAAGTAGCTGTTTCACTCAAATCCATATTATATACCTGCCACACAACTGGAGCAGCTTCCAAAAGAAAACTATTGATTTCTGAAATTTAACAGGAAAAAGTCCCAGAATTGATTTACCTTTTTTTAACCTAACTGCAGAGCATTTTCTAACCTTGTCAGAGTTGGAGTGATTAAGGTGCAGCTACACAGCAAGAAACAGAAATTAAAACTTGGGATTTTTACAACGTGTGCATATTCCAGTAACTGATAACAACATTATTGTATAGTGCGTATTAAATCACACTCAGTCTCACTCTATTCTGGTGGAGAAATTAAAACATCATATGCTCTATTCAGGAGTCTTGGAGTAAGGACTTTATATCTGATTCCTTTATATAAACGTTATATTATTTACGTTACATTATATTTAATATAAAATGACTGCACTCCACAAACCGTCAGTGGCTTATCAGGTAGGATTGTTCCTGTAACCTATTTCTTCCAGCCTCACATGCTCTTTCTGCTGACTACCTGTAAGTCAGTCCAGTCTGACCCCACTGTCTGTCTACACAGTCATCTGAGGACAAAATCTACTACTACAACTACTACTACTGCTGCTATCTGTCTGTCTGTCTGTCTGTCTGTCTGTCTGTCTGTCTGTCTGTCTGTCTGCCGGGTCGTCTGAGGACGGCTAGTTGTCACGACAGGCTGTGTGTTTGCTGTTGGACGACGGGATTTGAGGATCCAGGTGGGTGTTTGTGTGCGCTCTGGTCATTTAAGGACAACCCATGGACTCCTGCGTCTTCTCTGGATCTATCCGGCTGGAATACTTCAAAGTCTGAGAAATGCAGAGAATACAAACGTCTGGGTCAAACCACTGCAGCGGAGTAACATTTATAATTGAAATAGGAAAGGGAAAATGGAGACATTTGATAATCTCTATCAACTTTTGTTGAAGTTTCTCATTGACAAAGAACTGGAAACAGCAGAAAGAGACGTGTTATTTGTCCAAGCACTGCAGTGTCAATAAAATGTTCACCAACAACATTATTTGTTTGCTTTCCACCAAGATATCCGATTTTACAATATATCTGCTCCACTGCAATACAGAGAACAGTCTGCAGCTCTTAGTGTGACACATTTACTGATGTTTTACCCAAACTACAATCTTTCACAAAGTGCTTCTGTTGCCTAAAACAAATCACCATCAATCCACTCCAACCACTTTCCCTGCAACGCCAGCACATACATGCAGCCCTTCATTCATTAAGAAAACATTGCATTTGTATATATATTTAATGCAGGCAGTAATTACACAATTTAGTAATATATAAAAGTAATTTCTAGGGGATTTGCACTGAAAGATGACCACCACAAGTGATTAGAAATATATGGCTAGGGCAAAAAAAGAAACAGCAACCCTGATGTTCACAGTGGCTTTAAATGGCCTCATGAGTCTGCTGTCCTCGGTTTTTGGCTGGACCACAGAGGGACAGCCCTACAAATGCAAACGTCTTCACTGGCTGATTGACTGGGCGAGTGATGGGGTTACAGGACTGGTCGTGTGGTCGGGTGTTGGAGTTTCCTCACTGGCTGTTGTCCTTTCAAAATGAAAAAGCGGGGAACGGTCCTTTATGAAAATGAACCCGTCCGGCTCAAGAAACTTGGACCAAACTGTCAAACTAGGTGATCTAGTTCTAAAATGAAATGACGTTCAACTGTGGCGTAGCCTACTTCACACTTAAAATGTTTTCAGAGGTACATTTTTGTGGATTGTTAAGATGGAATAACAAAACGAGCAGGCTGCCATGTTGTTTCCTGTTTGAAACAGCACGCAGAAAACCAGGGACCAATCACATCCATTCCACGATAGGGTACGTCACTACTTAAGCGGCACATCCAGACCTGGTGGACATGTACGGCTGCATTTAAGGGTGTTTTCACACTTGGTCCCTTTCAGCCCTGCAAACAAACTCAGAGTGATTAGTCAGCATTTTTGGCATATATTTGAACACTCAGACTCCTCTGAAATGAACCATACTCAGACCTCCTTGGGAGGTGCTCTGAGTATGGTTTGATCCAAGTCTGCATTGCAGTTCCCTTAATCGGTGCATTGTGAAAACAAAGCACTCCAGGTTCACTTTGCCTTTTGTCATTTAGCCCTCTGAAGTTGCCGTAGACAGATCGTACATGCTTGCGCACCGTGTTGTTTGAAAAAAAAAAAAAACAGAATCATGGCCGCTAGTGGACGAGGAGAAGTTTGGACCAAAGAAGAAACTACTGCTTTTCTCCAGATATGGAACAAGGAACAGGTAAAATGGCGACTGTCTACAACTCACAGAAATGCTTTTTGCTCCAATCTTCAGTTCATATGAAAGCGAGGGGCTTCATTAGGACTGCACTGCAGTGTATGCTGGCATACAAGACAGATGTCCCTTTTAAGACCAACTGGACAGTATTCTGAGTGGAAGGGCCTGTGCCAGCCTTAAAAATATCATTAAAGAGAAAAGCACTGACCAGCAGTGATGAAGGTGGGAACTATAGTGTGAACAGAGAGAAGACTGAGGCCCCATCAGAGCTGAAGGGGACCAGAAACAGAACTGAGTCCTCTTTCAAATGAGCTGACAATGTGAACACAAAAAGAACTGAGTCCTTTTTCTGTTGGTCCACTTTAAGAGTTTGGCTTGTTTATAACGGATTATATGTGAAAACACCCTAACATTATAGACATGACCACTGACTATTTGTGTAAACATTTAGCCACAAATTCACAGACTGACCACACGCTTCAGCCATCGACTCGGTTTTGACCGAGTTGCTTTTTAATCCAGTCGTCAGAATAAAATGTAAGTTTCTTTCAAACTACGAATGTTTCTGAACCAAAAATACATTTCATACCAACATTTCTATGATGGTATAGTGTTTTAACCACTTGTGGCACCTTTGCTGTTTTGAAACTGCATTCTCAATTATGTTTAGGTTTAGGCAACAAAACCACTTGGTTAAGTTTAGTAAAGGATCATGGTTTGAGTTAAAATAAGTCAGGACATGGACCCTCTCTCAACGCTGACTTATGCGGATTGAAATTTGCGGTCTGATTAAACCAATTTTTTGATCTGTCAAGTACCAACATAATGCGGGAGAGAAGAGGTTCCCTCAAAAAGCAATTGACGACGCAGTTTTGTTTTATAGGAAAATCATTTTTAGGAAACCAGGCTGGTTTTTATTTGCTGTATTCAGCCCCTGTTGTGGATGGTATCACTTACCAAATGTACAGCGACTGAATAATGCTTCAAAACCTCTTAAACATCATTCAAAAGTCAATTGTCTGGAGAGAGGGAGTCAGGCATGTGCACTAAGTATGGATACTTTTGGCATCATTGGGCAAAAACTCCATAATAATCTTTCAGCATATTGTAATTCAAGTGTTTTGAGAGAAAACTAGACTCCTGCACCTCCTCATGGCTCTGGTTACAGGCTTTAAATAATCTAGCCTGTGACAGGAGACTTTGACCAATCACAGGTCATTTCAGAGAGAGAGCATCCCTATTGGCTGTGCTCCAGCTGGTGGGCGGTGCTTGGTATTTCCTCAACAGATCTCAACATGGCTTCAGGTCACAAACTCTCTCATTTAAATCTAAACAGTAACTACAAGATGTTTCTGAAAACATTTGAGGTGAGAAATAGTCATTACAGTAACAGATTATTGATTCATATTTGATCAGCGCTGCCTAGTTTGACTGTTTGGTCGGAGGTTGGGAGTGATTGGCTATTCTACTCACTGCTGCTTTAAATGAAAGTAGCAATAGAACAATTTAAAATTACTCCATTGCAAGTAAAACTCAATTCAAAGTACTACGTAAGTAAAAGTACAGATGTATCATCCACAAAATATAAAAAGTACAATATTTATTTCACAATAAAATGGCCCCTGAGAGTGTTATACTATCATACATATCATTATTAGATTGTGACTGATGCATCCTCAGGGCTGAGTTGTTGCTAGTTTGAACTACTTTACATTTTGGTCATTTTAATCGAAAGGGTCACAAAACAAATGTAAGGGGTCATGAGATGACGATGGGGCTGTAAAGACAGGAAAATCAATTTATGATGGCATATTAGGTTAAAAAATGTCTAATAATTATGGAGCCAGGGAAGGGGAAATATAGATTTCTTTTCGTGATTTTGTTTTTCAAAGATTTTGTCATGCTCTGCTATCAGATTATAGTGACTGTTTTATAAAAATAACTTTATTTAATCATATTTGCTCCATTTCTACAAACTGCAGCTTTAAAATGAACTCCAATAATACAAATAGCACAGCAAGGTGGCCTCAAGAGACTGTATTTGAACAAAGGCAATGCACAAACCTTCATAATGACTAGCTTTACCAGCTTCAGCATTGCTGTTATGGAGTGTTTCCATCATTATTAGTACCAGAGTATGTGTATGTGTCACTGTAACATATGGGGATAACTAGCAACTGTAACAGGCAGCTCTGACTCCTCTGCTGGGTCACACAGGGACATGTGCTTATCAGTGAGACAGCAGTCAGACAAACATGGATTGGGGAACAGACTATTAAACCATGGGGTTGGTCGCATCTGTTACTCTGAAAATTTAAGCATGCTGAGAATGTGATTGCATAACAAACCAAGAACTGGGGCTACTGAGGTGATTCAGAGTTGTGCTGCAACAGACATGGAGAAAAAGAGTCACTTAAAAAAGTGGCTCTCGTGGACTGTTTATATTTGGTCTGGCTGTTATCTAACAGCATCAGCTAGAGGAAATATGAAATGTCTCCCTGCTGGACAATAAAACTACGTGGATCGTCTCTGAGATTATAAATGGCTAAAGGTGATATTCAATTTTATTTCTTTGGATTCAAATAATAAGGGGAACTGTGGATACACAGTGTGCTGAAAAAAAAACACAGACAGTGTTGAATAAGTCCCACAGGCAGTGTTGCCTGGTTTGGATGCTTAGATATCTAGATCCTTCTCTTTCAAAAAGAAAAAGCAGTCTGTAAGGTAATATTTTTGTCCATGCCAGTTTTATAGTCTCTAAACTGTGTTCATTAACTGTCTAGCTGTCAAAATCCAGAAAAGGAGATGTTTTTTTTTACCCAACCAGATTTTCTGGCACAATACTACACGACATGCCGACTACGATATACACTCTCAAAACAGTCACAGTTCAGTTAGGTTTAGGCAATAAAAAAAAAGCCTGGTCTCACCAAATGGTGTTTGAATAACACAACTTACTGACATACATAATTTATGTCCAAATATACTTATTTAAACCTAAACCATGATCTTTACTTAAACCTAACCAAGTAGTTTTGCGACTGTTCGTCCGTATGTGACGGTTTATATTGACTACTTAACTAACATGAAAAGCCTAACATTGTGACATGACAAACAAAACATAAAAAATAAAAGTGGCGTGCTACTTATATGCCCTCCCATGAGTTCACGGTGCAAAATCTATCTCTTCATCTCAGGGTGTGTCTTTTAGGAAATGGGTGTGTGTTGTAGTGAAGTGGTTGTGCTGTATAGTGAAGTTGGTGTGCCGTGTAGTAAAGTGGGTGTGTGCTGTAGTAAAATAGATATGTTGTATAGTAAAGTGTGTGTGTGTTGTAGTGAAATGAGTGAGATTTGTAGTAAAGTGGGTGAGCTGTGTGGTAAAGTGGGTGTGTGTTGTAGTAAAATAAGTGTGTTGTGTACTGAAGTGGGTGTGTGTTGTAGTAAAATAGGTGTGTTGTGTACTGAAGTGGGTGTGTGTTGTAGTAAAATAGGTGTGTTGTGTACTGAAGTGGGTGTGTGTTGTAGTAAAATAGGTGTGTTGTGTACTGAAGTGGGTGTGTGTTGTAGTAAAATAGGTGTGTTGTGTACTGAAGTGGGTGTGTGTTGTAGTAAAATAGGTGTGTTGTGTACTGAAGTGGGTGTGTGTTGTAGTAAAATAGGTGTGTTGTGTACTGAAGTGGGTGTGTGTTGTAGTAAAATAGGTGTGTTGTGTACTGAAGTGGGTGTGTCGTGTAGCCTGCTAGACTGGAGATACACCCTTCTCATTTTTGGG
Organism: Pterois miles; assembly: GCA_947000775.1. Taxonomy (NCBI): domain Eukaryota; kingdom Metazoa; phylum Chordata; class Actinopteri; order Perciformes; family Scorpaenidae; genus Pterois; species Pterois miles. The sequence goes on along the minus strand of CAMQGK010000568.1, from coordinate 3,108,738 downwards.
CACATATCCAGTCTGGAGGTACTACTCTGGGCTGAAAAAGTACTTCAACCTGTGCATGTTTAACAAGTAAAAACATGAATCTAGAGTTTTAGTCATAGTTTATTTTCTCCCAGTTGACCATTTACTCAAACAAAAGGTAGAAAAGAGAGAAATACAACAAATTGCAATATTATTCATCATGAAGTATCACCATTCAGTGGAACTGGGAAAGCCAGTCACAGGTGGGAGCATCAGACATCACAGCTCAATAATGTGTTATGTGTAGGGAGTCACATTAAGTTTTAATGGAACAAGGGTCTGAAAAGTGTCCATAACATGGACTGATCACCACAATCATTTTGGACTGGTATCATTTTTGCTCAGCTAATAAATGTACCAGTGAGCTACTTAATGATCTTATAGTTTATAGAAGTTACCACTGTTGAACGCAGCATTTGCTCATGAGGATCTTCTGATAATGTAAAGTAGGTGACTGCTAGTGGCGAACGAAAGGTCGTTTAAGGACACTGCTACTCTGTCACATGGATAGATGAAGATTATACAAGACCCCAAGTGATTAATGGCGGATCCACTTTAGTGTGCTTCATTAGTCGCGTCCATACTGTACTCCAGTTTGACGAGCTTGGCTTGCGGCCAGGCTGCAGTTAACAGCAGCGTATTAAGGTTGGGCCCAGCAGCTACTGTCTCACTGTTTGTCTTACAAGGACGGCGGACAAGGACAACAGTTTTTAGTTACTGCATGTATCTGGATGATCACCAAACAATCATCATTGTCTCCTTTGATACAGTTGTACCGTTATTTGTATTTAACTGAACTGAGCTGGGGCTGCACGGTGGTGCAGTGGTTAGCGCTGTTGCCTCACAGCAACAGGGTCGCAGGTTCGATTCCGGCTTGGGACTCTTCTGTGTGGAGTTTGCATGTTCTCCCCGTGTTAGCGTGGGTTTTCTCTGGGTACTCCAGCTTCCTCCCACAGTCCAAAGACATGCTGTTTAGGTTAATTGATGACTCTAAATTGCCCGTAGGTGTGAATGTGAGCGTGAATGGTTGTCTGTCTATATGTTGTCTGTCTCTATGTGCCCTGCGATGGACTGGTGACCTGTCCAGGGTGAACCCCGCCTTCGCCCAATGCCAGCTGGGATCGGCTCCAGCCCCCCCGTGACCCCTAACGGGAAAAGCGGTTGACAATGGATGGATGGATGGATGAACTGAGCTGTTGAACTTAGTGTACAAAAATGTAAATAAATAAATAAATGAGTCATTAAATGTAGCAAAAATAGTATTAAAAATAAATGTAGCCATTAATTAATTGATAAAGTGGCACATATATTGATATTTGTTTTAATTTGATTATTTATTTATTCATCTATGTATTAATCATTACTCTTCTGTTTAATTTTCCCTTTTATTTATTTATCTTTATTTATATCAATTTTTAAATGTATCTATTTTCACATGTATTCATATTTTTATTTTTTATTTCTGTATTTTAATGTACAAGTTGGAAGTTAAAGGGTCAGTTCACCCAAATCAAGACGCAAAAGAAACATAACCTAGTCTCTCACAGCTGTGGAAACATGTATAATTAGGAAAATAATGTCCCAGCTACTCAGTCTACCAAAGTTTTACCTAACAGCTTATTTTGCCTATTACTATTTATATATAACCCACTGAGTCTAAACTGATTTAGTTCCATTTTCAGATCCTGCACTTGAACCTGAAGCTCCCCACCTGCTGTGCATTAAGCCATGGCCATTGAGGATGTTCAGTCGTGACTGTCTGCCAGGTGTCACTTATTTTCTTGTAAGTGATTAACCAGACACCTGGTTAATCACTTACACAGGTGTCTCATTTCAGTTCTAAAAGAATACACCACTATTTAACAGGAGATAACAAGAGCAGCAGCACCGAAGCTCCAGCGCCTGACGGTTTAGCTGAACAGATTTAAGTTTGTGCACAGCAGCAGTTTTGGCAACAGGTCCAAATGTCTTTACCCTACATCTGTCCTTCAAACCTGCAGGCTACACCTGCTTCACTGTAGTCAATTCAAAGCCCTTCTTGTCTTCTCTTCTGCATTTGACATACGTTTGGATTGTAATTATACAAAGGATTGTTTTATATCCATGTCTAATAAATAATAACATGCCTTCATAAATTAACATTGATTGTTGTCATGTCCCTTCAGTCTTCCCCATCCAACACAGTGGCCAGATATTGATTAGCCAAACATCTCTATATATCTGATTGAATCACATTAGTTAATCTCGGTAAATAACCAACGTGTTAATAGACAACTGTTTGATCTACAGGCTGAGATTTAGGTGGAGACGACAGTCTGGATTCTGCTATAACGTTAATGTAAGACTGAATTACTTTGCTTTTCATCATTTTCTCTTCTGTGACAGTAAGTTTCTTTCTCCCAAAAGGGAGCACAGCCTTGGAGATGAAGCCATTCTGGTCTGGTCTATAGCTTGGAGCTATAAAGTCCCCCTATTTTATCTTTTTAGGACATGGCAGGGGAACTAATCAGAGATCAGTGTTTTTGGATTTATTGTTGGTGCAACCAACTCCACAGCAACTCTTAATCATAGCGTTATTACTGTTTGCGGTTTGCTTAAAGTACAAATAAAGTACTTCACACAAAAGTGTTCACATAATATATTTCATACATTTAATTTCATGATGTAAATAAGAAAAAAGCAAGATCAAAAATTAGAAATAAACAGTTGCAGCGCCCCCTCGCTTGGTCCACACCCATCTTTGAACTCAGCCTTCATTTTGATCTCAACTACACACCTGTAACGTGTCAGCTATCATGCTGACAATATCTGTCAACGTTTCTGCTACAGCAGGTGTCTCCAGGACCACATTCTGCCATGATGAGTCACACACAGACTCACAAGGTGAAAACAATGCCAGCGTCGCTGTCGTGGCCGGTAATGATTAACCGTCTTTCCAATCTGTTGACATATGACAGTTTGTTGGAGTGTGGCCATAGCATAAATGTATTAATACTAAAACGCGTCAAAATAAGCCTCAAAGGCTCAACGAATATGCTTCATAGACACATTAACTTGGTATAAAAGATAAAGGGGAGTGATTTCACTCAACTTCAGCTATCAGAAATAATCAGTTTTAACAGAAGTTAACTTGCGTTGAATCCGCCTTAGGGCACCACTCTTCAAAGAAGGGAAAATTGACAACCAATTAGTGAGTTCAGTCTCAACTGTGGAAGTTCCCACTGTGTTCTTGGCTCATGTACAGTGACCATAATGTTTTATCCAAAACCACATGATCAAGTGCTTTATAAATAAAAGGTTTATTAAACTACTAACAACAGCTCCAGCAGGGGACCCCAAACTTCCCTTTCCCGGGCCACATTAATCAGCTCTGACTGGGGGATCCCGAGGCGTTCCCAGGACAGTGTAGAGGTATAGTCTCCCCACCTAGTCCTGGGTCCTCCCAGCTGGTGATGCCTGGAACTCCTCCCGAGGGGAGGCGCCCCGAACCACCTCAACTGGCTCCTTTCAACACAAAGGAGCAGCAGCTCTGCTCCGAGTCCCTCACAGATGGCTGAGCTTCTCATCCGATCTCTAAGGGAGACGCCAGTCAGAAAATCAATTTCAGCTGCTTGTACCTGCGATCTCGTTCTTTCGGTCATGACGCAGCCCTCATGATCATAGGTGAGAGCAGGAACAAAGATTCGAGGAAGACAAAGCTTTTCCCTCTGGCTCAGCTCTCTGTAAGTCACAACTTTGTGGTAGTTTGTTTGGTCAGTTTCACTACAACAAGAGTTACAGGGGTCAAGTGTTTTCTTTTATCTATTTATTTGTTCATTTGTTACCTCAATGCAGAAAATGACAAAGCTCCCGCCAGCATTGTCTTTAAATTAAATTATTTATTTATTTATTTGTTACCTCAACGCAGAAAATGAAGACGAGTGCCCACGAGCATTTCTTTTATCTATTTATTTATTTATTTATTTATACCTCATGGTGAGGATGGCCTCTGTGTGAGGCGAAGGTATTGAAAGACGCATATACACATTTTCCTTCATGTTTTTTCTGAGTGATTTTATGAACATAATGCTGACATCGGTATGCATTTATACTTTATCCTCATATTATACCTGTTGTACATTTCACTTTGCCAGTGTTATCAGATAAATCCTAAAGATTGCTGTTTCAGATGTCCCCTCAGACGGACAGCCTCTCACGTGTTCTTTTTGTGTTCGTTCATAAACATATATAAATACTAATATTGTAGAAGTTACAGGCAAGTAGAGACGAACAACTTCTAACTCGGACTACCAGTGTGGGAAAAACAACCAAAACAAACGAGCCGAAACGATAAAGAAGAAAATGTTGGAGGGTCTGCGTGGATACGACCTGCAGCCTCACGTTAAATCCAACGTGGTAAACACTACACATGCAGTAAAGTATGGAAACACTTTGGGTTTCACACATTGTAGGAAAAGCAGAGCTCACGGCTAAAGCTGCATGCGTGTATGTACGTGTACGATTCATGATCTAGTGTTAAAAAAAAAGTTAACCAAATCACAATAAATTGCATGACTTTAATCTCGGAAAGTCTTCCCTCCCTTGGCTCCTAATTGTTATTTTTATTTATTTTATATAACTACAATGGCCCTAACACGGTGCCATTTCAAGTCTCGCTGTTCCTAGACTAAGAACACACTGAATTAAATAAAGCTGTTTGTTGGGACTTTGTGTTGAGCTCATTCCAAAAATCCCTTTTTATTTTGGCAATTTACTGACCTGATAACATCCCTGGTGCATATCATCCTCTATATTTCTTAAATAGAAAGCAGAAATGCCTGAAAAAATAAGCTCGATTTTTTTTTTTCTTTTTGGAGGAATTATCTAATCCATCATTTGCCGCAGGAGAAGAATAACAGCTGAAAGTGTGAAATGATGCACAAAATGACTGGCAAAGCAAAAGCAAACAAAGGTAGACTGAAGGCGTCGTTCGTCACATCCTTGTCTGCTTTGGCTCTGTGTCACGCTGACTGCCAGCTGAGTGTGACAAATCTGACGGGCTGAATCTGGCTAGGCATCAACTCTAGTGTGGAGAGGCCGGATGTGCAGACAGACAGACAGGATGAGGGGCAGTGATGGACAGACGGATGGACACACTGAGAGGGTGGAAAAGAGACAGACATGCAGTTGACGTTAATAACATGGAAGGACGGTCTCTCTCTCAGAGCTGCAACAATGGACATGGGCTACTTTAAATCGGACAGGTGGCTGCTCTAATCCAGATGTTTAACTTTTAACCCCCTGAGACCCATAGGAACGCAGGCAATCCCAACAAAGTTTTGCATTTTTCAGAGGCTATAGCAGGCTCTGTCTTCAGAGCTACAAGCTACAGATGCCATATGAAACTAGAAAACCTAAGGAATCCATTGGTACCAACCATGTCATACCTCATTGGCGGTAAGGAGATTAAATAATGCTCCACACCTACGCTAAATTTTGCTAAGGAAAAACTGACATTATCATTTTCAAATGGTTCTATGGATATCCACAAGTCTCCTCTTTACAGACCTGCCCACTTTATGAGAATCACATGCAGTTCAAGGAAACATACAGTTTTTTAAGTACAGTAATATTATCTATGTTATCTTAACCTATTCTAAAATGGTGTGTTTGAATACCTCTTTATACTGGGGTCCATAAACAGTCTTGAATCACAGAAATTGGGTATCACTGTAAAGCTGAGACCATTGTGGATCCAAAGAGCCCAACTGTATTCATGTGTGATGATTTAAGTACCCATAGGATCCCTTTCATTGCCGTGAGACCATTTTTTTGAAAGGTGACCTCGCTGTATAAAATGACCTGTTGTGGCTGTAAGGGGGTTTCTCAGCAGTTTCAAAGTAATCACCATCCAGTTGCAAAACAATGCTGTTCTTACAGAACTTTTCAAAAGTTTTTGATACCAAATCACACATCTTGTTGTCTTAATGTGGTATTTTGGAGGAATTAATGATCATTTTATCAGTGTCTCAAGGTAAAAAATGATTAAATTTAGCACCAAATATGTGTAACAAATGGTATCAACCCAAAAGTAAAAACAACAGTGCTGAGCTACATCTCATCACCTTTCGGTGTTGTCGCCCCGGGGGGGGGGGGGGCTCAGTTTGTTGGGGGTTGGGTTGGGGGCGGGGGGGCCCCCGTTTCAGTCCCCACATGGACCAAAAACTGAGTGTGGATTGGTTGCTGGGGGGGTGGGAGTTTTCCTCTTCGGCCCTCCCCAGGGGCCCCCCAGCAAGGCACCAAACCCCCCACCCCCCAGGGCGCTTGTCAGGAGCAGCCCCATCACTCTGACATCTCTCCATTACTGCATGTGTGTGTGTTTGTGTGCATGTACCATGCTTATAAGTTAAACAGAGTGTAAATTGTATTTCCCCACTGTGGGACTAATAAAGGTTGATCTTCACTTCTATGTGACATCTACTAGTGACCTGCTATCTCCCCCTAAACACCCCTACAAAGACAATACTTTTACAATAATTGCGGGTCTCAGAGGGTTAACAGCCACAACAAAGAAGAACAAAAACAGGCTACAGAGATCAAGAACATGGACAGACACAAAAAGATAAATAAGTGTACCAGTAAACACGGATGGACAACTCCAGATGTGTTTAAACACTATCGGCCCCAATCTGACAATCCATACTGACGGACGAGCTCCACACAGACTATAAAGACAGAAGAGCCATTGGGCGAAATTAGCCTATACTTCCATAAAGAGACAACTGATCAAAGGCCTGTCCTCAAGGGCTCTCCAAGGATTTGCTTTAAACGTCTCCTGATGTGCTATTCAGTAGCCGAGCTGATTGGCTCTGCTTCCTGAGCATCAAACCCAGACAAGAGATGGGACAAGACTGGACGGATTAGAGCAGAACTCAAAACAGAGATTGTCTGTAGGCAAACACTGGGCTCATACATATGATGTCATTTTATTGAGCCAAACAACAGATGTAAAGTGGACGTTAAGTGATGAGCTGCAGACGGCCCTGCTTAACATCAGACTTTGTTACATGGCCACCAGCACAGGCCTGCTGCTGGCGATACCGTAAACTACTTCCACCGGACTGGCTGCCATGGCAACACACAACAGGATTTTTTTTATGTCAAGGTAATCTGTCTTATTAGTTTAAATGACAGCGTAAGACTGCAAAAATGAGAGAGAGAAGAAAGGCTTCTGCTGCTGTGGATTGACCACATTTTTCTAAATTCGGATGTTGCAGATGATTAATGTTATAGCGTCTTTGTCACAAAAAGGAAGAGAATGATTACCTGGAAGTGCTGAGGGAACTATAAAACCATTTCCTTTGGGATTTTTTATACTTAATTGGCAATAGGGCTGGTACGATTCACCTCCACCACCTTCATCTCCCAATTCGATCACGGTACTTGGTTGCCGATTCAATAATTGTAATCTGTGTTAGTGAGCGCTTCTCCTTTGCTGCAATAATCCATCCACCTCACAGATGTGGCATATCAAGATGCTGATTAGACAGCATGATTATTGCAAAATAAAAGGCCACTCTAAAATGTGCAGTTTTATCTGAGACATTTACAGTATTAGGCACTGAACGGGGGGGTCAGAAAACCAGTCAGTATGTGGTGTGACCACCATTTGCCTCACACAGTGCCACACACCTCCCTCACATAGAGATGATCAGGTTGTTGATTGTGGCCTGTGGGATGTTGGTCCACTCCTCTTCAATGGCTGTGGGAAGTTGCTGGATATTGGCAGGAACTGGAACACGCTGTCGTATAAGCCGATCCACACCATCCCAAACATGGTAAATGGGTGACATGTCCGGTGAGTATGCAGGCCATGCAAGAACTGGGATGTTTTCAGCCTCCAGGAACTGTGTACAGATCCGTGCAACATGGGGCCGTGTATTATCATGATGCAACATGAGGTGATGGCGGTGGATGAATGGCACAGCAATGGGCCTCAGGATCTCATCACGGTATCTCTGTGCATTCAAAATGCCAGCAATAAAATGCACCTGTGTTCGTTGACCATAACATACGCCCCACCGCCACCACGGGCCGCTCCATCCGCAACACTGACATCAGCAAACCGCTCACCCACATGACGCCATACACGTTGTCTGCCATCTACTCTGTACAGTGAAATGCGGGATTTATCCGTGAAGAGGGGTGGCTGGTCTCAGACGATCTTGCAGGTATAGATGCCGGTTGTGGAGGTCCTGGGCTGGTGTGGTTATATGTGGTCTGCGGTTGTGAGGCCGGTTGAATGTACTGCCAAATTCTAGGAAACGCCTTTGGAGACAGCGTATGGTAGAGAAATGAACATTCATCTTGACATGCCACACCTGTGAGGTGGATGGATTCATTTCAATAGTTGGGAGAAATAGGCCTTTTGTGTACGTAGAAAAAGTCTTAGATCTTTGACTTCAGCGCATAAAAAAAGAAACAAAAACAAAAGTGCTGTGTTTATAAATTTGTGCCGTGTATATATAATTTTTAAAAATCCTAATATCAGAATCAGCATCAGCCCCAAAAATCTCGTATATTATGTTTAATGATTAATGTTTATTCAGGCTGTATTAACATGCATGGACTGTGATTAATTAATTAATATCAAATATTTACTGTCTCTTGCTTTTAACAGTACACAACCTTATTATGTACAGTGTATATAATGAGATTATGTACACTAAATAGTAACAGGGAGGAGGGATAAGGACAACAGCTGTCAGAAGGGGGCTTTCTCTAATGTGCTTCTGACATTATATTTTCAATATTTCCATGTTTAAAAACACTAATTACAACTAATTAGCAGATAAATCAATTTCTGTGTATTTGCCAGCTGAAAAGTAACAATAAATTGTAGTACTGAATAAATAAATATATTAAAGTACATTAAAATAATGAAATTATTAATAACAGGGCAGTATTTTTTTTGTTTGACACTTTTGAAATATCTGCGCTAAATCAAGGAATAACATTTTTGATTGACGATTATGATTATTGGCAAAAAAAAAACAAAATTCAAATGATTATGATTATCTAAATATTTGTTTTGATTAAAAGAAATCTTGGTAGTTTTAATGATGTATGGTGTTAGGAAGTTAAACAGGTCATAATTCTCTATTATCTATTTTATATTGCTGTGAAAACATCTTCTACAAACTGTATTTACTAAAGTTTCTCGCCAAAGATTTCATTTCACGAGATTACATCTGAACACATCATGATGACGTTGTAATTTACCTTCGCCCGACACTCCTTTTTCCTGAGCAGAGCTTGAACACCTCATCGGCACCTCCGTTAATGTTAGCTGTGCCTGAGGACTGAGCTGCCCACCGGCTGCTGACAGGCAACATTACAAACTCTCCTCCTGTTGATTTCCACACAGATTTGTTGTTCTCAGTGTCACATTATCGGAAAAAAAAATGTTTAGTGGAAGTAATGCCATGCTTTTGAGCACTTTTTTTATCTCTTAGCCGTGGCTCCGGTCCCAAACAAACGGAAACATGACAGCGTGCGTATTCGGTCGGAAAGCATCAAAGAAGAATCAGTAGTTATGGAGGTATGAGATGCCAAGGAATCGACGCTTCTCTATTCCCATCACTAGCGTTTTCCCTGTCTGCCAAAGTGGAGGATGTCCTGATGATGTTATCTCCCACTGCCAAAAATTTACCCACATTTGGCGGGTGGTGGATGCTAATTTCAGACCCTGATTAATAATTTAAAAAATGCATTATAATAAATGATAATAAATAATTCATTTATGACAATAAACAATACACACATAAATAAAATTATATTGAAGTAATAAAGATATAATATTTCTGAAGTAAAGCAGCCATTATGTAGTTTGCCAAATAAAAGCAATTTCATTTTCATTTTCTATTGATATAATGCTTATTTCCACAGTTGGACTGTGATTAAGGGCTTTCTTAATTGCTTCAGCTAATATTTCTTGTGCTCCAAATGGCACAGAAACATCTCCAGCCTCTTACCTCTAACAGCTAAAGGCAGTACATCACTAAGAATAAGAAGCCGGCAAACATGTTTTGCACAAGACTAATATAGAATATTAATAGAATATATAGAATATTAAGTTATAAACGGTTCAACTGTCATTGTCACTCTTCTTCATATTTGGGAATATAGACAAAGGAGCGAAGCAATCACCTTTTTTCAACCAGTGCCTTTTGATCTCCTACAGTCAACCACGAACTATTCAATGAGATTCCTAAACATTAAATGGAAACTAAAGTGCCTGAAACACATTTACAGTGAAATGAAATATTAAGAAAAGGAGTCAATACAGAAAAAGGCCGAATGCCATCCTTTGAAGATGCTCTTATCAAGATCAAAAAAAAAAAAAAATGTGTTCAGTCTTGGATAAAATGACTTACATTCAATGAAACGCTGATGCCTTTAAAGGCCTCTCTGAAAAGAACAGATGCTTTACCTTCTTCTAAAATGAAGACGTGCATACACACAAAAATACAGACAGGAAAACAACCTTGCATGCTATTCAAAGTATGTGAAGATGATGAATATGCAGGTGTATTTGAATACAGAGACGCACACATGGAAAGATCACACAAAGAAGCACAGCATGTGCAAAATCAGCAGCTAGAGGCAGTGGAGACATTACAAGCTGCAGTCACGCAGCAAAAAGCCATCTCGTTCCTTCTGACTGGAGAAAATATCAAGAAAAATAAAAATAAAATCAGAGAGCACAGCCAACCAGAGGGACCTGCCTCCCCAGAGAGAGCCCTGACTGGCTGTCTGTTACCTCCCAACCCACATTATGTGGATTCAAAATTGCACATTCAACTTACAGTGATGCACAGTCACCCATGCTGAAAGCCTTAACATGCACACACACCTATAAACCATGAACACTAGTCAAGTGTTGGAATGATAATGTAATTTTAGTCTGGCTAGATGATGCTAAGACACACACACACACACACACACACACACACACACTCACTCACACACTCACACACACACACACACACACTTATCAATGGATCATTAAAAAGGAAAAAAAAAAAAACACAAGACAGAGTTTTATGCTAGCACAAAAATACTGGGGCTGTCAATCGATCAATCAAATATTTAATCGCAACTGTCTATAGTTAGGATTACTTGTAAATTAACCACATTTTTTATCTGTTTAAAATGCACCTTAAAGGGAGATTTGTCAAGTATTTAATACTCTTATCAACATAGGAGTGGACAAATATTCTGCTTTATGCAAACGTATGTATATATTTATTATTGGAAATCAATTAGCAACACAAAACAATGACAGACATTGTCCAGAAACCCTCTCAGGTACTACATTTAGCTTAAAATAATATGCTCAAATCATAACAAGGCAAACTGCAGTGCTGACTTGACTATGACTTGATCCAAACTGCATGTGATTATCATAAAGAGGGCATGTCTGTTAAGGGGAGACTGATGGTACTCAGAGAACCCATTTTCATTCATATATCTGGAGGTCAGAGGTCAAGGTACCCCTTTGAAAATGGCCATGCCAGTTTAGCCATTACGCTTATAATATTTATAATATTTTATTCTTCAGCACTGGCATTTTGGTAGAATATGACAATAGACTAGAAATGATTTTGTTTTACTTTTGTACAGCACTTATATGTGGATGTTTTACAAGCGTCCGGTAGTCACTCTCAGTCCAAAATGGCAGAGGAGTAGCTTTGTTGCTGGGCATTGATGTTGCAATAGAACAATCAATTGACTTTCACGTCTTGGCAATATAAGTTCTTTAGCTCTACTACTTAAAACTGAGATGGACAACCGAAAACACTACATTCCACATTTTGTTCAGCAAGATAATCTTCATAAATAAAAACCACTTTATGATTTTTGAATTTGTTGAAGTAAAAAGCATTCACGCTCTAAACGGACTACACCACGGTCACATGACTGGGCTGTAAAGGCAAATGAGTCAGTGTGATGATGTTTAGTAGTATCATTTAGCTGCTTCTTAGCAACCGCCATTTAAAAGACACATTAAGGCTTCAAAATTCACAAGTGGGCTATTTACTGACGTATTTTAGAACGTAGGATAAAACATTAAAATCTCTTAAACTTGTGCGAACCACAGACCTTATTTAAGGCAAAACACCCACTGACTTCCAGACAAGGGCACTGGAAGTGCTAAAACTCATTTTAAGACTCATTCCTGTAGCTTTCTATAGAGAGACAGTGGAGTAAAGTACCGTCAGAGCTGTGGCATTGTGGTTACTCCATATTTGAAATATGCAAAGGCTGCATGGTCGAGCTAAAACAGGCTTCTCTTTATATGAGGACAATCAGCAGCAAATTTAAGTATTCCCCATTTTGAGGGGGTCCCCTCAAAATGTCTCCTGGTCCCTTGACATCATTTTGGGAGCCACCGCTTCATGCCCCCAACCTCACTGGACCACAATGACATTTCAAACAGAATCTTAACGGAGACGGAGGTAAATAGGTCAGGCCTAATAGCTCATTCTATTATGCTCTAAAAGGACATTAGAGGTGACACTCTACATGAAGCAACTTGTTATGAGTCCTTAATCTCTCAGTTCAGTCTCTCAGCAGCCATAAAACTGTAGTGAGACAAGAAGCTGACTAAGGAAAATGAGTGTGATAATAATGCAGTTAAAGAAGTGCAGCGCAGAGTCCTTTTGGAGCTTCCCAGTCACTGATCTCATTCTGCATTAATCAGCCAAAGGTCATCGTTCCTATACATTAGGATAAACTTTTTTTTTCCCTCAGGATTTAATGAGCAGGGTTATTCCCTCTTGAGGCTCAGGCTCATTAAATATACGACCACTTTTGACCATATGTTGACATCAGCACCACAGCACAAGGGATGAGACACAGTTTAACATTTTCATACACTAAAGGGAAAGCGGTCTACATGCTCACTCTGAAGCCATTCTGGAAGTGTGAATCATGTCTGGAGCCTTTGCGACCGTGCATTCAGTGAAACTTGAATGTGCTAACTTGAAACACAGCTACAGTCTACAGAGAACAGATTGAGATAATAGAGTGCTGCAGGGATGTTGTATTTTTGTAGGCCAACCAGGAAGTAAGTATCGCCTTCATTCTCTAGACAAAAAGCCAAAGGGATCTTTCCACTGGGTTTGGGGTTATTGCAGAAAATGAGCTCTGTGGCAAACACACATTTATGACACTTACACGTTTTCTTTCTTCAGCAAGATAATCTACACAAATGAACACCACTTTATTTTGAAGTGTGAATACAATCGCCACAGGTAGAAAGCTAATATTAGGCTATCAATGAACTGCACAGGTTTATACTAGAAATGCTAATTTTGAATTATTTTTTTTCAACAGATCACCGACCCACGTTCACTGATTATTAACCATTAACCAACAAGATTTGTGCCTCCCATGCAGCGGTGTGCCAGCTGCAGTATATGAGCACAACAGACAACTGAATCAACAGTTCACCATCAGGACAGTTACTGTAGCAGCCACGGTGCTGCGTTCACTGTCTCCAGTTCACCATCTGGAGAGTTACTGTAGCAGCCACAGTGCTGCGTTCACTGTCTCCAGTTCACCATCTGGAAAGTTACTGTAGCAGCCACGGTGCTGTGTTCACTGTCTCCAGTTCGCCATCAGGAGAGTTACTGTAGCAGCCACGGTGCTGCGTTCACTGTCTCCAGTTCGCCATCAGGAGAGTTACTGTAGCAGCCACGGTGCTGCGTTCACTGTCTCCAGTTCACCATCTGGAGAGTTACTGTAGCAGCCACAGTGCTGCGTTCACTGTCTCCAGTTCACCATCTGGAAAGTTACTGTAGCAGTCAGAGTGCTGTGTTCACTGTCTCCAGTTCACCATCTGGAAAGTTACTGTAGCAGTCAGAGTGCTGTGTTCACTGTCTCCAGTTCGCCATCAGGAGAGTTACTGTAGCAGCCACGGTGCTGCGTTCACTGTCTCTCCCATGTGCCTCCCATGCAGCGGTGTGCCAGCCCAGTATATAGCACAACAGACAACTAGCAACAGTCACCATCAGGACAGTACTGTAGCACCACGGGCTCGTTCACTGTCTCCAGTTCACCATCTGAGAGTTACTGTAGCAGCCACAGTGCTGCGTTCACTGTCTCCAGTTCACCATCTAAAGTTACTGTAGCAGTCAGAGTGCTGCGTCCTGTCTCCAGTCGCCATCTAAGTACTGTAGCAGCCACGGTGCTGCGTCACTGTCTCCAGTTCGCCATCAGGAGAGTTACTGTAGCAGCCACGGTGCTGCGTTCACTGTCTCCAGTTCGCCGTCAGGAGAGTTACTGTAGCAGCCACGGTGCTGCGTCACTGTCTCCGTCGTCGTCAGGAGAGTTACTGTAGCAGCCACGGGCGCGTCCTGTCCCAGTTCGCCGTCAGGAGAGTTACTGTAGCAGCCACGGTGCTGCGTTCACTGTCTCCAGTTCGCCGTCAGGAGAGTTACTGTAGCAGCCACGGTGCTGCGTTCACTGTCTCCAGTTCGCCGTCAGGAGAGTTACTGTAGCAGCCACGGTGCTGCGTTCACTGTCTCCAGTTCGCCGTCAGGAGAGTTACTGTAGCAGCCACGGTGCTGCGTTCACTGTCTCCAGTTCGCCGTCAGGAGAGTTACTGTAGCAGCCACGGTGCTGCGTTCACTGTCTCCAGTTCGCCGTCAGGAGAGTTACTGTAGCAGCCACGGTGCTGCGTTCACTGTCTCCAGTTCACCATCTGGAGAGTTACTGTAGCAGCCACGGTGCTGCGTTCACTGTCTCCAGTTCACCATCTGGAGAGTTACTGTAGCAGCCACGGTGCTGCGTTCACTGTCTCCAGTTCACCATCTGGAGAGTTACTGTAGCAGCCACAGTGCTGCGTTCACTGTCTCCAGTTCGTCGTCAGGAGAGTTACTGTAGCAGCCACGGTGCTGCGTTCACTGTCTCCAGTTCGCCGTCAGGAGAGTTACTGTAGCAGCCACGGTGCTGCGTTCACTGTCTCCAGTTCGCCGTCAGGAGAGTTACTGTAGCAGCCACGGTGCTGCGTTCACTGTCTCCAGTTCGCCGTCAGGAGAGTTACTGGAAAGTTACTGTAGCAGTCAGAGTGCTGCGTTCACTGTCTCCAGTTCGCCATCTGGAAAGTTACTGTAGCAGCCACGGTGCTGCGTTCACTGTCTCCAGTTCGCCATCAGGAGAGTTACTGTAGCAGCCACGGTGCTGCGTTCACTGTCTCCAGTTCGCCGTCAGGAGAGTTACTGTAGCAGCCACGGTGCTCGTTCACTGTCTCCAGTTCGTCGTCAGGAGAGTTACTGTAGCAGCCACGGTGCTGCGTTCACTGTCTCCAGTTCGCCGTCAGGAGAGTTACTGTAGCAGCCACGGTGCTGCGTTCACTGTCTCCAGTTCGCCGTCAGGAGAGTACTGTAGCAGCCACGGTGCTGCGTTCACTGTCTCCAGTTCGCCGTCAGGAGAGTTACTGTAGCAGCCACGGTGCTGCGTTCACTGTCTCCAGTTCGCCGTCAGGAGAGTTACTGTAGCAGCCACGGTGCTGCGTTCACTGTCTCCAGTTCGCCGTCAGGAGAGTTACTGTAGCAGCCACGGTGCTGCGTTCACTGTCTCCAGTTCGCCGTCAGGAGAGTTACTGTAGCAGCCACGGTGCTGCGTTCACTGTCTCCAGTTCACCATCTGGAGAGTTACTGTAGCAGCCACGGTGCTGCGTTCACTGTCTCCAGTTCACCATCTGGAGAGTTACTGTAGCAGCCACGGTGCTGCGTTCACTGTCTCCAGTTCACCATCTGGAGAGTTACTGTAGCAGCCACAGTGCTGCGTTCACTGTCTCCAGTTCACCATCTGGAAAGTTACTGTAGCAGCCAGAGTGCTGCGTTCACTGTCTCCAGTTCACCATCTGGAAAGTTACTGTAGCAGCCACGGTGCTGTGTTCACTGTCTCCAGTTCGCCATCAGGAGAGTTACTGTAGCAGCCACGGTGCTGCGTTCACTGTCTCCAGTTCGCCATCAGGAGAGTTACTGTAGCAGCCACGGTGCTGCGTTCACTGTCTCCAGTTCACCATCTGGAGAGTTACTGTAGCAGCCACAGTGCTGCGTTCACTGTCTCCAGTTCACCATCTGAGTTACTGTAGCAGTCAGTGCTGTGTCACTGTCTCCAGTTCCCATCTGAGTTACTGTAGCAGTCAGTGCTGTGTCCTGTCTCCAGTTCGCCATCAGGAGAGTTACTGTAGCAGCCACGGTGCTGCGTTCACTGTCTCCAGTTCGCCATCAGGAGAGTTACTGTAGCAGCCACGGTGCTGCGTTCACTGTCTCCAGTTCGCCGTCAGGAGAGTTACTGTAGCAGCCACGGTGCTGCGTTCACTGTCTCCAGTTCACCATCTGAGAGTTACTGTAGCAGCCACGGTGCTGCGTTCACTGTCTCCAGTTCACCATCTGAGAGTTACTGTAGCAGCCACGGTGCTGCGTTCACTGTCTCCAGTTCACCATCTGGAGAGTTACTGTAGCAGCCACAGTGCTGCGTTCACTGTCTCCAGTTCACCATCTGGAAAGTTACTGTAGCAGTCAGAGTGCTGTGTTCACTGTCTCCAGTTCACCATCTGGAAGTTACTGTAGCAGCCACGGTGCTGCGTTCACTGTCTCCAGTTCGCCATCAGGAGAGTTACTGTAGCAGCCACGGTGCTGCGTTCACTGTCTCCAGTTCGCCATCAGGAGAGTTACTGTAGCAGCCACGGTGCTGCGTTCACTGTCTCCAGTTCACCATCTGGAGAGTTACTGTAGCAGCCACAGTGCTGCGTTCACTGTCTCCAGTTCACCATCTGGAAAGTTACTGTAGCAGTCAGAGTGCTGTGTTCACTGTCTCCAGTTCACCATCTGAAGTTACTGTAGCAGCCACGGTGCTGCGTTCACTGTCTCCAGTTCGCCATCAGGAGAGTTACTGTAGCAGCCACGGTGCTGCGTTCACTGTCTCCAGTTCGCCGTCAGGAGAGTTACTGTAGCAGCCACGGTGCTGCGTTCACTGTCTCCAGTTCGCCGTCAGGAGAGTTACTGTAGCAGCCACGGTGCTGCGTTCACTGTCTCCAGTTCGCCGTCAGGAGAGTTACTGTAGCAGCCACGGTGCTGCGTTCACTGTCTCCAGTTCACCGTCAGGAGAGTTACTGTAGCAGCCACGGTGCTGCGTTCACTGTCTCCAGTTCACCATCTGGAGAGTTACTGTAGCAGCCACGGTGCTGCGTTCACTGTCTCCAGTTCACCATCAGGAGAGTTACTGTAGCAGCCACGGTTCTGCGTTCACTGTCTCCAGTTCACCATCTGGAGAGTTACTGTAGCAGCCACGGTGCTGCGTTCACTGTCTCCAGTTCACCATCTGGAGAGTTACTGTAGCAGCCACAGTGCTGCGTTCACTGTCTCCAGTTCACCATCTGGAAAGTTACTGTAGCAGTCAGAGTGCTGTGTTCACTGTCTCCAGTTCACCATCTGGAAAGTTACTGTAGCAGCCACGAGTCTGCGTTCACCGTCTCCAGTTCACCATCTGGAGAGTTACTGTAGCAGCCACAGTGCTGCATAGAGTGTTGCAGACATGTAGCCACTTTCCCAGTAAACCTCACATTTACTTTAGTTTAGCAGGTTGTCAGATGTTTGTCTGCCGGGTTAATGATAGCAACTGTCTGAAAAACAGTGCATGTTTGGCCTACGTTTAACAGCTGCTTGCGTTGCTGGTGGCTTTGTGCCCGTTGTAGCGTAACTTCAGTGAGTTTCTGACAGACTGTGTGTGTGTGGTGGTGAGGGTGGGTTTGTTGGTGGTGTTATAGCTGTGAACGTAGCTTTAGCAGACAGTTGTGTACAGTTTATTTGTCAGTGAATAAATACTGCGAGGCTACAAGCTACAACTCCTCAGCTGGAAGCAACTTCCTGTATCTGTGCTGACTCTCTCTTAAGGATTTTCTCCTTGAAATGATGAGCCGCTACTTTGTGTTTCTCTCAGATTTTTTAATATATTATTATTATTTCTTTTAACCACTTAACCACTAGCTTTAATCAGGTAAAATGCTTAATACCGGTTATCAGTTAAACAGTCAATTATTAAATTAAGTTATTAAATAAGTCCCTAGTTTATACAATGAAGCTGTAAAGGCGGATGAATCAGCGTGATGACGTTAAGCAGCCTCATTTAGCCACTTGTTAGCAACCGCCTTTTTTAAGACACAAAGGTTTCAAAATTCACGAGTGGGGATATTTATTGATGTATTTTATACCTTACAAAAAAATGCTGATATCTCTTCAGCTTGTGTTAACCACAGAATTTATTTCAGGAATCTAACTAAAAACTCACTCATACAATAATAATACGGACTAAAATAATAAAAGCGCTAACATCCTTTTACCTCCTTATAGACTCAAATGAAGCAAATGATTCTTCTAAAAATAAAATGCGAAATAACTGATTTTTCCCACCCCTATTACTTGGAAGTGATTAATTAGAAAGAAATCAACAGATTAATCTATAAAATCAGTAAGACAGACTATTCTCTCTATTATAAATAAACTAAAAGTTTGGAAATTTGTGTTTTGGTTGTATTTCTCTGTTTTCAGATTTTTTTGTTGACCTGAACAGCAACTATCTGGGATATAACACATACTTGTAAACACATTTTTTCCCTCTTGTGAAGTCATTCTCCACCACATTCAATTAAAACACACTGACAGTAATCATGGCGACATTATCACCCCCTCAAACAATCAGCAAGAAATAAGACCCATTGTTTTGACCCGTGATTGCAACATCTCCCTTTTTGCAAATTAAAGAAATTTTGGAATAGCCACAAATCCAACAACGCTCAAGTCAAAATCCAAAGAGCTGTAATTATGTTGAGGGACAAAGAACAGAAGGCTCATAAATTATCAGCATGCATCAGTCTACACTGACACAAGGTCACTGGAACTAATTTCTCAAGCAGCATTAAAATATTTGTTTCAAATTAGCACCTAGCATCTAATCCTGAGAGGAATTTCTCATTCATGCTTCATTAATTTCAGTGAAGTTTTTTGACAAGCATTTCAGCTTATTTTGTTGTTTAATCGAGGATGACAATACCGACTAATGACTAATGAGGGTGATTGTTGTTGAACATCAGTGTCCTGATTGACTGCAGTTTACTGTTGTCATCACGTAGACACAATTACACAGCTGTCAGCTAGACAACCTGTCTGTGTGTGGTGACAAGCACACAATTACATAAGTCCGGATTACTTGTCAAGTATTAAAGGCTATGGTTTACTTTGTGTGTGCTTGTGTGTGTGTGTGTGTGTGCCAACTAGGCCAGTGTATGCCTAGGCTTTATTCAGCACAGTAATCTAATCTAATCACACCGGCTAATTGTCTCAGCCTGATTCTCTACACTCGTCTGTCAGTCTGTCTGCTGCCTCGTTTTGTCTGTTCGCCAGGATACCTCCTTTCATTATTTTTATCTTCTCTTTCTCTTTCATTTCTTTCCCTAAAGTACTTTTAGTGTAAGGAATACAAACTACAGTAAACATTGCTATGGCTTTAACTGCCATAATTATGTATGTCATTATTTTATATGTTTGTTTACATGATATTTTATATGCAATTTCTTTTCTTGAATATTGCGTTTTTTTTTGTTAACACATGGGAACAATGTTTAAGTATCATGTTGTAGGGACACATTTAATTGAGGTAATTTCCTTCTAAAAGACATGTGAAGCAGCCAGAGATTTTATTCACCGCTCAAACACTGAAGTTTGAAATGTTTGCATTGCCCGTATGTTGAAGCTGTGTTCAAGTGGACTCGTTCCCTCTCAAGATATGTTAATTTTCTGCTTTGTTTCATTGCACTTATCAATGTTGCACTTATTTAACGTAACTGTATGTCTAAAGGTCGTGTGTGATGCAAATGTAATTTTTCTGTCCACGTTGGTGTATTTTGAAGAGTTCAACGGTGGATTTGATGACGGCGATGTTGACTCTGGTGCAGTTAAGAGATGATTAAATCCATCAGTAACAGAAGAACCACGGTGTTGTATATTTCCCGGAGTGAGTGATAATGGCTATTGTGCATTTTTTTTCCCATTTTTTAAAAGAGGATAAAACACACTGGAGGATGTAAAAGCTCTGGACAGCTTTACAATCGTTCATACAGGATGCTTTCAGCTCATATAGGCGAGTACTGGTTATGCACCATAACAATATTACACATTTGGGAAGTGGGAAATTTATGTTTAATTCATAAACAGGAGCCAGCTCGCTAACTAGGCTATTGAGCTCTTAAAGTTAAAGTAGCTACTGCCAAAGAGTATAGAAGCAAAGAGACAAAACTGCTTTTTTGACAACAGCGCTGCCGCCATTTTGGACTGAAATGCCAATGAGTCTGTGTCCATGGACGTATAAACAGACGTCTGATAGATAGATAGATAGATAGATAGATAGATAGATAGATAAATCAAATTCCCAGTGTGAATACTCTAATAGCCCTTATTAAACTGTGATGTCCTAAAATTTGTAAAATGAACAGCTGAATCGAGTTATTTTCCTCATCAAAATAAATGTGCATCAGATCCACAGGACTGCACCGCTCTGTGCGCTCATATGACATATAAGATAAGATAAGATAAGATAAGATGACCTGTATTAATCCCCGGAGGGAAATTAACTTAATTAACTTATATTTATGTCCATCGCTCACTTTATGCTCCTCTGGGAAGCAGCCGGGAATAAAAGTTTACTAAATAAATAAGTAAACAGGTGCACATTTATAATAGTTTCAATGTTCACCACAGGACATTTAGTAGAGACATTAAATATGATAATAGAATAGAAATAATTTAGTTTTACTTTAAAAAAGTAGTCGATATTAGAGGGAATTATGACCTGTTTAACTTCCTAACGTTAGCTCTATGCAGCTTCTAACATAATTAGAGCTACTAATTCCAACATTTTTTAAATAATAAAAATCAAATCATTGATTTCCTAATCATTTGAATTTTGTGGTTTTATGTGAATAACCACTATAGATATAATACCAAACTATAAGGATAACATTTAGTGTTTGACAGTTGGAATTTAGCACAACATGGAAGCTGCTCTGGGGCTGCACGGTGGTGCAGTGCTTAGCGCTGTTGCCTCACAGCAAGAAGGTCGCAGGTTCGATTCCGGCTTGGGACTCTGGTTATGGTTGACTCTGGCTATGGTTGTCTGTTTTCTATGTGCCCTGCGATGGACTGCCAACCTGTCCAGGGTGAACCCCGCCTTCGTCCAATGCCAGCTGGGATCGGCTGCAGCTCCCCCGCGACCCCTAACGGGATAAGCGGTTGACGATGGATGGATGGATGGATGGAAGCTGCTCTGTTTATTTACATGTGAATTTGCAATACCAATATTTTATGTCTAAAATCTAGGAATAATCATGATAAATAATCATGATCTGAATATTGACAATAATCGCATTTTGGTCATAACCGTGCAACACCAGTACGGATTTAATTTATTTGTTTCCTTAATCACCATTCTCTCTGTGTGTGTGTGTACAATCTTGAGACTATTCTGCCTATAAAACACCACGAACAACTCCAACAAGTTCCCTACATATGGTATGGAGTAAGAGAGAAAACAGGAAAGCGAAGAGAAGATGAGGTACTAAACTGTCGCCTAGCCTGAGGCTCTATCTGTATCACACTGCTATCACATCCTATATGATGACTCATGCTGTTTCCTATTTCCTTCTCAGGACCCCAGTAATGATACAGTATGCTTGCCCGGTAACAAATACCTCACTGGGACTCGGGCAGTGTGTGTGAATTCATATGCTCAACACACACACAGAATAAAACACGAACACACAGGTTGTCCCAGCGGTCTGAATCATATACGTGTCATCTTACAAACATAAACAGGGATTCTTTACCTCAAGCAAACACATTTGTTAAACACGCATCTCCTCCCTTTCTCTCTCTCTCTCTCTCCACACACACACACACACACACACACACACACACACACACAGTATATATCCATGAGTATCATTAAACCCTAACCAACCCCAGCCAGTATATGCCCATAACAAAGGTTCAGGGATGTGTTATTAGCGATAATGTGTACCTACACTGAGAAATTCCCACAGTGATGCCATAGCTCAGGGCTATGGCATCACTGTGTGTAGCTATAGATTCATATGCGGTTGTTTTCAGGCCATTTCTGCTTTGTGAGATAACACAGAGCGGAGAGGGAGGGAAGAAAGTGAGAGGAAAACAGGTTTGTTTGAACACGGGGACATGGGAGTGTGAATTACAGCGTCGAGCATGATAGTTTTAAAAGGAACACAAAACAATGGCGCCAACATTTCTGTATGGAACTTGGAAATAATGCGTTGATATTTAATATGTTACATAGAATAATAATTCTTAAGTATGAGTGACGTATAAGGTAAGGAAACTCTGGGATGCTGTTATATAAGAAGAGGTAAAAGAGGTACGTTATATAAGACGTATGAGAAGTACAACCTCTGCAGGTGCAACAGAGAATGACTAGGGTGACCGGGTGTCCCACTTTACAATGACTGCACAGCATTTTTATCCCTTGTCCCACGTATTGAGGCGATGTCCCTCATTTACATCGGCTCTAGTTTTCAAAAGTCAAAGCACTGCAGGAAAGTCGCTTTTTTAAAATCTGTCTTTTATCCAATGGCAAGTGAAGGAAGTAGGGAGGGCTGTCATCGTGGCGCTGTGTTTGCTGTCAAACTGAGCAGACGTGGGTCAAGTGCAGGTTAACGTTTCACCGTCTTTGCTACGCTACGCCCAACGGAGAGCAGAACACTGCGAGTCACCGCAAAGTCACAAGCTATGCAGCTCCAACCAAGCCGGTGGAAGGTGATTCTCTCAGTGTTTTGTGAAATTTGCTAGTTATTTTTCAATTCTACACACAAAGACAGTTCATGTGAGTCTCACGAGAAACGTTTGGCTCAAGAAGAGACATGTTGATCTATGGATGCATGTGGGCAAAGCACAGAGATGTTACAAGGTGCAGAATAGAAATGTTCATTATTTAGGTTAGATAGACATTATATTAAAAATTGCAGACTATCTCTCAGCCTTGGTGATGTGTCCCACATTGTCCCATGCAAACTCTCTGTCCCACATTTGGTTTGTTGGGATCTGGTGACCCTAAACATGATTGATTTGGGTGACTAGTCATGGAGAAACCTCTTCATCAGGATGGGAAAAGTGATAGACCTTTGAAGAGAGGCTGCTTGATTGCCAGAAAACAATAGCAAAAAAGCAAGTTATACTGAGCATGGTGGTGCAGTGGTTAGCACTGTCGCCTCACAGCAAGAGGGTCTAATTCAATTTATTTTATTTGTATAGCCCAAAATCACAAATCACAATTTTGCCTCAGGGGGCAGGTCGAATCCAGCTTGGGACTCCTGTGTGAAGTTTGCATGTTCCCCTGTGTGGGTTTTCTCCGGTTGCTCCGGTTTTCTCCGGTTGCTCCGGTTTCCTCCTACAGTCAGGTTAATTGATGACTCTAAATTGCCATAGGTGTGCCACAGATAAACATACATATCCCTACATTTGACTGCACCATGGTCTGACATTATTTACACACATTCAATCCATTTTCAGAAGTATTGTGTGTGCTTTGCTTCAAGATCTGTCCATATGAGCAATGTATTCCCTGTAGTCTCCCCACTTCACCGCATATTTCTCAGTCCTGTCCATCAAGTTGAAAGAGATTTGTTCATATGAAGCCACCTTTAGCAACTCTGTGAACCATTCCTTGACAGATGGCTCACCTGGCTTCCTCCAGTTTCCTCGTCATCGCAATATTGAACAATAACATCGCGTGCAGGCTTTGTCATTCCTCACCTCTGTTAGCCTAAGCTGAAAGGAAAGCAAGTAGCTATGAAGGAAATAAATTAGCGGGCAGGGGTAGGATAAACCAGGAGGAAGCTGCCGTACCGGAGTCTGGCTGGCTGATAAATGGATGTCTAGATGTCAGGCTGCTGCAGAGGAGAAGAGAGCAACAAGGGGACATCTGGAAATGCCTCAGTGCATGCTGCTGCAAGACAACTCCTTTGGTATACTGTACATACTGTATGTACATTTACACTCATGTATAGACAACTATATCCACGCTGAGGCACACACGCAGGGTTTGCAGCGGTAAGCTATTTATACAAACAAGCCAATCCAGCTCAGACAGGGTGAGCTGCAGTGGTATAAAAGATGGGGCTGTGGAGACAGGATGGGATAAACACTAACAACAGAATATAGAGAGGCTGCTGAAAATCTCATTAACTGTAAATTGAAAAACAGACTAAAAATGTCTTCCAGAGCAATAGCCGAGGCAGCTGCGTCACTTTTTCATCTTCTCTACAACTTTCACCGGTCGATACATCCCCACTTCCTCTCGCCTGGCCCCTCTCCTTCCCTCTCACACAAACAAATGTGTTCTCGGGGAGAGGTTGCACGGGTGTGTTCCTCCTGTAGTTTTGTCCTTCTCCAGTTTTACAGGAGGATGTTTATTACACAGACACATCATTTTGGCTGGATCCACTCCCAGGCGTGGGCCCCGCATGTATCAGTGGGCCCATTCCTCTCTTGATATACTGTATCCACTCTCATGCATGTACAAACATGCTTACCAGCATTGAGACCTTAAAAAAAGGGAGGATTTCAAAACTAAAGTAGGGGCGTCTTTGGGTCGTCCCCCATGAAAGTCATAGTTTCAGAGACTGTTTCCTGCTTTCTGGTGACTTTGAAAGAGTAAGTTCACTGCAACACCATTTTTATGTTAAACTTTTGATTTTACTTTTAACTCCCAGGAAAGAAAACTGAATAATTCACCGCTCTGGTGTGAACTTGGCATGTGAGTCTCATAAAGTAATATTCATCCATTCTGATTTATTTTTGCTCCAGCTTGAGTATTTCTTTCTCTAACTGCACTTCTCTCTCCTTCTCTGACTCGCCGAAGGTCCTTTCAGACACAACGCCACCACTGCGCTCTAAAGCCAGTTATTTCCAACGGATTTTTGCAGCATTTTGCAAAGCCCAACTTTGGGTGCTGCACACTGTAGCGAGCGCAGCTTAAACATGAGCTCAAACTGCGCTGTGTCATGAGCAAAGACTGCTCTTCTACTCTTCTCCTGGGAAACGACAATTGCTGCAGCTCTATAGTCGTCCGGGAGGAAACAGTAGGGATTATACACACTGTTAAGCTCCGGAAACAGGTCTGAGATAACAAAAAGGGAAAAAAAAGCATGAACATTTGTCATAAATCTGGAGAAATACGGGAGAATTGTGACACTGAGAGGAAAACGGAGAGGGCAATGAAAAACGTCATGGGAAAAATCGGGAGGGGCGGCAAATATGTGTACAAATGAGAGGATCAACAACCAAACATGCGCATCTGTTGTGGTTTTAGGGTAATCAGCAATGAATGATCATGTTAAAAAAATCTGTACAATAAGTGCCTTAGTGTGTATAGTCTGAAATCTCAGCACATTTCAGCTCCTTTTCTAAACATCTAACTAAACAAGGAATCTGTCTTTGTGTCCTTTGCATATCTTAAGAACAAGTCATCCGGTCTACTTCACACTTGGCAGGTTTTTATATTGCTGGGGACCCAAGGACGTGCAGTGTCAAAGTTGGTGAAAGTTGGACATGTGACACGTTCAATATTAATAAACTTTGAATAAACGATACATAAACGGAGGTTGGGACCTCAGGGCTCTGCACACGAGACGACCGACTGCAGTTCACTTTGCTGCTGGATGGTAGATACAGGTTACTAATACTTAGATTTGTTTTAACGTCACTACATTGTCGCAGCTTGCGAGTTTTAGGTTGTAGAGGGCTCAGTTCTAAAGCTCGAGTAACAGTACAGGCAACGTATGAAACGAGAAAACCTCAGGAATCCACTGGTATCATCATGTCATACTAGCCTGTCGCAAAGGAGGCTAAATACCACTCCAAACCTACGCCAAATTTTGGCGAGGAAAACGGGCATGGCCATTTTCGAAGGGGTCCCTTGACCTCTGACCTTAAGATATGTGAATGAAAATGGGTTCTCTGGATACCAACGAGTCTCCCCTCAGCACACTGACAGCTGTTGCTGCCTGTTGAGCTGCAGTTTTCCATGTTATGGTTTAAGCATATTTTTTATGCTAAATGCAGTACCTGTGAGCATTTCTGGACAATATTTGTCATTGTTTTGTGTTGTTAATTGATTTCCAATAATAAATATATACATATATTTGCTTAAAGCAGCGTATTTGCCCACTCCAGGTTGATAAGAGTATTAAACTCTTGTTAGTTTAAACAACATGTTTACGATTAATCTTGATTAAATATATGAATCTAAAAAATAATATTTTGTTCTGTGACATTAAAATACATTAATAAATACCGCACTTGTGAATTTTGAAGCCTTTATATGTCATCAAAAAGGTGGCTGCTAACAAGCGGCTAAATGAGACTACGAAACGTCATCACGCTGAACACTAGTCCGCCTTAACTTAGTGGTGACGTGAAGTCATGCAGCTGTGGTGTAGTTCATTTCACGTGACGGCTGCATTCACACTCATAAACGTCTGTTTGCCACAGAGCTTATTTCCTGGAACAATCCGATTGTTTTTTTGTCGAGAGCACCGGGGCGATGCTAACTTCCTAATTGGCCCATGAAAAAATGACCCTGCACCACTGAGACGCATCGCCAGCTATATCCCACAGACCACTGGGATAACAAACTACTCAGTCTCTACAGTAGGGAGTGACTGATGATGCTAATAATGTTCTATAGTAAGCATAAGGGCTGCACAATTAATCGAATATTAATCAAGATCACAATTTTGGCTTGGTGATCGACTGCAATATTGACGTACCATTAAAAACCAGACAGTTTTCAGCCGTCTCATATTGATATATTCAAGATTTTTGCCAGTCACACACGTGCAGCCGCCACATGATGGTTTTATGTCGGCACAGTCAGTAACGTCTCACACAACATGTCGTCAGTGTTGAAGTTCTTCAGTGTGAGTGAAGAAAGACATATAGCTGCAATTTGTCACAGCTGTAAGTCCAAAATAAGCTGCGGAGAAGCAACATTCACACATCTGGAACAACTAACACAATCAGACACTTATTATATAGTAATTCATTCTTGTGATGCTGCTCAGAGTGATCACACAGACCGGCTCTTCTGCTGACAGCATGGATCATATTAGCGTGCATAAAAATAAGTACTGGGCGATGGTAAATTATAACACTATCATGATGCATTCAAATGAAATCTTGTAAAATTGAGTTTTTGGCAAGAAACTTGAATAAATCCAGTTGTGTGAATGAGATGTTCTCCAAGCAATATGAAATAGATATAACTTATTAACACCAGCTCTAAGCAGCTTCTACATATAAATAGGACTACTAATGCCAAGAGATTTTTGTAATCAAAGTAAACATTTGAATAAAAACACAACTGTTAATTTCCTCATCAACTGAATTATGTGTTTTTATGCAAATTAACAATATTAACGAAAATAGTTTTGACGTTGGAATTTAGCACAGCATGAATTATACAGCTCCCTGTTTATCTAAATGTGAATTTGCAATAAAGATATTTTGTCCCTAAAATCTATGAATAATCATGATAAATAATTTGGGTCTCAATATTGATCAAAATAATTGTGATTATCATTTTGGCCACAATCATGCAGCCTATAAGTCTGTGAATGTTCTCATTCATCCAGGTCATATTCATTCTGGCAACAACTGAATCAAAGGCAACTGGACTTAGATTTGTCTCTGAAGACGTTTCGCCCCTTATCCAAGTGGCTTCATCAGTTCTTACGCCGCAGTCTGACTAGTCCCCACTAGACAATGCTGCGTTCACTGTCTCCTGTTCACCATCCAGGAGTGTTAGCAGCCACACTGCTGCATGTAGTGTCACGGATATACAGTCATTTTCCCAGTAAAAGTCTCCACCGCACATTTAGTTGTTTAGCAGGTTGTTAGTTGTGTGTCTGCCTGGATTAATGATAGCAATTGACCGACAAACACCATGCTTGTGCTATGTTAGCAGCTAGCTGTTAGCTGCTAGCTGCTAGCGTTGGCTTCGTGCCCACTGTGGCAGACAGTATCATGTATAATATCAGCGGTTTCCAGTACCGGTGCAGTGTTGCCAACTTAGTCGCTATATTTAACGAGTTTTCAGACCCCTCTAGCAAGTCTTTCGAAAAAGAGACTAGAGACAATTCTAGCGACTTTTTCTGGTGTTATTTGAGACTTATGGAGACTGACATGAAAGCAGGTATCGTTCTTACTCTTCTCAACAAGCAGCGGGTGCTGCCGTGGACCCCTCCCCAGTCCCAAAGCACCTCCCAGGCGGCCCAGTCCTCGTCAGCAGTCCCTCCTAGCTGCAGTCAGAGCTGTTCACCCCTCCACATCCAGACTGAATGAAAAAAACCTAAGTGACAGTGTCTCTTTTGGGTCACTTTTGCAGGTCCCAAGCCTGGATAAAGGAGTTGTGGCATTAAAAACAGACAGAATTGACAGAAGAAAGTTCATTTGTAGTTATAAACATTTTTTTTTTTTTTTACTCACTTTTTGTCTTCAGAGCTAGTTATTAAATAAATTATTACTAAAACTAATAATAATCAAATGCAGAGGTGCTTTTGTAATATGATCAAGAATAGATATATTTATATTGTTTTACAATTACAACCGGCCCTTTGAGGGCGACCATAATGCTGATGTGGCCCGGGATGAAATTGAGTTTGACACCCCTGGTTTAAATGTTACGAGGCTACAAGCTACAACTCCTCAGCTGGAAGTCCAGAGCCAACTTCCTGTGTCTGCGCCGGCTCTCTCTTAAGGTGGACCAGCTTTTCTCCTTAAAGTGATGTGCCACTTTGTCTGGCCGGTCTGGGTCAAAATGCCACAACCGATTTTTTGTCCCAGTCCAGCCAGTTAGTGTTAAAAAGTGCAGCCAGCGGACCGGCCTCATGAGGCTGCAGGTATGACGGAGTTTCAACCACACAGACGTCAGCACACCGGTAAGGCAGCAGACAGCTGGTGTGGAAGTCAGTCAGAAGCAGAGCTGTCAATCAGGCCTTCCTCTCCTTGTGTCTGAGGCAACCCCCTCTTCCTCCTCTCCCTCCTTATCTACTCTCCCTCTCCTGCTCTCTGTCTGTCCATCGCTCCCTCTCGGACTCCTTCACACACATTATCACTTTGTCACTCTCCATCCTTTCTTCTCCTTTCCTCCTTTTCATTCAGAGCCTCACCTGTCAAGCTCTGACCATGACTTTTACCTCTTTCTCCATCTCTTTCCGTCTGTCTCTAGCTGACTTAAGTATTCACAGCCACTGTTATTCATTTGACTTTTCCCCCTCATTCTATTAATTTCCATCTGGGCACCCTCTTTCTCTCTCTCTCCCTGTCTCTCCCTACGTCTCTCTCCCTTGCTGAGGTGGTCTGAATGGTAGATGAATCACTCTGCAGATGATTTATCTGCCCATGAGGAAGAGGACGATGGAGGTGTGTGTAGGGAAGGGTGGGGGTGAAAGATGACGGGAAGGGGGGAGAGAGAGAAAGTGAGGGAGAGGCAGCCAATCTGCTGGCATCGTACTCTTTCAAATGGACGAAAGCAGAGTAGCTCGGCTGTCAGGAAAAATGCTCCAGACGAATCTTTAATTCATCAAAGAAGCCCTGACGCTTTAATAAATTAAATATTTTACAGAGGAATGCTGTGAACACACATCAGACTGTATTTATCCCTACCCAGCACTTGTAGCGAGGCTTTGTCTGCATCTCTCTCCACTTTTACAGGAGATGTCGCCGTCAACAAGTTGACCAACGTATCAAACATCTGCTGCTGCTAAGATGTTTTTTAACACCGGCAGGACTGGGAAGTAGTTAGGAGGACAGGAGAGGAAAGAAGAGGGAAGGAAAGGAGATGAGAGGAAAGGAAAGATGGGGGACAAATGTGATAACAGGACAGGGTAGGAAAGGGGAGTAAAGAAAAGGAGAACAGACATGGAAAGATAAGGAAAGGAAAGAAAATGGGAAAGGAGGGGACAGGAAAGGAAGAAAGGAAAAGAACGAAAAGACAGGGACAAAGGAGGTGACAGGACAGGGAAGAAAGAGAGAACGGTCATGAAAAGATAATAATAGGAAAGTAAATGGGAAAGAAGAGGACAGGAAAGGAAGGAAGGAAAGGAAAAGTGATAAAGATAAGGAAAGTAAAAGAGAGGAGACGAGAGTGATAAAAAAGGTGTGGAAGGTCAGAAATGAAAAGGGAAGGAAAGGCAAGGAAAGGAGAGAAGAAGAGGACAGAGGAGGGGAGGGGTATACAGGAAAGGAAAAGAAAAGGGAGAAGGAAAGGAGATGAGAGGAAAGAAAGGAAAGGAAATGAGAATAAGGCCATCCTGCCTAGCCAGACACACCAGACATCATGCAGTAAACCCGAGCAAGGAGACAGGAAAAGGATGGGAGGAGGGAGGGGTTTGATGATGTAGGGAAGTAGGGCTTAATGGCGTGGGAGGGAGGGAGTGTTTGATGTAGGAAAGGAGGAGAGGAGAGGAGGGGAGGATGCTGAGAGAAGCAGCCAGGAGGGAATTTATTGCAATTATTACACTTGATGGACTCAGTGAAGCTGCATTTCATACACACTGTCTGGCTCCTGTTTATGTGTGTAAGTACGAAGCTTCCTCACACCGATATCCACTCACACTGTCTGGTCCAGCTCTCGTCTGCATTTACTTTAGCAAGTTTAACATTTACGAGGGAGGGGAGGACACGCAGAGCGAGTCTAGGGGGAGGGAGGGCAGAGGGGAGATGGGGAAGGTAGTCTGAGCCTCAGCAGGGTGTCCTTTATATATCCACGTATTTATGTCTCCTGTCTCTTCTTCTTTTAGCCTCATTTTGCTCTCAGACAAAAGAAAAGCGCATCTCAGAACGCGCCTTGTGCTGCTGACGACGCTGTCTGTCACTCATTGTGTCTGTGCTACCTTCTGTTCCACCACCTGTTTGTCAGTAAATGAGTCTATATGTGCTTGTCTTACGCCTAGGTCATGTGACACAACACCAGTGAATGTCCTCCTGGACGACAACAGAGCTACACCAACAGTCTATGCTCGTGACACAGCGTAGTTTGAGCTCATCTTTGAGCTGCGCTCGCCACAGCGTGCAGTGCCCGAAGTTGTTGCTCGACGCAACAAAAAGCAGCAGTGGCGCGACGCACGCCGTTAGAAATAACGGGTTTCAGAGCTCAGCGGTGGCGTTATCACATCGTGTCTGAAAGGACCTTCAGTGAGAGAGAGAAATGAAGAGAACGAAATGCTTAAGCAGGAGCAAAAATACCTAAAAACAGATGAATATTAGTTTACACCAGAGATTCACACGCCAAGTTCACACCAGAGGGGCGAATTATTCAGGCTTCTTTCCTGGGAGTTAAAGGTAAAATCAAAAGTTTGACATAAAAATGTTGTTGCAGTGTACTTATTTATTATTTTGTTATGTTTACTCTTTTAAAGTCACCAGAATGCAGGAAACAATTTTTCTGGGGGAGGATCCCAGAACCCCTTACTTTGGGTTTGAAATCCTCCCTTTAGTATGCTGAGTTCATTTCTTTGCAAGTCCAAGTCAAGTCTCATGTCTTATGGTTGTAATGAGGGTTCTACCATCTGATGAATCAGGTCTGCTTCCAACACTGCAGGGCTACAGTATATCGAAGGTATTCAAAACTTGTACTGCTTTATCGTCACTCCTTTACCTATTAGTATCAGTATCAGCATAGATTAGTTGGTTGGTATATGGTCCCTTTAAACAGACTATTGTAATGCAATATGAATAAAATACTCAAGGAAAACTTTCCATCCATCCGTCTGCAACCGCTTATCCCGTTAGGGAGCCGATCCCAGCTGACATTGGGCGAAGGTGGGGTTCACCCTGGCCAGCTCGCCAGTCCATCGCAGAGCTGGCACATAGAGACAGACAACGAATCCACGCTCACATTTAGAGTCGTCAGTTAAACAGCACATCTTTGGACTGTGGGAGGAAGCTGGAGAACCCGGTGAAAACCCACGCTAACGTGGGGTAGCCCCGGGAAAACTATCCTTCAACTCATTTCCTTCATTTCCTTCAATTTTAGTAAATAATTTTGCTTTGTAACATGAACATACAGCTTCAGTGTCACATGGTTCTGAGAGAACAACCACTGCCAAGCTAATTTTCTGGGCTATGTCAATCGATTTTTCTGTACATAGTCATGGTAATGGTTCATGTTCACAGGGTTGTTTTTTATCACGAGGGATTACCTCGCTCCTCAGCGCTGCACTCTGCACCTGACTGGATGAACCCTTTCCTTCATGAGCTGCTGCTCCCAACTTTAAAACCAACATGGCGGCTCTTTTGGGAACTTTCTTCTCTTATATCACAAAATTGTGTTTCTGAGGACATTTAATGCAAGAAGTAAGCCATGCAGTTGAAGATGAATCTGTTTTTGGATCGACAACGGTTAGTTTAAATGTTTCTTTGGAGTTTCCAGAGGTGGCAAGTCGCGGCAGATGCCCCTGATTTGCATAAATAGCCTGGACCTCAACTTTATGCAAATGGAGAGCTGGCGACATGACAGTCTGTCGTGGTCTCTTGAATCGCGCCGCCACGCTACCAGAATACATCGCACAGTTGCTTACATAGACAAAGAATGGGAAGCGTGGAAAGGACGGAGCCTGTGGACATTTATAATGCCAGAGTGCCCTCCGCTGAGTGTTTACTGTAACTGTCAAAAGAGCCGCTGAACTAACACAAAACACTACACAGCAGGACTGTCCCGAATACCACATTTTGGGCTTTGTCAAAGTGTTAGTGAGAAATATTTGGAGGAATCTGAAGCTTTGCGGCACGGCTGTCTGTCTCCATCTCCCCCGTTTCAGTGTCCGAGACATTGCCGCTGCTGCACTACTGTACACACACGCACCTCTACACACAACAAACAGTGATATCCATCTGAGAATAACTCTAATAATTAATGTTGATTATGAATAATTAATAATGTTTTCGGATTATTCCTAATACAATGGGCTATTTATATTATTATTATATACGTATACGTATATATAACTGTACATTGCTCAAATATTGTGTTTCACTGGGAAACACCTACAGTACAGAAGCTAAAAATGCTCTAACTTCACTCACATCACTGGGACTTTAAATTGACATGTCAATCAATAAAGACATTTTTCATCAGCTGCATTTATCTGTTATTAACCTTCTTTGGCCTCAGCGCTGCCTCGCATGTTTAGTCAAAAGCATAGAACTGTGTCGTGTCCAAGGAAACTTAACAGGAGACACAATAATACAAATGCAGCTCCTGCCACAAAGTGAGTGCACAGTTGACTTTTTAATAACATATCACTGCTTCATGAATGTTTTTTTATGCTGCAACATTAATATATATATAATGCATTTTTAAAGTCTTCCAAAAGGATTGTCACCATGATGAAGCACTTGGGGCAGCGCTCTTTCCTGTCAGCGTGACGCAGGTTAGCTATTCACCCACCCAGCCGGCGAGACACCCATTCAGCATGCCTGCCAGTCACCCCGACAGCCGCCCTCCCCACCAGCCAGCCAGCGTATCCCACAGCAGCAGTTGCCCAGTGGTGCTCGGGTGACAGCGCTCAGATTTAAAACCCAGCAGTGGCGTTTTGTTTCTGCCCCGCTGACTCTTCCTATAACCTAACCAGGCTTTATCAGCCTCGCACAGGCTGCAGGGAGCTGGATGCAGCACCTGGCGGAGGGAGGAGGAGGGGTAGAGAGCAGAGAAACAGACAGAAATAATAAGAGGGAGGGGAGGGAAGACAATCTGCAGAGGAAAAGAGCAGAGGGAGAAAAAAAAGAGGAGTGCAGGGGGTGTAATGGAGCAACTGGGGACCTCTTTCACACTTCACTGTGGTCTCGCCCCACCAATGACCCTGTCATCAGTGTGTGCATGAGCGTGTGCGCGTTACTGCTTCCGACAGGTGTCCGATATTGAATCCTGCTACCTGACACACTGCCGTCTACCCACAACCACCCAAACACACACACACAGCATGTCTTCAGATCAGAGATGGTTTTATCCCTGGGTGGGCCTGATGAAAAATGACTTTGAGGATGAGCGTACATATGACTGACTGACTTCAGTTTATTCAGGAGAGTGGTGGTGTAAGAGTGTATGACCGGCGTCTAAGTGAACTGAAAGTCACCTTGACGAGTGCTTGTTAATTGCTATTGATCAGCCAGGACAGCAGAACTCCCTTGATTTTTACAGCGGATCAAAGATCCTTGAGCGAAACCTACGAAAGCATGACTGAAGGAGAAATGCTCGGCCTTTCCTGATAAATTCAATTAACCTGTGAGTTAAATTAAACATTCATGAACATTTGCTTCGGATCCGGCATTGAGCAGTTGTTTCACGACTACCTGAGGGGTGCTGACGACTCTGCGTCACCTCTCTTTCTCTCTTTGCCGGGCTCGTCTGCCCTTCCCTGTCTCCTTTGTAAAAACATTAAGGAAGCTGAATGGCAGTTTGTGGTTGAAGACAATCTGTCTTACCCTTTTCTCACAGTCATGCAGGTGTTTCTTGTCAGGTGAGGATGTACCACTAGGGTTTTCCCACAACTGTCGCACCATCATCTCCAGTTAATGTGCAGCGTTTTTTCCCATGCTCCAAGGCTGCACTGTGGTGTCATTTTCATCAACTGTGATGAAATACATCACGATTATGGCTATTTGTTACACAGTTAAAAGAAATATTAATAATTAATGAATAAGGTGAGAATAACTCAGAGGAGCGGCTCGTCACTTTAAGGAGAAAAGTTGGTCCATCTTAATAGCTTGTAGCCTCGTAACATTTATTTGCCAACAAATAAACTGTACACACACTGTCTGCTACAGCTACAGTGAACACAGCACTGTGGCTGCTACAGTAACTCTCCTGATGATGAACTGGAGACAGTGAACGCAGCACCGTGGCTGCTACAGTAACTCTCCTGATGATGAACTGGAGACGGTGAACGCAGCATTATGGCCGCTGCAGTAACTCTCCTGATGATGAACTGGAGACAGTGAACGCAGCACCGTGGCTGCTACAGTAACTCTCCTGATGATGAACTGGAGACAGTGAACGCAGCACCGTGGCTGCTACAGTAACTCTCCTGATGATGAACTGGAGACAGTGAACACAGCACTATGGCTGCTGCAGTAACTCTCCTGAAGGTGAACTGGAGACAGTGAATGCAGCACCGTGGCTGCTACAGTAACTCTGCTGAAGGTGAACTGGAGACAGTGAACGCAGCACCGTGGCTGCTACAGTAACTCTCCTGAAGGTGAACTGGAGACAGTGAACGCAGCACCGTGGCTGCTACAGTAAATCTGCTGAAGGTGAACTGGAGACAGTGAATGCAGCACCGTGGCGGCCAGTAGCTCAGTCTGTAGGGAGTTGGCTTGGGAACCGGAGGGTCACCGGTTCAAGTCCCGACATGGACCAAGAACTGAGTGTGAACTGGTAGCTGGAGAGGTGCCAGTTTACCTCTTGGGCACTGCCGAGGTGCCCCTGAGCAAGGCACCAAACCCCCAACTGCTCGGGGCGCTTGTCAGAAGCAGCCCCCTCACTCTGACATCTCTCCATTGTTGCATGTTTGTGCATGTGTGTGTTCAGGTCTGCATGTACCGTGTATAAGTTAACAACAGAGTGAAAAATTAATTTCCCCTCGTGGGACTAATAAAGGACTATCTTCTTCTTCTTCTTCTTCTACAGTATCCTAGTGAACTGGAACAGTGAACACAGCATTATGCCGCTACAGTAACTCTCCTGAAGGTGAACTGGGGACAGTGAACACAGCATTATGGCCGCTACAGTAACTCTTCTGAAAGTGAACTGGAGACAGTGAACGCAACACCGTGGCTGCTACAGTAACTCTCCTGAAGGTGAACTGGAGACAGTGAACGCAGCACCGTGGCTGCTACAGTAACTCTCCTGAAGGTGAACTGGAGACAGTGAACGCAGCACCGTGGCTGCTACAGTAACTCTCCTGAAGGTGAACCGGAGACAGTGAACGCAGCACCGTGGCTGCTACAGTAACTCTCCTGAAGGTGAACCGGAGACAGTGAACGCAGCACCGTGGCTGCTACAGTAACTCTCCTGAAGGTGAACTGGAGACAGTGAACGCAGCACCGTGGCTGCTACAGTAACTCTCCTGAAGGTGAACCGGAGACAGTGAACGCAGCACCGTGGCTGCTACAGTAACTCTCCTGAAGGTGAACTGGAGACAGTGAACGCAGCACCGTGGCTGCTACAGTAACTCTCCTGAAGGTGAACCGGAGACAGTGAACGCAGCACCGTGGCTGCTACAGTAACTCTCCTGAAGGTGAACTGGAGACAGTGAACGCAGCACCGTGGCTGCTACAGTAACTCTCCTGACGGTGAACTGGAGACAGTGAACGCAGCACCCTGGCTGCTACAGTAACTGTCCTGACGGTGAACTGGAGACAGTGAACGCAGCACCCTGGCTGCTACAGTAACTCTCCTGACGGTGAACTGGAGACAGTGAACGCAGCACCCTGGCTGCTACAGTAGCTGTCCTGACGGTGAACTGGAGACTCAGTTGTCTGTTGTGCTCATATACTGCAGCTGGAGCACCGCTGCATTCAATGTACAAATCTTGTCGGTTAACAGTTAGTAATCAGTCAACGATGGTTGGTTATCGGTCAAGAAAAAATTTCAAAATTAGCATCCTAATCTGTGAACAACCTCTTTTACCATAATGACAACAAGACACTAATGAATGAAACTAAAGTGATTTTAGCATTCATTTCACAGGTCGGCAAATTTCATAGTAATTAGGTGATAATTAGCAAGTAACTTATTTACAATTTCTTCAGAATTACTGCCAAATTACCCCAATATTTATCTCAACATTTACAGATTATAAACTTGATGAATGAATAATTGTATGGTAAAATAGCATCTTATGGTTAAAATACGGCCGTTAGGCCTGAGAGGCAGCTGCTCATCATCGAAGATGGAAAATCAAAACTAATGGATGACACTTCTGATCAGGCACAAATCTTGACTTACTGTCGACACCAATGTAACCTGGTAGCTGATGTCATGAGTCAGGGAGTTTAGTTATTTACTAATTATCATCTGTCTACCAGCAGACTGGGACCAGCTTTTGGAAAATAGCGGAATATAATTATTAAATAATGTTTATAATTAATAGAAAATGATAGTAAAATCAAGACAGCCAAACAAAGTAATTTTTGATAAATTTTGAGGTAAATATTTGGGTAAGTTGGCAGCAATTCCAAAGAAATTCCATATAATAATAATAATAATAATAATAATAATAATAATAATAATAAGTTACTTGCTAATTATCACCTACTTACAATGAAATTTGCAGACCTGTAAATGAACTGTTATTGTTACTGATTATTATTTTGTAAAATTATAACTATAAGCTATGGCTCCTTCTTGTCATTAAGTGGTTGCACTTTCTTCTTCCTGCACACCTGAGTTATCTTCCCCAGCAGTACGCCTGAAGTGCAGTGGTGCTAATAGTCCTGGATGTAACTCCGCACATCAATCAAGAAGAGGACTGAGAGGTGGACTGACAAATGTGCCGAACAGACATATCGGACAATTCTAGCTTATTAACAGATATATCATAAAGGCATATATGTCACCCTTTAAGTAAAATATTGCGTTACAGAATGATGGTGCTAACCCGTTCCCTCGGAGCAGGCTGCACACTGCACACATACACATTATAATGTATTCCATCCAGCTGGCTCGATGACTTGGTGTAGTTTAGAATGACTAGGACTAAGACACCACATGCTACACGGACGTTTCGGGCCAGACCTCATTCTTCAGCGTGTATTCTGGCAATTTCACATTCAATACATGCAGATGGCGTTAATTATACGTTACTGCAACCAGCACAACAAATGCATCCCAGCAGGGGGCGCAACAACCATTCCAGGCACAGAGTCACATGATGTGGACTCTACATTGTAATATGTGCGAATATGAGAAGACAAATATGAAAAAAAAAACTAGAAAAGGACACTAATTGTATTCACTGCATAAGAAGTAGTTTAAGCTATAATTTAAGGCATTCAGAACTCCTGCATTTTATTAATTATTAATTAAGCTATTTTCACCCAATAACACGATGAATTACAGTCGAAAAGGTCTCAACCAGTTAAGGGTGAACTAACCCAAATACGCTGTGAGTGGCTGTTTACAAATGAGCTGCAATCTGATTGGACTAAACCCAGCAAGTTTGTCTGAGCTGGAGATGCTATTTGCAGTAAGAACGCGACTGTTCTTGCAGGCATAGCAGGATGCTGCCACTAACCAGGACATCTCCTGTAGTTTGGTGAATTTATATGCACCAATAGAAACATTTCTATTTACATGAAGGAAAATACAAAATTCAGGCGGCACAAAATGTATCATGATGGGTCCACATGTGCTGTTTTCACGCCTTTTGTATGTTTGCAGCCCCTCTCCCCATAAATGGCAGCGGTTTGAGGCCCTGTCTCTGTGTATTAGGTCTATGGACAACCCCATCCACCTCAACCATCCAACCCCCATCTTTCTTTACTGTTGTCTGCTGCCATTTCTGTGTGTCGTTACGATGAAGTAGGTATGGTAATATGGTAATAACAGCAAGAACCAGCTGTGCAGGCATGGAGAAAGTAGAGAAGAAGAAAAAGTGGGCGTTCCTGTCCTCCACGAGCCAATCAAAGCAGTGGGTGCACCACGACTGCAATCAGACCTGTTTCCTTTGGGTTGCAAAGAAAACCAAGATGGCTGCGGCCAAAATGCCAAAGTCAAGGTTTCAAAACCGTAGTCCGCGAACCAATGGCTGACATGACTGCATCCACTTCTAATATACAGTCTATGCTCTGTAACCAACAGTATCCTGTGTTGCAGTATGTTATACCATATAATCTTTGATTGAAAACAGATATGACAGGAGGACACAATAGAGGGAAAGAAGTCAACATAAGGATGAATGAGGAGAGAAACTTGAATCCCAACCTGTCTTCTCTTACGTCCTCCCTCACATTATTCTCCTCAAACTACTATGCTTCTTTCAAAATAGACATCTACACTCCTGAGCAGAGGTCGACCGATATGGATTTTTAAGACCGATGCCGATTTATTGGAGAATCAGGATAGCTGATGGCCAATATTTGATGCCGATTTTTCCTCCATCTGATAAAATCGAACAGCTTAGTAATAACAAATGATACACAAAATGTCTCAACTTCAGTAAACATTTGTTTCTGCGATCTACATTTTGTCTGCATTGCAGTGCACTTATATATTTTAACTAAAAATAATGTATAATCTAAATACTGAATACCTGAAACAGGTAATCAAAAAAAAAAAAAAAAAAAAACTTTGTCACATAAACTTTTGCATGAAAAAATAAAGTTTTAGTGCACTTTTTAGTGCACCTGCTTAATAATGGGCTTAATATGCTCCGATATTGGCCGATGGCAATTATGAAAAACTGTCATATAATCGGCCTGATTAATAGGCCGAGCGATTAATCGGTCGACGTCTACTCCTGAGGCCCTGAGATTATAGTATGCAGCCCTCCTTTTTTAGCTCCTTATTTCCTCCTTCCACCACCCCTGCCTCCTCACCTCCCCGATCCTCAGCTGCATTACGTCCTCTGCTGTCCTCTCTTCCTGCTCTCCTCCTCTCCCAGACTTGTCCTGTTTTCTCTCCCTTGAAGAACGAACGCCTCCCGCTCTGATTCAAACAAGCCTCATTGACCTTGTCACATCTTTTTCAACCCACTCAAACCTTGTTGTCTCTCCTCTACCTCTCACTTTTTATCTCTCTTCATGTCTCATCTCAGATCTGAAAACTTCAAACATGTCTCGTTAAAGAGGGCCTCTGTGTTTCACTTCGACTTTGTGAGCAGTTAGTGTGTGTGTGGCTCTGTCGAGTGTGTGTGTGTGGCGCTGTCGAGTGTGTGTGTGTCCTCCAAAACACTAGCAGAGCGTAACAAAGCATCGGGTTAGTCTGACCTTTCCTGTGCTGTTGTGTGTGAAGCCACGCCGTGATGGAGAGCAGCGTGACCTCTGAAACGTACGAACCACACCCACTAGCTTCTCTCTGAAAATACTAATACTCCTGCCTGATGGACAACTGAATCACAGGCTTTGGTCACACTGTCTGTTTGGCTCTGAACTATGGTATTAAAATGATTAATATAGCCATGAGCCTGCGGCGATGTCTTTGATCATCAGCGAGGTTTGCCGAGGAGTATTTTCATGCTCGCACAGCCAATCAGTCTTGAAATCAATAAGTGTATCTTGTCCTTTCTGTCTACTTTCTTTTCTCCGAGCTGTTTTTTTTTTTTAACAATCAGCAACTTCTTCTTTTCCTCTCTAACCTCTCCCTCTCCGTCCTCTCCTCTTCATCTTCTGCTGCATACCAAGGAGTTGAGGACAGGACATGCCTCATATCTGCAGCCAAACTCTGGACGCCTGTTCTGCTGCAGTAAAGAGCAGCAACCCCTCTCTGCCAAGGCGGTGTCCTGAACGACTGAATAAATCACCTTTTTTTTAAAAAACGATAATGATTAGGACGGAGGAAGGCTTCAGAGCTGTCTGCCATCTCCGCAGAGGAGCTGATCTGTTCCTCCCCACGCAGAAAATGCATCATATTT
Source organism: Pterois miles (assembly GCA_947000775.1). Lineage (NCBI taxonomy): Eukaryota > Metazoa > Chordata > Actinopteri > Perciformes > Scorpaenidae > Pterois > Pterois miles. The sequence continues at coordinate 3,067,949 of CAMQGK010000568.1, read as the reverse complement.
ATGAAAGATAACCATGCAGCATGAGAAGAGAGAAGACTCGCTATCAGACGTTTGGTTTCCTTCTCGAGGAGTCGTACGCATCGACAGCAGGCAGGTTCAAGTGTAGATCTGATAGGGCCAGGCAGGAAGCCAGAGCACAGAGATGCTTTTGCCAATCAATGTCATCATGAAAAACACACAAACACACACACACACACACACACACACACACACAAGACAGGTCTGCATACAGTGATCCTGCGTGTGTGGAAGAGTAGTGAAATGATTTGTGCTGCTCTAGATTTTGCAGCCCGGTGTTATCAGAGTTGTCAGGCAGGCAGATCTGCTGCACAGGAGAACGTGGCTGGGGTAGGAAACAGACACTGTTAGGATGAGCGTGAGTGCATGGTCTTAAGATACAATGAAAAAGTCTTAAAAAGAGTTCAGGAGGTTTGGAAATTGAAGGGATAAACTGCTTGAAATGTTTTACCAGTCAGCCATTTTATTTTGAATACAGATGTTATTTTTTGATATGCTATGAGCACACGGTGGGAGACGCCTGTGGGAGTGAAACCCCCAAATCCTGTACACGATCAGGATGTGCAAAAGGTGCCGATGCTCATGACTAACTAAAGCTCATATGTGTAGAGGGCAGAGTGTCACGGGAACCTTTTAACTAATTTTGAAATAAATTTTTAATGCCAGAATCAATATTTGTTTCATCTCAGTCTATGCGTAGGTAGAAGGAAGTTACCGTTTTTATTGTTCAACAACCAAAATAAGCAGCAACGAGCCAAAACTAGAAGAAGATAAACTGCGGAGGGTCTGCGTGGATACGACCTGCACCTTCACATGTTAAATCCAAAGTGGTAAACGCAACACAAACAGTAAAGTATGGAAACACTTTGCGTTCACACATTGCAGGAAAAGCAGAGCTAAACGTCACGGCTAAAGCTGTATGCTAACTCTGTCGTGGACAGGAAACGTTATCATATTGCAGTAACGTGCGGTCAAGTCGGCCATCACTCTGATCTCCGTGGTCAAATGGGCCGACGCTACAACCGTAGAGCACCATATACTGACATTAATGTTAAATACATTCAAACGGCCCCGAAGGAGCTGATCATGACTGACGGGAGAGCTAGTGATCTCCTTGGAGAGGTTAGAGGAAGTACACGTGTGACTACGTCTTTTTTCAAAATAAGATGTTAACAAAGGGAATTGAATACACAAAATACATATATGGGAAAAAGATTTCCATATAGAGGATTGGATTATATTAAGCAGAAGTATATGTCCCTTATAAACTAAAAAGAAAATACCACTAAAATCTTTATTCTTTAATTTTTGGATTGCTGGATAGTGACTGATATATTTGACTTCAGGACGTCTCTTACTACATACATGCTGAAAATCAAACATTTTTATCATATTAATTTAGATATTATAGTAAAAGTCCCTAGAAGTGTATGATTCAACTTTTCCCATGGTCTAGTGTTAAAAAACTTAACAAACATCACAATAAATCATGTCAATACTTGTAGAATTGCAATACTTAAAAATTGCAATGCTTATCAAATCGGCAGCCAAGTATTGTGACAGTATCGAATCGGGAGATGGGCGTATCATGACAGCTGTAACAGTTACCGTTTGAGACCAGATCAAGACGAACGCTATTCTGTCGTCCACAATCAGCACATCCAGGAGATGCACCCTACTTTTGCCCTAATGATGCTACACTGTGAACAACAAATCCGTGTTGAAGTCAGCATGACGAGAGCTAGCTAATGTTAACTAGCTCTCGTCGTGCAGATTGCAACACGTACATTACGATACGTTCAGGCTCTATTTAGTAAAAATGCGTATTGGGAGAAGGTAAATTACACCATATGTTCAAGTGTTATCTCTTAAAAGGTACTCTTAGGAGAGAAACTTGAATAAATACAGTTATTTGAAGGAGGTGTTTCCATAGCAATATAAAACCGGTTAAGCTTCCTAACAAAAGCCAGTTTACAGACAGTAATAAAGGAGTGTATGTTGAAGTGCATGGGATTAATTGTTTTTACTATGGTTCCGAATTGGTATCGAGACTTGCAGAATTTAACTGGTATTGGTATCAGCTACTAAATTTTTGGCATTGTGAACTTTGGCGACCCTGATAAGTACAATCAAAAATGACACATAATACCAGACATCTTGTATAGTCTCAATAGCAAAAGTAGCAGCTTCAGCCCTCCATCAGTGTCTACACACTGTGTTGTACAGTAGTGAGCGTAGGTCGCCTGCGTTTAGGCAATACTTCTGCCTGAACAGAAACAGGAAGTGCTGGCCAATGAGCAACCAGGCTACCCAGCTGGACTTCCACCATTTGTTCAGAGTTGACTGTATTCCAAGCCACAGAGGAGCATGGGGTCACCTGTTTTTGATCCAAACAAAGGCCTTGTCCTGATCTACTCTGTTCACTGGAATCACACTGCAATGACTGTAAACTGGTCGGGAAATCCTGTTATACAATATGAATTGCCAAGAGACCACCTGCTACCACCACCAGTTGGTCAAAATCTGGGGGGTTCTTCTGTCTGTACAAATAGTTAAAGTGATCCAAGTAACTGAAAACTCCTAAAGATTTAGTTTCAGGTTCAGGATTGCTCTGATTCTGAACTATATTTAAAAGGGCGAGTCCATCTGTGTTCAGGGTTTTTTATGGAAATGCCCACTCAGCCCTTAACAAAATCGCAGTGACGTAGGTTACAAAAGTAAGCTAATCAATAAGGTTATGAATAATGTGAACACCAGCGCTAGCTGAGTCAGTGTTGCCTGTGCTAAAATTGGAGTTGTATGTATACTTCCACATTCTGCAAGGTAAAATTACTGTTTTTGTGAATGGAGTCTGGTGGCTTTGAAGTGAGTGATTTAAGGGCTGTCTGATGGTGAGGTCAAGCTGCTGTGAATAGGAGCAGCAGAAAAATGGATTTTAGCCACCTAAAAAAGAAGAAGATAGTCCTTTATTAGTCCCACGAGGGGAAATTCAATTTTTTTCACTCTGTTGTTAACTTATACACGGTACATGCAGACCCGAACACACACATGCACAAACATGCAACAATGTCAGAGTGAGGGGGCTGCTCCTGACAAGCGCCCCGAGCAGTTGGGGGTTTGGTGCCTTGCTCAGGGGCACCTCGGCAGTGCCCAAGAGGTAACTGGCACCTCTCCAGCTACCAGTTCACACTCAGTTCTTGGTCCATGTCGGGACTTGAACCGGTGACCCTCCGGTTCCCAAGCCAACTCCCTACAGACTGAGCTACTGCCGCCCCCCAAAAAAACCCAATCAATATCAGTTTAAGTGTACGTTGTATCTAGAATGCTTTCACCGCTTTACGTCACCATCAGACAGCCCTTTCTGACGGGGAACTGAAGCTGTTATATTGTTATCTTCGAAACCACAAGACTCCATTCAACAAAACAATAATTTTACCTCAGAGAACACAAGATCTGCTGCATCGATCGGTTTATTTGTGTTATTGCAAGAATTTCGGATCCGAACTAACATGGTATCCACAGCAGTAAATTGTTGGTATTCTTGTTTGTTTTAAAACATTGGGAGCATGCCGACTATCTTCTATCTTACTGTATGTAATAAACTGATTTTAAAGATGTATAAATGCTGTATATGTTGCAGCATCATCATGCAGAAACCTACATCAGGTCATGTGGGTTTTGAGGAGGGAAAAATAACATTTTGTTGCTAAAATATACATATTTTGACCAAAATGTGAATGTTCAGATTTGAATACATAGGGAACACTACTGGGAAGCTACAGAGTGATGTAAAACCTTTTTAAAAATTATAATAATGGGCCCGCCCTTTACTATATTAATAATATATACTTTAACTTCTCTTCATTTTACTGTGTCTGTGTATGCCTTATCTACATCTGTTGATTCTTGACTTCCATTCAGCTGCTTTCTGCAACGATACAATTTCCCAGAGGATATTATTCAAAATTTATTTCATCTCTCATCTACATGCTACACTATGTATCTCGGGAGTATTTTTATTCCTCTAAACCTCCATCTAGCATTTTGTTTTCATTTGGTGCCAAACAATTCATTGAAAAAAGAAGCTGGGAACAAAGGAGGGATTCATGCTGGAAGCCCTACAGTGTTACTGTTATTGATAGGATCCTAAACAGTTTAAGCCTAAAGAGCTATGACACATCATATCATACCCCCCCCCCCCCCCAGAGCAGCCGCTGTCTGGTAAACAGATGTGAACGTTTTCCACATGCACACAGTCCCAGGTGAGTGCTGACAATAAGGTTCATTGGTGCGAGAGGAAGACGTGGGACGCAGCCTGAAGCAGAGATCCTGCCCGAAGAATGAAAGTGATGAGCTATGTTGGGTGGGGATTGAGGAGCTATTTCACTTCTGCAGTTCTCAAGAGCTGAACGCACAGTTTCGAGCCTTTGTGTGTTTAACAGCATGAGAAGAGCTGATGAATGGCCCATTTAACAAAACCTCCCCCATGAGCAACAGGGAAGCCACAAGAACGTCCAAGTACAACGAAATAAAAAAAAAAAAGAAACAGAGTTCATGTGTGTTATTCAAACAACCTTGGCTAGTTCAAACCAAATATGTGGAATGAAAGGATGAAATCTACATAGTTAATTCAATCTCAGTGAATGGGACTGATTTGTAATGGTTAAAGGTACACTGGTGATAAAACAGTACAGTTCTAGGGAGGCAAAGGGTCGGAAAATTTTCTGGAAAATTTCCAAGAAATTAAGCTCAGTTAGTGCACATGCACCGGCCGTCATATAAAATCATTAAGGCTGTCAAAGCTAACACAATAATGTAACACTAATTCGTTTTAGCAGCACTAATTTCTTTAACTCAACAAAATCAATCTTAGATGTGTAAGATGAAGATACTGATATATGAAAGTAGAAAACCTGAAGAATCCACTGGTACCCACCAAGTCACACTAGCTTGTCACAAACGATGTTAAATAACACTCCACACTATTGGAAGTCAATGAACAACACAAAACAATGACAAATATTGTCCAGAAACCCTCACAGGTACTGCATTTAGCATAAAAATATGCTGAAATCATAACATGGCAAACTGCAGAACAACAGGCAACAACAGCTGTCAGTGTGTCAGTGTGCTGACTTGACTATGACTTGATCCAAACTGACTGTGATTATCATAAAGTGAGCATGTCTGTAAAGCGGAGACTGGTGGGTACCCAGAGAACCCATTTACATTCACATATCTAGAGGTCAGAAGTCAAGGGACCCCTTTGAAAGGGGCAATGCCAGATTTTCCTCACCAAAAATTTACCACAAGTTTGGAGCGTTATTTGACCTCCTTTGTGACAAGCTAGTATGACATAGTTAGTACCAATAGATTGCTTAGGTTTTGTAGTTTTATATGATACCAACATTTTCACTGTAGCTTTAAAACCCACTACAACCAAAAAACCACAAGTTACATTAATGCATTAAAGAAATTAGTGGCAAGAAACTTGACTGGCTTCATTGTGTTGATTTCTAATGAATCTCCATTGATTAAAAAAACACACTGAGTTAAATCCTAATGAACTGATTCATTCAACTCATTCATTCAGCTTTTCAAATGAGACACTAATTATTTACAAATGATTTATTTGAAGATTGCTGGATGGAAACCCAGTTATAGGCTGTGTTATGAGGCCATGAAGTGTTTTTAAGTGCTGTCTGTGTGTGTGAAGACAGCAGAGGAGTTGACTGCACTAATATCACCAACCATCTGTTGGACGCCAAAGAGGACTCTGTCTCCACACCTACAGTACGTCCTCTCGGTCTGCTCTCTCTCTCTGTCTGTGGCTCTTTCTTTCCTTCATTCTGTTAATCTCTTTTCTTTATCCTCCCCTCTCTCCATGTTCGAGGCCAGCTGTAGAAAAGGGTCATGTTTGGTTTGGGAAAAAAGAGAGACAGTTGAATGGTGTAGTTTGTTTAAGCTGGGCACACACTGTACGATTTTAAAAATGTTGTTGTGTAGCTCCTTCTGTACGAGTGCATTGTTCGCAATGTAAAGCCAAGCTCACGCTGTATAGTCCGATCATCAGCCATGACTTGAATGATCACGGCGTACATATATGTATGTGAAAAAAATAACATGGCTCGTCTGCTGCTGAGGGCCGTTCTGGCTGTTAACAGTTGCCAATAAAAAATTGTTTGAAAGCTCCGCAGCAGGTAAAGTTTGTTTGCTAGCAGAGATCTGTATGCTAACAAGGCAGAAATGTGCAGCCTTGACCATCTGTGCATTCCTGTCTACTGAAAAAACTACAAAAAAGAGGCGCCTATGGACTCAGAGGTGGTGAGCTAGAGCTAGCTAGCTATATCAGCTGTAGCCTACATTGTTTTATCCTGATAGCTACACCCTAACTGCTTTAAAAAGAGGAGAAAAAAAGGCACTGACGTTGGGGAATCAGCTCGTCACTCTGCTTCAACTGTGTGAGAGCCTGTGGTCAGAAATTCATCCAACTATCTGACGGCTGGTCTGGAGGACTGGCGGTCCTCGGTCACCCCTGTACGCTGCACGGCAAACGATGCCCGACGAAGCTGAAGTCTGGGCCCACAAAATTTGGGCCATATACGAGCTAAAATCATGTATATATATGTCCAGCTTTAGTTTACATATTTTTTCTCTCACTCACTCTCATTTTCTAACTTTTTTTTCAATTTTCACTGTTTCTATGTCAACAAAATGTGTGTGTGTGTGTGTGTGTGTGTATTACTATATGTTGTGGGGACATGAATCTGTACTCAGTCACATTGTGGGGACTTGGCTTCCTTTTGGGGACAAAATGCATATCTCCATAACGTAAAACATTATATTTTAGGGTGAGGACTTGGTGCAGGGTTAGGGTTAGGGTATGGTTACGCTTAGGTTGAGGTTAGGGTTAGGATTATGGTTAGGGTAAGTCTCCAGGACATGAATAGAAGTCAATGTAATGTCCTCAAAAGTTATGGAAACATGACTGTATGTGTAATACTAGATAATAGATCAAAACAATAACAAAGATTTTCACCGTTTTCACATTTAACGTACGTGGTTAGCTATGGACAATCATTAACTGCGATTAAATATTTGACTGATAGCTGTAGTCATTTTAAATTTCTAGTTTATGATGGCTTAAATTTGCTGGAAATACAGGTGGTGTTTGCTTTTTATTTCTTTTCTTCCTCAAATGACACGGAAAGAATCAGAACCAGATCAATACGCGACCAGATGTCTGTGAATACATTATGTTTTCTCTCATCTGCAGCACAACAAAGAGACGACAGGCACTCGCTCAGTAAAGTTCACTGTTACATCTTTTTAAATTCTCTTGGTTACTGTTACGAGCTCAGCGTTACAAAGTGGGAGGTGTGGCCTCAAGGCAAACGTATAAATCAGAGTGACTTACAGCAAATTAGGATATTTGTTACACAATGGAGTGTGTGTTTATTTTAACACTTGAGGACCGACAGTATCTGTCACATATCTTTATGTTATAATTAAGTGCCATAAGAGTGCTGCCTTGACAAGTGCTAATTAAAGTAAGCCCTGGAAATGAAGAGGTGAAGGTCTGTCTCCACCTTTGAGCAGCTCAGTTTCAGCTCTGAACAAGTGGCACTTTTTTTTTCTTTTGGGCTGTTCATAAGATCACTATTTCTACTATTAATAACATTTTCTTATCTGTTTTTGGATTGTATTAAATCTAAGACTAGATGGTATTTTTTTTTGTTAAATACAGATGAGATATTACCTTGGTGCACCTCTTCTACAATATCTAATCTTTTCCCAAAAGATCCCACTTTAAGTTGATTTGACAAATAGTTCAACATTTTATCTACCTCCAAAAACAAAAGCACTAGCTGATCAGCAGACTCAGCGAAAAGTCTTCTCTTCATAAATGCGTTATGTCAGCAGGAACAAACTAAAGATGGATATGTCTGAAATAATAATGCAGAAAAATGTGCATACACATGCATGCATGCACACACAAACACACACACACTAGGGCTCTTCATAAATAATCGGTGTTACGATACAATTTGTTGGCTGGTCATGTCGATCACGCTTATCAGGTTAAATGAAATCTTATCAGTGCAGCTGTGAAAATGAACTGCCGTTGCTTTGTGCAATCACAGCAGGTCTTGTATTTTGGGGAAAAAGTGGTAACCTGAAATCTAGCTGTGCACATGAGGGAACCATATGGATTTTTCTGGAAATGTCCCAGTGACACAGGAGGAGTGAAGCAGCTCCATACGGTATATTAGTAAAGTACTTCAGTGTAAGAACAAAATAATGGGAGTGTTAAAAGCAGGCATACAAATGTAGCCTAATTCTATTAAAATTAGGGATGCTGATTTTGAAATTTTTTTTTTAACTGATAACCAACCCTCGTTACTGTTAACAAGACGAGATTAATGCCTCGCAAGCAGCAGCGCGCCAGCTGCAGTATATGAGCACAGCAGACAGCCGAGTCAACAGTCCACCGCCAGGAGAGTTACTGCTGCAGCCATGGTGCTGCGTTCACTGTCCCCAGTTCACCGTCCGGGAGCGTTAACAACCACGGTGCTGCGTTCACTGTCCCCAGCTCACCGTCCGGGAGCGTTAGCAGCCACGGTGCTGCGTTCACTGTTCCCAGTTCATCGTCCGGGAGCGTCAACAGCCACGGTGCTGCGTTCACTGTCCCCAGTTCACCGTCCGGGAGGGGGCTGGTCTTCCTTGGGGGCAACAGCCACGGTGCTGCGTTCACTGTCCCCAGTTCCCGTCCGGGAACGTTAGCAGCCACGGTGCTGCGTTCAATAAATAATCACAATATATGTTTTTATTTCATAATAGCATTTTCCCCAACAATACAAGCATTTCCTGTCCATTTAATGACACTGGCGCTGTCACCGCCCTCTAACCTCTTCTTATGAACAGGTTTCTGTGCAACGTCACAGTCATCCAGCACCAGCAAAGCAGGGAGTGGTCATATTGAGCTGTCATGTTCTACTGATCGCTTAAAATGAAGCGATCAACAACAGGGTGATCAACCCCCACTCTTAGGAAATATTCATAAAGATTGAGCAGCTATGCCTTAAAACTTAGGATTGATGCAAGACTTTGTTACGGCTCTAAAGTAGAGCGTTAATGTTCGCGACCACGGCAGGGGAAAGCTTACTCGGGTATGCCCTAACGTTACACGGTCACGGTCACAACAACAAGTGATTATGGAAGCTAACGTTAACGAAAGTTCATTTAAATTTTAATCTAGCATATACGATATAAAATATTGCTCATATGTCAATGTTAGCTAGCAACCTGCAACACGCTATTTAATAGAGAGGCGTCCTGTTAATGTTCACCAACAAAGAGCTGCTGTGTGACTGATTGTACTAATAATAAGATATTATATTATATATCAATATGTATTATATTAGCGATATTCCTGTTGAGGAATCACTAAAGGAAAACGCCGACCGTACTGTCAACCAAACAGACCCTGGTCCCCCAAGTCAAATCACACTTATATCTGATCTAATGTTACCCATTTCATAACAGCAAATAACAAATACCCATACCTCATATGAAAATGGTATCTTGTTGTCAGACAAATAATGCTAAATCTACGCTGATGAAAAGCGGTTTTGCTCCATGAACGCACACAAACCCAGTCATGTGTGTATTCAAGAAAACCGTCTATGACATGACATGAAATAAAAAGTGTTATTAGGAAAAACATCATTATTAAATACACACTGTCTTTCGAAAAAAGAGCATTTTAATTGACAGCATTTTATAATAGTGAGCTGAGTTTGAATAATTTGGCTCATCAGTCATTCTACAACTTTATTAACCTATAATAAGTATAAGAGCTCCACTTGTCTTGTCAGTGGGTGTAGTGAAGCAGCAATATCTTTTTATTTCAACTTCATTTTGAAGTTAGCCTATTTGTCACAGAGTATCATCATTTTACAGGCCATAATTATAATTGAATGGAGTAATTTAACAGTTGACTTGGAAACAATTTAAACTGTGCACCACATAGCAGGCACATACACATGCATACTTGGTACGTATAACAAATCCATGACAAAATATTTCATCAAATGGCTTCAAGCGCAGGAGGCAAACTATCTGAGTGGTTTGGTGAGAGACCGAAACTACTGACCAGCACGACGGATGTGCAGGCATGCAAACACACACACACACATGCACGCTAATACACACCAGTATGTCAAACAGAAGCCAGCCGCAGAGCGTTGTGGTGAGGAAAAAGAAAAGTGGCAAAAACAACTGCAGGAGTCTAGCGCAGGCCTGTCATCTGCTGCTAAACCACGCATGCACACACACACACACACACACACACACACACACACACACACACACACACACACACACACACACACACACACACACACACACACACACACACACACACACACAGACTCGTCTTGCCTCGGTGCAGACCTCTTGTAAGTCCACACCCGCCCTCATCCTATGCATCTGACAAGTAAGTACTGTAACACACTGTGCTGTCATCTTGCCACAGACACACCTACAACACGCACACACAGGCCTACACACACACACACACATACATCACCTCTAATGTAGTGAAGGTCAGCTTTCTCATCAGCGTCCTGTCTGAGTGTGTAGACCACAGTGAGATCCACACAGCATGGACACAGTGTCCTGTCTGTGCAGCTGGACGGACAGAGCTCGCCAATGTCACTGAAGGGAAACAGGCTGTCAGCAGGAAAGGAAGGGCCAGCAGTTACTACAGTGTACTGATGGGATGACTAAATAACTGACTACGCGCGAATAGTACAACATCAACATACGCTGATTAGATTATTTGAAATTCTAATAATACGTTGCAGAGCAGGAAAGCCGTTATGCCTTTGTTTGATGGTGATGGTGATGGCGGCAGCCATAAAAGGGCGAGAGAGGATGACGTGCTGATTTCATGCTGTGACATGCCTCACCGCCAAAGCATCAATTCAACTCAATCTTGAGTGAGAAACAGAATAGACAGAGCCTTGAAATAAATGTCATTTCAGAGGTATATGCCCAATTTAAAGAAGTAAAGAGGACCTATTTATCGTTTTGTGCCTTTTCCCTTACCTTTAGGGTGTTAGGTTGTATTTTTGTGCATGGAAAACACCAGTGGGAGCTACTCTCCCCAACAGAAACACTACTCCTAAAATGCAGCTTGCTCTGTGTAGGATTTCCTGGATCCCTCGCCCGAACCTCGCCGCTTTCTGGTCAAGTTTTAACCTCACCATTTTCACAGTAACAGCAGTGGGGTTGAGGCATCAGATGAGAAGCAGAAAGGTGTTTTAATGCTAACAATAAATTTATTTATCATGTAAAAACATTTAACTTATAATGCCAGTAATATAGCTCAGTAAATAAATTATTAGACTTGATCCCATTTAAGGGTCAATGGGCCCCCCTGGGACTTGGGTCATCTGTATCCTTTGACCCCCCCTCTGACGGCGGACCTGATTTCATGATAGCATTTCCCCAAGCCCCTAGGAGGTAAGCTGCTCATTGATCCCAATGCCCCTAGGAGGTAAGCTGGTGGTACTACAACTTCCGTGTTCAGCGCTTGACATTATTGGGCCCAAAACTATTTTCTCCCACTTACAGACATGCAGTTTGGATCAAGTCATAGTCAAGTCAGCTCACTGACACACTGACAGCTGTTGTTGCCTGTTGGGTTGCAGTTTGCCATGTTATGATTTGAGCAGAGCATATTTTTTATGCTAAATGCAGTACCGTTGAGGGTTTCTGGACAATATCTGTCATCATTTTGTGTTGTTAATTGATTTCCAAGAATAAATTCATACATAAATTTGCATAAAGCTGCCCACTCCCATGTTGATAAGTGTATTAAATACTTGCCAAATCTCCCTCCTCTCCTCTCTTAAGGTACATTTTGAATAGTTAAAAAAATGTGTAATTCATTTGTGATTAATATTAGAATTGATTGACAGCCCTAGTTACCTGACTTTCTCCTTTGCTCCCATCACTATAGGTACTATGCAATGTAAATATGGATCTTAATAAGCTGTTTGCACAGACGACATACTGTATGCACTAATTTTTTCAGTGAAGACGGCTTGAATATCTCAGGTTTACACTCAGTTTTGAACAAATTGGCGGAAAAGACACCACAGAGGTCCCCAACGTTACAGCTGGGTTTTATCCTGTTGAGCTGACGGCCTGCTGTGTCACAGTTATACATTCGGTCACAGTTTGGGCTTTGTGAAGCTGGAGGACATACAGGCCTCCCTCCAGAGTACAGGAATATGTAATTATCAAAGACAATCAATTCCCTCCAAATGCTCTTCTTGAGAGCAAAAGCAATGAAACACCTGCTGTATTATCACACCTGTAGGACAGTTTAACAGTCTCAGGCAAACACACTCAGAGTCATACGCCGCACTGGTAACATGACACAACAACAGGGATTCACATTGTCATTATGTACCAGAGCCCACAGGTCAGTGCAGCTCTATTATATGTGACTGTATCTATTACAGTCAACATACAGCTATCTGCTACTCAACCTATTAAAAGTATCTTCAGTCTGTAGGGAGTTGGCTTGGGAACCGGAGGGTCACCGGTTCAAGTCCCGCCATGGACGAAGAACTGAGTGTGAACTGGTAGCTGGAGAGGTGCCATTCTACCTCTTGTGAACTCCCGGGGTCCCCCTGAGCAAGGCCCCAAACCCCCCACTCTCGGGGCGCTTGTCAGGAGCAGCCCCAACACTCTGACATATATCCATTGTTGCATGTTTGTGCATGTGTGTGTTCGGGTCTGCATGTACCGTGTATAAGTTAACAACAAGTGAAAAAATGAATAAAATATCTTCTTCTTCTTCTTCTTCTTATAAAAAGGGTTTATTCAATGTGAAAACAAGAATATATTATTATTGTATTTATACTGGGATATAAGCCCTAAAATCCAGTAACTGTTAGGTTCACATAATGTATATGGATTACATTTATGTACGCTTATCTCCATAAATACTATGTCGCTTTGATATGCATTGCGATTTACTGTGATTCTTGCTAACTTTTTTAGACCATGGGAAAAAGTTGAATCATACACTTCTAGGGACTTTTACTTTGGAAAATATCTAAATTAATACATTAAAATGTTTGATTTTCAGCACTTAGGTAGTCAGAGATGCCCTGAAGTCAAATATATCAGTCATTGTCAGGAATTATTTATCACATTACTTTTTTAAAAATAAAGACATTTCCCTCACAAATAAGTGGTATTTTCTTTTTAATTTATAAGGGACATGGAATATTTTATACCTCTGGTGAATATAATCCAATCAATCTTATTTCCATATATGTAATTTGTATATACAGTTCACTTTAACACCTTATTTTGAAAAAGTTTGACCCCTCAGCATCAGAACAAAGTATATCAAGGACACCATTGTCTATCTCATCTGTACTTATCACACTGTGTCATCATTTACATTTACATTGCTAATTCCTAATGAAGGAGATCCATCCCTATAAATGACTAATCATTTATGAGAATGGCTCTTTAAGTGCTGTAAGGCAGGATGTAGTCTGATCATGTACAGCTATAGAATCGTTGAGTACCTCGCACTAACTGACGGGCCTTAATTTACCTCTAGTGTTGTAATAGAAACAGCCGTGATGGTCATTTAGCTGCAATAGAGGATGAGAATCCTTCATATAGCGAGAGTCTTTACATTCAGCAGGTCTGCCTCTCAGCTCCATACACGTTGAATGTCAATCCTCTCTCACACTGAAAAGGAGACCAGGGATGTAAAATAGTTAACCATATAACAGATAACCAACATTAAGCATTTTAAGCGATGAATGCTATCAGTTAAACAGTTAAAAGAAATATTAATGATTAATTAAAAAGCTGAGAAAAACGCAGCCTTGCTTGCAGCCTTGTAGCATTCATTCACTGACAAATAAACTGTACACACACTGTCTGCTTCAGCTACATTCACAACTATAACGCCACCAACAAACCCACATGACCGCCACCACACACACGGTCTGTCAGAAACTCGCACGAAGCCTCGGGCAACACTAGCAACTAGCAGCAAGCAGCTGCTAATGTAGCACGAACACACGCACTGTTTGTCGGACAGTTGTTCGTATCGTTAATCTGGGCAAACACACAGCTGATAACCTCCTAAACTAAACTAAATGTGCCGTGGACACTTTTACTGGGAAAGTGGCTGCATGTCCACAACACTACACGCAGCATCGTGGCTGCTACTGTTACTCTCCTGATGGTGAACTGGAGACAGTGAATGCAGCACCATGGCTGCTACAGCAACTCTCCTGACGGTGAACTGGAGACAGTGAATGCAGCACCATGGCTGCTACAGTAACTCTCCTGACGGTGAACTGGAGACAGTGAACGCAGCACCGTGGCTGCTACAGTAACTCTCCTGACGGTGAACTGGAGACAGTGAACGCAGCACCGTGGCTGCTACAGTAACTCTCCTCATGGTGAACTGTTGACTCAGTTGTCTGTTGTGCTCATATACTGCAGCTGGAGCACCGCTGCATGTGAGGCACAAATCCTGTCGGTTAACAGTTAATAACCAGTTAACGAGGGTCGCTATCAAACATAGCGTCCCTAACTTAGCTGTAAAGCACTCAACAAAGCACACACTGTAAGTGTCAGACGTACACTGCCACACACAGATATCGTACACGCAGGCAGCAAAAGTTTTCTCCTCAGTCTAGACATGTGGGCAGAATAATGACAGAGGCAGGCAGAGGGAAAGTGACAGAGTGAGAAATAAGGGGACCGAGACAGAGCGAGAGATAATGAGTATAAAAAAGGGAGCGAGACAGTGGCAAACAGAGAGGGAGGGAGGGAGAAATGAGCAGACAGAGGTGGGTGGGAATGGACACCTAGGAGGATAGAAAGTGAGCTCTCACAGCCCTTCACAGTGTGGCCTATGGCTATTGCGAAGATATTGAACATGTGTGCAGAGGTGTGGACCCGTGTCACTGGACTTGGACTTTACTTCGACTCGAATAGAGTCTGAAGACGTTTTACTTGAGAACATCAAAAACCTCATTAAAACTTCAGAACTCTCTAAGACTACAGATTATAAATGATGCGCACCCAATATATCCTGAGACAGCATAACCAGCCCATTCATTAGTGACATCTGTCACGTGAAGATCGGTGTTTTTTGTTGACATTTGTGACATTTGTTTTCTGTCATTGGGAGCCCAACCATGACGTTTTACCTAACTGCAGATATTTGCATGGTGTACAGATGACATGCATACAATGACAAGTGGAATGTCTGTGTAATGTCGTGGTATGGTAACGCCCTCCTGTCAGGAAAGATTAATTTTTTAATTTTTAAATATACACTTCCTGCTTTATTTCAAAGAAAAATCCCTCAGGCATTTTTTTTCCTGTAGGCAGAATTCCTTCTTTTGTTAACATGAGGCCTTTATTCTGAAATACTGTGTTGTAGAACATGAAGTGACTTGCATGGCTCCATGAATTACTACAGCAGGGGTTTTAATTGTGAATTATTGCTATTATTTACAAATTACCACACATTTCTTGACCTATCTCTGTCTAAAATAAATATAAATGACATTTGTAATGATATGAAATGGCCATTATGAAAACCTGTCAATCACACAGCCATTCGGTAACAGCCGCCACACATTCGTCCAGCCGATCTGGTGTTAAGTTGTGTCCAAAACCACTCCTTTAAGTCCTCCTTTCACTCAACCACTATTCCATATTCAGGGCTTTTACAGCACCATTTGGTGTATTCGTCCTTCTTTCTCAGCATCGACTGTGGCCAGATCCGACCGAAAGGAATGCAACAACGACCACTCCAGCATTTTAAATGCCGTTTTATTGGTGGTAATGTGCTGAACACAGCATATTAATAATGATATATATAAGTTACATAGGGTTGCCAACTTTTCAGTTTTGGAGTGAGATAGTAAACTTAGTTCAGATGGTTATAGTCAGGGTCATCCTGAACAGGATTACTTTGAATATGTCAGCAAAACTCTGTAAGAGTTTTTATTTGATTTATGAGAATTTAACAGTGAGGGCATTTTACATGTTACAAACCGGATTAATGGAAATTGTTTTACCAAATTAAGACTTAAAATGCGATTCTTTCTTTGTCCTTTATGGACGCTCTGTGAAAGCACTAATCGACAACAAAATCCAGTCGGGCCTCTTGACCCGTCTTGTCTCTCTGTGTGCTGCCGTCAGTGTCCTCTTTTCATGCTGCGACATTATCATTTCATGGCAAATGTGGCTTGTGGCATTTCAAGACCTGGTTTTTAATACTTTACTCTACAGTGAGCAGTGAACTGAGATTTTGCCACTTAAAAATAATTTTACGTCATCACTGACTGTGCATTGTGGGATTGTTAGCAGAAAGCAACGTCAATGCAGTAACAGCTTTCAGAAAAGATGTCCAAAGAAGTATTTTTAGCTATTTTTTTCAGCAACAACTCAAAACTTGTCTGTGGTTACTTTGCTGTAGAAAAAAACAACACTTAGCAACAGTGATTTTAGCTTGCTTTTGAGAGTACCACACCCCTCCGTCTCTGTCAGAAACTGGAAATAGAAAATCAGAACTGTGCCTATGTCAAGGTGAGGAGGAGCGAGCCTTACACAACCACAACATTTTATAATAACGAGCTGAGACGTCTGTAAATCAAGCAAATCAATGGACTGTTGCTTTAAGGAAAATAAACATTTAGATTTTCTGAAAGATAAGTGAGGATGTAAATTTTGGATTAGAATTCAATAAAATCTGAGACTTTTTAACAGCCACGAGAGGAACCACGGCTGGAGTCACCGCCATCTTCGCCACTCAGCTGTGGAGGCTGCCTGCAGCCACCGACGGACAGACGAGACGGACCGAGAATCTGCCAAACACAGTCCGCCTGACAGGCAGACACAGTGAGAGATGTACGGAGGCAGATATTCACTCAGTCAGCGAAACATTTTGACATTTAGTAGATGTTGATATGACAGCTTCGCCCTGACTCAAGAGCTGTGTAACCATGGCATCGCGATGATGAAGTGGAGACATTGTTTTGTAGTTATCTGTGCCGCCGCCTGCACTTGTCTTTCTCATTCAAGTTCAGATAGACAGATCTGTGTTTAACTACACCGCATTCCCATATAAAGAAAAAGTTGTGGAGATGGAAGTCCATTGATCTAACGTGACAGACTGCGTGATAAATATGCCGAAACAGAAAGAGGAGGAGAAAAGTGCATATGCTCCCAGACGAAAGCCAGCTTACAGCTTGTACGCACAATTTAACCCAGCTTATCTCTGCATGCTTTGCATCGCTCAGACATCCCCACCCCTACACACACATACATAGAGCATTACACCCCGATTTACATGAAACACCACAACACAACAGGTTCTGGATGTGGTTAATGTTCACGTCTACATCCGACTCCCCTCGAGCGAGGAAAGTAAAGCAGTAGTAGTGTGTTATGGTTGGGAGATAAGGGTGAGGGAGGGAGAGAGCGAGAGCACAGGAGCAGAGAGGACAACATAGTGCTGCATTGCAGTAGCAGAGCCAACAAACGTTACTACTTTAAGCCGGGTTCCCTGTTTGCTGTGACGATCCTATCTGAGAGTTATCTAAAGGTCCCTTCCCTCTGAAGATAATCATGTATGACCCAGTGGAGGAAGAAGGACACTTGGTCAGACATATTATGGCCTCATTATCAGCCTATAAGTCTGCCGTTGTATCTCAATGTCATTTATCTTCCCCGTTCACTCCGGAGGATAATAATGCACGAGCGAAGGGGGACCAGGAGACGAGTGTTTATGTGCTTTATGGGCTATCTGTCGCTCTAAGCGCCGCGTTGCTTTCAGCGGCGATGAAATGTGTTTTAATCTCGTCAGGGGCGATTTGAGCGTTGGAGGTGATAATGATAAGTTTATTTGTGTCACGCTTTTCCGCAAAGAAAGTTTACAGACTGCTGGAAGGGAAAAAAAGAGGACAAAGACTCAAGGTTAGAAAAGACAACAATGAGCACACGTAAAGAGGATACACTGAGAAAGCACAATACTGGGTGTCTCCGGCTTGAATTTGGGCGTCCACTGATCCTTTTTTTGGTTCATATGCTGCACTGGTTCAGCAGGGAGATGTTGTTTACTACCACACGGCCTGAAAAACAGCATGAATAACAGCTTCTTTTTTTAAAAAAAAAGTCAAATCATAAGTATTCTCTCTAATCCAGAGCAACTTTATGCTGCATTCCTGAGAGACGGGGGGAGAGAGACAGACAGACAGACACAGGGAGGGAGGGAGGTGGAGAGGAGGGCAAAGCTGTGGGGACACTGCTGCTGCATCCAGCCAACCAGACAGACAGACAGACAGACAGACAGACAGACAGACAGTAGTCAGGCTATGGCTGTCAGTCAGTGTTGCTGCTGCAGAGTGGTGCAGTGCCTCTCTCTCTCTCTCTCTCTCTCTCTCTCTCTCTCTCTCTCTCTCTCTCTCTCTCTCTCTCTCTCTCTCTCTCTCTCTCTCTCTCTCTGCTGGTCTCTCAGTGCTCGTTCTCTCATTCCTCTCCTCAACATCCATCCCTCGTTTATAGCCGTCTGTCGTCTCTGTTGAGCTCTCGTCATCCCCTCGTACCCTCTAAAAACTCCATATTCATATCCTTTGGCTTCCTATCCAATCTCCAGCTCCTGCCTCTCTCCTCCCTTTCCCACATCTGCCCTGAGCTCTTCTTTTCCTCTTCTCATCTACTTCCATCTTCATCTACTGAAAGATTTTCTCCTCATTTTGCTATTCAAAAGTTTTAAATATAAATTATGGCCTTGTCACATACTTGCCAACCCTTACGCTTTTCCTGGGAGACTCCCATTTTTTATTGGCCTCTCCCGGTTTCCTCCTGGGGTCACAATTCTCCCATATTTCTCCTAATTTATGGGAATTTTTAACACCTTTTTTCCCTTTTCATTATCTTGACTGGGCTGCACAGCAGTGCAGTAGTTAGGTGTGGAGTTTCCATGTTCTCCCCGTGTTAGCGTGGGTTTTCGCCAGGTTCTCCAGTTTCCTCCCACGGTCCAAAGACATGCAGGTTAATTGTTGACTCTAAATTGCCTGTAGGTGTGACTGTTGTCTATGTGTCAGCCATGTGATAGTCTGGAGATCTGTCCAGTTTGTACCCCACCTTTGCCCACTGTCACTTGGGACCGGCTCCAGCGCCCCCACGACCCCGAAGAGGATAAGCACTGTATAAAGCCTCAGCGTACTGAAATTACGTCATCACGGCTTTCGCTTGGTGAGCGGTGGTCGTGCACCTCTGTATTTTTGTAACTACACGTTAACTGTGCGCGCTGTACTTTTCATTTCAACATGGATGCCTTCGAGGGAAGGCTGAGCAGGTTGGCCTGTACAGACATCACTTCAACTGCTCACTGAGAGACCACGGGGACAGTCATGTTAAATTATTAAATTATTATTGGAAAGAAATATGCAACACACTGGGGAAAGAAGAGGCTTTTTACTGCAGGCTATGAAAGAGTGATTGAAAGAGTAGTGACCTGAGGGGAAGCACCGAGAGACGGAGTAAGTAATTTCGACTTGGGGGTAAGCGACAGAAATACAGTACGGCGATATGTACGTCAATGTTTACTACAGTAAAATCCAGGCAGCCTACTTTCCTTTCCGGTACCACTCACTGACCTCTTGCTTATCCACAGAATATTTTGTGCACCTCCCGGTGTTTCGGAGCATATTGCGACCAACAACACGCTGAGGATAAACGCCTCTGTGCGTGCTTGTAGTATCGCCATCTATGGAGGCCCGCACCACGGCGTCTCACGCAAGCATAAACAAAGCTTTAGCCGTAAGCCCAACTGTTTCCACCCGGATGGCAATAGAGCTACACCAAATGTCTTTTCCCGACGGAGGAGAGCTGCTTGTGACACCGTAGCACAGTTTGAGCTGCGCCCGCCACAAATCACAGCATCACAGGAAAGCAGACATGACGCAACTCACTGGAAATGACGGGTTTCAGAATGCAGCAGTGCTGTTGTTGTGTTGTGTCTGAAGGGACCTTCAGAGTGAGAGACAGAGAGAGAAATACTCGAACACAGGCAAAAAATGAATGATGAAAACTGATTAATATATATAGATTATACCACGAATTCACAGAAGTGCATGCCAAAGGGGTGAATTATTCTGTATTGTTTCAAGATAATTTATAGTAAAATGAGGCCTATTTAACCTAAAATGCTGCAGCAGCGTACTTATTTTGCTATTTTCATCCTTTAAACGTTACCAGAATGCAGGTTTCTAGGTAAGGACCTACAGACTCATCTTTGGTTTTGAAATCCTCCCTACTTTTGATGTCTGAAGGTTGGTAAGTCTGCTTTGTCATCCTCCCAGTTCTCATCCAAACTCCTCACCTCCTCCTGTCTCTATCTGTATCTGCCCTCTCCTGCTCGTCCTTTCCTATGCCCTTATATCTATCTGTCTGTCTGTCTCTTTTTTGTAGCCTAATAATCAGACTGAATTGCATTTCATTTTTTGTTATTTTTCAGGTTTTGGCATAGTGGCTCGGTGGGAGGAGCTGTTTTGGGTACACCTGGTTCCAGACATAAGGTTTTGGGTGACTCAGAGCTGGAGCACTTCCAAGGCTCAGAGGAGGCTGTAACCTTCCTCAGATTAATACAAAATACAAACAGAAATGTCAGATTTCATTTCATGTTTTCCACATTCGTTTGAGGTTTGACTGCTGCTCTTTTGATATGTGTCTTTTTTATTTTATTTGTACAGACCAAAATCACAAATCTTTACAATCTGTACAGGATACAACATCCTCTGCAACCAAAAGTCCCATATCCTGCTGTGTTTCTAGTATAACATGTTTACATGCTTCAATGCTAAACAAACACAACTTTATTTTCCTCATACCGTCTGCCTGTCTGAAACACATTTCAACAGCACTGCAATGGAACTGAATCGCTATTGGTCCATGGTTACTTCCTGTCAGCTGATGTCATTCACATACACTACAACCAGTAATAAACTCTGACACCATTAGATTGTTAACATTTAAACATCATAGATGTCTTGACAGCTTGTTTCATAGAGTTTCTGAACACAGGCTGTGTGTATTTCTATGTGGATTGACTGTTTTGATACTTTTACAGTATTTAAACAGGACTTCAACCTGCTTTACAATGAAAAAGAATACACGAAAACCTCTAATAACTTGTTTTGTCCAACCAACAGTCCTAAACCTAAAAGATATTCAGGTAACAATGCAGCAAATCTTCACATTTTCGCTCAATAAAAGACAGATCAATTATCAAAAGCTGAATAATTTTATGTCGATGGATGAATCGGCTAATCATGTCTGCACTGTTCAAATCACTGATATCAGATATGAGCAATGATTGAGAAGACTGGAGGCCATCATCCCTGTCATTTTCTCTTTTTCAACTCTTTCTTTGAACTCCTCCCTTCTGCTCCCTCCTCCATCCCATCATCTTCCTCTCCTCTCTCCTCAAAGCTCTTCCTCCCACATTATTTTCTTTTCATCTCATCTCTCCTCCACTACTCTCTCACTCCTCTTCACATTTATTCTGCTGTAAAACTCCTCATTTGCCCGCTCGTCTCTCATATGCTGTTATTCTGTCATCTCTTGCCTCGTCTGTCCATTCCCCTCTTTTTTCCCCTCATGTCCCTTCTGCAGCTCCTCTTTTTTTTTTCTCTCCTCCTCCCCTCCTCTTCAGAGAGCCGCTCTCATCCCGTCTGCTGAAACACTCCCGTCTCTCCTCTCCCAGGGCAGGGATCAACCACAGCCCATTTCACACATGACAGAGTGTGCTGTATGCCACTGATGTATGTATGCTGCTAGAGGTGGCGCTACTGATGGGTAGCAGTGGAGATAGGGTAATGAGCAGGGAGCCCTGTGTGTTACTGTGCACGCAAAATGAGTGTGTGTGTCTCGATGACGGCCATCAGAGCTGACTGGAGTCTATCTGAATTTCAATTCACTATGCCAAATAAACGCATTGAGATTCCGCTCATACATTCAGAAATATTCTCAAGGAAAGAAAGATTCAGGAATTCGACTTTCCCACATCACACAGAGCCATCGATATGCTCATTTACCCCATGCCGGCAAGAGCAGCCAGCACTGAAAGATTTTTCTAATCTTAACAAATGCTGAAAATACTAAGACCCCATACTAATGACATGGTATGATAAATTTTGTTCCTGTAGTGTGTGGAGAGCAGCAATTTGGCCAAAACAACACGCTACACACTCAGCAGTTCATTCAATCTCACAAAATCTTCGATCAAATGTGACTTTAGTGTAACAAACATGGCGAACGATGGGCAGGAATAATTTGCTGTGTTAGTTTTTACTTTGTATTGAAAATTCATGAAGGATGGATGAAGTCATGGAGACATGTAATTAAATACTTCATTCCTCCTCCACACTCCTCCATTTCTGAGCTCCATCTTACTACTTTATGCATCGTGTTTTGCATTAGCTCGTGCATTAGCCGCGGCCACCATGACGCCAGTGGTTGTCCTTCCTTCTTCAGTCAGCTTGGTTCTGTAATGGCCATCGTTTGTTCCCACGCGACTGCATCATCGGCTGTTCTCGGGGTTCCCCACACACAGCAGGATATCGCAGCATAGATATGGAACATGCTCAATATTTATGATTTGAGATCAGTGTGGCCAGAATGGACGTCCCAGCTGATCAGGGGATGTAAAAACTCATTAGCATACCTCACACCACAGGAAGATCTGGTAAAAAAAAAAAAAAATCAGGGCTTTGCTGACGATTGTTGGGAGGGGGAATCGGGCCCAAAATCAGCTGGATTCTCATGTAGTGTACCCGGCATAAGGAGTCATAAAGCTACAAGAGAGAAAGAACAAAGAGAAGGGGAAAACTACATTTCTTATAGAGGGCAGGAGGTGAAGACAAAAGAAGGGAGACGATCACACATCAAATGGATCAGTTCCGCTACAGGGTGAAAAAACACCTTTGATTCAGTGTATGGGAGCAAGTTCAATAGTCGGGAAAGTGTGACTGCGTTGGTGTCCGGCATGTCTGTAAAATGTGTTTGTGTTTGAGTCAGTGTCGAACTCTGAGATTGATTCTGTTCCTCTGTCGAGTGATTTGACAGTGCTGAGAATTCACTCAGGTCTTTTTACAGTGAAAGAATCCTTGAACTTGAGCTCATCTGTACGCAGCACCATGTGACTACTGCTGAAAGGACTGGATTTCTGCTGGCTTTGTCAAGACCACGATTTGGTATTGGACGTGTGAGTCTCCATAAAGCTGGGCATACACTGTACGATTTTAGAAATGTTGTTGTGTACTTCCTACTCCTATTGTACTAGTGGATTGTTTGTGATGTAAAGCCAAAGCTCACAATTTATTTGCTCACATAGAAAAAAATGTGTTCAACTAAAAAAATTTGTTTAAAAGCTCCGAGGCAGGTAAAGTTTGTTTGCTAGCAGAGGTCTGTACGGGTCATCTGCTGCCTTCTGCCATCCGGTCTGCTGAAACGTCTAAGAAAGAGGCATGGACAGTATGGCTTGTCCATTTTGCAGAGAGAATTGGAGGTAAGCTAGCTACATTTTACTATATCTATTGTACATTTGTATCTCGATGGCTGCGCTTTGATTACGGTAAAAAAGAGGAGGAAAAAAAGGCTCTGACGTTGGAGGATTAGTTCATGGCTCTGCTTCAACTGTGCGAGAGCCTGTGGGCGGCCGACCAAAATTTCTGACATGTCAGAAAGTCACGCAACTACTGACGGCCCGGTCAGGAGGAGTTGATCTGTCCTCAGTACACTGCATGGCAAATAATGCTCGACAAAGCTGAAATTCAGTCTGACTAAAACCAGTCAAACAGCTCAAAATTTGTGCCAGAAACAGGCTAAAATCGTACAGTGTATTCCCAGCTTAAGACATGAGGACACTTAGCTTGTGTTTCAATAGGCCTGGATCCTAGAGCCAAACTACAATTGGACTCAGGATTAAACTGGGGATACACTCTACGATTTTAGACCAAAATTAGAGATGCACGACTCATTGGTATTGATACGGGTACCAACGTGTGATTCGATACTTTTCGATACTTTTCCAAATAAAAGGAGAACACATCATACATCAGTAAATAAAATACCACCAAGACAGGCTTTTCTAATACAGAATTTTAAAATAAATAAAATAAATAAAGAATAAAATGTGATTCAAAACACTAACATCTGAACATCTGAAAACATTAGACTGTGAATGTTCTCATTCATCCAGGTCATATTCATTCTGGCAACAATTGAATCAAAGGCAACTGGACTTAGATTTGTCTCTGAAGACGTTTTGCCCCTTATCCAAGTGGCTTCATCAGTTTGTAACGCTACAGTCTGACTAGTCACCACTAGTCTGACTAGTGGTGACTGAATAGTGGCTTTTTGTTATATATCAGTTATTACCTGTCGTTCTCTGAACTCCTTGTGCAGGTCTGGGTGCTTGTCCCTCCAATGTTTTGCCAAGTTGGAAGTGTTTCCACTCTTGGCCAGACATGTTTTATACCACCGTTTGCACAGTGGTGCTTCGGTGTTAGCGGCTTCACCGTGCTCATTTATTCTGAAGTAATTCCAGATAGCACTTCGTGCTCCTGGTTTCACCGCAACTCACGGTGTGTTGAAGGTTGCGGTAGGTGCCATCCTCTCCCTGCTCCTCTCTCTCGCTCTCTCTCCTTCGGTCGTCAAACTTTCCTCCTGCTTCGTTTGCTTCTAAACGATGCTTGCTCGCTCACCTGCTCGCCTCGGCTCAAATTACAATACGGTAACGTCACGCGCCGATGTCGCGTGATGATGTCACCGCTGCCAGCGCTATATATAATGCAAGTACCGGTCTCATCCAAACACAGTATAGTACCGTTTTAAATGCACCGGTATATGGTACCGGTATACCGAACAAGCCTACTGAGGACTGATTAACCCCTCCTGACCAGCCGTTGGAACTGATCCCCTATTCATTGCTTTAAACACTATTTCTGCATAGTTGCAAATAAATATTAGACTACACTATCATCATCGTCAATGGTTAACCATTAACAGGTTACCCACCTAGAACGTTTTTGACAGTCAGGCAAGTTGGTCTACGGTTTGTTAATTTAACATGGGTGCCGACAGGAAGCTTCATCGCCCATGTGCACAGCTCTAATACACAGTGACTGAGAAGACAGATTTCAATATACAGTATGAGCAACACAGAAAAGCCTGTCTGTGCTCAGAAGATACTGAGGGTGTGATCACAGCAGTAGGTTCACATTGGCCCATTACCAGGAAATCCAGGGATTGTAAACAAAAACACACAGGCTCAGAAATAACATGTTTACTGTGGTGTCATACCATAGCAATTTAACAGCCAGCAGGGCTTAACGATATGGCTGAAATTAATATCATGATCTTACTAAGAATATTTTTTATGACAGATAAACAACAATATGTTTTAAATGTTTTCATTTGCAATATTTACTGAATGCTGAATCCTGGAATTATCAGAAAAATCTCTGCAGCCACAGGTGAGTAATAAAACTGTGAAAACGGAGTACATTTTGTTTATTGAGTTTTCTTCTCCATTCAGCTGGATGGTAACCCAATTAAATCAGAGTCCACCGGCAAACAGAGGAGTCTTGGCATGTGAAGAGGCGCTCTAGGAAAAGAGGCCACCGGGCAGACAGGAAGAGCCATGGTACTGCATGAGGACGGAGCGGGCCGAGTATCTTGAGCAGCACAGTTGCTCTTCAGGGCCCAGTGAGCCGCCATCTGTCCCAGGGCTGGGGAGGCCAGGCCAGGAGACAAGCTCCCCTGACAGCAGGTTACCGCCATATGCTGCTGGAGCATGTGCACGCACAAACTGGCATAGCTGAGAATGGTGTGAGATGGTATGGTCTGGTCTGACCTTATCTGGTGTGGTCTGATATGAAGGATAGAAAATGCCATCGTACTGTTATAGCTCTGATTGGGCCATGGCAGAGCAATATGTACAGTCATGTTTTACCTTCATATTCACAATTTAATGTTTTTACTGGCATCTAAGATGATCATTATCTGTGATACAAAAAAAATCACAATTCCACACAGTGAAATAAAGAGAGTGCATACTAATCATAGTCAGCAATAAAATCCTAAAGCGCTCCTACGTGGCTCATGACAGCCCTACTGTGGTTTCAGACGCAGAGAGTGAAGAAAATGAAGGTCAGTAAATGATCCTACTGAAATGGGATGTTTCAAACTACATTGTCATGTAAATAATCACAACATTACATTTCTAGCCTGGTATCCCCTGTGACATTTCCTTCCATGTTTGAGATTTTTTACTCAAGTCCGTGTAGGATCAGTATAGTCCAAAACCAGT
This sequence comes from Pterois miles, assembly GCA_947000775.1. NCBI lineage: Eukaryota > Metazoa > Chordata > Actinopteri > Perciformes > Scorpaenidae > Pterois > Pterois miles. The sequence continues at coordinate 3,041,482 of CAMQGK010000568.1, read as the reverse complement.
CGTAGTAGTCCAAACCTCCTGATGAATTCACACACAATTTGTTGTTCTCAGCGTCGCATTATCAGGGGCGCATCCCCTCAGGTTTAGCAGCACCATGCTTTTGAATGCTTTTTTTCTGTCCGGCATGGCTCCGGTGCCAAACAAGCTGAATGATGTGCGTATACGTCACTGTGCATGCAAAACTGTCTGAAAGCATCCATAAGAGGAATCGATGGACACGGAGGCATGAGATGCCAAGGAATCAGACAACAAGGGACATTCCCATCACTATAGCGTCAATGTGGCCTGACAATTATCTGCCGCTGCCAACAATTTACCCGTGTTTGGCGGATAGCAGGTGCTAATGTCACGCCTTGCAAATAACATTTGTCGTGCTTAAATACGAGGTGCAAATTCTTGGTATCAATACAATAGATTATTAGACAGCACTTTTGAATTCTCGATTGTGATTGGTTAATCACAGCATTCTACGGTATGATGTTTCTTTATAGCAGATCATCGCTATGTACAACAGACCGTTACTATGTACAACAGACCGTTACTATGCACAACAGACCGTTGCTATGGGCTCAGTTCTGATGTCGGACTCTGGCGGACCGTTTTTGTGTCAAATTGCTGATTTCTTAAGTAAGTAAATGTACAGTTAGCAGGTTATCGTTGGGAAAGAAACCCCTTCAGGGCGATGAGAGACCCCTCTGCTCTGTGTCGGGGTGCAGGTTTCTTTCACAACAACGACTGGCTCACTGTACATTATCCCTTACATATTAACCTTGAAAATTGACTTTAGATAGTTATACATCCACCGTGAGGGACATCTTGAAGAGTACCTATCGATGAAGTTGGATGGTAGGAATAGAAATCGATACATCAGCGCTATAGATGAATCGTTACAACCCTACTCCCAAGCATAATGTTTGGGTAAATCTAATGTTCAAGATGACTGACAGGCAATAAAAATAAACAAAAGAAAGACAGCCAGACGTGTGCTTATGAAAAGAGGTAGATGTGACCGAGCAGGCAGGCAGGTGAGGAGCCGAGAGACAGACAGACAGACAGATGAGACAAGCAGGGTAAACAGACACAGAGGGACAGATGGACATGCAGACAGATAGACTGGATGGAGAGTTTTTAGGAGACAGGTAGGCAAACAGACCGATAAAGGGAGGTGACTGCCAGGTAAGCAGACTGCAGGTCTTGTGATCTCCTCACGTCACTCCCACTGTGTGACAGGACAACAGCTATTTCCCTGCTCTGCAGCTCCACCGCTACCTCCCTCCCTCCATTACATCTTTCTTGGTTTATGTCTTCAACAAGGCTGTCAATCGATTGAAATATGTAATCAGGATTAATGGCATGATGGTCCTTAGTTAATCGTGGTTAAGCACAAATTAATCACACATTTTGTGTGTTCAAATTGTACCTTAAAAGGGAGATTTGTATTAGTATTAATAAGTATTCTTATCAACATGGGAGTGGGCAAATATGCTGCTTTATGTAAATGTATGTATATATTTATTATTAGAAATCAATTTACAACACAAAACAATGACAAATATTGTCCAGAAACCCTCACAGGTACTGCATTTAGCATAAAATATATAGTCAAATCATAATATGGCAAACTGCAGTCCAACAGACAACAGCAGCTGTCAGTGTGTCAGACTTGACCTCTGACCTCAAGTTATATGAATGAAAATGGGTTCTCTGGGTACCCACCAGTCTCCCCTTTACAGACATGCCCGCTTTATGATAATCACATGCAGTTTGAGGCAAGTCATAGTCAAGTCAGCACACTGACACACTGACAGCTGATTTGAGCATAGTTTTTATGCTAAATGCAGTGCCTGTGAGGGTTTCTGGACAATATTTGTTATGGTTTTGTGTTGTTGATTGATTTCCTGTAATAAATATATACATACATTTGCATAAAGCAGCATATTTGCCCACTCCTATGTTGATAAGAGTAATAAATACTTAACAAATCTCCCTTTAAGTTACATTTTGAACAGATAAAAAAATGTGTGATTAATTTGCGATTCATTGTGATTAACTATAGACAATCGTGATTAATCATGATTAAAAATCTTAATTTAATACATGCAAACTGTTCTACAACTTCTGAAGAAGCTAATCACTGGAAGGTGACGTCTTACTCCACAAGTTTGACAATGCTGCTGTTTATCAGGATTCCTTTATCAGCAGAAAAACTTGTTCGGACTGAAACAGGCAGAAAAACTGAGAGGAAATTTGTCATTTCCTATCAGCTGTTATAATTTGATATATCATGATTTACATAATAATACTTGGATGGAAACCCGGCTGCAGAGACAGAGAGACAGACAGCTAAGCAGGAAGATAAGACAGAAAAAAAAAACTGCAGACAGAAAGTCAGATGGAGAGTGTGAGTGTGTGAAGGATATTTCTAGAACCCGTTGTATGTGCAGACAGAGACGTACACACACAGTTCCACGCGACAGATCGGCTTTTATAGTCCATGGGATTTTATAGTGCACACGTCGCTGAAGAGCACACACCCCCCTGGTGGCACTAAGCTCATCGCAGCCTCGCTGACAGATTTATGGCATTTCCATCACCTCATGTGTCTGAATGTGAGTGTGTGTGTGAGAGTGTGTGTGTGTGTGTGTGCGGTGGGGTGTTCGACTTGACGCCCCAGAAACTCCTGTCACAGTTGGCCAGGTGCCAACTTCAGAACAGTTGGCAAGACAAGACTGCAGTGCTCTGCACAAACCAGTGGCATCACTCACACACACACACACACACACACACACACACACACACACACAATGCAGAGGTGATGAGATTCCTGCTAAAGAATAGATGTTTCTCCACTACTGTAGTAAGTCGCCGCCATTATTTTCAGCACAGTGAGTCACTGCTGGATGACGAGAGTTTCCATTCAAACCTCCATATGTGAATAGGAATTCATACAATATACGGTATACATATGCGTAGTTTGTTAAACAAAGTTCAACATTTCGGGAAGTTTACTTATTTGCTTTCATTCCAAGAGTGACATTAGAAGATTGATGTCAGTAGTCTGGCTGGAGATGAACTGCATCTCGCCTGGAAACCAGATGAAATCAGGCGGCAGCAGCAGCAGGAGGCGGGGACAAAAATCTACAGACAAGTCGGACAGTTTCCAGCCGTTTCCAGCAGCCTTCAAAAAATTTACAGGAAGTTAAAGTGACATCCTGTTAGATCTGATCTGTAGGCTACTTGTAGTTTGTGCATACAGTATATCTGGTGTTGTATTTTGCCCTTTATTACATTTATGTCCGCCTTGGAAAGCACATTGTAATGAGCACCTGTTTTGATAAGTGCTATATCAATAACCTTCATTATTATTATTATTATTATTATTATTAACCACACAAGATATGCTTGTTAGCAGATGAAACCTTCATTGCACAACATGAGACTACAATCTAGCGTTAAATATCACCAATCGCTTGGACGGACCCATCACGCCCTGGGTCTTGCAGTCTCGATCTCGTGAGGTTATCGTTGCCCATGTTTGCATGACGTTAGAGCAAGTCGGGATCAAGTTGAACAAAATCTAAGCGGCATGCATTGTGCACCGATCGTCACTGATTGAGTCTGAGCATTCTGGTTCATTTTGAACAAGCGTAATGTTATGTCAGTGCATTAGGCTGAGTACAGAGTTGGAGTCACGTTGCCTAGCTTAGCATAAAGACTGGAAGCTAAGTATCCAAAGTGGTAAAAATAAACCCTACCAACCACTCTACATCTCATTAATTAAGATAATTAACTCAAATTTTATGTGTTTAGCTTGGACTCAAATAATAAACAATTTGTAGTTTTACTAGTTGGGTCCATGCAGTCTGCAACTCAGCGGGTCAGGGATGGTCATTCGGTGTGGGAGGATCTAATCGTGGATTGTCTCCCCACCGCTGGCTAGTCCTCATTGGGCACATTTCCTCTCGTGCAGTGCAACCGGCTCTTGATCGACTTGGAAAGGCCTGGGGTGACAGTGGCTCACAACTCCCGCCGTGAGCTTTGGCGCAACCCTTGCATGGACCTCGCCGTTTCCCAGGGCCGTAGAACTTCCTCCGGCTGGGTCTGTGGTGATGTCTGCAACCCACCCAACCCATCTTGAAAAGTGGACCCCATCTCGTTTTATGGTGCTGGAAATGAATTTATCTTCGATTTGATTGTGTTTAGTTTAGTCTGTGAGGCTTCCTGCTAAATTACAGTAACTTTGTCATCTCAGCACACAGGTTTTGGTTGCTTATTAACAGAAGGCGCAACTGAAGCGCAACCTGCGAAGCACACGGTTGGCGTTTTCCACATGTTTTTAGATGCGGTATGTGTCTCTAAGTATCAAGTTCAATGCACTAAATTATACAAGCTTGTCTCTTAGGGTTAAGGAGTGAACTACTCACAGGAAGTATACCTCTTTAAGGAGTTAAATGAGTGTACTGCTGGCTGATGAGGCAAAAGAGCAATTCAGCCAACAACACAAAAGACTGCCTGGAAATGTGAATCTCCTCCAATACACCGTCATAATGACTTCAGAGTGCTGCTCAGATCTCAACTCCCCTGCTACCACCAAGTTAAGGATGTAAACACGCCCAGACTCTTTGATAGGGCAAGAAAGGAGAAAGGGACATGAAAAGAAGGAGAGAGCGAGAGACAGGGTGAGAGACTAGAAGAAAGGGAGTGAGTTAGTGCTGTCCCTTGGTATTCACAAAGACTCCCAGCAATTAAAGCTGTGGATTCAGAGCCAGGGAAACTTCCTTGAAGGTGTTGGCAGTGACTCTGAGGCTATGCCTCCTCCACACCAACCCATAACCCAAACTAACCTCCAGCAGCGTCCACCAGCCCACAGCAACCATGTTATCTCACATTAACACACACACACACAATCCTACCTGAGCCTACAGTACACCAACCTACACTAACCCACACTGACTGACTCATTACACAGCATTAGCAGACAAACACACACTTCATTTAGTACAGCTGCCTGGTAACAGGTAGGGTATTTTTGCCTCCAGAGCAACCTGAAGTCTGTGAGAAATAGTCAACAGCTAGTGCTGCTGATGTCCATGCCATCGTTGGTGATAATATAATTTCACAGTCAAAGTCATTTAAAATTTATTCTTTTTATTTAGTATTTTCAGTCATTATAATAATATTGATTACATGTACTCAATTATCCACGGGCAGAATTAGTCTGTGATTTGAAATAAGTTGAGGAATATACAGTAGTGCCACTCAGTTGAACCTTAAGGTAGAAAAAAATGGCACCACTGAGTCTAAAGCATGAATGTATAAAGAGATCTGGATCCAGCGTTGGAGGCAGGGTCCCGTTTTCCTCTTAGTTATTATAGCAGTTTACTCATCAGCTTCATTTTCAGGATCTAGAGACAGTGCAACATCACTACACCTTCAGAGCTAGGAACACAAGCTGACAATTGGGCAGGTTGACAGCAATCTGTTATTTTTACCATCTTTATTTTGAAGGGGAGACTTAGGGCGAATATCAAAATGTGTACCTGATCTGTCCGATATGTCTGTTCTGCAGACCAGCTTTGACCTCCATATTTACCACGAATAGCTCACATAAGTCGGAAAGCGTCTTCTCACAGGCTCTTTTATTTCAAATAGAGACAGCGCAGTCAATATCTCCTTACTTAACGGATTTTAAAGGTCCTACACACCCACAGAGGTGTTTTCAGTTATGGCTGATTAGACCTCTGCTCAGGTTGAAAATGGGCTCAGCTGTGCTGGGAATTATGTCACACTCATGTTCACATATACTAATATGAATAATGAAAACTAGACTTAGCGCCTCGTGGTTGTATGCCTTCTCCAGCCACTTCGATTGTAGCAATAAATTCAGCATTGCTTGCTGTATAGAGTTTGCAACTGTAAAATCAGTTGTTCTTCCTGCATTCAATGCCATCATTTGACGTGGCAGTGACAGAGTTGGATTCAGCGGAGAAATACAGGTTGCTATTTCAGCTTGGATTTATAGTCAGGGTATCCAGGGGGCGGGCTCTAGATGCCACTCAAAAACACTTACTTCTTTTCTTCGCTTGTATTGCAAATCAGCTTTCCAAAAGTGAAGATGGCATCCCATAATAGGGCTGCACAAATAATCAAATATTAATCGCAATCACGACTTCGGTTTACAACAATTGAATACACATAATCGACTGTAATATTTATGTTTAAGATGCGTGCTCCTGGGGGACAATAAATGCAGCATTGTGGCTGCTACAGTAACTCTCCTGGTGGTGAACTGGAGACAGTGAATGCAGCACTGTGGCTGCGACAGTAACTCTCCTGAACTGGAGACAGTGAGGGCGGCACTATGGCTGCTACAGCAGCTCTCCTGGCTGTGAACTGGAGACAGTGAACGCAGCATTGTGGCTGCGACAGTAACCCTCCTGAACTGGAGACAGTGAGCGCAGCATTGTGGCCGCGACAGTAACCCTCCTGAACTGGAGACAGTGAACGCAGCATTGTGGCCGCGACAGTAACCCTCCTGAACTGGAGACAGTGAACGCAGCATTGTGGCTGCGACAGTAACTCTCCTGAACTGGAGACAGTGAGGGCGGCACTATGGCTGCTACAGCATAACTCTCCTGGCTGTGAACTGGAGACAGTGAACGCAGCATTGTGGCTGCTATAGTAACTCTCCTGATGGTGAACTGGAGACAGTGAACGCAGCACTGTGGCTGCGACAGTAACTCTCCTGAACTGGAGACAGTGAGGGCGGCACTATGGCCCCAGCTCTCCTGCTTGAACTGGAGACAGTGAACGCAGCATTGTGGCCGCGACAGTAACCCTCCTGAACTGGAGACAGTGAACGCAGCATTGTGGCCGCGACAGTAACCCTCCTGAACTGGAGACAGTGAACGCAGCATTGTGGCCGCGACAGTAACCCTCCTGAACTGGAGACAGTGAACGAGCATGTGCCCCCCAACGCAGCATTGTGGCTGCGACAGTAACTCTCCTGAACTGGAGACAGTGAGGGCGGCACTATGGCTGCTACAGTAACTCTCCTGGCTGTGAACTGGAGACAGTGAACGCAGCATTGTGGCTGCTATAGTAACTCTCCTGATTGTGAACTGGAGACAGTGAACGCAGCATTGTGGCTGCTACAGCAACTCTCCTGGCTGTGAACTGGAGACAGTGAACGCAGCATTGTGGCTGCGACAGTAACCCTCCTGAACTGGAGACAGTGAACGCAGCATTGTGGCCGCGACAGTAACCCTCCTGAACTGGAGACAGTGAACGCAGCATTGTGGCCGCGACAGTAACCCTCCTGAACTGGAGACAGTGAACGCAGCATTGTGGCCGCGACAGTAACTCTCCTGAACTGGAGACAGTGAGGGCGGCACTATGGCTGCTACAGTAACTCTCCTGGCTGTGAACTGGAGACAGTGAACGCAGCACAGTGGCTGCTGAGGTAGCTCTCTTGACGGTGAACTGGAGACAGTGAACGCAGCACAGTGGCTGCTACAGTAACTCTCCTGATGGTGAACTGTTGTCTGTTGTGTCCATATACTGCAGCTGGTGCACTGCTGCATGTGAAGGACAAATCTTGATGGTAAATAATCGGTTAAAGAGGGTCAGTTCTGGAAAAGAACATTTTAAAAAATTAGCATCCCTAGTCCAGAGAGTAGGGGTGGCTATGGAAAGGACACCGCAGGTCCGGTGCTTGATTCTGGATAGTGGACAAGAGGTGTGGAGAGGGTTGGTCTGTTAGGAGGGGGAGTTGCTTACAGAGGGCTTTGGAAGTGAAGAGAAGGAGTTTGACAGCAGACAAATTCAGCTGATGATTTGCAGTGGAAAAGGCGGCAGCCTCAGGTTAACAGACTCAAGGAAACACATCTGTCGGTATCTAAGCACTCAGCCTCTTATGACAAGTCAACACGGTGTTTGGGATGAGCAAAACAGAAAAGGCTAATTTTTCTAATATTATATCCTTTTAAAACAGAGGTGTGGGATTCATTACGAAATGCCAACTAGCAGATTTTCTCCTGATTTAAAGATGTTGCTCTAGTCCTGAGGGCAAGGGGACGTCATCTGCTAATTTGCATTTATGTGGTATCAGCAGTACCATTTTCAGAGTGTCTGCAAGTTTCTTCAAGTCAAAGAACTTCTTAATGCCAGCTAGAATTAAATAAATATGAGAACTCAAATCAAATAAGTCTTATCAGAGTTCAGATTTGTATGATCTGTATGAAAAATCTGTGTACCAAGAAAGTGTAACATTTCTAAGACCTTCATTTCAGAGCCTGCATTAAACACTATTCAAGTACTTACATATATAAATAATAAATGGATGAATACATAAATCATCCAGTGGTCTTGCATAAAGCCCAGTCAGAGGCACGGAGTGAACACACATGCCAACTGATTTGAGGGTATTTTGTGGTGAGACTTGTGTAGAGAACCTGCAGCACGGTTGGAAACCGGGTTTGATTATACAGTACATTATAATAGGTTCGGTAATGACTGACCTGGCAACCACTCATCGTCAAAAAAATCACCTCTTTTATTTTCCTTCTTATTTTCCTACAGTTCTTTGACAATTTTGTGGTGAAAGAAAAAGTTAAAGAAAGGTTTTGCCAGCTTTTTTTCTGCAGGAAACGTATTGCACCTCAGCACCATAAGTCAAACAAAGCAGATGATTCAAACAGAAGGAAAGCTGTCGGCAAATGTGACAAATAGTTGACATGACGTCAGAGAAAGATCAACGTGGTGGCAAACTACAAGTGTCAATTATCTTAAGATACACTGGAAAATGCTGTATTTCATATTATTTGTTTCTGTTTGAAGGACATCCCTCCAAAAAAACCCGTCCTGTAGTCATTCAGTGCCTGTGCATTGTGGGATATTATAAAACCAGCAGCAGAATTAGGCGCTCTCTAATAACACTAAATTGTGAAATTAATGCAGACATGTATTAGTGGATTCATTATCAGAAGTGGGGGGCGAGCAGCCCTCTTGCTCACACTGGTCATTAATTCAGGCTTGAAAGGCAAAATACGTTTTAAAATCCATCAGTGATGCAGCCTGTGAGGAAACAGAAAACTTTGTCTTCTTCCCTCATCATTTCTCGAGAAAGCTGAAAGAACATTAAAGGAAATGCATGTAAGTTTTTACACGCATAAACATGTTTTTATTGGTTTTCATTGCCATTGTGTGAACAGGTTATGACCTAACCTAAAAAAAAAAAAAAGAGACCTTCCACAACTTTCTGGGTTTCCTCTATAAGCCTGTAGACTGCGTTTAATGTGAAGAACCCGGCAAAGTCCAACAGATTCAACGTCATGCGCGCTCGCGAGTGCCTTCGCCGTAGCAGTTAGAAATGAAGTATCTGCTGTCCGCTAACTCTGCTAAGTCTGTTCCCACCAACACAACTCCAACAACACAAAATCTATGGAACCACGCAAAAAAAGACATAGTCATATATAGTGAAGCCCATCTTGCAAAACAGGAAGGTCAGTAGGGGCCTTCTACTGCTATACTGTTAAAGTGAAAGTGGAACTTAAAAGCAGCACGTTCTGACATGTGAAACTGAATATAACATCATTCTGAACACAAACAAACAAAAAGGCTTCTTTAGGTTTACGCAACAAAACTACAACTTCTTTAGGTTTAGGCAACAAAATTACAGCTTCATTAGGTTTCAGTAATGAAACAACAAATTCTTTAGGTTTAGGCAATAAAACTACAACTTCTTTGGGTTTAGGCAACAAAACTATAACTTCTTTAAGTTTAGGTGATAAAACTACAACTTCTTTAGGTTTAGGCAATAAAACTACAACTTCTTTGGGTTTAGGCAACAAAACTATAACTTCTTTAAGTTTAGGTAATAAAACTACAACTTATTTAGGTTTAGGCAATAAAACTACAGGTGTCTGCATGTGGGAAGTATGAGATAAAGCAAGAGAGACTGGTGAGCAAGAATATAAAGTAAATGTAGAGTGGAAGTTGCAGTTTGCACAGAAATAAATCACAACCCAACAGAGGTTTTCCGTGTCTTCTGTCCCTGCTGCTGAGTGAAGTAACGATGGTTAACTCTGGAGTAACGTTATCAACTTCGACCCAGGAGACCAAAACTATGGTGTCTCCCCTGAGCCTTCTGACCACGGTCGAGAGGGTGACACAGGGAAAGGCCAGGGCTTCGAGTTATACCTTTGTATCGGTCCATCGTTTGGTAAAAAAAAAAAAAAAACAATAGACCGAAATTTTTTTGGACAGGTAAGCTAACATTACTGCCATAAATATTTAGTGGTATTGTGGTTTTAGCTGCTAATGTTGCTACGTGTGTGTCACCTCACTTTTTTTACCAATATTTGTCTACGTAGTGCGAGCACAAGCGCAAGCAACAGGACGCTAACTGTCATTGACTTAACAGTCACAGGTGTTGCTGTTAACGAGCAATTTCTGATTCTTACAGTACATTGAGTCCCTTTAAGGTAAAAGACACCCAAGTCTGAATGACACAAAGCCGTCACTAAGGCAGCAATTTCCAATGTCTGAAAAGGACTTATTTCAGAAATGAGAACATACAAATACAATTGGTTCAGTATAACGGATGCATAACATGAACATATACGGTGACAGAGAAGCATATCCACATTTAAGTCTTTGCTATGAAGTCTTTTTTGTATGTTGAACTATATTTTGTCATAATTAGACAACATCATTGCTTTACATGCTTATTGTTCTGGCGTGTCACTTTAGAAAAACTGCTTATACCTTATTGTATTAATGACACCATGATAACATGATTTAGCTATTGATTAAAATGTTCCTCCAGTCCACCAGATGTGTGAAGTTAACATATTTAATAATCCTTTTACAGCATTCATTAGTGAGAAATCTTTTTATGTAGTCCTTGTATCCACTTAAATATACCAAGTGCAGTTCAGCCCCTATCTAAGGCAGACTGTCATCAACTTTTCCGGCCCATGAGCCAAATTTAATCATCTGAGTCTCACCCTGGGACCCGGGCTCATTAAAACGCACTGGTTGTAAACTTGTCATGTCACCAGAACCAGGTCGTCTCTCAGCTCCTGGTTTTAAAAACCTCTCTGCTAGACTGAAGAGAGACAGAGAGACACCGTCTCTACTGCCTACCGCTAAACTCCCCGCGAGTTCAGCCGGAGTTCACTCCACCTTCAGATTTTTGTAAGATGTAGCCTATGGCCTGCAGAGCCCAGTCATACTCTGCATCAATAATGCAGAGACCATAGCCTGCTAACATCTCAGGTCTGCTCGACAACACAGCGCCGAGACAAAGGCGGGCCGAGGACGTCTCAGACTAGCACCAAGAGAGCAAGAGCACTAACGCCACGGCTAGTTCAGGCACACACACACACACACACACACACACACACACACACACACACACACACACACACACACACACACACACACACACAACTGACATAGACCGAAGTACACATGAAGACACACTCTGCAGCTGTAAAATACTACACACTCTCAGATAAGCACACACAGATCAGAAGTGTGTGTGTGTGTGTGCGTGTGTTAAATCTTTGTGGTTCATGTTAACAGCTTCTGTAGCCAGTCTATTGAATTACCACACAAGAACAGAGCAGCACTCAGTACAGCGCTACTCTGGAAGCTACTATGCCCACACACACACACACACACACACACACACACACACACACACACACACACACACACACACACACACACACTCGCTATAAGCACCATGGATGTGAGCCAGCAGCTGGAACTTAAAAACTATGACTTATTTAGTTTTAGGCAAACAAACAGTTAGGTTTAGGCAATAAAAACTACAACTTCTTTAGGTTTAGTCAACAAAACTACAACTTCTTTAGGTGTAGGCAACAAAACTACAACTTCTTCAGGTTTAGGCAAAAAACAGGTAGGTTTAGGCGACGAAATTACAACTTATTTAGGAATGGCAATAAAACTACCACTCTTGAGGTTTACACAACAAAACTACAACATCTTTAGATTTAGGCAACAACACTACAACTTCTTAGGTTTGGGTAAAAAAAAACTACAACTTCTTTAGGTTTAGAAAAAAAAGTTAGGTTTAGGCAACAAAACTACAAGTCTTTTAGGGTTAGGTGAAAAAAAAAAAAACTACAGCTTTATAGGTTTAGGGAAAAAAAGTTAGGTTTCACCGATAAAACTAAAACTTTTTAAATTTAGGTAAGAACTGAGTGTCTCTTTAGTGAGTACGCCCCTACTGACCCACATCTATTTGGCTGGTAGCAACTGATAACGCCTACTTAATAACCTGACTACAGTCCAATCAGCTGAAACTACTGTGAAACATCTGTGAGATGAATATATCTGTAATTATTCAGGAATCAATGACACTCATTTTCCCAGCTGACAAGATGTTATTGTTGAAACTATACTTTCTTTCAATGAGATTCATAGTCTGCAGCGCTACGCATAAAAGAGCATGCAAATCTTTAATTTGAGTCAAACGTAAAAACCTGAGAAGTGGAGGTTTTGGGGGGCAACAGCATCAATGTGAAACGGGTGTGCATGCCAGTCTTGTCTCCCATGGAGGGACTTGACTGAATTATTAAATCGCTACTTACGCTTTGTAGTTAAATGCAGCTATGCAAACAAGGACAAACTTTATTCAAAACACTCCAGCAGTAAGTGAATACTGTTTGACAAAACTGTTTAAATGTCCTCTGTGAAACTCATTTAAAGAGTAAAACAATATCAAATCGCTGTCTCCAGCACTTTTTGGTTGTTTCAAGGGCTTCTTAACTACTTAATCAACGACTTAATGCCGCAGTTTGTGGACTGCTTCCTAATCAGTGTGGGAACTGTGGAGCCATTAGCCAAATGCTGGGCAGTTTCTCTTCTCTAAAGCTTGAGGGCTGTGAGATCTGGCATGTGGGTTCCCAAAGACGCAAAAGGCAAGATAAATGACAGGAGGGGAATGACTCCTGGTGGGAAAAGAACTGTGTTTAATTCACGATAGCCATCGTAAAAACAGCAACAGCAAACACGTCTTGCTTTATGGATGATGCAGTCCCCCATCACATACAAATATAAGAGCCACTTCCTTTCGACCTATAGATGTAGCATGTGCCTCAGTCAGTGTCATCTGAAAACCCAGAGCAAAACGAGATATATAATTTACCCAGCTTCTGTGAGAATCCAATTATTGGTGTCTGAAATGCTGCATGTGATACAAGACAAAACATACAATGCAGCTCCCCCCATGGGCCTGTCAGTGTATTACTTAAAATGATCAATTTTAAATTGGTAAGCTGTATTAATTCCCCCAGATTTCATCAGAATATGACCTACAGTAACAGACAGAAACAAATAGTCACTGTAGCAGCAAAAAAATACTTTGCTTATGTCTGTCGACACTGCTATATGACTAATTGTGATGTACATTAAATTCATTTAATTTGGTTTTAGTATGTTTATGGCCCATAAAACAGTCACATTTTAAGATTTTTAGACTAGAAATAAAAATCAATCCAAAAAATCACAATAAACCTTTAAAAAACACGTACTATGTGTATAACCATTGCTAATTCCTTTTAAAGGGGATCTAAACCCATCTAAAAAAAATCATACCTTATTTCTATGGTCTAAGATAAGATAAGATAAGATAAGATATTCCTTTATTTGTCCCACAGTGGAGAAATTTACAAGATAGGGATGTTAATAATTAACCATTTAAACAATAACTGATATTGAGCATTTTAACTGATTAACGCTATCAGTTAAAGGGTTAAAAGAATAATAAATAGCTAAAATTAATTAAAAGGTTGAGGAAAAACACAGAGGATCAGATTGTCACTTTAAGGAGAAAAGCTGGTGTACTTTAAGAGAGAGTCAGTGTAGATACAGGAAGTTGGCTCTGGACTTCCAGCTGAGGAGTTGTAGCTTGTAGCCTCGTAGCATTTATTCACTGACAAACTGTACACACACTGTCTGCTACAGCTACGTTCACAGCTATAACACCACTGACAAACCCACACTCATCGCCGCCACCCACAAACGGTCTGTCGGAAACTTAGTTACACTACAGCAAAGCCAACAGCAATGCTAGTAGCTAGCAACTGCTAACGTAGCACAAAAACACACTATTTGCTAGACAATCATTATCGTTAATCCAGGCGGACATACACCTGACAACCTGCTAAACTAAACTAAATGTGTGGTGACGACTTTTCCTGGGAAAGTGCTGCATATCCGCGATACAACACGCAGCATGGTGGCTGCTACAGTAACTTTCTTGATGATTAACTGGAGACGGTGAATGCAGCATCGTGGCTGCTACAGTAACTCTCCTGATGGTGAACTGGAGACAGTGAACGCAGCATCGTGGCTGCTACAGTAACTCTCCTGATGGTTAACTGGAGACACTTGAACGCAGCACCGTGGCTGCTACAGTAACTCTCCTGATGTTTAACTGGAGACAGTGAACGCAGCACCGATGTTGCTACAGTAAATCTCCTGATGGTTAACTGGAGACAGTGAACGCAGCATCGTGGCTGCTACAGTAACTCTCCTGATGGTTAACTGGAGACAGTGAACGCAGCACCGTGGCTGCTACAGTAACTCTCCTGATGGTTAACTGGAGACACTTGAACGCAGCACCGTGGCTGCTACAGTAACTCTCCTGATGGTTAACTGGAGACACTTGAACGCAGCACCGTGGCTGCTACAGTAACTCTCCTGATGGTTAACTGGAGACAGTGAACGCAGCACAGTGGCTGCTACAGTAAATCTCCTGATGGTTAACTGGAGACAGTGAACGCAGCACCGTGGCTGCTACAGTAACTCTCCTGATGGTTAACTGGAGACTCAGTTGTGGTCAGAACTGAAACACAAACTTTCAGCCAACAAGGGCGGTGTTTTTCAGCCTGTTGTTAAGATCATCTTTAAACCCTCATATTGTTTGTGTTACAGTACTGTATTTCAATGTCTTTTTACTGCTACGACATGATGGGCTGTAAACTCCTCTCCTCTAGTTTAGCAGACTTCACATTTTTATTTTCGATAAAGTTCTCGTACAGCTGCTTGAGCTCAGACAACACTTAATTTTAATTAATATTAATATATAAAGAAAAATCAACTTACTCTAACTTACGTAAATATTAGGGCTGTCAAAGTTAAGTCAATAATAATGTGTAACGCAAATTTTGAGGTTGTATCAGGCTCATTTTAAAAGCTATAGTGAAGACACTGGTGTCAATCGCATCGTACTAGCTTGTCATGAAGTGAGGGTGAAGGTGAGGAAAAACTGTTTTCAAAGGAGTCCCTTGACCTCTGACCTCAAGATATGTGAATGGAAACGGGTTCCACGCAAGCCCCCATGAAGAGCGCCGGTTGTTGATCCCAACATGGTCGTAGTGGCCAACAGTGGTACTGCAACTTCACGTGACGTCACTGGGCCCAAAGACTTTTTCCCATAGACTTACACTGAGAAAGAGACCTCTGTAACTCAGCGGCTAATTTTTTTGAAGTGAATCAACTCCCCAGTGCACTAATAAATTAGTACTCTAATAGCCCTTATTTAATCAGTAGGTCCTAAAAGTTGTAAAATGCTCTAATAGCAGAATCCAGAGTTATTTCCTTCCTCTGTTTATGTCTATGGAGTCAAGTCAGCACACTGACACACTGACAGCTGCTGCTGTTTGCCATGTTATCATTCAAGCATATTTTTTTATGCTAAATGCAGTATCTGTGAGGGTTTCTGGACAATATCTGTCAGTGTTTCATGTTATTATGAGTATTACATACTTGACAAATTTCCCTTTAAAGTACATCTTGAACAGATACAAAATGAGTAACTCTTTGAATGGACAGCCTTAATATGCTTAAATCTATCAAACAATTTGCACA
The DNA here is from genome assembly GCA_947000775.1 of Pterois miles. Lineage (NCBI taxonomy): Eukaryota > Metazoa > Chordata > Actinopteri > Perciformes > Scorpaenidae > Pterois > Pterois miles. The sequence continues at coordinate 3,025,576 of CAMQGK010000568.1, read as the reverse complement.
ACTCATGAAACCTCCACTAGAGAGAACCGGGATTGCTGCATCAAGCAGGCTACAGTCCTGAAAACCTGAACAGAAATACCTTTGAAAAGCTGTTCTGTGTTCAGTGAATGAATGAGATTAACTTTCACACACAGGACTTGTGCAGGGGAGCACCGAAGAATATAGCATGTTTTGGTGAAAGACTTCTTTGATCAACCTATCATGGTGTGCCAACTGGGGTCAAAAATAAAACCACAGCTTTTCTCAGAGAGGTCCAACGCAGCACTTAGATCTGCCATTTGACTAGCACAACATTTTGGATGTATTCAGTCAGAACTCGGTGAGGCACCCGCGAAGAAATGTAAAAAATACTGAAATCGAAATAGAAATGTTAAGAATGTTTTCCTTTCTTTGGCTAAAGTGTGGAAATCTTGCTTGTAGTGCTTTTCAAAGGATATGCTGCATCTCAAACATTGATTTATTTATTTTTTTTTTATTATTTATTTTTTAAATTTTTTTTATGGATTGCCAAATTACTTAAAAGAAATTGTGGTATCAAGCTGTTTTTCCAAAACCTTCTCAAGTTGTTGTAAGAAGATTAGACTAAAACTGAGCTGGTAGCATAAATATAATGAACTTTTCTTGATTAATTATACAGCAGCATGAACAATCAATTTTGGATGATTAAATAAAGAAAACAGCTCCAGGGAGGAAAAGTTGAACAAACTCTGAATTAAGACGTATTGGTTTTCCGCACCGCTCCTTCAGTCACATACATTTTTACATTATTTTCACATACACACCAATTACAGCGGGCACACAATAACAGATATTTGAACATACAAAGACACACACTTCCCATGAGCACAAGCCAGACAAAGGCAGACACACACACTCTGGTGCAGGCTGGCACTCGTCTTTGCCCGTCTTGCGCCTTTCGCTCCACCAACACAATACTGTCGCGTTTTGGCGTGTCACATGAGCTCGGAGACAGATAAGGCTGTATTATCAACAACTGGCTGGAGCTCAGGTTTTATGTGTGTGTGTGTGTGTGTGTGTGTGTGTGTGTGTGTGTGTGTGTGTGTGTGTGTGTGGAGTTCAATGCTCAGTCAGACTGAAGTGTGTGTGTGTGTGAGAAAGAAGTAGTGTGAGAGTTCAGGTTAAGGCTGAGCCGTCAGCGGCAGACAAGCCTCGTCAAGTCTAACACACACTCGGCCTTCTCGCCTCGGGAGGTGAGAAGCCGCTAATTGGCAAAGGGTGAAACACACACACACACACACACACACACACACACACACACACACACACACACACACACACACACAGGATTGACAGTCCGTTATAGTCACACACAATTGAACAAGAGGCAGACAAAAACACAAACAGACAGATGGACGCAGACGTCTGGCTCTGAGCAGCACTTGTACAGCGAGCTGTGTGAAGCAGACACAACCTGGTAGACGAGAACACATTACTGCAGCTAATAATACGCAGCACAGTCTGCTCGCTGACTTTCTCCTCAACTTTCCCACTTACTTATTATTTCATGACTTGATGCTTTTCATTCACTTGTATATTAATAGACTCCATCTTTGCAGTTTAGCCTGAGCACAGAGCTGACCTTAAAAAGGGAAAACTCGCCCTCTGTGCGTTTAAATAAAGGTTGAATTAAACAAGAGACTGCAGTCCCCGAGTTGACTGTGAAATCTGCTCTACGGATACAGTTTTTATAAGATTTTTACATAATTACCAGGGCTGGGACTAGGGATGTTAATAATTAGCTCTTTGACCAATAACTGACCTTAACGCTATTGGCTAAACAGTTAAAAGAAATATTAATAATTAATTCAAAAGCTGTAAAAAAGTAGAGGAGAAGCTTGTCACTTTAAGGAGAAAAGCTGGTCCACCTTAAGAGAGAGCCGGCACAGATACAGGAAGTTGGCTCAGGACTTCCAGCTGAGGAGTTGTAGCTTGTAGCCTCGTAGCATTTATTCACTGACAAACTGTACACACACTGTCTGCTACAGCTACGTTCACATCTATAACACCACCAACAAACCCACACTCACCACCACACACACACACGGTCTGTCAGAAACTCACTGAAGTTACGCTACAGCGAAGCACGAAGCCACTGGCAAAATGCGCACACATCCTGGATAATCGCTAAAGATAAGCCGGGTTACAGAGAGTCGTTAATCTGGCAGACACACAGCTGACAACCTGCTCCTGCTGGAGACAGTGAACGCAGCATCATGGCTGCTACAGTAACTCTCCTGACGGTGAACTGGAGACAGTGAAAGCAGCACAGTGACTGATACAGTAACTCTCCTGATGGTGAGCTGGAGACGGTGAACGCAGCACCGTGACTGATACAGTCACTCTCCTGACGGTGAGCTGGAGACAGTGAACGCAGCACCGGCCGGGTTACAGAGAGTCATTAATCTGGCAGACACACAGCTGACAACCTGCTCCTGCTGGAGACAGTGAACGCAGCATCATGGCTGCTACAGTAACTCGCCTGAAAGTGGAGATGGTGAACGCAGCACCGTGACTGCTACAGTAACTCTCCTGACGGTGAGCTGTTGACTCAGTTGTCTGTTGTGCTTGTATACTGCAGCTGCCGCACTGCTACATTTGAGGCACTAATCTTATCAGTTAACAGTTAATAATCAGTTAACGAGGGTAATTTTTCAGTGAAGAAAATTTTTCAAAATTAGCATCCCTAGCTGGGATGGTAAACCTATCTCTTTAATACCAATTTGAAAAATATTGTGATTCTACAAGAACTGGATAAGGATCCATTCAGGAAAACACTGCTCCATAGTGCTACTAGTGGTGAAAAAGCACCACAGTGTACCTGTAAAGTTGCAGTATGTAGAATTTGGCAACATCTAGTGGTGAGGCTGCAAACTGCAACCGCATGAAACTTCTTCTGAGTGCCAAACGTGTAGGCCGACGCAAAAACGTGAAGTTGTAAATGTCCAAACCTAGAGCCAGTGTTTGGTTTATCCGTTCTGGTCTGCTGTAAAAACACGGTGGCCAACTCTGCGAAGAGGACCTGCTCCCAATGTAGATATAAACGGCTCATTCTAAGGTAATGAAAACACAACAACTTATTTTCAGGTGAGTATACACACCTGATATTAGTAAGAAACTCACGTCAGTTCAGCTAAATGTCATAATCAGAAATCATTCTCTGTTCCAGTACAATAAGTTTATTTTCTGAAAAATCATCAAGGTGAGGGAACTTTAAAGCCTGTTTTTTTTCATATTGTTAAAAAATAAACGCGTCGATTCTACTGTACTGTCCAAACACTGCCAGAAAAAGTGTAAAGAAAAGGGTCAACATATAGATGATAGGCACTTAAAGCCAGCATCAGCATTATCCCTTAATACTTTAATTCCTCTAAGTCTTTAGCAGTATGACACCCTGATGTGTTGGCAATATTTACCTGTCTCCATACTTATACATGCACATGCATTATCATCATTATCCTTTTATTGAACTCAACATCACAAGCTTTACCTGCACAGCTCACCTCAGCAGCCCAACAGAGGAAACAGTAGGGCTGGGACAATTTTTCTATCTCCTGATTCAATACACACTCACGATACTTGGGTGCTGATTCGATATGTATTGCCATTTTACAAGTATTGCGATTCAATATTATGACTTATTTCAATTTTTGTTAACTTTTTAAACACTTGACCATACACTTCTAGGGACTTTTACTCTGGAAAATATCTAAATTAATACAGGTAAAATGTTTGATTGTCAGCATGTATGTAGTCAGAGATGTCCTGAAGACTAATATTCAGTCATTGACAAGAATCATTTATTAACCAGCAACCCAAAAATCAAAGATTAAAGACATCCCCTCACAAATCAGCAGTATTTTCTTTTTAATTCATAAGGGACATGTCTTGTTTTATACCTCTGCAAGCGCAGTGAGCAGTGGGCTGGGTTTGTGTCACAAATAAAGAGAAGAATGTGTAAATGAGACAGAAAGGGAGGAAAGACGCAAAAGAGAAATTGAGTTTGTGTGGGGGTCACAGGCAGGTAAACAGAGACAGAGAGCAGAAGTGAAAAACAATGATAAACAACGCTAAGCTTGGAGAACTCCTCCTCATCTATAGGTCCCTGACTGAAACCTCCAGGACAAGCAGAAGCACAGTAGGCAGGGAGGGGGCTAATGTACAGATCAACCAGGCAGACATCCTCCCTGCCAGACTCCCACAGAGAAAAGACTCAGTAATCAAATTAATGTAAACCTGATCAGTGGGCCGGCGTACAGCGGAGAGTCAGAGACCCACTTTATGATAATCGCATGCAGTATAAATGTGCTATTTTCACCTATTCTAAAAATAATGTATTTGAATAAATTTGCATACTGGGGTCCATAAACACTCTTGAATTACATAAATTGGGTATTCATGTATGATGATGTTAGTCCCCATAGGAGCCATTCATTGTAGTGAGACCATTTTTGAAACGTGACCTCGCTGTATAAAATGACCTGTGGTGACCTCTAGGATAATCACAGCCTCATGAAACTTTACAGCCACAAACTAGAGACCTAGAGCATTCAGAGGATGGATGGCTTTCCTAGGTAGGCTGCAAATTAGGGGGTTTCTGAGCAGTTTACACAACACAAGTGCTCAAGATAAGATAAGATAAGATATTCCTTTATTAGTCCCACAGTGGGGAAATTTACAATATTCAATTGCTGAAAAATGCAAGTCTTTTGATACCAGATCGCAGAATGTCTTTTTCCTATGGTGTTCCTCAGGTCTTGGTGGGATTATTGATCATTTTTATCAGTTCTGGAGTGGTAAAAAATTGTTAAATTTGGCATCAAATCTGTGTAACAAATGGTATCAATCCAAAAGTTGCAGCAAAAACTCATGAGACAAAATAGACTATGCAGATGATCATTATATACTCCTATCATAACGTTCTACACCAAAATCTATGTATTTATCTCTCTGGGGATGGCGCGAAGCTGCTTGACATCCTGTGGGAAATTTGTGTTTGGTGGATTATTTCTCTGTTGTTACAGTGCCATTGTCACAGTTGTCATTGTATTTTACATGTTTGAAAAGCTTGTTTATTTACCTTCACAATGATATCCAACTTGTGAGGATCATGTATTTGCGGGATGAGCAGCACAGCTGATTATGTTGGTAGTGCCCAAGTAAAATGATGAAGCGTGTTCTCCTGTTAGTATTGACTTGACACCTGATTGGTAGTAAATTATCGGATGTCAAAATCATGTCAGAGAAGAGATGAGGAGTTTTGTTTTGAAACTAAATTTTGAACTGAGCCATGTTGGTTTTGAAAGCACTGACTTTTCAGGATGAAACTGATGACTTAGCGATCCTGTGGTCTTGTCTCTTGATGCCTGATTGGCAGCGCCTGGAGCTCAAAACAAGAGTCAACACCAACAATTTCACTTGGGCGCAACCCACATAATCAGCTGTGCTGCTCATCCCACAAAAGTTGGACATCATTCCGAAGGTAAATAAACAGGCTTTCCAACCATGTAAAATACAATGACAATTAGCATTATAACAGAGAAATAATCCCCTGAATGCAAATTTCCATACTTTTTTTCAGTTTATGTTTATGACCACATTATATGTATACATTTTTGTCATATGGATTATCTACTTTGTATTTTCATTATGTTGATACTCCGTACAGACGACATCTATTGCACGTCTGTCCATCCTGGAAGGGGGATCCCTCCTCTGTTGCTCTTGAGGTTTCTTCCCTGTTAAAAGGGTTTTTTGGGAGTCTTTCCTCATCCGATGAGGGTCGCACTGTAAAGGACAGAAGGTGTCATATCCTGTAAGATTGTAAAGCCCCCCTGAGGCAAATCTGTGATTTTGGGTGATACAAATAAAATGTATTTGACTTTATTTGTAATTAATTCATATATATATATACACTCCTGATCAAAATCTTAAGACCAGTTAAAAATTGCAAGAATTTGCATTTTGCACTGTTGTATCTTAAGAAGGTTCTAAGTAGAGTTTCAAAATGCAAAAAGAAGAAATGGGAACAAGAGACCAAATGTTTTGAGCAGGCAATTTATTGAAAAGAACAATTTAACTGAAATAGGCTGTTCATCAGCTGATCAAAAGTTTAAGACCACATCTTTTAAAAGCCCAAATCTGTGCAAAAATTTGGATTCCATGTCATTTTCTGTCAAGTAATCACACTGTCAAGACCTCTTGATAGGGAAAAGCAAAAAAAACTCACTGCCTTCGAACGTGGCAGGATTGTTTAGCTGCATAGACAAGGCCTCTCACAGCGTGCCATCGCTGCTGAGGTTGGACGCAGTAAGACAGTCATTTTGCATTTCTTAAAAGATCCTGAGGTTTATGGAACAAAAAAATCAAGTGGTAGACCCAAAAAAAATCTCACCGGCACTGAGCCGGAGGATCCGAACGGCTGTCCGTCAAGACACGGGACGATCCTCATCCCAAATTAAGGCCATTACTGGTGCTGACTGCAGCCCAATAACCATCAGACGGCATCTGCAAAGGAACGGCTTCAAAAACAAAAAACGTCTTCAAAGGCCACGTCTCCTTCAACGCCACAAAATTGCCCGTTTGGCCTTTGCAAGGGAGCACCAAACATGGGACGTTCAAAGTTGGAAGAAAGTTTTATTCTCTGATGAGAAAAAATTTAACCTTGATGGTCCTGATGGCTTCCAACGCTACTGGCATGACAAGGAGATGCCACCTGAGATTTTTTCAACACGGCACAGCGGAGGGGGCGCCATCATGATCTGGGGTGCTTTTTCCTTCAATGGAACAATGGAGCTCCAGGTTGTGCAGGGGCGTCAAACAGCAGCTGGCTACGTGGAGATGTTGCAGCGGGCATCCCTCATGACTGAGGGCCCTCGTCTGTGTGGTGATGACTGGGTTTTTCAGCAGGACAATGCTGCAATTCACAATGCCCGCCTGACAAAGGATTTTTTTCAGGAGAATAACATCACTCTTTTGGATCATCCTGCATGTTCCCCTGATCTAAATCCAATTGAGAACATTTGGGGATGGATGGCAAGGGAAGTTTACAAAAATGGACATCAGTTCCAGACAGTGGATGCCCTTCGTGAAGCCATCTTCACCACTTGGAGCAACATTCCTACAAGCATTTTGGAAACACTCGCATCAAGCATGCCAACACGAATTTTTGAAGTGATCAACAATAATGGTGGAGCTACTCATTACTGAGTCTGTTTTTGAGACTTTAATTTCTGTTTTAGGGGTTTTTTTGAGCTATGGTCTTAAACTTTTGATCAGCTGATGAACAGCCTATTTTAGTTAAATTGTTCTTTTCAATAAATTGCCTGCTCAAAACATTTAGTCTCTTGCTCTCATTTCTTCTTTTTGCATTTTGAAACTCTACTTAGAACCTTCTTAAGATACAACAGTGCAAAATGAAAATTCTTGCAATTTTTTAACTGGTCTTAAGATTTTGATCAGGAGTGTATCTGACTGGACTCAGTGCTGAGATGCATCTCAAATTAATCTTCTGTTTTTTTTAGATGATGTGTGACATCTACTGCTATGTACCCCTAACCACCCCTGTACCCCCTAAACAAGACTAAAACAGGCCTACTGTGGGTCTCAGAGGGTGATCCTTGCACATGGTGATAGTGTAAGTGTCACATTTTAACTGGTGACAGGATGTGGATTGATAGATGTGGTCCTGCAGTGTTTAACACAGTCCTGCACCAACTCCTGGCAGATGAAGCTCCTTGGTGACACCTCCTCATCATATGCACCGCGTGTCTTATTTGCATAAAATCGCCGGGGAGCCCCTGGCCTTAACGTGAGTGACAGCTCGGGGTATTAGACTCCTCATCTAGCCTCCCAGCTAGCTTGTTCATCAAATCAAACTGAGCTGACGACGCACCACCAGCAGACAGACGCACACGTCTGTCTCCACTCGGGGTAATAATACACGGTGAAGTTAGCAGGGAGGTCAGTGGGTGAGGCTACCTGGCAGACACGGTGCAGCTGATGCTGTGGCCCCGGTGAATGGATGGGATGCTAGCTGCTTGCTAACTTAGCCGTGTTAGCTTAGCTCTGCTGTCTGGCGCAGCTTGGACAGCAGCCCCAACTCCAGACAGCAACTAGCCCGAAGTCAGACCCCACACCGGACAGCCTGAGTAGCCCACAGCGAGCCAGCACACCCAGAACATTCCTCCAGCCGCCTCCGACTCCAGCAGTATGCATTAAAAACACACAGAAATAACTAGTAAAACGTCGCAGGCTTCCCTACCTGTGAAATGCAGTCGCTAACACGCTAAGCCGCCGTGTCTGCCTGCTTAAAGTCTGTGATGTTGTGTTGCTGCGAGACGTCAAGTCCAACTGCACTACAGAGGTTTCCAGTCTGGGAAGCAAAATACAGCTCGGCTGCCCTGCTGCACTCTACATGCTGCTGACAGCCAGGCTGCTGCTGCTGCTGCTGCTGCTGGTGGTGAAGGTGGTGGTGGTGGTGAAGCTTTGGCGACACCTGCAGGTCCCTTTGCATAAAGCAGCAGGCTGGGCTGGAGGTGTGACACAGACCTTTTCTAGGGTCAGAGGTCAGGACCACGTGTGCAGCAGCATCCCAGTGTTGGACGTGCAGGATTATCTCATCTCATCATAACGATGATTCAAAACAAAATGTGTTTCTGTTTATCACTGCGGCAGTATTCAGGGTGAAAAGTTTTAGGGTAAAAATAATTTAGCATTTGGGTTTTTTCTTGAAAAAAAATGATGTTTTATAGATAGATAGATGGATAGATTGATAGATAGATAGATAGACAGATAGATACTTAATTGACCCCAAAGGAAATGTAGGCATCCAGTAGCTTAAACAGCACACCATAAATTAGATAAAAATGAATAGAAAAGAATAAAATAAAATGAGTAATTAAAAATAAAATAATTTAGCTTTTTTTTTTTCTTGAAAAACCTAACGTTTTATCTATTTACATCACAACACATCACATTAACAGAACAAGAGGACAGACAGACAGATAGATAGATAGATAGATAGATAGATAGATAGATAGATAGATAGATAGATACTTTATTGATCCCAAAAGAAATTAAGGCATTAAGTAGCTTAAACACCCTAAACTGAGACAAACCTTTTTACGACCTCACGTATGGATGTGCCATCCTGGAGGAGCTGGACTACCTGTACAACCTGATTGGGCTGCAGGTACCTCCTTATGCTTCAAGTAGTGACAAGGACACCAGCAGAACACACAACTAGAGAGGAATCAGTCGGGAACCATAAGGAGAGAGCAACTGTTTATGGCCACCTCATGTAAAACCATTCACTTTTGGGGGTTGTCTAACTGTTGCCTCTCCATTACAACTGTTGTACCTTTCGTTTTTCACCGAAGCAGGTGAAAGTGATTCAGAATCACTTGTGCTTCCTAAATGGACAGATTGATATCCCTGAAGTTTAATTGACTTAAACTGATTTATTTATATGATGCATAGGTGTCTGTGCGCGTGCAAGCATGTGTTTTGGGTCTAAATGGTGGATATATGGAGAAAGGAGAGAAAAATAAAGAAGTAAGTAATAAAGGTGGCTATCTAAGGGAAAGCATAGGGAAGGAAATAACTACATAAATCAAATTACATATTTCTAATAAAAATAACAATTATAATAACAGTTGTAATTATGATGAAGTCAAGGGGGGCAGCAAAGCCCAATGGGGGCACCGTCACAGACCCCCAGAGCAGGTCAGCAGGGTCAACTGGGTTACTGCTTCATTCTGTATTTATTGATTTGAAATTGTATTTGTGCATGATGGAAACAGCCAGGCAAATATTGATGAAATATACAGTACAGCTCACATAACTAATAGCACTGACATTTAGAGCAACATGCCATTACACTGCTGCCATTCTCATCTGAATAAGTATGATAATCCCTGATCTTATTGGGTAATCGTCACCATCCCAACATTATTATTAATGTGTCATGATATACTGTAAGTAACATATCCGTAACAGTCACGGTCACCTACCTCTCATATAATAGTCCGTCCCGCTCATCACTACCAACATCATCATTCATAACTTTACCAGACACTTGACTTAAACAACAGTACGAAAATACATACAGTGTAATAAACATACAATGCAGGCGACTCACACTTCATGACAATAACATCTTAAATATAACATTATCAGCCTCTCCTTGGTTAGTCGTTCAGTAAGCTCAGCCTTTATAAGTTGAAACACTTACTGACAGCTTTAGACTGGTAAGTTTAAACATCTGGATTTATTAGGACTGGTTCAGTCTTGCTACTGTGCCTTTTCTGAAAAAGACTTCAAATGTCGGCTAGAGACGATGTAAAGAGTCCAGTTGCAATTTGAATAAACTCGTCCTCTGTTTAAAAGATAAATAAATGGTATTAACATTCAATAACATTACTAATTACCCTGCTGTGGGATTTATTAAAGGATTATCTCATCTTATCTTAACATGGTTCAAATTGAAATGTGTTTATCACTGTGACACACGGTTTCAAGTATTAGGGTGAAGAGTTTGAGAATAAAAATAATTCAGCCTCTAAGAGTATAAATGGTAGTAAGCGTTAAGCTTAATTGGTGTTACAATTAAGAGGGGGTCCAAAATGTTTGAGAACCCCTGTGCTGGACTATGGAAAGAATAACCTGAAAGACAGGTTTATTATTATTATAATAAACTTTTTTATATGAAAGTTTATTATAATAATATCATTTTATTTATATAGCACTTTCCTTGGCATTACAAAGTGCTTCATGACAAGAAAAAGTCAAATTCAAGATGATACGGACATGTCGTGTTATCATTTTACAAAATTTGTGTTCTGGCTGATGTGTAACATTTGTTTCATATGTGATTTTTGCATATATTTAAAAGTGCCAATGTGAAGATAAACCACAGCCCAGCTTCTGGTTAAGTATTAAAGGTGCACTGTGAGGGAGAAGTTTGTTCTAAACAAAGGTATGTTTACATCTGAGGCATCTTAAATAGACGTTAAATAGATGCTTCACAGATGCACAGGACATACAAGAATTTCAGGGCGATCGAGAAATAAAACAAAATATAAACAGAGCATAAAACCATAAGAGTAAACATGGCAAAAAAAATAAGAATGCCTGCACAAGTGTGACCACTTTTAAATCTCCTAATAAAATTTTCTTTACTGTTTTTATTTCATTGCATTTCATTTATATACTGTATTTTATTAGTTTTATTTTTCTTGTCACGAAGCACTTCATATAAAAAGTTTATTACAATAATAATAAACTTTTCTTAATGTTACAAAGTGCTTCATGACAAGAAAAAAAATACAATAAAACATTAATAAAATACAACTTATATTAAGTTTATTATTATTATGCATGCCATCAAATTTGGATTTAATGCTGGTTTAATCCCATTATATGCTCATCTTTTATTTACAGCTTTAATGTTTGTCTAAATGTTTACTTGATGCTTTTGCTTTTATCGTCCTCTGTACACAGGACATGGATGATACAGAAAAATCAAAAACATCCGATACAGACCGATGAAGGGAAAGAAACAGCAAGCTACCTATCAACCACATTTCTTTCATTTTTTTCCAATAACGACCCCTCTGACAGCAATATGTGAATTCATTAGACAGCCAAGCTATTTATCACAAAACTTTATTTAAAATGTGTACACACAATATATTACATATGTACTATTTAAAGCATGTGCAAATTGTAAATCAACATATGTCAGGAGCGTTGTCAGGGCATGTGGAGAGCAGCCTTGGACGATACACTGCCTTCATATTAAAACTAGCTCTACTTCCAGGAAAATAATACTCAACTTTAGCGTTTTTCATCTCTAAAGTGTTGTCACAATGTGTGGCAGCTAACAGGCTAACAACACATCCTTGATGAAGTTTACGTACGTTTCCCCATGCCTTTCCAAAACAGATTGTGGATGTGAATCCAATACACCCCAAGCAATTTTGGCCATTTGCCCCAGAGCCAAAAGAGGAAATGAGAAGGTAATTTTCTGTGACTGGAACGGTGATTAACACGGTTTTGCCATGGTAACCATACTAAGGCAGGGCTGGCAAGCTGCCGAACAAACACCCCACCAGAGGGAAACTCTTTTAGCATGTAATAACAATCATTAAGCATCCTAATGTTGCTGTGAGCTGCACTGATCATGGCTAAATTAAGTGCATCTGGACGGTTTGGAACGAGTCTTGGAGGTTGCTGGGAAGTCGACAAGTGGTGCTGCTAACAAAGGCCACTGTGCAGGTGGGCTCCACGTGATGAGGAGCCATTTCCATAGAAACCACACCAGTACAGAAGACTGGGAACATTTTAGGAAATGTAGACTGACCTAAATTTAACAGAACCCTTAAATCTCCTGTAGTCTTGTTACAATCATGACTTACTGTTTGACTAGGGCTGTCCCGAATACCATTTTTAGGCTTCGAAGCTTCAGTAAGACATACCCGAAGGTATTCGCAGTGCAGCGTGGCGCAGCAGGCTGACATGCTCTTCTGTCTATCTGTCTCCACCTTCCTGATTCAAGTGCCAAACGGTGATATCCCTCAGAGAATAAATAAATGCTAAATATGAATAATGTTATGGGATTACTCCTTATTTCATTGGCTATTTTGGGATTTATCAATATTATTACATATTTAAATATAAAAAAATAAAAAGCATTTGAATACGGCTTGTCGCGGTAGTCAGTGTTGCTGGTGTTACACGGTGGTCAGAAATTTTTAACAGAAATAAAGCCCATTTAGTTCATTTTGGCGTATCAGCGCCGTGTTACCAAAACAAAGTCAGACGACGGACACTACAAACTAAGAGTGAATGCATCTGCTCCACACAGAGTCTCAGCTCAGAGTAGAAAGAGTCAGATTTTACAAACATGGGACAAGAGAGAGTTGACGGACAAGATGACGCAAAGTGTAAAACAAAAGCGCCTATTTGGCAAAATTTCAGATTTAAATCCAATGCTATAAAGGGAACTGTACCGTTAATGAGGCCATCGGTGTGCAGAGGACGGAGCGGTCACAGCCGGTGGGTAGAACCCTGCGGCCCCGGCAGCGAAAGCTGGCCCGGAGAGGTCAGGCACACCGCCACGCCACCTGACATTTCAGATCCAAGTAAGCATGCTACAGATATTGAGCGTCATCTTTCCTTGTGAAACGTCTAGTGTAATCGGTAACCCCGCTGTTGTCAAAAGTTTATTAACTGATGGGAAAATGTCCTCACCATCGCGTCCCTAATTCGAATAGTGATTTGGAGGTTGAATACCATGGCAATGGTGGATGGTTCAAAGCATTCGGGTCAGCCCTACATGTTCAAGACAAAAATATGCCCAGTCCCCTTTATCTGATTTTTACTATGTAACGTGGCAAAAAAAAAGGCCAGATTCAGATCCATGTTACCAGATGAGACAAAGCCATTCCTGCGTGGCCAACACAAAGTACTCCCTAACGTATCCCAACTGGTGCTGTCTGACAGACGCCATGGCAACAACAATGCTGCCTTGTGACATGACTCAGGGATAAGTAAAATACCAGATCCAGGGTGAAGTGACAAAAATCATTAGCTCTGTGAAATGTCAGACTAATTGTGAGCCAGTCAGACCAAATCATTCAGCTTGAGGCGCAAACAGGCACAATCATTTTTCACGGGTCGGTTGAGGACACCTGTGCCACCTCCGGAGGCAGACAGGGCTGAGTTGGCAGTAGAGTCTCCAGTTAATCAGTTACTAAATATATCTCTAGAGCTATATCTCTCCAAATACGATGAAGAGGAAGGATTCAAGTCTGTGGTTTGATCCACTGCAGTTTTGCCTCTTCCTCTCTGTTACTCTCGTCTGTCCCACGATGAATAGTACAGGGAAGAGCATCCACCCAAAGCCAGCCAGCCAGCCAGCATGAGGAGGTGGCGTAGGATGGCAGATTCAAGGCAATGCCTCACCGGTCAGCTGAATAACAAGACTTCCACTTGTTTCTGACTGGATGAGCAGCAAGCCAGCGTGTCTGCCTGCAGTACTGGGCTTGAACTGGACGGGTAGCTTCAGATAGTGCTGTGATCTAACAGGTGGGAGAAAAGAATGATAGTTAATATGGATAAATAATAAAAACAATGATCTTAGTTTGAAATGTTGACCGTGAATACATAGAATGCACACCAGCACAAATGTACAAGCAGTTTCACATAAAAATAAAATCAAGTGCTGAGGGTTTATGAATCATGACATGCTAGACCAAGGATACTTAAAGTGGGGTCCATGAAATAATTAGCTGTAAATGATAATATGATGTATCATAGAGCTGCATGATAATAGCCAAAAAGATAATCCCGATTATTTGTAAATCAATATTGAGATTGTGATTATTTAACATGATTATTGATTGAAGAACAAAATATTTTTTAATTTAACTTTCACCTTTGAATAAACAGACCAATGTTTTCGCTCCCATGTGCTACATTCCTGCTAATCTTTGCATCAAAATACAACTAAATATATGATTCTTCTTCACCTGAATTCAGTGTATTACAGGCACAAGGAGTAATATACAGTACATTATTCCTCCCCTGGACTGCAGCCCTAACATTCAAGAAAGTTTTTCACAGGGTGCCGGTGTAGGGTGCACACAGTGGTGTGACAACTACCCTAAAGTGAATCCAAAACATCTTGATCATGTCCTGGTTGCTGGCTCTTAGTTTAGGAAGCACTTGATTTTGTTTTTTTTTCTTTGCAGCTGCATATTGTACGAGCAGAACATGCATTTTAATCATCAGTATCACCGTCGATAATGTTCATTTCACTGTAGGAAGCCAGAATCGTGATCCCGATTAATATTCGATCAATTCTGCAGCCCTACTGTGTCATTAAAAAAGTGCATATCTACAGATGGGACCATTTGCAGCAACACAACAAAGCCTATTGTGTCCATTACGACCACTCGTGTTAGCTTTGGGCCAATAGAAACTCTGATATGATTGTGACACACTGCAACGAGTTCATTATTTTGAAAATGAAGCACTAACTGACGGTCAGTATTAGACTGGTGAATTTAAATGTCTGGATTTATTAAGACTACGCCAGTCCTCCTACTGTTCATTTTCTGAATTTTTTTGGGATTAATTACTTGAAATAGCAGCTATAAATTACGTCAAGTTGAGCCCAAATGCAATTTGAATAAAATCACCCGATAAATATGTAAGGGATAATGTACAACTAGCCAGTCAAAGGGCCATGCTACTCCCCCGGTGGACCCCCATCTTGCATCGCCCTGATGGGGTTTATTTCACAACAGCGACCAAGCTGCCCATTATCCTGCTTATTACACGGCTACTTACTTAAGAAATCAATAATTTGACACAAAAACAGTCCGCCAGAGTCCGACATCACAACTGCGGCCATAGCAACAGTCTGTTATACATAGCAACACAAACCATAGAACGCTGTGATTAACCAATCAGAAGTGAGTATTCAACACAGCCGTTTAATAAACTGTTAACATTCAATAACATTGCTAATTTCCCTGCTGTGGGAATAATTAAGGATTATCTCATCTTATCTTAACATGACTTAACAACACTGGTATCAGATCGGTACTCCCAGCCCAGGTATTTCTATCGGCATCGGGACTGAAAAAGTCAGATTGGTGCATCCCTACATGTGAACACAAAATATTATCATAAATAGACAATAGATGGGGGAGCAGGGGTACGTTACGTTCAGCATGGATGTGGTGGAAATGAGAGGACGTGACAAGAGCCATGACATGCTGGGATCACAACACACCCACTGTTGGACTAGGTCAGGTTCAGGTTCAGGTTGTGGCAACACAACAAGACTGAAGATAAAACAAGTCATGACATACTAATGGTATGTCTGACAATGATTTATTATTGTTGAGGTAGTACATTAACATGTATTTTTTGCATTGTTTTTTCTATTTCAACAACACAAAAACACATGTTGTGCCCATTCTGAACACAGTTTCACATCAGAGTACAGCACACAGCCCGTACCTGTAGCCAGGCAACCATCCCAAAGGCCTCACTTAGACAAAAACATCAGTACTCTTCAAGGCCTCAAGTGTGTACCGTATATAGTAACATCATCCTCCAGGTCCCAACATCTCGCAGGACCTCCCATAGTGAGCAGTCGCAATGGGAAGATAACATTAAACAGACTAAGTCACATCACAGAGCATGTCTCATGTCAGTTAACTATTCCTGACTAAACATTAATACTTAGCCTCTTAGTTCCATAGGAGAAATCTACATAGAAGATTAATTATACAAATCATGTAGACGCCAGGCTATCAGAACAGCATCAGTAAAGAAAAAGGTAACGCCTGCAAATGGTGGTTGTACTACAGCATGATGGCTCTTTCTATATATACAGTACAGACCAAAAGTTTGGACACACCTTCTCATTCAATGAGTTTCCTTTCTTTTCATGACTATTGACATTGTAGATTCACACTGAAGGCATCAAAACTATGAATTAACACGTGGAAACATGTACTTAACAAAAAAGTGTAAAACAACTGAAAATACGCTTTATATTGCAGTTTCTTCAAAGTAGCCACCTTTTGCTCTGATTACTGCTTCACACACTCTGCATTCTCTTGATGAGCTTCAAGAGGTCGTCACCTGACATGGTCTTCACTTCACAGGTGAGCCCTGTCAGGTTTAATAAGTGGGATTTCTTGCCTTATAAATGGGGCTGGGACCATCAGTTGTGCTGTGCAGAAGTCAGGTGGATACACAGCTGATAGTCCTACTGAATAGACTGTTAGAATTTGGATTATGGCAAGAAAAAAGCAGCTAAGTAAAGAAAAACGAGTGGCCATTATTACTTTAAGAAATGAAGGTCAGTCAGTCCGAAAAATTGGGAAAACTTTGAAAGTGTCCCCAAGTGCAGTCGCAAAAACAATCAAGCGCTACAAAGAAACTGGCTCACATGAGGACCGCCCCAGGAAAGGAAGACCAAGAGTCACCTCTGCTGCGGAGGATAAGTTCATCCGAGTCACCGGCCTCAGAAATGGCAGGTTAACACCAGCTCAGATTAGAGACCAGGTCAATGCTACACAGAGTTCTAGCAGCAGACACATCTCTAGAACAACTGTTAAGAGGAGACTGTGTGAATCAGGCCTTCATGGTAGAATAGCTGCTAGGAAACCACTGCTAAGGACAGGCAACAAGCAGAAGAGACTTGTTTGGGCTAAAGAACACAAGGAATGGACATTAGACCAGTGGAAATCTGTGCTTTGGTCTGATGAGTCCAAATTTGAGATCTTTGGTTCCAACCTCTGTGTCTTTGTGGAACCAGAAAAGGTGAACGGATGGACTCTACATGCCTGGTTCCCACCATGAAGCATGGAGGAGGAGGTGTGATGGTGTGGGGGGGCTTTGCTGGTGACACTGTTGGGGATTTATTCAAAATTGAAGGCATACTGAATCAGCATGGCTACCACAGCATCTTGCAGCAGCATGCTATTCCATCCGGTCTGCGTTTAGTTGGACCATCATTTATTTTTCAACAGGACAATGAACCCAAACACACCTCCAGGCTGTGTGAGGGCTATTTGACCAAGAAGGAGAGTGATGCGGTGTTGTGCCAGATGACCTGGCCTCCATAGTCACCGGACCTGAACCCAATCCAGATGGTTTGGGGCGAGCTGGACCGCAGAGTGAAGGCAAAAGGGCCAACAAGTGCTAAGCATCTCTGGGAACTCCTTCAAGACTGTTGGAGACCATTTCAGGTGACGACCTCTTGAAGCTCATCAAGAGAATGCAGAGTGTGCGAAGCAGTAATCAGAGCAAAAGGTGGCTACTTTGAAGAAACTAAAATATAAGACATATTTTCAGTTGTTTCACACTTTTTTGTTAAGTATATAATTCCACATGTGTTAATTCATAGTTCTGACGCCTTCAGTGTGAATCTACAATTTTCATAGTCATGAAAATAAAGAAAACTCTTTGAATGAGAAGGTGTGTCCAAACTTTTGGTCTGTACTGTACATTTACATTTATATATTCTGACACACATACTTGTGTTATAGAGTGAGGTTATACAAAAGATGTGTCTTTTAGTTTTTTTTTTTCAATACTGGAATCTGCTATAGACAGCTTAATTCGAAGGGTGTTTTAAATCAATTATTGTACATGTATTAAATATTTCTTTTTTTCCTTTTTTCTCTACCTTAACACAGTATTTTTTATTTTCTGATATACAGTATGTGATGATGAATTTGAATGAATTAATTTGTGAGGGAAAAGTTTTTATTCTTTGATTTTTGGGTTGCTGAAAAAAAAAAAAATGTAAATAATTCCTGACGATGACTGATTTGACTTCAGGACATCTCTGACTACATACATGCTGAAAATTACTGTATTAATTTAGCTATTTTCCAAAGTAAAAGTCCGTAGAAGTGTATGATTCAGCCCGCAGTGTTAAAAAAGTTAACAAATCACAGCAAATGTTTAACATTGAATCGTAATACTTGAAAATCACAAAACATATCAAATCAGCACCCAAATATCATGATAGTATTGAATCGGTAGATAGCTGAATCATCCCAGCCCTAATATTTAGAAGTATGGCTTTTGTATTACTGTTTTCATGTACTTTATGAAATTGTAAATAATTTGTGAATGTTTGTATCATGATGGTGTTTTGGATGAACTACATCTGCCATCATAGAACTTGTTTGGCTATTGGTGTGTTTTAGGAATAAATATGGCCGTTTGCACGTTTTCAAACACTTTGACCTGATGAAGATCCAAGCAGGATCGAAACATAGTCAATAGAAATATTGTGGCATGAAGTAGTGTGCAGAAATCCTATCAAGAACCACCTCTAACAGCAGACCACATAAACCCTAAACTGGAAGCACAGAACAAGTAAAACAGAGGAGGGCACTAATTATAAAGACAGATTATAAACCTCTGATTCCCAGAGTGTCGCCCAGCTACTATCAGACATGCAGAAAGGAGAGTTTCTGTCAGGGATAATGACCACTGGACTCACCTCAGGGAATATTTGGAATGCTTGATGTGGAAGGGCTCCATAGGCTTTACAAATCTCAGCTGCAAGTCAATTAGAAAAGCCACACATCAAATATCAAATCCATGCAAAGCACACTGACAGTTGTTAGGTGTTATTACATGTATCATTCAGTACAAAAAAATACAGTCATGCAATTTGTGTTAGCAATATGGAATAACGGTATACACAATGTGAGCTATTATCAGCATTGTTCACGCTGCATACTCTCCTAGGCTAACAGCTGACACAATTAACGTAAGCCCAGGGCTGTATGATTCATGCTGCTCTTCTAGCCGAGGGTACAGAAGCAAAGAGGCAAAACGCTGGTGCTTTTTTGACAGCTTATAGATGGCGCAGCAGTAGCACTGCCTAACTCAAGCAGCATGTGTACCACAATGATGATGTGACAAAAAAGTCGTGTGATTGGACAACAAAAAAATGTGACGCAAACCTATTGTTTACTTCAGTCGTGTTTCACAGGCAAATTTTGGCCCGTAAACTCGAGGCTAACCCTACTCCAGAGCAAGGTCAGCAAGCCTGAGGCTAAAATGGGGGCTAGCCCACTTTGTAATGTGGCAGGATTGTGCCAGTGTGAAGGCTTTCTTAGCCCCAGGCTAACAGCTCATTTAGCCTGGGGCTAAGTGCAGTATGAAAAGCCCATTACTTACTTAAATGTAAAGGTCTCATCTCCAGAAACAACTAATTGTGCTTTCACATCAGGGACCCAGGCCCTGACTATGTTACTCGGACAGAGTATGAAAGAGTCTTATCTAATATGAAAACGCCCTGAAACTAAAAAAAGACTTCCATCTTTTAATGATCTCCTTGTTTCAACTCTAACAGCTTATCTTTACCTGCGATAAACAGTGCTGCATACTGCATGTATATACTGTATTTCAGTTTCTACTGCAGTTAAGTGAGAAAGGAAATATTTTTCCTTCCTATGTCTTCATGAGAATAAGGCAATGCTCACCTCATGTGTGTCGGATGAGTTGTTGCGGATGTTGACCTTCAGAGTGCTGGATTCACCCACCCGTGTGGCTGGGAAAGTGTAGAGATCCTGTGGAGAATACACGCCCCTCCGCACAGCCTCCTCCTGACTGACAATTGGAAATAGTGTGTGTTTATGCAGAAACCATAACCATCATAACACAATCAACACTTACTGTAAAAACATAACCTACAGTACATTAAACTCTGTAATTACAGAGAATTTCTTTTAAGATTGTTGATTTAAAACAATGACAAATATATTTGTCATTATTGATGTATCATCCATTTCTTTCATTTATTATGGGCATCTAACAAATTGAGCTTTTTTTGTATTTTGAGGCATTGTTACACCCCACCGAGCACAGACATGAAAGGAAACAAAGGAAAAAATAGAGGGGGAATGACATGCAACCACATCCCTGGCTGGATGTTGTAGTTCATAGTCTGTGCCTTGAAATTCATTCCATTGTTATTCTCAGGGCTGTCAATAGCTGTAGACAATATTTGTCATTGTTTTGTAATAATAGCTATAAACACACATTTACATAAAGCAGCATATTTGTCCACTGTCATGTTAATAAGTGTATTACAAACTTGACAAATCTCCCTTTAAGGTACATTTGAACAGATAAAAAATGTGCATATAACAATTAAATATTTTAAGTGACTGACAGCCCTCGTTATTCTCCTACACTATACATCCCAACATATAGATCCAGGTGGGTGTGTTTGTTTATATATTAGTCTTCCTTTGGTATATTTTATATTTATGTATATATTATTATATATATATATTATATTTATTTATTTATGCTATGTTCAACCCATTCGCTTTTAACTGCCTTACATTAAAAGGCGGTCATTCAAATTTTCCCAACATTCATAAATTTTGCATTCATTTACATCATTTATAATTATAATTTAGCCTCAAGATCCATTATCGGGGGAAAAGAACAAAAGATTATACATGACCAAGACTGGACTATCGATCTGCCTCAGTAATGCATTGTTAAATGGTATTTGAATGAGGATTTGCCACAGGACTGATGTATGAAATGAGGGCAGCTATTCCAATGACTGATGGCACTATAAATGACTGATTTTGGGTGAGGTAACATGATTTGGCCATTACCTGCTGTTCTAGTGAAATGGCTGTGAAAGTCCCTGCATTTGGTAATTTAGCTATATAAAAAAAATCAGGTTTAGTTGAATAAATGCAATTATAAAGAATGTGACTGTGCTTTAAGGTAATACTTTTCTCTACTGGTAACCATGGTAGCTTACAGTGCATGCTGTCTGTGTTCAGTCTTATGGGGCAATGTAAGACTAGTGTTGCAGCTCTGTTCTAGGCAATTTGTAATTTCCTCAGTACACTTTTCACACTAATTTATTCTTAGCTATCCCAGGTCTCACCTGGTTTTGCCTGCTGAGGCATCAGCTCTCTTTCTGGTCTTGACTGTGGCCTCTGTCTTCACCAGCGAGCAGTCTCCTTCCTGTGGTGCTTCCACTGGTCCAGGCTTTACTCCCTTTAGACACACAGACAAAACTTCAGATGTAAAAAAAAGAAATATGCCATGTCACCCTACTTCAAAACTAGCAGGTTAGTAAAACACAACTGAGAAGAAATACCCTCTAACATCTTTCAAGTAAATCATGAACAACTGACGGACTGTGAGACCCATCACTAATTATATTCATACATGATAAAAAATAAACATACACATATTTAGTATGATAAAATCTGAATGTGAAACACATCACACATATTCACATATCTAAATCCAAGTCTTGTAAAGTGATTCACAGTCACAGATTAGCATTTAACACCACTGCAGGATCTAGCACTCCACTTCAGTACTGCATCTAAGAAATATGGCAACAACAAAAGGCCTACCCTCATAGCCACTTAACCTACTTATGCGGAGCCATCTATCTGACATCCCACTTGCTGTGTGTGCATGCTCTTAAGTTAACTGGGTCTGTCATAACACTTCACATTAAAGTGGTGCACACGTGAAGCCTGCAGGCCCATCTCAGCAGGGAGGCTCTCCTTACCATCCCACAACCCACTTTTCTCATTTGTTAATTCTGTCACTTACACTACAAAGACAGTCAAAGTAGGTACTACAGTACCACCAGGGATGTTAATAATTATCCATTTAACTGATAACAAACAATTTTGACCGATTAATTATTTTTAAAATAACTTAATAATTTATCACTCTATTATGTATATACTAATTTATTTTTATTTGTATTGCTGCTGTAACGTGTAAATTTCCCCACTGTGGGACTAATAAAGGAATATCTTATCTTATCTTATCTTTAAGGAGAAAAGCTGGTCCACCTTAAGAGAGAGCTGGTGCAGATACAGGAAGTTGGCTCTGGACTTCCAGCTGAGGAGTTGTAGCTTGTAGCCTCGTAGCATTTATTCAGCGACAAATAAACTGTACACAGACTTCTGCTACAGCTACGTTCACAGCTACAACACCACCAACAAGCCCACACTCACCGCTGCCACACACACACAGTCTGTTGGAAACTCGCTGAAGTTAAGCTACCGTGGCTGCTATAGTTTCTCTCCCGATGGTGATCTGTTGATTCAGTTGACTGTTGTGCTCATATACTGCAGCTGGCACACCGCTGCATGTGAGGCACTAA
Source organism: Pterois miles (assembly GCA_947000775.1). Taxonomy (NCBI): domain Eukaryota; kingdom Metazoa; phylum Chordata; class Actinopteri; order Perciformes; family Scorpaenidae; genus Pterois; species Pterois miles. Next base: position 3,002,841 of record CAMQGK010000568.1, on the reverse strand, counting down.
TCTTGTCGGTTAATGGTTAATAATTGGTTAACGAGGGCCGGTTATAGGTTAAGACATTTTTTCAAAATTAGCATCCCTAAGTAGCACACATGCTGGTTTTTAAAACTGATTAAGGTAATGACACCTTCTAATGCTTTAAAGTGAGTGTTTTCCAAAGCCAGCAATGGTCATGTACACATGGGTTGACAGGGCTCCAGACTACGTTTTTACATTAGTTGCACTGTTATGCCTAACTTTTTCATTTAGGTGCACCAGCGCATAATTTAGGTCCGCCCAAAATTTTTCATCGTGGCAAATTAATAAAATAATTTAATTTGTCAGTTTGTCAGTTCCCATAGGCCTACACTAGGGATGGCACGATACCAGAAATTTTAGTCGTCAATACCAATATCAGGGAAATTCCATGATTCTCGACACCAATTATATACCACAGTAAAAAAATTATATCTATTATCTATTTTAACATCTCCTTCAGATGGATTTATTCAAGTTTCTTGCAAAAAACTACATTTTACAAGATTATATTTGAACTCATCATGATAACATTCTAGTTATCAATGGCATGTCCTGTTAATTAGCTTGTCCTGCTCATTTCAGACACATTGACAGTGATTTTACAGTCTACCTACAGTCCTATCAGATATCAACATATTTACATATTACGTTGGTATTAGAGTAGCGTAATGTAATGTGTGAATAGCAAGTGTATAGACAAGTGACAGAAATGCGCTATGAGCAGAACAGCTGTTTGGGGATCACTGGAGCAGAGAAATTAGCGGTAAAGTTGCCTTGTGTTATTAAATGTACAGTAGTGACTCTCTCACATACAAACACTCACACATTTTGCCCTCCCCACATTTAGCAGGTCTGTCCACACACAGACAAACCTGTTAATATTAGGTGCACCGGAGAGACCAATGAAAATATTTAGTCGCACTTGCATATGCGACCAGTTAGGCAGTGAATGAATATCATTGTATTATTGTATTAAGATAGAAGATTAGTTAGATTGACAGTTATCTAATGCAGACTTGGACATTTTTTCTACCTGGGAAGGAAGTATGAAACACTGCAAAGTATGAGGAGTGTACTTCATTAAGGTTTAAATAAAGCATGATTAAGGAGAGTAAATAAGAAAACAGTGATGATACTATAACTACAACTCTGAATTATAGTGACTCCTAAGCTAATTAGTTATGAAATGTGAGGAAAAAGACAACATAAAAACAAATGGAGCCTCAAGTATTTTTTTTAGAAAATGGTTTTGATAGTGTACTGTGTGAGCAAAATTAAACCTCTAACATAAAAATAAACACTGTCTTTTACCAGTATAACGCTTTTACTATAGAAGAACATTTCTCTGTGTAGTACAGTGCTTGAATCCAACAAAACTAATGAATGAGTCCTCACAGTGCCACAGAGTTGGAAGCGGATTCTGGTTTTCTGCTGGGGCTCAGACACAGGATGGCACTCCAAGTCCCAAAACTGGGCATAGTCCCCTCTGTCCCTGGGCAGGAAAGTAACAGGCACCTGGGAGAGCAAGAAAAACATTAGAGGAAATTGATTTAACCATATAAATGCTTGTTATACTCATGTTCTCAGAGTCTAATCTCTATAATAATTAATAATAAAATAATAAAATAAAATCTATTATGCTTAAAAAGTAAAGTAACTAAAGTCTGTTACTTGTAAAGTGGCCTAGAATATAAATGTAAGCAAAGAAAGATTTCCTAGTGTTTGTTTTATTCTGCTATGAACACCAAACAATGAAAATGAGTCAATATGAGCAATATAGAACAATTTAAGAGGTTATTTTTGCTACAGAATGTGGACCAACCACAGACAGACTTTCACTGAGGTTAATGAAGTATACTGGTATGTCTTCATTCATGACCGTGTTCTAGCTACTGGTAAATCTCTCTCTGTAAAAAGACCCCTGAATGCAGTACTTGTACGATATGAAGACCCTGCCATGGCAAACTTCACCTAATCAGTGATGTATGGGTTACAGCTCGTCCGTCTCAGCTAAGAATGGCAGTATCACAAGATTGTTTTTCCAGTAACCCACTTCATATGCAGTAAATCTTGTCTCATCTATTTACAACAATTTGCAAGTAACGCACGTCATCATATGCAGTAAATCTTGTCCCATCCAGTGCTGCCACATCTCCTAAGAGAAACAAGCACCCAGGTCTATAAAAACAATCCCAAAAGAAGTAACTCTCCCCCTGAAAGCCCCAAACAAGCAACCTTACCTACCTACTACAGTATGAGAGGGAGGCAGCTATCACTTCAAATATATGTATGAATGTATTTTGCATTGCATGCATTTCATATCTTTTTTGCATCCATTTTTAGCTTGTAACTTTATATTTCTCTTGTTATAGACTTAAAGAAGTTTAACGTTTTCACAAGTTGAACATTCAGTTTAATTTCTGTATGTCATTTTTAGCTGATTACTTTACATTTAAATGGTGAATCCAATGTCAATTAGCCTCATGGTTGCTGCATTTCTATTATGTTTTTTCAGTGCTAGCATTGTGAACCACAACGGCACGATGCGTATCGCCCTTACAAAAACAGCAAACTGCCTTTGAATTGTCTCCCACTTGAGGGCAAATCCAATCTTTAAGTCCATTCACTTTTCCCCAATCTTTCTTGTACTTTTTGTCATAATTCACCCACTTAGTGACTGATATTGTTAGCTAAACTCCATCAAGCCTGCAAAGATTGGAGTGGTGCCAATGCCGGTGAGTGACAGTCATCTGTGTCTCTGGGGGAAGGGGAGGGGCAAAGGGATCTGGGTTGTGTGTGTGTGTGTTGTCATAGAGGAGAGAGACAGGAGAAGCCCAAATAAGCAACGACACATCAGAAATAAGCTATTAAAAAAACAAAAAACAAAAAACAACAACCCGTGAAAAACAAGCTCAAAGTCATTTATAATAAACAGCCTTGGCAACTCTGGTCCCATCTCTTTACAACAACTTGCTCTAAATATCCCACTTGGATGTGACTGCCTACCTCCATCTTCTCATGAGCTCCCAGTGTGCCTGAGACCCTGGAGCACCTGAAAGCAGTGTAAGTGGCCCGGTAAACATCTCCAGTGTTGTCAACCCCCTGAGGACAGAGAAGGGACCACAGTTTGACCTGAGTCACTGCTATCACTCAGTGGACCGTAACGAGACATAATAGGAAGATTAAATCAGAACTATCTGGATTGTGAGCCTACAAAATAAAGTGAGTCATGAGACAAAAGAAGAGGATTTAGCTACACTTGGAAATAAACTACAAAACAAATAAAAGCATCTGATTCCTGAGGAGGAATAATAAACAGAAGAACAGTTAACAGAATGAAAGTGTTGACAGACGAAAGAGATAATTAAAAAAAACTGCAAGAAAAAAGCACCTTGACATATGGAGGAGCAAATGATGAGAGGTACCACCTCACTTCCACTTCCCCATTCTGCACCTCCAGCTGGGACTCTGAAGTAGAAGAGCAACAGAGAGTTTAAGTCTCCCACAGGAATACACACAGCATGCTGCTGAGTGTCTCTCTCTCTCTCTCTCTCTCTCTCTCTCTCTCTCTCTCTCTCTCTCTCTCTCTCTCTCTCTCTCTCTCTCTCTCTCTCTCTCTCTCTCTCTCTCTCTCTCTCTCTCTCTCTGTGTGTGTGTGTGTGTGTGTGTGTGTCCCCCCCCCCCCCCCCCCCTGTTGGTGGGCATCAGAGCGCCATCCAGTGGGCTGCAGGGGTACTGCTAAATGGTGAGATTAAATTAAAAAAATTCTATATAAATCTATATATATTTGTTGATTTAAAAAGCTTGTTATTGTTATATCTAAATGTGCTAAAGAAACAACATAAATAACAAAAAAATGTCCTCCTGGCATTACAATTCTCCTGTATTTCTCACAATTTCAGGCAAATTTTCACACCCAACCTATTTCTGGCACCGTACAGCATGTGTAATCCCTGCTGACAATAGAGCTACACCAAATGTTGTTGCGACACAGTGCAGTTTAAGCTCATGTTTGGGTTGCACACATCACAGACGTAGCAAAAAGCCGTTCTGGCTTGTGTATTGGCCAGAATCTGCCGATATGATACGTATCATGATACAGGAGACACGATTCAATATATTGTGATACAGTAAGCTAGGTGATATGTTGTGATTTTTTTTCAATCTTATTTTGGGAAAACTGTCATAGTATAAAGAACATATAACCATATATATAAAAGCTGAGTTTAAAAGTTGACTTTTTTCAGCAATCACAACAGTTGGGATCTGCATTTATCACAGTCCCTGTAAGTAATCCAACATCATAGCACTGAAATATGGTAATAATGAACTTGAAATAATGAAATAAAGTATTGACTGAGTTAATCTTTACATGTTGATAGTGATTAAATTCAATATTTTCTTATGCCCCTTCTAAACATAAATGCCTTTATGCCACTACGCGCCATCTCTGGAGGTCCGCACCACTGTATTGTATGCGTGTATAAACAAAGCTTCAGGCTTCTAGATCACTGTCACAATGCACTGCTCTATTTTGGTGATGAACAGAGAAACTTCTGTCCTCTGGTCAGTCACCTCCCTACCTGATGTTTCCCCAGAGGGAGTGGTGGGGAAGATGATGGTCTTGTTGCTGATCTCCACCAAGGCTTGAGGTGCCTGTGGGGTCTGCGGGGGTAGTGATGGCTTGGCAGTGAGCCTGGCCACAGGCAGCACAGGGGTGGCGGCCTGAGGAGGGAGGGCTGACAGAGTCGTGTCTGCTGGAGCCGCGGACACATCCAGAGCCAGGTCCCTACGAATCTGAACCTTAATAAACTGAACCGGGAGTCACAGTGCACACACGTTAAGCTCTTGTTAAGTTCTCACAGCACAATGCACGATTCGTGATTGACTTGAGGTTTGAAAAGTGTTTCATACCTTCTGCTGACTGTCACACTGGACGTAAATCTGCCCACTCCATGGCAGCAGGGTAGATTTAGTTGCTAGTGAAGGGTTGGGGCTGATCAAAATCTGTAGGTGGCACCTTGGTTAGCAATAAGAAAGAAATAGGACACAAGTAGAATAATTAACGCAGTTCCTTTTTTTTTTAATTTTTTTTTTGGCCTCCACATCCCCACCTCCACTTCCCCCCTCCTCCACCAACAAAAATTTAATAATTAATTGTTAAAGGGCCCCCTCTCTTCCTCCTCCTCCCCCCCGGGCCCCCCCCCACCCCCCCACCCCCCCCCCCCCCCCTCGGCCCCCTCGCCAGCACCCCCCCCCCCCCCCCACCTCTCCCCATTTATTCATTTTCATTTTTTTTTTTCAGGTCTTCACCTACCGTGTATAAGTTAATAAACAGAGTGTAAAAATTGAATTTCCCCTCGCGGGACTAATAAAGGTTGATCTTCTTCTTCTTCTTCTTCTTCTTAAAATCATATGTACACACCAGTGGAAGCTGGTCCATAGAGGCAGAGGAAGCATATGTAGGAAGAATATGTTTCTCACCACATCCCTAAAATAATAGTAATAAAGCCACCAACTGCCACGTTCATGTCCTCATGGCATATTGAAACTGAATTGTAAATGATATATAGGCTACTGGCAGAAGGTCTGGATTCGATAAGATAAGATAAGATATTCCTTTATTGGTCCCACAGTGGAGAAATTCATCCTCATGAATACCTCATAGCGAATAAGGTTAAGGATGTGTCCTTCATAATTATTAATAAATATTACCCAGTCAATAACTACATGCAGAAGCTAAAAAAAGACAAAGATCTTGCAGATTTGTCTATAATCATATATTTAAAGACATTATTGTGGGAATTGGTTGGTATTGGTTTCTTCAAAAACCCAAAACGACATTTTCTTATAATAAATTTGATTTTAATCTTTTACTCATTAATTTAAAAAAATATATATATTTTTGTTGTTTTCTTTGCAGATGTTGAGCAATATGTGAAACCACTTTCTAATTTGACTATGAGGCTATTAAGAAACTCAATAGGCCTATATGTAGGTTTTAATATTTTTTAATGTGATATACACCTGGCTCTTTTGTTACTGTTAAACTGAAGGTGAATTATGTTCTTTGGTTTAATAACGACTGAAAACAGAGATAAGAAGCTAACTAGTGTAAAATAACATGACACCCTGGGTTGGTTTTCCTCCTGTCCTTGCCAGTTTTTTGAGTCACCACCCGCCACTGGCTCACACACTCACATAGGATTAGGATCACATTAGGACTGGACCTTTTTCCTGTAAATGTCCATTTAGTGAAGCTATGATGACAATAATTGTAAAGGGCTGCACTGCCATAGTGTGGTAAATACAAATAAAACAAGAGTAGGAGTGGGAGATATGACCAGAAATGTATATCACTATATTTCTTTTGGTTTTTGCAGTGACAGTATTATATCACGGTATTGCAGAATTAAAAGGGACATGCCACTCAAAACATGATTCTGCCTCGTTTCTTTCCATTGGCAATATACATGGACATACGTCTCTCAAGAAAAAAAATATTTTTTAAATAGATGTGTTTGTTGGCTTCAAATCCAAAATGAGTTATAGGCCTTCATGTGAGTGGCCTAGTAAGAGTGAATAACAGTCATGCTGTTGTTTTCAGTTGTAAGTGAACTGTAGCTGACTGTCGAGCAACCTGGATCTCAGAAATAATATTTGGAAAAAATGTTTTTTGTTTTCACATATTTAGCCTACTGTATTTTATTATTTTTAAACAGTTTTTCCACATCTTTCCACCACAGACAAACTGGGAATTACATTACATTTAATTACATTTACATTTCTTAACCTGCATGAAGAAAGAGTTTGACAATATCCACCGTAGGGTCACACTGTTGGTCCAGTACTGTACAGAAGACACATGGACCGAGAGATTCACTGTCGCCTAATTTTTCTGAGGGATGTGTGCAGTTCTCAGCCAAAATAGACCATGAAAACAATCTGTCCAGGGTTGCAGAAGCAATGCTGTCTGTATGGACACCACACACAGCAGCTACAGCCATGCTACTCACCCGGTGTGTGTGGCTGACAGTGGTGATGGTAAAGAAACGGGTATAGTGACCACACGGGTATAGTGAGAGATGGACAGAAAGACATCCAGCAAACACCATGGGGTCTAATTCTGACCCAAAACCTTAACTTTCCCACAGCCAAACTATTTTATTGAAAACCAAGTGTATTCTTACTGAGGCTCGATGACTCCATGCTGAGGGGTGATGGTGAGGCAATGAGCGGGCCAGGACAAATCAAAGCTCAGCTCTCTCGATGTATTGTTCCGGATCTGAACCTGACTGGTGGCGGTTGCACCATCTAAAAAACAACAGCAGCAACACTGACAAAAGCAAATTTGTGCATCTACAAATCTGATGCCATTGCAGTTTTTCACCTAAGGTATGGAGGTGATTGCTTCACCACCCATGCTCAAAATTTGTGGTGGGATTCAAAACTAAGGCGATACAATTCCACATAACTTAGCTTTGGAAATTTACTCACTGATGGTGGGAGCTGCAAGGACAAGTTGTTCTGGGTGGATGGTCCAGGACTCAGGCTGCCTGCGTAATGGCTCTGAAGCCTGAGGTGGGGAAAAAAAAGGCCTTCTGCTTTAAAAAATGTCAAATGCAGTGAAACAAATGTTTTCATCACATCCAGTTGAAATAGCATCTCACCACTCAACACAAGAAACCATTACAGTCCATTAAAGAGGGCATATGGTACCTTGATGGAGGGCTCTGCCACTCTCAGGGCTGGACCTTGGGGACCTTTCACTGGCAGCACATCCAGAGACACATTGCCATTTGCCAAACCACTGGGAATTACACAACAATATTAAACTGTACATTGGGTCTTATATGATGGATTGGATGTTTCCTATAAAATTGTACAGACCCATAGTCTGACAGTATTGCTTTTACCAACCCAGTCTGCATATTAAAGGATTACTTCACCCCCAAAATGATCATTTGCACATTAATTACTCACCCTGTGTGCATAAACTCACTCGTCTATGCGAGTATTGCTTATGGCAGAAGTGTTGAAGATGCATGTGTTTGGGAAGCAGCGAGCATAACTAGATAAATGAGATGTGGATTATACTGCATGAGTAGTGTGAGTTTGTACACAGATGCTTTGATTAGTGCTGTCAAAGTTAACGCAGTAACTCATTAACGCCACTAATTTCTTGAAAGAATTTACACTTTTTTTTTTTTTTTACAGTATAGCAGGTTCAGTTTTAAAGCTAGAGTGAATATACTGGCATCATATGAAACTACAAAACGTTAAGAATCATTTGGTAACATCTATGTTAAACTACCTTGTCGGGAAGGAGGTAAAATAATGCTCCAAACACTAAATTTTGGCAGGAAAAACTTGCATGGCCATTTTCAAAGGGGTCCCTTGACCTCTGACCTCCAGATATGTGAATGAAAATGGGTTCTACGGGTACCCACCAGTCTCCCCTTTACACACATGCCCACTTTATGATAATCACATGCAGTTTTGGGCATGTGGTCATAGTCAAGTCAGCACACTGACAGCTGTTGTTGCCTGTTGGGCTGCAGTTATCCCTCATTATGATTTGAGCATATGTTTTATGCTAAATGCAGTACCTGTGAGGATTTCTGGACAATATTTGCCTTTCTTTTGAGTTGTTAATTGATTTCCAATAATAAATGTATACATACATTTGCATAAAGTAGCATAGTTGCCCACTCCCATGGTGATGAGACTATTAAATACTTGCCAAACATCCCTTTAAGATACATTTTGAATGGATAAAATGTGATTATGTAAATATTTTAGTCAACTGATAGTTTTGCTGTTGTTAAACAAAATCCTCATTTACTTCATGAAGACTTTTCTCCATTTTTTGACTCGTCATTCACCTTGGAAGGATTCAAGAAAAAGATGTTTTCTCTGAATTCAAGGTAACACGGGGTCAGTGATTGATGAACAAATGAACAAATGGTCATTTTGTGGGTGAAGTATTCCTTTAAGGAGGATGTACACTAAAACCATGTATTTCGCCATACATTTTTGAAATCAACCAGATTGCTGTGTAACTGAAATGCATTACAATACTGATAAGTATGATTAACCAATCTATTTTTGCATCCCCGTTTGTCTTTAATGTGTTGCTGTATATTAGAGTATATTTGAAATAAGACTGTACCTGTCTGTCTCTGAACCATGTCTAGCAGAGGGCGGCAGCAGCAGCTCTGTGTGGTCACTCTGCTCACACTTTGTACTTCCCAGCAACGACACCACCACCTTACTCATGTTTCCATAGAAAATGTGAGCTTCATTGGGCCGTTGGGGCAGGTCATAGGCTACAGAAATGGTAAATAATTAGTGAGAGCAGCCAATATTTTAAACATGTATTCCAACAACCTTTTTAAATTGAATCTAGTATTTTGTCTGTACCTTTATAATAACTATTTTGAGGAACTGTCCACAGGGTAAAAATCATTACTCATAAATTTATCAACAGTAGAATAGCAAACTGAGATGTGAAAACATTGTCATCATATCTACTGAAAGGTCGTTTTGAACAGGTTTTCTTTTTTTTAGACTTTTTTTATATATATACCAATATATATATAACCATATAAAAATATATATATATATATATATATATATATATATATATATATATATATATATATATATATATATATATATATATATACACACACACACACAAATATATATATAATTTTTCTTTGACTACTATTATAACATCTTACTCTCTGTAACATTTTCTTCTCCAAGAAACTTCTCATTGAAGTTGATGTTTTTCAGCAGACTGTTCTCGGACAGAGCCTTCCGCACAGCCTCTGGTTTGCTCTGAAGCAATCTGAAAAGACAAAATATATAAGCACAATGTAGGGGAAATAAAACTTTCTGACAAAAGCAGAACCATCTGTAACTGGATCTATTCAGGAACAATGTATGCGTTTATTTGAATGTACAGTCCAGCATGCAAATCAGCTATAGGCAGGGAGAGCATCTAATAAATATTGCTTTGTGCATAACGAAGCTGACAATAGACAATGAAATCAGAAAATAAAGGAAATGCTGGTCTGACAAATGTCAACAGTTTCAGTTCTTCTGCATTGCTCTTATGTTGCATTCAAACCAAGAGTGAAGCAAATTTTCATCTCAGTTTACTCGCACGGCTTTAAAATCTGGGATCATTTGTGTTCATTTGCGTTACTCGCTCCAGACGCGCCTGAGAGGACAAGAGGCTTGTCTCTACAGCAAGGACACAACTTTTCTTTCTGCCATTTCCACCATCTATCATGAAAAAATAACCACTTTTGTTACTTTGTATATGTTGTGGAAGTCCCAGAAATGTCATGAACCCAGATGCAACGGCGTTTTGTTTTCTAACATTACCCGGTGGCGCTTGAACTGTATTGATTTACACCATATCTAGCAAGTCAGATATTGCTGCTGTAGTATGAACCTAAAAATTAAACAGACTGTGCTGTGATTTACTTACAAGAAACATATCAAATGATGCCGACATAATTAAATAATGATGCAAAATTGTAAAAAGTCTGAATTCTTGCTTTTTCAGGTCTGTCCGCAAGACAACAAGCAAACAACTTTTAAATTGCATGTTTTCTGAATCGAGTTTGGATCAATCAGTGCCGGTCTATGCAGCTGCTCCATCAATACAAGTCATCAAGACATAAATACAGCAGCAGCATTGTTGTTTATACCATAGACTGTCTACATTTATACATGAGGTACTATCATAGAGCTCTGGGTGCCTGCAAACAGCCACAATAAGCTTATCCTCCATCTCTGATTCAACAACGTCAGTGACGACAGCAGGAGAATATCAACACTGATAGGCTTTCACAACAAAATGTCACGCTAATTTTTCGATCCAGTTCAGATCCTCAAGCGAATAGGCGAGTGATGTAGATTTTGCATGTTTCCATCGCCCAGCGCTAATTTGTGTCTATTTGCCTCTTTGCATTGACTTTGTATATAATTGTGCCGCATGAAAAGTTTGCTTTGCGCTTGGTATGAATGTGCCATTACTGTATGCATTTGTAAAATCAGTTTACAAGTGCATACAGTTATCTTCAAAAAGAGTTAATACATATTTGCTATTACTGCACAAAACAGTATTTCATGCTGAAGCAAAACGACATTGATACAATACAAAGAACTTTTTCTCTACATCAGCGCAATGGATTAAACTTTTGAGGACAGCTATGGACTACTAATTCCCAGACATGCCAACAGGAAGGTCTCACCTCCTATATTGCTGCCTGGAGACCTCATCTCCACAAAACAGACAGATAGTAGCTAGCAGTGCATTGGCTGACTGAGACAGGGACTGTTCTCTCTGGGTGGACTTCATTAGCACAGTGATCACCTGAAAGCACACACAAATATTATTACCAACAAGGTCATATTCTAGCATATGAAAAACAGGCATTAAGAATACGATACTGTTTATATTTTACTAAATCAAAGGCATACTTTATTCAAATTAAATTCTTCTATTATAATCATTCATTTTACTTTCTTGTGTAGCACTTGAAGGACCTTTTTTTTTACTAGAGTGGTTTATATCAGATGCATCAACTCTCCTACCTCTTGTGTCCTTTCCTTCAGTACAAACTGTGACGGGGCGAGGCTGATGACAGAGGCTTCCATAACTGATCGTGTCTGCACATCAGAGAAGGCCACAGCTTTGATGAAAGCTGCTCTGGAGCCAGTGTTCCTCACGCACAGACACACTTTGCTGACGCGACCAACGGCGATGTCAGTGAGTGTTGCCACATAGCCGTCTGCCTGTTTTCTCTGGTCCTCCAAGATAATGTTGCTCGTCCCACCGTAGCCTGACAGTGGAATCTGAAGATGGTAAGGTAAGGAACCAAATTAATCTATAGCCCAAGTCTCTCCATAGAAATAAAGAAAACATGGCAAAGAAAATGACGCCCGAAGAAAGAGTGAAAATGGACAGAGGTTAAGTGAGAGAAATGCGATGTGATAGATGACTACAGAGAAAGAAGCCAGAGATCAAGGCAGGAGAACTAAATCGGTCACGTTCTTACAGTGAATTTGACTCCTGGCTGTGAAGGCCGAACTCCAGACTGTTTGATCTCCAGCTTGGCCAACATGCAAGCCACCCTGGTGGGAGCAAAAAGCATGTGGACAGTCACGTCCTCTCTGGGACGAATGGACAGCTCCCCATGTCGGGTCAGACGCTCTTCAGGACTGAACATACTCTGGAGCTGAGGGAGAAACAAGTTCATACATTTCACATCTGAATAGTGTAGATATTCCTTAAGCAGATAGTAAAAATTACCTATTATTATGGATGCACAATCCAACTTCTCTATTCCAGATACCGATACAGATACTTGTGCTTTGATGATTGGTCGATACCGAGTACCAGTCCGATACCACTGTTTAAATAATAAGCTGTATACCTCGCTGCGTGGAGGTGACTGGGATCAGTCATTAATATGTAAGGAAACATCAGCCTTGACTTAAATATTATATTATATACAGCCATAACATTAGGACAGCATGCGCAGCCTGGGTGGTCTATGGCTAAACAGCCCCATACGCAGTGAACTATGATGCATTGTGTGTTCTGACAACTTTATATCAGAACCATCATTAACTTTTTCAGCAGTTTGAGCTCTGGCAGCTCTTCTGTTGGATCTGACAACATGGGCCAGCCTTCGCTATCCACGTGCATCAGTGAGCCTTGGCTGCCCATGACCCTGTCAACAGTTCACCGGTTTTTCTTCCTTGGATCACTTTTGGTAGGTCCTGACCACTGCAGACCGGGAACATCCCACAAGAGCTGCAGTTTTGGAGATGCTCTGACCCAGTCGTCTAGCCATCACAATCTGGTCCTTGTCAAAGTTGCTCACATCCTTACACTTGCCTATTTTTCTGCTTCCAAAACATCAAGTTCAAGAATAAAACATAAATTTGCTGCCTAATGTATCCTGCCAGGTGCCATTGTTACAAGATTATAGACGTTATTCACTTCACTTGTCAGTCGTCATAATGTTGTTAAAAAATGGGGTCTATGGGTGCCCAAAAGCCTCCCCCTTTAATCACATGCAGTTTGGTGCAAGCCATAGTCAAGTCAGCACACTGAAACACTGACAGCAGTTTCTGCCTGTTGGGCTTCAGTTTACCATGTTATGATTTAAGCACATCCTATTTTTCATGCTACATGCAGTACCTGTCAGGGATTCTGGACAACATTTGTCATTGTTTTGTGCTGTTAATGGATTTCCAGTACTAAATATATACACATACATTTGCATAAAGCAGCACACTCCCATTTTGATAAGAGTATTAAATACTTGACAAATGTCCCTTTAAGGTACATTTTGATCTGATAAACAATGTGTGATTAAATCACAATTAACAATGGACAAACTTGTAATTAATCACGATCAAATATTTTAATTGACAGCCCTATAACAAACACAAGACACTATGGAAACAAACTAAAAACATGATGTGAATATAATCTGCACAAGAAAGAATAGAGATGAGAAGTTTATCATTTGTCAAATAAGCAGATATTACAATCTACCTGAAAACAGTCCTGGTCTTGACCACGAATAAGCAGACGTAGCTGCTGTGTTGCGTTGGTCGAGTTGTTCCTCAGAACCAGCTTCTGTTGGCTGGAAAACAATAATAAAAGTTAATGTACAGGAGTTCTGTGTCAGACATGAGATCTTTGACAAACTTTGATTTAAGACTGGGAGTCAATATTTAAATGTCCTAATTTGAGTAGAACAACCGAGTTAAACCTGGATCCAGTCAAACCTTTAAAGTATGCATCCATTCTATGGAGGATTTAACCTTCTTACTGCTGTCTGTACTTTACCTCCCTTCAATGAGTATAAATAAATTGTGCATTATGTTGAAATAGCTTCTGAGAAATAACACTCCCCGTAGACACCCTCTGTCCCTTCTCATGAATAACATTAAACAACCCTTAATAGAATAAGGTGGACCACTGGGCCTCGAGTTTTTTTTTTTATTGATTACTTTCCAATGAATAATTGATAACTAGAAAAGCAGTTTTTCTGTAACCAAGTACTATTGAAATGAATGAAGACAAAAGTTGCTTACACAGCTCGTCCCAGGGTAACTCCTCCCCAGGCTACGAACTGTTTGTTAGAGAGAATTGGTGGAACATTGTTGGCAACATCAGGATCAAAAACAGCAGCAGGGGGAATGGCAGGTTTCCCAGAGCCGTCTGGGACAACTTCTCCTTTCAGGGTTACCTCATACTGAGGACCTGACGGCAGCACCAGGATGGTGAGCAGGCTGCAACACAACAAGCACAACCAAGTCAATCCCTGTTAGTGAGTCGAGACGTCCATTGAACATTTGAGATGTTTTGGGATATTCAAGGAAATGATGCTTATGAACAGCTCATCCAAGCACACAGAGTTAATTAAATCAAAATGTCTGGTTAAATCTGTTATGGAAAAAACAACAATGATATCACTTAATGCCAAAACAACATTTACATACATGTACCCAAAAAACATGTTACTGTAATCCCCACACCAGGGTTACTATATTTTATGTGTATTAGTGGTGCAAGATGGTGCTTTTTTTGGTAGAATTTGACAGAAAAAGGACCACGCAAATTTTTAAACATGGTGATACATACAAATAGTCAACATCTCAGGTTTCTTCGGCTAAAATCAGGTGGTGTTGACTGGATTTCTCTCATAATCTTACTCCCATTATGGAATTTATGAGTGGAACTGTGGTTTCTCATTTACAGGACTTCTGTCCTGTTGGTTACTGAAAAAGCAATACAGTGCATGTCTGTATACCTTTCTCGATATTTCCTGCTGCCCTGTGCTTTGAAGGAGATGATGATGCCTTGCTCCTCTCCCATTCTCAGGGACAGTTCATCAGGTGTCACAGAGAAACTGTCCTCAGCATCACTGACCTATAAACAGGAAAGAAAGAGAAACGATGAGAGGGAACATAAGTTCGAAGAAGGGGGCCAACGTTTGGACGAGACAGCAAAAGAACAGTCGGTTGAAATTTGGAAAGATGGAGAAAAATGGAGATACAATGGAGAAAACAAGAAAAACAGGAGCAAAATATCAAACAATCCCCACTGTAGGTGCTGCAGTCTGTGCCCAAAATGTCACAGAGGCTTACACAAATCCCAGCTCTAATAAGAAAAGTAAAGGTCAGAATTACCTTGAGTTTCAGCTCCACGTCAATGTTTCCTGCATTCTTTAATGGCAGCGTCTGTTGACTAGATTTACCCAGAGGAGCAGACAGGCTGACAGTCTAGACAAAAGTAGCACAAAAAGCACTTGACTGCCAACTCTTCAGAGGCCAAGAAAAGTTGAACAAGGAATGAAGCATGACGATAAAAAGGTTGTTTTATGTCAAACTTTATGTCAAATACAACAAGAGTTCTGCATCCCATCAGGTTAACTTTCAAAAAACAGACCGCCACATTTTACAGCGATTGTGATTACATGTACTATTAAAATGACCAAGAGTTACTGCGGTCTGCAGATTCATGACTCATTCTTCAGCTGCCTGCAGCTATGTAAACTGCTTATATAAATCATCATGATCGCCTCTGAAGAATTCAGAATTAAGCTGTTGTACCCATGTATGACTCATCGTTTTACAATTACAAGATACCCCCTATCTATATCCAAAACAGTCTCACCTTCAAGTTAAGTACTGTACTAATTCCGAAATGGTTAGAGGCTCACTGCTTTTAAAGGGATAGTTGAGGTGTTTTGAAGTGGGGTTGTATGAGGTACTTATATATCCAGTATATCACTTACAGCAGATGGCGGTCGGCACAGCCCCTATTGATATCTGTTTAAGTATATGCTATGTTTAGTATATTTTCACCACTTAACCTTGCTGTCAGGCAGCCCTTACAATGGGGAAATGAACTGAAAGTGAAGTTATCTATACTCTTCACAGTCTCCTCCTGATGGAGATCAATTAATAGAAAGCAGCCAATGCTGCTTTGGAGGTTTGCTGGCCTCTAATAGGTCTGGACAACAGTAGTGCACAACTTTCAGCCCAAGAGAAAACAAGAGAAAAGTCCCATTTGAGAAAAAAACAAATCACAGTGCAGCCTGGTGTGGTATTGGAGGCGAGGGCAACAGGTACACTTCTAAAATGTCACGAAACCCAATTTCAAACACCGGACCACGTGTCAAACCATCCTCCGGTGCATTGTGGTCAGCGTGCGGTGGTGCGGTTCCTCTGTGCAGCAGCAGCCAGATGGCCGCCTCCCCAGGAAGAGACGGTATAGAGTGAGTGAGAGAGATGGTGTGTTGAAAACTGGATTGAAAACGACAGTCTGGTTGTCTATTAACCATATCCCCAATCTCTGTTTGAGAAAGAATGTTAACCAAAACACAGGAAGTAAAACTAGCCAGAGGAGAGGCTTTCAGTTCCCCGTCAGAACATATTCTAAATATAGCGTACACTTAAACTGACTTTCTTCTCTTAGACCACTGTGAATGTTCTCATTCATCCAGGTCATATTCATTCTGGCAACAGCTGAATCGAAGGCAACTGGACTTAGATTTGTGTCTGAAGATGTTTTGCCCCTTATCCAAGTGGCTTCAGACTAGTGGGGACTAGTCAGACTATAGCGTTCGAACTGATGAAGCCACTTGGATAAGGGGCGAAATATCTTCAGAGACAAATCTAAGTCCAGTTGCCTTCGATTCAACTGTTGCCAGAATTCTCTTAGACCAGTTTCATCTACTTTCTCCTTCCATTATCTTTAAATGCAACGTGGTGTTGTGCAGAGACACACTATCAGACTGAAAAAAGTCATGTGACAGTTTGATTACCTGCAGGTCTTTAGGAGCGTGGACCCTTGCAGTTCCAGACCTGGCCCTAAGGGGAATACTTCTGATCACATGACTAGGACCAGGAGAGTCCACTTCAATGTCTACCCGAGCACTGTAGTCATCCGCTGGACCAAGTTCTCCTGACAAGCACAACCACAAAAGAGGTGAGTTTAGCAGAAAGAAGCTGGGTTTTAGTTTGTGATTATGTTTACTCTAGAAAATGTAAATGCAAAATAAAAAAATGTTCCTCAGATTAGCAATGTTCCAGCTGGAAATCTTTGCCACCACAGCAACTAACTAACTACGCAACTAACTAACTAACTAAATTAGTTACTAGATTACTTCACTAAATTGTGAGTAATCACATGATTGTCCATGGTTACATCACAAATTCATTTTTTATCTGTTCAAAATGTACAATAAAAGGCAGATTTGTCAAATATTTAATTTGTTTATCAGCATGGGAGTGGGGAAATATGCTGCTTTATCTAAGTGTATGTACATATTTATTCTCGGAAATCAATTTACAACACAAAACAATGACAAATATTTTCCATATTTTATGCATTTAGCATAAAAAATATGATCAAATCACAACATGGCAAACTTAAGCCCAACAGGCAGTGTGTCTAAAAATCCCAAGTTTGTGTTAATGTGTAAAAGAAATTAGTGGCGTTAAAATCAACTTGTATAAATGCGTTATTGCAGCCCTAATTTAACCATTAAAAAAATCAATGCTCCAAACTTGGAGTAAGCTCTAGTTGCCAAATCTACTGAATAATCAAGAGCTACAACGATAACATATATCCTAATGCACAAATTGCCCACAAATGTCACTGTACAGCATTTTAATGAAGTTACCTTATGTACTCTATAGCTGACTGGATTGAACTCTCCTCAGGGGATACAAAACAAAGCAAATTGTCTTTCCCACCACAAATACGTGTGTTCTACATATACGGCCTCACACTAAAAGTCTAAACTTGGACATTTTTTTTTTTTTTTACTTTTCTTATAACACTGGGTTTAGGAGATAGATAGATAGATAGATAGATAGAGATAGATAGATAGATAGATAGATAGATAGATAGATAGACAGATAGACAGATAGATAGACAGATAGACAGATAGAGTATATTTAAAACAATGCCTGCATTTTTTTTATCATCATTTTTTTTAGTTCACACATCCCACTGCCTTCAGCATGAATGATCTCAGCATTTAAAACCATCAAGTGTTATTTAAATATTCAATTTAGATTGATTACCTGAAGAAACTGTGTACTTCTGGGGGGCCTTGAAGTGAACCCAGACCATGAAGCCCTGTGGATTCTGAAAAAAAAAAACATACAATCCGTCATACAACTGATAAAACCTGTTTCCTGGCGCTTAATATGTGGGTTATCCATACTGTATCTCTGCCTCTCTTTCAGAAATTAATCAAAAACACATTGATTCATTTTAATAAACACCACAACTACCATAATGATTTTGGCAGTTCTAACCTCTCCGTAGCTGGCATGCATCACGTAATTCATCACTGAAGGAGAGGACACTGGGGTCATGTGTCCAGCCTGCTGTGTTGCCTCAGATGTAATGGTAACAGGGTGCTTGGAAAAGGAGAAGCATCGCCATGCTGTCGCGTTCTGGAGAAATGAGATGTAAAACAAAAACCACTCAGATACTATTTATTGCGCACTCTGCTGTGCAAGGATGAGTTGTGAAAAAGCCATTTCATTTCCTCCCAAGAACTAGGGATGCACCGATTCAACTTTTTCAGTCCCCATACCTATAGTGATAGCTGAGCTTTGGGTATCAGCTAATATCGAACACTGATCTGATGCCAGTGTTTAATTAATAAGCTGTACACCTCACTGTGTGGAAGTCGCTGGGATCATTCTTTTATGTGTAAGGCAACATTAGGCTTGACTTCAACATTGCTTTCCCAATTTTATAAAACAAAACCTAACAAATAAATACATAGATAACATGATTGACAAACGTGAGTCTCCAGGGAAAATGGTGAGGGTTGGCAAGTATGCATAAGTGGTGGAGGAATATATATAGAAATGTACTGTTGACTCACTGCGCTAATGACCAGACGGATGGGCACTGTAGCATGAGTCCTGTTGAGCAGTTTGAGAGGAAGGGATTTGGCACTGCCTCCTGGAAGGTCTCCAAAATCCAGACAGCCAGATTTGCTTACTTCAACCTGAAAAGAAAAACGAATTTGAGGTCCTCTCTTACATACTATGCAACATATTTAAAATTCATTTATAGGTCAGGTAGTAATTAGCAACATCACCTCTACATCATCACAAAACACCATGTCTGTACATGAATCTTGACTTTGCCTCGTTTTTTTTTTTTATGTAGCAGGTTATATTAAGAGTGTGATCTTTGTTCTGAAGGCTCTCACCTCTAGTCTGAGGTGGGGAACAAAATAAATAAATAAATTGATTCACCTACGACATATATAACGATTTTCTTTTCTTTCTTTCTTTTTTTTTTTTTTTTTAAATGCCAGGATCATTACATTTGCTTCTTTTGTCAATGTGAAGGTAGAGAGGTATACTGACATTTATGTTAAATGCTCCCCGATGGAGCGAACCATGGATGTATAAAGAGAACGGAGCTGACGGGAGAGCAAGAGACGGACTTGGAGAAGTTAGAGGAGGCATACACATGTGACTGCATCTGCTTCTTAAAAGTGTTAACAAAGGGAACTATATATACATATAAATATATGAAAATAAGATTGATTGGATTATATTCACCAGAAGTATAAAACATTATGTATTACATACTATAACTTAGAAAGGATATACCACTAATTTATGAGGATAATGTTTTTATTCTTTGATTTTTGAGGTGCTGGAAAAAATTTAAATAATTCCAGACAATTATTGACATATTTGACTTCAGGACATTTCTGACTACATAAATGCTGAAAATGAAACATTTTAATCGTATTAATTTAGATATTTTCCAAAGTAAAAGTCCCAACAAGTGCATGATTGAACTTTTTCGCATGGTCTAGTGTTAAAAGGGTCAACAACCGCAATACTTGTGGAATCACAGTACTTAAAAATTGCAATACATATAAAATCGCCACCCAAGTATCTTGATAGTATCAGGAGCTAGGTGCATCGTCCCAGCCCTACCTCTAGTGCAGGATTCTCTGCTATGGCAACCAGCACCACCCTTTTAGCAAAGATGTTGGCCCTGGCAGCAACCTCTGTCTCCGCAGATGCAGGCCAGGAGCAAACACTGAAGACACACTGGTAGACACCAGCCTGTGGAGGGATGAACAACACCTTCTGCTCCTCTGTACTCTTGGGGGCAATAATCGTCTTGTTCTTCACTATTAGCCACTGGTATGGCAAGCTATCCACCTGCAGAGAGCCGCATCAAAGATAGAAGAAAACATGATAATCAAATGAGTGTTGACAGCTGGTTTTGCCAGATATCTTATAATAATTGACACATTTAGCATATGCGCTTTGACACTACACAGAATTCGTCACCACTCTGCTTTCTGCTCACCTTCTCTCCATCAATGGCCAGGCTGGTGACAGTGATTGACACTTGCTGCCATCTCTCAGAGGGGTTGAAGAGACTGAGGGAGGTCTGTGAAGCAATGCCTACACAACAGGTGTGAGGGAACCGCAGTTCTTCTGGCACCACGACTTGGCCTGGGGATGACAGTGAAACAGGGATAGTTGATACAGGGAAATGCTGCCCCTCTATGCAGGAGTGCTAATGTGTTATTGTGAGTCAATGAGATGCAAAGACTTAAACACTATAAATTATTGCAGCAAATTACAAATTCAGAATTAAATTGTATGTTGCAATTTCCTTAAACACAAAAAATGATTACCTCCCAATATTTAACAAACAGACAAATCTTTTTTTTTTTTTTTTTATTTCAAGAGTGTACTCACAGTATATTAAAATGGTTAAGGAAGCCAACTAGTGCTGTCAATCAATTCAAATATTTAATCGGGATTAATTGAATGATTGTCCATAGTTGTGTGATTAATTGCATATTAATCACACATTCGGTACCAATGGATTCCTCTGGTTTTCTAGTTTCATGTGATGCCAATATCTTTACTCTAGCTTTAAAACTGAGCCCGCTAAAGCCTAAAAATTGCTAGTTGCATTAATGTGTGAAAGAAGTTAGTGGCATAAAAACAAATTTGTGTTAATGTGTTATCGTGTTAACTTTGACAGCCCTTATATAAACATAAGAATAGTCCACTGCTACCTCTCAGTTCCTCTAGACCACCTGCCACCAGTGGATCTGCACCATATTGACTGTAGGGTTTCCCCATCATTCCCACGTCCTGCTGGCCCTGTGGTCTAGGGAGGAGATGTGACCCAGCAGACCCAGTAATCCCCAGAGGACCTGATGTGGGGTGGATGTGTCTCACTGTGAGATCACTGTTGGGTATGCCTGTGAAAAAAATGGAAGAGGAGGCAGAATCAATTTAACAAGTATAGTTTATAGATTTAACTATCATTTCTGTGGGTATTTTACGATTGTGTAACGCATAACCCAACCCCTATATTTATGAAAGTAGAGAGAAAAGACATGCCTGTAGAGGACACACTGAAAAGACTATTTCCTGTTGCTCCCACATGATAAACGCCAGGATGTAATTGAGCTTCAGGTCCCAAATACTGCTGAGCCAGCTGAGAGTTGAAGAGAGAGCGTCCAGCGAGGAGGGACTGCATATCTCCTTGGTGGGGAATGTCAATCAAGCCAGCACATTGGGGCTTGAAGCTGGGGATGGCCACATAGTGAAGTCCCTCTGATGTGTAGGACGGAGGCATGCCAAGGCCAGTAGCATACACCGATGAGGAGGCTGAGCTAGGAGCTCCCCACTGCTGGGAGCTCTGAGGAGCTGCAGTACTGCTAGTTTGCTGAATGTTCACATTACTGCAATAGCCTGAGTCGACTTTCGTTAGCTGTCTTACGTTGGACTCTGAGAGGTGCTTGTGGTTCCTGCAGCCTGCTGAAAGATCTGCAGTTCTGTCCCCGGGACAGTGGTAGTTACATTCACTCTGGCTACGTGTACAGCTCAGACCAGAAGCACTGCGTGAGGGCTCCGGGCTTTTACATTGCTGCGCTGGTAGTTGGTCCAGGCTTTTAGAATGCTGTAGTTGCACCTGGTCCAGAGTTTTGGGCAGGCCAAGAATATCGGGGTCAGACTGTGCATCTGGTTCCAGAGGTGGAGTTGGACTGAATCTGATGATGGTTGTGCTGAGTGCCATAGTGCAGTTATTCTGTGGACAGCAACAACACAAACAACCCAAGACAATTAATACAGAACTATAACCATTTTACCAATAACACAACTGACACAGAAATACTAAATTAACTTCAGTTTCATCTATTAAAGTGGCAGCAGGCAGAACATTTTTGGTATCATTGGGCAAAAATTCCATAATAACCTTTTAGTATGTTGTAATTCAAGTGTTCTGACAGCTAGACTTCTGCACCTCCTCATGGCTTTGTTTTCAGGCTTTAAACAATGTAGCCCATGTTCTAAATTGTTCCTAAACTCAGGAATATCATTTATTTTATTGACATTTTAGATTTGTCTCCAGTAAGATATTATTGCTCATATAGTGAGTTCGCTGTTGTAAACTACATTTAGTTATATTTAAAATATGTATAAATTCTAATCCTGCAACCAATTATTTAGTAATAAAAAATAACCAATAAGAGTATCGTTAAGAGTAGTAGTATTCATAAAACCCTAACGATACCCATGCATACTCATGGAACATGAATGGAACTTTCAGCACTGTTGCAGTGAAGGTCAAGTATGCTTCACTTTGACCTACCATACCTTTTGCCTCGCAGGTGAAGGTATGACAGTGCCATCATTCATTGAGATGTATGTGAGCCTGCTGAGACTAGGGCTGGAGCAGGTAGACTGAGGGGAAAGGTCAACACCTGGACGGTTGTCTGCCAGACCACCACTGGACGACGTAGGGGACACCATGCTGGCAACACATGACAAAGGAAACACATGAATAATGACTCATAATGCAAATGTCCTGTGTCTGTCAGTAGTAATGTGCATCAGCTAAAAAAAAAAAAACATACATTACACTAGACTTTACTACAGACTAAACATTAAAGATTTAGGGGACGTCTATAAAAAAAATTGTAGTAAACATCAGCTGGGCTGCTTTTTCTTTACAATGTGCTTGGAAGGTTGTGCGGTTACTATGCAATCAAGACATACGTGCTGTGATGAAGATGATGATGATGATGAAGTTGCCATAATTTAGCAGAAAGCCTCACTGACTAAACTAAACAAAGTCAAAACAAACATGAGTTTTCAGCACAGAAAATCCCTCACAGTAGTTTTACATTTTATTTCTCTCTGTTTTACGTTTTAACCAAATGTTGTGACATCCTCAAACAGAAAGTAAGGAAATAGTGTAAAGCTATGGGTAGTCTTGTACTAAAATGATTAACTTCTCCTCCTAATATTTACCGTAGACTGATATTTACGGAAGTAAGAAAAGATATCTGCCGACTGATTGGTTTTTCCTCGTCACATGACATGTGCGGTGAATCCATCCAAAAGGTGACCTATTTTTATCTTGTGTGTTTGAGCGCGTCTACATTGAGTGGATATGAGGGCAAAATAATATGCAACATATGTACATTCCCTAATGTGACGGTTCCTTTCTTGTAAGATAATCATTTTATCAATTTAGGTTGAAGATTTTCATTCACTAAAAATTACTAAAAACAATGATCTATTGAGACCATGTGTGATACAATACCCATCAGCACTGGGAATGGAGGTCTGACTTGGAGAGGAGTGAGTAAGCGGAGAGGTGGACGGTCTGAAGTTACACTGTGTCTCATCCACACAGGGCTCAGAAAAACCCTTCAGCACTTCTGAGAAACAAAGTTATTGTTAACATATACGTCATCTCCATATTATAACAGGAGCAATACTTTGTCCAGTCCAGACAACTGTTGCATGTGTGGTTTTTACTCACCAGATGCAGGGTCTAGTGGAGGCTGGGTGATTTGGCAAGAGAAGCCGACATGCTTCTCCACAGAGCTACGAGGTAGCGGAGCAGCCAGGATATTCCTCGGTGGTGGTTTCTTCTCTGGAGAATTACTCAGTCTGTCCTGCTGCTGCTGGCCTGCACTCCTCGCCCTCTGTGGTGCAGAAGAGGTACCTTTAAAACAAGGCAGGCTTGACTGCTCATTCCTCAGGTCTGGTGGGCTTCTTGATAAGGCAGCAGAGTCTTTATCACTCTTTTGTGATGTTTCTAATGAAGATCTAATATTGCTGGATGCTTGTGGGTTCAGTTCTCCAAGCTTGACTCCGTTTTCTGTGAGGGTCCTGCCTGAGGAACTACAAGTCTTGGTGGCAGAAGAAGTAGAGGTATCACATGCTGTCATTTTGTCTGCAGGAGGCGCAAGAGCGGAAGACTGCCCTGAGCCCTCAGACCTTCTGCCAGAGCTGAGAGATGTGCGAGGACGAGGAATAGAGCTTCTTTTTGAGTGACCCTTATGACCAGGAGATGATGCATTTGGAGGGGGCACTGAAGATGAGCTAGTGTTTAATGTCGTCTCTCCTCCTCTGTCTTTCTCCTCAGTTTTTGTTCTTGTGGGCTTTGGTTGAGTCTCACTATCCACTCGCTGAGCTGAGCATCCCTGTTCCTCAGGATGTCCTGCCTGAGGGTTCCTATGAGAGCTGCTGAGGTTGTCAGCCCAGCTCGTCAGGTCAAAGGTAGTGTGCGCCACAGAGGTATCACTGCTGCCTGACACGTCAGTCTGTTTCAGGTATTTCTCCATGTCGAAGGCACTCAGCTCTCCAACACAGGTGCTTCTCTGCAGCGTGTCCAGCATGCCGCTCTGATCTGGCTCAGGGAGAATCTATATAAAGAGCAAAACATTGTTTTGTTGAACATTTCAAAAAGGGGAAGTTCAGGGGTCACACTTTCATTGCTGCTGCATCACAAATACAGATCACAGTTTAACTATTTAAAGCAGCAATAGGCAAAATTGGAGCAAAATAGTGAAGCGCGATTCGTCCCTCCAGAGAATGTGTCTCCACTGCCCTAGAGTCCAGTGGCGGCGTGCTCTGCACCGCTGCATCCGACACTTTGCATCACACTTGGTGATATATGGCTTGGATGCAGCTGCTCGGCCATGGAAACCGATTCTGTGAAGCTCTCTATGCATTGTTCTTGAGCTAATCTGAAGGCCACATGAAGTTTGCAGGTCTGTAGTGATTGACGCTGCAGAAAGCTGGCAACCTCTGCGCCTCAGAATCCACTGACCCTGCTCTGTCATTTTACTTGGCCTACCAGTTTGTGGCTGAGTTGCTGAGTCGTTCCCAGTCGCTTCCCCTTTATTATATTATCACTTACAGTTGACTGTGGAATATTTAGGAGTGAGGAAATTTCATGACTGGGCTTTTTGCACAGGTGGCATCCTATCACAGCACCACACTGGAATTCACTGAGCGCCTGAGAGCGACCCATTATTTCACAAATGTTTGCAGAAACGAAGTCTGCATGCCTTGGTGCTTGATTTTATACACCTGTGTCCATGGAAGTGCTTGGAACACGTGATTTCAATTATTTGGATGGGTGAATACTTTTAGCAGTAATAGTAATGACCAAATCAAAGTGTATACTATTAAAGATAAGAGTAATATTTAAAAAAAAAAAATCCAAAGCCTTACATGCTCAGCTGAGTGTGGTTCCTCTGTGTAGTTGAGAGAAGGACCAGCAGGCCCATCAGAGTCCGGTCGCTTCCTCGCTCTACTCCTCTTCGTCAGCTCCACGATCATGGCAGCCAGCTGCGATGGGTCAGTGCTGATGGACGCATCAGCAATGGCTGAAGCAATTGTACTGATACTCAGCATCAGTTTGCTGCTGTTATTTTTGGGGGACAAACAGCTTTGGTTACCCAAGCTTGAATCAGAGCCAGAGCCCTCACTGTGGTCAGGTAGTGCAGCTCCGACAGTATGGTCCTAAAAAGGAGAAGGGGTTTTATGTCAGAGAGGAATATCACTATGCATGTAGATATTAAAATGTCAACATCTCCAAAAAGTCCCTGTACCTGTAGTTCACATGGTTCTAGATCAGTATCCCCTTTTGGTGACATCCTTTCACCTGGTGCCTCAAGAGTTTTGTCCAGGTCCTCTGCAAGGATATGATCATGAGTAACAGTCACAAAAACACAGTGTAAACCAAGAAATACATTTAAACTAAGCAAAACACAGAAAAGATCAGGTACTACTGTATGAGCCTGGAAAGTGACTCTTCTGCCTCCACTATACTGTAAACACACCTGGGTTGAGTGTTTTGTCTGCTTCGCTGATTTCCGTGGTGTCACTGTGAGGAGAGTCTCTCGCTGAGAACTCTGAGGGGTGAATTAGAGCAAATGGTTCCCTTTTCTCTGGAGAGGTAATGATGTAGCCAAAGGACGGCTAGAGGAACAAAGACAGAGCTTTGTATAAAGGTTACAGTCAGAGGGCCTTTAAAAGCTAAGTAAATGCGAGCTCAACTTAACACCATCAGAACGTATAAACATGACTAAAAAATTAGCTGAAACACAATCTTCCTCAGCTGTCAAAATTACTCCTGGAGTCCCCTGCCAACCAGAAAACATGGTCAGCTAGACCTAGACCAGCATATCAATGATGCACATCCTTTCAACAGCTTTGTGTATGAATGATCAGCCTTCATATGACCCCCTCCCCCAAGAAACTAAGAAAGAGTTTTGTAAAAACCTACAAAAGCAATTTTACTGACCCGTTTAACCAAATCCACATCATCACTGCTGCCCAGACAGCCCAGGGCTTCAGAGCGTTGTCCAAAAAACTGACCCAAAGTCAGTCGAAGGTAGCTTTGGTCCCCCTGCTTAAACTCTGAGGAGACCTGGGAAGCCCTCATCAGGACATGGCTGTTGGTGGGGGCCTTCCAAGAAGAGTCACTGTTAAAGGTGCTGTTGCTGCTGGCTGGTTCAATCTTCTCTTCCTGTGTGAATGGCAATACTCACAATAAACCACCTGGCCAGGCTTTACAAAATACAGCATAGCTAAGAGATTTAGGGGTCTGTTAGTGTCTTCACTGTCAAAGTAAAGGTTTTTAGGTTAAATGGAGTTGCATTTATATAGCGCTTTTCTAGTCTTCCGACAACTCAAAGTGCTTCACAATGTGTCTCAGCATGCCATGCAAAGTGACAACTTTGCCCCTCAGGATCTAATCTAAATACTCATTCACACACCAATGGCTATGCCTTTGGGAGCAATTTAGGGTTAAGTGTCTTGCTCAAGGACACATCGACATGTGACTGGAGCTGCCGGGGTTTGAACCACAGGCCCCAAGGTTGTAGCAGGCTCATTTTTAAAGCTAGAGGGGGAAGACAGCAGGGGAAAATATGATGAAAATCATATGAAACTAGAAAAAGAATCAATTGGTACCAACAATGTCATACTACCTAGTCGTGAAGGAGGTTAAATAACTCACCAAACCTGAGCAAAATTTTGGTGAGGAAAAACTGACATGGCCAGTTTTGGAGATGCTCTGACTCAGTTGTCTAGTCATCACAATTTGGCCCTTATCAAAGTTGCCCACATCCTTTCACTGGCCCATTTTTCTGCTTCCAAAACATCAAGTTCAAGGACAAAATGTTAATTTGCTGCCTAATGTATCCTGCCAGGTGCCATTGGTACAAGATTGCAGATGTTACTGACTTCATCTGTCAGTGGTCATAACATTGTTATATGTATATATGAATGTAATGAATTGTTATCTAATAAAATAATGCTATAACGCATTAACACAACTTGTGATTTTTAGGTGGTACCAGGCTCAGTTTTAAAGTTAAAAAAACTCTCAGAAGTTGCACTAAATTTTGGCGAGAAAAAAAACACATGGCCCAAGGGATCCCTTGACCTCTGACCTCTAGATATGTGTTGTATGGGTAGCCACGAGTCTCCCCTTTACAGACATGCCCACTTCATGATAATCACATGCAGTTTGGGGCAAGCCATGTTGATAACAGTATTAAATAATTTACATATCACTCTTTGAGGTATATTTTGAACAGATGAAAAAAATGTGAGATTAATTTGTGCTTAGTTGTGACTAACTATGGACAATCGTGATTAATCGCAATTAAATATTTTAATTGACTGACAGTCTTACTAATAGTATAATTCTTTTGGTTAATTTTAGTGTGTGGTAACAGAGTATTCAGCCAGGACTCCGCCAGTCAGAACTGAAAACTGTCAGCTGTCTACAGAGAAAGGAAATACCTGCATAAATTGGTGCTCCTTCTCAAATTCCTCTTGATCCTTGACTATCTTTTCCATAGCATCACCTGCAAAGCAGGAAAAATTGCTGTGTCACATTTTATTCACAGTATTCATCACAAAAAACACTACATTAGAGCAATCTCATAGTATTCCAATACAGGTGTGGTACTATGTAGTACATACTGGCTGAGACAAAGTCCTCCATCTGAAACTGGCCAGTGTCCTCTGATGTCTTCCCATCAACCTCTTTCTCAAAGGAGGAGTAATATGCCAGGTCTGTCACCCACTGCCCTTCTTCATTCTGGTACACCACACTATGTGTGGCACTGGCCCCTGAGGAGAAATTACACCATGCAACAAGATGTATTAACCTGTTGTCAACTCAGTAAATGTTTGATCCAAACAGCACCGATAAAACCAACCTTGTTGAAACTCCAGCTCCAGGTTGTCTGGGCAATGGTTCCACCCATCATCAGAATCTTCCTGATCCTGGTGGAAGCTCTGGGAGAAATACTTGGGTTCCAGCGAGGTGGAAAGGGGATTGTTGTCATCCTCACTGGTACTGTCTGAGGCCTCTGCGGCAGTCACATTACCACAAGGCCCTCCCCTTAAGCCCAAGGAAGGCCTGGCCCCATCAGGCTCATCTACTCCATCATCATCGTCATCATCATACTCCTCTTCACCACATTCAGGCAGCAGCACCTAAGGGTGGGTTGGTTGACAAAGGTTAACTGGATACTTGTGTCTGACCTCTCATTTCTTCATTTGAACATGTTAAATGTGACATATTACATGTTCAATCCACTATAGTAAGGACTTCAACTGAGCTGCTACACTCAGAGAGCAATCCTGATGAGGTCTAGTTAATACTTCATTCTGTTGGAGATGCCATCTTCAAGATTGCCTTCTCCATGCACTTTGCCAGTCGGTGAATTTGTGCTAAAGCGCAAACCCAACTAAAATGGTCAGACTGCCTTGAGAGTTTCTGTGCTTTCATTGATTGCACATCCATAATGCTGATATTTAGGAACAATTGGCTAACATAAATGGATAATAGGTCTATATTAGGGCTGTCAAAGTTAATGGCAATAATTTCTTTAATGCATTAACAAAACTTGCAATTTTTAGGTTGTAGCGAGTTGGAGCTAGAGTGAAGATATTGGAATCATATGAAACTAGAAAACCTGAGGAATCCATTGGTACCAGCATGCCATCCACAAATAACACTCCAAAGTTACGCAAAATTTTGGCGAGGAAAACGTGTCAAGGCCATTTGCAATGGATTCCCTTGACCTCTGACCTCAAGATGTGTGAATGAAAATGGGTTCTATGGGTACCCACGAGTCTCCCCTTTACAGACATGCCCACTTTATGATAATCACATGTAGTTTGCGGGCAAGTCATAGTCAAGTCAGCACACTGACACACTGACAGCTGTTGTTGGCTGCAGTTTGCCATGTTATGATTTGAGCATATTTTTATGCTAAATGCAGTAACTGTGAGGGTTTCTGGACAATATTTGTCATTGTTTTGTGTTGTTAATTGATTTCTAGTAATAGATATATACATCCATTTGCCTAAAGTAGCATATTTGCCCACTCCCATGTTGGAGTATCAAACACCTGACAAATCTCCCTTTAAAGTACATTTTGACCAGATATAAAATGTGTGATTCAGTGTGATTAACTACAGACAATCATTCGTTTAATAATGATTAAGGGTTATTTTACTCAACTGACAGCACTAGTCTATATATAATATAATTGTTACGTATTGTATTGTATGTATTGTACCTGGGAGAGGTGGAAGCTCCCCTGGGTACCTTGAAGGTGGGAGAAAGAAAGGTTTGCTGAGTCCTGAGGTCTCCTGAGCCCAGTTCCACTCCTCAGGTAGGCCGAGTCCAACAGTCGGTCAACAGTGGGTCCAGATTCTGTGCTCTCCATGGCATCCTGGCATTCAAATCAGAACCATATTGACAAAGAGAGCCTTAAATCACATTCATTAGCGTTTTAACCTTTCCAGCTTTTACTGTGTTGTACTATTGTGTAGTGCTTTGCATCTTCTTGAACCAACATCAGCCAGGCCTTCGAGTCACGGAGGACCTTCGTTTGGTGATCCAACAGTACTGCCAAGCATGTGAAACATATAGTAATGTTGTGGTTTTAGCTGCCTAATGTTGCTAATTATGTTAACCAACATGATGTCTGTCAGTCACAGTCACTCTTGTGTGTGTCGCCTCACTTTTTTGGCTGATGCTCGCTCACATCTACATAGTGTGTGCACAAGTGTGAGCAACAGTATGCTGACTGTCATTGATTGAAGGGCTGCAGGTGTCACAGTTAACAAGCGATTTCTGATTCTTACATTGAGTCCCTTTAATGTTTTTCTAGAAATAATATTTTACCCCCAATCTAACTTTTGAATGAGAAAGACTTAAATCATTCATTGGTTGGACTGTGGATGGTCAACCATTTTGCTTCTTTTTTCCGTAAAACAGAAGCCAAGTCCTATCACCACATTTGAAGCAATCCAAAAAACAACAAAGTAATAAAATATAGTATTATAAAATAAATATATGCAAGGTATAACCTGACTTAAAAGCCCACCAGTTGGGCTGTTAGAGTTACCTTTGAGTTGTCACGCATCTGTACTCACCAGTGCCTCCTGTCGGTCCAGGACCATGCTCCAGTTGACGGGAGAAAGCCTCTGAATTCCCCTTGATGCCTCAAAAGAAGAACTGGCCTCTCCTATTCCTACTGGACCCACACGGTCACCCATCTGTAAAACATTGAGTAAATAATAAACTGTTTAGGTGTAAAAGTGAAAAATTATAGAATACGTGTGCCAATCGAATCCACATTATGAGGGGAAACAATGTATGTTTAATATGCACTAAGTTGTGTATGAAATGTCAAATAAACCTGTATCACTGCAGATAAAACACAGGTGCCGGATAACATTACTGATACCTCTCTTCCTTGATGCTCCACCTCGCTGCCACATAGGATGCAGACAATGTTATTAGTTACACCTTTGCACAATAAGTCAAAGTACCAAAAGTGAGCCTCATTCTTACCTCAGTATGTCTGGAGAGACTGTTCCTTCCATGTCCTGGCAGATTCAGATCACCATCCTCATCCTCACCAACAGCACTGCTCCCCACAATCCCCAGCCCACGCAGGACATCATAGGTGGTCTGGACGACAGGCGTTGGCA
Source organism: Pterois miles (assembly GCA_947000775.1). NCBI lineage: Eukaryota > Metazoa > Chordata > Actinopteri > Perciformes > Scorpaenidae > Pterois > Pterois miles. The sequence continues at coordinate 2,971,416 of CAMQGK010000568.1, read as the reverse complement.
GAGGGATGGTCGAAACTCCACCGTCATTTCCACTTTCCTCACTCCCACTGCTCCCATCCCCACCTCCTCCATCCCCTGGAGTTACACAAAGATGCAAAAACAGGTGGTCACCTAGAGCATTCAGGAGACTGACTAGACTTTAGAGTTGGGACACTTTCCGGTTTTGCCGGTCCGGTCTATGACCTTACCTTGCCAATCAGCTGAACCGGAATTGGTCATTATGACATGTTCTGGAAAATTAAAAAAGTTGCTGACAACAGCAACAGGTGCTGACAGCAATAACCAATATGACAACATGATTAACATAATATTATAATAATGTTTGTTTATAAATGGACAAACTGAGCCTGAACTAAAGTCTGACAGGCTGTGCACATCTACCAAGCTGATTCCAGACTTTACAAAAAAATTCATCTGTTTTTTGGGGTGACAAGATGAGACAGGCTTCCATCAGTTTACTGTAAGCCTGGTGGACTGTAATGTTATCAAGTATTATCAGTAACATTATAGCTGTAAGCGTAGCAGTGCAGTGTATGTGTACAGCAAAGACTGTCAGTGAATAAAGGTTGCAACTCCTCAAGACCCAAACCAAGGTCCCATGTCTTGCTTGCCACCTGCTAATTAAAGTAAAGGGGTCTTATCTTAAATAAATTAATGTTCCCTCAAAAGCAGGGCCAGTGAACTAAAAAGAAAAAAAAAATAAGGCAGTGAAGGACAATCATTTAAGCTGCATATTGTACCTGTGACTGGAGGATTGATGACTTGTCCCTCAGCAGATCGTCTGTGTTCAATCCCAGACAGAGATGGACCACCACGGCCACTGGAAGCCTCATCATCAGAACTGCCTCCCTCTAAGCCTGGCCTGAAACTGGGACGATTACTCTCTCCAACCTGAGCCCAAATGTAGATACACACAGACAAGAACATAATCTGCATAAACAAAACCCTGTACAGTACATTTTGATTCAAACAATGAAGCTACTCAAAACTGGATTTTTGAGGCTGATACTGATAATTATATAGGTGGGTTTTATAAGTCTGCTAATAATACTATTGTTATCCATTTCTGACCAGTTGTCTGGAGGTGCTGGGCAGCAGCCGTGTCCTGGTAGCACTGCTGATCCTTCTGGCAGACTCCAGCTCATCCTCAGTGTCCTCATCACTGGCGGGACAGGAGTCCATACCTGTAGCAGCTAGACGCACATCAGGCATCTGGAAGTCCTCCTGAAAAAACAAAAAAAAAAACAAAAAAAAAAACAAAACAGTGAGATATTACAAAAAATTAGGGCTATCAAAATTTAAGCAATAATAATGCAAATTTGTTTTATTGCTACTAATTTCTTTAATTTTTCTTCAATTTTTAAGGTTGTAGCAGTACCAACCAACCCGAATAGCACTAAAAACTTACACTGAACTTTGGTGAGGAGAAACTGACATGGCCATTTTCAAAGCGGTCCCTTGACCTCTGATCTCAAAGTATGTGAATGAAAATGGGTTCTATGAGTTCACACTGACAGCTGTTGTTACCTGTTGTGCTGCAGCTTGCCATGTTATGATTTGAGCATATTTTTTATGCTAAATGCAGTACCTGAATTGTCATTGTTATATGTTCTTAATTGATTTCCAACAAAAACTTCCATGATGATAAGCGTATCAAACACTTGACAAATCTCCCTTTAAAGGTACTGTACATTTTGAACTATTGAAAAATGTGTGATTAATTTACTATGATTAATCACAATTCAATTTCTTAATCAATTAACGGCCCAACAAAAAATACAACTAATAATAAAAACTAAATAGAACATAAATCATATGGGCAAAAAATTAATGGTTGTTTGATTCGAGTCAAACATACGATTCACAGAAGTAATGACAGAATTGTAAAATATGGTAACTTTAGAATTAAGGAAGTCAGAGCAGTCGGGGTCTCTTGCCAAACCTCATATTTCAAGGTGATATCTATGAAATATTTTTATTGGCAGGAAGATCATATGTATGCTCCTTTCCTTATGCACTGGAGCTAGCACATGGTCACAAAACAGTAAGCGTGTAAATGTGCTCACCTGATTGTAGTCATCAAGGAACTGGTGTCTATACTGTTCTGGTTCTGTAGAGCTTGGGTTTGATATGTTGTCAGTAGTACCTGGCAGTCCCTGTGAACAATAAAATACATCAATAAGGAGACAAATTATGTGAGTGAGAGTTGAATGAAAACTTAATTTACACAGTTTTCTACTGGCTAAAGTGTAAGAGAACAAGTTGGTAAAGCAGAAAGTGTTTCAAAGGTCTTACTGTAGCAGGAATCTCCTGGCCCTCCACTCTGCCTCTCTGCATGGCAGGAGGCACCAGCTTATTGAAATACAGCTCCAGCTCATCATCAGGCAGGTTGTTCGAATCAGTGTCATCATCTGGGAATCAAACACGTTCACAACATGATTCAAACTTTGACAACATGTCGGCAATCTGTGTTGATTTTCTGCACGTAAAATATCAAAGGATGTATGAACCTGTGGTATCGCTGTTCATGCTGTCCACAGACATGAGCTTCTCATTTGCCAGGAAGCTTGAGTTACTGCCACTGAAATGGTCACTGTCCACTCCCTCACTCGGCACATTGTCCTCCTCAGTTGTAGCCGGTAAGGACTGAGCCTGCAGGAAAAGCCCATGAAAAGGGAACTTATTTGCAGGCACCTGATCATAGTTTTGTTGGATATAAAAGGGAATTCATGCACTGGTATCACTGTTTAACCTTAAAACTCTGACGACCTGTCGGTGGGCCTGGCTGCTGTTCTGTCTTTTTGAGGTTTTAACCGGCACACATTTCTATTGGCATTGGGAATATATTGATATCATATGAAACTAGAAAAACCTAGGGAATCCACTGGTACCAAACATAACATAATAGCTTGTCGGGAAGATCCCTAAATGACGCTACAAAGTTACCGGAACTAAAGTACTTGACATCCAATCACTGAAAACGTAATTCTTGCAGAAATTTCCAAATGTCAAAAGTTTCTGACATCACATCACAGCATGTTTTTTTCTGTGGTGTTCCTCATGGTCTTGGTGTCTTAATGTGGTATTGTGGAGAGATTATTGATCATTTTTAGCAATTCTGAAGTGGTAAAAATGGTTAAATTTAGCATCAAATCTGTGTACCAAATGGTATCAACCCAAAACATAATATAGCATGGGGATATCCATTACAAACTCATGTCATGATGTTCTAAGCCCTGATACACTTTCACAATTATTTGAATTGATTAATAAATGTGTTAATTCATGTTTATTTCTCATTAATGACTAGAACAACTTGACATACAGTGCTGAGCGACACCTCTAATTTATTTTCACGTTCCCAACTTTCAGATGATGTTCACCCCTTCTATGTGATTTATACTGACTGATTGGGAAGGCATTCAAATCAGAAATTGCAATCTATATTTGAAAACAGGATTTATCTTTTTTTTTTTTTTTTTTTAACTTTTTCAACTTGTGCTGTCTGGGGTGGAATGAGACTGTTTTTTAAATCTGTTTGAAAAAAATACATTAAAAAAGGCAAATGATGATTAAACAAAGACATTAAACTGAAATTAAGCAAAATACAGGATTTGAGTTAGACCCTAAAATGGTCACACGGCTTTCTCTTTTTGATATGCATATGAAAAATGATTATGAGTCAGAAATAACTTCATAACCAAGTTTGAGATCTATAAATCTATAAATAAACAAAAAAAGCCATCACAGATAAAAAGCACAAGTGTCAACTGGTCAAGAGCTACCAAAATTGGTACCTTTGCGTCTGTGATATCTTTATGTCCAAACTGGGCAAACGTAAGAAGTCCTGTTGACAGATCTGTCAGAAGAGACAGGAAAGACAAAGTACAATAGTATCATTCAAATAAAATGTGTCTTATTCCAGTAATGATGATTACTTCTTCCCTATATATCTGAAGCACAAATATATGTCCATATGTGTCCATGTGGTATTAGGTGAAGCCAGCCTTGATATGTTTTCCAAACAAGAGAAGAATAATTACTGATTCTGAGGCTGGGCACAGTGTTACACCTATTAAAGCCTATTAAAGCTAGACAGGTACAATAGCATTTACCCGTTCCAAGTTCTGTGGGCCGGCCGTGGACTGAGCCCATCTGTGCAGGAGGAAGTCCCAGCATGGAGCCTTGGTTTTGAGATGCACTCTCATCCAAATTAATCTTCACCAGCATGTCTGAAAAACGGTGGGCTGCGATGAAGTCATCTGCATTGTCCCTGTAATGCAGGCAGGATGTAAATAATTAGCACCATATAAAATGACATGGAAAGAGAAGGCAGAATATAAATTACTATAGTTAAGACATCGCGAATGTCCATCCCTTCATAGTAATACATACCACTAAGGCTGTCAAAGTTGATGCGATAATAACGTGTTAACTTAAATTCATTTTAATGCCATTAATTTCTTTGACGCGTTAATGCAACTTGCGATTTTTAAGTTGTAGTGGGCTCAGTTTCAAAGCTAGAATGAGACCAACCATGTCATACTTGTTGTGAAGGAGGTTAAATAACGCGCCAAAGCTACATTTTGGTGAGGAAAAACTGGCATGGCCATTTTCAAAGGTGTCCCTTGACCTCTGACCTCAAGATATGTGAATGAAAATGGGTTTTATGGTACCCACAAGTCTCCCCTTTACAGACATGCCCACTTTATAATAATCACCTGCACTTTGGGTTGAGTCATAATCAAGTCAGCACACTGACAGCTGTTCTTGCCTGTTGGGCTGCAGTTTGCCATGTTATGATCTGAGCAGATTTTTTATGCTAAATGCAGTACCTGTGATTTATCAGGATTCAGTATTTCAACCGACTGACAGCCCTACATACAACAAAAAAAATAAATTTATATATTAAAATTAGGCTGTCATGCTTTTAGTATAATTTACTGAAATTGAATTCCTCTCTGCCAAATGTACATAACTGTAAAAGTACTCAGTGATCCTACATGGATTGACATGTATGAAATGTACACTGAGACACGTATAAATTGTATTTTACAGCATGACTTGTGCTTTTAGGTGACAATCTTCTGCATAGCTTTAAATAATGCAACCATTAGTTAACAAGTACTGCAAGTTCAACAGTTTTGCAAAAACAAATCTGCAATTATAAAACAAATCGAAGAACTAAAACATAAGATGAGCTTTTTTTCTTCATAGATAGCATTGCAAAACAAATCATCAGCGTGAAGTACATGTATTAATATACTCACAAGTCATCTTTGAAGCTGAGGGCAAACTTGGGCTGTTCTCGAACAGATGACTGCGAGTTGGCCTCAAGATATGATGCCTCAACAGGATCTCCTCTGTAAAGCAAAAGCACATAGCACTGCTATAACAAAACAATTGATTGTTAACATACTTTAAAGCACTACATCATGGTTACTGCTCCAATATTAGACTTAGCAGCTGAGTACTGACTCACTATGAACATCTTCAGCACTGTTCTTGTTAAGCAAGAAGTACTGCAGCAACTTCTTATGAACAAACACATATGCAGTATTTCAATACTTCCTATTTCCAGTAGCATTTAAACATGGCTCTGTTTTCAGGATTTAAAAAAAAGCTAGCTTGATTCATCAACCTGCAGAGCAGAAGAGCCCCACAGACCCAGTTTTAGATGTATACATGCACAAGTTCCAGACCCACTGTTTTATACGTATGCATGCCTGACTTCAGTAGCCACAGTCCTAGATGTAGGTCTGAAACTGAGTCTGTGGGGAGGGGGGGTTCATATTCAGATTCATATTTGATCAGTGCTGCCTTGTTTGACCATTCGATTGGAGTTCACAAGTGATTGACAGCTGCTCAGAGACAGCAGATTCCAGCTCAGTTCTGACTGGTTGTTTTCCTCCAGTCTGTGAAATCCTGCAGATGCCATTAGAGCACCAGGGGGACACAGAGGCACATGACTTTTTTTTTTCAAATTACCGGTCTCATGCACTACTGTCAGGATGAAGTGGCCGTTTTATAAAAATAACTTTTTGAAAATCATATTTGCTCCATTTGTACCCACTGCTGCTTTAAATGCTGCAATTAGTACAAACACAAACCTCCAAAATGGGAACTGGAATAATTTCAGCATCCATCCTCACACTAATCAAATAGCTTTTGTGATGATTCAGAGAATGATGCATGAGAGCATTTCCACAAAAAGCCACATCTGTCCAAAGCAGCAGCATGCTCCCACCTGTTGTCAGAGCCGGGTTTAATTTTAGCCACTGTAGAGGCAGCTACTGGGAGTCCTGGGCCTGAACCCAATGTCACATTCCCCAGTGTGGCACGGCCACTGGTGCTGTCCAGCGACTTGCAGAGGAAACTGGGGAAGGCTTCATCTTCCAACTTGTAAAAACTGTCTGCCATGTTTCTGAATGGAGCAGCCAAACGAGGCTTGACTTCAGTTCAGGTGGAGAGCATCTGTCATGTCTAGGAATAGGAGAAATAAAGGGCAGGTTAGTATTACTTTGAGAACTCGTCCGATACGTTGTGTAAAGTGTAAAGCAAACTTTACAGTGCGCTGGCACGGACGGGATAATTTAGACTGTGCAACATGTAAGAAATGATGAGCTTGTTGATATCACCTTACAACAAAACTAGTGAGGAAAATGTCAAATTCTTTAAAATATTTTCTTGCATGTTGTTTCACGGCTATACAGTTTGGCCTAGCTATCTCCATAACAAATTGAGAACAGTTATCGTTAACTAGCTAACTTAATTGTGCTAGGTTAGCTAAGTTTTAACGCTAGCTAAAAACAAGTGGGTTTGTCCCAATTTGAGCTAACTAACGTAAACGTACACGCTATCTTCATTTACAAAGTCTTGTAAGAACACAAGATACAGGCAAAGATACGCATAAGTACAAATAAATTAACTAAAACTGCTTGCTAACCTGACGTAAACCTTTCAAGACTGGTCCATTTCAGCAGGAGCGTTGAATTATAACGTAAACGTTAGTTGGACTTCAACTCACATTCAGTAGTCCAGAAGAGGGGCCGAGGGACCACGGTTCTTCTCCAACTCGAGTTTGTGTTAATAAACTGGTGCAGACACGATGTTAAGTGTAGTTAAGTTACAAAAGAAACTTCCCAAACACTGAAGTCGTTCATTATTTCTCAAAAGCAGGCACAACAAACAATCCGTACAACAGTTGGCAGGACCAAGCAGCGCCCAGAAGCCACAGGAAGCCCGCGTGAGCGTCATGTCACATGGGCGGGACTTAACCAGTTTAAAACACTTTGATTGGACAACGTAGCTAAGAGGGAGTCAACTGCAATTAGGATTGGATGGGATTCATGTCATTCTATTGGTCTTGCAGACTTGAGGCAGTTTGGAAAATAGCCCATTGATGCATCAATCAGGTGTTTGTCTGTCCAAGATAAATGGAAGATAATAGTTTCGAGTGCAGAAATAATGTGATATCAATATAAATTACTCCAAAAAAATCATTGTTGAAGTTTACTGTTAACAATAGAAGGGGAAAATGTGTTTCTAGATTGTTTTCATGCTACTTCCTTTTGGTTTAACTTACAGATGAAAATCTCAAAACATTTTGAAAAAGATATGCTAACAAAGATGGAGATATCACTCACTTTTAAAATCACAGTTTTTCGGCAGATGAAAATTACATAATTAATTTGATTAACCCTCTAAGACCCACAGTAGCCCCGGGGGCAGATAGCAGGGAACATGAGGATTAATTTGAAACGCAGCTAAGCACTGTCAAGTTGTTCTAGTCATAAATCAGAAATAAAAATTAATTAATTAATTATTTAACATAAATTGTAAAAGTGTATCAGAGCTTAGAACATCATGATCGAAGTGTATGATGGCCATCCCCATGCGCAGTAGCTCAGTCTGTAGGGAGTTGGCTTGGGAACCGGAGGGTCACCGGTTCAAGTCCTGACATGGACCAAGAACTGAGTGTGAACTGGTAGCTGGAGAGGTGCCAGTTTACCTCTTGGGCACTGCCGAGGTGCCCCTGAGCAAGGCACCAAACCCCCAACTGCTCGGGGCGCTTGTCAGGAGCAGCCCCCTCACTCTGACATCTCTCCATTGATGCATGTATATGTGTTTCGGGTCTCCATGTACTGTGTATACGTTACAACAGAGTGTAAAAATTGAATTTCCCCAAGTGGGACTAATAAAGGTTGATCTTCTTCTCTTCTTCTATCATGTCTCATAAGTTATTGCAGCAATTTTGGGTTTGATACGATTTGTTACACAGATAAAGTGATAAATTTAACCATTTTTTACCACTCAAGAATTGATAAAAATGATCAATAATCCCTCCAAAATACCACAATAAGACACTAAGACCTTGAGGAAACACCATAGAAAAAGTCATGCTGTGATTTGGTAACAAAACCCTTTGACATTGGGAGATTTACCCAAAAATTGCATTTTTTGGCAATTAGATGGCAAGCACTTCTGTTGTGTAAACTGCTCAGAAACCCCCTTATTGTCAGTCTAGATAGAAAATCCATCCATCCTCTGCATGGTCTCTAGTTGGTGTGGTCTGGGGCGGCAGTAGCTCAGTCTGTAAGGACTTGGGCTAGGACGCAGACGTCACAGGTTCAAGACCCCCATGGACCAAGACCAACTGGTTGCTGAAGAGGTGCCAGTTTACCTCTTGGGCACTGCCGAGGTGCCCCTGAGCAAGGCACCGAACCCCCAACTGCTCTGGGCGCTTGTCAGGAGCAGCCCCCTCACTCTGACATCTCTCCATTGACGCATGTATATGTACTGTGTGAACAACAGAGTGTAAAACTGAATTTCCCCACTGTGGGACGAATAAAGGAATATCTTGTATCTTGTAATCTAGTTTGTGGCTGTAAAGTTCCTGTCCCTAGAGATCACCACAGGTCATTTTATACAGTGAGGTCAAGGTTAAAAAAATAAATTGTCTCACTACAATGAAATGGCTCCTATGGGGACTAATATCATCACACATGAATACAGTTGGACTCATTAGATCCACAAGAGTCTCAGCTTTACAGTGATACCCAATTTATGTAATTCAAGTCTGTTTAGGGACCCCAGTATGCAGAAATACTCAAATACAGCATTTGAGTATTTCTGCATACTGGAGAAGAAAATATTAAATTTATACTACATCCAAAAAACTGCATGTTTTTGCCCAAAACTACATGTGATTATCATAAAGTGAGCATGTCTGTAAAAGGGAGACTCGTAGAACCCATTTTCATTAACATATCTTGAGGTCAGAGGTCAAGGGACCCCTTTGAAAATGGCAATATCAGTTTTTCCTTGCCAAAATTTAGCCCAACATTGGAGCAATATTTATTTTATTCCTTAGGTTTTCTAGTTTCATAAATCTAAACCTTCACTCTAGCTCTAAAACTGAACCTGCTACAGCCTGTGAAAGACAGTAAAGTTGGTCGAGGTCACAGGCCTCAGAGGGTTAGTATCTTAGCAAAATATTACATCCATAAAATGTTATGGCCTAAAAGCCATACCCTCCTTTTATACTATTAAAGATACTGGCTTTAAAACATATTTGACTACAACTGAAAACTTAAAATTCAAAATTGGCAAAAACTATTGTATTTCAAATTCTTTCCAACTGTTTAGGAGACGCAGATTGTTTTTTTAATTATTCTTTTCCTTTCACTTTATTTGCTGCATAACTAATTTCATTTTTATATTATTTTTACACTGCAAAACAAATTTGCTGTTTTTTTTTTTTAGGAAAAATCTTTGTGTAACGACTGTATCGAACTTTTGTAATGAAATATGAAAAATTTGTACAACTTTATAGAATAAACATCCTGAATTAAGGTGAGAAATTAGCTCCTCAGTTAAAGTTAAGGTTTTATTTCTACCATGCAGAAGGACACACAAGCAAAGATGTACAGTATGATAGTTTCTGGGCAAGTGTGGAGTTTGTTGTATCAAATGTTCTGCCAAGCAGCTGCAAAAACGCCTTAGTTAGCAGACAGCTGCATCCCTTGCATTCCAGTTTTTGAGAGGCATCTATACGAGTGAGCCATGAAATGAAATTTGATCCTCCCTGTCAAAACAAATCACATACTGTTTATTTCCCTAATTTAAAGTAAAGCTGAGAGGAGAAACGCCTCATATCCACACATGCCCTCAGAAGTCAGATTCAGCAACACAAAAGCCGTGCAGTTGGTCGGGATCAGTTACTTGCTCTGAGACACGTCAGCAGGGTAAATCATACCTGAAACAAAACTGAATCCGTTCCAGATTTTCAGTTTTATAAAATAGGCCACATCCAATTGGCAGAGAAACATACCACACACAATATCATTCATCAAGTGTCAAGAATAACTGTGAATTTCTCACCTAACTCAACATCCAAAAATACAGTGGATTTATTTTCAGCAAAAGAAATGTGTTATAATGAATCAGGTGCTATTTCCATAGAAGAACCGTCCCACATGGTAGTCAGTCATTCATGAATGAATGCTGTCAGTTTCTGTTTGTGTGCATGAAGGAAAAATAGTCAAAAATAACATTCTTTTCATATCTTGTCGTGTTTATTCTGACTTCTACCATGTGCATTTTGAAACCTCCATGAGTGATAAAAACATCTCTTCTGCAGGCACCGATAGCATGGAAAGGTTGTCAGTGTCCCTCAGAAAAATTTACCAGCCGATAAGAACATTTCATGAGCACAAAAACAAAACATGTGCACATGCATAAACTTAAATCACTAGAATAAAAAACTAAATATTAGAAATGTATTATTCACAAACTAACCTATACATTAAACTATTCAAATGCTTATCAAAATTGTTTATTGGCCATGTAATGCAAATTTCACTAAATCTTAAACCGTCTTTCAATACCCTTTATATATGCATAGGAAAAAGAACAACATTAAATAACATGAAATAGAGGCATAAATTATTTATTAGAAATGAATGGCACTTGTGTGGTTCATGCCCATCCCCCCAACCTCATCGCTTTTTATTTGAGCTAAAACATCCCCAAATCACTGTCCTTCAGCCTCTGGTAAGGTCAGCAGTGCTCTAGAGGAATGTCTGTGGGGAAGAGCCTGCTGCTGAGGCTGAATGGGCTCAGCATCACAGTGCTCTATGAGAGAGGAGGGAGGCAGCAGGTGACCATACCTGGTCCCCTCTCTGGGAGGATCCAGAGGTGGAAAGAAATACCTGAAGCAACACAAAAATGGATGGAGACGAAAACGACAAATACATGGACAGGGAGAGGACGTTGACGATGGGATACAGAGGGGAAACACGTCAAAGGGAATAGAAATGAGAGATTAAACGGAGAAAGGATGCATTTATGCTCTAGAAACAAAACAAGAGAGGAGAATGGCAGACAGAGCAGTGATAGGGGTATATTTTTTAAAGGTGTATGTGCAATGTTATTAAAGGAGGCAACAACATGTTGGAATCCAAAGAAAGTGGAAGCTGTGAAAAACAGAACCATGCAGTTTTCATCCCAACACAGAGCCCTTAACCAGTAATACCCAATTATTCAGCCATGACATGACTCACGCACATTTCAAATGCATTAACACAAAGGCAAACGGTAGCTGGTGCAGGGGAGACATTAGTAATATGCAGGATGCTGGTTTATCTTTGGAGAGGTCAGCTGCCGCAGGGGAGGGGCAAAGGGAGCTCTCTTGCCAATCCTGCATGCAACAAGCAGTACAATACCACATTACTTCAACAACCCTGCCCCTCACTCATTTTTGTCAACAAGGAATTGGAATGCAAGAACCAGGGCTGTCAAAGTTAACGCATTAATGCAAATCGTGGCGATCGGTAGTGTCAATCTTTTTATCGCCACTAATTTCTTTAATGCAATCAATCTTTCAGATGTTGTAGCTGGGTCAGTTTTAAAGCTGGAGTGACGATGCTGGCATCACATGAATCCATTTGTACCAACCATGTCATACTAGCTAGTCGTAAAGGAGGTTAAATAACACTAACAACTTGTGCTAAATTTTGAAAATGGCCCAAAAAGGTGAAAATGGTTTTCTATAAATACCCATGAGTCTCCCCTTCACAGACTTGCCCACTTTTTGACAATCACATGTAGTTTGGGGCGAGTCATAGTCATGTCAGCACTCTGACACACTGACAGCTGTTGCTGCCTGTTGGGCTGCAGTTTGTCATGTTCTGATTTGGGCATATCTTTTATGCTGAATGCAGTACCTGTGAGGGTTTCTGAATAATATGTGTCATTGTTTTGTGTTCTGAATTGATTTTTAATTATAAATACATCTCCCTCCCTACATTTTAAACGGATAAAAAAAAAAAAGTGTGATCGATTAATCACGGACAATCATGCAATTAAATATTCTAATCGGTTGACAGCCCTAGAAAAAACATTTTTATGCAAAGTAATTTCACAAAAGTCACATTTAGTTGTTAAATCACTTTGGTTGCAAAGAGAATATAACAGATTTTCACACAGTGCACAGATCTCATGTTACTCAGGTTAGAGGTGATGTGAGTTAAATCAAAAACTACACAGCATACAGACGTTCAGAGGTTGTTAAGTAGAACATAAATACAGCCACATACCAACTCAGATAAAACCAGCGTTAGCGCAAACACTGCTCATCCACTGGCCATTCTGAACCTGTTTCACATAACATCTAATAGTAACAGCTGCTCATTTATCGTCCAAATTTTTCTATGTAACGCTTGCTGACATCTGTGGCTATAGACAACAATTACAGGATAATTATGACAAAACATAGTGTAGCAAATGTAGAAAATTGCCAGAAAATCAGCAGGAAGTTAGCAACTGAAAGCTACTGGTCAAACCAGACCAAGCAAGGCTGGAGCAACAAAATCAGAGAATTGAGAAAGGGTGAGTTTTACTGCTTATAAAATCCCTTTCATTTGTAAAATGACTGAGTTATCTCTCTTAAATAGTCACTGTAAAGCCATAAATGTCAGTGGCTGTATTCATACCCATACTGCGTGTGTTTATGCTGTTTTCTGATGTTATTACAGTTGGTTAATGAGGTTCATTCAAGCTGTCCTGCTCAGCAAAGAGTTTGGCGATACTTGAAATGAAATGAAGAAAAAAAGAGACCAAGTTTTGATTTAATCGCTCATCTCAAAAATGGAAATAGTCACAATCTATATTGGGTGTTGAGATGTAGTGGACTGAAGCTAAACAAATTTCTATATATTTACAAAATAATTTTATCCAACAACACAATGGTTCTGCTGTGTATCCAAAAATAAGAATTTGAAATAACAATCACATATCAAATTTATATAAACAGGTTTATTTTCCTTTTTTTTTTTTAAACCAATAATGTGATTAACCTTGACACTGACAATGCAAAGTGGAAACTGGAAACTACTCTTCCACTGGTCTGTACAAGTCAAGAGGAAATCGCTTATTAAAAAAAAATCCCCCACAACACATTCAACTCCACAGGCTCGATGCTGACAACCTGTATGCTGGAAGCCAAGCTCTTTGCGTGAGTGCAACATTTGGTCAGTGTGGGCCCAGGAAGTTTGTCAGTGAGTAACTGCAGTCCCAGTCAGTGTGAGGCATGGTAAGTTGTCAGTTCTGACTGGTTCAGGTTGGGCCGGGTGAGTGGCGTCAGACGCACCACGCCACCTACCTTCCTGCAGACATCCCGTTCAGTGCATTCTGGGACGTCTGAACAGAGGAGCCCACCACGGTGCTCATGGCTGTGGGCTGACCAGATGAGCCGGTAAGTGGGCTGCCGTCTCCTTTCAGGATGCCTGTACACTTCCAGTTGTCCATGTAGTTAGCTGCAGAGGGACGCAGGAGGGAAAAATCAGTACTTACACTGCTTGTAACATGATCAGCATGTTAGGTGTATTAAGCATTACACAAATTCAAACGGTCTGGTCTGGTCTACAAGCTTAAACCAGTTAGATTTATGCAAACTTACTGAACCAAAAATTGTAATTACGACACATTTTGGCAAATTAAAAGTAGCCAATATCAGCAACCTGTGCGGACAGTATCACGTTGCTAAGTCCAGCTTGTACTGCATTAGTAATAAGCAATATGACAACGAGATTAACATACCATGTTTTTTTATATACGGACTAACAGCGGGACTAGTGTCTGAAAGCACAATTTTCTGGCAGACCAAGACTGGCAACACGAAGGACTACGGGTGTAATGGTTCATCTACTAAAATCAATGTCTTGATCTCTATTCCTTCAATGCAACTTCATCAATAGGTATTCCAAAATCACAGAAATCTATTATATTGATATTAAGAAATTACACCTTATATTTAAGCACAACAAAGGTTATATGGATGTATATTTTAGCACTTTTAATAGTAAAGAAATATCAAATGTGACTCTGGTTCTCTTTCCCTGTGTATGACATCATCAACACGGGCCAGCAACACCAGTCTTAGAAAGATGACGACAAAACAAAGCATGGCTGATGGTGAGAAAGAAAAAGACAAGAGACAGATTTTCAAGCATGTATCATGTCGTTGTAAAAATTAATTGTTACACCCCTATGAAGGAGATCACATTTCAGTAGAGGTGGGAGGGCGGAAGAGGAGAAGAAGCGCACAGTGTATGTTGTGTTTGTTTACTAGAAAGTTCATGTGTTTTTGTGGCAGTTAGTCAAAAAAAAAAAAAAAGCAAGGCAACATTTTGGATTTGAAGCCGACAAGAAGTGACCAAAAAAACAAGCTGACTAGTCGCTACACTCTCATTCATAAACTCTCTCTCTCTTGCTTTCAATCTCAGTCCAAGTCAAGTGCGACATCTAGTGGTAAAATTTGGTTTATCAGACCTCTCCAGTGCTTGGCACAAACTGGTTTGAACATTTTTACACTGGCCCAACCCTGCATGAATCAACATCAATTTATAATAATTGATAGAATTTGATAGAATTTGTAATTGCAAGCATCAAAATTATGTATGAAAGAGAAAATCAAAGAAGCAAAACTACATCAACTGACTGAAACTTTGCTGCAGCAGGTCACCACACAGATGCCTCTAAGTGCCTCTAACACCATGATAGTCCAAAAAGAAAGTTTTCTGGAACTGGTGTGAACCAATCTTCACACTGCAAAAGTACCTCAGCTCCATCGAACTGACCCTTCGCTAAACCCCTCCCTACAACGGCCACTGTCCGATCCTAAATTAGCAACCCTAACTAGACGCAGGAATCCTGTAAAGCTTTCAGCTGTGTTTATGGAACCTGCACATCCAACAGCAGATGTCCTCAAAGTTTAGAAGGGAGTGGCATATAATTTTCACTTTTCTAAAGCCAAAATGCAATAGGAGAAATGTCAGATATGGATTAAACAGTGCGGGTGACCTCACATGCAGCTCAATCCATTGATGATCAACAAAAAAACAACTCTTGATACCAATAACAGTAGCAAGATTAGTCTGTCATCAAACAAAGATGGTTGAATATTAATTATTGTTAATTTGTGAGATCCAGTGCATGGATCAAGCCCACATATGTGAGCAATATCCTAGCATGCTTTAAATAAATGGAAAAGCAGGATAATTTAGTTATATATTAGATAATTAAAGCTATACAGACTTAAAACAACAAACAATATACTGACTTACAACACTGTTGTTTCTGTATGATTGTCCCTCATGTGAGTTGTCAAGGCATGGGATGTCTGACGCTTGCATTAGGACCAGTGAGCTTTTCCCTCGATTTGAATGGCCTCTTCATTCACAACACTGAGAATGTAGCTCTAAAATGCATATTGTAGTCCTTTCTGTCTACTTCTCTCTGAGATCTGAACGATTACTCCAAAAACCTGCCATAATTCCTCTGGGACATCTCTCACCGACACTGTTTAAAACACCACAGGGACATGCCAGGCGTAAGATAAGATAAGATGAACCTTTATCAATCCCCGGAGGGAAATTTTTGCCAACCCTCCCGATTTTCTTTGCCCTCTCCCGATTTCCTCCTGGTGTCACAATTCTCCTGTATTTCTCTTCATTTATGGAAAATGTTTGTTATCTTAGCCTGTTTCCAGAACCGTACAGCATGCATAATCCCTACTGTTTCCACCAGGATGGCAACAGAGCTACGCCAACTGTCATTTCCCGGCAGAAGAGAGCAGTCTATGGTTGTTTCACAGCACAGTTTGAGCTCATATTTAAGCTGTGCTCGCCACAGCATTCAGTGCTCAAAGATGGGCTTTGCTCGGTGCAGCGAAAAGTTGTCGTGGCGCTATGCAAGCCACCGGAAATAACGAGTTTCAGAGCGCAGTGGTGGCGTTGTGTCTAAAAGGACATTCAGTGAGTGAGAGGCAGAGAGAGAGATGGAGAGTACCAAGAAAGAAATACCCAAGCAGGAGCAAAAATAACTAAAAACAGATGAATATTAGTTGACACCAGAGGTACACACACCGAGTTCACACCAGAGCGGTGACTTACTCAGTTTTCTTTCCTGGGAGTTTAAGGTAATAAAGTTTAACATAAAAATTCTGTTGCAGTGAACTTATTTTGCTCTATTTTACTACTCTACTCTACGACTCTACTCTACTACTCTTTTAAAGTCACCAGACTCAAATTTGACTGATGCCAAATATGCATCAGCCAAAGCCACTCAGTACCTGGTGAGAGTTCACTCAAACTCACATTTTAAACACATAAAAACAGCTTTAAGTATCAGTAATATAGCATCACTAAAATTGAAAGAGGACAGATGTCATTAACATCATTAACAGAAGCGAACAATAACCTCTGACCTTTCCAGAGGCGCACACAGCCATCATCACCAGAAGAGGCCAGCAGGGTGCTGGTGATGTTCCAGCTCACACGCCACACCTGGGAGTTGTGGTTGTCAAACTGAGCCACAATCTGCACCTCCAACTTGGTGGGTCCCGTAGAAGTGCTCTCCTTCCTGTCAGATGGATCCAAGTTAAAGAAAATAAATTTACACAGTGGTAGATTCTCATTTCTGTTGTTTATAACCGTTCAAACAGTTGCAACTGCAGAAGTGCATCTGTTAAAATGTTGTACGTAAATTGATTGAATGTAAATGTAAAAAAAAAGAATTAGTCACCTCAGAGGAACAAGCTTAAAGATTCTAACATCTTTCGTTGCAATGGCGAGCACATGGAAAGATCTCCCCAAGTTTGGAGCAAATGCAATGTCATGGACTGAATCAGTGACGGTCATCAGCGTCTCTGCTTTAGCATATTTCCTTTATAACATTAGTTGAGACAAAATTTAAGCAACCATTAAAAACTTCTTTCATCTACTTAGAATTTTGTAATGTTTAGAAAATAGCACAATGCATCAGGAATACCTACCTTGTGTTTTCATTATACTCATAGATCTGAACTTTCCCACCATACGTTGCGTTACTGTCATCGCTACCCACTGCAAACATTGGCGGGTGGGCACGAGAGCTGGGTGGTAGGGAGAAAAAAAAAACACTAGATTACACCGACAGATACTCAAACTTGACTGTATAATCTAACGGCTGTTGGATGTCACAGTTCAAATCAGTCCAAAACAGTGAAAAAGGTGCCATCATCAAATGCCTCATTTTGTCCAATCAACAATCCATATTCAGTTTATTGTAATGTTAAGACAAACAAATTCTCACTTTGAGAATCACAAACCATCAAATGTTTCTCATTTTCACTTGAAAATTACTTTAACAATTCATCTAGATAGTTGCTGAGTCATTTTCAATGAAAGTGAGACACAGTACAGCCAGGACTGGAAATGAAAACTGTAAATCTTCGATAAATTTGAGTGTAACAAACCGAGGTCTAACCTTGAGGGGTTCCAGGAGATGCAGCTGCAGCTGAGCTTGCAGGAGATCTCGTGCTGCAGGGACCACTGACTCAGGTTCATCACATCAGGAGCCTCATAGATCCTCACCACTCCATCCGCAGAGCAGGTGGTCAACATCAGGCCCATGTGTTTAGGGGCAAACTTCACATCAGTCACTGAGGTTCTACTGTCCACTAGTGTGGTCCTCTTTATCTAAAACAGAACACCATAAAATAACTGGGTCAGATCAAACAGAAGACTGTAGAAAAAGTGACTCAGTAGTGACCTGCAACCAAGCCCTACTGAAAGAGGCTGTGACACGGTTTTGAGCTCTGGGGTATGACCCATGCACAGTCTAACTGGAGCTGCGATCATGCATTGCTATTGCCTCAATTTTGGCAAGCACAGATCAGATTTTACTGCACGTGTCATGCCCCCAAAGATATGTGTTAATGATGCATGGCATCTCCTCTTTTCGCCCTCCTTGCCTGCAACAGGACAGCAGCAGATCTGAGGTTGCATGTCATGTTAGTAGGGTTCATTATCATTAGCACACTTACTGGGTACCATTATTCTGAATGCTGCAGGAGCAACTGAGCTGAAGAGCTATAGGCTTGTCCTAATGTCTTTTCCTAACCACTATTCCTTGACCTCAATGGAAGACGTTATGAGGTCAAGGAAAAGACAGCCGTGGTGCTAAGAGAATCTGACTACACTAGGCTCCATAATTATGATGCAACGGGTCTGCTGTGGTGCAACTACAATGATCTGAAGATGGATTACAAAAGGTGCTGCTTCCCCTTGTGCATTCTTAAACAACTCTTTAGTGACAGGCTGCTTCACCCACAGTGTGTGAAAGAGAAATACCACAGGTCCTTTTGCTGCTGGAACACTTTACATCAAGATATAATAAAGAATTATCTGACCTAATGTGGACAACTGGTGAAAAACATCACTTTGTTACTAAGGTTGAAATTGAAATAAAAACAAGAATAATTATGATAAATATTGAGTTAGTTGTTTGTTATGGAGAAGGGGTAGAACCATTAAATGTATATATCTTCCTATTCATTTTCGGACATGTAATATTTATTTGTGTTGATTATTTGTTTATTGACAGTTTGATATATGTCTAATATTAACTTTATGTGTTGTTCTTGTTTCGTTTGACATTTGAAATAAATAACTAAAGATAAAGTGAAACAAAAATAGTTATTGTCTACTCATATTTATCAACATGAATCCCTATTAGTATACAGTTTGACTGTATGGATATGATATGCAGGATAAGCAATTTTTTTTAATGAATGAATGAGAATAGTGCATCGCTTTAAATGTTACTGCCGCAAGGTATGTTATGGGATGTTATTACCTCCTTTTCTTTGGTAAAGGATGGTCCAGTGTATCCTCTGCTAAAGTAGATAATAAGGAAGCACTGAAGCACCTTTACTTGATATTTAGAGAATTTGAACAGCTCTTACAATGACAGCTGTAAGGAACCTTTCTAAGCAAAAAGGCCGCAGCCATAGAGTCTGTGATGAAGAAATAAGTGCCTGTGATATCTGCTCTACTAGTTTAGAAGGATGCTAGAGTTGCACTAACCCAGTGGCTCAGTCCTCTCTGCTTGTCATTGGACTCCCCTACAATCTCTTCCCAGACAGCAGCTGTCCTGTCAAACGAACATGAGGCCAGAACCTGCCCAAATTCTGGATGAGCCCAGGTTACTCTCCATACAGATCCACTGTGTGTCTGCACAGAAGAGAAAAGTGAAGAGAACAGTAAACGTACAGCAAGTACGCTGGCTGATGAATTAATATTTTACCAGGAAAGCCTTTAGTGGTTATGAAGAACAAGAAGAAGAAGAAGAAGAAGATATTCCTTTATTAGTCCCGCTAGGGGAAATTCAATTTTTTCACTCTGTTAACTTATACACACACATGCACAAACAGGTCCATATACATGCAACAATTGGAGAGGTGTCAGAGTGAGGGGGCTGCTCCTGACAAGCGCCCCGAGCAGTTGGGGATTTGGTGCCTTGCTCAGGGGCACCTCGGCAGGCCAAGAGGTAAACTGGCACCTCTCCAGCTACCAGTTCACACTCAGTTCTTGGTCCATGTCGGGACTTGAACCGGTGACCCTCCGGTTCCCAAGCCAACTCCCTACAGACTGAGCTACTGCCGCCCAAGCATGAAACAAGCAGCAGGTGGCTTACCTTCCAGCTGGCTGTACAGAGCCATTCTCCATTCTCACTTTTGTCCCAAACCTGACAGAAAGAAGATGTGAAACAAATATAAGAAATATTGCTGATATGAAAGTCTCTGTGTACACACTTGTGAGGCTGTTACAATGGGACACTCAATGACATACCTGAATATGATAACTTTATTACCCTGGAACCGGGTTCGGCTGAGTTGTGTTAAAACACTGCCTTGAAAAACTTACTAAAATGTTGTAGTGGTCTTTTTTCTGACTTGTTTCTAAAAGCTGAGGCCTTAACACTACTCAAACAAAACTCAAAACAATGTTTGTTTGGCAAGATTTCAATACTTTAGTTACAAAGTCAGCACACGATAAATTGCATTTTTACTTCAGAATATTTTTTGACCATTTCATATTGAATGTACATGCTTGACTATGGATTCTTTTTTGTTCTTATTTACATTGTTATTGATCTTATTTGTTAGTATCTACATTTTACTTGATCATAGTTCATTACTGTCATCAAACTACTCCATTTGGAGTCAAAGTTATTAATTTAGTTGTTTTTAATTGATTTTATACAGTGCATAATGGTAGGATGTGATGTACACCTGGTCCTATCCTCTTTAAAACCTTTGTATAATCTATGAGCTTTGTGTTATTTATATCTACTTTGGCACAGTTGTAGTCAAAGAGATGCTGAATGAATTCAGTGGCATCTCTGTGCATGGCATCATTACTATAACGGTGTTAGCTACTGTCTAATTTTGAAAACATTTAAAGCGAGGAGAAAGGTGGGATTTTTTAATTTTTTCATCACAGTTTACTCGGGCATAGTAACAGTCACAATGGTACTTACATGGGGAATGAATTATCTGAGGTCTTACCTATCCATAGAGACCAAGATCATGCATATAAACCTGGTGGTTGTGGAGCTCTTCTTGATTTATTTTGGGCATGTCTGTCTAGGCGAACCACACTTTCCAGAGGTTAGGGCTTAAGAGGCTAAACTCTTCATTTAGAGGTGATGAATTGGTTTACAACTAATGCTAGATTTCACTTTCTAAATCGCACGATGTGTGACGTTAAATTACTATACATACCGGGGGTATACCAAATGTGTTTTGTTGCTGTCAGCCAACCCTGTCGTGTTTACATTAGCCATGCGGCTACGCTAAGGCTACCCTAGCTTGTACGCTACAGGCACCATGGCTTGAAAACCAGCTAATTTCAATAAGGTAGAGCTTCCCTCGGTTGTCAGAATTAGCAGCAGAGTTAGCAAATGACCTAACGTTGCACCTGTCAGCAACTGGTGGAAAATTTGAGGCAGTGCAATAGAAAGCTAAGGGGGATGTTAACAAGCTAACTGTGACAGCTAACGCTAACCTTAGCAAACTGATGACTACTTCATGCTAACTTACCTTGACACTTTGGTCACTGGAACAGGTTGCCATTCTCCGGCCGTGAAAATCATACGACACATCGTGAATTAGATCTTTGTGATCTGCTGCGATGCTACGCGCCACAAACATGATTACAAACGGCTAAGTTACAGTATATAACATCAACACTAGCTAGACCGGTTGCCTAGCAGGCCTGTCATGTGCCTAAACGTTGCTTGTGAGTGTGTGTATGTTTGGCGGGTCCGCGTAGTACGTGTGCGCCGGAGTTCTTCTTCTTCTTCTTTGGTCTTATTGGCGGTTGGTAAACTAGCTTAGAGGTGCATTACCGCCGCCTACTGGACTGGAGCACGGCGCGGTGGCGTGGCAGCAAAAAACTAATTAAAAATAAATAAATAAAATTGCATTATTGCTGTTGTCATTAAATAATTAATTGCTAACTTCCCTAGCATAATAACCAATTTAATGTTTAGTTATTATTCATTATTTGATGATCTTATGTGGCTGACAAAAGATTTACTTTGTATTGTATGCTACTGTATTTGTTATTTTAATCTTGCCTTCTGTATAATGTGATTTTTAAAAAATTTTTAAATATAATATTTGTTGGGTCCAACTGACTAGCTTCAAAATTTAAATTCAGTTTACTGCAAAATATACACTTTTGCTCGACTGCCTCCCTCGGTCACCGGCGGGGTTGCCAGGTTTAGCACAATATTTACCTCCATTTATATTAACACACATATTGAACACGTTTAAACTAAAGGAATGCGCCAGACATGTTTATAAAGTGTTTTGTATTGTATGATACTTTATTTCTTACACTAATAATACAATTAGACTTCTATAATGGATTATTATTATTATTAGATATAACGTTGGTTACGTCCAACTAACTAGCTTTCAAAATTCAAATTCAGTTAACTGCAGGAGTTGATGTTGATATATGTTGATATATATATTTCTATAATATAACATCCGCACAGCACTATGTGACTGACAAAAACACGCAACTGGCAACCCAAGCCAGTCAGCGTGCATGCAGTATTGTGCAGGAGCAGCAGACTCCCCGCAGGGATCCCCAGGGTTACACACACACACACACACACACACACACACACACACACACACACACACACACATACATACACATACATTGCTGTTTAGATGGCTGACAGAAAGGAGTAACTTGGTGAGCGGAGCTGCAAACACTCTGTGATCACCCAAGCGAGTGTCTCGGGGCACTAACAGCGACACAATGGAGCAGGAATTTCAGGACATTGATTCGTCCGGGAGATGGCAAAACCTTTACAATGTAAGTCGGGACTATGGGCCTCTCGTGTTTCTATGACGATCGGTTGCTAACTTACTTGGCTAGCTAATTTGATAGCTAGCCCGCTATATACATTTCCCAGTATTTGATTTAACCTTCCAATCGACTCATTTACTTGTGTTAACTTATACGTTGCGTGGCGGTTATGTATCGTGTTATGCACATAATAGAGACGAATGGCTGGTAGTCGCTGACTTCCGTAGCTAGAAAGCTTGTAGCTAAAACGTGCAGCATAGTTGAGCTCAGTTAGCTAATGCTGGATGACGCTAGCAGACGTCAGCTGCAGTTTCTGAGAAGTCATCAGGACTTCCAGAGAAAAGCGCATGTGTTTTACCACCAGCTGTCCAAGAGAGACCAGCATTTAAGATTATGATATTTCTGTTCCGGGTTAATTGGTTATGACCCTGTAATGTGTCGCTGCTAACCGGGGGATAACATGTAATTGGAGATATTTTGGAGCTAACAGTTACAAGCTACAAAATACCGTGTCCCAGGCTTGTATAGGAAGAGTATTTTTTGTAGTTGTAGTCTTTGTTTTAGGGCTGCACGATTATTTATTGAATTTAGCGACAAATATTGTTATTGCAGTTTCACATTTAAATAAACAGAGCACTGTTTTCTCATTCACAAGTTGGGCCACATTTGTGCTACTGCACAGATCTTCACATCATAATCAGACTGGTTCTTATTAACAGGGCATCTTCCAGAAGCAAAATAAAATTGTACGAACATTTCTGGGCTTGGGAGTTGTTGGTTTTCGTCGTAGAGGTTTAACTTTTTCACAACGGGTTTTCAGTTTAACAGAGTTAAGCATAGCATTTTTGGGTGCTGAAAAATGTCTTGTTCAGCGTTTGGTTGCACTTAGCTCTGGTGTTACAAACCAAGGTGGCGACAGCAAAATACAGGACGGTTATGGCCGCAAATCAAGCCCCCAGGAAGACATATTGGACATGCGCACTGGGGTCCAGTAAGGCCCGGAAGACCCAGAAGATTTGGGTACTTTTCCAGACCCAGAAATCTACCCATTGACTTCATGCACCACTGAGCAGCTTTCATAGGGATGAACGATGCCCCGCCTCCGATGCTGGATCCAGTTCTCTTTATACATCCATGCCACAAACCAAGAGAGCGACGACCAAAAACCAAGATGGCAAGGGTAAAAATCCAAGATGGTGATAGCCACAATGGGTCGTGTCTAGATGCAAAACTTTGCAAAAACTCTTGCGAGACCCGCTGCCCAACGACCTATCCCAACAGTAACCATCTCTTGATAGTTTCGCAATTTGCATGTTACCTTTTAGACATGACCAGCAAAATGCCGAACTCAAGGCTTCAAAACTGTAGTCCACAAACCAATGGGTGACATCACAGTGACTACAAGCAAAGACCAAAAACCAAGAAGAAGATGGCCAAAAACCAAGGTGGCGACGGCCGCAATGGGTCGTGTGTAGAAGGTAACCCTCAAGAACTTGCAAAAACTCTTCAGAGACCTGCTGCCCAACTACCTATCCTGACAATAACCATATCACGAGAGTTTAGCAATTTGCGTGTTACCTTCTAGACACAACTGCCAAAGTGCCAAACTTGAGGCTTCAAAACTGTAGTCCACAAACCAATGAGTGACATCACAGTGACTAGGTCCACTACTTATATACAGTCTATCGGCATGACTGCTTCCCAAAAGTGAAGCCAAACTGGAGCATGCATTTTAAACAATTCAGTCTATCATGTTTTTTTAATTGTGGGAAGCCAAAATCGTGATTCAGAATAATATACGACTAATTGTGCAGCCCTACTTTGTTTAGTAAGTACTAGGGCTGTGAATTGGCAAGAATCTCTGGATACAATATGGATCATGGTACTGGCCTGTGTAATACTTACTTCCTATGTAATACTCCTATTTTCCCGCTTGTCTTTTTGTCCCCGACAGGAGATCCGCAACCAAGCCAGTGAATATCCTTACAAAGTGGCGAAACTTCCAGCGAATCGGAACTTGAACCGCTACAGAGATGTCAGCCCATGTGAGTTTTGTGACAAATAAGGTCGTTAATGAAAACGTGTTTTATTGCAAATGCTGTCTTTGTGATTTGTAATTGGTCTCCCATCTGGTTTCAGATGATCACAGTCGGGTAAAACTTGAAAACTCTGAAAATGACTACATCAATGCAAGTTTAGTGATGGTGGAAGAAGCCCAAAGAGCTTACATTCTTTGTCAGGTAGTAAAAGCAATATCTGCATAAGCATACGTTGAATAAATCTGTGGACCAAAGAATTTGCAGGATTTCACTGTGTATATTTCTTTTGCTTCTGCAGGGGCCTTTGAGGAATACATGTGGTCATTTCTGGCTGATGATTTGGGAGCAGTGTTCCAAAGCTGTAATAATGCTCAACAGAGTCATTGAAAAGGGATCTGTGAGTATATGTCAGCACCTGCTGATCACCGATTTCCTTATATCATGGTATTAGCTGTAGATGTTCTTGCTACACACAGAGCATTTTGTATATGTTTGGACACAAGATGCCTGGAGGTTTCCACATCACTTGTTTAAGATGCATATTGGCCCATGATTGGCATCCAAACTAGTTTTGATGTCACAAAGTCTTGCTCACACATAGTGTTCGACTAAGATTTAAGGTGAGCACAGAGAAACTTTCCCCTTCAGTAGATGAATGTGAAAACAAACTGCACATACATCATTCTGCGCAGTGAAGAAACAGTAATCATTTAACACATTTGAGTAAAAGGAGCCTTTTAAAATTGCCTCAAAACTTGTATATGGTCTCATCAGGGTTGAAGGGTAAAATGGACATATCATGAAAAACTCACCTTTTCTCACCTGTTTGGGTATCTGGAGTTCCTATCAACCCACAAACTGTAAAATAAGACGACCTAGTCAGATGTTAGTGGGTTGTCTAGATCAGAAAATATGATTCAACAAGCCTTTCAGATTTGGTTCCCCTTCCTATGTCACATGCAGGCTCATTAGAATATACCACCCACAGCTTGAGAACTGGTGCACCAGACTTGTCTTACAATCCAATCAGAGCAGACTGGGCTTTCTCAGGAGGGGTCTTAAGCTGGGGATACACTAAGCTGATGTCAAAGTACTAGCAGCAACAAAGGCCACCTGTTGAATTGCCCCACGTTGCAAAAAGTTGCACCCAAACACACTGCAAGGACGACAGCCAACGGCCAACTAACACACACTTTCTGCGTCTGCGTGAGAGGAAATAACTCTGCACACCATCAGGTGGTGGTAGACTATCGTCATCACTCAAAAAGGGAAATGGGAAGACCGAGGACAGCGGATATAAAAGTCCACCGTCGTTGGTCGTTTGCCAACCATTTTCACGCCACTCTCGCTCTCTACTTAGCATCATTCCGGATGTCGTTGGGAAAATATCTGTGTGTTGGAATGATCAGATGAGATGAAGATGAAAAATGAGAAGAGCCTTCTGTGTTTTTCCTCGTGACTTCACTCGTCGGCTTGCTTTCCTCATTTTCGTTTCTGTTCTCGTTAACTGCCAATCAGAGTCATTTCTGCCAGCGATGAGTTTTGTCGGCTCCACCGCTGATTCAACATGCTGAATCAGCGGTGGAGCCGACAAAAACTTGCAACACGGGCAGACAAAAAAACTTGTCAACCGCTTGGTGTGTTAGGGTCTTTAAAAAGACAGGCGCTAAAACGGAGAGTTTTAGACAGAGATTGAATACAGGTATATTCAGACAGACAGGATGAGAAAAAGAATATGTAATTTAAACATTAAATCATGTAAACATGTTCTACTGGAAACCCAAAATACAAGTATGAACCTGAAAATGAGCATGATATGTCCCCTTTAAAGTCAGCTAAATGTTTCGCAATGCTTTCTAGGAACTGCCTATTTATGACTTGTGGAAACAAGCAGTCGTATCAAATGTAGTATCACAGTACTATTGACTATAATGACCCTGAGTAAGTAATGCAAAATGTTATTTTTACATAGTGCATTCCTTTACATTGGTAGTGGTATTTCTTGATAAAGCTGGATTCCATGAATTTGTGGGATGATGTCTGTGAACAGCCTATGATGGATCCTCAGTCGTTGTGTATTTATCCTGCAAGACTTCAGCCAGCTGATCCATCAGGAGGCTGGGAGCATGTGGCTTCCTATCCAAGACTAAGTTAATTCACTTTTTGTGTTAACAGGAAAAGTGTGCCCAGTACTGGCCCACCACAGAGGAGCTACAGATGTCTTTCACAGACACAGGGTTTGTTGTCAAGCTGCTTTCAGAGGAGGACCAATCCTATTACACAATCCGAGTGCTAGAACTGCAAAACACAATGGTGAGCATGAGAGGCAGACTATTAGATATTCATTTTTTAAATGTACAGTAGTGCAATATTTAGAGATATTCTGTGACACTGCTTTGTGTCTAATTCAGGACAATTGCAGTTCATTACTGTTTTAAAGAATCTGTTGTTTCCCTTGTCTTGTTTGTGTTACTTCATTTTCAGGGCAGCTCTGAACATTACGTAACCTGTCTAACCTTGTATTATCTTGCATGGTTGTAACTGTTGTGAAGCCCAGCATCTAAGTATAAACGTATGGAGATGCTATAGGCTGTGATATCATAGGTTTGAAGTGTGTTCCTCGTGTCAAATCAGCTCAGTCATGCAGAACTTGTCTATGCAATGCTCCAATCATGTTTCCTGTAGACAGGGGAGTCGAGGGAGATCTACCACTTTCACTACACCACGTGGCCTGACTTTGGTGTGCCAGAATCTCCGGCCTCCTTTCTCAACTTCCTCTTCAAGGTTCGGGAATCTGGCTCATTGGGACCGGAGCACGGGCCCTCGGTAGTGCACTGCAGCGCTGGGATCGGACGCTCAGGCACCCTCGCCTTGGTGGACACCTGCCTGGTCCTGGTGAGAGCAGGGAGTTGGGGGGGGGCAGTCATCAGATGCAGTCAATGTCAAAAGGAAATGTTGAAAACATTACTCAGGAGATTCAAGCTTTGACAAGACAGTAAGATGAGATGTTCATGTTATGAATATACATAGTGATAGCTGCAATGGGACAAGTTGTGGCATGTTAGTATTCTGCTATAAATCATAGATTATGTTTTCAATTCAGTGCATGTGCCCAAGGAATAACTCTTAACTTCCTGCACTCCCACACAGGTCTGGATTTTCTGAATCCACAGGTTCTGATTGTTTGATATATTTGTTGCATTGCGTTCAAGCGGTTAAGTCATGAAGACCACCGCTGATAAGCAACGGCAATATTAATGTTACTGTCTGAGTCTAGAGGCCACAGAGGCTAACAATTTAGCAAGCTAGCGAGTGGATAATGCAGGAAATTCAAAGGCATAATGACAGAGAGAGATGAGGTCGTTTAGAATATCAACATTTTCCTCAGACTTATTATAAAATTACCAAGAAAAACAATATATGACTAAAATTACAATATACTGTACAATATTAACTTATCATGCACCGATAAATGAACTTCCATGGCCTCCACCGTGTCTCACAGCGCCAACAAACACGTCACAAGTCGTGAAATCTGAGCTTTCGGGAACTTTCCACTCCACAAGGTCGTGAATACAACATGGGGAGGGCGTTCATATGGGCCCAACTCGTAAACACGACCCCATGTGAAGGCGCCACGTGAGCCAGTTGTCAATCACTTGCAGATTCCAATGAAACGGTCAAATTAGGCAGCGCTGATTAAATCTGAATCAATATTCTGTGACTCTCATGCCTATTTCTCTTTAATGTTTTCAGAAAGATCTTGTAGTTACTGTTTAGCTGTAAAATGAGAAAGTTTGTGACCTGGCAGCCATGTTGAGGTCAGCTTGAGGAAATACCAAGAACCACCCACCAGCTGGAGCACAGCCAATAGGAACACTCAATAGAAACGCTCTCTCTGAAATCACTTCCTCCCATTTCTGTTCTGTACAGTGGGAGGAAGTGGAGGCGCCTCGTCCATCTGTATACGCAGTTTATGTAGTAAACATGATATTAGCCTGCATTAAACCGTAAGAATGTTTGAGTACATGTCAAAGCCTTCTCATGTCTCTAAACATGTCAACCTGTTTTATAGATGGACAGGAGGAAGAACCCATCATCAGTGGACATCCAGAAGGTGCTACTGGACATGAGGGAATACCGCATGGGCCTGATCCAGACCCCGGACCAGCTCCGCTTCTCCTACATGGCTGTCATCGAGGGAGCCAAGCTTATCCTGACGGCCAACTCAGCAGCCCAGGTAGCTCAGTCACAACAAGGCTGGGGAGTACTGTAATGTCTCAGGCTGTTATAAGACATACTCCTTGTTGGCCAGTGACACTCTGACATCTGAAACTAGCCAGGTGACTGCCAGAGTCTGCAACTCGATTCCATAAAACGCAGGCTGTTACAGAAACCACTGCACGCCCTGTTGTATACAGTTTTAGATAACAGGCTAAAACAGGAATTGTTGCTTTTTCAAGCTTTTTATTTTAAAACAATTATCAGTTTTAAAAGTATTAAATACTCTTATCAACATGGGAGTGGGCAAATATGCTGCTTTATGCAAATGTGCGTATATATTTATTATTGGAAATCAATTAACAACACAAAACAATGACAAATATTGTCCAGAAACCCTCACAGATACTGCATTAGCATAGAAAATATGCTCAAATCATAAAATGACAAACTGCAGCCCAACAGACAACAACAGCTGTCAGTGTGTCAGTGTGCTGACTTGACTATGACTTGCCCCAGTCTGCATGTGATTATCATAAAGTGGTCATGTCTGTAAATGGAAGACTGGTGGGTACCCAGAGAACCCATTTTCATTCACATATCTTGAGGTCAGAGGTCAAGGGACCCCTTTGAAACAGCCATTTCAGTTTTTCCTTGCCAAAATTAAGCGCCAGTTTGGAGTGTTGTTTGACCTCCTTCCTAACAAGCTATCTATAACATGGTTGGTACCAATGGATTTTGTAGGTTTTCTAGTTTCATATGATGATATCTTCACTCTAGCTTTAAAACTGAGTCCACTACAATCTCTGAATGATCGTCTGAACTAATGCGTTAAAGAAATTTGTTGTGTTAAAATGATTTCCCGTTCACAAGTTTTTAACTTTGACAACCCTAGGATATATGGCCAGCTAGAGATTTAGTGTTAATGAATGTAGAGGTAATAAGTCCAAAATATTCCCTTAGCTTGCCAAAGAAGTTTGTCTTTCTTTCTGTTGGTAGCAAAACTAACTTTTCCATGTGTCTTTGTGTCTCGTCGTCTGTAGCAGAACAAGAGAGTGATGTCCAGAGATGACTTAGAGCCAGATCTGCCCCCTCCACCACCTCCACCCAGACCTAACCTCAATGACAGCAGGCCCAACGGTCAGCCAGCACCCTGTCTAGAGCCACAGGCCGCCTCGGGAGCCCACCAGCTGGCAGGAGAGCCAAGCAGCCAAGACCACAACATGGCAGAGAACTTGGGCCAGTAAGTAACACCTCACTGTCAAGAACAGACATAGAAACATTAACATGCTGCATTTGCTTTGGACTTGACAGTGTGAACATGTTTTTATATGCAGTAAAATGTCGCCTTTTAGACCTCAGAGGAACTAATCCCTAACCCTGCAGCAGTTTCGTTTGTTATTCTTATGTAATCATTCTTCAGTTCTCTGGCACATCAGTGGCACCATGCATGACATTGATGGCATTTTCACACTGTTGTTTGCTGACTGCTGACTCTTCTTCAGTGTCAGAAAGCGACACCGTGAGGAGAGGATCGCCAGCACGTCACAGAAGGTCCAGCAGATGAAACAGAGACTGACGGACTCTGAGAGGAAACGGGACCAGTGGCTGTACTGGAGACCCATCCTGCTCAACGTCGGTGCCGGGGCAGCCGTGGCCGTCGGCCTGCTGGTGTGCTGGATGTACTCCCAGTGAAACACACTCTGGGTCACTTCAAAACTGACTCCTATTTTGCACCAGTACCTGGGATTAGGTACTTCTCTAAGTAGACATAGATGGTAATATGTGCATAACTGAGGGTATTTATTTCATAAGGTCAAAATGCGGGAGCGCTAGATCAAATGATTGTGTGTATATTTTTCATGTAAGATCTTAACAAAAAATAGTAACATCTCAGGATCTTGGTGCCAGCACGATGATTTTATTTCCTTTTCCTTCTCGCCACTCGAATGTACTGTATCATAGCAAAACCGCTTTGAGAGAACTAAAGGTGCAGTACAAAGCAAAAAAAAAAATAATAATTGACACGTTTGTTTTTGCATTCTTTATTTGTAATAATAAGATGTGTGTTGATCATCTGTGGACACCTTTTACATTTCAAATGTATTGACTGTCCATCCTGCCATAGATATAGGCGGGAAGACTCCAGAGCCTAGAGGTCAGCAATGTTTTGTTTTTCCGTAATGAAATGTGCATATCATGCATGCATTTAGAGGTTTTCCAGAGCACCACTTGTTCTTCCATTCACATTGCGCAGGGCAGCCCAATATGGCCAGATATATATTTTTGTGTGACTGGACACTTCATGGGGAGCTGCCTTGCTGATGTTTCAAACTCTGCTAGAATGTTTTTGTTTCCTGTTATACGAGCACCTTTTTTGGATCATACAAGTCCCTCACCACTTAGTGAGTGTATGTACCCACTGGATGGGTTCTTGTGTGTACGTTCAGGTTGTCCCACTGTTTTTGAGGAAACCAAAGCGAAGCTGTTCGTAACAATGAAATCTTGTACTCCCATTATATGGAATGTATTTTCCGTTGGATCACTTGACAGAACTGACAACTGCATCACAAAATGATCATAGTAGCTTTACAATGCGTGTGACTTGTTAATTTGAACCCATAGAATCACTAGAATTGGTTTTCAGTTGACTGGGACCAATCTAAAGCTCTGATAGTGCAATTTAGAAGTTGGAGCAGAGCACCTTGGATTAAATTTTAGTTAGCAGAGAGTGATGGCAGCATACACACGTTTGTACCTATTTGTTTGCTGTTGAGATAGCTTTTAATGTGCCTTGAATGGAAAAAGAAGTGTGCTCCAAGGTTTCCTAGCATGATCAGTACAGATAAAGGTTTATGTGAGCTGTTTCCCACATAAGCCGAGTAACATGTTAGCACTGCATTGACCGGTTCGTAGTAAACTGGAGGGGTGACACAGTAAATTGTATCAGAGTTGATTGTATGTCACCAAATGTATCATTAGCATGTACTGACTCCTGACATGAAATGGTGTGTTGCTGATTGGTTAGTTGCCACCACTGTTGGACCTGGCTTCTACTCATTAACCCAGAAGAGACACGTTTCACCATAACATTCCATTCATTCTTGTTTTCCACACAACGATTTCAGGGGAGTTTTGTACACTGCTCAGCTGCAGTGAGAACATGATAGATGGCATTTTGAAAAAGATGAAGAAAAAAGCAAACAAAACATGAAATACTTCTTAAAATAAAACATTCATCTTTTTTTCCAAACCCTGCTCGTCTGCTTGTGTTTTTCAGTAAAGCAGCTTTACAGTGTCCACCCACAGCTCTCCCTCATCTCTGCACTGCTGTGCTGTGTTATAGTCATAATTTCATTCTGACCATGAGCTAAATCAATGCAGGCAGACTGGAGGCCTCTCCACGGATTCCAGAAATTGATTAAATATTTCAAGAACAGGCCTTGCGCATATTGACTACTGTAGTAATTTAATTTTCTCCTGTCTGTGGGATGGCATTGGCGTGTGTGGAGAGGGAAGTACTATATGTGTTGTATGAGCTACCCAGTAAAAGAAACTGAATGTAGATTTTAGTTTTTTTCTCTTTATTTGGGTGAATTTGCCTAATGCGGGACATTTTTTGCATTTCAGACTGCTGGAACATATGGCGATATGAAGCATATACATTGAATCCTCACCCAGTACCACTGACATCCCCAGGATGTGTTCTAATCAAACCAAAAATGGAGATATCACACTTATAGAAGGAACAGCAGACATCTCAGTACTCTAATGCCAAGCTGCCTCAGATAACTCTTTATTTTCTCAAGTGGGACAGTCATGTTCGAAATGTGGGACACTGAAAAGTCTGTTAAAAGGCCTAAATCACCTTAATTAGTCAGAAACATTCAAGGCTAAATGTGCAATCCCGTTCCATTGTTTTACCACTAACAAAGTTACTGCTGTTAAAATATCTAGGTTTATAGGTGTGGATGTTACATGGAGAATAGAACACCATCAAATGAACAATAGACTATAATCGTTTTAGCATTCAGGTATATTAGAATGATATTAAATATACTATATCTGTTCTGTATCTGCAAAGAAAGCATAATTAAATGCACAGTTAAAAATTATGTATTTTTATTTTATTAATTTTAAATTTCACTATACATGAACACTTACATAACAGGCATAGGGTAAAGTGGGGCAATGAACAGTTTGATTGAATTAAATATTTACACCATATTATAATATTTTTTAAATGACCAAACATGTCATAACCATATCCTGATAAAAACTAGCAGGATTGTTTTATTTCTAAGAAATGTATACCCTAAACATTAAGTTTTTCTAAACACTATGTCTGCTGTTTGAAGACTGCAACTCTCTAATTTATGATTGGACATTAGAGGATTAATGTGATTTTGACCTCAAAACACCACAACTTGTGTTAGCTAGGAGTAGTAATAATAGACTTACCTGGAGCTTAGGCGCAACTCACCCTACTATAAACAGACCAATCACATAAATACTATATATTAAGTTAAGGATGAGAACAAAAAACAAACAAACAAACAAAAAACAATCAAATTGTCACAATAATTGCTATAAAACTTGTTCATTTGATATGGAAAAAATAGTAACACTTTCGCACTACAATGTGGACTACAAAAGGGTCCTTCCCTATTTGTCGCAGATCAACGACAATAGGGTAATCAATATAATCCCTGAGTAAAATTGCAATTCTTCTTCAATAAAAATTAAATATTATTGAATTAAAAGTATTCTTAAAACAGTATCTCATCATTAATATCCATATACTGTGTATTATTGTGTGCTAGGAGATACGTTGTTGAATACCACAGCTATTTTTCTTCAGGCATCAGTGGAGCCGCATTCCCGCTTGCTTTTCCGCCACGGTTTAAACTGGTAGTTGTTGATATCCACGGGCTGTCACAAAGATTTGATTATGATACAGACGACAGATGTTTACAAAGATCGAATATTGCTCAAACACACTTTTATCGTTCCCGATAGTATCCTATTACTAATATAGTTAGCTGTTTTTACTCAAAACTTTCCAGGGGTCATCAACTGTCACTGTAATGGCTCTTCCTCCAGAGAAAGCTTCCGAGCTGAAGCAAATCATTCACAACCATCTGCTCAAGGTGAGCAAATGATTTAGTTTGTTTTTATATACGTTTACGTTATTAAACAATGTCCCCTTGTGTGCCATAATATTAGATACATGCTTTAATGGTTACGCATGTGTTTTCTTGAAGGGAGACTGGTACGCCAAATGCCATTCAAACATATAGCAAATGAATATCTGCTTCCTCACTGACGAAAGTGCACACATGATAAATCAGATTTCAATATCTGTAACCATTAAACTCTGTCTCGTATAAAGTTCGGCTGTACTAAATATGGGTATGATTTGAAACATTATTCCGTTGGTATTTCCAAGCTAGGGCACTTTAACTGCTACACTATCCTCCTATAACGTTACAACCCAATAGGATTTGCCTGTCTGGGTAACAGAGGTCTGTGCAGACTGTTCTCAGAAGTACAGTATAAATAGGTCAGATGAGTAACAGTAAGCAGAGATAAAATAAATCAAGAAGAGCTCCACAACTACCAGGTGTATATGCATGATCTTGGTCTCTATGGATAGGTAAGACCTCAGGGCATTCATCCCCAGTAACATTGTGACTGTTGTGACTTTGTCTGAGTATATTGTGATGAACCAAAAATAGCCTTTCCCCCCTAAAATGCTACATTAGACAGTGGATAACATTATTATAGCAGTGATGCCATGCACAGAGATGCCACTGAATTCATTCAGCATCTCCTTGCCTGACTACAACTGTGCCAAACCAGGTATAAATAACAAAAATCTCATAGATTCTATAAAGGTTTTAGTCAGGATAGGACCAGGAGGACTCTCCATTTGGCCTATTGGATACCCAAAGTGTGCCAAATGGGTAGAATCTGGCTATAAAATACTACTGATATTCACGACAGGAGGCTATGTGCACACAATGGAGCCTTTGGCCATGACATTTACCCCGTGGATCATCACATTCTACTATTGCGCACAGTATAAAATTAATAAAAAAAAAACTAAATTATATAATGTTGACTCCAAATGGAGTACTTTTATTACAGTAATGAAATATGATCAAGTAAAACTTAGATATTAACAAATAAGACCAATAGTAATGTAAATAAATATCCAAACAAATGGTTTTGTACAAAATACATTTGGAGTGTTGTTTTAGTACCATTAAAGCCTTGTCTTTTAGAAACAATTCAGAAAAAAAGCGACAGTGCATTTTATGAAGTTGTTAAAGGCAGTGTTTTAACATACAGCTCAGCTGAACCTGGTACTGGGTCCGGCAGGTAAAAGAGGTTAATAGTCAGAATTAGTGTATTGGTCCTGTATGAATTTTCCTGGTAACTGGTTCACTATGGAATCACTATCACCACCATTCTCCCTACACAACGCAATGAAGAGGGATGAATGCTTGTAAACAAACACAAATGTGGGGCAATGTGATGTCAGCGGTAGTCCAGTTTTATTAATCATGACTTTGAGGGGATGGGGAAATCCAAAGATACACAATTAACCAGTCTGAAAAAGATATTCAGATACCTCAAAGAATATTGGTGAGCTCTGAGACATCTCTCTGTTACTCCTGTTTAGGTGTGAATGTGGTGTTTATTTGGTCTCTCTTGGTTATCAGATGGACATCCATGGGAAGATCCGAGAGGTGCTGGCTGAGACTGTAAGGGATGACCAAGGCCCAGCACATCGTTCTCTGTCTGAGGCGGATTTCCTACATGCTCTGCAGCGCAGGGGCATCATAGATGATGTGATGAAGGACCTACACTTTACACAGGTTGGCCAACACTTAACACTTCACATTTACATACTTGATGATGAGGCTAACAGCAATTCACTTTCATTAATAAGATTCAAAACTTAAAATAGGCTCTTCCTAACTGAGTGTAAGTTTATTAAAGAGAACCCATTAAGCTTTAATGCTCTTTCCCTTTACTTTAGTGTTTTATATAGCGTTTGTGTGCATGTTAAAGGTCTGCAAAGGAGTGGAGTCTGACGGGTTTGCTTGGTTTATCAATCATAACGGAGAGGGCCGGCTGACCAGTCAGAGTAGACAGGGCTTTCAGACAGAGGGTGAAAAGAGGGGCTGCAGCACAGCCAGTATGAGAAAAATATGTATGCACCAGAAAATGAGCATAATAAGTCCACTTTAAATAATGTCATACTCATTTGTACCCAGATGCAGATAAGAATTTCTCTATTGTACAAAATGTGTGAATTCAGTCTCCAGCTGACTGTTGGTCTGCTCTTGTAGGAAGTACCCACCACTACAGAAACAGGATTCCCTCCGAAGCCAGCTACTCACTTTGTTGACAAGAATATTACTCAGCTGAAAAAAAGTAAGAAATATCCTTTACAAGCTCAAATAAACCAACATAATAGCCTGACCTATCTCCTTTCACTCCATTTGTCCGTGTTAATGTTAGAACGGGTAAGTGAAGTCATTCTTTTCATTCTCTCAGCCAATATCGACCCATCCAGGCGGTACCTTTATTTCCAAGTGCTTGGTGGTAAGGCCTTTCTGGAGCACCTCCAGGAGCCGGAGCCTTTACCTGGTCAGGTGTGTTCTACATTTACGCTCTACCTGCACTTCCGCAACCAGAGGTTTCGTTCAAAGCCAGTACCCTGCGCCTGCGAACCTGACCTGAAGGAGGGTTTCCTCTTAGAGATCCACAGAGATCGCACAGGTACGTGTAAATTATCACTGTTGGTGTCAGTCAGTCAGGTTTTTATGGTGTTGCTTCCTGTTACTTAATATATTATCTATACTGAGTTTGTTATTACTATTGATACTGCAGGAGAAGGCAGCAAAATGGCGGATGCGACCACCATGCTGTCCTTGTGTGACCCAGTTCATTTGGTGCTGATCAAGAAGGACACCTCCAGTGAGACGACGCTGGTCTCTTCCTACTTCCTGGACTGGAGGGCGGTTCTCAGCTCTCCCAGTGGGAAGACCTGCTTTGCTGTGGAGATGATGGGAGTTGGTGAGGATGAGGAAGAGTGATTCTGCTGTAGTGAATACAAAAGTGGCAATGTAATACTGAATTATTAATGCATTTCTTTTTAGTAAGGTAACATCTCTATGGCCAAAGTGAAGAATGATTAAGAGTAGAGTAGAGTAGTAATAGTTTTTTGTGTCATGCACAAGTACCCAGCTGACATTGATGTAGACATCAAAAAAACTGAAACTTTCACGGTGTGTTCAGATCATCAAAGTTAATTTTAACATTTTGGTCTCCTAAAAGTGTCTTAATCAGAATTCGGTTGTACTTTGCTCCTCCCTGTCGTGTCACTTCTGCTTCCAAAAAAACCAAGATGGCGATGATTAAAAATCAAAATGGTCAAGGCTTCAAAATGTAGTCTACAAACCAATGGGTGATGCGGCAGTAGCTCAGTCTGTAGGGAGTTGGCTTGGGAACCGGAGGGTCACCGGTTCAAGTCCCGACATGGACCAAGAACTGAGTGTGAACTGGTAGCTGGAGAGGTGCCAGTTTACCTCTTGGGCACTGCCGAGGTGCCCCTGAGCAAGGCACCAAACCCCCAACTGCTCAGGGCGCTTGTCAGGAGCAGCCCCCTCACTCTGACACCTCTCCAATTGTTGCATGTATATGGACCTGTTTGTGCATGTGTGTGTATAAGTTAACAGAGTGAAAAAATTGAATTTCCCTAGCGGGACTAATAAAGGACTATCTTCTTCTTCTTCTTATATACAGTCTCTTTGCTTGACAGCTCCCCAAAAGTAAAGCAAAAACATTTCAATCGTCTCCAGGTGGCTGTTAGTTTAGGAAGCGCTTGATTCGATATGTAGCAGAGTTTTCTAAGAGGGGAGCATGCATTTTAAATGTCAACGTTGCAGTCGATCATGTTCATTTTATTGTGGGAAGCCAAATCGTGATTGCGATTAATATTTATGCAGTCCTATGAAGAATCTTAAATACTGTGTAGATAAAGGAAGCATTTTAAAAAAAAGTTATTTAGATGATTTTGTTTACAAATGGGTTTATTCATACATCATATAACTGATCATACATCCTGTTTCTGTAAATATTTAATCTTTCTTTTTCTTTTCTTTTTTTTTTTACGATTGAACATACTCAGATTTAAAAACATTTGATCCTGACCTTTCTGTCTGGTGACCCTTTAAAATGAACCCTTGTTTGCCTGCAACCCATTTTTTCTCTTTAAGACTCTGAGATTTCTTCATTTGAAAAACACTGGATAATCTTAGAGGTCGCGAAATAAAAAAAAAAAAATCTGCCGTATTTTACAATACAGATCAGAGAAAAGTAATAGAAAAAAGCAATGTTTTTCTTCATTCCTGTCCCATTAATGATGTTGTGCCTAAGGTCTTTGAAAAATCGGATGATTTTGTCTCTTCCCGGCTCTAAGTGATAGAACACCAGTTTTCGCTAACATGTATGCATGTCTCCAGGAAGTGAATGTAAAGTCTCAGCTGGTGTTTTGACTGTCAGTCTGGAGCTCTACCCTCCTCTCACAGAGACTCTGAGCGCCGACATCATCAGCACACAGGTCAGCACACTGGAGTCTCTTCATATCTCTGTGTTTATTCATCAGCTTCATTATTCATGAATAAACCAATGCCTTAGTGAATAATGGTGAATCGTTACACTAGAATCCCATTAATGCTGTTAAGAATCAGTCTTCCTCAGAGTTGATATGCAGGCAGCATTGCTCTATAAGTGGTAACTGATGTCACTGTGTACTTCTCATTCAGCAATCACTGGAGAGGCAGAGGACGGCAGAGAGGGAGAGGCTCTTCTTGGTTTATGCCAAACAGTGGTGGAGGGAGTTCCTTGAGATACGTCCATCGCACCAATCCAAAATGGTCAAGATCTTTGCACAGGTTTGTTTAAATTCACTTGTTGTGGAGGAAAAAATGAAACCTTTATATGACATAATTTTTCTTACTTTTAAAGGACTTTTATTCCTAAGCTAGGCAGGTATCTTAAGGGGATATATCATGAGAAAAAAAAACACTTTTCAGTGCTTGTGATCATACATTTCGGTATCTGGAGTGGAGTTGGAGCAACCAACGAACTATGAAATAAGACAACCTAGTCATTTTTTGTGGGCTGCTTAGACCAGAAAACATGTGATTCAACAAACTATTCAGATTCTACCCTATGGCTTGCAGCTTGGACCTTTCTCAAACCACCCCCTACACCTTCTGCCTACCCACTTCTGCTCCTTTTGTGTGTTTCTCATGGAGGATCCACCATATGAAGTTCCATTTCAGACCAATTAGTGGGGAATGGAAGTGGGTTATAAAACCATGCAACAGTGAGCCTACATCGATGCTGACTTACTGGCCACAGGCAATGGCGTTTTGTGTTTGTCATGGAACACGATCTATATAAATGCATGTTCTGTGTAACTACCCATTCAAACATAAACCACTCAAACTAAAAAGATATTTAACATTAGGCACAAATCTACCCTTGTCCAGAAATCAGTAGACGTGTTCATTTGATTGTAAAAGTAAAGGTAGTATATTTACAGGGACTTGCAAAAACTAAGTAGCTCATTTAACATCAGAGTTAAAAA
Source organism: Pterois miles (assembly GCA_947000775.1). Classification (NCBI taxonomy): domain Eukaryota; kingdom Metazoa; phylum Chordata; class Actinopteri; order Perciformes; family Scorpaenidae; genus Pterois; species Pterois miles. The sequence goes on along the minus strand of CAMQGK010000568.1, from coordinate 2,931,769 downwards.
CCACAACATGCTTACAATAAAAGAAAAGAAATGCCACCACAGACGCATGGGAGTAAGTTTTATGTTTTATTTTTAGTTTCTCTGTATATTGCATGTTATTTTTATTCTTAATACTGTGAGCTTTTGTACGTCCCCCCTGCTTGATATGAAACCATGTTAATAGTTTGACAGGAAGTTTGTCTCAAAACTTGTTGCTGTATTTATACCTATAGTTCAGAGGAGGGTGCTTCATTCAGCTGTGTGTGACTACTCAGTTCACTCCATTGTGGGAGTGGGGAAGGTCTGCTTTTCGGGAGGCGGGGCTTAAAGAGACAGGCACTAAAATGGAGTGATTCACACAGAGGCAGAATACAAGTGTATTCAGACAGACAGGATGAGAAAAATAATGTGTTTTTTGTACATTAAAGCATGTAAACATGTTCTGGTACAAACCCAAAATACAAGTGTGAACCTGAAAATGAGCGTGATATGTGCCCTTTATTCCCATCATCTTTATTAGACCTGTGGAGTGAATAGCAGAGGGACTGGGTTACATACAGACACTGATTAGGGAGTTCCACAGAACAACCTAATTCATTTGCTCTTTGCCACTCATACATTGGTTTAATGTGTTAGTGGTTTGGGGGAAAGACTTCTCGTATTCGTAACCGGTTTAGTGGATTATTGAATCTTAACTCCTTGAATCCATATCTGCTCCATGCTGTCCCATTATGTCTGAGTGTGTCTCTGCAGGATGAGAATGGCATCAACAGGCCGGTGTGTTCTTACGTGCATGTCCTGCGGACGGGCCGATTGCTGGAGAGCCCTCGACAGGCGGCTCGCTTCGTCAGTCTGCTGGCCCACGAGAAGCCCCCGATGGTGGGGGGAGGAGGAGGCAAGCAGGAGCAGTGGTGCACACTGATGGCTTTCCTGTCTAGAGGGAAGGTAAGGAGAAACTGGCCGGCTTCTTGGCAGCCACAAGAGAGATGGACTCATTTTTTCAGATGACAATGCACTTGCTGTACTGCTAGACCCGTATTGTCAAAGATGGAGACGATGGCAGGCTTACAACACAATACATCTTTATTCGCCACCAGGGTGGAAATTTGTCTTTGGCTCACCAAACACAAGAAAGAAAAACATTAAAAAACAGACATTAAACACCAGACAGCAGTTAGTAAAAACAGATACATAGATGGGTTATGTTACACATTAAAACAGTTCATGTCAGTGTCTGTGGCTCAGATCTGCTCAGTCACTTTGAGCTAAGAATATTGATGGCGTTTGGGATGAAGGACTGTTTGTCTGTTGTCTGTTGTCAGAAGGACTCTATAGCTCCTCCCTGAGCTCAAGAGCTCAAACTGCCTGAAGAGAGGATGGATCTATCTGCCAGGTTGCTCCTCGCTTTCTTCCTCATCCTTTCCGTAAAACGTTGAGTCAAGGACTTTTGAGGTTTACCATCTACACAATCTGATACAGGTTATTCTTATATCTACAGTTTAGGTGAACGTATCAGGCAGGAAGGTGAAAGGTTAAAACACTCTCAGTAGTTTGGACTCTAATTGTAAAATCTGTTGACTGACACAGAGGCCACTAAGTTTCCTTAGAAGATAAAGTCGCTGTGATCATCTCTTGAAAATATAAACTGTATTTTCAGAGAAGCTCACTCAGAAGTCCAGAACTGTTCTGAGATATTTAAAGTTTTCCACCGTTTAAACATGTTGGCCATCAAGCGAAACTAACTCTGTGTTCAGATGTTGTTTGTGCTGCACATGATTAGTTCTTTTGTTTTGGCCAAATTGATTTCTAGCTGGCTAGTGTGACACTACGTTTGAAAGGCCAGATAGGCAGCTTCGCCTAGTTGGCCACTTTTCTGTAGAAGGCCAACTAAGGACACGTCTTTAGCATACTTAAACAGTCTAAAGTGTTCCTCATTTATCATAAATTCATTGGTAAAAAGAGAGAATAGGACAGGGGAAAGAACGCAGCTTTATAGGCTTTCCAAGTGGTGTGTGTTTGCTACTTTTGTCATCTTGGAGTAAGTGCAAGGCAGCCTTCCAGACCCTGCATTTGGCCTCTATTTAATAGCACCATCTTGACATTGTTACTGCTCCTTTGTTCTGTCAGACTGCAGAAGCAGTTTGGACATAATAAACAGTGCTGTAGTGCTAATGAGTAAATCTCTCTGGAGATAATAATATTACTAAGACGTAGCGTATGAATTTGTATGTTGTTTATATGACTTGATCCTAAAGTCAGTGATTATCAAAAGGAAAACAATCCTTAATATTTTTAATTTTATTACAGTTTTTCAATTTTTCCGAGGCATTATATTTTCAGATAGTCCGTCCGCCTCACCCATTCTTGTCACGTGCTGTCTCAGGAACACCTTGAGTGGCCATAACTCAAGAGTTCATATGATAATTATGACAATTTTACACAAATGTCTAATAGTATAAAATGATGACGTGATGACATTTTGCACAGACATGGATGTAAACTGCAACTTGACTGGTTGGCGGCATACAACCACATTTTTATTTTCTTGCAATGTTACAAACAAATTTTGAGGTCCCAAACTGTTTTCCATATATTCCAAAGAGCAAATGCCTGATCCGAAAGGTGCCGTGTTCCCAAACTTCTTCATACCATCTCCCCAATCACAGACAACTGGACAAAAAGTGTAACATAAAACAAGATGGCAAATTGACCAACAACCTCTTTTTCAACTCAGTGCATCAAATCAGAAGAATTGCTGCGCTGCAGACTGATGGAACCACCTTACATTCAGATTGAGATTTATGGACTCAAGACCATGGTTACACGATTACACGATTACATCCATCACAACCAAAAAATGGCATGCAACAGTAAAAAAAATACAACGTTAATGACTTTCTGACATTGACATTCTGCCAAAGCTTCAGTTGGCAGAATGTTTTTGGCATCATTGGGCAAAAAATGTGATGCTTGGCATTTCCTCAACTGATCTCAACATGGCTGCCGGGTCACAAACTTTATCATTTTACAACTAAACATTTGAGGAGAGAACAGTACAGTAACAGATTATTGATTCATATTTGATCAGCACTGCCTAGTTTGACTGAGTTTGTGAGTGACTGACAGATGCTCAGAGATGCCAACACTTCAGCTCGGCTCTAATTGTTTGTTGTCCTCTGGACTGTGAAATCTTGCAGATGCTATTAGGAGCACCTTTTTTAAGTCATATTTGCTCCATTTCTACCCACTGCTGCATTCAGTAATACTTTGACACGTTGTTAACTAAATGTGATGTGATGTTTCCCAAATGTTTGCCATTACAAAGGCAGCAGCAGACATTTGATTCATATCCAGGCCTTTGTATCGTCCACTGACCTTAGAAAGTTACAGACAGTCTGTCATTTTGGTTGTCATCCATATAATACTTAAGCAAACACCAGATGATCAACCTGATGTATCACAGAGTCAAACATTTTATATCTCGGAGTAGTAGACCCTCATTTGAAACATGCATTCAGTGGGTGCACTCGTGTTAAATGTGCTAAATGTTTTTGCAAACCATGCAAGAGAGACCTAAGTGCAGCAGAAAGAAAGACAAACATAGCCAGACAAAGCAAAAGGACAAATGCATGCAACAAATATAACCAGACAATAGCACATATACATATAAAGAGCATAGCGGGACAGAACAAAAGCACATACAGCATCAGAGACAATCGCAGACTTCACTAAATAGATTAAAGTTGATTTAAAATCACTCAGTTTGATGACACATTCAAGCTTCTCTGAGAGTCAGGAAGCATCACGTAAACTTGGTTTAGCTGCGTTTACATGTACTCCCATTTCTGAGCACAGCTGATTGTGTCATTTCTGAGAAAGACGGATTTGTACTGAGTCGACTGACTGATGCATTTTCATCTCCGCTAGATAGTGGGGAATTTCCCAGACCACCACAGGATAAATGTTCCCTGCCTCTCCTCTGTGAGCGGCTGGCAAGACAGACACAACGCAGCTCTCACAAAGTGGCCCTTGTCAGCTGTGATTTATGAGTTTCATTCCAGTGAAAATTAATTTAGTCTCATCAGTCCCCAGCCTGTTCCGATGCTGCCGTCCATATTAGCACTTCTGGGGAACATCTATCATTCTGACTTGCCTGCAGCCTGAGCCAGCACGCAGCAGCAGCAGCTCAACCCGGCCTCTTTACCGGAAAAGTTGTACGAGTGAAATAAGAGTTGCTTACTGCCATGGACAATTTGATGACTACAGTGCTTATTTCCTCTCCAGCAGACTGTTCTTGTCTGTGCTGAATTCTGAGAAAGGCTAACAGTGCAGTGAAAACAGGATATTGTATTTCTGTTTAAACAGACTGCTGCTGTGACATCATGAAGACAAACAACAGGGACTATAAAAACAGGGTATTAAATCTCTTCAAATCTGTCTAAATATAGGAATTTAGAATAGGTCAGTTTTTCAAAACAAGAGCTGAATATTTCAAGATTAAAGTTGTTATATTTAGAGAAGAAAGTTGTTATAGTTCAAGAATAAAGATGTAATATTTGTGTGCATTTCCAGGGATAAAGTCGTAATATTTGGAGATAAAAGCTGCTATATTTTGAGAATAAAATTGTACTATTTCAACATAAAAGTTGTAATATTTTGATAATAAATTTGTAATATTACAAGATAAAAGTTGTAATATTTTGACGGTCTTAATATTTCAAAATAAAAGATTTTTTGAGAATAAAGCCTTAATATTTCAAGATAAAAGTTGTAATATTTTGAGAATAAAGTTTTAGTATTTCAAGATAATGTAATAAAGTTGGAGTATTTCAAGTGTAAAGGAGTAATATTTCAAAATAAAAGATTAATATTTTGAGAAAAATTATATTTAGAATAAAGTTGTAATATTTTGAGAATGAATAATTTCAGGTATAAAGTCAATATATTAAGATAATAGTTGTAATATTTTGAGACTAAAGGTGTAATATTGCAGGCATAAAGTTGAACTTTTCCTTAATATTTCAAGATAAAAGTAATATTTTGAAAATAAAGGTGTAATATTTCAAAATAAAAGTTGTTATATTTTAAGAATAAAGGTGTAATATTCTGGTACAAAGTTGTATATTCTGAGAATATTTGTAATTTGAAGCTGAATATTTCAACAATAAAGTTGTTGTTGAGATGTTAATACTGAAACACTCCCTCGTACATTTTTGCTTCCTACCCAAGAAAAACAGGCTCATTTGAGAATAGAAGTTAATTGTTGACTTCTCAGGATAAGATATGTGTAACTAAATAATAATAAAAGTTGAAAGTTCTACCTACTAGCTTTCAGAGCGTTCATCCACTTTATGATCCTCTGTGATTGGAGCTCGCTTGGAGGCTCATTGTTTGTCACACCGGGGTTGAAAGACATCATCATAACATCATAATTTCGCAGCTCTGAAGAGCTGCAGAAACGACATTGAACCGGGGAAACAGTCCTGTTGCTTTTGAAGTACAGCTGACTTTTAATGTTAAAAAATAAAAGTGTATTGTCCTTTTATTAAGGTTAAGAGAACACCTAAACATGACATTGATAATATAGTTTCCATATTCCAGACTCATCACTGTGTGTCCTCCCCAGGGGGACTGTGAGGACCACGCCACCCTGCTGTGCAGCCTGCTGCTGGGCTTTGGCCTGGATGCTTTCGTGTGTGTGGGCACCAAAGCCAAGGGGACGCCACACGCCTGGGTCCTGACCCGCGGTACTGATGGGAGCATCACCTTCTGGGAGAGTCTGACGGCACACAGGTTGTTCTTCTGACACCAGATAACGGCTCCCCTGTTAATATTCATGTGTTGGACACCTTTTAACAAAATGTTAACAAAAGAGGCATATTTGGGGGAAATTTTCTTTCAAAATGACCTCCAATATTTCACATTTTAAGTTTTTGTCAAATTGCTTAAAACGGTGTCCAAGAAATCATTTGAACTACATTCTCTTTTTATTTAGCTTCAGTTGGCTCATTGGCCCTGTCATTGTGTGTTTGTCAGCTGGATATCCAACAATACTATTTCCATGAAATGTGGGGGCCAGGCTCTGGGCCAAGAAACAACTGATTACATTTGGTGGTTATTCGCTTCTGGGATTTTGCCCATCAATTATAGTTTAGGCCATAATTCACTTATCTTATAATGGAGATAGACTTCATTTCATTTATTTTGTCAATTTAGGTATTTGATCACAGCATGCAGTTAAGTTTAAGGAGTTTTTTTAAAATCTTGAATCTAAATGGAGCTGTAGTTTTCTGGAAGTATGCTACTATTATTTATTTTATTATTATTATTTATTTTTTTTACTATTTTATCACTACTTAAGTCATGCCCTCAAAATGGCATAACATAAACCATCAGTAGGCAAAATATTTTTGACATCATTGCTGTTGTGACTTAAAGTTGCAGTGGGTAGAAATGGAGTAAGATTTAAAAGAGAAAAAGTCATGTGCCTCTGTGTCTGGTGCTCCTAATGGCAACTGCAAGATTTCACAGTCCGGAGGAAATCATCTAATCAAAGCCGAGCTGGACTGATCAAATGGTCAAACTAGGCAGCGCTGATCAAATATGAATCACTATTCTCTTACTGTAACGACTTTTTCTCTCCTGAAATGTTTTCAGAAACATCTTATAGTTACTGCTTAGCTGTAAAATGATAGTTTGTGACCTGGCAGCCATGTTGAGACCAGCTTTCCTCAGCTGGTCTCAACATGATTGCCAGGTCACAAACTTTACCGCCCACCAGCCAGAGCACAGCCAATAGGAACACTCTCTTTCTCTGAAATGACCTGTGATTGGTTGAAATCCTCTGTCATGGGATACATTTTCTAAAGCCTGTAAACAAAACCATGAGGAGGTGCAAAAGTCTAGTTTTCTCTCAGAACACTTGAATTACAATATTCTTAAAGGTTATTAGGGAATTTTTGCCGATTGATGCCAAAAATATACTGCCTACTGCTGCTTGAAGTCATGCCCTCAAAATGGCATGACTTAATGGACTGGGTAATAATGTTAATTATTTTCTATAAATTTTGTTGTCTGATCAGATACCTGCACCGGCCCATAGACCCAGATGCCCCGCCCCTGGCCCCTCAGCCAAAACCCTCCTCCCCCTACCGCACTGTGGGCTGTGTCTTCAACCATCACACTTTCCTAGCCAACTGCCAGCCCTCCGATGCTGTGGAGCTTTGCGTCTTTGACTTCCAGGTAAGAGATCGGTGTCCCTCACAGTTTCCCCACAGATACATTACTTATATTTTATGGTCCATTGTTATATGTATTGATTATTGTGGCACTTTGAGTGTTGAGAAAGTGGCACTGTAATATCATTATGATGCTCACATTTATTTCTTTTGCCGGGTGTTGTGTTAATAGTCAGGCACAGGGTTTGGTGAAATGAGATTTGATATGAAAATCGTCCTTTACCCTGCATATTAAACCGGCCAGAGATGAACCAGTGAAATGGACAGCGGTGATTTGAAGTCAGACAGAGGTAGCCTGGAGCAGAGAGCTTGTGACTGGATAGTTTGCCAGGGAAATTGAATCTGCAACAGTTCCATTCATCAGCAACTCCTTTCCTGTCATGTTACCCTAAAGGAAGACAGCAAACCCCTAGCGGCTACAGTAGAGTGGTTCTCTTGTGTGAAGGGAAAAAGTAAGCCTTGATAAGATCATCTTCCTCCTGCTTTCCCTTCAGAATCAGTCTCGTTGGAAGGCGATGAGCGAAGAGGCGTTGAAGTCTGTTTGCGCCCCAGGCTCCACCACCTCTCTGCCCCCTATGCCTCCACTCTGTGCCCCATCTCTGGATCCTGCTGCTGCCAGCAACCAGCTGGAGCTGGAGATGCGCTACCTGGTTTCTGAGCACAGGAAGGTAAAATACAGGGCTGGACTAGATATGGGCCTTAAAGTTTGGGAGTTACGTTTAAGTCACCTAGGCTGTACTGAGAAAGACAGCTGCTGAGAGCATTCAGGACAAGTGACAGCTATGGCTCCTAGTTTTCCATGAAAAAACCTGAGGGAAAATGTGGAAATTTGAAAAGAAAAAAAAAGCTGAAATATCACAAAATATCACATTTAGCTGAGGTGGAAAAGTTGGTGTATTGACAAAGTGTAGTGACAAAGTGCAATGGCAACAGACTGAGTGACTAAATCATGACGTACATGAAATATGTGACTTATTTGTCACTTGAGCTTCCACTCAAGAGACGAAAACATCAGATCTGTGTGGAGCCACGAGGAGACTTTAACCTTCCTCAAATTGTAACTGTACCAACCAAAGATATTTTCTTAAATCTGTAGAATATGATGTATGGGTCAGGACATCTCTGCAGCATCACAATATTTATTTGTTATTATCATGTATTGCAATTTGATTTGTATTAATTGTGCAGCCCTATTAAAATGTGTGCTACCTTTGGATGGAAACCCAAATATCCCATTTAAGATTACAAGATTACATAAGATAAAACACCAGAGGCAAACAGTTTATATTTTTAACATAACATAATACTGTACTGTGAATTGTATTTAACATATTGACTGTTATATTTTCAATACAATGGTTGAATGTATACTTGTACAATATGAAGAAATCACTGGGGGATGTGACAAGCGTGTGTGTAACCCTTTAAGTGCCATTGACCAATTACAGGTTAGTTTTTTTTAGTCTTTGTGAGATTTACTGAGCAAAGTCTGAGCTCTATGGTGTTCTCTGCTCCAGGACATGGAGCTGGTGACAGTATGGGACGACCACCTGTCCTACCTGCTCTCCTCGGCACTGTCAGCCTATGAGCTGGAGCGCTGCACTGGCGTATCCTGCGGCAACGAGGAGTTCCAGGACGCGGTGAGGAGGGCGGTGCCAGATGGACACACCTTCAAAGGCTTCCCCATCCACTTCTTACACAGCAATGCTCGTAGAGCCTTTGCCACCTGCCTCAGGTGAGCTAGTGGGTAGCATGGTTAATGTGTTGTTAAGAAATCCTTCAGTCTTCCTGCCTACAGTAACAGTATACTCCAAACTAAATCCTGTCATTTTACTCATTATGTACATACACATGTACACATATACAAATTTCAGGTTTGTTTTGTGGCATCCATGCCTAATACAGAATAAATGGCTAGACCAGACATGGCCCAAATGTTACTCAGACTGAATTTTGGTAATAGTATCACTCTGAAACTATAGTGAAGAAAACCCACCGAAACAGTCAAATAGGATTGATGACCCCATCCAGGAAGCGGTGCAAAGGCCGTGGGAAAATTTCAACAAATCATGGAAAGTAGCCTGCAAAGCCACTATTGCCTGAGAGAAGATTTTGTTTACACTATACCTCAGACATTACAGCAGCAGGAAAAAGACTTCACTATGTATATTTTGCATGTTTTTTTTTTTTTAAATAAAAGGCTTTGCAGTACTTAATTACCCATGCTCTGTGTCTACCCGTGTAGGTCTCCATTCTGTGAGGAGATAGTGTGTTGTCGTGGCGACCATGTGAGGCTTGCGGTCCGTGTTCGTGTGTTTGCCTATCCCGAGAACGCATGTGCAGTGTGGATCATGTTTGCGTGTAAATACCGCTCTATACTGTGACCATGGGGCGGACGGTACCCGAACACTACCAGCTGATGCTGCACACCCACAGCGGACAGGAAGGACACCACACGCCATCTTCTTAGAGATTTGTGTATGAAAATAAAAATATCTGGACCCATGATGAGACTTAATTTAAATGAAGTTGCACATGTGACATGTGCACAGACATGTTTGTGGCTGTTGTCACTGGCTGATGCTCAGGCCTTTATACTCTTCATTTGTACAGAGATTTATACTCAGACTTGTATTTAAATATCTATTTTTGTAAATAAATGTTTTTTTAAATATTACTGCATACTGTTAATAATAATTATTAAGATTATTTTATGTGTCATTTGAGATAATTGCTCTGGCTCAATTTTCACATCATAATTACAAAATTCGTAACATTTTGTCCTCAAAATCTCACGTAGCACACAAAAGACAATAAACACATAAAATAAAATAAAACATCCCTGTCAAATTAGATTAACAACAATCGTGCAGAAGGTTTATCACAGCACTGTATATGCTCATTACTGAATTTTAATTGTTGCATTTTAAAATTGAATGGTAATATTACAATACATAATTAACTCAAAAACTAAAATGAAAACTTTAATTTCAGTAGTTTTGTATGCTGCAGTACTGTAAATATATATGATAAAGTGTTCTTTATAGTAAACTGTAAATCTATATGAGACAAAATGACAACTGTCACTGCATCACTGTTTCTGTTCTGTATGTTTTCAAGACATCAAACCTTAGATTTTGAAATCCCACACACCCAATATGAGGTGCCTGTATTCGCAGGATTACTGTAATTATGTAATATACAGTAAATTACTGGGATGGTGGAACATATAACAGTAAACCATAATTTACACTCAATTCACAACATTTTGTAATCAAAAGGAAAGGAACCGCATATTTTGTTTTCTTGCTTTTTTACTACTGCCACATTATTTAAAATGTATGGCAGCGGTAGCAATTATGTTGCAATGCTGCTTATTGCCAGGGTAATATGATGAACATAAGGAGGAACACATGTTGCATTAAGTGATCTATATGCCTGGGAATGAGCTTTGAAACTGAGGACTGAACATGTGATTTAATGTTATTAATTAAGAATTTAGCACATTACTTTGGCTCTTTGGATTTAAAGATACATTTGATGATATTTAGCTACTCTTCTCCTTCCCCTGTTCCATTGCATTCGTTTCACATCAAGTCGTTGCCAGGCACATAGACCCTGTTCAGACCTGGTATTAACATGCGTCCTGAGTGTTTGGATCACAAGTGGACAGCTTTAAGTACAAGTGTGAACACACTCAAGACGCACTGAGATCCGATCGCTCCAACCACATTCAGAGGTGGTCTGGGCCATGTATGACATCATTGTTTTATCAGTGTGTAATGAATTTGTCCTGGGCCACATTAAGGACCGCCTACTCTACTGATGTCTTGTTGGGATCTGCGGGTCTCACTGCTCCACATGTGAATACATGTCTGCCTCACAGCATGGGAACGACTTCTGTGCTCTACTGAATTCTGTAGTCACTTCTAATGTATAGCCTACATATCTACAGACTATCAGACAAGGAGCAGGAAGTACATTATTATCATACTGTCGGAGATGTGTCTGTGTTTTTGTTCCACTGCTTTGCACGGAGCTGACACCCACCCGCTCACTCGCTTTCATTCCCGGCTCTCTGAAGCTCTGTACGCTGCTGTTTCCTGGCAAAGACAGCGGTGTCGGTGGTACCGAGGTCCCTGGGGACCGTCGGTATAATAAGCTTTTATTTTGATGTTAATAAAATATACCCGAATTCACAAATATGTAGGTAGATATTACTACCTTACTTTTTTTTTTTTTTTTTTTTATATGCTGGACATATTCTTAGCTCTACTTCTCTTTTATGTATATATTGTTTTATTTATTTATATTAATACTCTTTTAAAACCTGTGCTTCTTTTTTTTTACTGCACTATCCACTTTTGCTGCTGTAACATGGAAATTTCTCCACTGTGGGACAAATAAAGGAATATCTTATCTTATCTTACCAACATTATCAATACCAACATACCAACGTCTGCTGTATTAGCCAGTGTTTACTATGTGTTTATTTGCATACAGAGACGGGAAGTGAGATCAGATCACAAGCGGTCACTCAAGATGCATGTGAAGACGCATTCTAATGCCAGGTGTGAACAGACATATGTATTTAAAGCTGTCCACTTGTGGTCCGATCACTCAGGATGCATGTTAATGCCAGGTCTGAACAGGGCCGTTTATAACATTCAAAAACTAGATGTCATATTCTCTCTCCCCGTTCCATTGCATTCACTTCACAACAAGTCGTTGCCAGGCACTCATCATCAATCTCAGCCATTTGTCCACTAACTAACGACACAGAGATGTGCGTGATACCATGTGATATCAACATTGATATGCTATTGGCTCACAGGCCTTGTTAGAAGTGGGAATCAAATGTCATGCGGATATCTTCCACAGAGAAGAAATTTAAATTTCCTTCAGCACCTCTCTTGAGGCACGGTGGGTGTATTATTGTTATTTTTTAAAGATTATTGTTAGGGCTTTTTGGCCTTTATTTGATAGCACAGTGGATAAACTAGAAAAGGGAAAGACAGGGGGCAGCATACAGCAAAGGGCCCAAACCTGGGCCACCACGGCAACGACTCAGCCCTGGTATATACCAGGTTAGTTACCAGGGCACTCAATGTATTATTTTTAAAAAAAGTTATCAATAAGATCTTTAAGAGTCCAACATGAGCCAAAGCCACTGTAAAATGTTCATTTGTAATTCATTAACACAGCACTAGATGGCGTGTTAAGACAAATGTTGGATGCTACTGCTGCTCTGTCTGATCTCGACCTGGATGAGCATCTCTAAATACAGACAGCATGACATGACATGTGGTCAGTTCACTGGTCCACTGATAGAGTAAGGTCAAATCACTGGATGTGTATTTAATCAATAGATGGCATAACAAATAGAGCAATCCTTTAGAAAATCCTCTCTGTAGGGAGAACTACAGGACGGAAATTGATTTCATTTATGTTGGAAGATATTTTTCACTTTTCACAAGCCCCAGTAAAGCCATTATTCTGGCTGGAGAGCCACTGAAACCCCACAGGCGAGCATCGCCTTCTAATTTTAGATAGACTGATTGTGAAATTGCAGAGAGGACGAAGTGACAGCTGCCTGGTTGAGTGAGTTATTGTGCTGTTAGGAGAAGTCAACTCTGAAAGTTTGGCTGTGATTGAAGTGCTCTATTAATTGACACGCAGAGGGAAGTTTTGTCTCCGTGAACTGTGCTTAGCACTGCTCCTTTGTTGTTATTTTTTTTATTGCAATATTGCAGTGCTGTTTGTCAGCCCAAACTTTGACAAGAAACCTGCGAGGATGGCCAATTAATTTGATTTTTCTGGGAGCTAATTTGCAATTCTGCATTTACCCCAGAGTTGTTGAACATGAGGATCAGGAGGGAGGCTGAAAGAGCGAAATGGAGAGCTAATGAATAATTCCTCCCTTTTTTCTGAACGTCACACACACACACACACACACACACACACACACACACACACACACACACCAACACACATACACACACACACTTCCGCTCCAGTCATTATACCAAAGGAAGAATGTACAGCAGCACAGGAGGTGTTTGATGCTGGGAGCTCAGGTATGTTTTAAGCCCATATTAAACAGCAGCACTCAGGTGTAATTGACTAATAGGTCCTGTGGGACAGGAGCTACTGTATGAAACAGGAAGAGAGGAGAGGATGTTTTTTTGTTTTTATTTTTTTGTGTAAAATAATCATCACTCACACCTTACATCTCAACACTGCTGCTGACGTGCAGTGTTTGCATTCAGGTGAGAGTTTCAAATGAAATATTTCTGTATAAACTGTTGGCGTGTGGTAGTGCCACCTTTAGTAATCATATGCGTTAGAGGACGTACATTTTTATCATGAAAACAATGAGTTGATTATCAGTTTCACAGTATAAATGGCTTTGCCGTCTGTATTTTGGTAATTATCATATAGATAGAAAGCAGGTGGAAATTATGTTTCAATTCCGTGTGAATTATCATGCATACATTTTATTTTTCACACATACTGTATAATCGTCTTCCTCTTCTGGGGTGGCATCAGCTGCTAATGAGTATTTTCCATCCTGCAGTTCACAGGTATTGTCAATAACGGCATCATCAGTTGTTAATAATGGTGTTGATTGGGAGAAATATATTGTAGCTCACAGCCAACGTCCGCATATTACTGTGGCATGTTTGTTTTATTATGCCTTGCGGTCAAAGACAAATTTTCACTGAGAAATAATTGTGAAAAAAAACATCTCAAATAATGTGAATAATTTGGAAAATATCAAATAATTTTTACAAAATTGCTATATCATGTATATCATCATACTGGAGACTTGAGATCTCTCTTGTTGCACCATTTTACTGGTCTGATGTCCCAAAGTTCCTTGAGGATGCTGGCTTATTATTACCACTGTTTTCACAACTTGGTTAACAAGCTTTTGAATCTATGAACAAGAACAAAATATAAAGAGATGTGTTTCATTTAAATAAAAACAAGTCAAATATTTTGTGCCTTATGTGCTCACTAATCTTAACCTAAATTATATGCAGTTTGCATAACATGTAGTAACAGTATATGTGGTGTCCATCAGTTTTCACAAGAATATACAGTATATATAGTTTATATGACCAAGGCCAAAAATATTACACAGTAATTGTTCATCATGTTGAGAAAAGAGGACTGAAGAGTGCCGAGATTTCAGATTGTGCAGACTAAAGCATTTATAGTTTCTCGTTAAATGAATGAGAACATACATTTTTTTTACCAAGAATGCATGTAGGCACAAAACAGAGACCCAATTCCAGTCCACCCCCTACATCCTCTCCCTACCCACTTCACTCCGTCTGCGCATTCGCGTGGGAGTGGAAGTGGGTTATAAAACCCTCCAACAGCGAGCCTGCATCAATGCCGGCTTAACCAGCTGCCTTTACTGACGACGTGTAACACCATTTTGTGTTCGCCATGGAACATACTCCAATGTCAGTTCTGTGCGACTACTGGTACAAATATTTACTGGAAACTGCTCAAACCAATACACTTTGTTGTCACAGACATTATCAACTTAAAGTAAATGCACTGTTTTTAGGATCAAATACCCCTGTGTAGTCTTGAAAGCATAAACATTATTATTATTATTTACCCCTATCAGCAGCTATAACCTCATAATTTATTATATCTTCAACTGTGCAATAATTCAGCTGTGCAATAATCTGGTTTACTCTTTAACATTGCATTTATTTATACAGCATTTATTTAGACTATTCTTGCATTTTATTTATGCTTGCATTTATGTTATTTCCATAGATCCTATTTTTCAGCATTATTCTTTGCACTGTTTTTATGTACTGTATATTTCTTTTTTAATGATTTCTCTCTCTCTCTCTTATACAGTATATATACTGTATATATATATTCTAGAATGGGAGCACAGCATAACTATATTTTCCCACGGGAATCAATAAAATACTTCTGATTTTGATATTTATATCTAGTTTCCTTGCCAGAGAGGCAAGTGTGTCCTAAAGTGCCGGCTGTATTTATATCTTCCACCTTAAAGAATGGTGCTTCATTGAGCCGTGAGTATGACCATCAATGGAGTTCACTCCATCAAGGAGTGGGAGGGTGTCAGGACCGGATTGGAACTGGGTCCTTATCTCTGGTAGTGAACCAGACAAAAACCTTTTCTTTACCAGGCGGCAACCTCCTGGTGTGAAAAGAGAAGCCAATGCTGAAGTGCCTTAAACTTGCAGCAGGGGGCGATGCCTCTGGTTGCAAAAACAAGTCTGATTGTATAGAAGTCCATGAGAAAATGAGCCTACCTCTCACTTGATTTATTACCTCAGTAAACATTGTAAACATGAGTTTATGGTCTCAGTCGCTAGTTTCAAGTCTTCTTCAATACAGCATGATGTTCATTTAGTAAGTTATGGATAATTATATTATGGCTTTAGAGTCAAATAGACCATAAAGCAGGGTATGCTTTAGGATGTGGCTACCTTGTGACTGACAGGTCACTAACTCAGTGTTGTCCTGTCTGGGATTTCGTCTTAGATTTGAAACTTCTGAAAGTTAAAAGTTCTTATTCAGCATTCTCTTGTACTTAGCTCCACCGTCTCTCATCACTTCTGGTTTAAAAAGAAAAACAAGATGACAACCGCCAAAAAATGCCAGACTCAAGGCTTCAAATGTCAGTCTACAAACCAGTGGGTGATGTCATGGCGACTGCGTCCACTTCTTCTATACAGTCTATGGTCTGTATACACAGAGCACAGTTCGTATCACACTGCTGTTTTCTCTGCTCACCGCAGTAAGAAGCCAGTTCTCAAGGCCAGACTCATTTTTTTGTTGTCATTACATGAACCTAATACAATATGTAGGCCTTGGGCTCTGCTAGAGTTTGTCAAGTAAATGAGAAGACTAATGGCGCATCTCCTTATCAGTGGTGTTTTTCAATTGTGGTAATATATCTACTGACAGACACTGATGTATCAACTAATTACCGTATTTTAGCCATTAAAAAAAGGAGTGTTTAGACGTTGAGCTCCGTAGTGATTTTCCTTGTGGTTACAGTGTGTGTGTGCCATCTTTGACAGACATGGGTGGTAATTAATTAAATCTATCTAAATAACAGAGTGGATGTTACTGATGTGACGGAAACTGTAAAAAGCACATATTCCTTGTTTTACCTTGAGATGATGATGATGACACACACACACACACACACACACACACACACACACACACACACACACACACTGCTTACATGTGCTTGAAGGTAATTGTTAAAGTAGTCATTAGGGTGCACCTGGAACTCCATATCTGTTCAATTATTATATATCTCATAATATCTTCCTGCCACCCATCGCCTTGTCTCTGTGTCTCTTTTTCTCTTGTCTATTTCTATTTTTGAAATGTAAAAATTCCTGCAGGGGGGTAAAAGAAGAAGCGGGAGAGAGATAGCGAGGGGAGCGTTGGGCATTGGAGAGAAATGTGTTGCATGGCCTGGAGCCTAACGGGTAATAAAGTCATTAATTCAGCTGATTAAGTTGGCCTTTGGGTTAAAGAAAAATCATATCCGTCTCCCTTTGAGATGTGACTGGGGAAGCACAGAAGAGGGAGAAGCCAGCTAATTAGTGCTGAAAAACAGGAGGGGGGCCAGAGAGGGAGATGGGAGATGGAGAGAGAGACAGAAAGAGAAAGAAACTGTTTGCGTGTGTGTGTGTGTGTGTGTGTGTGTGTGTGTGTGTGTGTGGCGTGTAATGGGATGGAGGAGGGGGTGCAGATAGGTGTTTCGACTGAACTACTAATGAGGCATGTTTGGGGTGAGAGAGTGACAAGCTCATCAAAAGCTGCATGCCAGGCGAGCCATTTCTCTCAAAGAGTTTGCCCGGCTACCTTTGAGCCCTGACGCTGCCACTTAATGATGTGAAACAAGAGAGAGAGGGAGAAGTTAGGGTGAAATGTCAGTTTTCTTGCAGTTTAATGAGCTTGTTGTTGGATGCAAGAGAAGAAAGCGGAGGGAAAAGAGCAACAGGAGAAGCCAGCACCCCCCCCCCCCCATCCTCCTATGAGCGATAACGTCACCTTGATGAATGCATTAACTTGTGAAACTCTAGTGTTGTAATGTTCCATAACTATGAGACACAAGCATTTAATTAACCCCCTGAGACCCACAATAGACCTGTTTTTGTCTTTTTTTTTGCGGGGTACAGGGGGTGTTTAGGGAGAGATAGCAGGTCAACAGTAGATGTCACATAGAAGTGGTGTACATCATCTGAAAGCTGGAAACATGAAGATTAATTTGAGATGCAGCTTAGCACTGTGTGTCAGGTTGTTCTAGTCGTAAATCAGAAATAAACATCTAAAAATTTGAAAAAGTGTATGAATTTAGACCATTATGATAGATGTATGACTATAACTTGCCCCAAACTGCATGTGATTATCATAAACTGGGCATGTCTGTAAAGGGCAGACTCGTGAGTACCCATAGAACCCATTTGACCCCTTTGAAAATGGCCATGACAGTTATTTAGTCTTGTTACTGACAAGCTAGTATGATCACTTGTGGTCGCTATTGGCTGGTTAAGAAGAGAGAGGACGCAGCAGTGAGGTATGACGGCATAAAGCAGCCAACAAAATATTTTTTTTTTCAAAAATTGTGAATCACCACAAGCACGAGAGATCCTCGAGCAGACAGTCATGAATCAGCACAAAAAATATTAGGCTGATGGGTCCAGTAGTTTCCGAGATTCGCTGTGGACAGACAGATGCACACACACACATATACACACATACACGGCTGAACGCATGATCTCCCCACAGGCTTATGCCCGGCAGAGATGATAAGTCTGTTCCATTCATTACTGGGTTTTTGTGATTACAATGGAATTTTATTTACTTATCTTTATTAAAGATTATGACATGTACAAGCAAAGCACTAGAAGGCAAGTAGACTTGTGACTGAAAAGTTGCTGGTTGAAACCCTGGACCAGCAGCATACATCTAGGTAGGAAAAGTGTCTGTTAGCCAGTTGGGTGCAGCTCTAAAAGCCAGAGACATTCAAACCGCTGAGTCAGAACCTCATGATGAAAAATCAGGAGCCTAATGCTGGGTCAACACTACATGAGAATCAAGCCCATTTTGGGCCCAGTTTCCTTTGTGTTTACGATGAGATATACTGTTTTGTGGGGGGAATCCTGAGCACAGTGGATGACGCAGTCATGTACGAAATAACAATAGCCAATAGAGAACCAAGCTGACGGACAAACACCGCCGTCATGGTAGCCATGGCTAATGCATGAGCTTATGCAAAACACTATAAGTAAAAGTAGTGGTAAGATGGAGCTCAGAAACAGAGGACCAACTTGTTGATTTGTGGCAGCAGCACAAATAAGTATTTAACGTGTCACCATGACTTCGTCCATCCTTCATGAATTTTCAGTACAAAGTAAAAACTAACATCACTAATTCTTCCTGCCCCTCATCAGCCAAATTTGTTTACACTAAAGTCACGTTTGATTGTGAGAGATTTCGCAAGATTTTTTAGAAGTCGGGACTCTTGTTGTTCATGAATGAAAATGTATGGTGTCTGTTTTGACCAACCAAACACTTTCATGTTTTCATGTTTTTACGTTACTTGAAGGCTACTTCCTCCTCATCCTTTCACAAGTGAGCCGCTGACCCCTGCATGACTTCAGTCCAGCTCTGAGTTGTTTTGTGTTGTGTGCATGGAGCAGCAGGGATACAGGGCTGCACTGTGAGTCAAGCCTTTAATACTGAACTGGATTAAACTGCATGAGGAAGGAAGTGATTCCTAATGGAACAAATGATGATGCCTTAAAAAGTGGGATTATTCCAAGTCTTTTATCTCTGCGTGACTCATTTAGCAATTACTGCTGATTATGTGCTACTGTACGAATAGTTTTATACTTTGAAAACAATGTGGACTTATGAAAGAGGGAAATGTATGAGGGTACCAATGAGATTTTATGTATTCTACCACTGTGACTGAGGTCCACAGTGCCTATAGATGCATTATCTGTGTAACACATTCAGAAGAAAATGTCTTATTTCCAATACATGAGGAATTCAGAGAGAGTGCAGTGAAATAATCCAAATATTTGTTGGTATTTTGGTTTTGGTATTTAAATGGGAGTGGACAAAATATTAAATGTAAGTGCATTACTAATTACAGCTTAAATGTGCATTCGTTTTTTTCTAATGTCTTCAGTGGCATTTAATGGCGATATTTCTAGACCACTAAACTTTTTAAATCACACCTTAGGTTTTCAAAATTTAGACTTTACAGAGCAATGTTAAAAGTGTGGCACACATGTTTTATCATTTTCTACAAACAGTAAGTTTAAAGGGGCCCTTTTATGCTCCACTTCCAGCTCTATATTTTAATTGTGGGAGCAATGAGGAGCTATGCATGATTCAAAAAAAAATCTTTATTTATCTTATATTGGCTCTTTATGCAGGCTCTTGGGTCAACCTGTCAGAAACAAGCTGTAGCTCATTGGCCAAAGCTCCAGAGCAGCTCATAATGCTTGTGAGCGACGCCATGGCAGCATGTCTTGGCTGATTGCATGCGCTCTCCATATATACATATGCACAACACCGTTACTGGCGTGGAGGCGAAGCAAAAGGAAACTGAAGCAAAAGAAAATTGCCCTCCAATGCCAACAGGAACAGAATCATTCTGCTCTACTGAATGTCAGCATGCTCAGTTTTGTTGGATGCTGTCACCGGTGACAACCTACCCTGTGTGTCTTCAACTGCATGAAAATTTTACTCCTCACTGGGACAGAGGTGTGCTGGAGACCTTCTTCAGGATCCCGAAGATAAACTGGAAAACACAACCAAGACCAGTAGCGGGATTTTGTCCTTTGATTTATCTAATTTAATGGCCAATGAGCTGCTACATGATCATGATCATCCCTTAGCCATAATCATGTGTTTATTATTATAACCATGATGGCAGGGCTCCCCATTCCTTATGGTAGGAGTAAGCATTTTTGTGCCTAAACCCAACCAGACCTTAACCATAACATTGGCACAGATTTATTTTCCAACAGTGATTTGTAACAGCTTTGGAAGGCACTGACGGGACGTGTCCACAGGCTCCATACTTTCCACACTTCCCATTCACTGTCTATGTGAGCAGCTGTGCAATGAATTCTGGTAGCATGGCGGCATGATGCGAGAGACAGACCGTCACGTTGCCTGCTCCTCATTTGCATAAAGTTGAGGTCTAGGCTACTTTATGCAAATGACAGGCATTCAATGTGACTTGCCGCTTCTGGAAACTCTCAAAAAACATTTAAACTAAGCCTTGTTGATTCAAAATAAAGACAGATTCAGCGACAGCGATTTCTCGCATCACATGCATTCAGAAACACATTTCGGTGAACTATTTTAATGATATAAGTGAAGAAAGTTTCCAAATGAGCCGCCATGTTGGTTCCGGTTTGAAAGATTGGAGCAGCAGCGCACAACGGAAAGCTTTCGTGCAATCTGGTACCGAATACCCCTGTGGACATGAATCATTACGAACGCTGTTGTCCTGCCAATGGGGCTGTCAGATAAGAAAATCATCATTCTGGAAGGACCTACTAGTTGGTTTGGAGGGCTTGTCTGGACATACCAACGATAAGTCTCTTTGCTTCTTTCATCCTTTTGGTTTCCTTCATTGTGAAATATCATAGCCCAACCTTGTTGGAAAGTGACGTCAGGTGCGGTATCGTGACGTCACCTTACATGCTCTGTGTTTACTGAGGATCAGGTTGTTAGGCACCTCACACAATGAGGAGCTGCCAATATGCAAAGCTGCCCAGTGTAGCTTTAATGTCCTATAGCAGGAGAACATAAGGACTTCCTTGGGTTAGCATCCTGTCTGCTGCCTGGGTACATCTGGTCCCATGGCAAGCACAGAGAGACTCCTTTGTCAGCATCTACAAAGGCAGAGAAGGAGAGAGGAAAGAGAGAAAGAGGGACTCTGCTGGCCTTCTTTTTAAACCAGCTCAAAGGGCTCTCTCTTCTGGAGTCCATTAGAATAGCAGAGTGTCTTCTTCAGTTGCTGTGAGGGACAAACAAATGTGCTCTGTGGCGGCTGCCAAATAACCTTGGCCACTGCTATTGAAATGGTGGTCAATCAAAAGAAAGGGAGAGAGATTTGGAGGAGAGAAAGCTGTGAAGCAGCAGAGGGGAGCGATTGCAACGGTGAAAGAGGAATAAATAAAGAAACCGAAAGAGGGAAAAGGCCAGGATGAAAGAAATAGAAAATTAAAGTTAACGGTGAAGAAGAAAGCAATATATGAACTATTTGGAAGGAAAGTCAAATTGAGTGAAATTTGATCATCACAAAAACAAATCAAGGTGAGGGTCAAGGGTCAAACACTTCCTCTTAAAAAACCTTAATGTTAGAACCAGCTGCAGGTGTCAGCAGTTCATTTTGTCAGCTTTTTTTTAGTGTGGCAAATGTCCTTAGTTAGTTAGTTTTTCATGATATTTAATCAACCTATTCCTTATTTTTTTAGTCAGTTTTTGGTTGACCTTAGTAAAAGAAAATCCAAACTAGTTTAGATGAGCTATACTATACTATACTATACTATATAGTATATACTATATACTACATACTATAACATGCTATACTATACTGTCAACGGAAATGATTTTTTTTTTTTAAACAACATTTTAGTCTTGTCTTTTTTAGACAACAATATTGCATGTTGATCTCATCACAGTTAGTGTTTAATTACATCGGTGGCAACCTCACCGCTAGATGCTGCCAAATCCTACACACTGCACCTTTAACAGTGTAATGGCTTCTCCGAAATGTTGACTGTCATAAAGGGGCAGACAGCTTAAACTGCTAACACTATGTGGGTTTGTGTTAAAAGGGGGAAACAGACAAAATTAAACAGACTAAAGCTGGACATACACTGTACGATTTTAGAAATGTACGGCCTGTGGATGGCCAACCAAAATTTCTGACGTGCCAGAAATTCATCCAACTGTCCAATGGGTCCTCGGTACACTGTACAGCAAACGAGACCAAACGAAGCTGAAATTCAGTCTGACTCTAAAATGACCCATGCAGTTCAAAATTCGGGCCAGAATGGGATAAAATCATACAGTGTATTCCCAGGTTAAGAGAAAAGGAGAGATGGATGTGTGGAATCTAAATGGAAAGCAGTGGCGCTAGGCGGCTAACAGGTGATGATGCTAGTGAGGGACCAGAGATTTGTCAGTCTCAATAAAGGGTCAAACCAGCAGGGACAGAGAAGCTCCCTGTGGTCCTGTTTTCTGAGACAGAGAGAGAGACATAGGAGAGACAGCGAGAGAGAGAGAGAGAGAGAGAGAGAGAGAGAGAGAGAGAGAGAGAGAGAAAGGGAGTACCGGCCCAGAAGATCAATAGATGCCCTGAAAGAAGTTCCAGCAGACATTGGCATCAGAGGAGCATCAGTTGATCTGAACCTGTAATGGAAGCCTTAAAAGGATTGGCTGCAGAATAAAGAGACAGATGGAGAAAGAAAGAGAGACAGGAAACATAGATGGAACGGAAAGAAGCAGTCGAGTTAAGAGTAACAAAAAAAAAGCTGGGATTGCTGAAGGAAGTGTTCTGTACCATCCACCTTCCCTCCACTCGCCCGCCTCCCTGCCCCGTGGCAGAGGGGAAGAAATGAAAAAAAAAAAAAAAAAAAAAAAACGTTAATGGATGAAAGCTTTCAAATTAACCTGTTACGGCAAAGTTGTTTTGCTCGGCCCGGTTTATATCCTCCTCAGCATCCCTGTAAGAGTTTACTACGGCAATTAGGGATTTATATTTTCAGGGGAGTTTTAATGCCATTTCAAAGGAAGAATTAATTAACAGTCAGCTTTAGCGCTTTTACACCAATTTCACACACCTTCAGTGACAGTAATTGCTTCGGGGTTATATGAGAAATATTCAAAGTACAATATCTTGCCATGTAATTAAAAAGGAATCTATTTTAGTATGCGGGTATGCAAACATTCTTTTGTGGCAGATGTTTGTTCTGAGTATTTATTTATGTGTAGAAAAGCACTGACCTCTGATTCCTGATCACCAATACAGAGACAAATCAGTCATTTTTAATCCGGTTGTTTTCTTGAAGCAGCATCTGCTCAAATAAACAACGTACAGTCAATTATGATCTATTATATGATCATAACAAGTGATGATCCCGTATACTCCCTCTATGTGAATGAAATCTTTGTAAATGCAAAAAAATATTGTTCTAGTGCATGTATGTGGTGTCAATCTTCTCATTTAACTCTCCGCTATCCCTTTAAAGGCCCCGTATCGTATTTTATATTTCTACTAGAACATGTTTACAGACTGTAATGTTAAAAAAAACTTTATTTTCCTCATACTGTCAGCCTGAATATGCATGTATTTACACTTTGTCTGAAACGCTCCGTTTTAGCACATTTCAATGGAATTGCAATGGAAGTACATTGCTAGGCAACAGCTTGGATCCATGTTTACTTCCTGTGAGCTGATGTCATCCACATATGCTGCAACCTCAACTAATGGTGCCTTCAAATGGGGTGATGTTTACCGTGTTAACGAGATGGGCAGTCGTGTACATGATATGCGTGGCGTTCAAGTGTTTAGCTCGTGAAGAACACCGCTGCTAAGCAACGGCAACGTTAACGTTACTGTCCGAGTCGAGAGGCCGCAGACGTTAACTATTTAGCAAGGTAGCAAGTGGGTAACATAATGCAGGAAACGCAAAGACATAATGACAGAGGAGAAAGATGAGGTCGTTGAGAATATCAACATTTTCCTCAGACGTATTATGAAATTATCAAGAAAAACAATATATGACTAAAATGACAATATACTGTACAATATTAACTTCTAATGCACCGATAAATGTACTTCCATGGGCTCCACCATTTCTCCCAACGCCAACAAACACGTCACAAGTTGTGAACTCAGAGATTTCAGAAACTTTCCACTTACGAGGTCATGAATACGACACGAGGGGGGCGTTCATATGGGCCCAACTCATACACACGGTAAAAAACACTGCTTTTGAAAGCACCATGAACTGGGACACATTTACAGTCTTCACGTTTAAAACTGTGAAATAGTCTAAATATTGTAGATTTGTGACATTACTTAGGGACAGAAATCCTGACAGCTTTTTTCAAAGGCACAATTTCTGAATATGGGGTGTGTCTGTTTCTCTATGGACTGAGTGTTTCCATACTTTCACAGATTTATACGGGACTTAAACTTACTTTATAATAAGAAAGACATGAAAATCTCACAATATCAGTCCTTTTAAGCAAGGACATCCAGCTTCTCAAAGAAGCATACGTGTTTAAAATATCAGTGGATCTCCTGCTTACATACAGTAAGTCTGACAGGAATTATTATATTGTAATAAAGCACCAGACATGTGATGCTATATCTAACATCTTAAAGCCTAATTATAACAAAATAATCTCATTTCTTATCATAAATCTTTACAGAACTCCCAACCTTTATCCATCTTTTAGGTTATCATCTTTCCTTCTCTTGGCCCTGTGTTTGGAGACAGTTAATAGGACATTTTTTTCTGATCATCCCTGTAGAATCCAATTACAGCACTGTTTGGAGATCAGCGAGATTACAGTGTATCTGAGAAAAACAATCAGAGCCTATCTGATTCCCAGCTTTAGCAGGAGACACGTCCCTGTAATGAAGTCTCGTATTTCTCGTCTTTCTCTCCATCTCTTTTCCTTCCTTTATCTCCTTATACCTCCATCTTTCTCTCTTCTTTCCTCTCTTATTTTGTCTTTCCATGTCTCCCTCTGTCCTTTCTTCCTCCTCTCCCTTTTTATTCTCTCAGCTGCACACCAAACACATCCCTCTACCTCTCCTCTCCGTCACATTGTTTTGCCACCGGGGATTACTGCGGCAGGCCTGAAGGTGGTGCACATACACAAGAGAGCAGAGTGTGGTGGAGCAGGCGTTTTTTGTTTTTTTTTTTTCACCTAAATAATGAAAATATCACAGGAGACCCGGTGGGTGGCAATGACCTTTGGAGAGCGCTGCATTTTCGCCTCGCTTGCTCGCTCTTTCGTAAAATGCGCGGCCACCCGTCTCACCCACCCCCGTCCTCCGCCCCTGGGCAATGTGGCTCAGCAACTGCAACGCATTGAGAGCTTGTAGATCCATACCACTGTGTAAATAATTTATCGCAGACTGAAAAGGGGAACAGGACGGAGAGCAATGCTGTGCAAAGAAATGATGATGATGATGGAGTTGGAAGAGAGAGCAAGTCACTGGGAAGATAATGTGTCATAAATGTCAATAAAGTCTCAGTAAACTTTGAAATCTGAAACCCATATTGTCTCCTTTTACCTTTTTTTCAATCCTCTGTTTATCCAAAATGCTAAAAGTCAAATGCTCCTCATCAAAAATATGGCAGCAGCTTGAGGTACATAACATGACATCGCATCACTCCTGACTGCTGCTCCATAAACGGTGAACAGATGAATGCATTATTGGCACCATTATGTTAAAATGTCAGCGTGTCTCTGCGCCATACAAAAGGAAGTATCCCAGCACGTCCTGTCAGCTCTCCTGCAGGTAATGAATTATATCCACAGTTCAGATATGTCACCGGGGTGGCAGGATATACAGCATATACTGATCCATGTTTATGTTCTTTTGTGTATCTGATCATCTTTCACTCAGTCTTTTCCATCTTTTGTCTTCTTGACTTGTATACAGAGCAGATTTGAGTGATTTTAAAGATTTTAAGATATTTTCATATATTATAAATCAAAAACCAACCTGAAAGACTTGATGGATGTCAGATGTGACAACAATAAGTCCAAACTGACTGATACGTTCAGTTTGAGTGTTTTCCAGGCCGGAAATGTACATTTAAAAAAAAAAAATGATACCATGGTGGTTTGCATATTATCCGATCCACATTTATTCGTAAAGCACATTTAAAAACAACAAAAGATGACCGAAGTGCTGTACAATTTAACATAAAAACAATACAATAAAACACTGAGATCAATTTAAAACCAATAGGACATTAAAATAATAAAAACGTTAAGACCAATAGGAAAGGAAAAACAATTTAAAAAGGCAGCTCTCATGCTGAGCCAAAAGACAGGGAATAAAAGTACATTTTGAGGTTTGGTTATGAACTAGTTATCATTGTTGCACCAGTTAAATCACTACTGTTTCATTCTTGCACCAATTATAAAGAAAAATTAATATGAAATAGAGACACAGACAAATTAAACTGGGTATAGAAATATCTAAAATAAAACTATGCAGATATAGAAAGACGAGTCCAAATGCAAAGGTATTTACTTTAGACAAATGTAAAAAAAAAATCAAATATACAAGCAAATTTGGGATTTTTTTTTGTTTTTTTTTTTGGTACTTTTACTTAAAGAAAGAGTAAATTGCTTGTCAACTCAGTTGCTAATTAAATTTTAGCCCTAAACTAAACGATAACTTTCATTTACTTTTGATGTTTCAGACATTATTAAGTAAGGGAGCAATATGAGTATATCCAAAGCTGAAATAAAACGCCATTGTGCTCTTTCAAACTGCAGGACCTCGTGCACAGTATGACCTTTTTTATCATTAAAACCACTTCATTTTAGTAATGCTAATGAATCATCGCTGTGCCTGTAATCTGTTTCAATCCAATTTGTCATAATCCTATTCCATGCAGTCTGTTTGTGGCCAACCTCCGTGACCTATAGAGATTGATTGCCATATTGATGCCCAGCTCTTCTCTGCTGATCAATGTGTTGTACTGTTGATCAGCAACAAAGGTCAGAGGTGGAGGATGGTCATCAGTGAGAGCTGAAAAAACATTTTGACTTGACAAGATTTCCACTCTTCTTCTTTTCCTCTTTAGAAAAAGACATAACATATTTGTAATTTGGTAATATTTTAAATGCTTCTTCAATTTCATCAACTGCAAAAACATTGAATTTCCCTTTTGAAAGCAGCCCACTGTGAGAAACGTAATTCGTAACCACATCATAACTGTATCACCCAAATCAAAAAAGACAGAAATTTTAAAGAAAATACAGACTTTAATTCCGTGTCCACAATCCCATCCTGACTGCACAGCAACATATATTGTGTGATGCTGTATCCCTGGGTAGTTATCCTCCATTACTATGTAATGATATTCATGAGCTGGGCCCGCCATACGGCTGTGTGAGTGTTGTATGTGTTTCATGCTATAGATCCAGCCAGCGTCTCCTCGGGGCCATTTGGCTGAGGCCTAATGACCGAGGCCGAGCTAATCCCCCGGAGGAACACACGCTGCACTCTCCTTTGTGGGTGAAAGGCTCTGATGAGGCCTTTGAAGGAATGTCACAGTGGTGTCTCACTGTATGTCGCCTCTGGCTCACCCTTACCCTGTCCACACACACACCCACACACACACACACACACACACACACACACACGGCATGCCCTGCAGACATATAGGCTGAAATGCACACAAATGTGGAGGTGAACATCTCTCTGTCTGTATTTGCATCTGCACACATTCATAGTTGAACACACACACACACACACACACACACACACACACACACACACACACACACACACAGTGGGGCCCTCACAGTAGGGGCCGCAGTAATAGGCACCCTGCCATCTGGAGACCCTGTCCAGGGGGCCGTAAACAATAGAGCCCACTCAATATGGCAGAAGACATCATCAGACATGAATATGTGTGTGTGTGTGTGTGTGTGTGTGTTAATATAACAGCAGACGTCACCCCTTCCCCACCTAAACCGATGCTTTCCTACCTCCTGCACCCAGGTACTGCTGCTCCTCATAAGACAATAGGCGCATCCATTCCAAATAATGTAGAAACTCATGTATTCAACTGGACAATGTGTCGGTCTTTGAAACATGTGCATGTTTTCTGTGTGTGTGTATAAAATGTACAGACGATAACATCTTTCTGAGGATCATTTCATTTAAAAGGACCCCCTTCCCTTGGTGAATAGGGTAAAAACATATAAGCATGAAACTTGCTCAGTTCATTGGTTAAATTAAGACCATTATTTTTTGTAATGCAAGTTTTCTGAGATTTTAGGTTTAAAAGGCCAGATATCTGAACACTAGATAAAGCCATATTCTTGTTTCATTTTGTTTTTCACATTAGAGTCAACGGTTTTTACAGAGGGAATTATGAATTTCTCTTTGTATCACTCCATAAATGAAAAAATAATGTCAACAGCCATAAAAAAAAAATCAATTTCCACCATGTTTTTAGGAATAAAATGTTAAAAATAAATAAATGAAATGTTGCATAAATCAGGCTATTAATGATATATGAGCAAACCCCTCTGTGAAAACCTCGAGAATATAGATAGGGATGAAGATGGAAAGTTTGGTGGATGTAAGTGCTACTAAAGTGGAGATTCCTGACTCAGAGCAAAAGACTCATTTTGAGAAAATGGCCTTTAAAACACTAGAGGTAAATGGGGAAAAATGTTAATTAGTAGTCACCATGAAACTTCCCCAGTTGATTATTTACATTAAGACAATTATTTTTTGAACTACAAGTTTTCTGAAATGTTTAGATATGCAAAGAAGACATTATCTAATTATCTAAGTTTTGGTGACTTTAGGAGAAATCTATAAATTCAAATAGACAAGGTAATAAAATAAACACCGTGTGTATTTTTTTCTGATTGACCAGTGCATGAAAAACAATATTTTTGCCCTGGGCTCAATCGATTTAAAGCATATTCTGTTTATTTCTGCTGTTTTCACGAGTTTGTTACAGTCTGTTTTCATGTCTGATATGGATCCACTGAGGAGTGCTGCACTTACAAGCATGCTAACCACTAATTGGAACAAAAGAAGCCTATTACAGGAGACCAGCACTGAAGAGAGCCAGATGCAGACTCAATCAGTTCTACATGGAAAAACACCAAGTCTATGTCGCTCGGCTTTGGTCTAATATGGATATTTGGCAAGTTCCTTATTGTTCAAATTCTATATACTGTACTGTAATTTGTATATTTCTAAAACAAGTAAACACAGTATTTCATGTGATTTTTTTTTTTTCTTATCAGATCTGATGTTTAATTTCCCAAGTGCCACATTCAACCGCGCAATAATACGGCTGTGGCTGTTATCTGCTATGTCTCGACATCTCGATACATTCAAAAACGGCAGCATCCCTTTGTAATTTCAGAAATCAGAGAGGGATCTTTTGGTGATTTTCTTTAAGGTGCAGAATACTAATAACCATTTATCCCTTTGTCCCTATTCCATATATGAAAAATAATTGTCATAACCAAACCCCCCCTTCCCCCAGGCCTTTTATGAAAATCAGATCTAGAGAGCGCCTAATTAGGCGTGATTCACGGTAAAAGAAGGGGAAAGAGAGGAATGTGAATAAATTGAGACCAGGAGGAGGAGAGAAAGGAGCGACAGACTGGTGATTAATGTGAAGGCTGTGATGCACGTCAACGGGGAGACGAATGAAAGGAACAGGAGAGATTTTTCTTTGAAGAGGAAAAGAGGACAAAATCTGGTTGAACCAGTACATACAGTCCCCTATTACCCCCCACCATTTTAGCTTGCGACCCCTATAAAAATACTACCTGTACCTTTTACCTGAATAATCTATAGACTTGCAAATGTTAAATCATATTAGTTTAAAAACAGTCAGGCACATATCAGGACATTATTCAGATTTTGAGTAAACATTATTTTTCTCATCTATTGAATAAACATTTTTTTTTTCCTGTGACCATTTGGAGGGGTCCTAACCCCAAGATTTGGACCCACTGATCCAAACCATAGGATGTATTATGAAATTTACAGCATCCCACAAACCAGGAAACCAAATGTACAAACGTGGGCTGGTAACATATGAAACTAGAAAACATAAAGAATCCATCGGTACCAATCATGTCGTACTAGCATGGCGGGAAGGAGGTTAAATGACGCTCCAAACTTGCGCTAAATTTTTAAAAAGGATAAAAGGATAAAATTGGCATTGCCATTTTCAAAACTGTGCTTGACCTCTGACCTCAAAAATATGTGAAAGAAAATGGGTTCTCTGGGTACCGACCAGTCTCCCCTTTACAGACAAGCCCACTTTATGATAATCACATGCAGTTTGGATCAAGTCATAGTCAAGTCAGCACACTGACACACTGACAGCTGTTGTTACCTGTTGGGCTGCAGTTTACCATGTTATGATTTGAGCATATCATTTATGCTAAATGCAGAACCTGTGAAGGTTTCTGTACGATATTTGTCACTGTTTTGTGTTGTTAATTGATTTACAATAATAAATATATACATACATTTACATAAAATAAATATATTTGCCCACTCCTGTGTTGATAAGTATTAAATATTTGAATAAACTCCCTTTAAGGTACATTTTGAACAGATAAAAAATGTGTGATTAATTTGCAATTAAATGTATATTTTATTCATATCTACTTTTACTGTGCAGCACATCATCTGAAGAAACAGGATGCAGAGCATACAGGAAAGACTAAATAAAATGTATCAGCATTACAAGCTGCATCCGAGGATTAACCGATAGCCTTACTGGCAAGTTTCTTATGAGCATTAATGGACTAACTGGCCATGCTGGGAGCTGCTGGCTGACCAGATGAATACTTAATGACTGTAAATGCCTGGGTTGGGTGTGTGAGTGCACTGCTTGATTTCCAACCTGGGATTGGCTTTCTGTTGCCCCATCTGGGCCCACTGAATTACAGTCATCCAGTAACTAAGCTGCTGTGGTATGGACTGACTGAGCAGCTGACTGGCTGGTTTGCTGGCTGGCTGCAGCTCCTTCAGTAATCAGCAGCGCCGCTGCTCCAGTTTGGCTGCAGTAGCTGCTAATTGATGGAGGAAACGCAGGAGTCCTCTCCCCTACCACTAATGGGAGTCTCTCTCTTTCTCTGTCTGATTCATCTCATTATAAGGGAAATGTTCACGTTGCACATGAAGGTACTTGAACCATTGTTTCCCCTGAAAAAGCGTGAGCTCCAGATTTAGCCTTTTGAGACATTTTGCTAGTGTAGAAATTGTCTTGTGAGTCATTTATAAATGACAGATGTACTGATGACTATTAAGCCCATGTTGTAACATTATATCCCAGTGGCAGGGTGGAAATTGGTTGGACTGGGAAACACCTTGGTGGGCTGGTAAATGCTGTTAGTTGAGCCTACAGAAGAGTGTTGTATTTTCAGTCTGTAATATTCATTGTTTAGATTTTAAGCAAGTCTACAGTCGGGGAGTAAACAAGGTGGTACAGTCCAACTTGACCTGACATGTCAAGAGATAGGGACTACTCCGCTGAATTTCAAGTCTTTGAAAAAAAACAAAGAAAAGATAACCAGGGAATGAGGAAAAGAAACTCAACGTTGGAACCGGATGCTGTTGCTGATATGTGGTGTGCAAATTATCAAACATTTTTTAAATAGAGTAGACTATCTTGTGTTATTCTTTAATTGTTAGAAGTCCAGTTGAATCATAAATACCATGACATTACACAAGGGTGACCAGATCCCAGCAAACCAAATGTGGGACAAAGAGTATGTTTTGTGTGGGACAATGTAGGACTCGTAACCAAGGCTGAGAGTTGGTCTACATGCTGAGATAATGTCCACCTGACTTAAATCATAAGCATTTCTATTCTGCCCCTTATCTTGTACCATCTCTATGCTTTATCCAAATGCATCCATAGGTTGCCACGTCTCTTTTTGAGCTTCTTGTGAGACACTATGACACAATACTCCCGCCGTGTCAAACTGAAAAATAATAAATTTCACCACCTAAATCTGCATAGTTTGTGACTTGAAATTGAAATTTGTCCATTGGGCGTAGCGTAGCAAAGATGGTGCTTGATCCACGTGTGCACAGTTTGACAGCAAACAATCTGTCCTGCAGTGGTTTGACTTTTGAAAACTAGAGCCAATGAAAATGTGGGACATCATCTCAATATGTGGGGTGTGGGACAAGGGATAAAAATCCTGTGCAGTCCTTCGTAAAGTGGGACACCTGGTGACCCTACATTACACGGACATTGTGTTTGTGATGAGGATGCATTTTAGCCTTTCAGTGTGTCATTTGTACACCACGCAAACATCTGCAGTTAGGTTCAGGCAAGAAAGCCATGTAGTTAAGTTTAGGAAAAACATCATCGTTGGGCTTAAAATATGTACGTAAACTAAGTAAAACACGTTCGGAAACAACGTACCACAACTATGGCAAACACGTCACAAACATGAATAACAAGACATGACAATCTTCATGCGATAACTGTCACTAACATAACTTACAAAACATCGGTCAGCACTGGTCTCCTGGTTAAAAGTCTGGTCACTAACTCTTACAGTCTTAGCATTTATACACAGATACATTTACAATGCAGTCAGCGCAGGATATTTGGTGTACAAATGACACGCCGATATCAAGAAAGGCTTACTTATTGCACTCTAAATGCCTTGTACGTTATCATGGCATTTATACAACATTTTGTGTGAACGGGCTGGGTATATATATATATATGGTATAGGGGACTGAGAATCTGGGTACATGGAGCCATAATGTAGTGTACTGTGGTGGTAGAAAGTAAATCTAATATCTGCTTCTTCACTACATGTCGTTACCCCATTAAGCATTTATAGGCAAACATGTAATAAATGGTTTATAACACACAATGTCATTGCAAGTGTTTATTAACCTATTGTGGAGGCTGGTGTATAAACAGACAATGACATTAGGGTTGTTAATCACGATTTATTGCACTTTTTCTATTTTTTTTAACTTGTAGAAAATGTACCTTAAAGAGAGATTTGTCATATCACAAAGTGGGCATGTCTGTAAAGACGAGACTGGTGGGTACCCACAGGACCATTTTTTATTCACATATCTTGAGGTCAAAGGTCAAGCGACCCCTTTGAAAATGGTCATGACAGTTTTTCCTCAACAAAATTAGGCTTGACTTTGGAGTTTTATCTAACCTCCTTTTTGACATACTAGGCTCGTCATGGTAGGAGCCACTGGGTTCCTTTGGTTTCATACAATACCAGTATCTTCACTCGAGTTTTTAACCCCCCCCCCCCCCCTTTTAAAAAATTTTGACAGCCCTACAATAAACCAGAAAAAATATATAATATCTATCTGGGGGAAGTTATAATTGTTAAAACTGTTCATTAATAAATGCTTAAATCTGCTTACATCAACATTTTAGTGTTTTAAACCATTTATTAAATGTTTATAGAGTGCTCGTAGTTACTAAATAAAGGTAAAGTGTTTTTTTGATTGATTGAGTGATTTTTTTTAACGAATTAACGTTGTAAGAAAATGTCCAAAATAATTAATATAGTGATATTATGTTTTATGATACTGGATTGATTCTTAAAAGCACTATAGAGTTTTCATTAATAGTTTTAATGCAAAGATTAACTCAGTCAATACTTTATTTCACTTGCAAAGAGATGCACCCTCAGTGTATGAGCCCTCTCAAAGCAGAGCTATGATGTTGGATGTTACAGGGACTGTGATAAATGTAAATGCAGATCCACTGTTCTGACTGCATAATTTAAGATGTTATGCACATACAATACAACTTTACACAGTACAGCTTTATTTATAAAGCACTTTAAAACAACGGCATTGACCAAAGTGCTGTACACATTTAAAATAAAATTAAAACACATAAAAGAATCAAGGCAAAATAAAACAAATAAAACGGTAAAGGACTATTAAAAACAAGCCTCAAACTGAGTTAAAAAGGTAAAAGCAATAAAACAGAGCAAAGTAAAATAAATAAATAAATAATATTAAATAGAATAAGATAAAAGCATCACTATGCTACTGGGTATTAAAAGCCATCCTATAAAAGCCATCTATATATCTATCTATCTATCTATATATATATATATATATATATATATATATATATATATATATATATATATATATATATATATATATATATATAGATGGCTTTTATAGGATGGCTTTTAATACCCAGTAGCATGGTGATGTAATATAATATTTTCCTAAAAGTAAATTTAAATCCTAATATGGCTTTGCTTACAGTATCTCAGTATATCACAATACATTGAATCGTAACTCCTCTATCACGATACATATCATATTGCCAGATTTTTGCCAAAACATGCTTCCATCCCTGTAACAGATAGTGTCTGATTGTCTTATTGCTACATCCTGTCAGGTTGTCTAGTGATGACTCAAAATGAAGCACAATTTTCAGTCTTGCGATTTAAAATGTTATGAACTAGATTTGATCTTTATATGCATCCTTTTATTTGAACAAAGCAGTCCACACTCTTTCTCTTCCTCTACAGTATTTTGGGGTCACATCCGCTGCTGCTTGCCCTGCATACCCACAATGCCTCTGTTTTCTCTGATTAGCAGCAGACTTCAGCCACGTGCGTTCGTTAGAAGTGCGCCTCCTCTGCCGTCAACTCCGGGGAGTGATCAGTGTTCCTTTTCTAGGTCACTGGTTATGCGATGCGCCGAGCCACTGGGAGCCACTCTCCTATCCTCCCTCCGCAGGAGAAGCCAGCCACGTCTCCAATTAAACCTCCCTCCATCAGCTACACCCATCCGCCATCAGATCTGGAGCAGTCATCTTGCATTCAGACGTCTTCCCTCACACTCTGTACCCAAAGTCCCTGAAGATGCCGGGGAGAGACAAGGAAAGATTGTTTCCTGATTGCCGGCAAGAGGAAAAAGGGGGAAGGTTTTTGAAATATTTAACGGCGAAGCGGTCTCGCTGGAACAAGGAGGTTTTGTTTTGTTTTATATTTGATGGTGGTAAACTTCTGAGGTACACAGGTCTTCCATTTAGATCACAGAGATGTCAAAGTCAATGACAATTTACCGTGACTCCACGCATGACTTTTTCAAGGCTGCTGCAACTTGGGAAAGACGAGGGAATGTTTACATGGCAGCTGCTCATGAGGGAGACGGCTAATTTATGCAGCCAGTTACTGTTTAATTCAAAGGATCAGAGCTTTCTAACTTATATAAACTGTGGATCAGGTTTCATTTTATATAAATTTTCGTTTTGCAGACAATAGAGCTATCATATAGTCCACTAAATCATTCCGTAATAATGACACATTAAGATTGGCTGTCAATAGATTAAAATATTTAAAAGCAATTAAATGTATGATTGTCCATAGTTAATTATGATTAATCACAACTAGTGTGACTAGATTTCGTTGATTTTCTACTTTCATATGATGCCAATATCAATATTCTTCCTGGGGTCCAAAAACACACTTACAATGTGACAGGACAAGACAAAAACACACACACAGAATAATATAACATTACAGAATAAAACAGCATAAGACTGAACACAGACACAAGACAAGGTCCTGACAATGAGAAAATATTTGAAATAGTCTGTTATACTCCCTCAGCTATTGCAAATCATATCATACATCCTTCAGGAAGTAAATAGCCTACATGAAAATTAGCCCTTTTCATAGTATATTATATTCACATACAATTTGTTCAGAACTCAAATTAATGTTCATATTTTTTCAATTTTTTTCAAATTTTACTGTTTTCTTGTGCAATATGTCTGCATTTTCAGTTCATGCATAGCTCGGTACATGACAATTTGTTAAACTTCATTAGTCCTTGCTTTTGGTAATGTGAACTTTCCTTCAGTAGCATCCATCCATCTTCATCCGCTTATCCCGTTAGGGGTCGAGGGGGAGCCGATCCCAGCTGGCATCGGGCGAAGGCAGGGTTCACCCTGGACAGGCCGCCAGTCCATCGCAGGGCTGACACATACGCTCACATTCACACCTGCATGTCTTTGGACTGTGAGAGGAAGCCGGAGCACCGGAGAAAACCCATCACACCACATCCAAACTCCACACAGAAGAGCCCCAAGCTGGATTCGATGTCTTGTCTTATCTTGCGAAGCCCCTCCTCCCGTCTTGGCTGCACTGGCCAACCTCAGCTGGTTGGTTGACGAGGGAGGTTCGTCAGCTCGATTGAGCTCACCTGGGCCTTCTCATTGTTTTCTGTCTCTTCCTACAGCCACATCTACACATCCATGCACTACATTCATTTTATGGAATGACTGATCTTCATTTTATGTTAGTTTGTCATAACCTGGTTCGTGGGCCATGACAAAAACGGGAATGGACACAAAATGTCAAAAGGGCATGCAGACTGGGGCTGATAAGCAGGAGACACCAGCTAGTTAGCTAATATAAATAAAATAAATAAAAACATAAATAAATTCATGCATTTTTATAATTAATATAAATAAATAAAAGACAAAATGCAAAACTAAATGGAAAACTAAACAAATCAATGTAAAAAAATAAGAAATAAATGAATGGGAAAAAATAAACAGAAATAAATAAATAAATAATGATAAATAAATAAGTAAATATAGGAATTAAAACAAAGATAAATACATAAAGAGGCAACTGAATACAGAAATATCAATGTCACAATTTATTAATTACTCAATGGCTACATTTATTTTTAATATTATTTTTTACAATAATTAATGACATTTATTTATTTGATTTATTTATGTTGGATTTTGGCAGGTTCAGTCCTCTAGCACTGTGCTCCAGTGTTACGTATTGCATCAGACAAAATAACCTTGAGTTTTGATTTACAATACTCTCATTTTCTGCACTTGTGTGTACTGTATAAACAATAGCTATTTATTAAAGAGAAGAGGACTATATTCCTCTATCCATAAATACTCAGACGATTCATAAAAGTGTCAGTTGGAGGACCCAAGGGCAGTTCGTTTCTATTAATGCTGAGGTGTGTCTGTGTGCTAATCAGGGCGACACACAATGGTTTCCCAATGTGTGAGCTCAAAGGAGAAAGTTTGCCACCGACAGCACAAAGTCCCGAGGCTTTGTCAGACACTGTTGAGTCGACTCATTGGAGTGTAGGTAGTTTGAGGGAATTGAAGCTGAGTAAACATCTGAAGCCTTTCTAAAATGAATAACAATTAGGTGATTTAGAAAAAAAAGTGTCCCACTCCAAATGGTGTGTAGGAGAGACATCTGTTTCTGCAGGTTAGCTGAGGTGAATACAGCAGGATTGAGACTAAACTCCCTGATGGAACAATGGAGCTGTCGACATTCTTGTTTCACAACTTTCTCAGGGCCTGGCTGTGTGCATGGGGTTGCTTTTACACCTATTACAGTGCTTAGTGATACAGTGATAACACTATAACGCTAAACAGACACTCAGATGATCAGTGATGCCGGTGCTACCAGGTGTTTGATTCTCAGGAGCTGAACTTTACAAAAAAGCTGATGTTCTGTACTTAAACAAGTCTAAGAAATCTGCAAGTAACAATGCAAGAGAAATTTTCAACCTGTTTCCAATAGAAATGAAGGATTTCATGAATAAAGTGAAATTGTTCTTCCTTCTGGAGAAGCAGTCTCCCTCTCAAGATTATCAGATATTACTACTATTTCTACAAAATTACATTAAAAAGTCCAAAGTTCCACCTTGACCAGCAATGCTGTTGCTTACACGGTAATGCATGCGGTAATAATAATCCAGTAATATATCATATAAATAATAAAACACTGAAAAGGTTATATCCGTCTTTCAAATTCAGTCAGTGTAGCTGCTTATTAGAAATATCTCAACATGGTTTCATGTTATTCGGAGGAATAAAAAGAAAAAAATGCACCCACACACAAGTGAACCCATAAACACAAGGTACATTTTAACAGTATTGGAGACCTTAAAGAATTCCTGCATGGCACCGCATGTGATAGCTGCGCTATAAACAGCCTGAAACCACGTCTCCCCTATTAGAGAAGCTGTACGGCTGCAGCAGCAGCAGCAGAGATGAAGGGCCATCAGGGGAATTCATCCCTCCATCCAGCCATCCTTCCAACACTACTGGGGGGAGGCTGCTTTTACTAGCAGCCTCTAAGGCAAGAGCAGGGGCTTCACATCTAAATATTAATAATGCCTCAGTGGTGCACCCATTTATAAAAAGAAAGACAAAAAAAATCAAGAGGGGACAAGACAGGGTGCAAGAGCAGAATCTAATTAAAAGCTGGCTAATAACCTCAGCATTCTGTTATCATCCAGATGTGACGGCCTCGGCCACGACGGCCCGGCCGTCCATTAAGGAGGAAAAGAAACTCAGGAGTGCCCCACGTCACATGCTGATTGGACTGAAATTGAGAGCAATCTTTCATTTATAAACACATATAGTATAGTATGCATAGAATTATCTGAGCAGGCTCTGATTCATTTAGAAGCAGGTGATTTTTTTTTCCCCATTTTATGCCCTATGTATTATGCTAATAAGATATGCCCGTATCTGTCATTTACCAGGAGTGGTTTGCCTTTGTATGTGTGTGTGTGTGATATATGCACATGCACGTGAGCACTTTCATGTGAGTGAAGGTGTGTTTTTGTGCTGTGTGTATGATGGTTGCATACCCAGTTTCAGTCTTGTTTTTGGGCCATTGATAATTCCTCCATTTACTAACTGGAAAATAGCTAATTAAAACCCACTTCAACTAACAGGCTGTCTGGGACAACGTTAATGTCGCTGTGTGCTAATGCCTGCTTGCCATTTCCGCTCCCGTACACCATAATCAGTGACTGTTTCCCACCTCCCCACGCTGCACATAATGATTTGGATGGAGGGAATACTGCACTGTAAGTACATACAGTAATACGGACTCCATTGCCACTAAATATCATCATGCTATTGCCTGCTATTTGAGCCACTCTCCAATGCATCGGCCCAATATTGTTTCTTTAGTCTTGTTTCTTCTAATGACTCCCTGCTGTTTAAAAGGCATTGTTCAGAGAAACATGGCAGAAAGCTGCTGCATACCGCACAGCGTTTCTGATCAACCGCTTTAAACAAGTAAACTTCTCACAGGTAATAATATTAATAGAGTTAAGACAGGCAGCATTCATGATAAAACATCTGTTTGAAATGAAATACTCTGGTGTTTTATGTGCCATTTCATGTTAAATGTGAGGGAGGAAAACGTCAAGTCAGTCAACATCATTTGTTGTAAAGATGTAATAGTATATGCCTCAAATTAAATGGCAGACCATTTATCTAAATGATAACTAAGTCAAATTTTCTAGAAACCTGAAACGTGATTTTATTCCAGCTATCATAATCCCACCCCTACCTCCCAGATAGAGTCTAAATATTTTTAATTTGGATTTTTTCCTGTTTTATTTATTCAGTTCAGTGTGTCTGTATGTTTCATGTCTCAGCATGAAGGTCTGTTTCAAAGGCAGGAATAACATTTTGGAGGAGAACTAAATCAGTAATTGATGCACTGCATGTATCTGAATAGATTTCTTAAAATAGTAGAATCAGCATTATAGAAACCCACCATGCACAATTTCATTTTTTAAATTGTAAAACTTTTCCTAAAGTGGTTAAAACCCTCAAATTCCCAGAACAGCCCTGATTATAATCCCTTTATGGTCATAGTTTCATTACAGACACAGATACTATTCAGATGGAGATTCGATGATGATATATTTCCCATATATCCCACTGAATGAGGAAATGGTCAACTTGTTGCTATCATATAATGTGTATTTACAGTGAACATTTCCTGTATAGACAACTGTATAACTGTGAACCTTTTACTGAGAGAAACATATGGTGCCTCACTAATTTCCTTAAGAGAATACAGTATTTTAGGTCCCATCTCCATAAAATCAAGCTGGATTCCAGTCTGATTAAGCTCAGGAAATTGAAATTCTTCATTAAAAACCACCACATGAACATACACGAATGCAACTGCTCGGAGAATAGATAATTTGTTTGAAAAGTCAGGTATTGTTTTCCCTGTTATCGTGGCTCGGCCCCCAGAGGCTGTGAGAGGAAATGCACAGAGCCTGCGCTGCTTTTGTTAATTAAAGCTGTCAATCAGCTCCTTCGGTTTTTTTTTGTTGTTGTTTTTGTTTTTCTCTCTCTGGATCCATTTGTGTCACTCTGATCAAAGCCGCGATGAAAAAAGAAGCCCATTTCTTCAAGTAAACAACAGGAATATTTCATGTCTTTTTAATGCAAGACTGTTTAATGCAAACTTTTGGTGTGTTCAAAGTTTTTTTTTCCTTCTTCTCTGCGTTATTGCATCTTCATCTTTTATTCATCTCTTTTCTCAGTAGGTTCAGACACAGCAAAAACATTTGGGTTCATTACACAGTAACACAAAGGAATATTGTTTCCTCGACTTGAGATGGAGGAAGTTGTTGAATCTGTGATTTGCGAGATAATGCGCTTCTCTTCCATCCAAAAGTACCTTTAATCCAAATGTTTTGGGTAGAGCTGTCTAGGACTGTCAGTCGATTAAAATATTTAACCATGATTAATCACAAATTACAATTTAATCACACATTTTTTCTGGGCAACGTTTAATCCAGTTCTGACCACTTTTGAATTACATATTGATGACTGTTAAAACATAATTAAATGACATCCTTCACCTCAAATATGCCCCAAATTTGTGTATGACTATCACTCTTCTCCTCTCTATTGAACCCATAAAAACAAGGTACATTTTAACAGTATTGGAGACCTAACTAAATGTGTTCAAAAATCTCTCTATCTATCTATCTATCTATCTATCTATACGTACACAGATGGTTTTGTGGGTTGTGGATCACAGCTTTATATGCATGTGTTTAAATATGTTTAAAATGTTTTTGGGGTGCATTTGTGCTAACATGTAGGTTTGTGTCTATGTAGATGCTGGAGAGACACTGCACATATGTAGCCTATGTATGACTTGTATAATTTGTACTAATCCCATGTGTTTCTTTTGGGTGGTAGTGAAAAATGACCACAACAAAATGGGAGAAAAGGTTGTTTTCAGCATTCACTCCTGGAAGAAATGACTCTGTAGTCAGGGGTATTTATCGCCTCCACACCTGAGTGAATGCACTAATTTCGCCCCTTTTCGAAGGCATGCTATGTGATGTGCACTGAGGTGAATATTTAATAAATAAAACCAATTTTTAATATTCAAAACATACAATTAATATGCTCTCCTCAAAGCCGCTAGACTCCAGTCAGACAGCAGTATTTTCTTTCTTTTTTAAAAAACACTGGACAGAAACAAAATGAATCTAATCAAAACTGTCTTTGTTAGTCTTTCCACTGTTCCAATAATAAGCAACTCTGGCTTTAAGATTTAAAAAAGAAGTTATAACAGGGATCAGAAGTGAATAGGACTCTGATGCACGATGCACTCAGGCAATGTAAAAAGGATCTTGTCTTTACTCAGGCAAAGGTCGGTGCACATATAAGCAACCAAAACAGGCAACCAGAGCCAAAAACAGAAGGAAAAGGCAGGGTCGAAAAACAGGCAGAGATTCATTCACAAAAAGCAGACACTAGGATGAAAATGCTGGAATGAGGGTCACCGGGAAGGACCAACAACGAACGGGCAACATGAGGAAGGGAGGACACACATTATATACTGGTGAGGGAGTGAATAAAGAGACACAGGTGGACACAATCAGGGGCAGGCTGACGATCAGACACAGGTGAAGTGAAGGAAATTAGGTCAGGGGGCGTGGAGACACGCGAGGGCAGAAAGTGATAATAATGAAAATGAAAAGACAAAACAAAACAAAACATGACCTAAGCTCTGGTGGTTGTAACAGAAGTAACCACTGTAACATTTTCACTGTCTACTAAACCTGCTTCTGGTGCCAGCTGGCATGTCAATGACATCGAAATTTACTCTGAGAAAAAAGACCAAACAGAAAGGCATGCTCATCTGCTCGCAGTGGGAAAGAAGTCTTACATCTGCCGCAGAGAGTCAAGCTACAAATGCATAACTCACTGAGTGAGTGACTGAGTGAAGTTTGGTCAAGTGTTGGAGTTTCCTCATCGGCCGTTGCTCTTGAAAATCAAAAAGCAGGGAACTTTTGCTAATGAGCCTGTCCAGTGCGACGTGCCCGGCTCAAAAATCTTGGACAAAGCTGTGAAACTATCCGATCTAGTTCTAAAATAAAATGAGATTCAGCAGTGGCAATCACCTATTTCTCGCTTCAAATGTTTTCAGAAGTAGATTTTAGCGGATTGTTTAGACGGAATAACAGGAAGTTTACGAGCACGACGCCATGATTCCTGTTTGAAACAGCACGCACAAACCAGGGAGCAAGCAGATGCACTCCACGTCACCGCTTAAACGGCCAGTTGAGAGGAGCAGCGTGTCCTTGCTGGATCTGTTGGACATGTACAGCTGGATTTAACATTATAGACACGACCACTGAGTATTTGTGGAACAAATTAGCCACAAATGTACAGAGTGACCATACAAGGTCCAGACATATCCTCGGTTTTGACCGAGTCTTGTCGCAGGTTTGTCCGTGTTTAAAATACATGCATATACATCCTAATTTTGGTGGGAAAATGGTATCACTGACCTTCAGAAGACTTTTATATCCAAATTACAAGGACATCCACAGAATGGTTAGATGTAGACGTTTTTAGTAGTTACTCAAAGAGCAGTCCAGATCCAGATGTCAGGATTGATTGAAAGGACGTAAAATCCATCAAGTGTTGATGGCAGAACGTTTCTGTTGAACTGTCTCCGAGTCCCCAGGAGACTGTCTGTCTGTCCGTCTGTCTGTCTGTCTGTCCGTCTGTCAGGCTGTCTGTCAGGGTCCAGGCCTCAGAAAACCCCAGGGAGCAGCTCGACATGGCTGTTCGATTAGAGAGGGAGAGGAACCCAGCAGGTGAGTGTCTGTGTCTGTGAGTGGAGGTGTGTGAAGGCTAATCTTCCTCCACCAAATCAATTTCAGCGTGCCGAAGCTTTTAGTGATTATCTACCCAACTCTGTCAGTAGAGTTCACATGAGCCCGATCAGACAGCATGTTTGTCCTCATGGTTCCCTCTCATTTCTATACTGGGTATAATAAACGGGAACATAGGAACACACAATTAGAGTAAATTATAAGATATGTCAAAATTTAGTTAGTTAGTTTAGTTTTTCTTACTCAATTAGAAAAATAAAAACATCCACACAGTCCACTCCTTTTTATCTATTTTTGTACAAATATTCATGAATGCTGTTATCTCATTACAATGGAGTAAACAGATATGCAAAGAAGTAATAATCTCAACCTGGTAAAAAGAAAAAAAAAGGGGCTCAGAAATGGCAGTATTTTTAAGGAAATCAAGTTTTACACAGGAGCAATATCATCCTGACTGGAAACCCTACAAAAAATACTCATGTTTATGTTGTGAAGTATACTTAAGTAAAGTATACGTTATGTAGTAAGTATACTAATGGGAATGTACTTATACTATACTTGTGTGTGTACAAGGGTTTAATACTTCTTGGGAATAAATTGGCCCATTTTTAGTATACTTTTTAGTATAGTAAATAGTAAACCTTGAGTACACAACTACACCTACGTTTTATTTTGTACTGCAACTCTACTATAAGTATACTGCAATTACACTTGTATATACTTGTAACCCACTTTTTTAGCAGAGATGGTCACTCGAGTCTGCGACTTGGACTTGGCACAGTGACTTGACTTGGAAAAATTACTTGTGAGCATCTCTGCCTTTTAGT
The DNA here is from genome assembly GCA_947000775.1 of Pterois miles. NCBI lineage: Eukaryota > Metazoa > Chordata > Actinopteri > Perciformes > Scorpaenidae > Pterois > Pterois miles. The sequence goes on along the minus strand of CAMQGK010000568.1, from coordinate 2,887,919 downwards.
TTATGAAAGTACACTTTTATAACTTATAGTACTTCGCCAATGATTTACGTATTACATTAAGAGACTGGCTCCTTTTCCTTTTTGACTTGACTTCTGTGATGATAAGAAATAAATTTAGTTTTTCTCTCAAACCTCCACAATGAACAGAGAATCCAAAAATTTAGAAAATTCTTGATGAATTGAGATAAATTCATATCAAATCATCCGTTTATAAACTCTCAACCACTTTAATAAGCTACTCTATATATCTAAACCTTTCTGTAGGCTTATAAGGCAAAAATACTTAATCATACTTTTCTTAAGTATATGTTGATCAAAAGATTAAGTACAAGTATAAGCCAAGTATACTTTTCTGTATACATGCTATAAGCTAAGTTTACTTAAGTATATCTCTGATAAGTACATAAACACTTATTTTAAGTTTGAACTAAGTATACTAATGGCACACCTGAATACACTTGTTTGGTAAGGGGTGGCATTATTTAACTGTGGATGTGTACTGTATCATGTTGTATATATTTATTATAGATCTGTTGTTTTCTTCTCTTTTTAGGGGCCTTTTTAACATCTTTCGGGGTCAACCAAGAAACACAAAAAAGATTAAATTAAATTACTGCTGAGGTTTTAAGATTATATCAGGACAATTTTATCAAAAAGGAAAAGAATGCTGACATTTGCAGTACTCTCGGCGGACAATGAGATGATTTCCACAACTTGTTAAGAAATGTGTGAAACAGCTGGCCGATTCAAATTGCTCTTTTAAAATCCAATGTCAAGAAGGAACGGACAATACATGCACCTAATGTCACTTGCACTGTGCGTCAAATGACTATACTGAAGGCATTCTTTCAGCCTCCTGATAAATGTGAACGTTTGCAGTGCTGCAGCAGAGATAAGGATTGAGAAATGGCTGCGAGTGAGAATCTGCGATGAGGGGAAAAGGCCAGAGAAATGCCAACTCAGGCTTCTGTCTCTGAGTGTCTGATTGTTCAGCGAGACCCTTTTCTAAGAGTCTGCCAGGGCCGCTCTGAATGGATGCCAATTATCACGCCCAACAATGTTTCTTAACAATACTTTAACGATGTGCCGTTTGTTGAAAAGCCACTAAGCTCTCAGGAGTTAATTGGTTTTTAAAAAGCAATATAAAATCCCATCGCAATAATCAGTTCTCATGGACTCTTTTCTCTCTCCCATCAAACAAAGCTGCTAATTGTTTTAAGACCGAGTGTGAGCGTTTCATGTGAAATTACCTTGAGTCTGTGTCATAATATACACAGCTTGGGCGTTTGGCAGCAGAGAGGCGAGATGGATTTCTGCTTTTTTACACGTACTTTCATTGTTTACACAGAGAAAGAGACGACAACAGCTGTGCTTCTGGGAGAAAGTTAGTACATAATAAGGGACCATATGAAAATTATTTCAGTGTGGACGGCAGCGAAACATATGGTTCAGTTTTTGCAACACTCTCCCCACATAAAAAAAACCTCAAAATAATATAACAGAGTTGAACTACTACAGGGCTGCATGGTGGTGCAGTGGTTAGCGCTGTCGCCTCACGGGTTCAAATCCGGCTTGGGGCTCGTCTGTGTGGCGTTTGCATGTTCTCCCCATGTTAGTGTGCTTTTTCTCCAGGTTCTCTAGCTTCCTCCCGCAGTCCAAAGACGTGCAGGTTAATTGTTGACTCTAAATTGCCTTCACGTGGTAATGTGAGCGTGAATGGTTGTCTGTCGCTGTTTCAGCCCTGCGATTGTCAAGGGTGTTCCCCCGCCTTCGCCAAATGTCAGCTGGGATCGGCTCTAGCCTCCCCATGACCCTGACCAGGAGAGGCAGTTATGGATAACAAATGAATGAATGAATGAACTGGTACTTAATCTACACGCTTCTTGTGCTGTGAGGTATGTTAAGAGTGAAGTATGTTTTTACATCCCAGATCGGCTTGAAAGTCCATCCTGGCAGCACCACGCCACTGCTAATGCATGAGCTTATGCAAAATGTGAAGTATAAAATATTAAGATGGAGCTCAGAAAGAGAGGACCAGATTGTTGATTTGTGGCAACAAGTGTTTATTTAACTTGTCTCCATGACTTTATTTATCCTTCATGAATCTTCAGTACAAAGTAAAAACTAACATGACTAACTCTTCCAGCCATCATTGTATTTGTTTCCACTAAAGCCACATTTGATTGTGAGAGATGTTATGAGATTTTTGTTTTATTTTTTTGGTCAGGACTCTTGTTGTTAATGAATGAATCTTAGCGTGTGCTGTGCTTGTCTGATTGCTGCTCACCACAAAATACAGAAATAAAATTGTTAAATTTAACGTGACATGTTTTGTGTGGGGTACCTCACATTTCTTTTTGAAAAAATGATTTGAAAAATCTTTTACTGTGGGCCAGACTTAAGTTAAATAAAGAATTTAAAATGGTGTACTACTTTAAAGTTAATGATGTAAATGGAACAATAAAGTTTCACTAATAGTTTGGAGAAAGAGCCAGTAACTGAACGGTTGTTACCACCGACGTCAGTTATTTGCAGCTCAAGGGAAGGTTTGAAATAAAGTACAGATCTGGGATGAGAAAATAAAAACCCTCTCGATGTTGGACCTCTCTTTTGTATGTTCCAGAAAGTTGCAAGCTAAGATAAAAGACAAACATATTCATAAAAATAAAAAAATACTCTTTCACTCTCACTATAAATATTAAACATACTGTAGATCAAACTTTGGCGTTCACCTCGATGACCAGACTTGGTGCAAAGTTTTGTACAATGCCCGATCAACACCCGATCAAATAAAACATAAACTGCATGTGACTGCTGACTTAGGTCGTAAATATGATGATTCGCGTTCTGCTGTGTGCCGGTTGCGCCAAAAACAACCTGGCACTTATTTCCATTTTTTGTGGTCACATCCATTGATCACAACATTCTGGTCTCCTGTTCAAATAGAGACTGATAAACATCAAAATAATAATGGATCCACAACTATGTATTCTATATATACTATGAGGCTGACAGCTTCTGGTCGGTTGGTCAATAATCCTCATTGGTTGGGCAATCGCTGGTGTTTCTTTCATAAAGAGGAAAAAAAACATTACCGGCACATCACTACTTGACATCCTTTGAGTGTAAATATAACAGATTTGGCTTGTTTCAACATTTGGTCTAACAAATAACCTAATCATTATATTTATAATATAAATGCAGGTGCTAAGACAGCTTTTTGGCTCATTCTATTTGTGAAAATCAATCAATTTTTGACAGGTGCACATGTTATTATTTAAGTATAAAACATTTAGGTTAAAATAATTTAATTTGCTGCAAATATTTTTTGGTTAATTTATGTTTCATTTCGGCTACCAGGTATGTTATATGCCACTTGCCTTGATGTACAAGCCAAACATGCCAAAAAAACATGTTTGGGTACATTAAAGTACTCTCAGTTTGTGCTTACAAGAGAAACTTCAGATGCATTTATGAAAGAATTAGCGGCTTGTGTTTTGGCTGTTTTGAGTGGTGAGCTATAATCTCAATTGGAGAAAATTAATCTTACTGTTCCAACAGCTGTATACAAAGGATGTGTATTTAATATGATTATATGTGCATGTTGCTCTCTTGTTGTGTGGAAAAATATGTCAGACTAGAAGGAAAAATAAAACCCACCCAGTGAAGGCTGGTCCTTAGAGGCAGAGGACGTCGCTCCTCTAGTTTTGAGAGGCAAGAAAGAGATCAAAATATGAATAAAAAAGTGGTTGAAATAAACCATTACCAAATGTCATAATTTATAAAATGTTTTTAGATTTTTGCAAGCCATTGTTTTACTGCTTAATTTTTCATTTTAGTAGTAGTGGTAGTAGTAGTAGTAGTAGACATAATAATAAAAATAAAATCATTTACATACTGTGCAAAATGCATTCCAGATTAAAAGATTTACAGAATAAAACATTTTGAAAAATCTGAATGCCATCCCTCTAGCCTATATTTAAATGATGAATATGAGAGCACATACTGTATACAGTATCAAGCAGCACTGAGTCCATACATAAAATGAAGGTGTAAGTGCAAAATAAGAGAAATAACTAAATAAAATGACATGACACCTTGAGCTTGTTTTTCTTCTGCCACCACTGAACCCACCCCTTTTGCTGTCCACCTCTCTCCTCCTAATAATTTTTGTACAGTCCCTAACACATTCGACAGCATTACAAATATACTGCAGCATCACTTTTATTTCACAGATAATACTCTAAATCTATATTAAAAGCTGAAAATAAAACACCTGACACATATTCCTAATTTGAAACTGGCACATTTGAACAAAAGCAGGCCCAGTCCTCAGACCATTGATAATGCACATTGAAACAGTGGGAGCCCGAGCCACTGACCTCCATAATAAGCCTTGTTCTGCCATACAATCCCAGTCTGGTGTTAATGCTCATTTCCACTTTAGGGGTGAAGGAGGCTGCAGTGGTGATTGTGTTTCCTGACATGTGACATACAGCGGGTTAAGGGGATACAATAGCTCCATCATGTAAGGAAGACACAGAGACTGGGGGGGAAATATAAAGGACAGAAGTGGGCTCGGCTTCAATGCTCGGCACGTAGCCGTCTTTATATCTCTGAGCCTGATCCTTCTTTTTTTTTTTTTTCTTGTCCTCTGTCCTTCAACAACAGTCCAATTACATTTCTGATGATAATAAAAGTCCTTGCACAAAGCCAAATGCTTGCTGTAGGGGAAGGTAGCTTTGATTTTGTGATGTGTAACATCTCTCAGTCAGCTAGCAATGTCATTTAAAAGGTAACATGTTGAAAATTCGAAGTTATTCTTCTGCAGTAAATCTAAAAAATGAATCAAACACATGAGGCTGAGATTTGCAGTCATTATTCCTGGTTCTCAACAAAGAAAACAATTCTACAACTGCATGAGCCTGAACACAGCAGTAATATTTCAGTTCTTAAAAGCAACATCCACAATCCACAGTGTTTACTAAAATTAAATGTCACACTGAAAGCTGTAGTGCGTTGTTTTTTGTTTTCCTCTTCTTTTTTTTTTTTTTTTTTTTTGAAAAACACAGCAAGCTATATCTTTCTCAGCCTGTGGTCCTTAAAATCAATTCGTCAGATATGAGCAGAATTAGCGCTGGATCAGACCGAATTTAGCCTGATGAAAAGGCGTCTTGTGCCGTCGCCGCAGGAGCGCTGGTGCGTACGGGAGGAGTGAGAAAGAAACAATAGAAAATGCATAATGCTCAGAACAGTGGGATCCCTGCTCCCTCTCCACCTGGGACTCAGTGTGGAGGATCCCCTCTGACCACAGCCCAATTAAATCCTGTCTGCACGCGCACACACCTAAACACACACACACACACACACACACACACACACACATCCACGAGGAATGACCTGCTTCCATCATGAATATGGATGTGCTGGAAGAATGCAAATAAACCTTGGCTGGCTACAGACAGACAGACAGATAGCGAGAGACACAAGCAGACAGACAGTCAGTAGCACAACAAAGAGGTGATAGGAAATGAGAACAAAGGACCAGCCCGGGTTGAAGCAGCACAGATGCCTTCACTTCCAGTTTTGCCACAGCCAGAACCGAAGAGCACCATAAATGACTGAATATTACTGTAATATATGTGTATCTGACATTATTGGTGCTTTTGATACAGTATAGTGTGTTTTTGTCTGCATGTTTATGTGTTCATCTGTTTCACCCACAACAATAAAAAACCATCAGAGCGATAAACTCACAACTCACTCAATCGCCCCCGCCGCCGCCACCACCACCACCACCCTCCTCCCAGTGCCTCTGGATGTCTCGTCATTTAGTGAGACCGAGGCTGAGGGGAAGGCAGAGCCGAAGACGAATGTGATGGCAAATGAATCATTCTAATATGTTTTGCAAATATCTGCTTGCGCTCAGAAAGCGGATCCACTAGTCAGTCAGCGGCGTATATAGACACCATAAATATTAGATGAAGCAGGGGAGAAGGCTGCCCAGAGGACACTGGTGATCCCAGCTTGCAAACACGCTGGAAATAGCTGTGAGAGTACAGGGACCATTAGGGAGCATTCTGGTCCGTTTAACAACTGGTTTTTAAATTGGGCTTTCGTACAGAAGCTGGTTATTGTAATATAAAACAGCCTTAATAAAACCGGGAAACAAATGCTGGCTTTAAATGTAAGAATTCCATATGAGGTAGTGTACGGGGGCGATGCAACAGATTTTCCACAGTGCCTAAATAGAATAAGCAATAAAATGGATGGCCTCATAGATAGTGACATTTAATGCAGGAGAAGTGCCAAGCCAGACGTGGCGTACAGGGGTCTGCTTGTAAATAATTAATCTTTGCTCTTCATGTCTTCTTGTCAGTACAGACGAGGGGCTTGTATCCTGGCAACGCGCCATGGTTCCCACATGCTGCAGGGAGAGAGAGGCCCTCAGGGGGGAGACAATCTTCAACCTGCCTGCAGCAACCACACATACACCCACACACACATAAATACACAAACACACACCCGTGCAGCAGTCTGCTACACACGGGCATGCATGTGTACACTAGGAATGATACTAACTAGATGTTTGCACATGTACATACTAAATACACACACATGCGTGCAAATGTTGGTGCACGTTCACAAAATAATTCATAATTGTATGCACGCAGACACACACACACACACCAGCCAGACAGCATAAGACCAAAATTACCTGTACACATGAAAACATATGCAAGTATTCACGCATGCATGCTGTACATACACAGTAGCCGCTGAGTTGACAGACGATGGCTCTCATTGCACACACACATTCCTCTTGAGTAGGCCTGTTAGGGATGCTCTGATTGGTTGCCTCCAACGCCACACAGCTTCACTAAAGGTCCTGGTTTGCAATCCTCTTTAAGGTCCTGACACATCAAGCTGACAATTTGGGGCCGTTGGTAAACGTCCTTCGGCCTAGATTTGTTGTTGTGTTTTGCATTGTTGGCTCAAGTCTGCGAGTGTTTTGTTGAATTGGTGGCGGAGCTCGCTGTTGAGAGAAATCGCTCTGATTGGTGGTTCAACGTAAACAAATCAGTGCATGAGAAGAAAAACGGAAATGAAGGAAACAAGCTAACGAGTAAAGCCAAGAGGAAAATCACAGAAGACTCTTCTCATTTTTCATCTTCATCTCATCTGATCATTCAACACAGATATTAACATCTGGAAAGCTAAGTGGTGAGTGAGAGTGGTGATAAAATGGTTCCTTTTTGAACGACCACTACAGACTACCGTCACCAGCTGGTAGGGAAAGTTATTTCATCCCACACAGGCGCAGAAAGTACATGCTAACTGGCCGTCAGCTGTAGTCTTTACGGTGTGTTCGGGTGCAACTTATCGGGTAAAACAAAGGTGATGTGAGGCGACACATCACTTGGCCTTCATTGCCGCTAGTTCTCTGATGTCGAGTTGGTGTGCCCCCTGCTTAAGGATGACAATGGGTGTGGGAATATAACTGAGTGGTTTAACTAAAAGTATGCTCTACTTTTGTGTGTTAGTTTAGCATCACTCAACAGATCCAGGCAAACCTTAATCATTTAACAAACTAACATTTTTTGACAAAAAAAATGGAAAGATTTTATAAAAGTGACAAAATTTTAAGGCAAAGTAGTGGACTCCTGTCCACCATGAGGAATAGGTATAATTTAAGTTTGATGATTAGGTGTCTCCCACCACAGTGTTCTCTTGGACCTGAAGATGACCTGTCAAGCACTCCTAATTGCTCGTTAATTGCTAATTGTTTGCAATATTGATTTAGTATTGAGATAGTCATGGCATCCAATGCATTGAAATGTTCTGTGGTCAACAACCTCAGAGCCAAGGACACATGAGGACACTCACCTCACCATGGAGGCTGCTGGTGGATAACCTTTTCATTTGATTAATTAAAACATGGTGTCTTTTGTTAAAGCTCTGGCAGCACATACCGGTGTGTCCATGATAGCACAGGAGAATAACCGTTACATTTAACTGAACATGCTGTTTTGGACCTGCGGTAAAGATTCACTGATTCATGATAAAGGTGTAGTTTGTGCCTGCCGCGGTTCCTACAATAAAACAGGGCTGTGGTCTCTGGGATACTCAAACACAGCTAATTATTGATGATTATTTTTGCCTTCAATGTGAATAATCACCACCCAGGCCAGAGATTTGTACATTAATGCCATAATGAGCCTGGAAATTGGGCACATTAGCACATATCTGCTAAAAGCATGTGACACCCATTTTTCATCCCATTTGCCAGGAGTGCATTCTGCTGCCAGTATGGAGTACTATTAGTTCAGCAATTTCAGGAAAAAAAAAATCATGCATAGTAATTTCAGAGTAATTTCAGGGAAATTTTCTGACAAGTCATGCTACATTTCTTCCATTCTCTTCAGTCGCCTCCTAAACTGCAGCGCTGCCAAAAGGCTTCATGCTTGGTGTTTTTGCTTGCAACACACACACACAAAAGAAAGAAAGACAGAAAAAAAAACGAGTGCACAAACACTCAAACCCACCTGGGCAAAAATGAAAACCCCAGAAACCTTGTTTGTGCAGATTGATTGCGGAGATGTATTTGGCTAATGGAATTACATATATGTGGTGGCCTCAGCCGGTAATACGTGTGTGTGTGTGTGTGGTGTGTGTGTGTGTGTGTGTGTATGTGCCTCCAGGCTGGTGTAGAGCTGACGAAGGCCTTCCCTCTCTGGTGGGTCAGGCTAATTATTATTCTAATGGCCTCTCAGTCAGATGCAAATAGCTCTAATGGCAAAGCTAGAGCTGGGAAGGGAGGAGAGGTGGGGTGAGTTAAGGAAGGAGAGAGGAGAGATGGAAGTGCACAAAATTAGATTTGCATTTTTGTTAGAGAAATATGGGAGTGTTTGTCATGAGAAGGGGGGGCGGGGGGGTTGTGTGTGTGTGTGTGTGTGTGTGTGTGTGTGTGTGTGTGTGTGTGTGTGTGTATACTTGTACAGCTATCTTTGTGAGGACCAGTTTGAGTTGTAGACCTTCAGAGGGAGGTCTTTTTATTAAGGTGTCCTCACTTTGGCCGGTCCCCACTTTGGGACCTAAGGTCTCAGGGTCAGACTTGGTTTTAAAGCCCTCCTCCAGTGTATTTTAACATTTCTATGATATTTCATATTTATTTGAGTCATTTCCTGATAATGTTGATTAGACAGACCTTTTTTTTGTTGACAAATAATGTTGTGGTTGTTGCTAAAATGGGAATATGACATAAATCTGTTTGACTGTCTGTCAGTCTGCCTTTCTAATCAGTTAGCTAGTTAAGTGTAGTTAAGAGTGTAGCTAGCCTAACTTGTTGTTTTCATTTTATTTTTGTTTTCCCCTAGTTTAGTGTGTTTACTTTCTCAACAGCATTTGTATGTGCTGAGAACAGATTCATTCTACACAAAATCCCACCAGCAGAATTAACACAACACACTGTCTCTCACTCACTCTCGTCTTTACAGTCTCCTCCTCCTGGAGATTAATTAACGGAAAGCAGCCGATGCCGTTTTGAAGGTTTGCTGGCCTCCAACAGGTCTGGACAATGGGAGCGCACAACTTTCAGCTCAAGAGAAATAAACGAATGCAGTGCACAGCGCAGCCCGGTGAGATGTTGGCGCTGGAGCTGAGGCAAAACGCCCTGAAACTGCATTTCAAAAGGTGGACCTCTACAACATGTCCATCCATCCTCCGGTGCGCTGTGGCTGGTGTTGCGGAAAATCTGTGTACACTTGGAATTAGTGGTTGTCAAGTATCACAATACTGTGAATCTTTTGCCTTTTTTCTAATAATAATTACTGACATGTAACATCATTTAGATAATAAAACACTGAGGATTTATTATAAAGTTTCTGAAATACAGTATATTCTAATGTACCATCACACAGTGGTGGAATGTAATGAAGTATATTTCCTCAAGTACCCTGAATAATTTTGAGGGATTTCTAACAACGAAGTGAAAAATGTAATGACTTCTGGTTCTATTAACTCCACCTCAACCAGATACAACAGTAAAAGGCTGCTTACACATTGATGCATCAGTGTTAATAATCTAATGTCAGATATGATAGTACATGAGTCAGAGGGGACACTGTTGATAACACATATGTACTTTTACTTAAGTGGGATTTTGAAAGCAAGACTTGTAATGAAGTATTTTTATTTTAATATATGCATTTACTGAAGGATCTCAGTACTTCTTCCATCTCTACCATTTTACTATTATTTTGCATTTTTCTTTTTTAGAGAAGACTTTGTATATTTTCTCCTCCTCAAGCTTCAGTAATCGATACACATGTCGAGCTCATTCCTAATTATGAATTCTATGACTCACTAACACATTATTTCGGTACAATGAATGACAGCCAACAGCAGTGCTGTAATTGTTGGTAGGTGGAGGGCATTGTGGGGAAATGACCTTGCCAGGCTATTAAAGCGGAGAAACACACCAAGGCTGCTCAGAGACAAATAGATGGAGACTGCGTGGTGCAATGTTTCCGTGCCCTCTAATTCCCTCACCATCTCCGAGGTCTGTGAATATCGTAGATCTCTAAGGCCTTCTGCGTGCCAACGCATTGTTGGTCTCACACATGTATTGTGCTATAAGATTAGATCACTGCTGAGGAATGTGAGGGTCCCGTCATTATCATAATAAGACGACAGGGAGAGAAGAAGCTCTGCAACCAAAACACGTGTGGAAGTATTTCAACACAATGACTGAGTCAAGATTTGATTTCAAGCCTGTTGGAAGAAAGGAGATATTTTATTTCAACAACTCACAGGAGGCTGGATTGTGGCATCAGGCACTCTTTGGACAAAAACAGGCTCTCAAGTGAGCATGTTGGGTAAAAGGGAGATCTGAGGAAAAGTTTTTAATCTTTATGTTAAGTTTTGAAGGGTGCAGATTTTACAATTAATCTAAAGAAAGCCAATTTAACTGCCCTTTGGGGTGTCTTATACCCAGATTTTAGTCAATGAATAATAGTGAGGGCTGACTTGAACAAATGCATCTTTATTTATTTCAACAGGTTTGTGTATTTCCTGGTCGAGTTCAAATCACTTCATTTCAAAAGGCTGATGTTTAAAAATGATTATTATGTGAAGAAGGCATGAAAGTGATTAATTTAATTTCACTGTTGGCAATTCTGTCAGTGAACTGATGGCAAATCAGCTCTGCACCTGCATTTTGTCTTTTCATATTTTTTCTAATTTTGGCTGCCTTGAAAAAAAAACATTATTTTGTGTGATTTAATCAAAGGCTGAATTTAAATGAGCGAATGCAGGATTATAAAGCGCACATTGGTGGTCTCTGAAGTAAAGTCCCCATATTCGCCTCTGTGTAAAAACGTGATTCCCAGCAGATTCCCAGTAACCATGGTGAGGTGGAGGATGGGAAGCAGCATTCCTTTAGGAAGCGGGATGGGAGGCTCTCGCCACAGAGAGACGATTGTTTATTCAAGTTTAGGCCCAATAAGGAACAAGATGGAGCTTTTGAAAAGCGGAAGGAAGAGGACATGTAGGGACGAATGGAGAAAGATGGAGAAAAAGAAGAAAAGTTTTCAGAGTAAGAGAAACTGGAGGGAATGACAGCGATAGTGCGTGATTGAGGTAAAGCAAGAGAGTAACTGAATATCAGAGCAGCCAGTTTTGGTTTCACATCAAGTCCTGTCACAGCTTGCCATCCTTAAGTAAAAAGCATATCTCCCTCTGCCAGCTCCTCGCCATTGAACTCTCTGTGGCAGAATTCAAGTCCCCAGGCTGTGACAGCTGTGGGCCCTGAAGTGGCGTTTCCCAGAGAGCCGGCCAAACATTCCTCCCTGCTTTGTGACTCACAATGGGCACAATAACTTCAGCAGCAGCACGGCGTCAGCCGACGAGAGGAAGAGGAGAAGTGGTGGCTTGTTTTCCGAGAGTGTCAATTATCTGGCCGCCTATATTGCTTGCTCTGCTTTTTCTCTCTCTCCCTCTCTCTCCCCCTTTCCTTTCCTTTCTCTCTCCACTTTCCCTTTGACCGCATTGCCACGCATTTGAGAAACATTATATGGTTTGAAATACAACACTTTCCACTTTTGTCATGTGCTTGGCAGCGCTGCCTACGCATTGTGTAGGAGCTTAATTCCCATCCACTCTCTGCTTAAGTGCAGCTCAATTCATCTGGAGAGGATGTTAAGGCTCTGAGAGTTGAAAGAATACTACTAAATGAGTGCTGACAAAGACTACCGCTGCAACAACAGAACCTGCTCTATAGAAAGAGATTTCTTTCGCACTTTTTCTACTGCTTTGACTGGATGTTAGCCAGCGTGCTCACATGTACCCTTCCTCCTCCCAACTTCAGATCACATATCAAGCCAAAACATAATTTCTCACATTATGACTGACTTTGAAATGTCACAATCCATCCCATCAGTGCAGGATACATTACCACACATAAGCAACGACGCGGCATTGATATATAAAAGCCTTCTTTTGCTTATCATCTCTACTCTCTGTTCATATGACCTCCTCAGATGACCCTCACATCTCCATTTGGATATTTAGGCCTCGCCTCATAAAAAAACAACATGGCCTTTTGGGCAGAATCCAGTCTTTATACCTGCAGCATGCTAATTTGTCTCCGGCTAACAGGGCTTTTAGAAAGCACGAGGCAGAGCGCTAGGCAATTTATTAGTCTAATTTAAAATGTCTGTCAGCAAAACGCTATGGGAGGCGATAACTGGCTCCATGATGACAGCTCTGTGAATGGAGAATGTCATGTTATAAAGTGGATACATACAGCCACTGTTTATTATGCTAGGTTTAAGGCACTGACCTGTAGGAGGGGGTTTGTCGTATATACAAATTCATACAGATGTAAAAACACACACACACCAACTGAGTGGATTGATCACTAGAGACCCATTTATTACCAGGGGCACCCTACCCTGAACTACAACTAGTCTCATACACATTGGCTGTCTCTGAAACCACATACAGTACTAGTAGTATGTATTGATTTAGCCAAAATGTAGCATGCAGTATGCAAACAAAAGCAAAACGACATTATGTCAAAAATACCTGGATGTCATATTGATTCAGAAAAAAATTCCAGCATGCTTCAGACGAGTCTACCTCACCTACTGTATCCCACAATGCAAAGCACTGGAACGACATGGTTACAACATCAGCAGCCAAAAACACATGCATGTTTTTTTTTGTTTTTTGTTTTTTACGTTTTTTGTAGCTATTTCATCACTAAATTCACTTCTGAAAATTTTTGAGGCAAGAAATCATCTGTGTCGATTTTCAATATTGAGAGTTTTACAATATTCAATGGCAAGTCGAATTTGTTTTAACGTTTTAGGAATTTAGAAGCTCCACAAACTGCCGTGACAGCTAGCTGGGTCGCCGCCTTGAGAGCCGGGTGATGACGCTCACCGACAGATATGAGCTGTCTGGAGCTCTCTAGAGACCGGCCTGTAGACAAGAGGCTTTTATTTCCTTGTTGACGGATGGTTTGTTTAAATATCACAACACAAATCATTATAAAATTAACAGGAACCTGCGCTTATCTGCATTTTTAGACTTGAAAAGCTCCACAATCGCCCATGGGCGTAGTTTGCTTGAGAGCAGGCCAGTGATGCTCACAGAGCAGCAGAGAGGAGAGAGGAGGAGAAGGAAGAGGAGAGGAGAGAGGAGGGAAGAGGAGGGAAGAGGAGGGAAAGAGCCTCCTCTGACGGGGCCCTGAGATTCCTGCTGAGGCAACACAACCCTTTTTAATATTACTCTGATATCTGGAGGGAGATCAGTCCACTGTTTTAGTTGCTGGAACTGAAAAAACAGTTTGAGTAAATTTTGTTGATAATAAGGTAATGTAATGATTTACATTTACCGTCTCCCATCATATTTTTCAGTGAGCTGTTGGAAGTTGTATTTTTCAATAATATTTTGGTATAGTGGTGGTATGAGTTTTTTTTTTTTTTCAGTGCTGTAAGAGCTTGGTTAAAGACTACAGCCTGGCCATACTGCAAATTATGCCGCTTTTAACCGTTTCATAGTACATACTGCAGAGGAATGCAGTCTGTAGTATGTACTGTATACTGCGTTCCTCCGTAGTACGTAGTAGACAGTTTAGAATACAGCCATCCTCTCCATTTTGTGTGTGTGACTCCACAATACTTCAGTATCACCTTTCTAGCGTTCAACTCTAATTTCTCACTCACTCATCTTTAACTGCTCATCTGGGATCAGGTCGCAGGACCTCTAATTTCTGGTTGCATTTTTATTTCTCTTTGGCAGGCTTGCCTTTGACCTGACTCTGGTTGCAGCTACTGTGTCAGGAGGATGTTATTGCTCTGACAGATCTACCTGGGTAGAATAGCACCCAGAGGACAGACTGGAAAGAGACACAGACATAAGGGAAACAATGTATATTTAGATATTACTATCATCCAGCAAGTGACTTAAGCTGAACCACCTAGCTCTCAGTCCCAGGGCGTCAAATCCTGAGGCTTTGTCACAGCTGTTGGCATTTAGTACTGCCACACATGGCACCCCTTAACACCGGTATGAAATGCACCAGGCGTACCATTAACTGTAATGTAAACCCATCCACGACAACCGTAAATGCTCTGAGAAAGTGCGCTGGCTGTGACTGTGGTGACGTAGATTAAAGAGCTGGCAGGTAGGTGGATGGGTCCAAGAAACACAAGGCTTTAAACCAGGAGGCTGCTGTTTGTGTCCTGTGCGTCATGTTACAATCAGCTGATTGTTTGTGTCCTGTGTTCATAATGTTCAGTTTCATTTTCACTTTAAAATATAGTAATTTTAAGCCCAACCATGTAGTTCTTTCCTAAACCTGACTTTAGTGGTTTTGGCACCAAAGGGCATGACGCCAAAGGGAAATATGTGATGAGCTTTTTGTTGTTTCCGATCACCAGAGTCCCTTTAGAAAACCCCTCATTTTACTGCAGCAGGGTCTGACAGTCTGCCCCGTGCAGTCCTGGTTCTAGTTCTCCTGAGCCTCCCTTCCCTCCAGCGGACACAGCAATATGGCCTGGGCCTCCAGCAGCATGGTGTTGGGGTTGGTTCCCGATGGGAAACTCTCCACCTCCCGCCGGAGCAACAACTGTCATTCAAAGGCTGCAGTGAAGCTGGATTGGAGTCGGAGCTGAAGGAGTTTCTGGTGAACATGAATGACTTTGTCTGTTTTTGAGTGGAACTGGACTCAGTGGCACAGATGACAACCATTAAGAGTAACTATGTAGAAACAGTCAGTCTTCTCGCTGATGGTCTCGTCATATAGAAGCATCAGTATTAAATTGAGACTGTTTCATAACCATTTAAAAGTTCCTCATAGTAACTTTAAGTGACAGTTTGGAGAAAGATATAATCAGTATCCAACTTCCATAGGACTGCAAAAGCAGAGCTGAATGTGCACAACATCTGGCTGCACCACATTCTGGCTGCACTCTGACTCAGTCACAGCTCCAGCACAGTTTCAATGTCCACTGGAAACAATTCAGTAGCGAAGCATCTGTTCTTCAGCATTTATAATATAGTTTATAGTTGCTGACATCTTTTGTGTTTTACAAACATAAATACATGTTTGCAGGTCATTTCGGTGGTAACAGCTGTACTTGAACATAACTGTTTTTCGCGTCTTACTTTCTCTGTCATCACTCATTTTAAGCGTCAGTATAGCAGATATTTACACAGCTTTAGACTTCCCACCAAAGAACCAATCCCCCCAAAAAACCTTTTCACAAGGGAAAAGAAGAAAAATATGGCAGAAACCTCAGGAGGAGCAACAGAGGAGGGATCTCCCTCCCAGGATGGACAGACGTGCAATAGAAGGGATTACTGAGAAACAACATAAAGAAAATACAACGTAGACAATCCATATGACAAAAATGAATACATATAATGTGAGCATATCTGAGATGGTGGATCCAGGAGGATGTCAATCAGCTTCCCAGCTCCTCTCCACACCAAATATACTGAACAAAAATATAAACACTTTTGTTTTTGCTCCCATTTTTTTATGTCAAAGATCTAAGACTTTTTCTTTGGACACAAAAGGTACATAGAAAAAGTCTTAGCTCTTTGACTTCAGCACATAAAAAATGGGAGCAAAAACAAAAGTGTTGCGTTTATATTTTTGTTCAGTGTAGAGCCAGAGCAACATGATATATCTCCCTCCACTTTGCTCCTCAGTAATGCAAAAGTTTCCTCACACATCCTTGAGTCAGAAACACTGCAGAGCAGAAAGAGAGGTGGAAATAACATTTCTATGCTTCAAAAGTATAAATCAAATATAATTATTTTTTAAATGATGCAGTGAGCGTGAGGCCCTGTCTTAACAGTTTTGTGTGTTAAGAGTGTCTGCTACCAGCCTGTTCCTCCCCACTGCCCTGCATTTTCAAACGCTCTCAAGGATGCACCAATGCCGACATGATTGCCCTGCACGGGCATCTGTGTTGGTTATCTGGCCAGGAGTGTGTACATGACAGTGCGTGTGTGTAAGTACACTGTACGCCTGTGTGTAGCTCTACCTTTCAGCTGGTGGGTGGCAGGGCTGAGCAGGACCAGCTGGCCAGCTGTACAGGGCACCACAGTGCCCTCTGACCCCCGGCCGGTGGGGGATCCGGGCCAACGGTGGCACGGCCATAAATCCACGGACATAGAGCATGTGGAGGCATTCAGGAGGCAGACACATCACCTGCTGCCTGCCAGCACGCCGCCTCCCTCACTGCCCTCCTCCACCACAGCGCCTTTGCTCTCTGTCAAGTGCAAATTGTTCCCATGGAAATAGAGAGAAATGCAGTGCTTTTGTTAAACAGGTTTAAAACAATAGAGTTCAGATTGCTGGAGTCAGGCGCTGTTTTCTGGCAATTTTCTACACACTTGTGGTTTATTGACACATTTCAGTCTAATGCTCTAATGATTTATCCATTGTTTGTCCCTCACAGTGAAACCTCAATGACAGAATAAAAAACTAATGATTGACTGGCAACAAATCCATAGGAATGGAAAAAAAAAAAACACAAACAGGAACAAATGAGCAAACAACCCCTATGAGTCACATTTCTATTTGTCAAATGTGTTACATACAAATCCAAGTCTCCACTGACTGGATTTTGATGAAACTTGGGATAATGATGCATTACAACAGCATTCCAGCTCTTTCCAAATCATCCTTATTTCAGACTCTACTGACAGGATTTTTACAAAGCTTGCAGGAACAACACATCTTACCATTTCACTCCAGTCATTTCAAAATGCCATAGAAAACTACAGACTACGAAACAACTTGGTCTGTCAGATTCAAGCAAAAACAAAACACTGAATGCCCAAATGTCAGCTGCCGTGCTCATTACATGACATTTCAGAGAGCACCCCTGAAATGACGAGTCTAATGCTGGTATTTGGAGGAGTAAACAAACACAATGCTGTGTAATTACAGACTTAATTAACTCAAAGTGCTTGACTGAAAGACGGGGACAGAGAGACCAGAGGCAGAGGCGTCCTCCTCTCCACTGATTCCCAGTCAGTACACAGTTTAAAGACAGTCACTCCCTGAATAAAATCCAGCATTTAGGACATTTAGTAGACGTTATTCATTCATTCACACGTATCACTCTCTCAGTCAGTTTAGGTAGAATTAGGTACAATTATTGCAGAATTCAACAGAGCTGACCAGTATATACGAGCAAAGCTGCAAAATGTTTCACTAAATATAACTGCAAAACCTTTGCTGTCAACATATTTAATTTCCTACAATATCTGTTGGCTGTGTTTAGGCATAGCTCTCGGTTTATGCGAACAATTGTGGTCTTTGTTAAATATTAACAAAGTCAACAGTGATCCGAAGCTGAAGGCAGACTGCTTTTTTAAAATATTCAAATAAAACCACAGCCTTCCCTAACCTCAACCAGCAGACTAAAAGTTAACCACATGCCACAAGACATTTTCATGGAGCATAATCCCAAACAGCAATTACATACACTGTCTCCAAAATGTTTTTGGTGAAACCATTAAGAAGTATACACTTACTTGCCAACCCAGGAAACTCCCGGTTATCATTGCCCTCTCCTGGTTTCCTCCTGGTGACACAATTCTCCTGTTTTTCTTCCGATTTATGACAAATGTTCACTTTTAGTTTTTTCCTTTTCATTATTTCAACCTGTTTCTGACACTGAATGGCATGTATAAGCTCTACTGCTTCCACCTGGACGACAACACAGTTACTCTAAATGCTGTTTACTGGCAAAGAGAGAGAAAAATAAAATAACATAAGAAATAATATAACTATAATATAATAATAGTAAAAAAAATATAATGATATATTAGATAATGAACCTATCGTTGTATCATATATTTTACATAATAATAATAACAACAATAACAACAACAATAACAATAATAATAATAATTATTATTATTATTATGACTAAATTATCACACACTCAAAGTAATAACAATAAAAAATAAAACAAACATTAAAACATTTAAAAAGAAAAAAAACACCCATAATGAATTAATGATGCAGGCAGCAACGAATGAGCCCTCACAAGTTCCTTCATGTCAGGGGTATTTGTGGGAAACCAACTTACGTGGCCGGTGACAATGAAACCTGAGTTCTGACAGCTGCCACAAGAGTCTGCAACAAACCAGTCATGCATTATGAAAGGTTACGTACTGTTAAGGGAGTGAAAAACCTTTACTCCCTGCTGGGTTCAGCCTCCCACAAGACTCTGCAACAAACAGATCATAAGTCATGAAAGGGGTGGGGCTAACATCTTGGGATGTGGCTAGGAGTCTAAATTGACGTGTGAATGACCTCAGACCTAGAACGCCGTCATGGCTGAGAAATTTAGAGCAGAAATGACAAAGTATGCTGAAGTTACCACAACTTCCTGTTTTATGGCGAATCACGTCAAATGGCAGCCATGCTATGGCAACGCGCAGCAAAGACTCACAATTTTCACAGTAATGCATCATTAAGGTCTTAGGGTTTTTCTGACCACATTTGAGGTTTATGTGGTCACCCTGCTAGGAGAAGTACATTAAAATAGAAAACATGTCATTTCCTATTGCCAGTAGCTATGAGTATGACTCAGTATTAACATGTAAATGACCTCAGGACTGGACAGTTATCACGCCTCAGAAATCCAGGGCTGATCGGACTGTGTACAGTGGAGCTACAACTTCCTGTTTCATGGCAAAAGGCTCAAAATGGCCACCATGCCATGGTCAGGTCATTGAAACTCACAGTTTTCATTTTCATCCTTGATGTCTTTAGATGGATTTGGAATGGAGATAGAGGTCGTTAAAGTACACAGCCTATAAATCACTGAAAATGGGCTAAAATTGTACATTAAATTCAAAATGGCTGACTTCCAGTTGGCTTTTGGGTATAACTCCAAGAGGCTTTTTTGTGCATCTCCGTGTTACATCTGCCTGCCAAGTTTCATACATATTGGTGAAACCTGAAAGAGAGCCTCAATTTTTCCTACTACTTTCCTAATACTTTCTAGGGGGCGCCAGTGAGCTATTTTGTGACACCCAAGCCTGAGGCCCTTAAAACACTAAATTTTGCACTGTGTGTGCAAAGTTAAACAAATTTTTGAGCATGTAAAGGCTTTCAAAAATATGATTGCGTTGTCGGTACTCGGACCCTAATAAAATTTCTCTAAAAAATAAACGAATCTAGTGTACATAGCATGTACATATACAACAAAACTGCATAATTCTTGAGTATGGACCTTTTTGAGGTCAGATATTCTGACACAGCAGGGAAGGCAGAGGTGTATCCAACAACATTAACGGTGGCTCTGTTCCCTTTAAAGGCCCTGCTGAGCCATTCACTGTATTAATTTCCAACTACAAATGCCAAAATGTCTGCAGTTAAAAAGATCTATTCCTCTGAGTGTTTATTTATATTTTATTTTCTGATGCTTGATTATTAAACTGAACCAAGTCTGAACCCTAAAACAGGCCTTTGAAAAAATGAGGACCGCCTAAAATGTCCTCGCTCTCCAAAAATGTTCGGACTCTGATGGTCTAAACTGGTCCTCACAACATAGATGTATTATACACACAAGTCCAAACACACACACACACACACACACACACACACACACACACACACACACACACACACACACACACACACACACACACACCAGCAGCAGCAGCTACTAAGTCAACAGAGTAGGTGACAAGGAGACGGGCTATTGCCCACTAGCTCAGAGTCATTCAGTCTAGACTCCAGATGTTGGCAGAACATAACCCAGCACACACCTACCCACTCATCCACCTACACACACATACAGTACACACACACACACACACACACACACACACACACACACACACACAGTGAATACAGCAAGCTTCATAAGGCAGCATCCCTGCCAGATGTCACTAAGTGTTGATAGACTCTCACCACTGTTGGAGACCAGTGTGTGTGTGGGAGTGTTTGTATTTGTCTGTGTATACACATTTTTTATGCTACCGTATTAACGCTGCACATTTGGCTGTTTTAAATGTGCTTTCCTGCATGTTTTCTGTGTGTGAGCGTGAGTGTACAGTATGTATAAGGCAGAGCCTGGGAGCAGCTTGAGAACAGTAGCACCACACAGCAGGAGTCGGTGCAGACAGGGCTGCTCTGTTTGACGAGGTGCTAAATGTTTGTTGTTCATCTGAATGTCTAATTTGTTGCCACAACATACGCATGCCTTCAGCTGCTGAGTGATGATTATGAACGGCACACCGTGGAAGACTGTGTTTTGTCATCGCGACGGCTTCAAACTGCAATATTCTCAACTTTGAGCAGCGACACAGCAGGAATCTATGAACTCAATGACAGTGATTGATTGATAGGCCGCTGCTTTGACTCCAAGAGGCACATGTCTGTTTTCATTGAGAAGTATAGTGACATGTCAAACAGTCAGCATCTTCATTTATCATGCACAACGACCAGTGGCAGATTAAGGTGGTCAGGGGTCCCTATAGACTACTCTTTGTGCAGAGCCCCCTTCTCATCATACCATGTGTAAACGTGTGTTAGGAACATAATATGACCACAGGTACACACTTGGAGAGCATACACACACACACACAAACACACACACACACAAACACACACACACACACACACACACACACACACACACACACACACACTGAAATAGCCATTACGGTAAACCTTGAAATATCTAATTTGGGGATTTTATTCAGTAGATCTTGGTCATGGTGTTCTTTCAGCCATTGTGTTTTTTGTTTTTGTGCTTGGTGATCATATTTTCTTTCTGATATATTGCTGTAATTCTGTCCAGTAGCAGTGTCAAATCAGCTGCTTCAGTTTTAAAAATGTTTCTTCAGGGCCAATAGGAGTCAAGGTTGTTATTTTTTGCAAACATGGGGCCCTGAGGCTGCAGCCTAGGCAATGGCTGTCTTCTGTCTAATTGCACTATAGTTTTCATGGGGAGGTGTCTTGTTTTTCAGTATTACTTTCTCCATCTATTACATAGAGAACTAGTTGAATTATTGAGGGATTACCTTTACTATATAAAATATCAGGCACACTATACATACTGTATGTAACCCACTACAACACCACAATTCAGGGTCTGAAAATGGCCAAGAGTTGGCTCAATGTGTCTCAGTTTTGAACACTGATGTAATATTCAGCTCTTGTGCCCTCCTCAAATTTACTACCCTCTGGACACCTTTGCGGCAAAAATGTACACATTCAAAATACTGCAATCAAATATACAAATTTTTGTTGTATAAATCACTTAACCAAAAAATTGCTCAAAACTACCAAACATTAACACTTTAAATGCCAGTTTATTTTATTTGAATTATTATTTATACAAAAAAAATATATAAAAAAATACAAAAAAGGAATTATTTTCCAAATAATAAATACTAGTGGGATGGGGCATTGGTGGTAATTAGAGTCTTTGATATGTTAAAGATTAGCAACAAAATTGATTTGATTGCATTAGTATTTTTTATGTAGTCAGGTAATCCCCTGGTTACCTACTTGGCCAAAAATCCGTCATTGACTTCCTAAAAAAAAAAAAAAAAAAAAATCTGGTTACCTTTTTTTCCCCCAGGGGAAATTAATTTACACTCTGTTAAACTCATACATGGTACATGCAACCTGAAACACACACATACATGCATTAAGGAGAGATCATAGTGAGTCCCCACAACCCCCCCACTTGGGGGTTTGTCCTTCCAGGGGCACCCCGCATCCCAAAGAAACGCACCTCCATTAAAACTTCACACTCTTTTTTGGTCCATGTCGGACAACGACCCCCCTCCCCCCCCCCACCCCCCCCACACCGAGCGACTCCCCCCACAAAACCACATTTTTTAATCTCACTGCCATTACAGTATAAAACCATGCATTCTGTAATGTCAGCATTTCATTTTGAAGAAAAGTAGAGATATTTAATATTTTTACTGTATTCCACCATATTCAGCCATTTTCCTATTGTAGGTCAATGCATGAATTTTTGTATTTATGCCAATTATATTATTGAGCTGTGTGACAACCAGGGGGCCCAAAGAGTGATTGATGATGATCAATCTCTGATGACGAATGATCACAAATCAAAAAAAAAAAAAAAAAAAAAAAAAAAAAAGGTGAGAAAAATGGACAAAAATGCCCGAGAAGGGCATAAGGGTTAAGTATTTTGTTTAAAATCAGCACACAATTGTGAGGGAGCTGCAAACATCCTCCTCACAAAGTTGAAAAAGAAACAGTCACACATGAATTGACTGTGTTAAGTTCAAGAAAACAGAAAACAGACTAATATAGAAAGTTCAGGTTCATATGTTGTGCTTTTATTTTGGGGAACCCCTCTAAGATCTCTCTCTTTGAGGCCTATTTCCAGGGGAGTGTTTTCAGGGAGCACTCCTGAAACTTCAGCCACAGGTCTCTTTAGGCTGTTAGTGCCAGGGAGGTAGAGGAGTTTCTTTGTTCAGTTGTTTCTTAAATTTATTATGCTTCCTAGTTAACTTGTGTACACTGTATAGTCATGTATATTTTGTATATATTAGTATTAGATGGGGTTTATTTGTTGGTGTGGACAGCAGGAACATATGCCAGGTGGGAAAAGCAGTGTGGGTTGTGTGAGAGGTCAAGCATGTTGAATGTTGTTTTTCTTTGATTCAGTCACTGGAGTCTGTGCGAGTGAGAAGACCTATTTCATTGTCCAGCTGCATTTTTGCCATTGATGAGATTGTGAAGTTATTTTTGTCACTTGCCAAGAATCACCAGTAAAAAAAAAAAAAAAGAATAGAGCTCTGTGAAAAACTGCTTGACTCTTCATCTTTCAGCCGTGTCCTACACCTCCATCACACCTGGTTTTTCATCCTGGTTGTTCTTACAAATATATAATTGCACTGAGGTGAATATGCATCTTGTATAATTTGTTGTGTCATGACGAGTGGAGCAAGTGTAGGAGACTGCAACAGGACCTTAAGGAAAATAATCTTAAGTCCCAGTTCATGTGAACACAGCCAAACAAAGAGTGAAGTGAAAACACCGGACTTAACACAAAATAATCTGACGAGGGGATGATGTGCAGGTGAAGAGATGAGTGAAGCTCAGGTGAGGGGAATGAGCTGATTGACTCGGAGCAGGTGGAAGAACTAACAAGGCCGATTCAGATCAGGTGTGCAGATGGTAAAGGAGAGAAAGGCAGGACAGAAACAAAGGAGGAAATGCACAGCACAGACAGCCCAAAGCACACAAGACACTTCAGTCCAGTCTACAAAATGTCTGCAGGCATCTGGACACAGAGCCAGACTGTGACATGTTGCTTATTTCATTGTTAACTGCAAAAGCTGCTTCTCACCATGTGTGATGCAAAAATGTGGTGCAGGAATATGGAAAATCTGTATGCAAATTATCCACATAACAACTATGCACACCAGTTCTGCTGCAAATTAGTCAGTGATGCAAAATCCGAACGGTCAAACCAGGCAGCGCTGACCAAATATGAGTCAATAATCTGTTACTGTAACGCCTATTTCTCTCCTCAAATGTTTTCAGAAACATCTTGTAGTAACTGTTTAGCTGTAAAATGAGAAAGTTTGTGACCCAAAAGCCATGTTGAGATTAGTTGAGGAAACACCAAGCCCACTAGCTGGAACACAGCCAATCGGATCTCTCTCTCTTTGAAATGACATGTGATTAGCAAAAGTCTTAGTTATTAGCAGTTATTAGCAAATCATGGGCTAAACTTTTTAACACTGAAAACAGAGCCATGAGGAGGTGCAGACGTCTAGTTTTCTCTCAGAACACCTGAATTATAATATGCTGAAAGGTTATTATGGAATGTTTGTCCAATTATGCCAAAAATCAGAAGCTTTAAGATAAATAATCAGGATAAAGCTGAAACACTGAGAAGGATGGCTTTGCTGTGACTGCTTTTTGAAATACAACCAGTGTTTAGAGCAAAATTCAACCGCAAAACTTTTCTCCTCAAATCTTGAGACGTTTTTTGTTTCTGTTGATTTTCTTCAGCTACAAAAGGAAGAATCACCAGGCAAGTTCATAAATGAGAGCTGGAGATGCATTTTGCAGCGTTAACACATTGTTCTACATAGAAATTGATTAATTCAATTAACTTTTGATTCAAGCAGTGGAAATGCCTTTTCATTGAGATAAAAAACCCCACCTCAACCATGAAAAGTGTATCTGAAAAAGCTACTAATGAAATGAATAAACTGTCTTTGTTAAAGTCTTTCAGGTTTGATTGACTTACAGCTGCGTTGACCCTGAATGAGACGTACACTAACAAAGGCAAACTGGACCGTCCATGTTTGGACAATGACTGATGACAGTGTCAACAAGAAACATGAAGGATCACACCAGCATCTGCAGCCATGTTGACCTAACAACACACACAGCCAGCCAGCCAGGCACACACAACAACAACACACACTAGCAGGAGGTGTTGTTGTCTGGGCTCCACTACAGTCCATCTGTTGTCCAGTCAGAAGGTGAACCAGAGGAGGGGGGTGACCCTCAGAGGAAACACTCCCAGTATCGCTCATGTCCAACAGCAGGGGGTGGAGTACGTGTGATGGCTGAGAGGAAAGCCTAGTAGCGCGACCTGAATTGTAACCTGGGCCTCGCTAAATTTGCCTGGTTTTGACTTTGGCTAGCTCTGACCTAGTTTCTACTTTCCTGAACAGGTGGTGTGAAGCTCAGCCGAGCAACTGCACAAACTTGGTGATGTTTGGTCATTTGACATGACCCCGTTCTCATTTTGTTTATTTATAGATCAAAATTATAATGAGTTGTCTGACTATCAGTGTCCACGCTCTCTGTGACCTTGTGACTTTCTCCACAGCGTGCACCCTATGGGAATGTTGATCAGCGAGATAAACGGCAACTTCATGTGTGTGCTTTCATAAATTATACTGAGCAGATGTTCAAGATGCTTGTCTGATATAGTTATTCTGTGTGTCACCATCTACCCCATTGTGAATAAGGGGGCGTAATTGCCCTCCCAAAGGTCTGTGACCTCAGTGTGGTGTCACTACATGGTCTATTGAGAAGCTTTCAGAGGATCACAAAAGCAACTGATTAGGCATTAAAGCTCACATTCACTACAATATGCTGAAATCCAAAAGTATGTGAGGAATGCAGGGCCGGCGCAAACTCTAACATTGCACTGCAGATTATGAATTAGTGATCCTTGCTCTGCTTCTAGTGACATGGTTGCACAACATGTCCTCTAACAACAATTTGTATAATATCTTATGAAAAGATATTTTGTTGTTTTTGGTGAGTTTTCTGCCAAATGTCTGGCAACAGGCCCCTGCAGTGTTTATGCAACAGAACTACTTAGTAAGTTGCCGGGCAGACTGCGATTTAGGTTAAAATAACTATGGAAGTGAAGTTACTTACTGGGGTTACATGACGAATGAGTCAACTTTTGGGTTAAAGTAACTACGGCAGTGATTTTAAGTACAGAAGTTATGTGACAAATGAGTCAACATTTGGGTTACAATAACTGCGAAAGAGCTATTACATAAATACAGAAGTTATGAAACGAATAAGTCAATATTTGGGTTAAGATAGGTACAGAAGTGGCGTTACTTAAGTGCAGAAGTAATGTGACAAATAAATCAACTTTGACCTCTGGTTTCACATGGGGTTCAAACAGTGGTCTCCTGGGATTTGTCTGACCTATCCATCCACCTCAATCTCTTCCCCATGTGGACGTTATCACTCTTAATACTACTGTACGTCACCTTCCAGCCTGGTTGCATAAAACACCACCTGCACACAGTAAACTGATTTGTCTTTTTCTATTTAATTTGTTACAAAACTTTCCTGTTTACAGTGTAAGTGCAACTCAGATCCCTGGTATGTGTGAAGAAATGTTGTGTTCATAAACAACTTATTTGTATAAGCACATTTGTGGGATGCCAACACGCTGCCAATACAAAATGGTCATTCTGAACATGAACTACAAATCGTGTCCGATATCCATATGTATTGCTGTGTTTACACAACTCACAAGGCAAGGAAAAGATTGTGGTCTTGGTTAAGTTTTGATAAAGCCGAAGCTGACTTGAAGCATAAGGGACTTTTACAACAAAATATGCTGTATATTGATTCCACTCTCAGATGTGTCGATTTAAATAAGAAGTAACCATCAGGAGGCGGTTAATGTAGACTGTACACTGTTCAGCGTTCAGTTCAACGCCATGGAGCACTCTTCTGTTGTTAAGAGCCTGACAAGCATGTCTGTGTGCTTATTCTCAGGGAGAATATTCATTAGACTATTGACATACAGTATATCCATAAGACAGACTATACTCTGATCTTTTGGATGAAGAGTTTTTGAGAAAAGTAGGGGAAAGTAATGCCTCCGCCTGTGTACGGAAGATCATTAAACTTAACGGTACTCCGTACAGAGCGAAAAACATGATTTCAGCAGCAGTTAATGAAAATTTTTCATTTAAAAATATTGGATTGATATAATAGACAACAACTTTGTTGACCCTTTATTATTTCACACTGCTGTGACATCAGTATTGCGCTCAGGATTTCGTGCAACCGGCGCTTGCGTTGACGGAGTTGCTGCTGCAGCGCCAAGCAGTCAGTGAGCACCACTGATGTTACAAATGTCCATTTCAAAGAATTTATTTCAACAAATGGTAAAATACTTAACAACTCAATATAGCATAATAATCATTTCTTACAGACTACAGTACTGTGAGAAGCATAAATTAATACGAAATGTACATTTTGGCTGCTCTAGTCATCTGCAGTCGGGTCTGGAGCTTCCCCTCCGGTGCTGTGGGAGCACCTGACAAATCTCACAGGATCAATTGGTTTCTTGCTTGGTTGGTAATGAAAGAGGGACACTGAAGATGACACATAAATCTTATGCATAGCGTAAAAGTATTTATTCAATGATTGGTGAAAAAGGTCATCTGTGTGTACGTGTAGTGTATTTTAGCTTATAGGCTCCCAATAATCAGCCAGGTTTTACACATGGTTTCTCTACAGTATGAGCATGTTATGTTTCCTGGAAATAATACCTTGCTTGTGAAGGTAATCAAGGCATCAATTATGGTAACATATAAAAAATGATATAGTTCTAGTTGTGATTTTTAGATTTATCAATAAAAGCACATTAGGAGCCACAATAAGATCCACAGCACATGGCTGAGATGGGATACCCTCTACACTCAAAGTCGTCTTCACTCTATTGACTTTCACCTTCATTTGATCCATCATCGACTCATCTCCACCTCCATCAGCCATCTCTTCATCCCTTCATCTCATTAAATGATCTTCCCTGTCCTTGGTCTCCATACTACTTTACTCCATCCACCTTGGTTCTTCTGCCTCTCTCACCCAGACCTCCATCCTCTCGCCGTCCCCTCTCCCTCCAGCCCTCCAGCCTCTGTGGGCTGTGTCGACACACCTCACCTCCCCACCTTGTCTCCTTCCCATTAACTTTGGAGCAGATGGCAGGGCCCTGCTCTCTCTGTGTGAGCTTGACTGACAGGGGCTGGTCATCAACCTCCATAGACGACCAGTCATGTGCCGCTCCGCTCCGTCTCTCCTCTCCATCGTCCTGTCCTTTGATTCTCCTTTTCCATGTCCTCCTCCAAACCTCCTCTTCTCTCTCTCTCATCCTTGCTTTATTTTCCTCTACCTTTGCCTCTGTCTTTCTCCTCCTCTTCAAACTGTTACCTATATGCTAGTAGTAGCATAACTACATAGACGAGAGTGTCACAAAATGTGCGGTGTCTCATAGTGACACATCTCTCGAACTGATAAAATGGAAGCACATCTGTTTATTACCACCGGGGATGACACAGAACAATCCATTGCATTTTGGGGTGTTTTTGCACAGCCTGGTCTCCTAGAAATGATATTCACAATGAAACTGCATCATCAATTATGTTTTGAGGAAACATACTGCATTTTCTGTATGTATTTGACATATCACAAATACATTTAATCAAAGTTTCCAAAGGCAGAAGGTCAGGGTGGATAGATGGGTCAGGAGCCTGTTGTCCATATTTTGTGTGAAACCAAAAATAATGTACTTATTTTAAGCCAAAGCATGATCTCTTACTAAACATAACCGAGTAGTTCTGTTGCCTAAACCTAAACATAATTGCAATACAATGAATGCAGTTTCAAAGTGGTCTTCACTGTATTCTGGCAACTGGGTTGTTTTGTAACTCGTATAAATAACTTTCAATTTTGGTGGAAATGGTACGTGGAAATAGTCGAGGATAGTGGGATCAATGAAATGTAAGGCCTCAGCTCCAGCATCCTGTGGTGTATATTTGATGTGTTTTTTGTTGTGGTTGATTAAAAAATGCTCATAGATGCCAACAGTGTTGCAGTATATAATATACATTTCCTTCACATTTGTTTATGGAGTCTGCTTTCTGTGCTTCCACGCACACATATTGTGTAACATATACTTCACTAGCAAGGACCACACCATCAATTTTAGCAATTTTATTGAATGAAAAAGCAGATGATGCTTATGGTTTGACCTCTTAGTTGGATGTATTTTGGGGAGCTTCGATTGAGGATCTGCCATAGCGCCCGGGCACCACGAACCCCCTCAGTTATGCTGAGAGCTTCACATAGATAAAATCTTAAGTCAGTTTGAGGGCGTGTGTTTGGAAATTGTTGCATTTTCCAACCAAACAATGAAAACAAATGTTTCAAAAACACACACAAGCCTCGTGTTTTTAAATTCCTGGCTATGGCCAGCATGTCGCAGCCACTTCTTTACATATGCATGTTAAGAATAGTTTTCAAAACAATAAGTTCAAATCTTTCATCAATTAGTTCACAACTGGTTAGAATTTCTCAGACATTCAAGCAAACTGCATTTTGGCAAGTGTGCAAAAGAGTCAGTACAATAACCACGTGCTCGTGGCTTATCGATCAAAACTGTTCTCACAGCTTCTAAACATTCACTCATCATTTCATGCAAAATGATTTATTCAATTATCAAAATCTGTCAGACATACATGAATATTCCATAAATATCTATGAAAAGGTACAATTTGTTGTGTTTTAACCAAACAATCACAGGTTCATTCATTTTCATTGTTGCAGGGTTGTTGTTTTTTCATTGCTACATGAATAAATTTACTGTATACATACAAAAGTGCATATTTTTCTGTGTGCTACTGTATTGACTTTTGACTCAGTAAACTTTAACCGACTGCTGAAATGGGAATCTAAACAGCTCAGTGCGATTCGCAAGAGCATTCAACAAAACAAAACTTAGATTTTGCCCACAGTAAGAAGTCAGTGTCAACAGACAAGTAGAACAAAACAGAGATTTATATTTAAGAAACATTTCTGGGGTTGATTGCCATGGTTACAAAACGTGAACATTTTGACCCGTACGGTTCACATGATGACAAAACAACTTTTCATTTTGGTCCCACTGGCCAACTTACTGACACAAAATCTCTGTTTTGAAGCATAAATGAGGTGTTTTGGCTGAGTAATGACCTTTTGCAGACATGTAATAGAGTTGTGATGTCCCATGAAACTGTAAAAATCAAAGTATATAAGCATGCATACTCTTTCTATCTCTCCTTTTATTCCACCCTCTTTATTCCTCCCTTTCTCTTGTGGCTGACTTCCAATCCAACCCCTTCACCCCTCCTCATACTGTAGAAAGCACTTACTTGCATGTACAAACTCTGCAGTTAGAAATTGAGGAAGTGCAGGTCATGTGTGTGTTTGCATGTGTGAGAAAGAGATGGAGAGCAAAGGATTGTGTTTCAGTTGCTTCTAGCACAGTTGCCCTTGTGCTCCTGACCTCTGAGAGCGAGAAAGAGAAACATCTCCCTAATTTTTTCCTCCTCTCCTCTCCTCTCGTCTCCATGTGTTTTCTGGGTGACAGCTGTGGTGAGCAGGGGGGAGTCTTCAGCTGCTGATGACAGGCCAAAACCTCCACATCACCACTAAAAGTGGGCTGAGGAAAGACTTTCGGCTCAATGTCAAATGTCTAGTGTCACAGCAGCATCCTAGCTTCCGCAATTGTGTCTCGAGGAAGCTACGGTATATCATCTGAAAAGGCACCTCCTGTTTCTGTTGAGGTCTCTGCAAAATAAAAGCAGGAGGTTGTACATGATGGTATTCTTTTCTAAAACAGTCCTCTTCACCACAGTGATTGATCGCTAAGGCAAATTGATTTTCTTCCTCTCTGTGGGAAAGGAGTAGGTCTCTGTCCCTCGAAGACAGTAAACGGGCAGCACAAATAGAGTGGCAGGATGGAGAGGAAATGAGCGAGGATCCATCTTCAACGCACCACAGAGAAACAGCTGTTTCAGGTCACAGCCAAAGATAAGCCTCCTCATTTCTCTCTCTCCCTCTTCTCTTCACAGTCTCTCTCTCTCTCTCTCTCTCTCTCAAACATTTGACACTCCATCCGACCGTCTTTAATCAGCCTCTCGCCGTCCCTCTCTTTCTGATCTGTGGCTCTAGTGGGGAAGTGCTCATTGTGCTCATCCTCTCTTAACCTTCACAGTCCCGGGATGCTTCGTTAAAACACAGCACAGATGGGACACGTTGATGACTAAGCTTAAAATTTCCAACTAAAATAAAAGATGTTCTCAACATCTGGGCATGGGTCCAGAATAATTCATGAAAATGACCTTTAAATCATGTGTTTGTGTTGGACCCTTGGTGGTTATTTTCTGTAGGCTAAAGTGATCTAGAACACAGCTGTAATGTTATAATGTGACCCCTAAAGTGAGAAGAATATGACCCGGTCTGTTTTGTTTGACTTTATATTTGCAACCCTAGATAAATACACTGTTAAGCTGGTTGACCAGCCTGCAAACTCTGATCTCACTACCTGCCCACTGGGGGGACGGGTCGTTTTCCTGTTTCTGACACTTTGGACTCAATCCTGTAAATGTAAACTATAGACCAAACATGGAGATTATAAGATAGCAGTGTTATTTTTACATATTCTTGTCCTGTTGTTAGTTACTAGTTGTTTTTTTGTTTTTTTTTTAAAAGAAAACAATAACTGATGATTGTAAATTGAGATTGCATGGACACAGTAGTAGAAGTGAAATACTGCCACCCACCCCTCAGAGCATGTGGCTAGCTAGACATTACACATTACAGCGTGAAAGATCATGTTCGCAGAAAAAGGCATATGAATGACACAACATGCAAGACATTTAGCTTGCAATTAGAACGTCATGCTTGCTTTCGTTGTGTCATTTGTATGCCACGTATTCTGCTCTGACTGCAATGTAAATGCATTTGTGTAAATATGCTACGCTCAGAGGTGGTGTAGAATAAAAAGCGCAAAAGACTGCTTATAGTGGGCGAGCTGGGAGGTGGATGGGTCCAACAAACACACGACCGTCATTTAGGAGCCCGGTATTTTGTTTTGTAAGCCGTTAATGA
Source organism: Pterois miles (assembly GCA_947000775.1). Lineage (NCBI taxonomy): Eukaryota > Metazoa > Chordata > Actinopteri > Perciformes > Scorpaenidae > Pterois > Pterois miles. Next base: position 2,855,941 of record CAMQGK010000568.1, on the reverse strand, counting down.
GGATTGTTTTTAGTGACATTTGTGACATATTTTCCAAACTGGGCAGTGCTTGGTATTTCCTCAACTGATCTCAACATGACTGCAGGGTCACAAACTTTCTCATTTTACAGCTAAACAGTAACTACCACATGTTTCTGAAAACATCTGAGGAGAGAACTAGTCATTACAGTGACAGAATATTGATTCATATTTGATCAGTTCTGCCTAGTTTGACCGTTTGATCAGAGTTTGTGAGTGATTGACAGCTGCTCAGAGACGGCAGACTCCAGATCAGCTCTGACGGGTTATTTTCCTCTGTTGTGAAATCTTGCAAATTCGATTATGAGAACCAAAGGAAACAAAGGCACATGATTTTTTCTCAGATTACCCGTCTCATTCACTACTGTTAGGATATAGTGACCATTTTATAAAATAACTTTAAACCAGTGGATTAATTGCATAACTGTGGACATTTTGCAGTTTTGTTCATGGTGTACAAAGGACTTCGAAACCCCTAAAATGCTTCCTCATGACATGTGCAATGTCCTTGTAATGTGCTACTTACACACCTTCCCATCATTATCATTGCCAGACTTGAGTCCAGCTGTTAGAAACAAGATAATTTAAGTTGATCTGACTTTAACTCGACAAACTTTTCTGCTGTAATTACATTGAGTTAACGATAACAGATGATACTTCACAGTGTAGTATGGTTTAGTGCACTAGCTGGCTGGTGTTCCCATTCACTGTCTTACTTGAGGACAACTTTCCTTTGACTCAAAGTTTAACTATTAGAGTAACATTATGTCGGAGTTGAGATACACTAGATGTAGTAATATCTTCCCTTGCTGCATTGAATCCCTCCTCTTTTACTGATAACGCTGTGTGTCTGTGCATGTGCTGGATTACACTATAGAGGCTCAAGACAGCTTATTCAGTGTGTGTGTGTGTGTGTGTGTGTGTGTGTGTGTGTGTGTGTGTGTGTGTGTGTCACTATATATGTGTTAGTGTATGTGCGTTGACCCGGACTGTGGAGACCTCTAGACAGCTTATTCACAGCAGACAGATAGCAGCAGAAGTCTTATCTAGCCTACCTTCTCTGATAGTGTATTGATGGGCCAATCTGCCTCAGACTGCTGAATTCAGGAACAAAGGCACTGATAAGTATGGTAGGAAAGTGCAGAGGACTACTGGGGATTTAAAGCAGTAAAGAAAAAAATACCAATTCATTCCCTGTAAATGGTTGGGGCTGTGAAAGCTCACCTCCTGCCTGAATCCAAAGACACGAGGCTGCAGCTGAGTGGTTGCTACAGCACGAGAGAAAGAAAACAGAGAGAAGCAGCTGTTTTTGGGTCACAGTGGGTCACAAGTAGTGTGTCATCAAATAAAACTGGTGTTAGAGGTGAAATGAGAGCTCAGAACTCTGCCATCAGATACACTGGATGTACACAGAAAAGGTTTGAGTCTGGGTAAACGGGTGAACTGATGAACTAATATGTGAAGCTGTGTTGGAATCTTGTGCAACACTGGCATTTAAAATATAGTAATTACCATAAACATAAGATGGTTGAGATGATTAATATCTTGCGTATCAATAGTAGTAGTTGGGCTGCAGTTTCTTAAAATGACATATTAAATATATTACATTAACCCAAAGAGACCCATGGGCGATCCTGACCGACTTTAAGGTCTTTCAGAGGCTGTAGCAGCTTCAGTTTTAGGGCTGAAGTGAAGCTATAGATGTCATATGAAAAACCAAGTATGTCATGCTCCCACATCGGGAAGGAAGATAAATAACTCTCCAAAGCTGGGATAAATTTTAATGAGGAAAAACTGGCATGGCCATTTTCAAAGGGGTCCCTTGACCTCTGACCTCAAGATCCATCCATCCATCCATCGTCATCCGCTTATCCCGTTAGGGGTCGCGGGGGGGCTGGAGCCGATCCCAGCTGGCATAGGGCGAAGGCAGGGTACACCCTGGACAGGTCGCCAGTCCATCGCAGGGCACATATAGACAGACAACCATTCACGCTCACATCCACACCTACGGGCAATTTAGAGTAATCAATTAACCTAAACAGCATGTCTTTGGATGGTGGGAGGAAGCCGGAGTTGACCTCAAGATATATGGATGAAATGGGTTTCATGGGTACACACGAGTCTCCCCTTTACAGACATGCCCACTTTATGATCACATGCAGTTTGGGACAAATACCATGCAGCTGCACTGTAAAGCTGAGACTCTTGTGGATCCAATGAGTCCAACTGTATTCATGTGTGACGATGTTAGTCACAAAAGGAGCCATTTCATTGTAGTAAGACCGTTTTTTGAAACTTGACCTCACTGTATAAAATGACCTGTGGTGACCTCTGGGATAATCACAGTCTCATGAAACCTCATCATGAGTTTTGTTAAAGGGGCTGAATGCCGCTGACGAAGGCTTATAGCTGAGACACGTAAAAACAGACTTTATCTGTGAGTGCCGGTGATTTGTTCCAACACTTGTCAAGATTTGGAGGCATGCTCACTGTTATTTTCTGTTTTGTTAAAAGGGCTACCACACATGTGTATCTACAAATTAGATGTTAATAAGTCAACAGATTCTCATGCATCCATTCTGAAAACTATATTCTTAAATTGTCCCACTTTACTTGACTTGCAGCTACAGAAAAAAACGAGTTACTGTTCCTCCTTCTGATGAATCCAATATACATTACTGAAAAGTGAATTACCACATTGATATGCAAGTCGCGTTTGAGTTTGTAAAAGTTTTTGGATTAAAACATTGGTCCATTAAAAGTTACTCCTCTCCATCCAGCTCAGTAATTCTGCCTGATGGAGTTGAAAACTTTCTCACTCGACCTTGGTCTCCTTTCAGATTCAATCTGAGTCTCAGTGATGTGTGCGTGGGTGTGTTCTGTGTGCGTTCCCGCTCACTATTTGGATGTGCAGTTCTCACGCATGCCTATACAGTATATTTCTATATGTCTGTTTACATCCGTGCATGTGAATGCATTTGTGAGCTCAGTGCAATAATTCTCAGACGCCTTATGATTAATTTATGTCTTACCTGCCTTTTTACTGAATTACTCGGCGGGCCCGTGGGGGTTTGTGCTGCGCGCAATGCTGCAAATAACAGCTCAAATGAAAAAATGCAAATGATCAGGCTAGATCCAGCACCGAGTCCATAGGGACCCCTTAGACTCACACTCACACGCACACGCACATGAACACAACCACGCAAACAAACTCCACTCGCTCTTTCTCTCTCCCTCTTTAACTTTGCCTCTCTCTCTCTCCATCCATCTATTCTCTCTCTCCTTCTCTCTTTCTTGCTTTGGGGAGAGGAAGCCGGATGAATATCAGCAGGGGTCAGAGAAATGCTTGCAGTGAATAACAGAGGCATAATAAACAGAAGCCTTCACTCAAATTATGAGTGCTGCAGTTTCACATACACACACACACACACACACACACGGGCTGAGAAACGCACACTCACACCCACACAAAGGAATCCAATCAATCAGCAAAGTTGCCTTATCTCCTGCATATGAAAATGGAACTTCAGAAATTAGCTCATTTATTTTGGACAATTAGGGTTATTGAAGTGTGACAGTGAAAATTTAGTGTTCACTGAGGCGTGCGCTCGGCAACAATAGCAGGGAGCCAATTGAGTGCGAGAGGCATTTAAAGCTGTAGTATTTACTTATCAATGTAACCGGCGCTCTGTGTTGATCTCATTAAAACCTCTTCCTCTGTGTTCCTTTATTTAGACAGGACAGAGACAGAGAGGAGGAGGAGAGGAGAGACAGGAGCAGTCATCCCTGTCGCATGTGATATTATAGCCTGATCAAAACGCAGGAATGGAGAGAAGGAACACGCAGGGCTTTGAAAACCAGGTCCTACCTGTGAAATAAGGCCACGCTGCTTCTTGGAATTCAATTTATTGAAGCTAAAAGGGTTCGCCGCTGTGTGCTTTGTTGCCGAGCTCAACAGGGTCCTTGGATCTCAAACTTGTGAATTTAGTTGAATCACCCTACAGAAACTGATTCTGCTTCACACCCGCATTGAAAAGTCACCAAAGCCTTAGATATCTGTAGACTCCCAGAGCCTCTGTAACATAAGAAATGAACATTTTTTGCTTTGTTTTTCCAGATAGTATTTAAAAATTTTTTTTTTTTAATTTGGAACTTCTCATGGCTAATTTTACATTGCTGTTAAGTATATATTTCCATTATATAGCACAGAGTTTTGTTTTATTTGAAATCATTAGAAACAATCACATGAACAGTTAGAAGCACAGACGCTGACGGCATCAAGCAGATTTTCTGATCAAAAAATATTTTCTGAGGATGTCTTGAGCATACTTGCCAACCTTGAGACCTAAAAGATAGGGAGGATTTCAAAGCGTTTTGTTAAATATGCATACCTTTTAAGTTTACTTTTAATTCTCAGAACAGAAAACTGAATATTTCATCCCTCTGCCATGAACTTGTGTGAATCTCTGGCATAAACTAATACTCATCAGTTTTCATTCATTCATTCATTCGTTTTTTGCCCCTATTTGAGTATTTCTTTCTCTTAGTACTCTCCATTTCTCTCTCCATCTCTCACTCAGTGAAGGCCTTTCAGAGCACTGACAGCATCGCCCTGACGACGGCTTTGCTGTGATGCTGCGATGTGTGGCGAGCTCAGCTCAAACTGTGCTGTGGTGTCGCGAGCTGCTCTCCTCCACCGGGAAGACATTAGGTGTGGCTCTGTTGCCATCTGAGTGGAAACATTAGGGCTTATACAGTAAATGGTGTACAGTCAGTGCCAGAAACACGTTGGGATAACAAAAAGGAAGAAAGGTGTGAACATTTGTCATCAATCGGGAGAAATACAGGAGAACTGTGACACGGTGGGAATGGGAGTCTCCTGGGAAAATTGGGGTTGGCAGGTATGGTCCTGATATCCCAGGTTGCTATGCATACATACTGTATAATTACAGTACAGGACAGTGTCCCTGCATAATTTGATTCTGACCTTTGCATGTCATCCCCTTCTCTCAACCAAGTTTCCTAAAAAAGGCTAAAATACACAAAAGTCCACAGTGCTTGTCCTGTATCTGGGGAATCCAGTAGCCTACTTTGTACACGCTTCATTCACCCCGACCACTACCTATGACTTGTGTACGATACATAAATTGCTTCCAACATGAGATTCCAGGGAACATAATCAAGGCAACTATTACATTTCCTTTAGTGGGGAAACAAATAAGTAATATAAATGGTTTTGTCTTTGTTTTTACTGTCTAACAGTACTAACGTATGCAATACTGTCACATTTCTCCTCACTGCAACTAACTCGGTCATGACTCCTTCCAGTGTCCAATATTATGGTGACTTGTGCATATACAGCATGAGAAGTCAATGGGGAAAGTACAAAGAAACCTCCTCACTTATTTAACATTAAACAGCTTATGAACTGTTGAAATTTTATGGACATTTTTGCCACCAGACCACCACAACTCTGTCTCCTCCAAAATTACTTTCCCATACAACTAAACTGTGTTCTCACTTACATTTTCAGGTAAACGTACAAAATCAACACACAAGAAATAATATTTTTATTTTATAAGATAATTATACAAATTAGTTATTAATTATAGAAATTAGTTGTTTTTTATTGATTTTATACAGTGCACAATGGTAGAATATGATGATGTACAGGGTAAATGTCATGGCCAAAGGCTCCATTGTGTGCACATAGCCCCCTGTAGTGGATATCAGTAGTATTTTATAACCAGATTCCTTTTCAAGAGGTAGAAAACCCATTTGGCACACTTTGAGTATCCAAGTGGCCAAATGGAGAGTCCTCCTGATCCTGAATTTATGAGCTTTGTGTTATTTACATCTGCTTTGGCTCAGTTGTAGTCAAGGAGATGCTGAATGAATTCAGTGGCATGGCATCATTGCTATAATGATGTTATCCACTGATCTAGAAAACATTTTAGGTGAGGATAAAAATGTAATTTTTTCCTTCGGTTCACTACAGTTTACTCAGGCATAGTAAAAGGCATAATGTTACTGACACTGTGGATGAATTCTCAGAGATTTTATCTATCCATAGAGACCACGATCATGCATATAGACCTGGTAGTTGTGGAGCTATTCTTGATTTATTTGGGCATGTCTGTCTCTGCGAACCACACCTTCCAGTACCCTGGATGGCTTAAGAGGTTTTTAAGGTTTGACTTTTGGTTCCACGTGGGAACAGCGGTCTCTTGAGAAAAAGTGTTTCACGGACTATGATTAGAAATATATTTGTGCTACCTCAAAAAGAAGCGTACTCTGGGAGAAAATGTTTCCTTCGAAACATAATTGACGATACATGGTTAGCTTTTTAAGATCTGTTCATACTTATATTTTCTCAAGGCACCATCATATTTTGTTTTTCATTGACTTTCGGCTATACAGGCATTATCATCGTTTATCAAATGCATGACTGTAAACACTATCTAAACTAATCTACCTCACTGCAGAGACTGCAACCCTCAGTGCAGTAACTAGTAAGATTAATACACCGGTCGTGGTTCTATTTCTAACACTTTCTCAAAGTTTTCTCAGTGCTTTATCTCATTTATAGTAAGTAACGATGATGTATCAGTGCGCTTCCATTTTGAATACCTAACATGTTTACAATGTTGATTCATCTCCTTTGTAACATAAGCTGAAAGCGTGGTATTCATTTGATTTGTGACTTGATGAAAAAGTACCACGGTGATAAATGATCATTTGTTGCAGCAGCTTCTCTGTAACAACTTTGAACCAAACTGTTAACATAGACAAACCACAGAGGTAACAGCAGCCACAGTGGCACATCTGTACTGTACGTGCAAACATCTCACCTGTAAAACAATACTTCACACGCTGCTATTAACAATACCTTATCAATATGCATTGTTCTCCAACATCTACCCAAGAGGTCCAAGATTACATTTTTAAATGAACCACCGCCTTTTGCTTCATTTCCTTACAAAAGTCTGCATAATTCATCACAATCTACTGTGGCAGTTGCTTTTAATCAGGCCACTTCTGAAGGAAAAGGGGGGTTGTAATAATGTGAATGGAGCCTCAGACTGTAATCTTCAGGGATACAAATAAGAAAACAGTGACAGAGGCCATCTATGAAGTGATAAATATTTAAGATGCAATTTTAATAAGTAATACTCACTACATAAAAGCAGTGTTTGGTATGGCCTCCCGGTCGTCATTACATATTCAGATGCTGCTGTGTTGTTGTTTTTTTCTGTGCCATCAGCATCTCTTCAATATTAACACCTCCGCAGATGGATTTCTGATTGCCTGGCTAAATGTGTGTATCCCCTGCTTCTAAATTATTATTGCGATTATCATTATTAATGGCTTTTCAGTTTGCAGTCAATTTACATCCCTCTCTCTGAGCGAAGGAGATGTGTCTGCATCTCTCCGACATCATTCCCCTCCTGCCTTCATGTTCTTCTTCTCTCTCTCGTTTCCCCTCGCCGTCGGAGAGGCCTCGGCTCTGAGGACGGACGATTTATTGGCGCTCACTGCCAACTATGGGAGCCATAATATAAACCTTCCAGTAATGTATTCTATATGTAAATGGAGGAGGGTGACTGCAGCACCAACACTTCATTAGTCAGAGTACGTGTGGTGTGTGCGTGCGAGTGTGTGTGTGTTGAAATGCAGATATCGGCCGGAGATCTCCGGCTGCAGGACGTATTAGGGAGTGTCTGACTAGTGATCTGCTGAACAAATCCAGCTCATCGCTGCACTGTGGCCTGCTGAGGATCAAGACAAAAGCTATGGTTATAAATAAAGTGTAGAATACAGCTAATATGAAATGTTTAGTGTTTAGTTAGCACTGAGATTCAGTTGTCAAATGTATGTATCAACATTTTGAGAATTAAAAAATGACATACATTTACATTACTACTAATTGTTGACTCTAAACTGGCCACAGGTGTGAATGAGAGGGTGAATGGTTGTCTGTCTCTATGCGTCAGCCCTGCAATGGACTGGCGACCTGTTCAGGGTGTACGCCCACTGTCAGCTGGGATCAGCTCCAGCCCCCCTGCAACCCCGACAAGGATAAGCAGTTGTAGATGGATGGATGTTGATAAAAATGGCACTTCATATCAAAAGGTTGCTGATCCCCATACTTGCTAACTCCCTGGCTTTTCCCAGGAGACTCCCGATGTCACAATTCTCCCATATTTCTCCTGATTTATCAAAAATGTTCACACCTTTGTTTTTTCCTTTTCATTATCTCAAACGGTTTCTGGCTCTGTGTGTTGAGTGTTTAAGCCTACTGTTTCCACCAATACAGCTACACCAAATGTTATTCACTGGCAGAAGAAAGAAAAGAAAAAAAGATATTCCTTTATTAGAAGAGAGCTACTCACAACACTGTGCGGTTTGAGCTGCGCTGGCCACACATCACACAGCATAGCAGCCAAAGTTGGGCTTTGGTCGATTCATCAAAAAGCTGCTGTGGTGCCACCCATTGGAAATAACGGGTTTCAGAGCGAGGTGGTGCCGTTATCGTGTTGTGTCTGAAAGGACCTTCAGAGAGTGAGAGGTGGTGAGAGAAATGGAGAGAACTAAGAGAAAGAAATACTGAAGCAGGAGCGAAAAAATTAAGGCATTAATAAAAACTGATGAATATTAGTTTATACCAGAGAGGTGAATTATTCAGATTTCTTCTCTGAGAATTAAACATTTTGAAAATGAAAAATGCTGTTGTAATTTATTATTTTGCCATTTTTATTCATTAAGTCACCAGAATGCAGGAAACAAAGTCTCTGAAACTGTGATTTTTCTGGGGGAGTAAACCTAGATCCCCACTCTGAAGTCTCAAGGTTGGCAAGGTTGCTTACTCCTGGTCTAGAGAGATACATGTTGATTTAGAGCAGTAATGCAACACCAACATCACTCTCCATTGCAGTTCGGAGCCCTTCTTACCATGCCACTACAACAGAGGACACTTTCCTCCGCTGCTCCGTCAAAACACACACACACACACACACACACACACACACACACACACACACACACACACACACACACACACACACACACATAAACACACAATGCAAACACTCTGAGATGCACACAGCCTCTACCAGAACGAGCGAGCGAGGCTGGCAGCCAAAGCTGGCTTGGCACGGGGCCTAATGATGCCCGGCATGCGTCTGCTCTCGACAACAGCGGGGTAACACCTGCCAACTTTTACCAAGGTGTAAATGTCTCTATTAGCAAGCGTCTGGTCCCACGTGTACGCCGCTCGGATCAGAGGAGGGACTGCGGGCGCTCTGGTTGCTGTTCAGAACCTGGTAATCGCTGGGTCCAGTGGGCCTGTTCAGCACGCCGCTCTCTTTTTCTACTCTTGTATGCAATCTTTTCACATTATGGAGGTGGCATGAAAGAGCAGGTGTAAATGTGAAAACAGAGCCGTGTACAAGAATGGGGATTTCAGCCTGCTGCCAACTGGAGGTTCTCTGTTCCAGTGCTGCTCATTGAGTAATCATGTACTTTATAACAGCTTGCACACATGTCATTAAATCTTAAAAAAGATAGGCACGCTTTTTAACCTAATTTTGCAAAGATTAGATTTGTTCACCGTCTGGACCTCTTTGCATTTGAATGCAGCCAAATGTTCACGTGAAAAATCACATCAAGCGTCCTCTCCTGAACTCTGGTCCAGAACACCTCCCTGACTCTCCCCTCTGGCCAGGCTTGGAAAGACGGCACACTCAGTGTAATATTGATGGGATCTAGATGGGAAATGGCTTTTCATCTCAATACAAATAAACATCCCACTGGTTTATAGTGCGGCTATATTTGTTTGATTAAGTTTTACCGCACCAAACTGAAATTGCTCTTGCAGTGAAATCCCTCGTTCCTGACTTTTTTCCCCCAAGTTTACACTGCAGATAGGAAATTGATTTTTCTGCAAAGATCTGGGATCAGTTTGTAGTTTTTACTTAATCGTTCTGAAAACCAGATGTACCATATTATACAGCCTCAAGTGCTGAATGGAACATCAAAATATTAAATATTTTCTCAATGCTGACCTTAAAATCGGCCTCCCAGTCGATGTAAAGCCAGTGTTTAAACAGGGTGTGCGTGAGGAGGATTCTTCTCAGGACAGCAAAATGACCCAGCTTTTATTGCTGTGTGTCCAGGCGAGGTTTATTTTCCTCCAATCATAATCCCCACTTTGTTTTTACAGCAGCCGTTGTATTTGCATTCACATTCATAACGCCTCCTCCCATATCAAACCCATAGGACATATTGTAGGACAGAGTTTGGCACATTATGCACACTGCAGATATCAGGTTACTGGATATGAATTAACATAATCCGAATGGGAAACAGAAGGTATTTGCATATTTTGGCAAGAGCTATTGTTACATTTCATTATGCAACTTTGAAACGTATATTCCTCTGAGAGATGAATATTGATGCAACACTTCAATAATACCATTTGTAACGCAGTAGGATTAAGTGGAGCCTCTTATGCTCAAGCACTGCTAGAATAATGCCTAATATGGGTATCAGAGATCTAATGAGGGGTTGGGTTTCTCCTTATTGGTTCATGCTTGTTAAGTGAATCACTCTCCAACAGCTAGTCCACAAGCCTGTCAGACGTGTGGTGACATTATAGGGTGTTGTTGGTTCAAATCCTCATACCGACTGGATGGAAATGGTAGACATTTACAGAAGTTTCTGGAGAAAGCTGAGGCTACCAGGTGTGAATGTAGAGAAAAAGTACAGTATGTAGTGCAACACATTTCATCTTATAGAGTAATTTTTGAGTTTTAAACAAGTTAATTTCCCAAAATAAGTAATTTAATATGTCAGCGCAGTGAAATACTTTAAGTTCTATCCTTGGTTTTAATCATGCCAGCAGCAGCATGGCTCTAGTGACAGTAATGTTGGTCTGTCTGTTGGTCACACTGAAACAACTACCAGGTGGATTCCTATGAACTTTTGTACAGATATCTTCAACCAAAAACGCTTGGCTGGCAGACGCTCACCAACAGCCCCAAACTGTTCGACGGCCGACGGCTTGGTGTGTCAGGGCCTTAAGTGTGAAGCAGGATGGAGATGGATAAGAAACACACAGATATATGCAAAACATGGGTAATGTTTCAACAATGTAAACAATTTAACCAATACCTGCTAATAATCGTAATATTAGTTATATACAGCATATTCCTATTATATTTTTAGTGTGTCCTTCACACAGATTTTATCTATGACACTGACTCCCATCCTTGATGGTAACATTGCTCCACCTGAGCTGCTGTAAAAAGTTGTCCATGTACAGTGTGATGACCTTTAGAGGTCACAGATGGAGCTCCTGTCAGTCAGCTCATAGACTGGTGCTGAGTTGGGGCAGGTTGGGGTGCGGTCAGGATGAGATGAACAGGTGTGAGTGGGGGGAGGGCCCGGCATGACTCTGTAACCTTGGTCATACACTGTGTGTGAGCGTGTGCGTATATGTGCATTTAAAAGCACATACACAGTGTGTGCAGATAGCTATGTAGAAACAGTATGCTTCCAAATACCACAAACATTATGTACTGTTGTAAGCAACAGTACTGAGAGTATTGAAAGCTGGATAAGGATATGTACTGTGTGTGTGTGTGTGTGTGTGTGTGTGTGTGTGTGTGTGTGGCCTAGAGTGTAATCCAGTTTATTTATATGTGGTGCAATGTGAGAGGTGGGAATGTGGAAATGAGCGTAGTGTATCTAGTGTTGGGTTACAGTACATCCACTGTAACACAGCTGTGTTTCAATCAACACAGCAAGCAGTGAAGCTTGAGAAGTGGACGTGCTCTGTTATTACAAGCTGAGAAGGTCTGGAGGAGCAGGACGAGCAGGTTTTACCCCAACACACACACACACACACACACACACACACACACACACACACACACACACACACACACACACACACACACTATAGGTGTTTAAAGAGAACTGCATACAGCGTTGGAGGTTGGGCCCTGTTCATTCCGATGAAAGTTGTTCAGTGACACATGAAGTCAATGGGTAGACTTCCGGGTCTGGAAAAGTACCCAGATCTTTTGGGGTCATACGGGTCTTACTGGGCCTTAGTGTGCATATCTATTATGCGCAGTAGTGTTGGCTTGCACTGTCATCAAGGTCTGGGTCTCCATAAACATAAACAGAGGAAGGAAATAACTCTGGATTCAGTGAGTTTTACAACCGTCAGGGCCTAGTGATTTAAATAAGGGCTATTAGAGTGTTCATACTGGGGAGTTGGTTTACCTCCAAAAAAAATATCTGCTGAGTTACAGACAACTATTTCTCAATGTAAGTCTATGAGAAAAAGTCTTTATGGGCCCAATGGCATCATGCGACAGACACAGAAGTTGCAGTACCACCATTGATGATCTATGATGATGGTAAATTATCAGCTATGTTACTTGTCAACTAAGTGACCCAAAGTAAGGCCAAGTCATGAGTAACATAGCTGATGTGACCCTTCTGGCATCAATGGGAAACTATCCATTTCCTTAATTTTTTTTTTAATATATCCAATAATGGATATTACTATGAAAGAATATTTGAACTGAAACCACTGATGTTTCTCTTTTTTTGAGAAAGCACACTACCTTTTAGTTTTTTAGTTCATGTGAAATGTACCCCAGTTATAGAATGACTCTTTAATGTGTAAAACCAGTGGAGTGACCCTTTAAAAATGTTGTTCAGGCTGTTTCGATGTAGCACAATACAGAATATTACAGTCGTTAGCAGCAGTTTCAATCCAACAATATCAGTATTAGTCTTGAAAACGTTTAGTGGAATGCAAGCAGGCTTGTCTGTATGATCGTTTTTACATAATGGCTGAATGAGCAGACGGGTGGAGTTTATCCTTCAGATGAAACTATTCATTGCAGTTTGCCAGGTCCTTATCAGGACATCCATCACTTTCCTATGTCAACCACTGTTTTGAGCTGGTTTATTTTCAGCCACATGCTATAGTATTAGTTAATCCACATGTCAACAAAGTGAGGTGTCACTAGCTTTGCTCTGTACGTAATGTGACTAAAGGGTGAGACCGACTCATGTGTTAGTGTCAAAGGCAGTGTGGGACTTCACCTTTGGTAAACACGATTGTTTTTAAGGGATGGAACAACACAGAGGAGAGACTGTAGGTGCTGTGACTGACCAAACATTTCTTTTTTTTTTACAATCATTAAATATCACTTGCATGCCTTTGTTCTCTGTGCAAACAAGCTTATCGTAAACATGCAGAACACGGCGGCGGGCAATGGGAAAATGATGACTCGCATAGTCATACTTTCTTTTGAGAGTGTGACGTTATCTCTCATTGTGCTCTCTCTCCTTCTCTCTCCATCCCTCCCTCCCATGTGAACAAACATGACCGACCCAAGGCGTTACTTACAGTAACATTGCTAAACACACTCTGTTCTGCTTTGACGGGATGAAGAATAGAGGACCTGTCCTGAGAATACACACACACGCACATATTGCACCTGCACAATGTACAACAGGAAGACATTTCCTCACAGCAAAACGCCACATTAGCCACGGCCTTATGGTTTGGCACACATTTGCCAACCTTGAGACCTCAGAAATATGGAGTTTTTTTTAACCAAAGCAGGGTCTTGTTAAGTCTTGTGTAAGACTCCTGTATTCTGGTAACTTTTAAAGAATGAAAATAGCAGAATTAATAAATGCACTGCAATAGCATTTTTATGTTATACCCACTTTTAATATTACTTTTAAGTCTGGAAAGAAAACAGAATAATTCGTCCCTCTGATGTGAATCTTTTGCATAATCTAATATTCATCAGTTGTTATTCATTCATTTTTGTACCACCTTGAGTATTTCTTTCGATTAGTACTCTCAATTTTTCACTCACTGAAGGTCCTTTCAGACACAATGCGACAACGTCACCACTGTGCTCTGAAAGCCATTGTTTCCAATGGGTTGTGCCATGCCATGATGACTTCTCTCTGCATAACCCAACTTTGGGCGCTGCATGCTGTGATGTGCATTGAACCCAGCGGTGAGCGCAGCTCAATGTTGTGTCACAAGCAGCTCTCTTCCGCCAGAAAAAAACATTAGGTGCAGCAGTGTTGTTGTACAGGAGCAAACAGTAAGGCTTACACATGCTGTACAGTGCCAGAAACATGTTGAGATAAAAAAAAAAAGTGAAAAATTGCCATAAATCAGCAGAAATGTGGGAAAGTTGTGACCCCAGGGAGGGCAATGAAAAAACACGAGTCCGCCGGGAAAATTGGGAAGGCTGGCAAGTATGGTCTGGTGGCTTATTGGATAGATGTATCCTTTCCAGGCTCAAAGCTTTCTTTGTGGGCTTTTTATGTATATCTGAGATAATGAATAATGAAATTAAGGCTTGAAAATGTAATCCAAGGATGGTATTAGGTTACTGGACAGTGCAAGGTTCAGCTAAAAATGTTCACAGCGATGATTACTTTGCTTAAAACAAAACGTCAGCAGCTGGTAAATAGTCTCCGTTTGCAAAAAAACACACAAAAGGGATCAAAGAAAATTGGTTTTAAAGGAAATTGAGTCCCAGAAATATTGAGTAAGCAGTGACTGTAGCTGTATATTGTCTCCACAGTGGAAACCAAGAGACCTGCTGGGCCTATCAGAAAACAGCTTACTGTTTGATAAATACACACTGGCGCAGGAGGAATATTTCCTTATTAGAAATTCAGAATCCCTCCAGGAAGAATATTGGCCACAATAAATCATTTAGCGTGGCCGGCCGCCTTCACTAATACTGCCGAATCAGCAAAGCAGAGCCAAGTCTTATATGACCATCAATTATTAACACACACTAACGTTATTAGCATATTCTTCTCAGCTGCAGAGAGACACACTGGAGGTGGATGGATAGATGATAGTAGAGCAGACAGACAGACAGATAGATAGATAGATAGATAGATAGATAGATAGATAGATGGACAGAAGATGGACAGAAGGAGGGACGGATGGACAGACGGAGACAGCTAAATATTTCCGCCATGGCTCATCTCCTGCCCTGTTCTCTAATCTTGGAGTCTAACTAAGTAGGAGCTGGATGGAATCTGACAGATGGATTATGGGGTGATTATTTATGGAGACTTTTTAATTAAAAGAAAAACTGCTTATTAGGAATCCTCACTTCCCTCATTAATAGCAGGCAGAGGAAGAGTCTGTGTTGTTGGAGGGTTGTCGGGGAGCACTAATGAGAAGGTGGTGAGGGAGGGGGGAGGAGGGGTGAGGGAAGTAGACGAGATATGAGACTGTGGTTGGGGAAGGGGTCAGAGATTTCACATTGATAAAACATAATTTGGAGGTGCATAAGGTGCTCTCAGTCAATGCTAATGGTTCATGGCCAATACCCACAACAGAGCAGCCGTTTTTACATGGAAGACCACTTAGAATCTATTGAAAAAGGCTCAACTTTAAAGCAGTGGTGGGTAGAAATGGAGCAAACATGATTAAAAAAAAAAGGTATTGATATAAAATGGTCACTGTATCCTGACAGTAGTGCCTCTGTGTACTCCAGTGCTCCTCATGGCACCTGCAAAATTTCACAGACCGAAGGAAAACAACCAGTCAGAGCTGATCTGGAGACTGCCGTCTCTGAGCAGCTGTCAATCACCCCCAGACTCTGATCCAACGGTCAAACTAGGCAGCGCTGATCAAATATGATCAATATTTTGTTACTGTAATGTCTATTTCTCTCCCCAAATGTTTTCAGAAACATTGTGTAGTTACTGTTTAGCTGCAAAATGAGAAAGTTTGTGACCCATGTTGAGATAAAGTTGAAGAAAAGCAACACCCCACCCAGTTGCAGCACAGCCAATCGAATGCTCAATAGAAACACTCTCTCTGAAATGACCTATGATTGGCCAAAGTCTCCCGTCATGAGCTAGATTTATTAAAGTCTGAAAACAGCCATGAGGAGGTGCAGAAGTCCAGTCTTCTCTAAGAACACTTGATTTACAATATTCTGAAAGATTGTTATTGAAAAGCTTTCTGCCTATTGAAGCTTTAAGGTGACTTTAGCTTTGGTTAAATGTTGATAATCACGTTGTGTTTTGGCTTGATTCAAATCACTGCAGATTTTTTCTTAATTAAAGCTGACCCTGATCTTTCTCTAACTTTAACCAAGTGCTGAGTGCCTACATAAAATCAGAAGTTTAGAAATGCTTTCGAGCAGACTGTATTGCAAGGTCAGATCTGTTGGTGGAAAGCAAATGAAACGCGTCATTAGTGAAGTTCAGTATCAACATTTTTGCGATTTGCCAGATAAGTTATAGAACAGCATTCCCTAATTATATTAATAGAAAACGTAATCTGGGTGAGATTACGTTTCCCTTAACAGAATTTCTAGCAGACTTGGTTTCAACATTTCTTGTGTTATATGATTTCTATTTTGTTTTTATGTTGGACTGTTTTTAACTACATAGTTTCAGAGAACTGTGTTGCATATTTCTAATAAATGCAAAAAATTTGAGTTTGATTTGAAATTAATTTAAAAAATCTAAAAGAGAGAGAGGGAGAGATACCGAATAACCTTACATTTATCATATATAGCATCATCACCATCATTGGTTGAGTCTGAGACAAACACTGTCTGTGGAGAAAGCTCTCGTGTGGATCATGAAAGGGAAAATATTACACTTTGAAAAATGACAAACCAATGGAGCGTGAAAGCATGCATTGCCAAACAGCAATTACCGTTTCCTCCCACGGCCCCTGCAGAGAAACTCCACACAGCGCACATCCTACCACGCCTGTGTATACGCAGCATCATGAATTAACCAGCAGCTATACTGATCCAAAGTCAGCTGACAGAGGACAGCTCAGTCCAGTCGACGTACGGTACACCGGTGTGGACGGCCAGGGTGTTGTGTAGCCTGAGGTAAACCCTGCTTTTTTGAATAAGGTATTTGAATTTGAATGCAATTGTTCTGAATCCAGAAAGTCTTCCACACCGGTCACACAAGCTCTAGAAAATACCAAAATGGCCTGAGGGGGAGGTTGAGGTCAGGCTACACACACACACACACACACACACACACACACACACACACACACACACACACACACACACACACACACACACACACACACACACACACACACACACACACACAGATGCACCAGTGACGAGCCCTGCTACTGGAACTCTCATATTGTCTCAGTCCAACAATGCAGCAGCTGGCACAAACAGGGAGCTATTTAACAGCCACCAATTGATGCTATGCCACCAGGTGCTACTGTGTGCCTTTCCCATCCTCATTTTATGCATCAGCAGAATTTCGTTTGCCTTTATTTTCATAGCTTGAATGCTGGAAAACAGGAGGGGGGTGGGGTGTTTCCATGTACCCTGATATTTACGCCCGGCTCCTGAAATGGGGCAGCGTGGAAGATGTGATATTATAGATTGATATTTCACATACAGTAAAGATAGACAGATATCCCGCAGCCTCTCTCCATCAGCGACACATCTATGCTCTGCCTGTTTTGTGTGTATTTGCATGTATGTACGCAGACACCGCTGGGTGTCTACATTTGTGAGAGTGTGTGTTTCCCAGCGTGTCTCTGTATCTGCGCAGGTTGTAACCACCAGAAATAACACACTTCCATGGGACCTTTTAAATGGACACCATCTGTCTCTATCAGGGAAGGCTTTGGGAAAACTAATGCCTCGGCTCAGATGCTTTTTACCCACGGGCAGCCGAAATGAACCTGCATCATTACTCTGGAAGGAGAAGAAAGATAAAACTGCAAAACAAAATTGAAAGAGAAAAAAAAATGTGAGAGAGGAAAAGCAGATGGAAAGGAGAGAGGATGAAATCTGACTGCTGACTGCAAACAAAATATATATATATATATATATATATATATATATATATATATATATATATATATATATATATATATATATATATATATATATATATATATATATATCTTGCAAGTCTGCATTCGAGTCTTCCTCAAAAATGCTTTTATTTTACATGTCAGTGTAATGTACTGTACATGTTGCAGTTGGCATAGGTTTTCATCAGGGCCAATGTCAGCACTCAGCAGTAGCTCGCACGCCTACCGTATATTGTGTTACTCTAATCAGTAGAGTAGGAGGGCGGTTCTCCATCAGTGTGCAAGCCTATTGATCGAAAAACAAGGAAATGACACATCATCAATAGAGAAGAGAAAAAAAAAATCAAAAAATGGGAGGGGGGAAAAGAAAGGGAAAGAAGGGGAACTGGAAGGAAGTGAAGGAAAGAGGAGAGGTAGACATACATAATTAAAACAAAGATAAATATGATAATGTGACTACTATGTCAAGGTGAACCTAATACTTTCTTATGTAGGTCTACACATGATGAAATCCTAACCATAGCCCCATTTTCTATGTATTGACTATGATACAATTAACTTAACCTTCAATAGTTCAATGTGTTAAAATACATTTTTCTATCATTCCTGAAGTGATATTTCACAATCACAGACTCATATCTACAAATCACCTTAACTTTCAATAGTTCAATATATAAAAAAACATTTTTTAATATCATTCTTGATGTGATAATTCACAGGAGAGGAGAAAAGTCTCTCTCATCAGTGAGGCCGAGGTATTTTGTTGCTTTTAGTTGTACAATCCAAGAGGTCTCTCATTAGAGGAGTCTTTTCTCTATCACTTTCAATGTGTTATGGTTTCCACGTCCCGTTTGCTCATAATGTAATGCCATAAGCATAATTAACATTCCTTGTACAGATGGCATTTTTATGTTCTGCAACTCTGTCTTTAGTCTTGTTTTTGTTCGTCCTACATAGAAACAACCACAGGGGCCCTCTAATCTGTAGATCATACACTGTATGGGGTGTTACAGTCAGCAAAATGTCTTGTTTGATATGTGCAAGATGTGATCACATCTTGAAAGTGATTGATTTCCATGACATTATCACAATTTCACAATTATTTAAAAGTCCCACAGGGCTTTTGTATGGAGGTTATTCATGTGGGAGGTGGAAGATAGCTCTGTACCTGAGTGCTGACTGCATTTGAGATTGTGATTCAGTGTTATATTTACAGTGCTGGGAGGTGCAGCCTATGGGACACAAAACATTTCTCACATGGATATGACTTGTCATTATTGTCCCAATGCAAACAAATTCTGAACACAGACACACACACACTTTCACAAAGAGCAGCACCTGGGCAAACTCCCTGTCTGCCAGAGCCCATATTAAGAGCTTATCATTCATTGTAATAGCTCCCTTCTCCACTGTATTTCCACTGTCATCCCTATTGTTTTCATGCAGCACACAACTGACTGGACTGCAGCTACAACTGATGCACCTGTGCCCCAGTGTGTCATGTGTATCGGTATATCTGCGAGTCTTTGTCTCCGTGCGGCTGCTCATTAATCAGTCTGTCTCTGCGTCTCCCTGTCTGTCCTCCTGCCTGTCCTTTACACTACATGTCTGACAGCTGTCAGGCTAGCTTTCTCTCTCGCTCTCTCTGTCTGTGTCTGAAACCTCTCTGCCTTCCCTGTCAGGCACACTGAGACAGACGCAGACGTGATGTGATGGCCACACTGTCTGATAGCCCTCAGATCCTTCACGCTTTAACTGGGCTTGACTGTGGATGAGCCTCTAAACTGCCTGCTACAATAAGGGACACGTCCGAGAGAATGGGTTTGACCCCACAGGTCATCTCGCAGATTAAGCCTGTTGGAGACAGCGTTGGGCAAACCTGCAGCCTATTCACACCTCAATAACACATAGGCAGCCACAAACACACACACACACACACACACACACACACACACACACACACACAAGCATATACAGTGGGATTTGATTACATCACATATGTGCTTGTGTAGGATGGGAAGCAGATCTGCGCACCAAAGCCTATACATGAAAGTAATGATTTATTTGCACGGCACATATATTTGTGCGTATACCTATGTTGTGTGCCATCTGTAAGCAGCAGACATAACACACACACACACACACACACACAGACCAGGAGAAGACACCCTTGGGTTTTCTCCTGACTTTAAGCCTCCCTAATCCCTGAAAAAGACTTGCAACAGTTTGACGTAATCCTTTTGCATTTCAACACTCCTCACTCCCAAATGCCTCCTTTGCCACGGCTTTGCCAACAATGCACGTGTGATAGCTTGATGTAATTAGGGCCGTTAAAGATTCTCCAACAATGAAACGGTTTGTTCATTTTTAAACACTGCATGCTACAAATAGATTAGCGATTTACATGGTTATTAGATTGCGTAATGGCTCATATTGCACAGTGAAGTATCAAAAATCTGGGCTGAGAAGCAACAACCAAAGTCCTATACAAAAATCTCTGTAATTTATACTCCTCATAATAACAACTAATGTGCTTTGTGTATATTATATATCAATATCAGGTCTGAATAACAGCTGTAAATGGGCATATTCACATGTGCTTCATGTGATAATTAAAGGACAAATCTTGTGATGACGACTCACTGTATAACTACAGGGCTGTGAGTAGCTTAGCTTGATGTTAATTAAAGCTCAGACAAGTGTTTTCAGCAGCTTCCAGAGTATCAGTTCACAGCGGTGTCATGTCAGTCGTGGCATGTTGTGTCAAAACACTCTTTACAAAAAACACCAGAAAAAGAGCCACAACTGTTTGAAATGTGTCAGACCCACCCAGAGACGATAAATTCCCCGTCACCATCCTCACCAAGGGAAAAAGGGCCTGTCGTGGACTTGTCACTGTGGTAGAAATTATGAAATTAGTCTGTGTACAACTTAAGAGCCTTAAAACAAGAAAGTATTCAGTTTTTTTTATTCACTCAATCACTACCATCACTGGTGCAGTGTAGCTATACCTATGAAAAGTAGTGCAGTATAATTAGCCTATAAAGAGTGACAGTCTGTGTAGGGAGGAGGTCAGGTGGATCTAAAAAAAAAAAAAAAAAAAAAAAAACAGCTTTCACCCAGAAGACTGTTGATTGTTTTGTGTGAAACCAGATATCAGCACTGACTTATTTGTCAACTAAGTGATGCCACTTCTGTGACTATTTCAACCCATATGTTGACTAATTTGTCACTTAACATTACAGCCCATGTGCACGAAACGCCATGTATCCTGTACTGACTACAATGTAAATATGTGTGTATAAATGCTGCAATAAGACTTAGTGACACAGTATAAAAAGAAAGAAAGACTTTTAGCAGGAGACCTGTGTTTGACTGATGTTACCAGCGTTTTCTTCTGTAAGTTACATTATTGGCAGTTATGACGTGTTTTCTAGTTGTTTCCATACGTGTCTTACTTAATTTACATACTTATTTTAAGCCCAGCTCTGAGGTTTTCCCTTACCTTAAGTGGTTTTCTCAAGTTAATGGTTTTCTGTCCTAAACCTGTGGACATTTGCGTGGTGTACCAATGACATGCAAAAACACTAAAATGCGTGGTATTTAAAACAGTCATTTGTCATATAACTTACGTATTAAATAATAAATAATAAATTACGTATTGACAGTCCCTGGTGGTCTAGTGGTTAGGATTCGGCGCTCTCACCGCCGCGGCCCGGGTTCGATTCCCGGTCAGGGAACTACTTTTGGGGGCGGCAGTAGCTCAGTCTGTAGGGAGTTGGCTTGGGAACCGGAGGGTCACCGGTTCAAGTCCCGACATGGACCAAAAACTGAGTGTGAACTGGTAGCTGGAGAGGTGCCAGTTTACCTCTTTGCACTACCAGGTGCCCCTGAGCAAGGCACCAAACCCCCAACTGCTCGGGGCGCTTGTCAGGGCCCCCCTCACTCTACATCTCTCCATTAATGCATGTATGTGTGTTCAGGTCAGCATGACCATGATAGTAACAGAGTTAAAATTAATTTCCCCATTTGGACTAAAAAGAGACTTCTGTATTATAACCAAAACGTTATTTGTCATGTAACTGTGAATAATTTGTCACATAATTTCTGTGCTTAAGTAACGCTTCTTCCATAATTTTAACCCAAATGTTGACTTTTTTATCACGTAAGATCCGTACTTAAGTAGCGCCTCTTCCCTATATATTTTTACTCAAACCACAGTCTGATACCCTGATCATTTGTATTGCTTGACATTTATAGGAACACAAAACAAAAACAGAAAATAACTTTTCCTAAGACATCATATGAATCCTTGTATAAGGATATCTTGACTGGTGACAGTTAGTGGTACATAGTATGTTATAGTATATCCCCAGTGGATATACAGTGATTATTGTTCTCACAGTTGTGTATCTAATTTACACTTCCGGCTGGGCGACACCCTCCACCGACACCTTCCACGACAACCACTGTCACTGCACCTCACATGTCCTGTCATCACAAATATCTTCTCTGTACCATTGGTGAAAAGCACACTTTCAATCTTTGGAAATATATGTGTGTGTGTTTTCCTTTGGCTTAGCCTGGACCGGTTGTTCAGCAGCTACAACAGCAGAGCTCAGCATTTGAGACTAACACAGGAAGTCCAGTGGCTCTACTGCTCTGTGTCTATTAATCAATTAGTTCACTGACAAATTAATTGGCTACATTGACATTTTTCGAGAGGAAATATTAGCTGGCTCCCAATTGTGTAAATTAGCAACCTTTATGGTTTATATCATTATTTCAGTGTGAACTGAATATCTTTGGCTTTTAAAATATTGGTCAGACAAAAGAAGTGATTTGAAGACGTCATATTGGGCTTCAGGAAGCTGATGTTTCATTATTTTATAATCAATTTCATACATGACTGAGAATAAGACATTTACTAATTTATAAAGTCTCAATTACGTTACCATAGATTTAGAAAACTAGAGTAAGTCACTATATTTATGTGTCACTATATTAATATATTTTGATGGATAAAGATAGACAATTCATGTTACAACCCGGCCTAGGGGAAACCTGGTGCAACACAAACAATGAGGCTCCCCTTTCCTAAACTCCCAAAAACCACCAACAACAAAGGATATACAGCCCTTTTTAAAAGGTTTATTCAGTTAGCACTTGTCAGGGTAGGCAATGGCAAAAATAACAACCAAATAGAACTAAGGAACCTAAACTGTCCTAAACTCCTACAGGAAAAACAGGAGAAAATGGGTTAAATAAATGTGCTGCCCACCCCTACCAAACCTGGGCTGGACAGATAGATATATTTACAAATGGGAGCATTTCTTAATGGTAATTCTTGTTGGCAGTCTTGGTGTCGATTGAGGAAGATGAGCCCCCTGGGACTGAAGAAACCCGGCTTTTAAAATCTGTGGCTGGAGGCTGGAACCAATCAGCTCCCTGGATCAGACCTCCACGCCTACCTGCAATCAACCACCCAAACAAGCTCACCTGCAGCTAATCACACACACACACACACACACACACACACACACACACACACACACACGAGAACAACAAAAATCCAACACAGAGCACTTTGCAGCACATACACCAAAATACAGGAATAAATACTTACAACCTTGGGGTCGTAACAGTAAGCAGACGCATGAACATTACTCCTCTATACTGTAGTATGTGAATGCTGAACATTCTATAACTCAGGGCAGTGCTACGCAGATATACCAGCCTTCACCAGATACTGAAATCTGACTGCAGGGATGTTCTCCCTTTCACATACAAGAGCCACCCTGACGTTGGGTGGTAAATCCTGGCCTGCAGTCCGTGTTCCAGTTTATCCCAAAGGTGTTGGATGGAGTTGAGGTCAAGACTCCATTTAAGTTCTTCCTCACCAAACTCAGACTGTTCTCATACACTGTTCAGAGCTTTACCTACAAAAGTTATACAGTATATAACCCACAAAATCAATTTGTATATAATCCATATAATCTTAAGTGACATAGTATAAAAAGTGGCATAGGAAGGAGGTTGATTTGGGCGAGAAAAGAAATTAATGCCATTTCCGCAGTTATTTTAACCCAAAAACTGACGCAATTGTCACCTAATTTCTCTACATAAGTACCCAAAAGTTGACTTATTTGTCACGTAACTTCTGTACTTAACGCCAGAATAGTTATTTTAACCCAAACAACAATCTTTCCCCAAACCTAACCAAATATTTTTTTGTGCCTAAACACTTTAGGGCGCACTGTCATTCGTGTTGTTGGACATTTGTATGAAAACGCACAAAATAACTTTTGTAATATATTATGCAAACCATTGTAGAAAGTTATGTTGCCAAACTGGGAAAACTATTTCATTATGGACCTGACTTTATGCACAAAATGATGAAGGCAGTCCATACCTTTTGGGCCATATGGTGCATATCTGGTTGCATGAGATATTTGAAGAGGTGGTATGATTAGTAACAAGTGTATGTGGATACATATGACTCTAGTATATATGTTTTTATAATGTTGAAAACAGTGTATCATGCATACAGCAGCATGTTGTGTACAGTCAATATTTTATCACCACAAAAACCTTTTTGTTCCTACATCATGACAACTGCTGGGCATTTGGGTTAAAGACTCTGAGTGGAGCAGCGTGGGCAACAGGCAGCCTGTGAGGTAGAAAAACAGAGCCCATTTTCAGATCTGGTCTCATAAATCAAACACAAACACACACAAGTATGCAGGCAGAGAACAAACACACACACACATACACACACACACACACTCCCTTTCCATACGGCAAGCCCTTCTGCAGGTGGGAAGGTGATTACTCACCACAAAACACTGGTTGGACAGCAGCAAAAAGAGGGCATTTAACTGGTAAACTTTAATGCTGGCTCCACAGGAAGGCCAGGAGGGAGAAAGAACACACTCATGGTTCACTGTACAGGCTGAAAACAGACGGAAATTGGTTATGCGAGTGATTGCAGAACACACTGCAGGGCAGTTAGTGAAGTAAACAACATTTTATTTCCAGGAGATATTTCCTGGGCTGCCATGATTTACCTGGCAGCAAACTGGTGTTTGAGCAGTTACTGCAGTTCCAGGCTGGAGCATTAAAACACATGCTAATTCTACCAAAAACCCATTCAGACACAGCAACAAAGATGTCATCCAATTAAAGTAGGTTTAACTGCTTAATGTTGGGTTTTGTAAGTAATTACTGGTGTGAAGTTTGTTGTGAAGACATGCAGAAAAGCTACACCTGTCAGCTTGGCAGCAGTGTTCATGATCTCCTCAGGGTCTTATTTTCCTTTGCAAAAACACAAAACATAATATAACACATCAGTGAAAAGCAGCTCACCATTTCACTGTACAGGTAAATATTTTTATCTAAATATATGTATATGCTAAGTACTGTATATGCAGATGTTTAACAATGTCACTGGAAGATTTGATAAGCTTTAGCTAGCTAGCTTAGCTAATGTTAGTGTCATGAGTTGGTTAAAAATATAAATATCTGCAGTTGACTTGTTTTTAAATGAGAATCCTTAAAAAGCTGTTAAATATAGATTGAGAGTCCAGCCTGGTCTCCTAAAAATTACGTTCCCTTACAACAAAGCTGCGTCGTCAGTTGTTATGAGGGAAACATATTGCTTGCGGGGTTATATTAATTTTTAATGTATCACAAGCACGTTTGTGATCATAGTTCACGGAAGTCCACATATGGAGAAGGTCGAGGTGGGTGGACAAGTCAAGCAAACACATGACTTCCACCCAGGAAGCAGCTGCTCTTGCCCTGTGTGAAACCCAAAAGTCAACACTGACTTATTTTAGTTTACATCCGTAACTTAAATAACGTAACAAATAGACTTATTTCAAGACTAACCATGATGTTTTACCAAACATAACCAAGTCATTTTGTTGCAGTTTTGTTTTGTTTCACAACGTTAACTATGAAAATATGTTTTCCCTGAAACACAACTTTAGCAAAAGTTTAGCTGTATGGGAACGTTATTCTTAAAAATAACAAGTTCAACTTTTGGAGCATTCACAGATAAATAATTAAACCAATCTACAGTGTTTATTTGACATTAATATTACATACATTAAATTATTTATTTTCTTCTCTTTAAAAAAAAATATATTTCCTAAATGCAGGCTTCCTTAATCGCTATATGTATATAAAATTGCAGTTAATTGCAATTAAATGCAAATTAATCATATATTTTTTTTATCTGTTTAAAATGTATCATTTGTCAAGTATTTAATACTCTTATCAAAATGTGAGTGGGCATATATTGTATGCTGCTTTATGCAAATGTACAGTATGTAGATATTTATTATTAGAAATCAATTAACAACACAAAATAAGGACAAATATTGTCCAGAAACCCTCACAGGTACTGCATTTAACATAAAAAAATATGCTCAGATCATAACATGGCAAACTGCAGTCCCAACAGGAAACAACAGCTGTCAGTGTGTCAGTGAGCTGACTTGACTGTGACTTGATCCAAACTGCATGTGATTATCATAAAGTGGGCATGTCTGTAAAGGGGAGACTGGTGGGTACCCAGAGAACCCATTTACATTCATATATCTGGAGGTCAGAGGTCAAGGAACCCCTATGAAAATGGCCATGACAGTTTTTGTTATTCTGGACCACAAAAACAGAGACTGGCTCAGGTAAGCAAAAATGAACAGAGCTTATTTCTGTCACAAAAATGAGCTCGCAGTGGAGGCTGGTTGGAAGTGGAATCAGCGATGAGGGAATGGACTCGGGAGGACACGAGGACTGAACGCATTTGAAAAAAGCTGAGATGCTGAAGGCACCATGGGTGGCAACACAGCAAGCATTTCTCTTGCACCTTAGAGAGACACAGGTAAGTAAAGAGCCTACAAATAACACTAGAGGTTTCAAAAAGCTACACGATAAACAACACTGAGAGGAAATTTGCAGCCCTACCAAACTAGACAGATCTGGTTGTGTAGTGGAGAGGGAGTCGGCCTTTTATGGAGAGGTTATTGAGCTGATGAGAAGCTGGTGTGCATGGTTGCCACCCTGGGAGGAGACAGCCACACCTCCTGCCACACTGCCCTGCCAGGACAAAAAGACTGACAAGGAACACAAAAACGGGGGAAGAGAGAGGAAGCAAAAATACAAAGCAACAACAAACAAAACCAAAATTAAACATTTTCCTCACAAGGATTTCGCGCAAGTTTATTTAGCCTCCTTCCCAACAAGCGAGCTGGGATTCCTCAGGGTTTCTAATTTCTTATGACGTCAGTATCTTCATTCTTGATTCAGAACGGAGCTACAACCGCCGAAAGATCTTATAGCCATCAAGCCTGATGGCAGCCCGTCGGATTTTTAAAAGATTAATTAAAAATAGCAAGTTGCATAAATGTATTAAAGGCGCCAAAACAAATTTGTATCAACGTGTTATAGTGTTAATTTCAGAGATATCAGAGAAGCTGAATAGGATGATATTTTTCACCTTCACCATCCCTTGAAGTTCTTACTGTGACTGTGTCTGGTCTGGTGTAATGATGTCTGCTATATGATGGCAGCAGCAGCATCCTCATCTGTCTGTCTCCATGTATGGCCCATGCATCCTCATTAATGACCTATTTCATGGCACATTAATTTAAATGATTTTAGGGAATGCAACATTAGCACATCTCCCAGCTCATAACTCTTTCTCAGAGGGCAATATTTGGACGGTTCGTTTTCTGAAATTTGCCTCGTTCCCCACAGCTTCTGTCTGTCTCAGATAAAGGGAGTTGTGCTTTATATTTATCTGGTAGGGTTTTCTACTTGTGCAAGTTAGCTAAATAATGGAGATTTTATTTTTTCCAATCATTTTGTCACCATTTTAAGATAAGATAAGTTCAAACTTCATTTATCCCGAAGGAAATCCTTGTGCCAGAGCTCAACATTACAGCAAATCAAGTGTATAAAATAAAAGTACCATTTCTAGCACTGGTGCTTAATTGAATAACAATAAAATAAGATGCATCTAGTAAAATAAGTAAATAAAATGAAATAAGTAAGATAAAATTAGAGAAATAAAAAAGATAAAAAAAACAATAAGTAAGCTAAAACAGAAAAGTAAGTGATATTGCATATGATGAGAAAAAGAAGTAATATTGCACATGATGGACAGAAATATTGCACACAATAAACAGTAATATTGCACATAAAATTTATATCGTTGTTCTCAGCTGTCTCTCCTGCAGACGGAGGAGGAATTATATAGTCTGATGGCCACTGGTAGGAAAGACCTCCTGTGGCGTTCTGTGGTGCTTTGGCGTCTTTGGTGCCGGAGCACTTTTAAAGCTTTGAATTACATCTGTGTGATATTTTCTTCATCTGTCTGCTAGTTATGACTGCTCACAGTCTTATTAATAGATTAGAGAGCAAGTAGCAACATTAATTGATTTAAAATGTTTCCAAATTAATACAAAACACTTAAATTTAAATGCATTTACCCCTTTCCCTTTGTTCCTCTCAAACCTTACAGCTAAGTTCTGCATGGTCTTTCATGACCTTGTCCATTTTCACCTTTTTTAAGCACATATTTCCTCACATTACATCATCAGCCGTGATAAAAGTGTTACTTCTTCACCTAAATATTGGCTGTTTCCTCTCCTCTTTCTCAGTGAAGTGCTGTTTTTTCTGCGCGGTAACTAAACCAACAGTATTCAAGAGCCTTTCTTGGATACTTCTCTTTCTTCCCCCCTTTTGATGTGTTGCTTCACTTTGCATCATTGCCCTTGATAAAATCTTGAATCCCAGTGTATCCCATTTTTTTTGTGTGTGAACTAATGTGACCTCCTTCCTCTTTTTCCACACACAAACTCTTTTTTTGTTCTCTCTGTTTTTGCTCCCTAAATTCTTTGCAACACATTTCCTTTCATCATCGGTCTACAAAGACAGATATACCTGTACACTCCGTTTTTCTCTGATCTGTGTTTTCTCTCTGCAGGTTAACTGTGCTAAAGCAGTTCTGCTGTCCTCTGCAGCCCGACCTCCATTTTTCACTGAGAGTAATGTTTCTTTTCATCGTCTGTCAGCTGCATTTCTGTCAGCTGTCTCCCTGTAATACACACATACACACACACACACACACATTATCACACTCAGTAAATATATGACAGGCCAGTCTATCGGCACATGATAGCTCTTTGCTTGGCTGGAGAAGAACATGGTGGCACTTCTGGCAATTGACAGGATTTTGGTTTGGTACGATTACTCTTGTCTTTTTTATTTTGCTCCCTCTACTTCTGTCTACTCTCACTTTTCATCACACACACACACACACACACACACACACACACACACACACACACACACACACACACACACACACACACACCTCTACAACAAACAGTGACAGCTGTGGCAGCAGGACACAGCAGTGAAGATGGTCTCAACCCCCTGAAGACACCATCAGCCTTTGCCCTACTCAATCACACAAGAAGTGACCGCTTACCTCTACACACACACACAGTCGTGTTTCTGTCACTTCAGAGGACATTACACTGACTTAGGCTGCGGTCGAAAAGTCAAAAAATGATGTATTTTCCTGGCTGCTTTTCCATATGCTTGATGGAAAATGTCATGAGGTGAAGGCAAGGTGTGAAGGAGAATTCAGAAGGACTTATGAAAAGATGACTGTGGTGAGTAGAGAGTGTGACTGCACTTCACCTGTAATTATGACACAACAGCAGTGGGTGTTATTGATGTGGGTCTGCCATGGTAAAACTACAACGCTCTGAAGATGGACACTGCTTTCAATGACAGGCTGCTTCACCTGTGGTGTGTGAACAGAGATACCACAGGTCCTTCTGCTGCTAGAACACTTTACATCAACTTATAATCAAAGATTATCTGACCTAATGTGGACAAACGGTGAAAAATATCACTTCATTACTAAGGCTGGAATATAAATATAAAAAGGCTACCACAACAGTTCATATGATAAATACTGAGTTATTTTTTTAGTGATGGTGACAGAGTAGAACCATTAAATGTATATTTCTTCCTACTCCTTTTCAGATGCAATATTTATTAATTTTGTTGATTATCATTTGTTTGCTATATGTTTACTGTTCACTTAATTTGTTGTCATGAACAGCAGAATGTCTCCTCTCCTTTGGTAGAGGTTGGTCCAGTGTATCGTCTGCTAAAGGAGATAATAAAGGAAGCACTGAAGCACCTTTCCTTAGAGAATTCAAACAGCTCTTATCAGGGCTGCTACTGAGTTACTTGTGGGTTATTTCACTCCATTAGGAACCTTCCTAAGCAAAGCCTTACATTCATTCACAGGAGACTTAACCTAACCCTGACTATAACCGCTACTCGCCTAATCCTAAGCCTTACCTTAAGCTAAACCTAACCTTGCACCAAGTCTTCACAGTAAAATATGATGATTTGTGTTATGGGGATGTGCATTTTGTCCCCAAAAGGAAGGCGAGTCCCCACAATGTGGCTGTGTAAATAGATTGATGTCCCCAAAAATGAGTAATCTCTAAATATTTTCTATTTCCCATGATCTGCACTTCGGCTGTAAACCTATGTGCTGCCTTACCAGACCGTGTGCTGCAGCTCACCCACACACTGAGGGCAAAATAATAATCACCCCACGTCTCCACCAAAGCCTCTCAGCCTTTGTGATAGATGGCAGTCCTTTTTCTTTATTTCTGCAGTTTCCTCTATTACACCATTTACACACACATGCAGGAACACAAACGCAGCAGCCATGCAGTAAAATGTAAACCTATCAGGAAACAAGAAAAGCTGCTTGTTTTTCACTCTGTAAGTGATGTGTTTTATGGTTTTACAATCAATAGTCTGGCTTATAATACCAGACCTTGATGATAAAAATTAGGACATACCTATAATGGCAAAACTGGAGGTTTTTCCACGGCGCACATAAAGCCTCATAACAGGATCCATGAGGGTGGATCATGGGAGGATTATGGGATGTAATTAAGGAGGTTATTTAATGTTTGCCATCGTTTGTGACAGGAGGGTCCTCATAAAATGACAGCGACAGTCTATAGCCGACGCACATTCATGCACATTATTACATGTGTGTGCAGCAGGCATGTACACAAGCAGTACATGCGTATGTAGCATGTGCTAATGTTTAATATATGCACCACACACAGACACGCACACTTGTACACATGCATTGGCACACATGTATAAACATGCACCACAGCGAGAGGGATCTAATAAATGTAATATGCAAGCATTTAAGCCACATGTCATGATTTTTATTGGACAATTTTGAATAATTACCAGGGCTTATAAAGCTCAGAATATTTATTAAAGCCAGCAGCACCAACTTGCTTTAATAAGGAATCTATTGTCTTATTTTCAAATTACACAGCACTGTCATTCAAGTCAAGCATGTGGGAGAGGCCACTCACTAACTTATATTTTTCTTGCTGCCAAAAAACGCCTTAAAAACGAAACCCAACCTTACTGTCTCTCAGTGCTTTCTTTTCTGAAGTCTCCGTCACCCCAGTCTATTGGTCTTTTGAAAACATAAATATATTTAAAATATGTAGTTAGATTTTCAAGAAGAAACCTCAGTAATTTCCTGAAGCAGCTGGACACTGGAGTTTTTAGCCAACATCACTCAAACATGAGGAAATAGTGCATTTGTTGGGGACTATTTTAAGCGGTGGATTAATCCACATTTGGTGCTCTAGTGAGTATTTCCAGCAGCAGGTTGGTGAATGTGCCAAAATAACGAAGGAACATGTCACCCAGTATGACAGCGTGTCTCACTGACACGTTTTTAATAGTTTTTGGACAACAATAGAGGCAAAGCCATAGCAACAACTTTAGAAATAAGGAGGATGTGAATTTATGCCCCTCAGAAAACTTGGAACAAATAAGATTTCTATACATTTTTCATATTTTTTTTTCATTCAGCTATCTGTTAAATAAGCAAAATACTAGAATCAGCCTATTACACTTTTAAATGTGAAAATCTTGGATAGTGTGCAGTATGACATGTGCGTGCAGGGCAAAGAAACAGCATGCAAAGAAAAAGAACAGCATTTTTTCATTACGCATTCAAGTATTCAATTGTAAAGTAAATGTAAAGTAACGTTTACTTTTGGTTTCACAGGAACAGCAGCCCCCTGGGTGAAAATCCACCGTCCACCACCCTTCCCATCCCCTCCCTTCTGCTCATAGTGGGACTTTCTCACTTGTTATACTCATTATTATAACACATAGCTTTCAATAACACTCGCTCGATATACTACATCACTTGCTCTGTGCGTCGCTCGTTGTACTACGTCACTTTATATGATGAAGCCTCTCGGAGAGAGGTGAAACGTCTTCAAGAAACCTTCTAAATCCAGTTGACCTGATTTACTACAGTGGATGAACGATGACCTGGATGAATGAGAATCTTCATGGATATCTACGTCACTCTCTCTGACCGAATGCAAAAAAAGGACCACATTCAATGTAGCCGTGGTTTGCGGCGTAACATACAGTGGCAATATTCTTTCCTGGCGATTGGGCTGGGAAATAGCTAAACCCAAGATAACAGCAGTGTAATCAAACAGCAGTAGAATTTAAGAAACCTTAAAAAAAGAGTTAGGGAGAGAAGAATGAGCAAGGGAGGAAGGACAGAAATGTAAAGCTGGTTCCTTTACAAACATGTCTTCTTCCTCAACTCTATCATCGACCTCCGTCGGTATCGCATCGGATGATAGGTCACATCTCAGTCACCCAAAATGAACATCAGGGGAACCTCAGAGAGACATGGGGGGTGGAAGGTGGGATGAGAGAAAAGAGGTAGAGAGGAGGTTTTCTGTGTCAGTTGTTTTCTCATTGCTCAATCAGCCAGTTATTCTGCCTGTCAGGACACATGTGCATCTACAGTATTTGACATTACAGTACGTGTGAGTGTCAAACTGAATCTGTTCTCCAACTCCAGTGTCTGTTTGATTCTGTGAACATGGCTGTCTCAGGGAAGACACTTTTTAACTGAATAAATCAAAAAGTGTTTATCATCCCAGAGGAAAAGAGTGTACTACTCTGTGTGTGTGTGTGTGCATGCATGTGTGTGATTGCATGTGTTTGAGTTGGTAGCAAGTGGAAGAATGCAATTAACTTGCCAGGGCATCTCTGGAGAGATGGCAGCACTTTGCGATTCTTTACAAACATAAATTAAAAGGATCCAGCCTGAGGCAAAGTTAGGCACTGACAGCCTCTTAGGCCTGACAGGCTCCACAGCCTTCCCATCATGCCACAGGAGGGCCGAGTGGACCAGTATTTCTGCCAATCATTAATATGTTTCCCGTGTGCTAATTTTCGAGCATTTGCATGCCTCCTGCTTTTAAAATCTATGGTCTGGGCACATCTGAAAATCCCAGCACCCATTTAAAAACCACAATAGATGCGTTTCTGACTTTTTTAAGGGGCTACAGGGGATCTCTAGGGGGAGATAGCAGGTCAACAGTAGATGTCACATAGAAGTGGTGAACATCATCTGAAAGCTG
Organism: Pterois miles; assembly: GCA_947000775.1. Lineage (NCBI taxonomy): Eukaryota > Metazoa > Chordata > Actinopteri > Perciformes > Scorpaenidae > Pterois > Pterois miles. Next base: position 2,822,482 of record CAMQGK010000568.1, on the reverse strand, counting down.
GGAACCTGAAGATTAAATTGAGATGCAGCACTGTGTGGCAAGTTGTTCAAGTCATAAATCAGAAATAAACCTGGATTAATGAATTAAAATAAATTGTGAAAGTGTATAAGGGCTTAGAACATTATGATGGAAGTAAATGATGTCCATTTGTTACACAGATTTGGTGCTAGATCTCACTATTGTTTTACCATTTGAGAATTGATAAAAAATGATCTGTAAAAGTCATGCTGTGATTTAGTAGAAACCTTTTTGATTTTTGGAGATTTCTGAAAAATTGCATTTTTCAACAACTGGATGGTGAGCACCTCTTTTCTTTTAACTTCTCAAAAACCCCCTTACTGTCTAGCTAGGAAAGCCACCCATCCTCTGAATGCTCTAGGTCTCTAGTTTGTCATTGTAAAGTTTCATGAGGCTGTGATTATCCCAGAGGTCACCACAGGTCATTTTATACAGTGCAGTTTCAAAAAATGGTCTTACTACAATAAAATGGCTACTATGGGGACTAACATCATCACACACGAATACAGTTGGACTCATTGAATCCACAAGAGTCTCAGCTTTACAGTGATACCCAATTTTTTGTGATTCAGGACTGACTAGGGACCCCCGTATTCAGAAAAATAATAGGAGAAAATAATACAGTTACACTGCATTCAAAAAACTGCATGTGATTATCATAAAGTGGGTGTGTCTGTAAATGAGAGAGTCATGGGTACCTATAGGTCAGAGGTCGAGGGACACCTGTGAAAATGGCCATGCCATTTTTTTCTCCAGTTTAGAGCCTTATTTAGCCTCCTTCCTGACAAGCTGACATGACATGGTTGGCACCAGTGGATCCCTTCGCTTCTTCTAGCTCTAAAACTGAACCTGCTACAGCTTCTGAAAGACAGTTAAGTCGGTCAGGGTGACTCCCAGGGGGTAAATATTAGCTCACAATCAATGACATTTATTTTAAAATTACATATCGGCCTGTTAGAACCACAGGTAACACAAATGTCTGTGCATGACTCTGTGATGATGCGGCGCAGTTGTTCTCTTTATTTAATCCAGAGGAAATTAATGGAGGAAAACTTCCTTGGCAGTGAGATTAATCTCATTAACTCCAGTACACAATGTTTTTAAGCTTTGTTATTTGTCTGTGCATTCAGCCCGGTCTACGCAATATGCTGCTTATTTCACCAGTAGGAGCACAACAAGCTGTTTATGAGATCTTGGGGGAAATGTGGTGCTGCAATATGACAGGGCTTACAGATAAGCCTCCCTCCATAGCACAAAGTCAAACAAGAGAGAGTTGGTTCACAGCCTGCAGGTGTTCACTGTGTTATTGACACAGAGCCTCCATCCCGCGCAGACATATTTAGTAGACGGTTTTACAGAAAGATGGCTGAGATGGGATTTTATTTTCTGACAGTGTTATCTGTGTAAGGCTGGATTCATTACGTGCCTCCCATGTCCTTTTATGGGACTTAATAGCAACTTAAACGGTTTCCATGCATTAATTATGTGAAATCATTTCCACAAAATTGGCTTAAACAATTGTATTCTCTTATGAACATGTTCAATCAACTGGAGTTGTAATGATCAGTCAAGTATTTTTTTTCAGGCATGAAAGGCAAACATGCCTTGGTTCAGGTTTTTCAAATATGAAGATTTGCTGCTTTTCTCTGTTTTATATGATGGAAAACTGATTCGCACCGGGTCTCAGACTGATGGACATTTTAAGACGTCACCTCTAGGAAATGGTGGTGGGCATTTTTCATTATTTCTAATAGTTAGTAATCATAATATTATATATTTTTTTCACAGACGAAATCATTAAGTAATCAATCAAGGAAAACAATCTGCAGATTAATAATCGTACAGCCCGACATTCAGTACATTGAATGCATCTATAGACTTGTTGCATTAAAAAGTCTGTTCAACAGATTTCTCACCTATAGTAGTGTCTAGCCAGGAAGATAAATTTGATTTTTAATTTTGGTATCATTTGTACATGTTTTTAACTGAAGCTCTGGACAACAATCTTTTTTTCTTAATCTTGCACAGTGATTTAACATTTGATTTACACTGCGTGTTTTTATCGGCCTTTCTGCACAGTGAAATGTATTTTGGTCAACCGGTCATGACATGGATGCTCACTCTGATTGACAGATGATTGATTTTGTCCACTGACAATTGCAAAGTTTACTCAAACAAGACTTTAGTCAAACAAGAAAGGCAGCTTTACTTTGTGTGATTCTTCTACTTTTAACTGAAATATGAAGCCACAAATTGTTTGAAGATGCAGAAGATACGGTGTTAGATACGATATTATAAGACAGTTCATTGTGTTTGTGATGCTCAAAATATGTCACCACCGTTGCTTTTGTGATGACAAAAGGAGCTGGACTCGCCTCACAGCCCAGCGTTGTTCTGGGAGCTTAGTCCGGCTCATTTAAAACATGTCATTAAAAGAAACTTTCCAGAGACAGTGTCCCCGTTACGCTGGGCAATCCACACACCCCACTGTTAACAGTTTTAATACAGAAACTTTTGATTTAGTTGAAAGTCAGTTTAATGAAAACTAGTTACAGCACCGGTAATCGTGTCACAGCCAGTCACTGTGTCCAGAGGCCTGTACTACGAAGAGAGTTCAACATACCCAGTGTGTCTTCTCATTATCTGCCTTCACTAACCAAAACAATCCCGATCACGCTAAGCAGTACTTCTACCGTGGTTGTCACCTCGATAAATCAACCCAGGGTTTCTCAATCTGGTCTGTCTCTATGTGCCCTGCGATGGACTGGCGACCTGTCCAGGGTGAACCCCACCGTCACCCAGTGTCAGCTGGGATCAGCTCCAGCTCCCCCACGACCCCTAACAGGATAAGCGGTTGCAGATGGATGGATGGATGGATGGATGGGTGGATGGGTGGATGGTTTCTCACTCTGGCTATGAGTTCACATGAAAGGGGCGGGGTTTGCAGCATCTGACAAATCGCAAACATAGAATTACTGACAGCAGAGCGGCATATTTTAGCAACCTATAATATTAGACAAATATAAAAAGGTTAAAAACATACCCTTATGAAAAAGTAGTGGACTTCAAGTTTATTTTATGAAGTAAAATTAAGTACAGTTCAAGTATATTTCCCAAGGATACTTTATGTCATAAGTACACTAATATCAGAGTACTGGTAGTATACATTTAAGTGTACTACTTCAGTACTTCTTGGGACTAAATTGGCCCACTTTTAAGTTTATAAAAGTATACTTTTAAGTGTACTTGAAGTGTAAGAATATTAATCTTTGAGTACACAACTAGTTTCTACATCTAAGATGTATTTTGTAAAGCAACTATGAAATGAACTATACTACAAGTGAACTTATAGATATACTAGTTAGATATAGATAGATATAGCTAGTTATATACTTGAGGCCATTTTTTAGTTTCTGAAAGTACACTTTAAGGTATACTGTCAAAAAACTACTAGTTTAATTGTTTTTACTGCAACTATATCACGAAACGGGTCAGAGTGAACAGGACTCAAATGCACGACTCTCAGTCAGGAATCACAAGTAACAGTCTTTAATGCAGGCACAGGTTCGTAACACAGGTAATCAGTCAGCGTGGCAGACAAATCCAAAAACGGGAGGCAAAAGGGCGAAGTCAAAAATACAGGCAGAGATCAAAATCATGAGAAGGCTATCACTAGAAATAAATGGCGAGGACGGTTTCTCATGAGGAATAAAGACGAACTGGCACAGAGGGAAAGGGAAGCACGCATTAAATACTAGTGAAGGGAGTGATTGACTATTCACAGGTGGACACAATCAGGGCGGGGGTAGGACGATCAGACACAGGTGAATGGTGATGGAAACTGGGTCAGAGGGAGGTGCTCAAAGGGTGCAGGCGGGAAAACATGCGGGCAGGGAGTGAGGTGATCTGAAACGAGAGGGAATGTTAGAATACCAAAATAAAACAGGAAGTGCAACATGCAACACAGAAGACAGACAAAACCTAAGACCTGGGTGTTGTGACAAACTATGCTTGTATGTTTTCTTTAACTTATAGTACTTAGTGGTTTATGCATTACATAAAGAGACTTGCTCCTTTTACTATTTGATTTGATGATTTGTTATGAGATTAAAAATATAAAGTGCTTTTCTCACATGCCTACACAGTGAATTGTTGATGGATTTAAAGAAAATTTGTGTGAAAACATATTTACAAACTGTCATTCTCTCTAATAGGCAACTCTAAGTATACTTAAGTATACTGTAATTTTGTTAAGTATATCTCTGATAAGTACATAAAATGTAAACCGAAAGTATTTGTTTAAAGTTTAAATGACGTATACTAATAGTACACTTGAATAAACTTCTTTTTGGTACGGGAACCCCAAATCCTACTTTGTTGACCAGACCAGTTGTTTTCTGTGTTTTAGCTGGTTTCTGCTGTGTTCCTGTCCTGTTTTTCCCTCCTTTGCTCATCTCCTCTGCTCTGAATCAACCTTATTAGTTCTTCCACCTGCTCCGAGTCAGTCAGCTCATTGCCCTCACCTGAGCTTCCTCACCCATCTCCACCTGCACATCATCCCCTCATCAGATTAGTCTGTATTTAAGAGCCAACTTTCCTGTTCAGTCTTCGTTTGACCTTGGTTTTTGTTCTGCGATGTTCAGAGGTTCCTGCACTGAAGCTTGAAACTTATTTCTCCAACTTTTAAATGTAGCCTTCTGGGTTTGGGTCCACTTAGTTCTCTCTTCATGGCAAATCAGGAAACTCTTTTTTCAAAAAGCTGAGGTTGCAATGTTTGTCAATGCTGTGAGCTCCACACTAATTCATCTCCATTATTTTGGGTGAAGCTCATAAATGGATCTCATAATGTGAATAAATTAAACCCAAACTATCAACATGGATAGATACCACTAAATAGTTTTGTTATTGTTGTTATTTGGGTGAACTGACCCTTTAACTACAATCAAAATCCAACTGAGATTACATTGGGGTGTTTTTGCTGGAGAGTAACATTTTTTTTATACTTATTCCACTACTCAGGCTTGCATAATGAAATGTTTAAATCTGTGCAGTAAAACTCACTGAAAGCGTTGCCAAAAGCACTTATCATGTTATTATCGAGCAGCTGAGTTTTCCAGAATAAAAAGGAATACCTCCGGTGTCGAAAGCTAATCCAGATCAGATATTGTCTGTGTGTAAATGATGCATTTGTTAAAAAAAATGGAGAGGGTATCAAAATTACCTAATCATCAAGGAATAGAATTTGGCAGCAGTACACACAGTGAGCATGGATGAGACTAATTTACTAAACATACCCTCCAGTCTCATAATTATATGTAATTTTACCGGCATAATTAACTAATTTAATTACTACTCCTCAAGAGCATCAATTATTGATATTACAGAGCATTCAGATGGCAGGCAGAGCTCTCGACGTGGCGCACATTCAGAGGGTGGTAAACACATGCTGGCTCTCCAAGAGTCTTGGCCAGCTTCCTGCTAGCACTCAGTGAAGGGGTGAGAGAGGTAGAGACAGACAGACAGACAGAGGGAGGGAGGGAGAGAGACAGAGGAAAGGGAATAGTGGTGTAAAGAGAAAAAGAGAGAGAACGCGCCATCGCAGACGTCCGGCGTTCCTTCACACAGTTAATTAGAGCTTTGCATCGGCCTCATGAGGAATTTCAGAGGTGGACAAATGAAGCTTTTTGCCCTCAGACGGCTGGATGTCAGACCAGGCGAGACTTGTTACCGTTCAGGCTACTGTGTGTGTGTGTGTGTGTGTGTGTGTGTGTGTGTGTGTAAAAATATGTCTAAGTCTATGCTTTTATATACTGTACATGTCAGCGCCCAAAGTTGGGCTTGGCTCGATGCAGAGAAAAAAGTTTGTGGCGCGCCACAAGCCCCTGGAAATAACAGGTTTCAGAGCCCAGTGGTGCCCTTGTCGCATTGTGTCTGAAAGGGCCTTCACCAAGAGAGAGAGACGGAAAATAAAACTGAGAGTACTGAAAGAAAGAAATAGTCAAGCAGGTATAAAAATGAATGAATGAATGAACTGATGAACGGCCTATTAGTTTAGGCCAGAGAGTCACACAAGTTCACACCAGAGAGATCAATTATTCTTATTCTTTCCTGAGGCTTAATTTTTTTTTTTTTTTTTTTTTTTTTTTTTTTTTTTTTTTTTTTTTTTTTTTTTTTTTTTTTTTTTTTTTTTTTTTTTTTTTTTTTTTTTTTTTTTTTTTTTTTTTTTTTTTTTTTTTTTTTTTTTTATTTTTTTTTTTTTTTTTTTTTTTTTTTTTTTATTTTTTTTTTTTTTTTTTTTTTTTTTTTTTTTTTTTTTTTTTTTTTTTTTTCATCTTTTTTTTTTTTTTTTTTTTTTTTCTTTTTCTCTCCCCCAATATACTCCCTGGGGTTTGGAATGAGCCGCTCCACTTTTGTTTTGGTTTTGTTTTAGTTAGGTAGGGGAGGGAAGAATTTTTGAATTAAGAGAATGGAGGCATCTTTCCCTTTCTTTCCTTTTTTTTTTCCCCCCCCCCCGCTGAGAAATTTTGAGATTTTTGGATATAAGGGGGGATTTTTTTTTTTCCTCCCCCCCCCCCCCAAGATCATTAGTAGTATATAGACCTCGATCTTAAAATAAAAGAAATTTGTTTGTTGAGGTGGGTGGGGGGCCCCCAAAAAAAAAAAAAATATATGTATATTGAGAAAAAACCCCCACCCAAGATAAAAAAATTTTCACCCGAAAACAATCCCCAAGATTCACTCCCCCCATTTCCCCCCCCAACCAAAAAAAAAACATTTAATAAAAAATTTTTTTAATTTTTTTTTTATTTTTTTTTTTTTTTTTTTTTTTTTTTTTAATCCCCCAATTTTTAATAATAAGTAGGTGTACTTGATGATACTGAAAATGATACTGCAGTGTAATTAGTATTTTTGCTAATTTCATTTTTTAAAAGTCACCAGAATGCAGGAAACAAAGTCTTAGAAACTCAAATAACCCCTAAACCCCCCATTTTTGAGAACTCAAGGTTAGCAAATATGAAATATATCACACACAATACCTGTTTGTAGGATACAGTCATTGTTGGTTGGGGATTTTTTTTATGGGATTTGTTGACAAGATATGGAAGAGGAGCGAGGAGAAGTCAAACATTAGAGGAAAATTAATATCCTCTTTTGGAGCTGATATGTTTAGCGGTGTGCTATTGTGATCTTGCAACCCCATTGGGAGGTCCTGACCCCCAGGTCGGGAATCACTGGGTTAACATAATGTGCATGAAGAGACCATTTAGTAGTCTATGTATACAAATGTACCTGCACAGATCCAACCGTGTCAGAGTGGTTCTGTCTGGTCCCAAGTGGGCTGGCTGGCCTGTACTTGAAGTGGTGAGGCGAGGCACAGTGAGCCCGGGGGGTGAAAATGAAGTGTCTGACATCACGATATAGGTGTGTGTGTGTGTGTGTGTGTGTGTGTGTGTGTGTGTGTGTGTGTGTGGCATTAGAAAAGGAGAGTGACAAGTCAGAGAGGAAAAGCATTTGTGTGAAAAGGAAGTTCACCCGTACTCTGTTATTTGCACCGTACATGTTGGTTCGCATGTGAGTGATCATGTTTTGTATGCACAACAATATACTGCATACACTTATTTGTGTGTGTGTCCTGACATGTTTGTGCATTCACGTGTGTGTGTGTGTGTGTGTGTGTGTGTGTGTGTGTGTGTGTGTGTGTGGTGTGTGTGTGTGTGGGAGAGAGAGAGAGAGAGAGAGTGCCCTGAACATCTCCTCTGTGCTCCTCTCTAATTATATTCATAACAGCAATCTGAATGTGCAGGGCCCATGATGAATGTGCCACCCAAGTGTGACTTGCTCCTAATAGGATTCTGGGATACGCCAGCAGTCGACAACAGTGGGCCCCGAGTGGCAGACAACGCCCCACGCCTCGGTGTCACACACACACACACACACACACACACATGCACGCAGAAATTCATGGACTTATACCGCACACAACATAATGAAATTCACACAGTATGAAAAGTTCATGATTGTGTCAGTGAGCTTTCTTTTCTTTTCACTCTTTCTTTCTCGCTCACTCCTCTCCTCATTGTCTTTCACTCCCTATGAATCTGTAGTCGACCTCACCTCCGTCATATAGGCAGTGCCCGAGGCGGGTTTACAGGGTGGGTTTGTTTTCAACAAAGGCCCCAAATCTTTAATGTTTATCACACATATTTTACACTAAATCCAGGCCACATATCTTCATACAACGGCTCCTATGATATCTTATGAAAAGTTATTTCTTTTCTATAGAGGAATAGCTATTCTATACCTACTTGTCTATTTACTACAACTGTCCAGCAACACGTGTCAATTTGTGCTTGTTATATACATATAGTCTTTTCAAAATAAACTTCCAGTTTCACAGGATACCTGCTGGTTTAGGCAACAAAACACCTGTACTAAGTTAGGTTTAGGAAAAGATTTGGGTTTGGGTTAAACTAACTCCAGAAGTGATGGGATTTAAATTTACATGACAAATAAATTAACACTGACTTTTGGTTTCACACAAGGTGCACGCACTGTCTCGTAGGTAAAAGTCCAGTGTTTTTTGATCCACCCGTCCACTACAACTTCCTCTGTGCATGCCATTTGTCGCTCTTTATACTTCCTGTTCGCGACAATTACATACCAACTGATTTTGTGGGATATATAAGATTACAGTGCATCACTTTCCATAGGTATAGCCATGAATGGTGTATGAGAACAGCCTGACCCAGGTCATAGCTTTGTTGGAAGATAAGCTTTTAAAACTACCGTAGATTGTATTGTAAATTCAGTAATGCACAGTTTTATTGACAGTGTCAGAGAGGCTCATTTAGCTATTATTGAGGTTGTAGTTTGCAGAACTGCAGCCCTATTGGACTGGATTATATTGAGGTGTTTTGCCCACCCCATTTACAAGAATATCAGTCTCAGTGTAATGGAGTCCAGTCCGACCCCATCAACAACTATGACCTCAGTATTGGTTCATTATGGTATACTGTATTATTGTGTGTACTAAAAGAAAAGTGGCCAGTAGAATATGAGAATATTTTTTAAGGAAACTGTGGGGATATCAATTTTGATCTGTTTTACAGTGAAAAAAAAAATGCTGCCTTTAAAGAAAATTATCAATGCTGTAGTGGTCATTTTTACCTCCACCAAGGAGGTTATGTTTTTGCCGGCATTTATCTGTCTGTTTGTCTGTGTTCAAGATAACTCAAAAACTTATGGACAGATTTTGATGAAATTTTCAGGGTGTGTCGAAAATGTGAAAAGGAAGAACTGATTAAAAATTTTACAGGAGGACCTTTGATGAAAAAATTGTTTCTCAATATCTCTGATAATTGTAGCCCAAAGCTCATGAAATGTGACTCAGGGATTTACAATGTGTACTTCTATCAAATCCCAAATGCTGATCCAGATCTGATCCAGATGACGGATTTTATAGCAATTTATATAAAAATGGGGGTAGTCTTACATTTTGGCCTACTGTGCATTTAATATTAGAGATAGAGATTTCTAACAAGCAGCATCGTGTAGCTGAAACAACTCCGCATCTGAAGTATGTCAACGAATTTGATCTAGCTTTAATACTTGAGGAGATAGATCCAGAAGAAACCGCCAGGGGGGAAACTATGGTGCTTGGCGGAGGTCTGCGCTCTCCGAGTGCTTTTCTAGTTATGAATTGTAACTAACTAACTCACTGGCGGTGATTTCAATATTTTATTTACCAAATCAACACACGAGAAATTGTAATTTTACTTTAAACAAAATTTTACACTAATAACTAGTCAAAATATCTCATAATGCTTAATATAAGACACAATTGCCTCACAAGTAATCACACATCTCATCTCAGTGAGTTTAGGGACTTGCTTTTAGACAGTGCTTCTTGAATATTTTGTCTATGACACAAAACACTTCTGAATACCAGTGAACTATAGCTCAAAATGAGTTCAAGATCTTTTTTTTCTTGAAATGCCTAAATATTACTTATTTCAGTAAATCTTACCAAGCAAATTTTTTTTCTTGTTCCAGCAGATTTTTAAAAACTTGTTATGAGCAAAAACCTTGAATTTTCTATTTATTTATGTGACGACTCGGATGGCAGACAGGCTTGGACTCAAATACAATACTCGGACAACAGGAATTATCAAACAACGCTGGTCCTTTAATAACAGAAATGGTTTCGGTACACGGTTAGTCAAAACTCACAGTCAAACAAATACAAAGCAGCAGGCAAAAAGGCAGAGTCTGTAAACGGGAAGAATGATCAGGCACGAGGAATCAATAACGCAAGGAAGAATGCTGGAACAGTGTACCACAGGGGATAACAAGACAATCTGGCACAAGAGGAAAGGGAGACGCTGCTTAAGTACTGGTGAGGGAAGTGACTAACTATGGACAGGTGGACATGATTGGGGCGGGGGCGACGATCGGACACAGGTGACTGGTGCAGGTAACTAGGTCAGAAGGAGGTGCTCAAACGTGAAGGCGGGAAGCATGCAGGGCAGGGAGTGAAGTGAACTGCAACGAGAGGAGACGTTAAACATGTCAAAATAAAACAGGATGTGCACCAAAATAAAAGCATGCAACACATAACAAATAGGCTAAGTCCTGCGGGACGATACAATTTATTTATTTATTTGTACTTATTTTGAAAGTGACCTTTGAATCCATGTTTGTCCAGGTTTCTTGTGCCTTCAGGTTATGCTCCATGTTCCAAGTAGCAGCCCTGCTATAAATACCAGCTACGCAGCGCTCTCAGTTTGGTATTTGTTGAGACTGTGTCACAAAGGTGTTGATTCAATAATGTGGTCACTTCTGAGGCTTTAGTTTTGTGGTGTTTAGTGTCTGCTGGTGAGCTGCAACTTGTCTTTTTGCAAAAGCATCTTGACTTTTTGGTATCTGAAATTCCAACAATGTTCCTCTTTTTGAGGAACCAAGTGGTTGAAGTTGTTTAGTCTTTGAACTGGGAAGTAATTATATGTCACAGTTTCACATTAACTATATGGCAAAAGAGTGTTTCTTTCTTTGGTAAAAAGTTTACTTGTCATGGGGCGTACTATTCAGTACAGACTTTTGAGTTGCATTAAACCCCTGAGATCAGCGGGCGACCAACTTTATCTTTCAGAGGCTATAGTGGGTTCAGTTTGAGAGGTACTGTGAAGGTATATATATATATATATATATATATATATATATATATATATATATATATATATATATATATATATATATATATATATATATATATATAAAAACTAGAAAACCTGAGGAATCAGTTGGTAACCATGTTGCGTTAATTTGCCGTAAAGGAGGTTGAGTGACGCTCTTTGAGTTTCACAAAATTTTGGTGAAGAAAATCTGGCATGGCCATTTTTAAAGGGGTCTCTTGACCTCTGACCTCAAGATATGTGACTGTAAATGGGTTCTATGGGCCCTTTACAGACATGCCCACTTTATGATAATCATATGCAGTTCAGAGCAAAATACATGCAGTTTATGTCATGTAGTATAAATGTGTCATTCTCAAATCATGTATTTGAATATTTCTGCATACTGGTGTCCATAAACAGTCTTGAATAACATAAATCACTGGAATCACAGTAAAGCTGAGACTCTTGATCCAATGAACCCAACTGTGTGATGTTAGTCCCCATATTAGACATTTCATTGTCGTGAGTCAATCTTTTTTAATATCACTGTATAAAATGACCTTTTGGTGACCTCTATGATAATCACAGTTTCATGAAACTTTACAGGCACAAACTAGACACCTAGCATATTCAGAGGATGGATGGCTTTCTTAGCTAGATTGACAATAAAACTGCTGCAACAACTTATGAGACATACTGTAAGTGAGCAAGGAATGGCAATCATATACTTCCATCATAATGTTCCAAGCCCTTATGCACATTGATTATTTATTTAACGGTCTTGGACCGTTTCCAAGTGAACCAAAATGTAAACCAAAATGCAAGCTGCCTGTGTGCCATTTGTTGAGATGGACACAGCTAAATGACAGGTTAACATGAATGGGACTGACCTGGACTTCTGCAGAACTTCTACAATATTTTTGACATCTGAACAGAAGAGAATATACAGTATATAATATAATAGTGACGTTTATAATAATAATCTTTCTTAGCATAGCACCTTTCCAAACATAGTTACAAAGTGCTTTACATAAGTTAAAATAGTGCAAACATCAAGATAAAAACATGAGTAAAAAAAAAAAATGTTGAACATAAAACTTAATAAAACAGTATGTACAAAAAGTCAGCAATTATACAAATTCTAATAATTAAATTAAAAACAAGGGACTGCTATAAAAAAGGTCCTCCTGTAAAAGTAGGTTTTGAAGCATGATTTATACGAAGAAACAGTTTACTAGCCTGAGTTCCTCAGGTAGGGAGCTCCACAGGCTGTAATGGAGAACATCTGGTCTCCCTTTGTAATGAGGTGGGCTGCGGTAACAGTAAGGAAGGTCCTACCGGAGGAGGGTCCTACCGGAGGAGCACAGGCAGCGGCTGGGTTCATAGGGCTCGGGTAACTCTAAAATGTAGTTAGGGACATGGCTGTGTTGTGTTTTAAAAGTAATTTGTAAAGTTTTAAAATCAGTTCGATACCTGACTGGTAGCCAGTGAAGTGTTGCAGGGATGGGTGTGATATGGTCTTGTCTTGGCAAATTATTTTTTGTGCACTGTGAAACCAAACCAGACGTCATAGAAAACCAACAAAAATATCAGTTTATCTCAGATTCAGACTAGCCAAATGGACTATGGCTTGTGAAAGTGCCCTAAAAACACCATAAGAAAACAGAAATCACTTTGGCTCTTGGCATAATCCCCATGCATTGCTGTGATATTTACTTACTGCTACTGTGCTACAGTGTATAGATCTCATCACATTATTATATTACCATATTCATTAGCATATTCAGGGTTATTAAATTGTCTCTTTGTATAGGTTGTATTCTATATGCCTCTAATAAAGCATCTGTCTAATACTCGGTACATTACCATAAGAAAGAGCTATGTGTTTTCTACCTTCAGGTTCAATTAGGTAGCAGAACCTATCTAGGCATGTGGAGATGAGATCTGAGACTTGGAGTGGATGTATGGGATAAGACATATAGTCGAAGGCCTCTCCTCTGGGACGCCATTACCATGGCGAGGTGGGACAGGAGGCCCTTACTCACAAACACACCGCTCCACATCTATCCGTCAAAGTGTCAGCCTGGTTCCTTCCCTCCTGCCTCCCAAGGAATCCATTGTGTGGAGGCAGAATCCTGCTGCAGTGAGTTGTAGTGTCATGTAGCCCCATAGCGTATATATCACATATATCCGTCCGGTGACTGACATCAAAGCCACGGCGGTTTGATGTGTTGGTCGTCTTGGTTGGTCCCAGATGAGCGAGGGGGGGTACACGGCACATACACACACATAGATGCATACATGGACATACACACACACACATGCAGGCAGGGTACTGGACAGCCTATCAGGCCCCCAGCAGGCCCCTCACCGGGGCTCTGATGGGCTGTGGCATTGATAGACCATCTGTAACTATGTCACGTTGGATTACACTGAGCGGGAGAGAAACACAAAAGAGGGAAGAAGAAGAGAGAAGGAGGGAGGGAAGAGGAGAGAGGAGGGGGGAGAGCGAGAGATCAAACCCTCTCCTCCTCCAAGAGAGCCTCTTTCTGTCTTTCTCTCAGAGACAGGTCCTTATCCTGGAAGAAAAGACTTAATCCCTAACCCCCCCTCAATTTACCACCTCCCTCCTCTCCTTCCTAGTTGTTCTCTCGCTGCCCCTGCCTCTCTCTCTGCTGCTGCTGAGGGACAGTAGTGTCTCAGCTGTAAGGCTTTGTTCCTCCTGGGAACCTGCCTAGGAGATTGATCTGCGCAACGTGAGGAGCACAAAGACCTTGGGGTTTACGCGCCACAGAGCCAGCCATGTATCAAGATGTATCCGGCGTGGGAGTAGCCATACCTGTCTTATCACATCACGGCTAAACGGACAGATGATGGGAGGAAGAAGGAGCGCAGAGGGAGGAGAGAGGAGAGGGGGCTGGATGGAGTAGCGCTGCTTGTATTTGACACAAATTGAAGGGAAGAGAATGGATTCATGCTGTGTGTAGTATTTCAGTCTTTAGGCAAATCAGTCTCTTTTTCATCCTTGTTTGTCTTTTTAATGCAAAATGGGTGCTCTCACACTTCTGGATTCTCTACATCTACTCTTGTGCCAAAGAGTATAAAAGGAAATATCAGAAACGGGCATAATCAAAGCATCTGTCATAGAACATACATCACCAAATCTAGATGAGTGCATTATAAAACTGCCCTCTGAGTGGATGCTGGATACATATTTTAACTGTTGTGCCATAGTTTGACAGCATTAGATAAATGTTAACACCCTGAGACCTGCAGTCTGCGACTGACTTTACTGTCTTTCAGAGGCTCTAGCAGGTTCAGTTTTATGGTTCGGTCATACCACGTTGCGGGGAAAGAGGACAAATAATGCTCCAAAGTTTGGATAAATTTTAGGAAAAATGGCATGGCCATTTTCACAGGGGTCCCTTGACCTCTGACCTCATGTGGAGGAAAATTGAACGCAGTATAAATGTGTTTTTTTCACCTATTCTATTGAATATTGAATATTTCTGCATACTGGGGTCCCTAAACAGTCTTGAATTACAGAAATTGTCACTGTAAAGCTGAGACTCTTGTGGATCATATGAGTCCAATTTTATTCATGTGTGATGATATTAGTCCACATAGTAGCCATTTCATTGCAGTGATGTAGACTATTTTTTTTTTTATTTGACCTCTCTGTAAACCTCTAGGATAATCACAGCCTCATGAAACTTTACAGCCAGCAACAAGAGACCTAGAGCATTCAGAGGATGGATGGATTTCATATGTATATTGAAAATAAGGGGGTTTCTGAGCTGTTTACACAACAGAAATGCTCGCCATCCAATCACCACCAAAAAAATGCAATTCTTGCAGAAATCACAAAATGTCAAAAATTTTGGTGGTAATGTGATATTTTAGAGGGGTTGTTGTTCATTTTTATCAATTCTTTATCAATTAAAAAACATGGTTAAATTTCGCACCAAAAATTGCTGCAACAACTTATGAGACAAAAATGGGCATGGGGATGACCGTCATATACTTCAGTCATGATGTTCTAAACCGTTAGACACATTTTTATGTCAGGGATAACGTACAGCGAGTCAGTGGTTGTGAGAGAAACCCTGACAGGGCGAAGTGAAGGGGTCTCTGTACTCTACTGCTGTGTATCACTTGAACAGATACTGTAAGTGTCTAATCTGGACATACATACAGTATGTTACACACTCCTATTCTTGTACATTTTCATTATACCAGCAGTCAATGAAAGTCCTACTTCATGCAAACAAAACACAAGTTGGGGGTTTGGTGCCCTGCTCAGGGGCACCTCGGCAGTGCCCAAGAGGTAAACTGGCACCTCTCCAGCTACCAGTTCACACTCAGTTCTTGGTCCATGGCGGGACTTGAACCGGTGACCCTCCGGTTCCCAAGCCAACTCCCTACAGACTGAGCTACTGCCGCCCATATTTATGACCCACATTTATGAAGGTGCACTTTAAAGTATATTCAGTAAACTACAAGTTAAATAGTTCTTATACTACAAGTATACTAACTTATACTTTTCTTAAGTATATCTTGACCAAAAGATTAAGTACACGTAAAAGCCAAGGATACTTAGACTTTTATTTATACTTGTCGGTATGAGACATGTCTACTTAAGTATACTTTTGTTAAGTGTACTCTGATAAGTACATAAAAAGTATACGGTCTTATTTTAAGTTTAAAAGAATTATATTAAAAGCACACTTGAATTAACTTCTTATTGGTAAGGGCAGTTTTGTGATAAACTTTCTCTAAGTGTTGTCTACTTTCTGTGATTTGGACTTCAGCTGTAAATCTATGCGCTGCCCCGACCAGGCCGTGTGCTGCAGCTCGCCCACACACTGAGGGCAAAATAATAAGCACCTTAGGCTCTGCCAAGGCCTCTCAGCCTTTGTGATATATGGCATTCCTTTTTCTCTATTTCTGCTGTTTCCTCCATCACACCATTTAAACACACACACACACACACTGCATCAGTGAGCTCCAGTCTCTGGCTCCACTGTGTGCTGATGTATCTAAGAATCCTATTTTGCTGTTCTATTGTGTGAGTGGAGATAGAGGCCCATCACCGAGAGTGCAAGGTCACCGAACACATCAGCACAAAGAGCCCTATCTCCCGCTCTCTGTCCGAGTGTGCTCTCTCTTTATCTATCTATCTCCCTGCCTCTCTCTCTCTCCCTCTCTCACACACACACACACACACACACACACTCTCCATCACTGCCGCAGTCACTCTCTCTTATTCATTCACTCTACAAGCTATGAGCAGACAGCTCCTTGAATGTCCTGACCTCAAATACGCTGAAATAGCCACAATAGCCTTGCTGACTGCAAAATATCAGGCAACTCAATCTGTGCTCAGTGACTCAGAGCTTCTATTTATCAGGATGTGAAGAGTGTAGAGAGCTGATCCCATTGTTAGATTGGGATCATGGACTATGGAGTTATGAACGGCAACAGCATGGAAGAAAACTTCATCATATGCCTCACCCTTCATGAGATGAGACCATAGAACAAGCCATCCATTAGTAACGTGATCTTTTTTATAGTTTCATCTCCCACATTGATGTTAATATTGATGTTAAAGTGGCAGTAGGCGGTTGCAGAAATTTCATAATAACCTTAAAGCATCTTGTAAGTTAAGTGTTCTGAGAGAAAACTAGACTTCTGCATCTCCTCCTGGCTCTGTTTTCAGGCTTTAAAAGATCTAATCTCGCTCGTGATGGGAGACTTTGGTCAATCACAGGTCATTTCAGAGAGAGAGCGTTCCTATTGGCTGTGCTCTGGCTGGTGGGTGGTGCTTGGTATTTCCTGATCTCAACATTGGTGCTGGGTCAAAAACTTTCTAATTTTACAGCTAAAGAGTAACTACAAGATGTTTCTAAAAACTTTTGAGGAGAGAAATAGTCATTTGAATATGAATTCATATTTGATCAGCGCTGCCTTTGACCATTTGATTGGAGTCGGCCAGAGACCATAGACGGCAGACTCCAGATCAGCTCTGATTGGTTGTTTTCCTCCAGCCTGAGAAATCTTGCAGATGCCATTAGGAGCACCGGAGGACACAGAGGAACATGATTTTTTTTTTTTTTCAGATTGCCTGTCTCATGTACTACTGTCAGGATATAGTGTCTGTTTTATAAAAATAACTTTTTTAAATAATATTTGCTCCATTTTTAACCACTGCTGCTTTACAGGAAACAGCAGCAATTTTATACCTTAAAAGTGTTAATAAAAGATAATATTTGTGTATAATTTTAACCTATAGAGTGCATGAGTGTGCACATACTGTATGACGTAGGTCATTTGTTCATAGCATGACCAACCAACTAGTCCACTCAACAGTCATAATGTGCGTCCCGGATCACTTTGCATCCAGTATGGATGGGTGATATGAGATTAAACATTCAATGTACATACCATATAGCAGGTATTATATTAAGATAGCCTATACCAGTTCTTAAATAGCTTCAAATCAGGATGTCACCTGTTAAATTCCTCTCACACACAACCCAACATTAGATACTGATCTGGGTTCAGACCTTGTAGGGGGCTGGAATGAGGAGATGAAGCATCACATTGAACTTTTACAATGAACGCAGAACAGAGCTCTCAATCCTGATCTTGACCCAGAGTTGTTTTGTGGGGTCGACTTAACCCAGATGGACCCTTTCATACTGGTGATGGATCCACACATTTCCTGGGTCAGCAGTCTGCTGTGGAGGAGGTTTTTGACACAAATTATTGAGCAGGGTCCAGTTCACCTGGGGATTTTTTTCTTTTTTCAGGAGGGCTGTCAATCACTTTTGATTAATCACGTGACTGACCATAGTTAATCGTGATTACTCTACCTTTAAAGGGAGATTTATCAAGTATTTAACACTCACACAACATGGGAGTAGACAAATATGCTCCTTTATGCAAATGTATGTATGTTTTAGGATTGAGAATCAGTTAACAACACAAATCAATTACAAATATTGTCCAGAAATTCTCACAGATATTAGCATAAAACATATGCTCAAATCATGACTGAACAAACTGCAGCCCAACAGGCAACAATAGCTGTCAGTGTGCTGACTTGACTATGACTTGCCCCAGACTGCATGTGATTATCATAAAGTGGGCATGTCTGTAAAGGGGAAACTGACCCAGAGAACCCATTTTCATTCACATATCTAGAGGTCAGAGGTCAAGGGAGCCCTTTGAAACCATGCCAGTTTTTCCTCACCAAAATTTAGCATAAGTTGGGAGCATTATTTAGCCTCCTTTGTGACAAGCTACTATGACATGGTTGGTACAAAATCAAACATTTCACATCATACCAGTATCTTCACTTAAAACTGCAAGGTACATTAATGCATTAAAGAAATTAGTGCCATTAAAACACATTTGCGTTAACATGTTATTATCACGTTTCACAGCCCTACTGTTTACAGTTGTTTTACATTTTTATTTATTATTTTTATTATTTATAACTGATTAAAAACAGAACTGTTATAAATGCTAAATCTACCACATTTCATTGCTGTTCTAGACAACTGGGTTCAGGTATCTTTCCTTCTGCTGCACAGCTAGAAATGCATTCAAACTCTGGGATCCTGAGTTTTCTGTATCATTTGACAAGTAGAGTAGTCGTCATCGTTATGATCTGATGGCCTGCAATAACTACACCATTATCATACAGCATACATCATTATCATTAATGATCTGTAAAGTTAAACTAACTACCGCTACTTTGAGGAGTTTGATGCATTACATCGGCTATGAGGCTGTGCTCTTAAATCATGCGCACTTTCCGAGGCCTCTTCAGAAATATATTTAGCATCTCGAAGGAATGTGTTTTCTATCTCTCGTTTTCAAATAGATCATCACTGAGGATGCTCCTAGTATAGAAATCCCAAGTGAAAGAAGCCATGGCTGGCCTGGATCCTGAAACAGACATAAACAATCTACAGTATGTGGGCCAGCGCCAGCGAGAAAGAGACAGTATGACATAAAAGGGAATAATAAGACATAATACATTCTGCTACTTCCAACTGGTGTCCGACATGGAAAAAAACATACTAACCATGTCGGCTAGGAGTTAAGAGTTTTATGTTGTTATTCCACAGAGATATAGGTAGGTCCATATGGATTCTTGGCAGCAAACACTAGAGTTTGATAGGGTTTTGTGTGTGTGTGTGTGTGTGTGTGTGTGTGTGTGTGTGTGTGTGTGTGTGTGTGTGTGTGTGTGTGTGTGGCAGCACTGCAGCATACTACATAAATATTGTAGTGGGTTCTTAACCATCCTCTAGAGTCTCCTCTTGGCAACTGGAAGTGAATAATGTATTACGGAGATGCTGGAAAGATAGTGCTTTATTACAGTTCTGAAGTATAATATGAGTTGTTTGCCTCTGAAACGGCTCAGTGGGGGAAATGCTGCTACTTACTGTGGACCTTTTTATGGGCCATTCTATCTTTTCTTTCCCTATTTGATTCATATTTAATAATTCAGGTTATCTCACACAAAGGAGGATTGTTTTTTCAGTCATAGAACTAGCACACGTCAATAACATTCGAGAGCTCTGATCAAAACTAAAGCTGCTGTATGTTTTTTTTTTTTTTTTTTATCTGGTATTTTGGTTTTCTTTCAGTGTATTTTGTACTCGCCATTGGTGTTACCATGGTGATATAAATCATTTTTCCTCCACTTAACAATGGATCAAATGGAGCTAAAAACAGAATCAAAGCAGCTTGTGGATGCAGCACAAACTGCTTTTCTTTGAATAAAAGTGTGGATTCTTTATTATACTGAAAATGCAAATGTCTTTAGTAGGGCTGTCAATCAAATGAGATTTTTAATCACAATTATTCACATGATTATCCATAGTTAATCATACTTAATCGCAAATTAATCACACATTTCTTATCTGTTCAAAATGTACATTAAAGGGATATTTGTCAAGAATTTAATACTCTTGTTAACATGGGAAATACGCTGTTTTATGTAAATGTATGTATATATTTATTTATTTAAATCAATTAATAACACGGCACAATGACAAATATTATCCAGAAACCCTCACAGGTACTGCATTTGGCATAAAATATATGCTCAAATCATAACATGGCAAACTGCAGCCCAACAACAGCAACAGCTGTCAGTGTGTCAGTGTGCTGACTTGACTATGACTTGCCTCAAACTGCATGTGATTATCATAAAGTGGGCATGTCTGTAAAGGGGAGAATGGTGGGTACCCATAAAGCCCATTTTCATTCACATATCCTGAGGTCAAGGGACCCCTCTGAAAATGGTCATGCCAGTTTTTCCTCACCAAAATGTAGCCGAACTTTGAAATGTTATTTAACTTATTTTCATAAGTAAACTAGTCTCAGCAGTATCTTCACTCTAGCCTTAAAACTGAAGCTGCTACAACCTAAAAAAAAATAATCACATGTTGTGTTAATGGATTAGTGACATTAGAGGCGTTAAAATGAATCAGTATTTTATTATCATGTTAACTTTGATAGTATAGTCTTTGATAGTATAGTCTCGTCTAGTTAGTTAGAAGCTCAAATTACAAAAATGACAGTTTCCTGTTCCTATCAAAATAATCTGTGATACAATATAAATGAATCATATTAAAACATACAAAGCATTTATTTTTCTAACTTTCTAGGATCACAACAGTGCATTTAAGTTATGCAGCTTTCTGTTCTCCCAGCCTTTATTTATTATGATACAGAACCCCGCTTCCCACAATGTGACATCACATTAAAGCATGACAACAGTTTCCTCTTCAAATCATCAGAAAGGAAAAGAAGTGTTGAGTGGAAATTAACCGTCAGAAAATGGCACAGATAGTCCAGCCCTGTCACGTGGAAGTGACTGAGGGTAGCTGAGGAGATCTAGTGCTGGGAGGCCTGACTCTCCCTCTCTGCTCTTACGATGTGCAGGCTCTTTCATCTGGTAAACAAATGTCTGAGATCTAAAGGCTTTCCCATAGTTGTTATGCTAACCTTGGAGAGCGAAGCCACTCCATTAGCATTTGAAGGAGCTAAATATTAGCTAAGAAAGAGTGCTCCCATTTAAAGGCATGAGAAAAAGTCCGCTGCCTTTGGTACCTAACCATCTGTGCTGGCTTCTCTCCCCGCACTGCAAACACGACTTCAGGAGCCGCCACGGAGCTCAGGCTACTGACGGCGGCGCATACTTTGAGCCCTGCCTCTGAAAATAAGCCTTTCTTACGCCACATCTTTTAATTCAGATAGGCTCCAGTGCTTCGCTCCGTCCAAATAAAGCTGTTGGGACTCAAGACCAAGCAGGCAATTTTTCCATGACAAGTCCATTTTTGAAAATCTCTAGGTTCCTGTGTGGATGCTCTGCCAAAGCAAACTACTAGTGTGGTGGGATATAAAACACAGGAGCCGTACACCCTTAAAAGTACATCAAACTGTCTTAACATTTCAGTTTTAGGATTCACTCACTCTTAACATTAGGTTGAAAAAGAAATAGATTGTGTAAAGCCTCCATTGATATTTAGAGGTTTTTGAATGCAAGTAGGTTGTGTGAAAATGAACAGCTGAATTTTGAAGCACCTGTGTCATTCACCTGCTCAGTAAAGACAAAACTTCTCTTTATGGCTGCAACCAACAATTTATGAGCGTGAAAGTTCATTCTTGGGTTAGGTTTAGGGTTAGCGTCTTTGTCGTCCGAACCAGGGTGGCAGCGTATGCCAGATCCACCTTTCACAATAAAAGTCAGAGACATATAATATTCGCAGACGAGTGTTTCGCTTTTTCATGTAGTTTATTCATCACGTCCCCAGTGTGTAAAAGCCTCAAAGCTGCAGCAGATAGACATGGAGCAAATATGATTTAAAAAAAGATACTTTTATAAAATGGTAACATCCTGATAATGTGCACAAGACAGGTAATCTGAAAAAACTTGACACAAACTTGACTCTTTACATATCAAACACTATATGACTGTCAACACCAGCTGACCCGAACTGGAACAGATCTGGTCCAACTATTGTCATTGTCAGAATGAGGGCCATAGTGTGAAAAACACATCATATACATTTAAAACGTGAAAATGTTGAAAGAAATAACAATTTTATACCTTACAGCTGCAATGAGAGCGTTGCACCGTGGTGTGGTGGTTAACACTGTCGCCTCAGCAAGGGGGTCATAGGTTCAAATTTGGCTTGGGGCTTGGATAAAGCTGCAATGAATAGAGTAATGGAGCAAATATGATTTACATTTTTTTTTTTTAAATGGTTACTATATCATGACCTTAGTAAATGAGACAGGTAATCTGGAAAAAATCATGTTCCTCTGTGTCTTCCGGTGCTCCTAATGGCATCTGCAAGATTTCACAGACGTCTCTGAGCAGCTGTCAGTCACTCGTGACCTCCAATCAAACGGTCAAACTTGCCAGCGCTAATCAAATATGAATCAATATTCTGTTACTGTAATTCCTATTTCTCACTTAAAATGTTTTCAAAAACATCTTGTAGTATACTGTTTAGCTGTAAAATGAGAAAGTTTGTTGTTGCCGTGTGTTCAGATAAATTGAGGAAATACCAAGTACCGGCCACGAGCCAGAGCACAGCCAATAGGAACGTTCAGTAAGAACGCTCTCTCTCATCTTGGGCTCGATATTTTTTAAAAGCCTGAAAACAGAGCCATGACAAGGTGCAGAAATCTAGTTTTCTCTCAAAACACTTGAATTGCAAAATAATGAAAGGTTATTTTGAACTTTTTGCCCAATGATGCCAAAAATATACTGCCTACTGTCACTTTAAGTACAGCAATGAAGTTTGACAGCAGCAGGTATCCTACAGAGGAGTGAAGCGTGTTGTGAATTTGCCTCTCAGTGCCCACAGCAGTGTGGTGAAACTATCCTCTCAGTGTTGTATGTGTGTGATCTGCCTGCTGGATTGTCATGTTAATGTCGTAATTAGCTACCTCATTCTTTGCATTTTCTTCTCAGACATGGCACTGGAGCCAGAGGCTGGTGGTCAGGGGTTGATGCATGCTGGGCCACAGCACCCAGAGGGAGGTCGGAGCACCTTGTCCACACGCCTTCAGCCTCTCTGCTGCTCTGGAAGGCACACCTGTTACGCTTTCCCAGAGGTGTGGAGGTGGAGAGGGCACCAACACCCTGGAGCACAAAGAACACACACAGATGCACACACACACCACTCACACAAGGAAGGCAGCAACAGCGGCCGCCCACACTGCACACACTGTAGGGCACGAAGCCTTCATTGAGCTTCTGTCGTTTCCACCACATGCTACAACACATTCCAACACTATGAGTGGATCTGAACCTCCACCCCCCACAACACACACACACACACAAACACACACACTGAATGGGAAACAGGGAGAGTTGTTTCACTGTGTAGAGATATACGGATCAATATGTTTTTCCACGTGAACATGAACAGAGTAGAAGAGAAGACTGGCAGGAGAGAATGTAGGAAAGGTGTGACAGACAATAGAAATGGATATTTTGAGTGATTTATGTCCTTCTGGTCCTTAAGGTCAAAAACTGAAAAAAGAAATACAATATTCACATGTATTAAATGGGGAAATAGTCTCCTGTAGAGTGCTGGAATGAAAGGATAAAAAGAGGAGTAGGGATGAAGAGAGGATGGGTTAATGATTGAGGGGGTTCAACCTGCATGGGCCCCCTGTTCTCATTATGGAGAGCAGGCACAATATAATCCCATCTCTTACCACCACAGGTGGGCTTTTGTGAAACTACCGTCACAAAGTGGAGAAAGAGCGAGAGTGGAAAAAGTTCACATCCATGTATTTAGAAGTAGTGATTAGAACAGCTGATATTCCCTGTTACTAAAAGTGCCATATTCTATTAAAATGGTATATTCTTTAAATTAAGATGTGCTTGAAGTTGAATAGAAATCATAATTTTATTCACCTTCTTTGTAAGGATGTATAATGATGCTGTTTGGACTAGGGCTGCTAAAGTTAACACAATAATAATCCATTAACAAAAAATTGTTTTAACGCCACTAAGTTCTTTAACATATTAATGAAACTTGCCTTTTTTATTGCAGTGGGCTCAGTTTTAAAGGTAGAGTGAAGATATGGTATCATATGAGACAAGAAAACCTGAGGAATCCAGTGGTCATACTAGCTTGTCCTGAAGTAAAATAAAGCTTCAAACTGTCATGGCCATATTCAAAGTGGTCCCTTGACCTCTGACCTCAAGATATGTGAATGAAAGTGGGTTTTATGGGTACCCACCAGTCTCCCCTTTACAGACATGCCCACTTTATGATAATCGCATGCGGTTTGGATCAAGTCATAGTCAAGTCAGCAAACTGACGCACTGAAAGCTGTTGATTTGAGCATATTTTTTATGCTAAATGCAGTACCTGTGAGGGTTTTTCAGTAATAAATATTTGTATAAAGCAAGCCCCATGTTGATAAGAACAGTACATACTTGACAAATCTCCCTTTTAAGAAATTTGAACAGATGAAAAAAGTGTGATTAATTGTGATTAACTATGGATAATCATGCAATTAATTGCAATTAAATATTTTAATCACTTGACAGCCCAGGTTTGGGCATGTAGAAAAAGGGTGTACACTACCACTGGGTGGTCTTTTTGTAAGGCAGTGGTTGACTGACAGCCGGTTGTCAACGTCAATGTCCATGGAGCAATACTGACTGTGATAGACCATATAACGTTAAGACATTTAGTTCCCCTTTTCAACAAGCCCAGATAGCGTTCATGTACCAACGTTGGGTTACCACTGGTTCCCACTGGGCATTACTTTTTGTTCAAATGCAGCTCCTGATGTGGTCATCCTTCAGTATACAGGAAGGAGGGCCACATCTCTCAGCCAGTGGTGGGCAAAGACCAGACTGAGAGAGTCCTGTCGTCTCAGCACTGCAACGTTGTCTAGCAGATGGAGTCACAGAGTAACATAGGGAGCGCTAAATCACAGATGGGCTTAAGCATGTTTAACTGCTTGTGTGTGTGTGGGTGTGTGTGTGTGTGTGTGTGTGTTGGCATTGATGTGATAACTATTTCTTTGTGCCCATTCACAAAGATGTTACACAAATCAAATTACAGTACTGAAAAAATATGGAGCCAGGGGAGGCGGGTAAGAAAGACAAAAACTTACTTTAAAAAACTTAATTTATTTTTAAAAAGATACACACACACACACACACAGACAAAACTTCGTTACTCTCTGAGATTAAAGCAATAAAATTATGAGGAAAAAACCCACAAATGTACAAGAAAAAAAATTAATTTAGATTATGAAGTCTCTGGACCAAAAACTGGACCAACACTGCTGTAATGTGAGCCGCCAAGTGCAAAATATATTAATTGTATTAGTATTTATTTATGTTTATAAAAGAACAAAATTCACACATTGGCTGGCATAACCACAATTTTTTTCTCACAAATTTATAACTTTATAATCTCAGGGAATATTTCTCATAAATTTGCCACTTTACTGATTATATATACTGATTTCTTAACAAAACAAAATTTTGATTTCATTTTGCCTTCCATAAATAATAATGTCAGGCTGGTATCGGTAATCTCACGGCCCAACAGGTTGTGAGCATCATGGTGTTGGTGAACACATCTGATTTGCATTTTAAATTTTGAGACATTTCAACAGTTTGTGTAACATTTGGATAACAGTTTACACAAAAGAGGAGAGAAGATGACGATAGAAGTAGGGTTTTCCCGCTCTCAAGACTCTGTTCTTTCTTTCTTCCTCACTGCCTTCCTCCTTCTCCTCATCCTCTCTCAATAACATTCCAGTCAGTGGTCTGCAGTTGGATCATAGAGATGCAGGGTCTCCGCTGGCGTCCGGGGTCGCCGACAAGAAAGACAAGGAGCAGATGGTGGTCTTTGTCATTCCCTCCTCTTTTCAGCCTCCTGGCAAGCCTCACCACCTCTCTCCCTCTCTCTGCACCGCAGCAGCATTGCGGGAGTCTGAATAGGCTCCAACCTCCGCAATGCAAGCAGCCTCATAGGTATGGACCTCCACAACCAGATGGTGAGATTATTTGGAGCAATTAATTCTTTGAGAGAATCAGTGGGAACATGTTTGCAGCAGAGATTTGGGTGCGAGCGGTTGAATGCGTTGAATGACATTCTTCCTTAAAGTCCCTCCATGAAAAAAAAAAAGTTTAAAAGGGGTGGGGAAGTGGGGGGGGCTGTGGTGGGAGGTTCCAGGAAGAACAGAGTGAAAGGGAGGGTTTTTATCCGGGAGAGAAAAAGCGCGCGTAAAATATGAGGCTGTGTGGGGACTTTTCTTAATGAAAAGAGTTTACGTTGGTATTTCCACATTCCAGAGCAAATAAATAAACATGAAAAACATGTTTTAAAACAATATACAGTATATCTGCGATCTCATGTTAACTGAAAGCGTTTGCAACTTTCCACCATGTTATCTGATGAGCTGTCCAAAGCGATCAATCGACGTATCAATCAATCTGTCCGTCAACAGCTGCCTTTTCAGGTTCAACAGTTGCGCTAAGTAGGTGAGCAGTGACATAAGGGCTGTAATCCGTCCCCACACTGCATCATAGAGCTCCTAATGACCCCGCAGGTCACAGGGTCGAGTCCCTCATTAACTCTGACACCGGTGTCGTCGTCAGTCCTTTCTCTGAGGAATTAGACTCTTTTATTTCTTCGATTCCTCTCATCCCTGCTCCTGTGGATTAAACATCTCTGGTGGAACAGAAAGAGCCTCTCTGCTTAAAGTTTGACTGATCAGATCCAAGTGAAACCTGCAGAGAGGTCTCTGACTCAGAGTACAGTGATCTACCAGGCTCAGACTGGTTAATCTTATCAGGTAATCAGAACACATCTGAAAAAGGGTGTAATGTATAAATGTCTATGTATATTTGTATAGCTTTTCATATGGTGACTAGAGGTAAGATCGGCCTAAAAAATCCAGCCCGACCCGACCCAGGCCCGCGGGTATTAAAGCCCGACCCGGCCCGAGCCCAATCAATTAATTTGATTTGCAGGCCCGAGCCCGAAACAAACCCGAAATTTTATATTTTATTTGTGAGGACTCAGGAGGAGGAGGAAAGGGAGGGGATGCGTCAGTCAGACCCGGACAGAGCACTGCTCCGGGAAAAGGGACTGGTTTGTGTGTGTGATCACATTTGTGACGATGCCTGTGCATAATGATAACAAATTAAAGCCTGTCTTTTGTAACGAATTTTCCCAGTTAAACAAGACTGTAAGATGCATATTCATTTATATCTTACCATACAGCGCCTTCTCTGTTTTATCCAAATTATTTATTTTATAACAAGTATTCCTTAGTTTAGTATCTATACATTGTTTTAGTGTACATAATATATATATATATATATTTATTTTTAAAAAGTTAGCGAGAGAGAAGACCGGGCCCGACCCGAACGTAATAATTGACATTTTGGGCCCGAGTCCAAGCCTGACCTGGCCCGAAATTCGGGGCAGGTCGGGCTCGGGCTCGGGCTTAAGATCTTACCTCTAATGGTGACCGAATAAAGAAATCTTATAAAGTCAAAGAAGCCTGGCATTATTTTGTTCAAAATGCATCTTAAAGGGAGATACAGCAAGTGTTTAATACTCTTATCAACATATGTATATTTTAATTATTGAAAATTAATTAACAGCACAAAACAATGGCAAATATTGTCCAGAAACCCTCACAGGTACTGCATTTAGCATAAAATATATGATCAAGTCATAACATGGCAAACTGCAGCCCAACAGGCAACAACAGCTGTCAGTGTGTCAGTGTGCTGACTTGACTATGACTTGATCCAAACTGCATGTGATTATCATAAAGTGGGCATGTCTGTAAAGGGGAGACTGGTGGGGACCCAGAGAACCCATTTACATTCACATATCTGGAGGTCAGAGGTCAAGAGACCCCTTTGAATATGGCCGTGACAGTTTTTCCTCATCAAAATAAAGAAGTTTGGAGTGTTGTTTAGCCTCTTTCCCAACAAGCTAGTATGACATAGTTGGTTTCAATGGATTCCTTAGCTTTTCTAGTTTCATATAATACATTCACTCTAGCTTTAAAACTGAGCCCACTAAAATCTAAAACTCACAAGTTGCATTAATGCATTAAACAAATTGGTGGCGTTGAAACTGGAAAAATTTGCGCTAACATTTTATTATCACATTAACTTTGACAGCCCTATTATTAAAAGTGTTATAATTCATATAATTCCTTTCAAATTAATTTCCCTAGGTATGTGATATCAGCAAGTTGTAATCAAATAAACTGAACACTGCTGACACATACTGTACAGAGTAAATTGTGGTTAGCCTTAGTATGTTTGAGCCTTCTCCTACTGACTGATTCTTTACATCCCTCACAGTGTAGTAAAAAGTAAAGCTTGACCAACCACAACGGCCTGCACCAGAAATATGAGATCAGCATCTGTTTGTTCAACTTAACACAAAGAACGTAATTATAAAAATCATTGTTTCTTGTCAATAATTTGCACGATGCGACAGAATATTTACAACTATATACTATGTTGAGTGATAGTGCATCACAAATAATATTCAAAGTGAGCGCCTACAGATTAACACATTTTGGAAAATGATAAAACGCTTCTAGTTCAGGTGCACAAAAATATTTTTTTCTAACAAGATTTCTCTACCAAACCACCAGACTGCTACTCATTCATTATATAGCTTAATAGCTAAACGGGGCTCATTTAGTGCTCATTTTTCACTGCTGAGATAATGTTAGTCTTCTGCTATTTCTTAACACACCGTATGCTTTAGTGTTATAACACTGCAGCAAATGACCAGTGTTTGAGTTTGGCCGTTTAAGTTTAACAAAAAAATCCCATGGAAACATTGTCCAGTTTCTCAATTCATATTTGCTCTTCTGTGCTCCATGACTGTGTTTGGAGAAAGGATGAATCTAAAGAACATTTACTGTATCAGCTGAGCAATAGCCATGTTTCACGATGTCAAATAAAAAAAGCTTTAACATTAAAGCTGCAGTGGGCAGAAATGGAGTAAGTATGATTTAAAAAGTTATTTTTCTAAAAATGTCACTATGTTCTGACAGTAGTGCACGAAACTGGTAATATGAAAAAAGCATGTGTCCACTGGTGCTCCTAATGGCATCTGCAAGATTTCAAAGACCAGAGGAAAACAACCAATCAGAGTCAATCTGGAGTCTATTGTCTCTGAGCAGCTGTCAATCACTCACAAACTCAAATCAAACAGTCAAACTAGGCAGCAATGATCAAATATTAATCGATATTCTGTTACTGTAACGTTTATTTCTCTCCTCAAATGTTTTCAGAAATGTCTTGTAGTTACTGTTTAGCTGTAAAATGAGAAAGTTTGTGACCAGGCAGCCATGTTGAGAGCAGTTGAGGAAATACCAAGAACCGCCTACCAGCTGGAGCGCAGCCAATAGGAACGCTCTCTCTGACATGACTTGTAAAGTCTTCTATCACAGGCTAAATTTTCTGAAGCCTGAAAACAGAGCCATGAGGAGGTGCAGAAGTCTAGCTTTCTCTCAGAACACTTGAATTACAACATACTGAAAGGTTATTATGGATGTTTTACCCAGAAGAGCCAAAAACATTCTGCACGTGAGGATTTACATTCAGATGGTAGCAGAAGAAACAACAAGCCCGGCAGCAGCTGTATAACAGGATGCAACAAAGGTGCACCTGTTGTCACACACAGAGAGACCATCACCAACACACACACACACACACACACACACACACACACACACACACTCTGTCTGCACCTACATGTTACTGGTTCTCTCCACAGTTTGGAGTACAAACAGGACATGGCAAAAGTTGAGCGAGCATCCAAAACGCCAGGTCAGGAGTGTTTGATGTGACCACGGCGGGAAATGCGGAAGTGAAAGTAGCAGCTGGGAGAGAAAAAACTCCCAGTGCAGATGACAAGAAAGCAGTGAATAATGCTTTTAGACTTGACTGAACTGCTTCTGACCTAAATGAGTGTGGCCCAGAACACAGCTCCCCCTTTTAGCACAGTTAATATGAGAATAGATCATGGCTACTAAACACAAACCCCACAGGTGGACTGTCACACGGTGCGCCTGTCTGTGGAGAGAATTATCTGAGTGGAGTTTCTTTCCACTCTATTTTTACTCTGTAGCACATTTTCCATCATGTTGGAGCTTTTTTTTGACACCAAAAAAGCAAAAAGAAGTCAATTTAGCTGCAGCGGTCAATCACTCTTTTCTTTTTGCTGAATGTAACATCTCTCAGGTGTCTCTCGTGATGCATTTGTGTATGTGTGTGTGTGTGTGTGTGTGTGTGTGTGTGTGTAAGTAGGTGTGCATGTGTGTGTGGATGGTTACTCAGGTTGCACAGAGTAAACAGTGAATGCACCTGTGTAAATGACACAGAGAGAGCTGTTGTGTTTAGCTACGAGGCCATCAGGGAATAAGGCATGTTGTGCAAACTGTGTCACCTGGAGAGGCACCACCCGTCACAACCACAGCTGAGCCAGCCGACACGGACAGATCTGGGTTCAGAAGATACAAGCAGCTCTCCTACACTTGATTAAAAAGTAAAAACAGTGCATGTTGGATATACTTTGAGGGATTAAAACTGTTGTGCAAGCTGTTGGAGACAGAGTATCACCGCCCGGCTCAACCACACAGACCCAATAACAGACAGCTCAATCCACCTGTTGGGTATTTTTTATAAGCTGTTGACTGTTCTACTCTGATCAGACTGTTGGGCAAACTGTGTCAGCTGGAGAGGCTGTTCTGTCACCCATCAAAACCACAAGCAGACAGCCAACCTGCACAGCTGCCTGGGGCTGAGTTCAGGAGTCGGTGTACAGTGAAAGTTTAGTAGAGTGAGCTTTTGAGTTTCAGAGGAAGCCGTGATGGTACCCAGAGATAGGCCACGGGTTACAGAGGCATGCAGTGCAAATAGATGACCCAGAGAGAAGAGGAAAGTCTGCACAGCCAGGCCAGACAGCACAGCCTGGTATGGAGCTACTGCCGTACAATTTAAAAAGTTTTCCTCACGTGTACTGTTTTGGACAGTTTTTTAGTATTTTTGTCCCGCTCACACCAAGATGTGAGGTCAACTGTCCGGATTCCACTTTTAAAAATAAAACATGTTAGATAATCCAACTGGGAGTGACTGGACGAAAAAGGCAAACTAGTAATATCCTTAAAGAATAGACAGAAATGGCAGGGCCTTCCTCTCTAGAATCTGATAGGAGGATGATAGTCAGCTTGAACTTCTGCAGGAAGTAACTGAAAATGACCAAAAAAGATGAAACAACCATGAGAGGTAAAACAATTGCAAAAAAGACACAAAACAGCTCAGAAAAAAAACCCACAACACCTCCAAAGAGATACAAAACAACTCCATATACTCACAACATAACTCCAGAAAGCAACTACAAAGTGACACAAAACGGCTCCAAAAATAACACAAAACTCGGGGAAAAACAAACAAGCACAAAACCTCACTTTTCACTGTCTACGTGTCAACACTGAAAACTGAGTTTCTGAAAATCTTCATCCTGGCCAGAGTTTTACAAAATCTTTCTTTTAAGTGACCTTTGGATTGACTGTTTGGGTGTGGACGAAAGCCCAAAACACAGAAAAAACTACAGTATGTCTACAAAAATACCTGTGTACGTGTGGACAAGGCCGAAGACTGCTGTAGTGGTTTTGTGTCTCTTTCAGGCTCTTATGTAGGAGGGTTGTGAGCGCCTTTTACTTGTCTGTATGCATCAATGTACATATTACAATTACCAAGAATCTGGGCTTTAAATTTAACATTTATTTTCATTTCCTAAATATGCCCCCCTTCTTTGAATCATTGCCCCAGCCAGGCTCCCCCCAGGTCTGTGGGACAGGACTGAACTTTTCAAATAAAGTATATTCTACAGAGTACATGGTCCTCTTTGTGCTCTTTGTGTTTAAGAAAATCCTTACCTGACCACACTGGCTAAGCCTAATTATGCACGATGTTCAGTAGCATACTGTTAGTTCGCCATCCACCCAGTGTAGTGTATTGTAGTTGGTCAATTGTGCTGTAATTATTGTGCTGGACCAAGTGAGTATACACATGTTGTTTTGAAGAGCATATCATAGTAAGCGTTAAGCTTGGTAATACTCCGTTACATCTGGTTATAACGTGTAGACTGGGATTAAAAATATGATCTTTGTGGCTAATGACTCAGCCTTCCACTTAACCTTATTAGTTGGTGGAATTAAATTGTTTAAAAAATGTACTTGAATGAGATGTTCTCAGTTAAAACCTTTTATAAATGTGTTCATTTTGGGCCCAGATGTCATCCTCACAGTGGCCAAAAAAAAAAAAAAATCCTTCTGATACATTTTGAAAAAAAAAATGGTAGTAACCATCATAAAATGCTCAATGAAGTGAGATTATCTCCTGTTCAATGCCATGAAGGAATAAGGGGTGTTGGGCCACCTGTCAACCAAGAGTGTTTGTGTGTCACCACCCACTGCAATGTCAACCACATCCCAGGGAAACCTCTTGCACAGATGTGGCCATCGTGCAATTTCCACTTTGCACATGGTTGCTGCACTGTTGGCCCACTACGAAAGACTCGAAACACTGTTAATGCAAGACTTTCTCTGGCTACCGTGTTAGTTTCCCTCCTGAACTGCACACAGGCAGTTGTGTGAGAAAGAGCCGACTGGTAAAGTTGGTAGTCTGATCTCTGTCTCCACACACTGTGTAGACACAACAAACACAGAGCGTCACCTATCAGGCTTATCTGGTAATGAGTCTCTAGTTACCTAGCTCCAGTCCCCCGTCAGCACCGCTATAAACCTTTAGGGAAGTAGAGCCAGAAGGGCCACAATTAGAGAAGTACATGCAAAGGAAGCACGAGAAAGCAAACACAAAGACAGAAGGGCAAAAGATAAGGCACACTCATGTTTCCTCCTTTGTGCCGACTAACTTTGAATTAATGTTTGTGTTAAACTTGAGGTCGATCTATGCATCATTGACTGGGAACAGGGCTAAAGACAGACAGGAATAGACTAAAACAAGGTTACCGAGCACAAAGTGTCAAAGTGCACCTTGTTTACATTCCTGCTTACACACACTAACCACACACACAGGACACACCAAACTCTGAGCTTTTAGGAAGGTTATTCTTTGAACCTTAATTAACCACAAATACTTTGACAAAAGAAGAGAAAGAGGTTATCTTAAAGTTTCAGTAGGCAATATGTTTTTGGCTTCATTGGGCAAGAAATCTATAATAACCTTTCAGCATGTTGTAGTTCAGGTGTTCTGAGAGAAAACTGGACTTCTGCACCTCCTTGTGGCTCTGTTTTCAGGCGACTTTGGCCAATTTCAAAGAGAGCATTCCTATAGGCTGCGCTCCAGCTGGTTGGCTGCTCGGCTCTGATTGGTTGTTTTCCTCCAGTCTGTGAAATCTTGCAGATGCTGTTAGGAGCACCAGAGGACACAGAGGCACATCATTTTTTTTTTCAGATTACCTGTCTCGTGCACTGTTGTCAGGCTATAGTGACCATTTTATTAAAATATTTTTTTAATCATATTTGCTCCATTTCTGCCCGCTGCAGCTTTAATCAACCACCAATAGGCTACTTTGACAAAAGAAGAGAAAGAGGTTATATTAAGGCCCAGTCACACAAGTGGCAAAGAAAATTTCACCTTCACATCATCATAAAATAGTTCGTCCAGTAAAGAGTTTCTGAAGAGGGACAAGAGCTCCTCAAGCTAGCAAGC
Source organism: Pterois miles (assembly GCA_947000775.1). NCBI lineage: Eukaryota > Metazoa > Chordata > Actinopteri > Perciformes > Scorpaenidae > Pterois > Pterois miles. Next base: position 2,788,492 of record CAMQGK010000568.1, on the reverse strand, counting down.
TTGCTCAGGGCCTGTCATTTAGCAAGCTGGTTAGCTCAGCTAACAGGACAATAAATGCACACAGTTAAAATGTGTATTTGTCACATCAGCTCCTATCTCATCACCTACTTTCTCATAACTGTCTGCAAACCATTCCTCCATTGTGAAACAGTTTATACGCTCACAAAGGAGGTTCAATAAAAGTGGATGTTGCCGTAGCTAATAAGTTAATACGTTCCCTCTGAGGTCAGCGCTGTCAAGAGGGCTTGATATAGACCAGTGTTTCTCAACGTGGTGTTCAGGGACCCCCAGGGGTCCATGACACTCTGTCAGAGGGTCCGTGAAATAATTTACTATAAATGATAAAATTATGCTGTATCATCCATTCATCAAATCTATAGATGGGAACCATTTGCAACAATAATACAAGCATGTTATGTCTATTAATCCCACCCGTGTTTGCTTTGGGCCAATAGAAAATCTGATATGATTGTGACACATAGCAATAAGTATCATTTTTAAGTTGAAGCACTCACTGACAGACTGTTAAATTTAAACATCTGGATTTATTATTATGCCAGTCTTCATTACTGTTTCTTTTCTGATTTTTTAGGATCTGTTTCTTCAAATGTATGTCTATAAATCCTGTCGAGGTGAGTCCAAATTCAATTTGAATAAAATCATCCTCTGTTTAAAAATAAATAAATGGTATTAACATTCAATAACATTACTGATTTCCCCTGTGGGACTACTAAAGGATTAGCTCATTTTATCTTAACATGGTTCAAATTAAAATGTGTTGTGAAAGAGGTCTGAAGTATTTAGGTTGAAAAGTTTTAGAATAAAATAGTTCAAATCTAAGCATCTAAGAGTACAAATGGTAGTAAACATTATGCTCAGTCTGTATTAAGCATGACAGGTATAAACATGTGGAAAATATGATGGAAATATGGCATTTATATTTGTTTCAATTAGCAATTTGAGGAAAGTTTGAATTCACTCCATACAGATCTGATTCATTTGCTGCATTTTAACAGTATTTTTTAAGTCACCTGCTTCATGTAGGCTATGTCATTGTGTATTTAAGTCTGTTTTCATTGCTGTGTTTTATTTTTATTTATAGGCCTGTTAATTATTTCCTCAAATTGAAAATTTGTATAAAAGCAGGTGGATGGAAATGCACTTCATGGCCTTTGAATATCTCGTTTTAGTTTCATACAGTATTTGCCTGTGTTCATTTCTGTGGAATCTGCAAATGAATTCTTGGCAGCAAGTTTTTTCAAACCATTAGCCTTCAGCGAAGGAGCCAAAAGCTTGAAATTCAGCCTCTGTGTAGAATCTCCAACTTTCTATTTCATTATGGACATAAATGGTCAAAATGTAAGCATTAGTGAGTCATTGCTAAGGCTAAACCGTACAGTGTTTTCCTCTCAGGCCTCGTCCATCATCAGCTTGCGCCATGTTGCCAGTGGAAAGGCTACCATCAAAGATTCATACCACTGACCCCTTTGAAGTTGTCCCTGAACCAAACATTGTTGCACACATTACTGAGCAGAGCAGTCACTTCCCATGGCAACAGAAAACAGAGAGGAAGAGAGAGAAAGCAAGAAGAAGACGGAGAGACAGAAAGGAGAGGAAAACGCCCATTTAAAGTCATTTAAGCCTTTCAGTATTCATGACAGAAGAGACTGTGGTAGTTCCCATAAAGTCTGGGACATTTAACCTCCAAGGAGTCACTAAGGTGGGTGTCATCCCTGCTCAACTCAGACCTAGGGGCCCCTGGATGAATCCTGGATGGAAAACACTCCAGATTCATGCTGAATTGAAGCTGAGTGTGGCTTCCACGTTGTCTTGGCAACCTGCCTGACAAGGAGGAGAGGAGAGGAGAGGAGAGGAGAGGAGCTGTGAGAGTGAATGGAAGCGCTCTCCACGTGCGGCGCCAGGCAGTCTGCCCGACGGGGCGACTCAATAGGCGGCTGAGAGGGAAGGAGCGGAGCGGCGACGAGTCCCGGAGAGCGGAGGAATGTTGGAGGCACAATAAGACACAGCTGGAGGAAGGAGTGGCAAGGAGGCACCGCCAAATTGACCTGTCCCGGCTAACCCAAGAGTTGCAATCAGGGTTGTGAGAACGAAAACGTTTATTATGTGAAGTCGTAAGACCCACTCATTCAGTCAGAGATGATGATGCGCTAGATGTGCAAGAACCTGTTTTCTGTTATGAAGTACTTGTAATAAATTTGACACAAATATAAATTACATTTCACTGAAGGAGTCGGGGATATATAACACTGTAATAACAGACTGCAATAAAGTCAAAAACTCCCCACTGACTGCAACAGAAAGTATCAGTATAGAGATGTGATATTATCCCGAGTTAACCGCCAATATTAACGCATCTCCGAGTTCCATAGCTATTATTAGACATTTAGTGACTTTTTAGTTCTTGAGGAGTGAAATTGATCAGCTGCTGTTAGGTTTTGGTTTCATTTCCCCAGTGAGATAAAGCAGTTTTCTGCTTCTAACCAGGTGGTTTGGCTCAGGATCATCTGTCACGGGAGTGATCAATACTAGCGAGGCTGTGCGTAATTACGCATCAGTGACTATAGCACTAAAGCTGCAATACGACGCTAATCAGCCTGGTGTATTGTGCAAATATATCATCGACTCTGGTTGGATCAACCAGAATATCTTCAGGAGAGGCCTGTTGTGCGGCTGGACGTAAATATACTGGAGAGTTTTTCTTTGAACAGCGATGGTAATGCGCAATTGACGGTTTTAAATGCTCTCTCTCTGTCTCTCTCTCTCTTTCTCTCTCTCTCTCTCACTCACACACACACACACACACACACACACACACACACACACACACACACACGCCTCCTACCAACAGGCAGCCCACCGCAGCGCACACAGAAAATGAGACACGCCTTTTTCTCGGCTCCGTTGTTGGGTCGGTGGGCAGCGGGCTGCCGGTGATTGACCAGCTTCTCTCCCTGATCTGTCAGCCGCCTGACTTGGCGCCTCCCCTCTCCTCTATAAATGTAGGAAATCTATTCATTCCTTTCACACCGAGTCTGCTGAAGTAAGAGGAACTGTGAGGCTCCACCACGGGATGTGTTGACAGACTAGAATTCCGCCTTTTGGTCGATCTTATTCCCTCGCTAATTTGCGGCTGTATTAGAGTAGCTTTTGTCGTGTTTACAGCGCCTTGGTGTAATCTCAAATACATCCGGCTGCCAGTAACGTAATTATTTTTTCTTTCGTTGTCTCTGTGTCTGAGCCGTTGGTTTATCTAAGATGAAGGCTGTTACTCCGGTCCACCCCCAGGACTCCTCCTCCAGCAGCAGCCAGCTCTCCCTGCACTATCTGTCGAAGCAGAGCCTCAACATCGCCCGGTGCAGGATGGAAGAGGAGGACCTGTTCTGCCTGCAGTACGACATGAACGACTGCTACAGCCGGCTGAAGCGCCTGGTGCCCACCATTCCACAGGATAAGAAAGTCAGCAAAGTGGAGATCCTCCAGCATGTCATAGACTACATCCTGGACCTGCAGCTGGCCCTGGAGACGCACCCTTCTCTCCATAAGCAACAGCCACAGCGGACCGGGACCTGCCCTCCTCCAGCCTCCAACCCCAGCCGGACACCGCTGACGGTGCTCAACGTTGACCACCACCAGGTAAGCTTTTTAATCAGCGGAGACGACTCTCCCATCCGGCGGGACTTATCGGGGACCCCGCTTCACTGTGCCTCCCTGTGCCAGACCGCCGTTCTCCAGTCAGACTCAGACAAAGCGCGTCATGCCCGTTATCATGTATGTCATTGTCCTTTCAGTGTTAGGGGAAAATACAATCAAAACGCTATACACCTCACATCACAGCCTTGAAAAATAATGCTTTAAAAACGCGTTTGGCGTGGGTTCGGTTGCGCACTTGATTGCGGGCTTTATGATTTGCATGATAATGACAGTGTGTGTCAGAGGCCCACCTTATCCCGGGATTGGTGAAGTGCCTCAGCCTGGAGCCCACTCCACTGCGCACAATAAGGGCAATTTGTTATTCAATAGGCTATAAGAGAATTGATTATGGGAGATATAGCTGGCTAATTCTCTGCTGCTCTGCTGTATATCATTTATTTAGCAGGGCTGTAGGCCTTTATTTATTCTCATCTATGGGAGCCAAATCGTTTTACATGTTTCTTTTCCTTCTTCTTATTCTTCTTGTAGAGGACGTCAATAGTGAAAAAGCCGGAGGACTCTATTTTATGCCGCTGAGAGCACTGCATTGGTAAGTTTACTTAAAACTGCTCTCAATATCTATTTTTTTTTAAATTCTTATAATTGTTTACAATCAGAAGTTTGGTTGCTGTTTCTTTATTATTTTTTTAATTTAAATCAGGGATCCACAAAAACAGCACATCAGTGAAGCACCCCCATTAACTTGATTATTGTAGGCTGTATGTGGTGTAAATTGACAATCTCCAGAGTGCTCTGGGGAGGCCAGCACATGTCAAAGAAAATAATAATTGAGGAACATGAAATTGGCACCAACCTCAGAGGCAGCTGTGCTTTGCGCAATAACTGTCACCGGTGTAGCAATCTGGGAAGAAGAGAGTGTTAAAACCTCAGCTTGCCCTCTCTTTCATTCTTTCTCTCTCTCTCTCTCTCACACACACGCTCCTTCCTCTCTCGCTCATTCACTCTGTCCGTCCCCTCTCAGTTCCATTCACGCTGCTGATTTATAGCACTGAGTCTAAACACACCTGGATAATGCTAAACATGGTGTGTGTTGCAGTAAGACTCCATATGTTAGAGTCTAGGCTGCCTTGCTCAACAGGCTGAGGTGCCCCGTGCTTGTTGTTTGACCTGGTTTGTTTTGGGTTGTTGATCAAGCATGGCCTCTGTTTTGTCGGTGGCGCCAGTCAGTCTGGAGCTCTGCAGCTCACCCCCCTTCCACTGCTATTCATCCCCTCCACAGGTGTGTAGGTTGCACAGAGCCGCTCCAAAGCCAGCAAAAGCTTCGCCAGGGACTCACACCCAACTGGAGGCACAATCACAAGGGGATTTCAAAAACCGCTGGGAGGAATTCAACCCAAATAAATTCACCATTACATCAGCTTTTTTTTGTTGTTGTGCCATTGAAGAAGGAGTCAGTATGTAGACATCTCTGTCTCCTTCCTCCTGTTTAACTTTCCCTGTCACTTGAAATTGTTCTAATTAAGAGTGAAAACATGGACTCCCCACGCTGAGAAGTTATTGTTGGACAGCTCTGAAAACTGTTTGTGAATTGTGCTAAAAGAAATAACTAAACACGACTCCAGTTTAAAGCTTTACTAAACTGCGAAAAAAAAAATCATTGTACATGTTTTTTGGACATCTATTGTTTAAAATAGATGATTTGTGTTGAACAGGGGTGTCATCCCTGGGATTATAACATGTTTGATATTGTAAAGAAGAACAATTCTGATTCGAGACGATTAAGAATGTACATATAGAGACACAAATGTTCTATAAAAGTATGTGGAAGGAAGACTTATATGCTAAAAATAGACTATTGTAATTATAAGATATTTTTATTAAAACCTTTTTTGTCGTTCTGTAAATATCGTGTTTAGTGAATGGTTATGCTCTGCCAATAATGTCCTCACATGATGATATCAGTTAACTCTTTGCAGTGTTTTTGGAATAGTTCAATATGTAGCATGTCAGGCTCATTGCAGAGATGTTGAATGTGCACTGAAGCAGCCCCTGTTGTAGATACGTGGTGGAGTTCAACACAACCTCTTTTTTTATTTGCCTTGCTCTGCTTTCTCTTGAATTGTTTTGTACTCTCATTAACTATGACAACTTTGACCCACTTGGAGCGATGGGTCGCTCTGCTGTTTGATTTTTTTTTTTTAGGCCCGATTTGATTCTGTTACATTGCACTCTTCTTAAAAAAATAAATCTTGAGAGTTACGGCACTTCTGACAGTGTTTAAAAAAGATCAGTGCAAAACAATGTCTCCGTTCTTTTTGTGCAGTCAAAGCTTCTCTTTGAGAAGTTAATGATTGACACCGTGAAATCATTAAACTCTGGTTATGAATTGATGAAATATGTGAACATTAACAGACTCCTTTTGGACAACAACCAATTTGTATTCAGACAGGCAAAGTAGATATGAAATGATTTCCCTGGTGGAGAGTCGGCTGAACATTGTTAATGTAAAGAGAGAAAAGTAAAAGCCTTTATTTTTCATGACATTGAACACCGAATTTACCTCACCACCCTCCTGCCAGTGTGAGAGGGCACTTGTACATTACTGTCAGCTGCACTGTTGGACTTGACCTTCACTGGCTTGTGAGGAGTTGTCAAAACAATTAAAGTTTCCAGGAAGAATTGTGTCGTCTCAAGTTTTGTCTCAAGGGGCATCTTGTTTTTTTTGCTGTCAGTAACGCTGCCACACAAAATAATGAGACAGAGAGGGAGGTGGAAGGTAATATACCACTAAACTAAACATAATGTGAGCTTCGTGGAAAGTGAAGGGTGGATAGAGATATTCAAATGCTGGCAGATATCATCACTTAAACCTGTTTTACAGGATTTAGGGATAAAGCGTTTTTTGTTATGTAGTCTATTAATGCCATCACATGCATATCGGCACCAGGACTGCAAAAATACACACAGTATATGTATGAGTTACAGCCAAGAAGTCAGATTTGTGTTAAGGCGAGACACTACAGGCAAAAATGTTTGTTTTTTGTTTTTTTTTTATGTACTGATCATTTTTGAGATTTTGGGCTATTTTGCTTCCATAACGTCTTTTTCAGACTAGTGGAAAGAAAAATATTTTACTACTTTGTCTATCTGCATCTGTAGATTTCTCTTAAATTCAACAAAAGCGTCATTTGCATACTTAAACGTAACATTTCAGAAAACTTGTAATACAAAATAATTGTCTTAATGTAAGTAATCAACTGGGGAAGTTTCATGGTGATATTTATTAGTTTTAACATTTTACTCTATTCACCTGTGTGTCTGAACCCGGTGTCATTCATTTTAAATACTAAAAGCAGTGTTATCATATTCTTGCAAAACCATATCTAATCGTATTGATGACAAATAAACTGTTACAGTTATATAATTGGTTTAAATAATAATTGTTTATGCAAAATGAAACTGATAATGCAAAAATAAAACCACCCTCAATGGACCAAGTGATTGTGAGATTATGAACCAACCTTTATTCATAGGCCTTTATAGCATGTACGATTTAAGCAGCATAAGCAACAAATGCAATCATATTTCTTTGGATAAATCAATATATCAGAATGAAGAGACAAATGGAAAATTCACAGCATTCAGGTTAACCATGAAGTTACAGTTTAACTTGAGGTATTTGGCAGTAATACTCTCACCTATAGAGTGACCTATGATGAGTGAGGATAAACCAGTTAACACCACTTCCTAGGCAATACATTCTCAGCATTGTCAGTAGAGCTCACAGATAAGTTCTCACACTCCCTTACAAACGTGGGAAGTACGATGTTAAAAATATTAACTCCCAACGTAATCGCTGGAGCATGCAATTGAAAATCACATTTTTAATTGAGGCCTTAATTGAGTTATGTGGGCGCATTTGAGTAGAAACAGCTGCATATCTTCAACATTTCAAATATTTCAAAGATCGGAAAAAAGATTTATATAGTAATGTTGATGGTTTATGATGCTTTTCAAGAGTCTGCAAAGCAAAAAGAAAATTAAATGCAAAAATCCATCGTCATTCAGACCCTACTTTTTCAAGTATTGCCCTGATTTTCAAATGTTAATTACTCTGAAAATAATTATAAAATTGATCCTAAATACCATTAATGACATTCGCATCGACAGCTGTCAGAAATAGCTGCCCTTATGTATCTCAGTTATTAGTTTACAGTGAACTTCCTTCCTTTCTTCCTTCTTTCCCACGGAGCAGCAGCTTTTTTCTCATAGACACACTGACCCTTGTGTAGTTGTCCTCACATCAACCTGCTGAATGTAGGTTAAAGCAGCCGTTTGACATAGACGAGCTCGGCGCTGGAGATGCCATGCAGGTGCTGCAGACACCTCTCAGACACCCTGTGCCACCATGACCATGTGAGGATAAAGTAGGCCATGCAGGCCACCTGTGTGTGTGTGTGTGTGTGTGTGTGTGTGTGTGTGTGTGTGTGTGTGTGTGTGTGTGTGTTTATAGTCCACAGAAAGAGAGCCGGGCCTCACTGCCCTTGACAAGCATCGTCCTTGTGATGTGAAATGTGTGTGTGTGTGTGTGTGTGTGTGTGTGTGTGTGAGTGACAGAAGGTAGAAAAAGTGTTCAAGCACAGGTGGCCAGCTTGACAGTTAAACCTTCCTGATATGATTACAGATATTCAGGTTCTCAGAGAGCGCACAACATGGGCCGGAGAGTTCAAACCAGGCTTCAGCAGCCACAACTGCACAGCATCACTGATGCACTCTGTCCAGGAGATGTTATTTTATACAGATAAATTCAGGGATATGGTGGAGGTAAACCCAGCTGACACTTAACCAAGCATTTTATTTACAGAGCAGATCAGCCACTTTCACCCACCACACCATGTAATTCATCCAGGGTCGGCTCTAGCCTATTTGGTGCCCTGGGCAAAATTTGGATTTGGAGCCTAGGGCTAGGGTTAGGGTTCAACCCCCCAATGGATTTAAGACAAAAATGAGGATTTTTATTTTCATAAATAACTGCATTTATTATAATATTAACAAACAATTGGTCCCTAATATTGTTGGCTTAACAGTGTTTAGTCAGTTTCACTGCAATTTACATTTTTATTAACAAATAACTGCAGTAGGGCAGATGAAAAAGTGTGAGAAAGAGAGTTACAGGTGTGAAAAGTGTATGTCTGTATTATTATTTGTTCATTTGTTAGAGTTTTTTAGAGGGTGACCAACGCCTCCCAGAAAGTGGCGCCCTAGGCCACTGCCTACATGGCCTATGCCTTACGTAGAACCTGAATTCATCACATTACAATCAGAAGTATGACTATTAGGCAGTAATAATATCAGTAATTATCAGTATTAATGAATGGTAGCATTAAACTGATGATTGATGAAAGATTTTAAACAGCACTTTACTTGAAAAATTATGATGAAGTGGTGCTTTGTCATAACTAGCATATGATGGTTTATTTGCCGCATGCCACAATTTCTTGAAATTATAACGAAATTTGGGTTCAGCTACTGTAGGAGGATCAGTCCTGACACATCTCGTGATCATTTTGGCTGCTGTCCAGCTGGTCTTTTACAGTTTATTTACACAACAAATATTACAACATTAATATAGAATGTATTTATCTATATAGAAACAAATAAATGTGTCATTTTCTTGCAAAGACATATGGCATCAATTCAGCAGCCAACCAGCCATGCTTACATTTACACTCATTTTATCCTATTTCATGATGTTCCATAAAGACGCATGTTCCCTCAATAATACAGAACACTTCTATTACAGTCCTATGATGTGTAGATCTAATCCTCTCTATTAGTCAGCACCCAAACTGCTGCCATCCCCAGATCCATTATTCATCTCTGCTCCTATTATACTTTGCGGCAGCCATATGTTGACTCACAATTCCCACTGTCTCGCTATTAGCTACCTCAGTGGTGCCCCATGCTGCATCTCTCCAGCATTGGCACTGCAGGATTTTCCAAATAATCCCTGTTGGGAGTGAGACAGCAGCAGCAGGACGGAAACCGTGAGGGACCCATACGGAAGCTTCATGAGCTCTTTCCACCTAATTTTCCACAAAAAAAAGGAAAATGTTCAGGTTGAATTCCTACCTGCGTGCTTGCTCTCCCAGTATACAGTATGTACTACCTCCATACTCCTGATCGTGGGAAAGCATCACATCCTGTTTGATAAGGAGGCCCAAACCACATCGGTCAACCTGTTTTCCATCCTTGAGCGTGAGGTCGAGGGAGTGGACGCGCCGGCCTTGTGACCAGTCACTCGGAAATGTCATTATGAACACAGTATCATTATTATCAAAACAAAGAACTGGCCAGGCTGCAAGTGGAGCCAATTGTTTGCACAGGTGTGAGTGTGAGTATGTCTGTGTGTGTGTGTGTGTGTGTGTGTGTATGTGTGCGTTCATGCATTGTGCTCATTGGTGTGCATGCATTGGTGTGTTTTCCCCTATTAAAAATGACTTTCTTGCAGAAGATTACATTATAAAACTAAAATTACAAGAAGGATTTAACAATTTCTGACACTCATTATTTCTGATTGAATCATTATGTACCACTCTTTTATCCTCCCATGCCAGGTAAAACTACCATCACTGATTGTAGCCAAGGTTTTTTTTTTTTTTTTTTTTCTAGTGCCTTTCTATACAGAAGAAAACACACCAGTGCCTAATTCCACAAATTTGCACAACACACCGTGACACAAACACATAAAACAAGGATGCTCACCACCGTCTCTGCCTTGAATTAACCTTCTGCATATGTTAAACTGCAATAACAGGTTTGGCTGTCGTGTCTCGCCTCCCTCTCTCACTGATTTAACTCCACATTACGGCGTTCCACGGGGGCCTATATCCCTGCGTGTTAATCACTGCTCTTCCCGGCGCACAGAGAAATATATGGCGGGTGCTTGCAGAGGAACAGTGGAGGACAAAAACATGCTCGCTCTTGGACACTACTTGATTACAGACTAATTGGTCTAGAGTGATTAAATATCTCATGCTCCTCACTAATTGCAGCTATTTAAAGCAGCTATTAGCTTAAAATGCCTGCCACCAACAGCCGTTTACTCATAAACAAAATGGGAGATGCAGCAATTCACCTGTACAGCTCAGACTGGAAAACAAGAGTTACAGACTCACTGCGAGCGTTGTGCTCCAGCGAGATATGACAGAACATCTAAATGTTTATACTCTGATTTTTCCTGAAATAATTTGTGGAACACACTGCATTGCTGTAAGGGGAGACGCCCCAGGTAACACCATTGGTTGTTTTTTATTTTTTGAGCTATTTTGCATCTATAAAATGTCTACCTTCAGACTAGGGGTAAGAAAACATCCAAAATACACATTTAGGTATTTATTTTGCTATGTTGCCTATTAGCATCTATAGATTTCTCCTAAATTCACCAAAACTTAGCATTAGATAGTGCCTCATTTACATATCTAAACAAAAATTTAAGAAAACTTGTAATACAATAAATTGTCTTAATCTAAGTAATCAACTCTCATGGGGATATCTGTTAGTTTCTTTTTTTTACCCTGTTCATCTGTAGTATCTTCAAAATGTATGAAATTTGACAATTCATAATTTTAAAGGCCAGGGACATTTGTTTATATATAATCAATATCCTGATTTATAGAACATTTTATTCCTAAAAACATGGAGAAAATTGATCTTTTTATGGCTGTTGACAGTGTTTTACTGGTTTATGCAGTGATAAAAAGAGATATCCTATGTTTGAATTTAATATAAAAAAAAAAAAAAAATTAAACAAGAGTTTTGAACCTGACTTTATCCAGTGCTCAGATTTCTGTTCTGGAAATTTATGCAAAGTAGCACATATTTGATCAGACAATGCCTCATTTTCATATTAAAACATAAAACTTCAGAAAAGTTGTACGAAAAATAATTGTCTTAATTCAAGTAATTAACTAGGGAGGTTCCATGGTGGTATCTATTTGTTATGTCTTTCACTCTGTTCATTTGTAGTATCTTCAAAATGTATGAAATTTTACAGTTCATATCTTCAAAGGCCATTCTTTCAAAATGAGTTTTGTGAACATGAAATCTCTACTTCGGTAGCACGTATTCATAGCATGTATTCATCAAACTTTCCAGTTTCATTCCTATCTATGCTCTGTAGATTTTTACAGAAGGGTTTGTATATATATATCAAATAGCCTGAGTTATAAACCATTTTATTTCTAAAAATATGGAGAAAATTGATCTTTTTTTATGTCTGTTAACAGTATTTAATAAATCAATTAAACAAGAATTATGAATCTGGCTTTAACAAAATGATCAGATTTTCTGTTCTTGAAATGTATGCACATTAGCACATATTTAATTAATAAAATATAAATATATAAAAATAAAATTTGAGAAAATATACATATGGAAATTTAGGCAAAAGTAATTGTCTTAATGTAAGTCGTCAACTGCGGAAGTTTCATGGTCGTAGCTATTAGTTAAAATCTTTACCCACCCTTGTCCACCCTTTAAAGAATACATCTTGAAAAATGAGTAGTGATCTATCTTTCCCCTCCTGCTATTTCGAATAAGTAACAGATGTACAGTTTCACTGATGCCTAATTAATCACAATCATTTTTCCCACATTCACATTACTAGCGATAATTGATGTGTAATTATTTCTTCATTTGGGCTGTGTGTTAATGATTTGACACTTAAATGTTTTTGTACAATATGAAGAAACGATAATCCCACTGTCGATCACTGGCTTTGAGTCAGCAGCCTCCACTTGGTCGACGCTCTGCACTCAGAGATACTCGAGGAAGAAGGACGTGCACACGCACACACTCCACCATGTTTTTGTGATCTGAGTCTGGAACGGCCATCAAACACAATCACAGGAGAGTTAATGTGTGTACACCCACCAGTTTAGCTTCAGTGAGGAGCTCTTTCAGGGCGACAACAAACAACAACAGGGGTGAGAGGGAGGACGATGGAGAAAGAGAGGAAGAATGGGGATAGAGAGTGTGAAAGAGATAGAAGGAGGGAGGAGGGAGGGCTTGGCATCGACAGTGCCAACCGGGACTCCCGGGAGACGGGCGATGAATTACAGAAATGAGATCTCAGACAAATGCCAAGCTTTTCCAAAGAGCAGCGAGAATGGCTGCGCCCCCCTGGAGAACACAGTGATTAGAGAGAGGGAACCAGGGGTCTGCCAAGCCCCCTTAAAGGATCTCTGTTACTGTGTGTGTGTGTGTGTGTGTGTGTGTGTGTGTGTGTGTGTGTGTGTGTGTGTGTGTGTGTGTAGGGGTGGCACTGGGACAACAGCCATGTCACAGAACATGACCCTGAGGTGCAGCCATCAGACAGCCAATATGGTGAGTTAAATACCGCTGCTGCATCAGAGCGGAAGGGCTCCAACTGCCTCCAATCAAACAGGTTTCTGTTCACCTAATGAGCTTAATTAATGAGGCTTAGCTTACTCTTCTTTGCTCTGAAAGAGGGAACAATGTGCTGCATTTTCAGAAGAGAACAATATCTCTCTGAAGTAGGTCTATGGATGCTTTTCAGCAAGAGGTCTTCAGCTGTTTAAAGCATGAGGTGGATGACAGGAGAGGCTGCATTTTTTTTTTTTTTTTTTTTTTTTTTTATGATTTTTCTGATACTTCTGATACATGCTGGTAAAGCAGAGTGCCGCCATTATTCATGGCTGAGAAACTACTACATTTAAAATCACTTAATTCAGATTTACAGTTTCTATTCTCCTAAGCAAACATTAAATCATACAGGCTATAAAGGTGCTCTATTGGGTAAAGACTAAAAACACTACTTTAGGTATGGTTAAAAAAAAAAACACTGTTGCTCACAATGACTGTTTTTACATTAGTAAGCTACATTGACTTTTACTTTCACATGGGACACAAACAGTAGCCTTCTGGGTGAAAATCCTGTGTCTGTTTGACCCACCCATCACCCAGATCTCATCCATATCTGTGATACGTCAACAACAAAAGTAATCCATGCCCAAGTACGTTTCCCTTGAAACATTATTGCAGTTTTGTCATGGGGGAACGACATTTTTAGGAGACAGGGCTGTTATCTGTTAATAGGTTACTATTTCTGAGAGCACAATGACCAATTTCCAATAACATAACCAATTAGTTATTTGCTAGTTTTTTTTTTGTAACCTATTTTGAGTTTAACATAACAAGAGATGCACTGACTATAGAGGCCTATCACACAACAAGCAAAGAAAAGCCAACAAATCAGACCAAGCAACAAAGGTAATAAACGACAGTATAAATAAAGTAATGGGCAATTACCTGACTCCCAGAGAGGTCACGACTCTAGGTGGCCCTCCTGACTTACATCATGAAAGCTGCCGAGCATGAGCATGAGCTCTTTGTGCCCCACACATTTTATTTTCCTCTATTCTGGCGTAGTGTCTGTTTATGTTTTGTAATATGGACCTTCATCAGATGTTTAAATGCATACTTTTCCTTTTGCTGTTCACGGTAGTAAAGCTACAGTCTCAGCAGCGCATAACGTTGCTGCTCCTGCATTACAGGGGAAGAGAGCAGGATGTACATTAAATTTAGAGCCCCCTCCTCAATCAAGGACCAGAAGCCAGTGGATGAAGGTCGGAAGTAAAGACTGGTTGGTACGGTGGTTGTTGTGGAGTTCATGGATCAGGAGAGGAAACAAAACTTCCGACTGACACGACTGTCGTTTATGAAGTTATGCTCTTTAATGGAGAGGCATATGGCCCCAGAAGAGGTGACCGTGAGAGCTCCAGTTCATCATGTGAGATGCGATTGTACTGTATAAATTGGGCAGCTGTGCTGAATACAGAGTCATAGTGAATCAGTTTGGAATCAGTAAGAGCAGTGTCAAAAAGTGTGTATTTATGTTTTGTAAAAGTATGATGAGGGGGCCAATTAAACAGCTGATCCGTACACCATCTGACAAGGAGGCTTTGGAGATCGCCAGAGGTTTTTGATTTGGTCGATGGTTCGGTGAATTCCGAGGTCCTGCAGCTTTTCATAAACTTGTTCGTGCAGCTCGCTGTTTCTAGCCTTTCGACCATCAAGCTGTTCAACAATCCTGAGAACGCTTCCAGCAAGAAAGTTGTCTCAGCGACAGACCAGTTTTGTTTCCCTCCCGCCATGGTTGCTGCTTGCCAAAAAACGACACGCTGCCTCTAGGGTGGAAACGCGTCACGCTGACAGCGCACATGCACAGTGGAGATAATTTCACACCAACCAGGAACACATGATCCGAATGGGTGTGTACATGGAAGCTGATCTGAACAACGATTGGCATAAACTACCTCTCTCTTTCGGAATTAAATTTCTTTCCGAATGGGCCGTATCAAATCAGAATCTTCTGATTGCCGTGTTTACATGAAGCATTTTTAATCTGACTGGGCCTTTATTCAGATTATTTGTGTCCATGTAAACACAGCTATTGTTAGAGACTGTTTCATGTCCCTGATGAGCTATGAGAGGCGCCACAGGCTCACCTTTGGTGTTTAAAGTCAACTATAGGCACAGGGGAGTTCAAACTGCACACAATGGTTTACCCTGCTACCAGCCACACCACATCCCCTGCCTTTAGCCAGTGTGTCACATTATTTGGTGATACTGAAGGGGAGGCTCCTCTAAAATAAAGTCCTGTTTTGGTGGAACTAACATGCTCTCTGTCCCTTATTCTGCTTAGCTCCAGCGTTTACTGATTAAGTCATCTGAACAGTCATGAAGCAGTAAAACACTGTGAGCATGAGGTGGATTTGCAAAACTGTCACACTGTCACATCTTGCTTCCATAAGAGGTTGACTGTAACATTACAGAAGCGTTTATTCATATATCATTCACAGCCTGATTTATACATATTGACATATTACATATATATTAGTTTTAAGGTAAGAGGTGGACTTTAACATTACCTAATTTTATGTTTAGTTTGATATAAATGCAAGAATTTTCATTCAGTTTGAAACAATCATCTCTCAAGGTTTACTAACTGTTTTTTTCCAGAGCTTTCATGGTCCTCTTCAGTAGACCATCCCCACCCACTAGATGGATGGATGGATGGATGGATAGATACTAATTCAAGGTCACGAAAGGGTAAATGTCATCAGCGTGTTTCTGTCTTGATTCAGGGTGACAGGAGTCTGTGCGTCACATTATTCTGAAATTCTTTCTGGGACTCAAATATGAGCGATCAGATTCCCTCACATGAAATTGTCTCTGAGTGGGAATACCGAGTCAAAATGAGGATTTTATTTCAGCGACTGCCTGAGGGGAAACTACATCAAACCAAACAGAAATCACATTTTAGTCTGAGATGACAAATGGAGACCTTGAATAACTGCATTACTGCTATTCTATTTAGAAATGGGAAAAAAAATTAATTTCACCACACTGCAGTGTTTCAGTTTCTTACAGATTGTGCATCTAGCTGCAGATATGCGTTTTGATATAGATCATTTACAATTTCATTAGGAAAACATTTATTCACATCTACAGCCCTCTATATTTGTCTGTGTTATGTGCCTGCACAGTGGCACTGACGCTGAACTGAAAGCCGACGGGAGATTTGGTGGAACTGCCTTAAAGATCCTCCCCTGGACATGTTTAGAGAAATACAGATGATGATTTTTCAACAAAAAATGTACCTGTTTGTGTTCACATCGAGGGTCCACCATATTAAAGGTTCAGCAGGCAGAAATGTTTTTGGCATCACTGGGCAAAAACTCCATAATGACCTTTCAGCATATTGTAATTGAAGTGTTCTGAGAGAAACTTCTGCACCTCCTCATGGCTCTATTTACAGGATTTAGAAGATCTTTCCTGTGATGGGAGACTTTGGCCAATCACAGGTCATTTCACAAAGATCATTCCTATTGGCTGTGCTCTGGCTGGTGGGCGGTGCTTGGTATTTCCTCAAAAGATCTCAACATGGCTGCCTGGTCACAAACTTTCTCATTTTACAACTAAACAGTAAAACAAGATGTTTCTGGAAACATTTGAGGAGTGAGACAGTCATTACAGTAACAGATCATTGATTCATATTTGATCAGCTCTGCCTAGTTTAACCATTTGATCTGAGTTCACGAGTGATTGACAGCTGCTAAGAGACGACAGACTCCAGATCAGTTCTGACTGGTTGTTTTCCTCCAGTCTGTGAAATCTTGCAGATGCCATTATGAGCTCCAGAGGACACTGGAGATTACCTGTCTCATACACTACTGTCAGGATATAGTGACTGATTTATAAAAATAACTTTAATCATATTTTCTCCATTGCTACCTACTGCTGCTTTAAGTGCCACCCTAAACCAATTAGCAGGGAGTGGACGAGGGTTATAAAATCCTCAAAACAGTGAGCCTGCATCAACGCTGATTTACTCGCTATATGCAACATCTTTTTGTGTTTATCATGGAACAAGTTCCAATGTAAGTTTTGTGCAACTACCTGTGCAAACGTAAACTGCTCAAACTAAGCAAGACATTTGATATTATCATACAGACGTCAACAACTTAAGATTACACTGTATTTAGGATCAAATCTACCCTTGTCTAGTCTAGGAAAGTGTTGTATATTTACTATGATTTAAGTTATTCTTATTTTTATACTTAATCTTTGCACATCCCCTCCACTTGACAACAAAATCATTACGACAGTTTCTGTCGGAGAGAGTGCAGTTTGTCCCAAAGCCTGACACTGTATTTCTTAACATATCTTCGAATGGAGGGGAACTTTAATATATAGCACCTAAGTTTTGTTTATACTGCACGAGACACCGAGGCCTCCGTAGATGGCACTCAACAGTTCAACAGTTATTTGCAATAAGCTCTGAAACACCAGGAAACGTACAAACAAAATATTCTGTGGATAAGCACATAGTCAACGAGTGACACCGGAAAGCAAAGTAGGCCGCCTGGCAACTGTAGTGAACACTAAACACCAACGTACATACCACCAAACACTGCATTTGTGTACTGTAATTATTACTGTCATTTAAGTCAAAATTACTTTTTGTCTCTCAGTGCTTCCTCTCCAGTCGCCACTCTTTCAATGAGACTTTTTTTTTTTTAGCTATTACAAAACGATCAGTCATTTGACTGTCCCTGAGGGCTCTCAGTGGACAGTTGTAGAGATGTCTGTACAGGCCAAGCTGCTTGGTCAGTCTTCCCTCAAAGGCATCTACAGTATGTTGAAATGACCAACCACCACAACAACATGCAGAGCTTTTGCGCACCATGCGAAAGATGTCATTTTCTGGCGCACACACCTCACACCGGCTTCACAATGGTGAGCAAAAACCAAGCTAACCAAGGTGTCACATACATTATACTGACAGCTTCTAAATATTCACAAGGTAATATTTACACTATGTGGAAAAATGAACTATATTCTTCTACAAAGGGAGAACTTCTGCTTCAACAGGCTTCAGTTCATCTGAAATAAAGCACCATATTTCTGTCATCGCTGTGTTTGTAAATGTCCGTTTCCCTTTAATGTTTTCTGGTGCGCAGCAGTTGGAAAAACTCTCCCAAGCTGAGTGGAAATTCAGCACAAACTGGATCAAAATGAAACAGCACAGCCTGCACGCCTGATCCCGCCATATGCTTCCATATAGATATCAAGCCATCGATTAGGGGAGTGCTGTCATCTAGTTGGCAGCGATTAGGCTGCTGGCTTTGGCACCCAGTCAACAACTAATTCACATGCTAATGTCTTCCAGATCAGGTCTCGCCCCCAAACTGGTTCCCCTTATTGACTTGATTCCCTGATTGGACAGATGGCCACCTTTCAATATCACAGACGTCTGTTTGTGTTTAGGCTAGGGATACAGGCTTGTCTGGGAGGGGGGGGGGGGGGGGGATTCCCAAGCTTATGAATAAACAACAACAATCATCTAGATAAACAATAACATTATCTGGCGTCTGAACCTTGATGACGATCCATTATGGCCATTACTGTCACATCATGCGCTACAGTTGGCTTTTAATTGCTCTTATTCGCTATTGAGAACGAGGGGAAAACTCTGACACTGTATCAGTCGATGCTCTTAATTGATTTGTCCTTGTGCTTGCCAAGACCGCAGTTAATACAGTCGAGTGCTGTGAAACCTATCAAAGCAGAGGGAGGAGTGAAGGCATGAGCATGGAGGACAAAACAGCTGTGGCCTGTGGAGAGAAAGGGGGGCGAGAAAACAGCATTTCTGTCTCACCCTGACCCTCCTCCTCCATCCTCCATCCTCCACACATCTTTCCCTCACCTCTTGCTCTGCTCTCTCTCTCTCTCCGCTCTCTCCATTTTGTGCCTGGCAGCAATCTTTCTCAGGAGACTTTCTCTGCAGTTGTGTGAGGAGAATGTCAGGCCTGTGTAGTTAGAAGTGTGTGTTTCTATCTGTGTGTGTTAGTGTGTCTTCGTCTACGAGAAACGTCCCCTGGATGTGCTCATTAACAAAACACAAGTGCGCATGGCTCCCCAGAACAAGGCATTCTGGGTACCGCCACTGCCTCGCTCAGCTTTGTGAGTTCGTAAGCAACTAATGAACAGATTCAGGCAAGAATACGGGGCAGCGCACTGCACACACACTAATAATGCCTTTAAATGACCTTTTTTCAAAATAACGGACACAAAAGAAAAATAATGAGTTGTTCAAACGTTCTGCGAACTTAATATTCAAATTCTGTGTGTGGATGGTCTGAAGCTCTGTACTCTGGAAAGAAAAAGATATTAAACACAGAGCAGTGGCCTGGTGGGCTGCAAAGAGGCTCCGAGTTGGTGTGAAAGGATTTATTTCTTTTTCACAATTTGAGAATGAAATCAATAAAAAAGTTCAAATTGTTCAAATCTTATAACATGAAAAGTCACATACTTTTTTTTCAGAATAATTTTTGCAGTTGGCAAAACAATCTCTCCTCAAGGGCCATTTAGTATCTGTTAGCTGTCATTCACAGGATCATCCTCGGCAGATGGAGTTTGCCTGGTTGTCATGGGAATGCAAATGTTCACAAAAAAAAAAAAACTGTATGTTCATTGAATCATTATGACATCATTGTTGGGCCTTTTTGCTTTTGTATATTTGTTTTTTGTATGAAGTTGATATCTTTTTATATGCAACTCACACACTGCACAGCAGCTGGATTCTCACAAATTCACAAGATCACAAGACAGTTGTGGGATATCACAAGAAAATTCATCTCGTCAGGTTTCAAGTAATGAGTTTATGTTCAGCAAGCCAGAGCATGGACCAATCAAGGCCCTGTGCAGAGCTACTGGCAGCTACAGCAGTGGTCTAGGTGTGGAGGAGTTCCTCATACAGCCCCACTTCAAAACACCCAAACTATCCCTTTAAATACGGTTAGGTCATAGTGCATCATTGGGACAATTCCAGTGTTATGGTCTCAAATTCACCATCCTCATACAGTAAGCACAAATTTTGCATTCTTGAGGCAATTTGCATTTCTACTTGGGAAATCTTCAAACCTCAATGATCATTAATACTGTAAATGATACATAGCAAAATGTGTGCATTATGGGTGTTTCATGACATGGAATTTTCCAATTACTGTAAATATACTTCATAGTACTTTGTTACTTTTGAATCCAGAATTATATATTTTTTAAGTTTTTAGGTTTTTAGTTATTATTAGTATCATTATCAGTGATGGAAATACAACAAAACAAGAAACTCCCATTACCAATGAAACCCCCATCCCCTCTTCGGCATATTACATAAAGGAGAAGGTACAGGAATTATGATATAAATCTATGTTGAAAAGAAAGGATTAAAAATGCTCACATTGATAGATGAAAAGAAGAAGAGAAAAAGTCACAACCTCGACTCCAGCTTCCTATGAGGCAAAAGTGGTAGACGTGGCTGTGTGTATCTTAGCAACTGTTCATGAACTACGACATCGCTAGAAATAAATGTTAAAAATAATAGTCAAGTGGAAGCAGAAGAGGCATTTTAATGGTGCCTTCAAATGGGGTCCTGTATACCATGTTTTTGAGATGGCAATATTAATGTTACTGCCTGAGTCTAGAAGCCACAGAGGCTAACAATTTAACAAGCCAGCAAGTGGGTAACATAATGAAGGTAATGCACAGACATAATGACAGAGGAGAAAGATGAGGTTGTTGAGAATATCAACATTTTCCTCAGATTATAAAATTACCAAGAAAAACAATATATGACTAAAATTACAATATACTGTATAATATTACCTTAATATGCACAAAGAAATGAACTTCCATGGGCTCCACCATTTCTCACAACATCCACAAACACATCACAAGTCGTGAACTCTGAGCTTTCAACTTTCCACTTATGAGGTCATGAATACGACATGAGGGGGGCGTTCATACAGGCCCAACTAGGCACCATTAGTCTATATTATTGGTCAAGCTGTAAAAACGACCTACATTTCACATAATGCAACTCAATAACATTTTCATTAAACCCACAGATATTATCAGGATTATTTTGTCAGACTTCAGTAGTGATTCTCATGACAGATAAACTGACCTCCTGGAGTGAAATTAGTGAGAAAACCTACCCAGACTGCATCTAATTAGTACACAATTTTTCAATCATTCATACATACAGTATATAGCATAAAAATAAAATCAGACATTTCTTTGTGCTCATTACGTGTTTAAACACCATTTGGATTGTTGTGCAAGGTGCAGTAAAGCAAATATATGTCCCAGCATTCAATTCTAGCATCTATGGTGTGAAGAAATGTATTTCAAGCTGCTATGAAACATATTTGAAAGCTGAGTATAGACACTCATAAATATGCATTTTCACGTACAAAAGGAAACAATTTACAGCCAATCTTATTGCCAGTGTTCAAAACTAATCAGCCCATGGTCACAAATGGGAAGAAAAAAAAAAAAAACACTGTAATCTCACATGCAATAAAGCGCTGTGTGTGAAATGAGCAGAACAGGTGCATAGGTGAACCAAGATAAATATAGCCTGGCTTGATGAAATAATTTCTCTGTCCTGGATAATAACTCATTATGTTAATCATGAGCCCTATTAATCATTTTCTCATTTGAACTGTCAGGACTGTGATTGTCATACCAGGAGATTGTGTGAAGTACAGCGAAAAGATTCGCCTTTTGCAATTCATCAAAGTCACAAGGGCAAAAAAAAAAAAAAAAAACGTTTGCACGGAAACGCCAAAGCTGCTGCGATGTGTTTCACCTGAGCTGTAGCAATGGAGAAACTCCTCATATCTTCAGAAGTAAAAAGAGAAAAGAGCGATGATAACCCACTCCGGCTGTTAGATCCTGATGGTGCTGTAACACAACAACACAACAGGAAACATATTAGCAATAGCCAGGAGAGTGTGTGTCTCTGCATACTGTATGTGCTTCCTGTGTGTGTGTGTGTGTGTGTGTGTGTGTATGAGTGAGTGTGTGGCACCAGGCTCATATATTGTGATTGTCTCATTGTGCAGAATGCCCTACTGGGGTGGCCAGCTGTTCCTGTGCCCATAAAAAGGAGGCAGGGATGTCTGGTGGGATGAAGGAGGCTGCAGAGACACAGAGAGAGCCACGCACACTCGCTTTAGAGAAGCAGATGTACGACACACACACCTCCACACACACAAGATATACACATAGCAGCGCAACACACACATACTCTTGAACAAGCACACGGGCACACACAAACTCCCACAAAAGATGCAAAATACTGACAACCACAAAGTCACACACACAAAAACTCATGCAAAGACACACCCACATTCATATACCTGGATGTACATGTGTTACAGCACTACACATCCAGATACAAACACAAAGACACACACGCACACCAGCAGCAGCAGCAGTAGCAGCAGCAGCAGCAGCAGCAGGCGAGGTGGTGGAGGCGTTATCGGTCCATATCTGTGCTTGGAGCCACAGCAGTCTCCAAGGCTGCTATCAGCTCCCCCATTATCTCTGTCTGAGAGTGTGGTGGAGGAGGAGGAGAAGAGGAGGAGGAGGACAACGATGAAGCCTGCCCCACCAGCCCCCATCAACCAGCTCTCCTCATAGCTCCCGTACGCACACACAAACACACACACACACACACACACACACACATATTAACACACACGCACCAACCAACTCGTTAAGAGGGCGGAAATGAAATGTCTGTCCCCTGAGTCGCCCCAGTATAGCAGAGCGTTTGCTGCTGTGGTGGCACAAGTTTGGCGACGACAACAGGCATCCACTAATAAATCTGCAGACAGAAAGACGGGAAGGAGATGGAAAGATGAAAAAAAAAGAAATGGCAAGAACAGGAGTGAAAGAATAAGAGAAACGATGAGAGAGCGATAGAAGGGATATGGGGAGGAGGAAAGAGAGGGAGCAGCCTGCTGCAGCCGCCACTACCTCAGGTCTCATTAACTTAATGGTCTCTGTGGATGGTGAAGGGCTGAGCAAGGATGGAGGGCAAGGGGGGAGGAGAGGAAAGGAGTGGAGATATTTTACAATGAAAGAGGTCTGCAAACAGCAAAAGTGACGTTTTGTTTAGATTAGGGTTGTCAAAGTTACCACAAATTTATTTTAATGCCACTGATTTCTTTGACCTTAACTCAGGTTTAAAGCTACAGTGAAGATACAGATATCATGAAACTAGAAAAGGAATCCATCGGTAGCAATCATGTCATACTAGCTTGTCATGAGGGACAACGATCCAAACTTACGTTAGACTATCAAAATTAAAGCATTTACATCACTTCACTAGCAATACTGGCAATACAGATGGTTGGTTGTGTCAAAGTTAAATCTAAACCAGGGCGGTCGATGTTAAAATATTTAATCACAGTTAATTGCACAATTGTGTATAGTTAATCATGATTAATTGCAAATTAATCACACATTTTTTTTCTCTGTTCAAAATGTACCTTAAAGGGAGATTTATCAAGTATTTAATATTCTTATCAACATAGGAGTGGGCCATATGCCGCTTTATGCAAATGTATGTATATATTTATTATTGGATTAATTAATGAACAACACAAAACAATGACTTACTTGCCCCAAACTGACTGTGATTATCACAAAGTAGGCATGTCTGTAAAGGGGAGACTGGTGGGTACCCAGAGAACCCATTTTCATTCAAATATCTTGAGGTCAGAGGTCAAGGGACCTATTTGAAAATGGCCATGACAGTTTGGAGCATTTAACCTCCTTTACACCAAGCAAGTATGACATGACAGGTTGGTGCAAAATGATTCCTTAGATTTTCTAGTTTCAAATGATACCGGTGTCTTTTGCTAGCTTTAAAACTGAGCCCACAACAACCTTCAAAAGGAAATTAGTGGTATTAAAATAATTTGCATTAAGGCATTTAACAGCCCTCGTTTTTTTTCCATATGGGGTTTATAAATCACATTGTGTATCTGTCTCCTCTGTGCTGATGAAACACTTTCCATCAGTGTGCCACAGCAGCACTCATGGTTGCTTTGTGACGGTGACAGGGCCGTCAGTGTTGACAGGGTATCAGCTGCTATCGTCTGGACTGTCCCATCACTGGCGCCGCACTCAGAGGGCCTTCTGTGCCACCAGAGGATGGACACATAGACACTCAGACAGACACATGAGACGGCTTAAAGAGAAGCGCTGTAGATGTGTGTGTACGACGTATGGTAATCAGATTTGCAAAGACAAACAAGACGGCCATCAGCAAGTTAAGTGGAAACGCTGCTCTCGCCATGGTAACACATCAGCTTTCTGTATGTTACCCACTGTATTCAAAATGTATTTCAGTAACGCTATTAATCAGAGGTGTCAAGTAAGTGTAGCGTGTAAAACAACCATTCAGTAATGTGAACTGGAATGGAAAGATCACTCCTCATTTTCTAACTCTGCTCTGGTCTGAAAACGCTAACAGCTGCTGATTTGCAGCATGACAGGCCACAGGCCACTGAAAGAGACGGAGATAGACGCGCTGAAGAACAAGACAGATGACAGACCTCAAACTAGTCTACATACAACAGACTGCCACGTGGTTAAAAAGCAAAGGGACACTGCAGAGATGAAAGGAGGGGGAGGGAGCTGACGAGAACAGTATTTAGCATAGTGGGACCGATGGGGGAGAAAAGTGACAACGCTGGACCCAACACAAGAAGTAGAAACGCTCTAATTCATGAAAAATTTCCAATGAAATAATTTGTCATCTCACCTTGAACACAGCTGTGTGGGTCCAGAGGAGGGGAGGCATCTTTAGAGAATTGCTTATCCACCATTACAGGAACTCACTACATTCAAGTTTCCAATTTCACATGCAAGGTTTTCTGTAAGTTAATGCGACACAAGCAAACAAATACACACATGCACGATGACACACTCTCTGTTTCTCTCCCTCACACACACACACACACACACACACACACACACACACACACACACAAACAGAGCCACACTGCAGGGACCATCTGACAAGGCCAAAGTGATGTTGGTTTCAGGGGACCGTGAGTCGGTCCCTCCACAGATGGGCCGGGGCCCTGCACCCTCTCCCTAATGCTCCATTCTGCAGCTGTGTGAGATTAGCTAGGTACCATCAATGCTAATTTGTGCTGATACAACCAAAACTTTTATTGAGATGAGGAAAAAAAAAAAAGGAGATAAAACACACACATACACTCCTAGTGCATTGAAAATGTCTCCTTGAGTCTGCTGCAGAGGCTGCACTCAAGGTGTACTCTGCATAGAGGCCATGGGTGTTTATTGTAAATACATTATTATTCATGATTGCTAAAGATTGATGTTATGATCATATCTATGTATTTGAATGATCTTGTCGAGCTTTATGGAGGCTTAAACCATGCCATATAGTGTGTTTCTTGTGTTTGGTCAATGTATATCTATGTCTGTAAGGTGTGTTATATTTGTACTTTAACACTATCTCTGAAATAAAGACAAACCTAGACTATATCATCATAAAGTAGAAATGTTAAAGTATTTCAGACTGAGTGCAGCAGAGTTTAACTGGTTCAAACAGAATCAGATCATCTGAGCCATGTGTGTGCCATATGATGACGAATTTGGGTTTTTTATAAATTATTGTATAGTTTTGAATGAAGTGTTTCATTTTGCGAAAGATCTGAGGTGTCCTGCTACTTTGTTTTCAAAATCGTGCTAAAGCAATCGTAAAAACCTGCAACCACATGTTAGGCTCGGGTAAAAAACATTTGGTTAAGGTTAGGGAAAAATCATGGTTTTGCTGAAAAAATGAAAAAGTAAATATGTCCCAGCTTGTGCTTTAAGTCTTGACTTTTTCAATATATAATCAAGACCTTAACCAAGTGCTTTGAACTGCCTAAATATAATCATGAAAACCTCATGAAATACATATTTAGAAAAAATATTTCCTTATTTTTAAATGTTTTCCAACCTATTGAATTCAACCTTATGGTTTATTATCTATTAAATATCTCATATATCTCATAATAATGTGAATGTTTCTCACAATTATGAGATACTATCATAATAACTTAAATAGTGGGGAACATAACTGCTTTTTTTCAAGTAAGCTTCCTTACATTCTTTCAGTTGTATATACTGTTGATGTCAATTTGAAAACAGGGTTGTTGTTTTACAACAATTTCATTTAGCAGACGTTTTGGTCCAAAGCAACGTACAGCTGAGAGTTTGTACAACACAAGCAAGGGTCTAGATCGGAGGGAACAGCGGGAGTAAGCGCCAACAACAGCTTCAAGTCTGATCGGACACATGAAAAATGCACAGGGTGGATAAAGGCAGCTTTTTTTTGTCATCATCAAAAACAATATCAACGTCATTAGTATCATTGTCATCATGAATATGCTAATCGACATTAACAACATCCTAAACATCATCATCATCATCATCAATATCCTCGTCATCAACATCATCAACAGCATCAGTGTCATTAGATGCGGAGGTGCTCATGAAAGAGCTGGGTCTTTAGCTTTGGGACTCTTTTGAGACTTTGGGACTTTTGGGAGTTTGGTAACTCATTCCACCACCAGGGGATTACGGAGGAGAAGAGTCCAGCTAGTGCCTTAGGGCCCTGTTATGATGGGAGAACCAGGCACCTTTTATTGGCCGAGTGTAGTGGGCGGGAGGGAGTGTAGACCTGGATGAGGGAGTTCAGGGATATGATCAGCGGAGTGACGTCTGAAGACAGGTCACGCTGCTGCGTTCTGGATCAGAGGTTTGAATGTGCATGCAGGGAGGCCTGCCAGTAGGGAGTAGCAGTAGTCAATGTCAAATATTACAAGAGCCTGTATCGGGAGTTGTGTTGCATGCTCTGACAGGTCAGGTCTGATCTTCCTGATGTTGTTCAGGGCAAAACTACACGTCAGAGCAACTGAGGCCACATGAACCTTAAAGGTTAGCTGGTTGTCAGTCATGACACCCAGAGTCCGGGCATTAAAGTAACAGTCTGACATTTGGGAAATACCCTTTCTTGCCAGGAGTTGGATGCATCTCAAAAGGGGAAAAAGCTAGCCTGGCTTTGTCTAAAAGTAAAACAATCAGCCCGTCTGCCCTCTGAAGATCATAAATTAATGCCATATTTCATTTGTGCCATTCTCATATCTGTACAGTAACCATACAGAGTGGTATTGATCTTGTCTAACTCACTGAAGATCGAGAATTAGCTTTTTTTTGTGTAAAAAAAAAAAAAAGGCCTAAAGGGTCAGACCTGTTCATCACAACAAAACTCCCAGCAGCCTTTTGAGTTGATCCTACAGTGAACTAACAATGCGAGGATTATGCATACATTCATATGATGAGTGCAAATCGTCTCACTACCTTTTACACTCCATCCCAGCTGCCAGTCACCATCGGTTGTTTAGTGTCTAATAAAGCAGTGTTCGCAAAAATATTTCCGAGTAACTTCAAAGACTGACTTATGTTTCTGTAATTGCGAAGACAAGAATGTAATTTATTACAATTTATTTTGCGTCATTTTAGCATTGTAACGCTACATACAGCTGTTTACACATGATGCATTTATTCATTTTCTTTCCTGCACTGAAATACATCAGACCTGCAAACCTCATCAACTCACGTACAGGTTTTCTGTTTCTCTCTCTCTCTCTCACACACACACACACACACACACACACACACACACACACCACATATGGCTAACCCTAATATGGTAACTCTGACTGAATACATTATTTATCATATGCATAATGTCTCCCAGCTAGCCTATTTTCCCCAGATAAGTAATATACAGTGTAATGTCATTGGCACACGCACTGCAGTAGGAATAATGGGGAGGTTTGTTCTCTTTATGAAATACTATTCATCACAACAGAGACAAACAAATTTGATTTCAGCTGTGGATTATTCACTGGCGGAGATTGATATTGTTTTCATGCAAAACCAATAAAGAGGCATCATGTGAAGGTTTTGATTACATTATCAAAGCTACAAATACAGTTCGTAATAACAGTATACTAGTGCCGCATGACTGAATCATCATACAGCATGGTATATTCCTGGGGGTTTTCGGTGTTGTAGAATCACACAAGTAAATAATGACTGAATAGGCTGAGCCTGCCTTTTGACATGTAGTACACAGTGTTATGGGGTACTACTTTGATAAAGGTGCTTGGTATATCTACATTACATCAAAGGTTAGAGTGAGGTTACTGTCTAAAGGGTGAAAACCGCTTGGCTAACATTCAATGCAAAATATGCTTTGTTCCAATCTCCTAATTAACAGTAATTGCAGGAAGGTGGCTCTGGATAGTCGCACAGCAGTTTGTGAAATAGTCATGCAAATTAATGTATTGATTCATGTTCACAGACTAGAATTTCATGGGTTTTTTTCATGATGGTATGCACGAAATCAATTTGTACGTGATCCACATAATTGTGAACTGGGAAGTATAAAGAACAGCAAACGTTGTGTAGGAAGAGGTTGTTTTATTTGTCCCATAACTTCCCTACTTAAGATGCAGCACTTCCAGAGTTATTTTAATCCAAACTGTGATCTTTTCCTAAACCTAAGTAGATTTTGTCCTGTAACTTCTGTACTTAGGTTACAGCACTTCTGGAGTTATTTTAACCCAAGCTGCAATCTTTTCCTAAACCTAAGTAGTTTTATTTTGAAGTAATATGTTTCTTGAGTTTGATGCCAAGAATTGTGAAATCTAAATAAAATCTATCGCTGCAGTCCAGTGAGGATATCTTTGCACCCATGTTGCTAGTGTGTTATTATTGTAGAAACTCTGCAGTTATCCCGTAGCTTTCTCTTATCTGGCAGCATGTGTCACAAAACTGGAGTAAGTGTAATCAATGCCATTAAATATATTTAACACCCTCCACTTACTCTGTCGGGCTCATTTCACAACAATGTCCTGTTCGCTATACATTATCCTTCTTATTATGCAGCTACTTACTAAAGAAATCAATAATTTTACAATAAAATATTAAACCAGAAATAGTTTTATTGATTAAAAAAATATTTTATTGCTTTCACTAAAACAAATATAGGCCACTCGTTATGTATGAAAATCAGAACTGTGTCCATAGCAATGGTCTGTTATATATAGCATTCTATAAAGAAATAACAGACCATTGAATGCAATCAGAATCAAATATTCAACAAAGCTGTGGAATACATTACACTTACAATTACATGTCAGGTGCTTAAAGCTCCCCTCCAGCATATTTTGCCATTTCCTTAATATTTCATATTTATTTGAGCCATTTCTTGACTAAACTGAGCCAAATCTTTTGACAAATGACTTTATTTAGTGCTCAAACTGAAAAAAAGGAAGGTTGTTGCTAAAATGGGAATATGACGTATGGCTACAGTAGAAGCTGAGGGTTAAAGGTCATCCTCCAAGCTGCAGCAGCACTGTCTGAGTCTGAGCAGCAAACCGATAAATCTGTCTGTCTGTCAGTTTGTCTTTCTGGTTAGTTAGCTAGTACAGTAGGTGTAGTTAGCTTGTCCGATTTGTTGCTTCAGCTAACTGAGGATTTTCATTTTATTTTCACTTCCCTCCACTTTACTTTAATCTGTTTATTTTCACAATGACATTTGTGTGTACGGTGAACAGGTGAAATCAGCGCAGTAGATTACACAAAATCCCACCGGCAGAATTAACACAACACACTGACTGTCTCTTTCACTCGCTCTCTTCTTTACTGTTTCCCCAGCTGGAGATAAATTCATGGAGAGAAGCCAATGCCGGTTGGCATTTGCAGGTTTACTGTCTTCTAACTAACAGCTCCAAACAACGGCGAGCACAACTTTCAGCTCAACAGTAAACACGAGAAAACAACAGAAAAGTCCTTTTAGAGAAATAAACAAATTTCAGTGCAGCCCAGTGCGGAGTTGATGCTGGAGCTGAGGAGCCGGTGCTGGTGGACAGTGCACCTCCAAAAAGGCAAATGGTAGACCTCAGCAACATGTCTAGCCATCCTCCGGTGTGAAAGCTTCACAACCTTTTTTGGCATTGTGAGAAATGGTAGCGCCTATGGAAGTTCATTGATCGGTGCATAATAAGTTAATATTGTATAGTATATTGTCATTTTATACATATATTGTTTTTCTTGTTAATTTTAATAATATGTCTGAAGAAAATTTTGATATTCTCAAGAACCTCATTTTTCTCCTCTGTCATTGTGTCTTTGCATTTCCCTAATTATGTTACCCACTTGCTAGCTTGCTAAACTGTTAGCCTCTCTGTCTTCTAGAGGACAGACTAATGTTAATATTGCCATTGCTTAGCAGCGGTGTTCTTCACGACTTAACTGCTTGAACGCCAAGAGTATCGCGTTCACGACTTCCCATCTCATAAACACGGTAAACACGAGCCCATTTGAAGGCACCATTAGACCACACGACTCACCACATGGTCTGAACTGACAAGTGAGAACATCTTTAAGTTATCTGCAGAAAATCTAAGAAAAAAGGGCCACGGAGGGTTATACTGGGTTCTGGGATACACAGACAACGAAAGTACCGCAGATAATTCCCATTAGTAAATAATCTATTACAGTGTGATGATTACATCAGGATTTACATAACATTTCTCAGTGACAAGGTTTGTAAGTGTCGATTGACCCAATGGTAGCTCATTAGTGGCAATGGAAGTATTAGTGTGGTTATGTGCCAACATGGATAGTCAGGAAAATAAATCTTACTGTAGTAGTTATATTTATATTATCCATTCAGCCTCATTAATTTCTGACTAGTAATTGTGATTCTCTCTCTTACTCAGATCTGGTGCCAAGTGGGCATCACAGAGGCATCATGTGTTTGTCTAATGACAACCTGCTGCCTGGCAGTTACGTACTGTATGGACCCTACAGAGAAATCTGATTAAACACTCTGCCCTGCTGTCTCTCCTGCACCGTGGCATGCATTTGTGTGTACACACTGGAGTTCATAGGTGACAGAAGTGTGTGTATGTCCAACATATATTCATACAACGGTTCGTATGTTATCTCATGAAAAGTTCCTCCAAATGTCCAGCAACACACGACACAATTTCCGCTTGTTATATGCTTACGGTCTTTTCGACTGAGAGGTAAGGTTTAGGAAAATATCCACTTGGTTAGGTTTAGGCAACAAAATTAGGAAAAGATCGTGGTTTGAGTTAAAATAACTCCAGAATTGGAGTAATTTAAGAACGGACGTTATGTGACAAATAAATCAACGCTGACTTCTGGTTTCACATAAGGTACGAACACCGGTCTCCTTGGTGATAGTCCTGTGATTTTTGACTCACCCACCTCTCAATGCGGACAAATGAATGTATAAAAGGAACTGGATACAGTGTTGTAGGCTGGTTCAGTGGCACATGAAGTCAAAATGGATCATCCAGCAATCTTCCACATCTGTTGGGTCCACAGAGCTTCGGTCTCCTTCTCATTTACATGAATGGAGGAAGGGAAATAACTTTTGGTCCAGCTATTAATGCATTTTGCAACTTTTAGGACCTATCTACCTAGGATTTATGCCTGCAGTAGGCAGACTAGTGGGGACTAGTCAGACTGTAGCGTTCAAACTGATGAAGCCACTTGGATAAGGGGCGAAACGTCTTCAGAGACAAATCTAAGTCCAGTTGCCTTCGATTCAGTTGTTACCAGAATGAATATGACCTGGATGAATGAGAACATTCACAGACTGCAGTAAGCAGAATGTTTTGTAATAACTTATTATAATTCTAATTATAAAGCATCATATAATCCAAGTGTTTTGTGAGAAAACTAGAGTTCTGCACCTCCTCATGGCTCTGTTTTCAGACTTTAAAAGATCTAGCCCGTGACGGGAGAGTTTGGCCAATCACAGGTCATTTCAGAGAGAAAGCGTTCCTATTGGCTCTTCATTTGAGGCAGCTGTCAAACACTCGCAAACTCCAGTCAAACTAGGCAGTGCTGATCAAATATGAATTAATATTATGTTGCTGCAATGCTTATTTTCAGATGTTTTCAGAAACATCTTGTAGTTACTGTTTAGCTGTAAAATGAGTGTGTGCTTTGGCTGGTGGGCGGTGCTTGGTATTTCCTCAACTGATCTTTCCATGGCTGCTAGGTCACCTTCTCAAATACAGTGCAGGATTTTTATTTATTTAATTTCTTGTTTATTATTTAACCTTTATTTAACCAGGAAGATCCCTTTGAGATTAAGAAACGATTAAGAAACTCTTCTTCAAGGGAGACCTGGCCAATATAAGCAGCAGCAGGTACAAAACACAGTTACAAATTACATAGAAAAAAACCCCACAACCAAATAAAAGATATTATGTAGATCAGCCTGGTACTGTATGTCACCATTTCCTCTCTGGAATATTACTATTGCACATAAAAACGCAAAAAAATCCTTGCAGTCTTTTATTGTTTTGTTTTTATAGCTCCATCATTGGAACTATATGTTACTACCGAGGTCGTTTTGCATTGAATTTCTCCTCGTCTGTCCAACTGTGTTGCCTTTGTGACTGTAATGTTTTTTTCCTTAGATTTTCTACCAATCCACACGGCCTCATTCAGTTTGTGTAATCTGAAAAGATCATCTTTGTTTGTTCAGTCATCACGGCTCATTATGGGAATTACTGTATCTCCTTTTCCTGTAATTTTCCTGTTTATTTTCAAACAAATTACTGTTGTGCTGCTGCAAACATAATAGACATCACATCTTGTGCGCTTAATGATTTTTTTTCCATCAAACACGTACCACTCACTGTGTGTTGAGAAGAGTGAGTGTTTCCTTCAGACTGTAACAAAATGGACAGTTTTTACATGGAGATGATACACTATTGTGTTAAAGATTTCAAGAGGGAAGGTCGAAGCGATTCATCCAAATCAACTGAATCTTTTCAACCCAGTGAAAGAATGAGCTTGTCAAAAAGATATCCGAGCCAGTCGCAAGAGAAATAACAAGATATATTAAAAATGTACCATCTTGTGCGAATGCTGCTTTGTCTCATATTTCCCAGCTCTATAAAGATTTAAATGAATCTGTTTTCAGAAGTAAGGCTGCAAACAAGCTGACACATTTAGATGCCTCTCCCTCTCTTCCTGCCTTCATCTCTCATAAACAATCCTTGCTCTCTCCGTCTCTCTCTCCCTCACTCTCACATTTTACCGTCGTGTCAATTACTGTCCCAGTGGTTCTCCTCCTCAGTCTGACACATCCACAGAGTGTGTGAGCATTCATCAGAGCTGTTTAACCCTCGCGACGCCCCGAGCTGGAAAACAGCCAGGGAACGTCACGGAGGCAGCCAGTTGTCAGCGACTATCACCCCCCCCCCCCCTCCACCCTCAAACCCCCCCATCACCAACGAGCACATCAGACAGGGAGCAGGCCTTGTTGATGAGAAGAAATTCACTAATTGTTTGATTATACAGATCTTCATGATAATGAATCGCTACTCCACGGTTCGGGAACATGGTGTGCAACCCGAATTACCACCCCAACACTCAAGCTGTGAAAGTTGATTACTCATTAGCGGGTGACTGAGTGGCACAAACAACCCTGGCACCCCCTTTAAATTCCCCTCCTGTGTTTTTTACTGTATGTGCTTGTAATTGCTGTACAGTACACTGTGGCTCAATAGACTGTCCTGCACCAGTGTAGATTAAAATCAAATCCATACTCAGGAAGCAGCACATTTTCACCCTTTTACACCAACTATTAAGTCTACAAACATTCGACAAAAATTACCATATGCCTGTCTGCAGGTTTGGAGGCAGGACACATCTGCAAAATGTTACTGAAATACAGACAAATTTCTGCAGCCAGAATGCCCCAACTCACATTGTTCACTGACAATGTTGGCAGTTCGATCTCTGGTGAGCTCGTCCCCACTCGTCATATTTTGTCACTATAAAATCCCTTTTTGTGTGGTATCTTGACACTGAAGGTTTGCGTATGGTTGATGTTGCAACACGTGGTTAACGTTTTGAAACAGTGGTGGTGATGTTTAGGTAGCAAAACTACTTAGTTACAGTTATGAAAAAGCATCATGGTTTGGCTTAAAACATGTATGCGTGTAAAGTAACATAAGCTACAGACACATGACCTTTAGTGTCACATACAGCTGCCCTGATTTTATTGGGAGACTCCCATTTTCCCATTTTCACACTTTCTTTACTTTTTGTTGTCTCAACCTGTTTCTGGAACTGAACAGTGTGTATAATCTCTACTTGTTTCCACATGGACGACTACAGAGTTACACCAACTATCGTTCCCTGGCGGAGGAGAGCTGTCTATGCTCGCGACACAGCCATGTTTGAGTTCATGTTTAAGATGAACTCGCCACAACGTGCAGCGCCCAAAGTTGATCTTTGCTTGATGCAGCAAAAACAAGTCCTGGCGTGGTGGAAGCTGTTGGAAATAACGGGTTACAGAGCTTAGTAGTGGCGTTGTCGCGTTGTGACTTAAAGGACTTTCAGTGAGTGAGAGAGGGAGAGAGAAATGAAGAGAATTAAGAAAAAGAAATACTCAAGTAGGAGCAAAAATTCATAAAAAGATGAATATTAGTTTATGCCTGAGATTCACACACCAAGTTCATACCCAAGGGGTGAATTATTCAGTTTTCTTTCCTGGGAGTTAAAGATAAAATCAAAAGTTTGGCATAAAAACACTGTTGCAGTGAACTCATTATTTTGTTATTTTCACTATTTTAAAGTCATTAGAATGCAGGAAACAAAGTCTCTGGAACTCAGATTTTTCTCAGGGAGGACCCCAGACCACCCACATTTGTTTTGAAAACCACCCTTCCTTTAAGGCAAGTATGGCGTCATATCATCAGTAACAATCACTCAACTACATTATAGACTTTGCCGTTAGCTCATGTGCGTGCGGCCGTTCCTGCATAAGACACAACTGAAGCTCCACGCCGCTAGCACTGTTTGGATGTTTAGAAATGAGCTGTACATGAACAGAAATGGTGAAACAGATGTGCCATGAGAATTTCAAAATAAAGGCATATCTTAAAGATGATGATATGTATCGATGTTGTCACTTTGCATCAATGATACTAGATCATTGATCATTCAGTCGTTGTATCGATGTAGACTGATGGCTCGCTACACCCCTAGTAACAAACATTCTTATTTTAACAAAAAGTACGATCTTTTGAAATTGACGAGCAAAAGTGATGCTAGAGGGGTACGTTGAGCATGATAGTTTGAAGCACAGGGCCACTGACCAAGCTGCCATATGGGAGTGAGAATGTGTTGAATGGCACTACTTTCGTTAACTCAAAATGAGGGTCTACGGATAGAGGGTACCATATGCCATACAGATTGTGAAGTCCTCTGAGACAAATCAGTCATTTTGGTCTTATTAAATGAAATTGACTTGACATGTCCAGGCACATGTAGTAGCCACAAAGACTATGTAGTAGCAGCTTGTTACAAGCCTTCCTCGCCTGTAAAGGGTTCGGACTCATGTAGGCTCCATGTCAACTTCCACTTACCTTCTGCAGGCACTCAATTCTTGGTCAGCTTCAGTGATGAGCCTCATATTTTGAGTGAAAAGTTGTTTATTGCAAAAATATATCCGCATGTAATGATGGACTATCAAAAACTGCTGAAAATAATGGAAATACAGTCTACAAAAAAGAAAAATTGCTGCTCCCCATCCTGCTCCATTGAAGCCTAACTCGCACTAATCACATTTAAAGGGAGCGGGACAGACCAGAGGAGCATGTCTTAACAGGGCAAAACACACATTAAAGAGTCAAAATGGATCACAAAGCCCATTCTACAGCGTGACTAATTTACCTTAATTGTAATGCATATCAAACAGTTTCAGTGGCATAACACAATGTACTTTTGAAGAGAGAATGAAATACAAAAAAAATTTAAATACAGCATGGCTCTTATGTAGTCATTTTGTCTGAATCCCAAGCACTCTTATTTACGCTTTGACTGACACATGTTTCTGTTTGTATGCCTGAATGATTCATCCATTCCAATTCAACAACAAGAGCTACTGAGCCACACAGTATCAGCTGCAGTGCTCAATGACCTGCATCAATCCAACAATATGACTGTGATTGATTAGGCCTGTTTCTGGAGAGAAGCCAGCTAGCAGCGAGGCGGTTGCCAAGGTAGGCAGACGACAACTGTCTTCGCCCTGAAAATGTGTGTTTACGAGCTATCTGGCCTGTTGCTAACTGTATGGAGCAGAAACTGATGCATTTTAATTGATTTCCATATGCCATATTGTTCATTTTAACATGTCTTTCAACAATGCTTGACGTGCGAGTCGACGTCAGTGTAGAGTGTTGAAATTAGTGAATTAAGTTAATTGTTTTGATTTGATAATGACATGCATATGCTCATGCACCAATCATGTAAAAAAAAAATAATGATCACAATAGCAATCAAAGCAAACATTGGAGGCTGCAAAATTGTGGGTTTATCATATAAATTGGTTGTCGGGAGAGCTGAATAACAAGAGCAATGTGTGTGTGTGTGTGTGTGTGTGTGTGTGTGTGTGTGTGTGTGTGTGTGTGTGAGCCAACACAATGACTTTGTCTGTAATTGCATGTACAGTATAACCAGGAGTGGGTGGCTGGGCGTTTGTGTGCATGTATGTTTGTGCTCACATGTATGTACATGTGGGAGTGTGTGTGTGTGTGTGTGTGTGTGTGTGTGTGTGTGTGTGTGTGTGTGTGTGTGTGTGTGTTCGCACGTGTGTGTGTGTTCATGTGTGTGTGTGTGTGTACATGTGTGACTGCTGCAACAAGACAAAAGTTAATGAGGTTTGAAGGCTGCTGTGGCAGCGGCGGCCTTGTCTTTGTCTCCGTCCTCTGCCACCCTGCTTTCTGCCCGGGCCTTTATTAAAAGGATAATACAGCGAGGGTCTTTAAGTGTGCAGCTGCAGAGAGAAAGACGAGGGCGAGAGAGGGGTATGGCGAGGTGGAGAGAGAGAGAGAGTTTGGGGTGGTGAGCAAAAAAAGGAGAGTCAGGGAGAATGAAGGAGGGAGAAGACAGATTTTGCTCGATGCAGCAAAAAGCCGTCGTGGCGTGGTGCAAGCCGCTGGAAATAATATTTCAGAACGCAGTGGTGATGATATCACATTGTGTTTTTTAAGCTCTCAAGGTTGGCAGGTCTGATCTGTGGCTATCACAGAACCGTGATACAGACAGGCAATAATACCTGTCTGCCCACACTCTGCCTGTGAACTCATTGCGCATCACGGAGTCTTCCACAAGCTGCTAGCTTGACAGCTGTGAGCACCAACAATAACGGCGGGCCGGCTGTGGCTCAGAGCAGGTCGTCCACCAATCGGGAGGTTGGTGGTTCGATCCCTGGCTGCTCCGGTCTGTCCTTGAGCAAGACACTTAACCCCAAATTTCTCCCAAAGGCTTAGCCATCGGTGTGTGAATGAGTATTTAGATTAGATCCTGATGGGCAAAGTTAGCACCTTGCACAGCAGCCTGTGTCATCAGTGTATGAATGTGTGTGAAGGCTGACATGATTAAGATTAAGATTACCATCCCGGGGTGCTTTGGTAGCTCACCTGGTAAAGCGTGCACCGTTTGTACCAAGGCCGAGTCCCTACCGCAGCAGCCCATTTCTTAATGAACAGTATCCATCTAAACAGTACTAAACTGTACAATGTCTTTCCTAGCAGCCTGACTCGTCTCTCTCAGAATGAAAGCAAATAATCCTCCCCTTTAATTTTCTGAAATATAACAATGACTAATCTGTTACTTTTTGACTGACCAATGCACAACACACCGCAACAGCACCCTTCCTCCCCTGTGGATCAATCAGTCTGCTGAGGTGAGCAGACATTTTTGCTATACCCTGCTTTGTGCTGGCTAATTAGTAACCTGTTAATTGGCGCAGGTGCACATGTCTGAATCCAGGGGCATCGTTATTTATTAATGGATCTCTGCAGACCTCCCGTTGGCTGAAATTAGCCCTCTTTTCGGCCAATGGCAGGTCTCAGGTGTGGGTGTTGTGGCCGAGACGCGTGCCTGTTAGTGTTGGTGAGTACATTGTAATTAGTCTGTGGCTGTAATAAGTCTCTCTCTGCGTCTGCTTGGCCTCTCCCACCAGCTGCCTCTCTCCTTCACCCCCTGCTTTGTCCATCTTTCTCACTTCTCCTCTCTCCCTCTGCCGGT
The DNA here is from genome assembly GCA_947000775.1 of Pterois miles. Classification (NCBI taxonomy): domain Eukaryota; kingdom Metazoa; phylum Chordata; class Actinopteri; order Perciformes; family Scorpaenidae; genus Pterois; species Pterois miles. The sequence continues at coordinate 2,750,191 of CAMQGK010000568.1, read as the reverse complement.
TTGTCAGCTGAAACATTATAGTCTCTACTCCATTCTTCAGCTCTGCATCTGTTTTCTTGTTTGGATTTTGTCTCTCTCACTTCATCTTGTTTCTTTCTCGTGTTTCTACCTGGACTAAGTTTGACCACTGACTTCAACATGTGAACTGTACAATAAACAGCAGTAGGTTGAACAGATACATGAAACTAAAATACAGATTTTAAATTCATGTAGTAATCTGCAAGCTTCTTGTTTACATTGTTTTTTGTGTTTTCAGTAAGAGCCAAAAGAAATGTGTTCATACTGTGTATAATTGCATTAATGATGTTGACATACTCATGTATGGGTTCGTACAATTTTGTGTCTATCCATATTTTAAGAAATTACTTATCAGTGGATAATTTTAAAGTTGTAATTATATTTTTTTAAAAATAAGCTTTTCTTGTGTACTAATATCCAAATATATATTGTTTCATTTTATTTTCGGCATACAGCTGTTAAGTGCACTTCTGTAATTGGTATTAGTAAGTAGTCTGAGATGCAAATGGCCCTGACAAGATGTAACGCTCCTGTTATTGTAATCTACAAAATTTCAAAAAGCCTCCCTCTGAGTGATGATACTCAAACAATAAGGAAACTTTGAAGAGAGTGATGCCTGCTTCTCTGAGTTTGCATGGTAGAAAAAAATCCACCAGATGACAGGAAATGACACCTTTCCATCATCCAGTGGACCCTCGCCAGAAAATGTTTGCGGAGTTCTGGGTGCTGATAGCTGATTATTGTTCATTTGCACAGACCACTCACATTGTCTCAGTTGTCATTGTCGTTTAAGTACAGTACTTGAGTAAATATACTTAGTTACACTTTAACGCTGGATGTGTTTAGTGTCGGTCTGAGCCTCACAAGTTATCCAATGAAATGACTTTGTTTGCAGAGTATGAAGGGTTGGACATATTCAGATATAGCTACAAATGGCCACACAGAAGGCATACATTTAAAGGTTGTCGTGAGAATATGTTGTCACTGTTTTGTTTGTTTGTTGTTGACCAGATTCTGCAGTCTGTACTGTCATCAGACAAACAAAATGCATGGAAGAAGAAGATCTACCTTTATTAGTCCCACAATGGGGAAATTCAATTTACACTCTGTTAAACTCATACATGGTACATGCAGACCTGAAACACACATACATGCATTAATGGAGAGACGTCAGAGTGAGGGGGCTGCTCCTGACAAGCGCCCTGAGCAGTTGGGGGTTTGGTGCCTTGCTCAGGGGCACCTCAGCAGTGCCCAAGAGGTAAACTGGCACCTCTCCAGCTACCAGTTCACACTCAGTTTTTGGTCCATGTCGGGACTTGAACCGGTGACCCTCCGGTTCCCAAGCCAACTCCCTACAGACTGAGCTACTGCCGCCCCCTGTATTAGGAAGAAGCTAATACAAATCACTAAGTCAGAGAGGATGAGCAGAGCTTCTGCATGCATCACTTTATGTGATTCATTAATCATTGTCAAAAGCAATGTATGGAGTGATAGAGGCTGACAATTATCTCAGTAGTGGTCTCGACTGGTTGCAGTTATAATAATTGTTTAAATTTAATTTAGCAATGATTTATTGACCTAAAATACTACAGACAGGAACTTTAAATTTCTTGTTTGCTCTTATGTTTTAGAGTTTGGACTCAAATATTTTGCATTAAGTTTCATCTGATTTTCTTTTTCTGCATGTTCACAAGTGTATAAGAGCAGATTTTACAACACTTTTACAATAGAAGAAGAAGAAGAAGATCTGCCTTTATTAGTCCCACAATGGGGAAATTCAATTTACACTCTGTTAAACTCATACATGGTACATGCAGACCTGAAACACACATACATGCATTAATGGAGAGATGTCAGAGTGATGGGGCTGCTCCTGACAAGCGCCCCGAGCAGTTGGGGGTTTGGTGCCTTGCTCAGGGGCACCTCGGCAGTGCCCAAGAGGTAAACTGGCACCTCTCCAGCTACCAGTTCACACTCAGTTTTTGGTCCATGTCGGGACTTGAACCAGTGACCCTCCGGTTCCCAAGCCAACTCCCTACAGACTGAGCTACTGCCGCCCCCAATACAATACAATACAATACAATACAATACAATACAATACAATAATACAATATAAAATCAGCAAGCATAATTATTAAATGTGTGGATACTGCTGACGAGAGAGACAGAGAACAGGCTGAACATGTCATCTGGTGGGGAGTCGTCATGGATCTGTTTGGGCCCTGTCACGGACCAGACATGGACCATCGATGGTGGCTGCATATGTGGTTAATGTGTTATGATGTGTAGAGGCAAGACAAGCTCACACAAGCACTTTTTATGGTTAAATCAGAATAAGTATAATTTAGAAAATAATAATTTGCATAGCCTGTGTGTGTCTGTTATTGCACTTGTCTATGTATGAAGCATTATTCCCTCCGTCCTCTGTGTGGACACGGCCTACATTTTCATGAGACCCCTCACAGTGACACACTGAGATCTAATGTTGCACAGAGGACAGGGCCGACCGAGTGGATGAGTCCCACTGCTTTTATATGGGGCATTTATTCACATCCATCATATTCAGTTTGGAGCGCCGGGAACCGGGGGAGACTGTTTAATTCATCGTCTTTCTCCTCAGTGGCTTCACGAGCACGAGAGACACTGGAGCATGCAGTCCAGACAAAGATTCAACACAGGGAGAGTCCACAGTGAAGGAGCATTTGACATCAATCAGAGTGACAGCGTGGCATGGCACACTGCGGAGGAATTCAAAAGGAATTCCCTGATGACAAACAAATCCCATAATATTGTTTCACCATAATGTCCTTTTATATTTATTATAGTATTTTTATAGGAATTAAAGGTTTTTTTTGGGTGAACTGAACCTACATTATTTCAAGACTATAATGTGCAAATCTGGAGCTTTGTATCGCAGTCATGAGATGTTCAGTCAGTCATTTAGTTTCTCTTCTAAGTATCAATAGCCAGTACATTTAGGCATCATTGGGCAAAAAAATCTATAATAATAATAATTCAGTATACTGTGATTCAATTGTTCTGTGTGCTCCAGCTGGTGGGTGATGCTTGGTATCAACATGGCTCATTTTACAGCTAAACGGTAACTACAAGACATTTCTGACAACATTTGAGGAGAGAAATAGACATTACAGTAACAGAATATTGATTCATTTTTTTATCAGATCTGCCTAGATTAACTGTTTGATCGGAGTTTGTGAGTGATTGACAGCTGCTCAGAGACTCCAGATCAGCTTTGACTGGTTGTTTTCCTCCGGTCTGTGAAATCTTGCAGATCCATTATGAGCACCGGAGGACACCAAAGGACAAAGAGGCACATGATGGTTTTTTTTGTTTTTTGTTTTTTTTTCAGATTACCTGTCTCATGCACTACTGTCAGGATATAGTGACTGTTTTATTAAACTATTTTTTTAATATTTGCTCCATTTCTTCCCACTGCAGCTTTAAGTATGCCCTTCTCTGTTGTTAGATAAAGAAATAATGGGAAGAAAAGTGGATTTTGATTCGTCTGAGTCTGAATTGATTTTGACAGTAAAAGAAGAAAAAGTGGATGCAGCAGAGAGAGGGAGGACGAGCCTGTAAGAGACACAGAAAAGCAGCAACTGAAGAAAGAAAGTGAGATAGCAGTAAATGAGGAAACAGAGAGAGAAAGAGGGAGGTGGAAGGCCTACTGTCTTCTTTCCTCTGAAGAGAAAATGGTAGACTGGAGGATGACAGCAAGGTCTGGAAGCAGCAGCAGCCCTCTGAGAGATCATACCTCCTGTCAGACCATCACTCCGGTTGTCATAAATGCTCACATACACACACACAGGCATAAAAGCAGACAGCTCAGTGGGAGCTGTCGGAGGAAAACACGAATGAATGGAGGACAAAACACTGGGGTCAACAGAGGTTGATGGACACTGTAGTACAAAACACACCCAAAACTTTTCTACGACAAACCCTCTTTTTCATTCAGGCAAAAAATTGAGGGGCATGAAGGGACAGCCCTGTGTCATAAAAATACTCTCACATACAACTACTTTGACAGATATGTTTTATAGGAAACACAAAGCTGCCTGATTACAGTTTTAGCGACATAACATTGACTTTTCTGCCAATGAAAAATGTTTATGCACCTTATTCCTAACCTCCCATGATGCCTTGTGTGAATTATGGGCACATCTTCCAGCATGTCCTGTCACTGAACAGGTTTCCATGGTAATGGTACATTAATCGTCTCTCCTAGAGTGATTGTACTGAGAACACCACCTACCGACCTGGAGTAGTGGCCTCAGATAACCTACACTAGCATATTTAGCTTCTTTATTGACTCCGTTGCTACAGACGGTGAAGCGATTAACGATCTGAAAAGCTCTGAGGCATATCAGTACTTCCGTGCCATATACTGTTCTACATTATGAACTGTACAGAAATTAGTAAAACTAACTGGCTGTCATTAAACCAGCGCTACAACGCCGTGTCCTCCCTAAACATGAAATCATTCCTGATGTTCTCCTGGCACTGCTGTCAGTCTTTCGTAGTCCAACCACAAAGTAGGATACAAGTTTTCCTCCTCTGGCTTTCTGTCAAAATGAATTCACATACAAGGTTTCGGATGGTCTCTTCAAGTTTAGGTTTCTGTAGGTAGGCGATGGAAACGGTACCGCTGGTCACAACAACAATCCCCTTTTTTGGCTGCATGTTCAACTGAGTCTGCAAATTTAGGTTTGTCTTGTTGTTAGTGTAGCCGCGAACAGCACAACAACTACCAGAGCTCAGCAATGGCATTTTAGAAAATGCAATTTCAACATTAAATATCTGTTTTTAAAAAATAGAGCTGGATTTGTTAAACTGAAGGTGAATACTTTTCAAAACAGGCGCTGTTGGCCACTATGGTTACCGATGGGACTACTAGATTACTGCTACTTCTGCTACGTCACCAGAAGTTACACCCATAATAATTCTACAGCAACGTTCTGAGAATAAGGTGGATACTAAACAAACATTCACGCCCATTTCATAAAACTTTATTAGATTCAACATATACAGGTACATATATGAAATCTGACCTCTGCATTTAACCCTTCATGCTGTGATTGGCCAGGTGTGTGGAGGTGAGAAGGTAAGCAGAGTTCCTCATATCAACTCCAGACAGTGTCTGTAGAATCAGGTCCGGACATTGTTCAGAGTTTCACTTTCACACTTGTAGCACGCAACAGGAGATTGTCTGCGTTGGATGCGTTCTCACCTACTGGAAATACTCCATTTGGTTTCAGCGTCAGGTTGCGCCTGGGTAGAGCGTGCAGGAGGCAGGACGTCACATAGCCGGCCTTGAATTTGTTTGACAATTGTGGTGGCGGATCCTTACCGACAGAAGTCTTGTCATGTCTCCACTTAGACATTTTCGTTGCCATTTTTGCTTATGTAATTTTTGTACATATCACCTACATGCCCACTCGCTCGTTGTGAATTCTCCGGTATCCATGTATCCACACATGTACTCAATCGGACATTACCTGCATTTACAGAGCTGGCAGGGTTTAATGACCTTTCCAAGTCATTCGGACATGTGCTTTCTCACTTACAGCTCCTCTGGGTAATGTCTAGATAAGCTCAGGGTTGCAGTGCATGAGTGAAAATTGCTTATTTCTATCTTTTTTCTAACATTCTCTACTTTTTGTGTGTGAAAGCAAGTACAACACTATGAATGTCAAACCAAACAAAATGACTGCAGTAGGTATGTTTTCCTTATTGTATAGAGAGGGAATAGCAATCTAATTATCACTCTGTCTGAACAAATAGCCCGTTGGGTGTACCAATCAGCTGCGTCAAATAAAAGATTAACTGAGCAAACTCATTTCTGAGGTGTAGCTGACTATTCCGTATCACTGGTGTGTTACTGTTCTCATTACCAGGGAGGGCCAAACCTCTCCAACACACGGCGAGCATCAAGACAGAGCCTCTTCATGCTATTCCTCTGTGTTCATTATCTTGTTGTGTGGTACACAAGGTGTGCTGTGCTGTGCTGTGCTGAGCTGAGCTGTGCTGTGCTGTGTTGTTGGCTCCCGCTCTCTGCTGTGTCGCACCGAGCTGTGTTGGCTGTGTACACTTCCCTCATCTCCGCTGCGCTCCCTATCACTAATGCAACAGACATTAGCATAGTGTTTGATGTCGAGTTAGGAGACATTTAGATGCTCTCTGTTTAACAACTGTGTCAAGTGTTTGCCGCGTCTATTTACTTCTAGAACAACATCAAACAATGCACACACAGGGCCACAATGACGGCGCCGCGGCTGTGTGAAGGATGATGAGTGGAGGAGAGGTGGAGGCAGGGAGATAAAGAGTGAAACCAAGAGAGAGAGAGAGAGAAATGAGAGAAGAGCCTTCTTTCTCCTCTAAATAGGAAATGTGAGTGCTGTGAATCAGCAGCACTGTGAGAAGACTACGGTGACCACTGCAGGTCTTCATTAGAGCACAGCCAAGCCAGGAAGAGCCCACTCAGCCAAGTTCACACCCAGCTGAGCTGTTCAATACAGTGTTTCTTTGTTTGTTTGTTTTTCTTATTCTGCTTTAATTTCGAACCAATCTGCGCCATTCTTCTTCCAAATGAAAGGAGAAGATGTGTAAATGTATGCAAATAGAATCCACATTGTGATTCCTTCTTCATTTGTGACTCTAGAGTGAAAAACTGTCACAACTAAATCTGTTTGTGCCAAGTCAAGAGAAGTTTAAAATGTAGATACGTGAAGATAAATCACCTGTAGACTTACAGGAGCCTGAAGAGAGAGAAGAGATGCAACAGCTCTGATGTTTGCGAATGATGGTTTCCATTCCATTTGTATAGAAAAAACAGCGAATCTCTCAGTGTGTGTCACACATTCAGTCAGCTAAAGTCACCATTTTTCAGGGAGCAGTATTAAGTATTGGAGCTGTATCAATGAGTTGCTAAAAGTCAAAGTTCACTGGCCAGTCAGCTGTTGAGACCCAGTTAGGTTTCACTTTTTAGGTATTATCTCAGTTTTACTCGATCATATTTCATTATTATAATAAAAATACTCCATTTGGAGTCAAAGTTCTACAATTTTGTTGTTTTTAATTGATTTTATACTGTGGTAGATGGTAGAATGTGATGATTCACAGGGCAAATGTCATGGTCAAAGGCTCCATTGTGTGCACATAGCCTCCTGTAGTGGATAACAGTAGTATTTTATAGACAGATTCCCTTTCAAGAGGTAGAAAACCCATTTGGCACATTTTGGGTATCCAAGTGGTCAAATGGAGAGTCCTCCTGGTCCTATCTTTACTAAAACCTCTGTAGAATCTATGAGCTTTATGTTATTTATATCTACTTTGGCTCAGTTGTAGTCAGGGAGTTGCTGAATGAATTCAGTAGCATCTCTGTGCATGATATCATTGCTATAATGGTGTTACCGCGTGTCTAATCTAGAAAACATGTTAGGCAAGATAAAAATGTAAATTTTTAACAGTGTTACTGTGGATGAATCCTTAGGAATGCATCCCTAATCCTGAGGTCTTACCTATCCATAGAGACCAAGATCATGCATGTAGACCTGGTAGTTGTGGAGCACTTCTTGATTTATTTTGGGTATGTCTGTCTAGGTGAACCACACTTTCCAGCACCCTATAGGGCTTAAGAGGTTAAAATGGCAATGAAAACTTGAAAATGAAATGCAATAGCTGGGAGGACTGAGTACAGAGGAGACTGCATTTTCACTGTCATTTTGACACCAAAATGTGGTAACATAAATAACATGAATGTAAATGCAACAGACTGGGGGCACAGCTTTGCTTACTGCATTTGTAAACTGTCCACTGTACAGCAGGTTAAATGAACAGAGCGTAGCATTTATGGGGCTCTCATGGCAGAAATGAAATGTAATGTATGTTTCTTTAGTGTATAATCACCTGGAAATAAAAACTGTTGTGCTTTCGTTACCTTAGACTTAGCAGGTTGTTTCACAGAGCCAACCACTGTGTTTCTACAGTAGCCCACAATGGACAAACCAAACACTGGCTCATATAGGGACATTTTGACATTTTCATATCGGCCACCGTACTATAGGCTTGGCACACAGGAGAAGTTTCAGTTGGCTGCAATCTGCAACAGCACCACTAGATGCAGCAAGTGTGTAGGATACACACTGCACCTTTAAGTCTTTGAAATAGAAATGTCAAATGCTGGTTTTATTTCATTTTCAAATGGTTAGAAAATTGCACATTAGGCTACAATGTTTATATTGCATTATAATTTTCAAATTGTAATAAAATTATAATTAACATGTAAATATTGCCTAATGTATAGCACCACTGTACATTTCAAAATTAAATGTTGAACAGATTTTTGATTTTCATTGTAATATGGTCACAGAGGGCCCACATGAGTATGTGAAAATTAAAATGCATTTTTATTTTAAAATTTTACTCAGATAGCACGTACTGTACATATGTGGAGCACTGTAATGCTACTGTGGAATTACATTTTCATTTTCCCGGGTTGCATTATTACTTTTATAAAGGCGTGTATGGGCTTATGGGTTAGTTTATTAATTTAACATAAAGATATAAAAGGTAACACCAAAGTTAGAAAAGTATGTTCATAATTTACAAAACTAATAGCAATATACTGTAGATGCAATTAGAGCAACTCACATCACCCACTGTTTGGCTAAACACTGTAAACTATACGGAAACTACAATACAGGACTCACCAATGTAGTTTGTCTTTCTATGACTCTCTTCTCTTTGTTCATATACATTATCGCAGATATATTTTAGATGACTGAATTTAACATATTTGATTTGGTTGTGTGTCCAAAATTTATTGCCATGTATCATCTGCATAACTATGTGCGTGTGCTTGAGTGAGTATTTTTGCGTCTATTTGTAAGTTTTTTTTCTCTGCACCATGGAAGAGTCCAGGAGGTGGAGGAGGGAGATAAGAAGACCCAGAAAGAAAGATGAGCGAGAGAGCAAAAGAAGAGGGAATGCTCTGTGGAGGGAGGAGGGAGATAAGAGAAGAAGGTGAACAGCAACACTTGTCACTAACCTTAACCCTTCAGATTGGGACGGGTGGAATTTAATGGAATCAAGGCAGGAATGGGATGGGATGTGCAAAGATCTTTCTGGTGGGATATAGAGTTATGTTACACAGCACTGCAACCAAAATAGAGTAAAATATCTGTTGCCATCTTTCTATTATTTGGGAATGAATCATATTTGCATTTCATAAAAAACATTTTCACTAGTCATCTAGTTCTGCATGATTGGTTGAAGATTTTTCAGATTATTAGTCTTTGTGGTGTGGTAACAATAACGAGCAAACTGAGAAATGTGTCATTGTTAAGGCTGTCAACGTTAACGTGATAATGCGTTAACATAAATTTGTCTTAACGGCACTAATTTCTTTAATGCATTATTGCAACTAGATATTTTTAGGTTGTTGTGGGCTCAGTTATGAAGCTAGAATGAAGAAGTGGAACTAGAAAACCTGAGGAATCCATTGGTACCAACCATGTCATACTAGCTTGTCGGGACGGAGGATAAATAACTCTCCAAACTTGTGCAAAATTTTGGCGAGGAAAAACTGGCATGGCCATTTTCAAAGGGGTCCCTTGACCTCTGACCTCAAGATATGAGAATGAAAATGGGTTCTATGGGTACCCACCAGTCTCCCCTTTACAGACTTTATGATAATCACATGCAGTTTGGATCAAGTCATAGTCAAGTCAGCACACTGACAGCTGTTGTTGCCTGTTGGGCTGCAGTTTGCTATGTTATGATTTAAGCATATTTTTTATGCTAAATGCAGTACCTGAGAGGGTTTCTGGACAATATCCATCCATCTGCAACCGCTTATCCTGTTTAGGGTCGTGGGGGGCTGGAGCCAATCCCAGCTGGCATTGGGCGAAGGCGGGGTACAAGTCACCAGTCCATAGACACACATTCACACCTACGGACAATTTAGAGTCATCAGTTAGCCTGCTTGTGTTTGGACTGTGGGAGGAAGCCAGAGAACCTACAGAAAACCAACGCTAACATGGGGAGAACATGCAAACTCCACACTGCCAAGCCAAGCCGGATTCCAACCTCAGACCCTCTTGCTGTGAGGCGAAAGTGCTAACCACTGCACCACCACAACATTTGTCATTATTTTGTGTTGTTAATTGATTTCCAGTAATAAAGAAAAACATACATTTCCATAAAGCAGCATATTTGCCCACTCCCATGTTGATAACGGCATGAAATACTTGACAGATCTCCTTTTAAGGTACATTTTGAACACATAAAAAATGTGTAATTAATTTGCACTTAATCACGATTACATATTTTAATCGATCCCTAGTTATTATCAAACTGAAATGTCCTGTGAGTCATCATTATTGTGTTTTTTTTTTCTTTGTAAACATAGAAAAGTGCCCATATCATTTTTTTTTTACACATTATCATTATGCATGTCTGCATTTAATCCCTGCAATCAATACCTGTCCATCATCCTGACCCGGCGCAGTGTTTCATACGTGTGGCCGTGTCCACTTACAGCAGGTGTTTCTGTGTTTGGGCTGTCAAGGACAAATGGTGGAAGATGGTAGCGTCAGTGGTAAGTAATGAAGAGCAATCTGTAAGGCATCTCTGCTCCATTCAGCTCCATCAGCCGCAGGCTAAATGAGGCTACAGTAACTCTGGCAACCAGGGCTGACCGAGTACGTCAAATGACACCGTAGATGTGTGTGTGTTTTTAGTGCATTTGTGTGTGTGTAGGCTATTGAGTGCACAGGTTTGTGTTTTTTGTATATCTGAGCACACATTTATAGATTGCATGTGTGTGTATTTTAAATGTGTGTGTGCTCCGGAGCATTGCCCTCTGTATCTCTACTTCCTGTATAACAATCCAGCAGAGGTGTGCAGTGGCCAGAGGCCTCTTTTCTTTGATATGAAGAGCAGCCAAAAGGTCTTTGGCTGGAGGCTGATATATGTCAATCAGCTTTTTTTTTTTTCTCACCCCTCACACAGCAGCAGGAGCGTCTGCCGTCCTGTCCGTCTCTCTCACCTACAGCGAATCCCTCCCCAGTGCTGATAACACTCCAAATAACAGGTGAGCGACTGCTGGCAGAAAGGAGATTGCCTGACCTTATTGTTTGCCTTCGCCTCCTCTTTGTTCTTCACAAATAAAGGGTTTTTTAATAAACTGAAAGGTCCTCTGCCGTGGCCCATAGAGAAAATGAAAGGGGGCAGTGAGGTATGGTACAATGTGGCGGGAAAAAAAGAGCAGCTCATCAGAAAATAACAAAGGTGCAAGTTAAAGATAAGGCGCCTGTCAGAGATTAATCCAGGCCTGCTTGATTGTTTTCTTTAATACCAGACCTGCTACAGCAAGCGATAAGTTTGCTGAGTAATTTGGTTTTCTAGGGAACGGGCAGCGAGTGGGTGGCTGGGTGCTCGAAATAATATTCAGGTGTGCTCCATAATTGATTTTTTTTTCCACCCCTCAGTTCTCAAAGAAAAATGAGATGAAACTCAAAACTGCTTTGACTTGCCTTTCTGTTCGCCCCACTCCCTCTCTCTCTTCTTTTCTCCCCCTTTTCTCTCTCTTGCCTTCCTTTTCTCTCTTTCCCCTTTGGATTAATAAACTGGCTTTGTTGAAGACAATAAAGGAAAGGAGAGAGTGTGCTTGAGGAAGCAGTTTTACTCTTCTTGCTAGCAGCTCCATTGTGATGGTTTCTGAAAGAGGCAGAAAAGAGAGAAGGATGGGTAGCACGCTGCAGACAGAGTATAGAGTGTGTGTGTGTGTATGTGTGCGTGTGTGTGTGTCACGTTCTGATGAGTCGGAGGAAAATGAATGCAAAGAACAATTGATTAAAATCTATTAGTTTGGTAATGGAAAGTGCGGAAATAGTCACCCTATGTTAATTTGGCTACAGAAATAAAATATGTAAATACGGTATGGGAGGGAAAGCAAGCTGGAAAAAAAATGCTGCACAACTAATCTGAAAGAACGTTTTAATTTTCTGCAGCAATCACAATCCTTTCCTCCTTTTCTATCTCTTTCCTTAGAGATCATTGTAGTATTTCTAGTTCACTTGCTGTATAGGAAATTAGGAAATGCTTTAAATTAGATTCATCTAAAATAAAATAATTTCATCATACAATACACAAATCAGATGTTGGCAAGGTTCTCCAAATTATATATATATATATATATATATATATATATATATATATATATATATATATATATATATATGGTGAGTAATTGCATTTTTGAAAAGTCTAGCAGCGCATGAGCTAAATCTCAGTGAAATATTTAGTGTTAAATCAATCATTCATCACCATCATTTCCAGCCTTTATATGCCATCAGCTTTGAGCCCGTTCATTTGAATAAATAACCCCGAGAGAGGGCCAGGAGAAACAGACATGGAGGAAAAGAAAAGGTTCTTATATTTTTCATCATTTTGCCATTTTGATGCCAGAATTGATCCACCTCACGAATCCCTGATCTCTCCCCCTTTAACTCTCGCTCTCTCACTCTCTCTCACTCTCTCGCTCTCTCTCTCTTCCATCGCAGCCACTTCTGCAGAAGATGGCCTGTACTCTAGGGCTGTTTTTCCAATTACGGTCCAGCCTTTTCACAGAAGGTCATTATAATTAGAGATCCATTTAGCTTTTCTGTGAAAAGCACAAAATATTTTTTTTGTGATTGTGGTCCCTGGAAGAAGAAAAAGGAGAAGAAGAAGAGGAAGAAGGGGGTTGGGGGGGGGGGGGGGGGCTGTAGTGCTGATCTCAAGTGGCTCTATTATTATGGTTGGGTGGACAGGTTGCATGCATTAATGGCTTCACTTGGGGGAGAGACTGGCCTTTTGCACATTACTAGCGCATGAATGGAAAAAGACATCTCGGAAATAGCTCTCCAAATCAATACCAAGTCTGTACGTGTCTGTGTGTTCACCTCAGCAGAGAGAGGATAATGAGCAGAGGAGGACTTCATCAGGAGTGGAAGTTGCTTTGTGGACTATTACCCGTCTGAAGTCTTCATACAGTATGTAATCTGAGGGAAAATGATTATAGAGAGCCTGAGTCCTGTTTAACGTCTTGCTAAGATAGCTTTATAATAGTAACTAACCTGATCCTTTGTAACCGTGGTGGCCTGAATCACAAACCACTTTTTAAGTAAAGGTCATCCTATTTTTCTTAACATGAACTGACTGCTTCTCTAAACCCCCTCTGCCAAACAGCGATTGTCTAACCATACTGTAACTCTCAGCAACAAGGCCTGACAGGCCTGTCAAGTTTTGGATTTCCCCAATGTCAGGTGGGACCTAAATCCAACAGACACTGAACTGTTTGCAGTGGTCATTTGATTCATTAAAAAGAAAACGGCGCTCAGCACTGAGCATTGACCATTGGCTGCTACAACAGTCATACCGATTTTCCTGAGACTCCCATTTTTCATTACCCTCTCCTGTTTTTTTCTCCCGATTTAAAACAAATGTCACACTTTTTTTTTCCTTTTCATTATCACAACCTGTTTCTGGCACTATACAGTGACTATAACCCAGAAATTTATTTTTTTTTTTTTTCATCTTTTTTTTCTCGCGGCGCGGGGGGCCCAGGCCACCAGGCGACCCCCCCCTCCCCCCCCCCCCCCCCCACTTTCCCCCGCTCTCGGGATCCCCCCCCGCTCCCCGGCCCCCCGGGGGGTTTAAATTCTCCCTCCTTTTTCTCCTCCCCCCCCCCCCCCCCCCCCCCCCCCCCCTCCCCCCCTCCCCCCCCCCCCGGGAGCCCCCCAGGGGACCCCCCCTCCCAAATCCCCAACCCCCCCCCCTCCCCCCCTTTCCCCCAATAAAACCACCCCTCCCCCCCCAACCCCCCCCCTAATCCCCGACCTCCCCCCCTTTTCCTTTAAGGGACAACCCACCCCCCCCCCAAAAAACCCCATTTCCCCCCCTTTTTCCCCCTATTTTTTTTTTTTTTTTTTTCCCCCCCCCCCCTTCCCTTATGATAAGATAGGAAAGAAGATTATAAGTTTATAAAGAGATTTTTCCTCCCCCCCTCCTCTCTCTTCCTTACTACTGTCCGGTACAGCCACTGCAATACCCCCCCCCCCCCCCCTATTCCCCCCCCAATCTCACTTTCCATTTTTCCCTCTCTCTTAAAAAAACCCCCAGGTACTTTAACTCCTTCACTTGGGGTAAAGACTCATTCCCTACCTGGAGACAGACAACAATACAGCTACACCAAATGTAGTTTCCCAGCAGAAGAGACACAATGCAGTTTGTGCTCATGTTTGGGCTGTATTTGTCGCACATTCACTCAGCGCACATTGCAGTGCACAGCGCCCAGAGTTGGCCTTTGCTCGATGTAGTGTTGCATTGTGTCTGAAAGGCCCTTCAGTGAGAAATAAATACTCAAGCAGGGACAAGACACAAATAAAAACTGATGAATATTAGTTCATGCCAGAGAGGAAAATTATTCAGTTTCCTTTAAACTTAAAAGTTAAACATAAAAATGGTGTTGCGGTGTACTGACTAGATTATTATTTTTGTTATTTTCAGTCTTTTAAAGTCACCAGAATGCAGGAAACAAAGTCTTAATTTTTCTGAGGGGACTCCCGCTTTGGTTTTTAAATCTTTATTTTTGAAGTCTCAAGGTTGGCAGGTCACATTGCTTGGCAACGGCAACGGTAGGACACATAAAAATAACTACCGCTCTGACCAACACCTGCTATGTTGATTTGAATGGGAATATCCTACTCTTACTCTATTTCCTTTGTGGTGCAAAACATAAAACACAAGAGCAAAAGTATTTTTAGTGTCTGCTTAACATAAGCTGTAATTGACAATGTGTCTAACTTGCTTATTACTTTTATTACTATTATCCTGACAGCAGTGCATGAGTCAGGTTAAAAACATGACTGAACCGCCTTCCCGACAAGCTAGTATGACATGGCTGGTACCATGATAGTAATCCATTAGAGTAACCAAATGTTACTTGAAGTCCAAGGAGAACACCACTAACTAGTTTGTCAGGCTATGTGATCCCCTACATGACAAACATATCCACTCGTGTCTCCACTGTGTGGATCATGGGGCTTTGGTGTCCGTCATATGATGCCATTGGGCCCAAAATCTATTTTCTCATAGACTTACATTGAGAAAGAGACGTCTGCTCAGCGGATAATTTATTTTGAGGTAAATCAGCTTCCCAGTGTGAACACTCTAATAGCCCTTATTTAAATCATTAGGTCCTAAAAGTTGTAAAATGCACTATTCCCTTAAAGGACGAGTTAAAAGAAACACGACTGCACCTTCAGCTCTCTTCATTCTGCAGTTGACCCATTTTGGCTTCATGCTCCACTGAGTAACTCTCATAGGAATGGATGGATAGAAATGGATAGGAATGAACAGTAGCCTGTCTCCAGCGCTGTATCCACTTCTCTTTATACATCTATGCATCTCTGGTGGAAGCCAGTCCTGGATGCAAGCAGAGTTTTGGCTAACATTAGCATAGCAGCTGTGTATCACACTTAATTGGATTTAGGGAAGTTTACACTCCAGCAGCTCCAGCAAATCCCATTACCCAAGATAGCGTTACATTTGCCAAACACGTCAGTGTAAAAGTTTGAGGATACATCTAAATGTGGAAACAGGTTTATGTTTGAATGAAACAATAGTCTGATCCATTTTTTCCTTATCCAGCGGTGACAACCAACTCTTACTTCTCCAAGTGACTAGGAAAACTACAGTGGCCGATGTGAAAACACAAATGTCCCTATCTAGAGCCTGTGTTTGGTTTGTCCATTCTGGGCTACTGTAGAGACATGGCGGCCATGAAGATGACCTCCATATGTAGATATAAAAAAAAAAGAAAAAGAAAAGATATTCCTTTATTAGTCCCACAGTGGGGAAATTCAGTTTTACACTCTGTTGTTCACACAGTACAGTTCACACAGTACATATACATGTCAATGGAGAGATGTCAGAGTGATGGGGCTGCTCCTGACAAGCGCCCAGAGCAGTTGGGGGTTTGGTGCCTTGCTCAGGGGCACCTCGGCAGTGCCCAAGAGGTAAACTGGCACCTCTCCAGCAACCAGTTGGTCTTGGTCCATGGGGGATTTGAACCCGGGTCCTCCACATCCTAACCCAAATCCTTACGGACTGAGCTACTGCCGCCCCCATAAACAGCTCATTCTAAAGTAACGAATGATTATACTTAATATTTTACTCCATTTCTGCCAATAGATCCACCTAAATCCTACACACTGGACCTTTACGACTGCTTTTACAAGATTTCCTTTTAAAACAAGTCAGCTGGAAAGATTCAAAACTCGGTGAAAGACAGCGTTTTCAACCAACTAGCTTCATGAACTAGCAGCTGATAGGCTACAATAGTGAAGGCTTCATTCTGACTGTAACCAGTCAACCAGTGGCCTTGTTGTAGCTGTTAGTTAACCATTTCTAATTGCCACATACCCAGTCTATGATCAGGCAATATTATGTAATCGTCACATTCATCCACGACATGGTGTGTGAGGTAAAAAGTATACGCTTTTCACAAAATATATAAGACTGTGTTTCTGGACAAAGCCTAATTTAGATTCTATCAGCAGACACACACAGATAGGACGTGGTCTTGTGCAGTGTACAATCTAAACAACAGTATGTTTTCTCTTCTCTGTATCATAGAAGCAGATGGCTAGGGACCAGCGCTCCAAAGTGGTGGAAACCAACTAATTGGTTTGAGGGAAATCGATATGGTGCCGGCAGCAATCCCCTCCTTTCCCCTCACAGTCCACCAGTCCCGCTCTGCAATTACCCCATTGATTGGCCAGAGTTAATTGCAGGTCTCATTATTGCAGATTTCAGCCACTCACTAACATGGCAGCTGAGTTCAGAGGTTAACGGTGAGGAGTAACTGCAGAACATATATAGCATGAATGAAAGTGCATACAGGTGTGGGTTTTACTGTTATATCTGTCCCCGATCATGATAATGAGATATTGTATTGAACCTCTTAAGAAAGAGGTCAGAGGTCAGGTCAGCTTCACAACAGCGCCCCTTCAGCTGTGTATTGTGTGTAACCCCTAAATGAAAATGTTGTCTGCAGATGATTACAACATTTTTAATGTAGCTCAGCATGTGCAGTGTGGGATGTAAACCTTGGCCCAGTACTTATAGGATGGTTCCCTTCACTTCACTGCTGCAGCTGCAATATAACAAATCTTTTTATTCATTTCAGCTTTGTTTTGTTTCATATGACAGTTCTACTGTCTGTCACAAGAGCAACTACTGAATAATTACTGGCTTAACTCTTATGTTAGCTAAAAGTGAACAGAAAGCAGACTGTATCTGACAAAGCTCTGCAGAACAATGGGCTAAAGCTCCAGCAACTTTACTCTCTTCACATTTCCTCCCCACATACATTCATCCACTTGCAATATTAAATTCCTTACAGAAGAAACTGTGAAGAAAATAGGCAATACTAATCTGCCCCATGTTTCACTTTATTTTGTTCATTTTAGCTACTTAAACCATCTCTAGCTCTATGGAGGACAAAAAACGACTCGATAATGAATAAATAAGTCATTAAATGTAGCTAAAATAATATTAAAAATATACATAGGCATTAAATAACTGACAAAATGTGAAATACATTGATATTTCGGTTTTAATTTGCATCATTATGTAGTTATCTTTGTATTAATTTTCTTATATTAATGTACAGTTGCCCAATGAAGAGTTAAAGTTATTTCCTATGATTTCTCGACAAATCTTATTTGAGTAAAGTTATAGAAGTATTGGCATAATGCACATTAACTATTAAAAGCAAATTACTTGTTTGGTAGTTTCATCTGTAACAACTTGTCATGGTCCTGGGTTTTTGTGGTAGTTTGTTTCCTGTTTTACGCTGAAAGTCACTCCCCTCTTCTGTCATGTCTGGCTTTACATCCTGTCTTTGTGTTCTCCCTACTTAGCGATTGTCTGCCCTGCCCTGATTTGTTGCACCTGAGTCTAATCACCCTGCTCTCCTTGTATACTTAGTCTGTGTGCTTCCTTCGTTCAGTGTCAGGTTGTCTGCTTGATTACTCGTGTTCATCCTGCCACCCTGCCTGTGTTCCTCCTGTTTTCTGTTTTGTTCTCAGTGTAGTTTTTGACGTTTTTCCTTTGTACTTTCTTCTACCCGCCCGTATTCTCAATTTTGTTCCGTCAGCTTTATATTTTGACACCAGTTTTGCATTAAAGCTCACCTTTTGTTGAATTTACATCTGCTGCGTTCGAGTCCACTGTGTGAACTGAAACCATAACGCAATGTATTACCCGGCTTTGTTGAATAGGGCTGCGCAGTGGTGACATGGTTAGCACTGTCGCCTCGTAACAGGGCTCTTCTGTGTAGAGTTTGCATGTTCTCCCTGTGTTAGCGTGGGTTTTTTCCAGGTTCTCCGGCTTCCTCCCACAGTCCAAAGACATGCAGTTTAACTGATGACTCTAAATTGCTCATAGGTATGAATGTGAGAGTTAATGGTTGTCTGTCTCTATGTGCCTTGCGATGGATTGATGACATGTACAGGCTGAAGATGGATGGATGGCTTTGTCGAATACTCAGTTCTGATTGGTCAATCACAGCGTTCTACTACGGTTTGTTATTTTTTATAGCAGACTGTTGCTATGGGTGCAGTTCTGATGTCAGACTCTCGTGGACTTATTATTGATTTCTTATGTAAGTTTCTGTGTAATAAGTGGGATAATGTACAATTAGCAGGTCATTGTTGTGTAAGAAACCCCTTCAGGGCCATGAGAGACCTCCGCTCCACGTCAGGTTGCGGCATCGCCCTGTTGGGTGTTTTTACATAGCCTATCAAATAAACTGAGATTTTAAATCTCAGTCTATAAAGTAAATGGTAACTTTAGCTGTCAGATATACTGTATCAGTAGAAGTACAAAGTAGCATGAAATAAAAGTACACAAGTAAAGTACCTATTAATTGTACCTGAGTACAGTATTTGTGAATTGTGCTTATTTACTTTCTACAACTGATTTTATAAAATAAGGATATTATATATTTATTATATACAGTATTTGTCACATTGTGACAAAAACCCAATCTAAGACTAAATGTACCAACCAGAATTCCCGCTGGCAACGAATACATAATTTAATCAATGATGATTTCACCGCTGCACGGTGGTGCAGTGGTTAGCGCTGTTGCCTCAGCAAGAGGGTAGAGGTTCGATACCGGCTTGGGACTCTTCTGTGTGGAGTTTGCATGTTCTCCCCATGTAAGCGTGGGTTCTCTCCGGGTACTCCGGCTTCCTCCCACAGTCCAAAGACATGCTGTTTAGGTTAATTGATTACTCTAAATTGCCCGTAGGTGTGAATGTGAGCGTGAATGGTTGTCTGTCTCTATGTTGTCTTCTCTATGTGCCCTGCGATGGACTGGCGACCTGTCCAGGGTGAACCCCGCCTTCGCCCAATGCCAGCTGGGATCGGCTCCAGCCCCCCTGCGACCCCTAACGGGATAAGCGGTTGACGATGGATGGATGATTTCATCATTTCATCATGCTTTCATTTTGATTTTAGTCCAAATAGAATTCAGTCGTGTTATCTGTAAAGCAAAGACATGATGGTCGGTTTATCAGGTTTAGTGCATTCTTTTCAACAGGTTGTGAACTCAAGGAGCCTGCAGCGTAACAGACCTGACGCACAAACACGTATTCATCCAATTCACACATTAACCTCAGTCACATTGTACATTGCACACAGGTAAACACAGACACACACAAGCAGGGTCTCTGCCCGTCCTGCTCTGTCCCATGGGTCTCTGTTCAAATTGACCTTCTCTGCCTTTCATCACAGGAAAATATCCCCTCAAAGAATAATAAGGCCGGCAGACACATTAATTAGAGAGCATCTATTTAGATTAACGTCAGAGAGAGAGGGAGAGAGAGGGAATGTAAGGGAAGTTATTAATATTCAATATGAAAATAACTGCACACAGTATTTCTTAATATGTGGAAATGGCACTTCTGCATTAAGCAAATACATTTTCCTTCTAAAATTGTCATCTTTTAATGGATGGAAATGTGAGGGTTGCAAGCTTAGGCATTTCCTGTTTGTATTATCTTGGTTTATTCAGAGCATATGTATATTATTATTGTCATGAATAATGTCATTTTGGCAGACGTGCAGTATTTCCTGTGAATTAAAAATCCTGCTTGCATTGCAGCATTGCAGTTTTGTGTTTTTTTTTTTTTTTCCAGCGCTGCAGACGCACAATGTCTCAGTTTTCCTCAGGGTAGGACGGCAACATGTTGTAATTGTCTCACTGGCTCACTGTTAGTGTGTGTGTCTCCAGCACTACACACACAGCAGGAGGGGAAACAACAAAAATGACTGTTAATTGAGAGAGTGACAGATCTGGAGACGGATGTACACATCACTCTTTCTTTTATGTCTCAGTGTGTATGAACGTGTATGCATTCATGTCTGTGTATGCATGATGGACTGTAGGTGTATAATTGCATCTAAGCAGCCTACATGCTTACATGTGGGTTTTTTGTGGAGACACACTGCATATGTGTGTGTGTGTGTGTGTGTGTGTGTGTGTGTGTGTGTGTGTGTGTGTGTGTGTGTGTGTGTGTGTGAGACCCTATAGTCTGTGCTCCATCTGGTCCCAGTCAGAACTGTTTGAGGCAGCGTCTCAATCAGAGCTGCTGATTGGTGTTGTTGTTCTCGTGTCGGTGCTGCAGCTGATCGGCCCTCAGCCCTCCTGAACATGCAGCTCTGCTCACCTTCCTCTAAGACTGCGAACTGAAAACACCCCACTATATATCATTTCTAGGGCTGTCACTTGATTGAAATATTTTATTGCTTTTTTTATCTGTTCAAAATGTACTTTATATGGAGATTTCTCCAGTATTTAATACTCTTATCAACATGGGAGTGCTGCTTTATGCAAATGTATGAATATATTTATCATTAGAAATCAATCACCAACACAAAACAATGACAAATATTATCCAGAAACCTTCACAGGTACTGCATTCAGCATAGAAAATATGTTCAAATCATAACATGGCAAACTGTTGCCCAAGGGTACATTGCAGGCTACAGTTTTACACAGGACATATGTAGGTGTCAGATATGTTGTTTACAGGACTTTTAGCCTTTCTTGTGTACAGTGCTTCTAGTTTTTCTGTGTATAGCATTCCTACGGTTTTCTACGTATCTTCTTTACACGCTGCTAGCTATTCCTCTGTACTGCTGTGTGAACCGAAATTTATCCCAAGGGGATCAATAAAAGCTTATCTTATCAACAGGCAGCAAAAGGGGAGACTTGTGGGTCCTCATTGAACCCATTTTCATTCACATATCTGGAGGTCAGAGGTCAAGGGACCCCTTTGAAAATGACCATGCCAATATGATGGTTGGCACCAATGGATTCCTCAGGTTTTCCAGTTTCATATGAAACCAGTATCTTCATTCCCGCTTTAAAATTGGGTCCGCTACAGCCTAAAAATTAAAAGTTGCATTAATGCGTTGAATAAATTTGTGCCATTAAAACAAATTTTATAATTAAATATAAAATTTTAAAAAAGTAAAAATATGCTCAAATCATTACATTGCAAACTTGCATATCTCACGAGGTCCATGTTATACAATTAACAGTGGTCACACACACACACACACACACACACACACACACACACACACACATCTCCCCTGGCCTTGGTTAATTGTTTGCTGCTTTCAAGTTTTGAGTGTTGAGAAAATTGTATTTATTATGACTTGTGCACACATGAATTAAAGTGGTAACTATGATAGAGAAAGTGGGATTTTTTTTGTTAAACATAAGATACAGAGACATGTAATTTATTATATGCCCAATATGGTTTTGTTATATGTATTGTAGATTAAATATTTTTCGACTTTTCTCTTCTTTAGTAACTCACTTGCGCCAATATCCAAGCTTTTGTTTGTTCTTCTGTTTCTTAGCCAACCTTGCCAGCAGGGTTCAACAGGTTCCAGGTGTATAATGTCATCATTTTCATACGTTTTTATTTGTTGAATTGTTGCATTCAAGCTCACTTTACAACAGTCAGCTTTAGAGCAGCCGTCAGTATCTACAGACAAGTTGCATTATTTTGTGCTTGTGTGATGTGTATCCGAGGCAGGGGGTAGCTAGATGGTTTCCAAGGCGACGAGATGATCTTTTCCCTGTTTTTTGGTTTTTTTATTTTTGTTTTGTTTTTTTGTTTTTTTAACAGCAGGAAGCAGGAGGACTTCATCAACTCTAGATGACCCCCCAAATAATACAACGCAACATATTCCCTTTCTCTCTTTTCCTCCCTCTCTCACTGTCTCTCACTAACATAAGCACACACACACACACGCACACACACACACACACACACACACACACACACACACACACACACACACACACACATACACACACAATTAATAGGCAGCTACCTGGACTGTCTCATATGATAATAAACTGAGTGAAACTGAAAATAATCAGAAGAGGCTGAGGGTTACATATTTCTTTTTTTGCTGAGAAGGTAGTGTTATAGTTAAGGGAGAGGAGGGGAGGGTCTTTCCATTTTTACTAGCTTCTACCCACCCCAGATTCATTTCTTATTTGAGCCTTTTCTTAAAAGATTAATAGTAAAAATAAAAGAAGAAGATGCAGAAAATATGCACATATGCAGAGGACAATAGGAATGTATTTCAGGAATGTATCCCATCACAGATATTGCATAATATGCACTAATATGCATTAATCTAGTCCAATCCAAATTTATTTATAAAGCACATTTAAAAGCAACAAAGCTGACCAAAGTACTGTACAATCAAAAATAACAAAACAGAAAACAACACAATAAACAGTGAATTAAAAGCCAAGGAATAAAGATATGTTTTAAAAACAGGCAGTGTAGCATCATAAAATAAATAGTTAAATGTGTGGTATAGTTAGCTTATAATATAATATAAGTTCAGCATCACACATGGCCAACTTGTGTTTATTCTATTAATATATTTTGGGGTTAAATTAGTTTCCACCATCATCACATTCTTCACTGCTTCTGTGAGTTATTGGTGGTGAAATGAGTCGTACTTATTTTGAAGAAAAACAAAATAAGATAACACTTTCTATGATGCCCATGTCATAATGCATCATCAACATACTTCTAATGCATTATAATCTACTTTATAATCTACTGCACTGTTTAATTACAGTTATAAGCACTCGTAAATATCTATAATGCTTTATAACAATAATCATTACATGTTGTAAAGCCCTTTGAATTATAAGGTCAAGTATTGTAATACTTCATGACTGCATGATTTTTGCAAGGATCATGGTGTATTTTAAATCCCATAGCTGTAATACATCAGAATCTTTTATAATGCATTATAATCACTGTTATAATACATTATAATGTGATTATGAGTTACTCTAAGTGGTCATTGTTTGCTTTAAGTAAAGTGAAAAATAATCTTACATTTTGTGTGTGCATAGATTTAATGAGACTAATTTCACTTAACTTAAAGCAAACAATGACCACTAACAGTAACTTAACATCACATTATAATGCATTATATAAAGACTATAATTCATTACACAATGGGAAATATAATACACTATCATGCTTGCAAAGTACTTGATCTTATCATTCATGATAAAATGCTTTGTAACGTGTTATGATTATTATTATACAGCACTGTGACTATGTATGAGTTCTTGTAACTATAGTGCTATAAGAAGCTCATAATCCAAATATGTTTACAATGCATTATAGACATGGGTGTCATAGAAAGTGTTACCATAATAACATTGTCTTACAGTCCCTTACTACCTGCTGACACCATCAGAGTGTTGTAACTTTGTAGAAAGAAAGAAAGAAAGAAAGAAAGAAAGAAAGAAAGAAAGAAAGAAAGAAAGAAAGAGTTTTATCCATTTAGCAACACACTGTCTAATGTGTGTGACTGCAGGGCAAAAGTGCTTTGACCTCCCTGCAAACTCTACACTCCAACACCCCTGTACTGTTTCCTTTATAGCTCTGACATTTGCACTAATAATAAACAAAAGGACAGACATTTCTGCGGCAGGGATCTGTGTGTGTCACTCATTCACTCACTCAGAAACCTGATTACAGAGCCTGATGGAATTATCATATTTACAATAAGACCTTTCCATTATAATGCTCAGCTATTGTGCCTCCGATGCAGACAGTAAATGCCAGAGCGATTTGACAGACGGGAGGAGAGAAAGCTGAGATAGATGGCTGACAAAATGAAAAATGAAATGGAAAAAATTAGCAAAATGACATAATGATTGTGATCTGAGGAGTTTTATATGCATATTAAACTGCATAGCAGATCAATGGTGCTGTGTCGGGTTTAAAAGTTGTGTTTTTTATTACAGTCTCAAAAATAACTCCCTGTATTATTGAGAAAGATGTGTGGTTGAAAGGAAACAGAAGGTTCCAGTGATAGTAAATCAGTGCTCTCTTGGTTACCTCTTCACTAGGAAGACTCACTGTTTAACATGTCGCACTCTGGTTTGGACCTTTTCTTGGCTCTGTGCCTCATGAGTGTAATTTGGATGAGTGCAGCTCGCTTGCCTTTGGGCTCATTAACAACAATATAAACAGTAATTACTGTGATCGCCTAATTAATTCATTTAAAAATGCTGCACGGCGTAAAAGGCATGAGCAAATCTTTTCTGGAGATAACAATTTTACAGAATCATTGTTGACATAATTAGCAATTTCATGTTCCAAAATACAGCTGAAATAATTAAAAACTTTTTTTGTCCCATTTTATTTTATATTTGCTCTTTTATTATTCAGATTGCCTCTGCTTTTCTTTCTGTTTTCACTAAGCCTGCTTTCTGTGAGTTATCCCTCTCTGATCCCGTCTCTGTCTGCATGGCAGCTCTGCGGTCCTGATAAATGTAATCCTCCCCTCTGGACACATTCTTTTGTTTTTGGGCCATTTCGAGGCTCTCCTCTGATCACCAAGCCCGACTTATTATAGAATTCTGTGCCTTCATTCTGTGGGTTTTGTTGCGGTAAAGAATGGTCATTTGGCCCTCCATTGTCCATTAATTTTATCTGCATTATTGGCTAGTTAATTGTGATTAACAGTAATTAAGATTCAGCTGAACAAAAAGTGGATTTGTTGTGGTTCGGCACAATAAATGATGAAATATTTACATTTCTCCTTCCACATCCTAAAGAGACAATGTTTCAGTTAAACCATTTAGCAGCGTAGATATGTGTCATGATAACTAACTAATCCGTGATTTGTGTTTATTTAAATCCCTTCAACCTTTAAACATGTAACAGATTTAAGTCAGTTTAAGTCAATTTAAGTATTTTTAGGGCTGCCAATCAATTAAAATATTTGATCACAATTAAATGATAAATCTATGACATATTTTTTTTATCTGCTCAAAATGTACCTTAACGTGAGATTTGTCAATTTAAAGATTTGCTTTATGTAAATGTATGTACATATTTATTACTGGAAATCTATTAACAGTACAAACAATGACAAATATAGTCCAGAAAACCTGACAGGTACTGCATTTAGCATAGAAAATATGCTCAAATCTTAATGTGGCAACAACAGCTGTCAGTGTGTCAGTGTGCTGATGTGACTACGACTTCCCCCAAACTGCATGTGATTATCATAAAGTGGGCATGTCTGTAAAGGGAAGACCTATCTCGAGGTCAAAGGTCAAGGCATCCCTTTGCAAATGGCCGTGCCAGTTTTTCCTTGCCAAAATTGGATTGTTATTTAACCCCCTTCGTGCAAGCTGCTATGACATGGTTGGTACTAATGGATTCTGTAGGATTTCTAGGTTCATATGTTGCCAGTATCTCCACGTTAACTGTAAAACTGAGCCCACTACAACCTAAAAATCGTAAGTTGCGTTAATGCATTAAATAATTTATTTGAGTTAAAATTGATTTGCATGAATGCGTTATTATCACATTAACTTTGACAGCCCTCACTTTTTATACTATATATATTCTTATTGTAAAACATTGTATTTTTGTTGATTAGTTCACTGCTTTAATGGAACAAACACTGGTGAGTGAGAAGCATGTGACACAGTGGTATATGTCACAGGCGCCGTCCTCTGACCCTTCAAAACCCCAATTAGTATTCCTGCAGAATTTATTACCACGCCTGGCATCACTTCTTGTTGATTACCTCTCTACTCATTAAAGTGAGAGCAGATTTATAGACAGATCTGACTGATGCATGGGTGAGTTGAGGGGGGAAGAAAAATCTCACAATGTCAAAATGGTGACAAATGTATACGTGATCCAGAACGATGTGGTTGATGTTTTACAAAGTGCCAGAGATTAATAAGCGTCTTTATTTTAATCTAAAAAGAGGCAGGGGGTATATGGGGTAACCTGCTCGAACAAAATATACAGAGACCAGTGACATATCGATATTTGAGGTTCAAAATGTCTCTCTCTCACACACACACATACACATATATACAAGATAAAACTGATAAAATGTGCTTGATATGTCGTGCAAAAGTAAGTATGTCGACATACTTGAGCTAAATTGGCCTTGGGCAACCTATAAAATCATTCAAACTGACTATAAGAAAATAGAAATGTCTGCAGAACAGGATGCATGCAATATAATATAATGAATTATATAATTATTTCATTACTTTATCTTATTTTGGGGGGCTGCATGGTAGTGCAGTGGTTGGCGCTGTAACAGCAAGAGGGTCGCAGGTTCAAATCCGGCTTCGGGCTCTTCCTTGTGGAGTTTGCACGTTCTCCGTGTTTGCGTGGGTTTTCTCCAGGTACTCCGGCTTCCTCCCACAGTGCAAAGACATGCAGGTTAATTGATGACTCTAAATTGCCCGTAGGTGTGGATGTGAGCATGAATGGTTGTCTGTCTCTATGTGCCCTGCGATGGACTGGCGACCTGTCCAGGGTGAACCCCGCCTTCGCCCAATGCCAGCTGGGATCGGCTCCAGTCCCCCCGTGACCCCTAACGGGATAAGTAGCTGAAGATGGATAGATGGATCTTATTTTGGCAGGTTTAACTTGTGTGAGATGAAGTGACATGGGAAGCAAAGCACTTGATCACCACCTGCTGGTGTAAAGCACAACATCCAGCCCAGCTGTCAGTGTCGTTATTTTTTGGCATGGATTTCATTTCTGTTCACTGCATACCACTTTACATGTAAGCTCAAAGGTGAATTTCCTGTTTACATTACATGTCACACACTGCTACACAAATAAATATAATGCATACATGCAAATGTTCATATCGTTTTTCTGTGTAGCTACTGCAGTATTAACTTTTCCCAGTAAACTTCGACCGACTGTTGAAATGGGAATCTAAACAGCTCAGTGCGACACACAGCAGCATTCAGCTACAAAAAACTAACATTCTTGTATCGTACAGTAATAAGTCAGAAGTACAAAACAGATTAAAAGATAAGAAATATTTCCAGGGTTGACTGCCATGGTCAAAAACATGTAAACATTTTGGCCAGTACAGTTCACAAGATGATAAGATAACTTTTTCATTAAGGTGCCACTGGCTAATTTACTTATACAATAACTGGGTTTTGAAGTAATTATGAAGTGTTTTGGGTGAGTTACTACTTTTTGCAGTCATGCAATAGAGTTGTGATGTCCTATCAAACAGCTGTGACAATTATACTTACAGTTTAAAGAAAATTAAGACAACTGAGAAAAACTGCAAAACAGTTTGAGTGATTGAAAAGCTTCGGCGTTTGGCGGTAAAAGACTGGGTGTTCTTTTCTAGAAAATAATCATGTAAAACCTGTTGAAAGAAAAGTTTATGTATATGTGTAATATCACCTCTGGCAAGTGCTTTACTTATCAGAGATATACTTATCAAAGGTATACTTAAGTATACTTAGCTCATACTGACAAGTATACAGAAAAGTCGAAGTATACTTGGGTTATACTTGTACTTAATGTTTTAGTCAAGACATACCTAAGAGAATTATGTTTGTATACCTACAGTATAAAAACCGATTTAACTAGAAGTTTGCTTAATATACTTTAAAGTAAACTTTCAGAAAATATAAAGTGGGCTACAAGTATATACAAGTATAGGTGCAGTATAAAAACTGTTAAACTAGTAGTTTACTGAAAATATACTTTAAAGTACACTTTCATAAAATATAAAGTGGTCAACAAGTATACTTGCAGTATAAAAAACATTAAACTAGTAGTTTACTGAGAGTATACATTAAAGTGCATTTTCATAAACTAAAAAGTGAGCTACCAATATAAAATTATCAGTACAATACTTACACTTAAAGCATACTTTCATAAACTAAATTAGTCTTAAGATGTACTGACAAGTATAAAACTAGTAGTTGCAGTCTGTATACAGTAGTTGCAGTACAAAATAAGAATTACATGTAAATTAGCTGTGTACTCAAATTGTTCTTACACTTAAAGTATGCTTAAAAGTGTATTTCTATAAACTAAATTAGTCCTAAGAAGTATTGCCATTGTACACTTACAACTATAAAACTTGTAAACTATCTGTATACTGTTGTAGTATACAGTAGTTGCAGTTCAAAATAAGAATTAAATGTAACTAGTTGTGTACTCAAACCATTCTTACGCTCAGTATACTTTTATAAACTAAAAAGTTGACTAATTTAGTCCCAAGTAAGTGCTACTAGTACATTGATATTAGTATACTTACAGCATAAAGTATATTTGGGAAATATATACTTGAGCTTTTCTTAAGCTTACTTTTACATAAAATAAACTTGAAGTATACTGCTTTTTCATAATGGTCGCCAAAAGTTTGATCATTAAATGGTACACTGTTAAATTGATTCGTTTTGTGAGAATAAATGCCTGACCTTCCCTGGTTGACCACTAGATGGAGGTATAGTCTTATAAAGATATACACAATACATGTAATTCCCCTCAAAGTGGCTGGAGAGAAGGAATAAGAAAGAACTCTCACTCTGATCTTTTTTAATGGATACCACAAATAGAGAGGTGAATATTGCTTCCGTGGTGGAGAATTCATTGAAATTACATTTTTTGTTAAAACAAGCGCCAACCGTGTCATGATTTATGAAATGTCTATTGTCAAACTTTATGCCCTGTCCGACGGCGCATGCGTCATGACAGAAACGATTTTGCAGACCGGAAGAAGAGCCAGTTTTCCTCCCACGTAGCACATCTTGATTATAAGCTATCTTTGATCTAAGTCTGTGACACTTGTTGGGGATGCATGTGTTACTGAGTGTTGCTCTTACCGAGAAACCGGCTGATGAAGAAGAAGAAACCACCAGTGGTGACATTTCTAGCCTAAATTGGTACGTCTCCTGCTTGAGGTTAATTAATTAATTATAGCTTTAAATGGCTTGTTTCCTCGTACAGCAGAACCTCAATTGACTCAAGATAGCGTTTGCTATGTTACGTTGTGGTATACTCAACACGTAACGTTACGTTAGTGCATCTTCTTAGCTTGTTTAAAATGAAAGCAGTCTCATAAGAATTACTTTCACATATACTAGTGTTTATAAGACGTTTAGCTAGCTACTTCCCAGTTGTTGTTGTTTTGGTGCAGCAGCTTCGGTCAACACTACATACAGTGTGTGGTGTAGCTTTGCTTTGGCGCATCCTAAACCCGTAGCATTTAGCCTGCTATGCTAGTAGAGCTTTGTAGAGTGGACACACGTTTCTTCATTTGGCTCCGTGTTGATGCTACTCGGCTTTAATGTTCCGCGGGCTTCAGTTCCGCTGTTATTACATGTGCCACGTCTATCAACAGGTATTATGCTGTCATTGTTGTTCATTTACAGATGCACTAAATATTTCAGCAGGTTGTGCTTTGGGCGGATACAAACTAAAACAACAGAACACAAACCATTGCCTGGCTATTGACAGGAAATTTTAGAGGGATTTAGGTTGAATTCGAGGTAGTAGAAAAGACTAATGTACTTGGCAAGTATACAGAAAAGTCTAAGTGTACTTGGCAGGTATATAGACAAGCCCAAGTATACTTGGCTTATGCTGAGAAGTATACAGAAAAGTATACGTGTACCTGGCAAGTATACAGAAAAGTCTAAGTGTACTTAGCAAGTATACAGAAAAGTCCAAGTATACTTGGCTTATACTGACAAGTATACAGAAAAGTATATTTTTCCATTGTAAGCCTATTTAATATAGCAATAGAAATATAATATTGGTCAAAACTTAAACAGGAAGTAGAATGGCACTCAGAAAGCCCAGACATCAGCCAAGGTGCCCGAGTATGTTCGATAAGTTTGATGTGAAAATATGGTGACTCTACAGTAATAATAATAAATCGGTATCGGCCATAAAAAACCCAGTTTTGACCAATATGTTGCTGCATTAAATGGTTTACACCTGAATTGTAATTCCTGTTAATTTTGAAGATTTTTTTGTGAAGGTGTTGGTGTACAATTTATTCTTTTATTAATAAATAACAATTCACTAAAGGTATGTTATGTTATCTATGTATTTATTGGTCACATTTTGTTTAACAATGTTAGGAAAGCAATGTTTAAGTCAAATCTGCCTTCCTGCTTTACACATAAGAGAAAGGTCACTTCCACACAGTGAAGCATCCAACTTATTATGTTTAATAAGTGTAAAACATCTGGTCGCAGTATTAAGGAGGTGTTGGTTGGTTGAGATCAATAACAAGCACCCCCCTGATGGATGTGCAAAGTAGATTTCTCACCTTATATCTTCAGTTTATCACTTGTACGGGGAGCCAGATGAGCCCACATCTGGGGCAGGTCACACATCAGGCTAGTGTGGTATTCCTGACAGCTGTAGCCAGCGTTAATTCGAGCAAATCTGTTTTTAAGTGCATGAGATAGATAAACTGAGAAAAATCATGCTCCCCTGTTTCCTCCTGTGCTCCTTATGGCATTGACAAGACTTCACTGTGTTAAAAGAAAACATAGAGTATGTTATTTGATCAGCGCTGCTTAGTTGACTGATCAGAGTTTGTGAGTGATTGACAGCTGCCTCCGTTAAATGAACAGCCAATAGGAATGCTCTCATCACGGGTTACATTTGTTAAAACCTGAAAACTGAGCCATGAGGAGGTGCAGAAATCTTGTTTTCCCTCAGAACACTTGAATTACAATATGCTGAAGGGTTGTTATGGATTTTTTTTGTCCAGTGATGGCAAAAACATTCTGCCTACTGCAGGTTTAATGATAGTTTTGCTCAAATTTGACCATGGGGAATATGATGAAGAAATAAAGCTTTTTTTTCAGTCAGACTAACCTGTTTGTCAAACTGAGCTGCAAGAGATGAGTAGCATTTAGGGGGATCGATTGGCAGAAATTGGAATATACTATTATTAATAAGTATGTTTTCTTTAGTGTATAATCACCTGAAACTAAGAAGTGTTGTGTTTTCATTAGCTTAGACTGAGCCGTTAATACAGAGGGAGCAGGTCCTCTTCACAGAGCCAGCCACCATGTTTCTACAGTAGCCCAGAATGGGCAAACCAAACTTTGGCTCTAGATAGGCTCATTTGCTTTTTTGCGTCAGCCACCGTAGTTTTCATACATGCTTGACCACAGGAGACATTTCAGTGGGTTGGAAACTGTAACCTCACCACTACATGCCACTAAATCCTACACACTGGCTCTTTAAGTAGCCTAATGCATTTCATTTTGAAGGGGTAATAAAGAAGGAGGTGGCTGCATTTGCCTGCAGTTTCATATTAACTGCCAGTACAAAAGTGTTTTTAGACTTAATACATGTAATATCATTATTTTTAGTTTGGTTGGCTATATGCAACACCAGGGTTGAAACTCATACTGTTCCTCCACTACAGGGTGATCTAACCTTGCGGTGCATGGCAAGCTTGGATATTTCTGATATTATGTTTTGTATTATCCCTTGTTAAATATTTCTTTTGCCTATGATTGTCTTGCCAGCCTGTACTAAACAACAGCAGAAAGCATAGAGTACAGTAGTCAGTGAATGTCTGAGGAGCTGTATTAGAGGAAATAAACTGAGGCTGCGATGAGAGCTGCTCGCACAGTAACAGTCAGCCATGTATGATGTACATGTATGAACTAGGTCCAATGAGCATCTCATGCTTCTGTTGGGTCTGCAGGTCAGTGACCCTGAACCACGCAGGCAGGTCACACGTCTGGACCTCAGTCAGTAATATACAACCAACCGCCCACTGATTTACTGATTAACACGTTTGTGGGAGCATATACAACCACAAACGTATACACTACAGTACATATCCACATGTAAGTGCAGAAACACTGGTTGTTTTGCTGGTCGATTATAATATACCAGCATAACATCAAGTCTGGCAGTAAAATTTAAGTTACAAAAGGTGTCTATTTGCATCTTCCCTCAGGTGCTGTTAACTCTCAGGTCACTGGTGGATAAGGAAGGACACTGTAAACACAAACACTAGACGGAGTGACCCAGCAGTCTGAATCCACTTACCTGGGCTGCAGGCGTCCACACGTTCCACCTGGTGAGAGACAGAAACACAGCAGTTGAATAAGTTGTTGCCTATGATTTGTAGCCTGTCGTTACGACATGCTGTAAATAAGTGTGTGAGTGTGAACATATGACATGAAACAGCTGCATACACTATAGATGTCTGGGGCATCCCAGAGGAAGGCCATTGTAAAAGATTGATTTCACTACTGTGAATGTATGTTAATTATGGCAGCAGTGATTACTTTTGTGTCAACATTACGTCAATAGTGCCTATACATCACATTGCCTTCTGTCAGCACATACTCACCACGATACACTGCACTTGTTAGTAAAACTTTGAACACTGCTTGTTAGATATAGAGGAGACTATAAGAACAGTATAATATACGGGTTAATTTTCATTTTATGTCTCTGTGCTAGCAACAGCAGGGTCTGAAATGAACTTTTTCTTTTTGTCTGCCACTCAGAAAGTTTATCTGCCACTTTTGAAATTTATGCGCCTATCTATGTCATCTATGTCATTCAATGATCAATATATTTTACATAAAAAAACATTATATGCATATTAAATTACAGTGTTCAAATTACACTGTGGCTTCTGGGTGAGCCCTATTTTAGCCTACACAGTACTGTACTGTACATTGTTATTCATCTATCATGGGTATTTTCATAAAAACACACAATTCAAATGATTCTGATTATTTAAATATTTGCTTTGATTAAAAAAAATTCTTGGCATCAGTAGTTTTAATGATGTATTATAAGCTGCTTAGAACTAGGAAGTTAAATGGGTCATAATTCCCTCTGTTTGTTATTTATTGTAATTATTGCTCTGAATACATCTCACATTTATTCAAGTTTCTTACCAAAAGCTTAAGTTTATGAGATTACATTTGAACACATTATGATAACATTGTAATTTACAGTCACCCAATCATCATTTTTTACCAAGGAGAGCTTGAATGCCTCCTATATGTACGTTATGTAATAGCACCTCCTAACGTCAGTAGCTCTGTTATTTATCCAAGCAGAATTTGTTGTTCTCAGTGTCACATTATCAGGGAAAAATATGGAGCTTTCCTTCAGGTTTAGAAGGAGTAGCATAATGAGCACTCTGGTCCCACCCGAATTGAAACATGATACAGCGTGCGTATGCGTCACTGTGCATGCGTAACTTTGGACACTATCAGTGAGAGGAATCGAGGAATCACAAAACCTTTAGGTGACAAAGAATCACACAACTAGCTTGATTCTCGCGGACGGCTAGCCTCACGATTTTATCCACCACTGCCAACAAATTACCGACATTTGGTGGGTGCCATGTGTTAATTTCAGACCCTGGTTGGAGGCATTATGTTTTCAGGTCATCTGTCCGTCCACCCATCTGTCTGTACATACTGTACGTATGCCTGTCCCATTCTCATGGACACAATATCTCAGGAACGCCTTGCAAGAATTTCTTCAAATTTGGGGCAACCGTCTTCACAAAACACATTTTTGGCCATAACTCAAGAATTCATGTATGAATTATGGCAATTTCACCAAAATATTTAATAGGATGAATATGTGACATTTTGAACAGACATGCATATAAACTTCAGCTTCACTGGTTGGTGGAAGCATACAACTACGAGGTGGTTATTCTAGTTTTTATTAGAATTTTTTTATTATTATTTTGCGGGCTTTTTGTCTTTACTAGATAGGGAAGTGGATAATATTTTGAAAGGGGGAGAGAGTGAGCAGGATGATGGCAGTAAAGGTATGACCCTGTAATGGTGCGATGAACATGTAGGAACTCAGCCAGGACGGACTTTGGCTCTTCTTCCTTATCAAACACGGACACAGTGTGGGAAACGCTTTCTACATTTGTCCTTGGGTTTTCTCAGTCTGGATAGTTAGAATTGTTGGCATTCCTCACTGAAACCAAGGACACAGCTATACTGCAGCTAGCTGAGTCCCCCTGCTCATAAGAAGATGAATCAAATTACGGGTAGGTTTTATTTATTTTTTGATGTAGCATGTCGGCCTGTTGGCAAGTTCATTTTAAATATTGAGACTGGAGAGAGAACTTGAGCTGGACGGCATGAAACACATGCCAGATCTGAACCCAGGACGCCACAGTCACATGGTACAGTAAGCCACCGGGGTGCTCCATATTAGGCAAACATCAAGAAAACATGAAACTATATTTCCATGATGTCCTGTGAAGAAGAAAAATAACCCACTGCAATATTAAATGTCAAGGCTTGTTCCTACATGAAATATCCTTGAAGCACCAGTGTTCAGACAAATATCACAGCATCCCACCCACCCACCCTCAGTCCTCGGTGCACACAGCACTGCAGATCCCTCGTGCCTCGGCTCTGCTCGACGCGAGTGGCTTAGTGGCTGAGATCAAACAGGATCATCAACTGTCAGCTTTGTGCTTCCCACGGACACGGTGGTGACAGCTTGAACAAGGGAACACGATGTGCTGCCCACTGCCTTCAGGAGAAGGCCCGGCACACTAACACCCCCTCGCTCCATCCATTCATGGGCGGATCATTTGTGATTTGTTTGTGTTGTTGTGTGGCTCACTTATGAATCGTTGTCAATCACTTTCATATTATGTAAAAAGTATCACCCAGCTCTGTTCCACCTGTTCTTCAAATTTACATTAACCAGTAACTCACATAAGCCACGATGGCAGCGGCGAGCAGTAAACCCAACTCTAACCTTTAAGATGTCCTCTGAGAATCCGATGGATGATGTTACTGTTACTACATCCAGACCAGGCTTTTCTAACCCTTAAGCTGGGAATACACTGTACTGTCTTAGCCCATTTCTGGCCCAAATTTTGAGCTGCATGACTCATTTTATAATAGGACGTAATTTCAGTTTCGTTGGGCGTCATCTGCCGTGCAGTGTACCGAGGACCGATTAACTTCAGCTGTCGGACAGTCGGATGAATTTCTGACATGTCAGAAATTTTCAGAGCATAGCTCTCAAGATAACAATGTATAATCGATGTAGTAAAACGTAGCTAGCTTACCTCCAACTCTCTCTGCATAATGGACAAACCATTTTTTCTACATCTGTCTACCTGCGAGTCCATATAATGTTACGCCGCTTCTGCTTTCTTTAGATGTTTCAGCAGACAAGGATGGCAAAGATGATCAAGGCAGCACATTTCTGCCTTGTTAGCATTGTTACCAGTACAGACCTCTGCCAGCAAACAAACTTAACTTGCCTCTGAATTTTCAAACAAATCTTTATTGACAACCGTCACCAGGCAAAACGTCCCTCAGCGGCCGACAGGACCGCACAGTGTGACCACATGAATTGTGAGCTTAGGCTTTACATCGCAAATGAGCTACTCGTACAGTAGGAGTAGGACGTACACAACAACCCAGGTTTCTCCATCTGGCTCTGAGCGTGCTCACATGAACAGGACAGCATTTGCAGCATCTGACGAATCACAAACACGGACAAGTCCACAGACTTGCAGACAGACAGACAGACAGAGCGGCATATTATGCAAAAAACAGAGCAAACTATATTAGATAAAGAAGTTAAAAAAAATCTCACAATGTGTGAATGTGTAAATTAACAAACTTATTGATTAAACGGATTGCTCAAAAGTCAGATATAATCGTCTAGATGGGGCAGTGATATATATAAAAAGCTTTTAGAAATGGATGAATGGATTATACTTCTTTATGCCCTTTATCAAAGACTTGGCGTGCGTCTATTTAAGCCTTGTTTCAGCTGCATCTCCGGCGGTGTGAAACAGACTTGAGAGCAAGTAAAAAAATACATGATATAAAAACATAACTCAAAGCGATAAGCACCCACAGCATAACTATCCCTCCTGCATTTGTCAGTTCAAACTGTGTTGTTTTCAACCTGTATTATGACTGAAATATAGTCTGCTCTGGAGCAGGTTAGATGTTCAGCCTAAGTGATATAGCCCAGTAAGAAGTGAACCACCTTTGTAGGACGGAAAATGCTGTTAACCCTGAAGTTACCTCGCTGACCCTAAATCCTGCTTCGTAGTACAGACCCAGTACATTTGATTGACTGGTGTGCCAGTGTTAATTTTGGCAGCTATTTTAGATTTAGCCCAAAAAATGCTCATTAGTTTTAGTCACATTTTAGTAGGACTGTATGATTATGGCCAAAATGATAATCACGATTATTTTGATCAATGTTTTGATCAATATTTATTAGGGCTGTCAGTCGATTAAAATATTTAATCACGATAAATTGCATGATTGTCCATGATTAACAGCGATTAATCGCAAATTAATCACTATTTTTATCTGTTCAAGTATTCTATACTCATTCGCTCACTTCTCTGGTCTATGTACATATTTTATGAAGCATATGTACATAAACATGCTTACATATTCTTCCAGGTTGTTGGGATTGTGTGATTGCCCTGTAGATCATAAAAAAAAATCTGCTTCCCTGTCTGATTGCCTTATTAAGTTTGTTATATCCTAGTATATGATATAACTTAGTCATAATTGTTTAGTGTATAGAGGGATGACGTGAAGCGAAAGGCACCCATCATGTGTCGTCTGCAGTCCATGGATGGCTGAGTGATGACACCTGGCCCTGTGACTGGTCTGATGCCATTCTCTGACCTGTGAGTCATCACAGCTATGCATTGCCAGCCGGTCTGGGGTGTTAGATCATAACAATGGTTGACATTAAATGCGATGACAGACTTTAGTAAAAATCTCTGCAGTCTGCAGCAGGCACAGGCTCTGGTAGCTTATCCTGCTGTATGGATTTGTATTATTGTGGATAACCCCCTGAGACCTACAGTCCCGACTGACTTTACTGTCTTTCAGTGGCTGTAGCAGATTCAGTTTCAGAGCTAGTGAAGTTATAGATACAGTATCCTATGAAACAATAAATCCTAAGGAATCCACTGATGACAACCATGCCATGCTAGCTTGTCTGGGAGGAGGCTATATAATACTCCGAATTTAGGCTAAATGTTGGCGAGGAAAACCTGGCATGACCATTTTCAAAGGGGTCCCTTGACCTATGGCCTCTATGTGAATGAAAATGGGTTCTGTGGGTACCCACGAGTCTCCCCTTTACAGTCATGCCCACTTTATGATCACCAC
Source organism: Pterois miles (assembly GCA_947000775.1). Taxonomy (NCBI): domain Eukaryota; kingdom Metazoa; phylum Chordata; class Actinopteri; order Perciformes; family Scorpaenidae; genus Pterois; species Pterois miles. The sequence goes on along the minus strand of CAMQGK010000568.1, from coordinate 2,712,519 downwards.
ATGCAGTTTGGGGCCACAATCATGCAGTTTTTTATTTTTATTTTTTATTTTTTATTTTTTTGCTGCAGTGCAATATAAATGTGTTATTTTTGCCTATTCTAAAATTATGTGTTTGAATATGTCTGCATACTGGGGTCCCTAAACAGTCTTGAATTACATAAATTGGGTATTACTGTAAAGCTGAGACTTGTGGATCCAATGAGCCCAGTTGTATGTGTGATGATGTTAGTCCCCATAGGAGCCATTTCATATCATTGAGACCCTTTTTTTTTAAACTTGACCTCACTGTATAAAATGACCTGTGGTGACCTCTAGGATAATCACAGCCTCATGAAACTTTACAGCCACAAACTAGAGACCTGGAGCATTCAGAGGATCGATGGCTTTCCTAGACTGACAATAAAGGGGTTTCTGAGCATTTTCCAGAACAAAAGTGTTTGCCATCTAATCGCCGAAAAACACATTTCTTGCTTAAATCTCAAAATGTTACAAAGCTTTTGATACCAAATCACAGCATGGCTTTTTCTGTGGTATTCCTTGAGGTCTTTGTGACTCAATGTGGTATTTTGGAGGGATTATTGCTCATTTTTATCAAGTCTTGAGTGGTAAAAAAATGGTTAAATTTAGCAACCCAAAAATTGCTGCAACAACTTATGAGACATAATCGAGCATGGGGATGACCATCATATACTTCGATTAAGATGTTCTAAACCATTAAACACATTTACAATTTATTTTAATCAATTCATGCATGTTTACTTCTCATTTATAACTATAACAACTTGACCCACAGTGCTGAGCTGCATCTCAAATTAATCTGCAGGTTCTCAGCTTTCAGATGATGTTCACCACTTCTATGTGACATCTAATGTTGACCTGCTATATCTAAAGACCCCCTCTACCCCCCTCGAAAAGACAAAAATGGGTCTATCATGGGTCTAGAGGGTTAAGAGTTCAATATACAGTCTTTGTCACATCAGCCTTGTCACCTCTCTCCAATGTTTTTCAGTTTGAAATAGTTTAATAATGCAGAATTTCTCTTTTTAATAAATGTATCTGTATATAATTGTAAATAGATATAGCCTTTTTTCTAATTATTTCATGAAAGAGGACCACAGGGAGAAATGAAAACCAGTCACTGAGTGCAAGTGTTGTCTGTCTTTTCAGCAGTTTATAGTTGTACCCTGTTGGCAGCAACAGTCACAAGTAATTAAATTATTGTGACAGTGAACTTAAACCTCCTAATAGATCTACGTTATGTGGACTGTGGACTGAATCATTGTCCTGTTATCAGTTTGGATCCACTTGGTTTAGCATTGTTGATCTTACAGTTTTACGCCAGCACCTTCTTACATTTGATCATATTTATCTTGATGATTTGCTCTAGATCAGCACAGCATCCTTTACCGCACCCTTCTGTTGGTATGCCGAATAAACCACAGTCTCAGTATTTTCTTTTAAATTATAGACAAGATGCTAAGTTTTCCAAAAATACTGTACATGACATGCTGAACATTCAATATAGGCATAGTGTGGAAGTTCTCAAATCAAAGGTCCACTTCATAGATTTTCAAAGCTTTCAATCACATTACACCGCCTTCATCAGCAAACGGGCTAGCTCCACAAACTAGTGAATGGGCTTTTGAGTTGAGATTATTTTGTTACACAGGTTTCACATTGCATTGAAGATTCTCTATACAATATCCAGAAAATTAATGTAACAGCAAACAACTATTGTCGATGTAAAGATATAGAGGAGTAATGTCTACCTGAACCAAGAATGAAGTCACTTTGTCTCTGTGTGTGTTGTCAAGTCAATTTTATTTGTAAAGCCCAAAATTACAAATCGCAAACTTGCCTCAGGGGGCTTTACAGACTATACAAGATATGTCATCCTCTGTCCTTTACAGTAAGACCCTCCCATCGGGAAAAACTCCCCAACCAAAACAAAAGCCCCTTTAGCAGGGAAAACAGAAAAAATGCAAGAAACCTCAGGAAGAGCAGCAGAGGAAGGATCCCCCTCCAGGATGGACAGACATGCAATAGATGCCATGTGAACAGAGTAACAACATAATGAAAATACAACATAGACAATCCATATGACAAAAATTAAAGCATATAATGTGAACATATGTAAGAAGGTGGATCGAGGAGAATGTCAATCAGCTTCCCAGCCTCACCATACACATAGAGCCGGAGCAACACCACCTCCTCTCCACGGCAAACAGATAGAGCCAAAGCAACACCACCTCCTCTCCACACCATACAGATAGAGCCAGAGCAACACCACCTCTTCTCCACGCCATAAAGATAGAGCCAAAGCAACACCACCTCCTCTCCACACCATACAGATAGAGCCAGAGCAACACCACCTCCTCTCCACGCCATACAGATAGAGCCAGAGCAACACCACCTCCTCTCCACGCCATACAGATAGAGCCAGAGCAACACCACCTCCTCTCCACGCCATACAGATAGAGCCAGAGCAACACCACCTCTTCTCCACGCCATAAAGATAGAGCCAAAGCAACACCACCTCCTCTCTACACCATACAGATAGAGCCAGAGCAACACCACCTCCTCTCTACACCATACAGATAGAGCCAGAGCAACACCACCTCCTCTCCACGCCATACAGATAGAGCCAGAGCAACACCACCTCCTCTCCACGCCATACAGATAGAGCCAGAGCAACACCACCTCCTCTCCACGCCATACAGTTAGAGCCAGAGCAACACCACCTCCTCTCCACGCCATACAGATAGAGCCAGAGCAACACCACCTCCTCTCCACGCCATACAGATAGAGCCAGAGCAACACCACCTCCTCTCAACACCAAACAGAACACAAATTCCTCCTCTGTGCTTTGTTGACAAAGACGGGCCGGCCATGCATGTCTTTTTAGTGCATGTGAGCGTGCCCCAATGGCTAGCTTACGACCATTTTTTATTTGGCTTTGTGAAAATCAGCTGTAGAATTTGAATCTAAAGAGTTTACATCGAATTCAGATCTTGGGCCATGTATAAGCCTGTGAGATGACTCTAGGACTCGCAAATTTATCTGCACTTTGTTCGCAACAGTCATTTGTGAAATGGGATTTGAGCACCATTTGCAAATTGCTTGTAAGCAGTGCCCACAAACTCCTTTTGTGAAACAGGCCCCAGTATCCCAAAGATACACCATGTTTATGGTTGGAGGCAAAGTAAATGACCCCAATCTCAAATGCAGATAGGCCTACTAAAGCCTTTTTGGTGGACACCTCTGTCAACATCACCCAGGTGCTCAAAGTCAGTGTGGAACATCTACCCCAGTGGGCAACATGTTGCATCCATTTATGAACTTCCTTAATAGGCAGCAGCTGTGGCAGTCAGTGATCTCTATTTGTCTGTATGTCGTTGTGCCTGCTCCATTTGTGGCTTCAGACATACAGCATATTCAGCACGACAGTGTGGGCTTCACAGTAAAAGATGAATATTTAACCAAAGATTGACTGAAAGACATTCATTATGTATGTGCACTGCTGTTGGTGTCCAATACTGGTGGTATAATAGGACGAGACAAGCCCCAGCTCCCTGTCTAGAAAGTTAGGAGACTGTCTTTGTAATTATGAGACGAGAAACAATTTGCCTCTATAAAACTCACTTTGATATTTTTCTCCATGATAAATGATCATTGGCAAAGTATAGCAAACAGCAACAGTAGCTGTTTTCCCTTGTTGCTGTTACTAATATTGGATGTTTATATCATCTTCTACAACAGCTGCTAAATTTCACCCTGAGTCCTACTTGGTCTCCATGCCATGCATAGATTAAATACACGGTGAAGAAGAAACAGAAAACACATATTATATATATACATAAGCATGATTACAAATATGAACACAAAGACATATGCTTCTATAGACAGGCAGGCAGACAACTGATTGATAAAAAGCAAGATTCAAACAGTTAGTAAAGCCCCATTCAGGCCTGGTATTAACATGCGTCCTCAGTGATCAGATCACAAGTGGACAGCTCTAAGTACAGGTGTGATCAAGACTCATTGAAGACGCATTGAGACTGGATCTTTCAGATCACATTCAGAGCTGGTCAAGGACTGCCGGTACAATAACCTTATATTTTGATGTTAATAAAATGTTGATAAAATGTGCTTGAATTCATAAATATGTAGGATATTACTATGACATTCCTGTAATATTACAACACAGCGACTGTTTCATTAGCCATGTGTTTACTACGTATTTTTTTACATATAGAGCGGGGAACTGAGATCTGATCACAAGCGGTCACTCAAGACGAAGGCAGAGACACATTCTAATACCAGGTGTGAACAGGCGTACTTAAATGTGTCCACTTGTGTTCGGATCACTCATGGTAATACCAGGTCTGAACAGGGCCTTATAAGCTTAGCACACTCCATTACCTCACCACTTAGACAGTGACACCCCACTGCCAAGGCCAGACAGATTGCCGAAGGGAGGGCATCAGTAGCTGCAGGTTGTGTTGGGAGAGCTGAGCGCAGTTGCTAAGCTTCACTGACAGGCGTTGGCTTCACACCCGGGCTGGCCAGGAGTCCGCAGGCATGCCCTGAATTAGCACAGGGCTTTCCCGCTATGTGCTGCGTGGCTGGAGCGCCTGTCACAAGTGTGAAGGCGCTGGTATACAATTGACTTCAGAGGGATTTTTAGGGACTTAGAATGCCTGTTATTTTAACCCCTTAAACCACTGTATTTGGAATATTTTCACCAGTCTATCTTGTCCCTTTCCGACAGGGAACTGAAGCTAAATTAAAATCTGTGCTTTCTTCAAAGCCACTACATACAAAAGCAGCATAGATACGGCTGACTTACATTTCAGTTCCCCCTCAGACAATATTTTAAATAGAGCGGAAACTTAACTGATATTTATTTCTTTAGGTGAGCCTTTCTTTTAGATATCTAAAATACATTTTGCTGCTGCCTCCATCCACAGTAGTACATTGCTTTACTTCCATACCGGTACTCCTGTCTGTTTCTCCAAACTGGGGGCGTGCCATGTAAGTACCTCTTACAACACCACTTCAAAACACCCGCACTATCAATTTAAGTATGAACTGTCAGTAAAGTCATCAGTTAACACTCACTGCAGACATTTGACATTAAGCACAAATAATATGGAGAGAAATTGGTCTCAAGAGTAGTGACAAATGCATATTTTATGATCTACAAATGAGAACAAGCACACTAATGTGGATGACGGTTTGTGAATAAATTGGTCCAGCCATCCATTATCTGTAATCACTTATCCCATTCAGGGTCGCAGGGGGCTGGAGCCGATCCCAGCTGACAACGGGTGAAGTCAGGGTACACCCTGGACAGGTCGCCAGACTATCACAGAGCTGACATATAGAGAAAGACAACCATTCACACTCACATTCACACCTATGGGCAATATGGACTCTGAATAAATCATAAATTTGCTAAATCCAAAGGATGGAAAGACAAAAATGTGTCTGTGAGCATGACAGTTTAGTCAGTAATTGTTAGAAAACTTCAGTCATTTTATTTGTGGATCATAAATAAGCATTTGTCACTACTTTTGAGACCGATTTCACCTCATATTATTTGTTTAGCGCTACTCTGTACCTTCTATGAGGACAGTGTGATTTATTACTGCAACTTAAGTACGGTAATGTAAAGGTTTTTGTAGACTGCATCAAAAAAAATTAGAAAAAGTAATACTACAAAAATCCACTCCAGTATATAATATACTGGGTCAGACTGTCCTCATACACCGTTCGTAGTTCAGAAATGTAAATGCACTGTAATTTGTGTATATCCCACAAGATCATTGTCTATTTAATCTACATAATCATGAACCAGGAAGAATGCTGAGCGACAAATGCCATGTAGGGAGGAGGTTGGGGTGGATGGGTGGGCCAAAAAACAACAGACTGTTGCCCAGGAGACCAGTGCTCATATCCTGTGTGAGTCACGTAACATCCACGTTAGGTTACACTATTTCCACAGTATTATCCTAAACTTAACTAAGTAGTTTTGTTTCTTAAAACCAACCAATTTGTTTCCTGTGAAGACTGAAGTTTATTTTGAAAAAACTGTATACATTTAACTTGTGGAAAATGGCACGTTGCTGGACTTTCCTTAGAAAATGCACAAAAATTTGGGAATAACTTCATAACATATCATATGAATTGGCGTATGAGGATACATTGACTGGGTACTGGGTACTTCACTTTTTGCTTTGTCTTGTTTATGCAGTATGTTTTATTTAAGACACATTTATGACCATAATTGACATATTCACAACTTTTTAAACAATAAGTGCAGGTGATGAATACACATATAGTACGTAAATATGTGCACATATTCATACAAACACACACACGAGTTGGGCCCACATTGTCTTTATGTAATGTTCTAGTTTGCCACACAGTGTGCAGTAGAGGAGAGGTAGGAAGAAATCTTCTTGGAGCGACAGTTGCATGAGAGAGGAACAGCAACGAGTAGGCTGGAAACCGTGACAGCCGGTCTGCTGCAAGAAGGGAAGCATGCGAGAGAGAGAGAGAGAGAGAGAGAGAGAGTGAATAAGAGGAGGGGGTTACATGTGGGAGTATGCCACAGCAAATATGGTAGGAAGACAACACATTGCAGCCCCAGTTTTTTTTTTTTCCAGCAGATGAGCGAATGAGCAAGCAAGCATGTCTCGTCCAGACACCCACACTGCCTGGGCTGGTGTCCGAAGAGATTAGCAATACATTGTTACGTCTTTCTCTGTTTTATTTCTGTGCTTGAGGTTGTTTTTAATACCAGTGTATATATCCATTCCTAAGATATTACATTGGCCTGGTGAAATTCCTTCATGCTATTCCTATGAGACGAACACGACTTAAAGTTTTTCTTTGGTTTTGAATGCCATCTCTTCTGTTGTTGCGATGTGTAGTGCAGAGTACCCCCCTATTGATTGGGATGTAGGGCCAGCTAGTGTGGTGCACCTGTTTGAGTAGGTAGCTCACTTAAAGGATATGCATAAAAGTCCTTAGTAACCACGAGGGCTGGGATGACTCACTTATTTCCTGATTCAGTATGTACTGTGATTCTTAATTATTGCTATTCAATATTGCGATTTATGGCGATTTTTGTTACTTTTTTAACACTAGACCATGGGAAAAAGTTGAATCATACACTTCTAGTGACTTGTACTTTGGAAAATATCTAAATTAATACAGTAAGAATTTTCAGCATGCATGTAGTCAGAGATGACCTGAAGTTAAATATATCAGTCGTTGTCTGGCAGCATTGAGTTTTTTCCAGCAACCCAAAAATCAAAGAATAAAGACATTTCCCTCATAAATTAATGGTGTTTTCTATTTAATTTATAAGGGACATGTAATGTTTTTTACTTCTGGTTACTATAATCCAGTCAGTCCTATTTCTATATATATGTATTTTGTAAACACTAGTGTATACTATATATACAGTTTCCTTTGTTAACACCTTATTTCGAAAACCAGATGTAGTCCCACGTGTCTACTTCCTCTAACTTCTCCATGGCGGTCTCTAGCTCTCCCGTTAGCTCCGTTCTCTTTGTACATCCATGGTCAGCTCCATCGGGGCTGTTTGAATGCATTTAACATAAATGTCTGTATATGAGTCGTGATGTCTAGCTCTGCTTTTCCTGCAATGTGTGAAACCCAAAGTGTTTTGATACTTTACTGTATGTGTAGTGTTTACCACTTTGGATTTAACATGTGAGGGTGCAGGTCGTACCCACGTGGCCGTTTTCTGCTTCTTCATTTCATTTGTAATTTCATTGTTTTGTTGTCCCCCAAAATCACAAATGCTAAATCTCATTTCATTTTAGATCTAGATTGCCTAGTTTCACAGCTTGATCCAAGTTTCATGAGCCAGATGTGTAGCACTGGACGGGCTCATTTGCATAAAGGACTGTTCCCACCCTTTCATTTTGAAAGAGCAACGGCCAATGAGGAAATTCTGACACTCGGCCGACCAATCGTGAAACTTAATCACTCACTTTTGTGTACGTAGGGCCCTCTGTGGTCCAGCCAAAAATGTGTTACGAAAAAGAAAATACTTCCTGCGCTTGTTGACAAAGCTGCTCACATTTAGGACAATGAATCACTATGGAGCATTTTAGAGAAACGTATGATTCGGGCTCTCTCACTCAGTAGCGTGAAAGATCTGCCTAAAACAGTGACCTCCAAGTGTTTGCAGAGTCAGAGCTGCTGGTAGCAGCAGGAGTGGGAAGTGGTCATTTTATTTGCGGTGAAAATTTGTCAGTTAATTTTCATAAAGATCACCACTCGCGTGAGCTACCTGTGACCAGAGCCTGTGATGGTGGCATGGCAGAGGTGGTTTTCCAAGAAGAGCATCATGAAAAATACTACACCATGTCAAGAGGAAATTTCAAGTTATTTATTATCATATTATGTATGACGATTATGGAGAAGGAGTCCTTGGAAATGAAAATCTCAGAGCTCAAAGAAAATAAAATGATGCAAGTAAAAAATGAGAAGACATCGGGAAAATAACTTTGTGACACTGAAATTAAATGTGGTAGCTCATTGCTAAAACATGTGTGAGCCTTTGAATTGCATAATTTCCTTGTTCAGATGTCAGTATCAGTGGTGTTTGGTCATATATAATGATGTTTTATCCTCGTGAACGGAATAGAAATATAGCTCAGGAGCCTGCTGCTAATGAAATGTTAATCACTTGAATTACACAGTCTTTCCTATTCATTTTACACTACTGCTGGTGTTTGATGTTTTGCATGAATGCACACACACGCACACACACACACACACATACACACACACACGCAGGTTTTTTGATCCTTGGTCGCTCTGTCCAAGTTGAATATTAAGATAAGATATTCCTTTATTTGTCCCACAGTGAAATTTATTTTATTTAATTTATTGTTCTAGTTTTTACACCTGATTGTAGCTTCTTTTTCTAACACACCACCATAAGCATAGAACGTGTTGCCATGGCATCGGTGAAAAGTCTGAGATTTTCTTGTTGTCACATTTTGTTCAAAGACAACGCGAGCTCTCCAAACCCTCTGCTCTTCTGTCTCTCGGTACATTTATTTCCATTATGTCTGTCCCTCCTCCACCCGGAGACTGAAACCATGTGTCTCCACAGGGGAGCTGACCGACCACTTCCTTAGACAGTTTTATAAACATGAAAAATGACATCATCTTTGCAACAAAAACAAAACAAAATGGAAGAGCAGTTGTTTAAAGATTATTTTCAATCAGAGTGAATTGATTGAGAGCTGCCACTTCTGTTCAGGGAATAGCAAACTGTAATGCTTCCAGAGTTTTTTCACTTTGACTCTGCACTGATCTGAGTGCATGATTCCTCCTCCAGTCATACTTGCTGGCCTTGAGACCTCAAAAATAGGGAGGATTTCTGAACCAAAGCAGGGGGTCTGGGGGTCCTCCCCTTTGCTTCCTTCATTCTGGTGACTTTCAAAGAATGAAAATTACAAAATAATTATAAAAACAGGTGTAGACATTTGTCATAAATCGGGAGAAATATGGGAGAATTGTGACCCCGGGAGGAAACCAGGAGAGGGCAATGAAAAACGGGAGTCTCCTGGAAAACCGGGAGGTTTGGCAAAGTATGCCTCCAGTTTATCTCCAATGACAAACGTCATAGTTTTGTAGATTTTATTTCAGATATTCTGTGTGTTTTCTTCAGCACAGATGTCAAGCAAACATCAGACTTATGCAGAAGTCTGAGTCAGTCCTTCCCACTCATGTTAACCTGTTGTCTACCTGTGTCCATCTCAACAAATGCCAGTGCAAGCGGCATTTTGGTTCTGCTTGGAAAAAATGCTTGGGAGAGGTGGTCTTGGACCGGTTGTTGTGGTCCACACTGGAGTATGATTACTGCATTCACAACTGCCTGAACGAACCACACCGGAGTTGGATTAAAGTGGACTAAATGTTGGCTTGTGAAAGTGCCCTTATTTAGTTATATTTCAGTTATTCTCTACCGTTGAACATGTACATAGTCATAACTTTCATCACTGTGGCTGTTGTGTGATTATAATAATAACCTCTTATTAATACTATTTGCTCTCTATTGGCTTGCTTGAATGGCTCTGAGGTGATGTTATTACAATGAACACGATCTCTTGCCTAGAAAAACAAAGCTGGACACTTTCATGGATTTTTAGACAAGGTGTTCTATTTTTAGTTTTGTTATAGCTCTTTCCTCTTTTTCCCTGTACTGTAACATCAAAGTTATTGAGTCATTTTGTTATTGAGCCAGAAGTGGCGTTCCATATATGGTTGTCAGAGAGGCTAACTTCTAGGTCAGTGGTATTTGTGTAGTTTTGCAAATGGTGTGTGAAGTATGCTCAAGCCCAGGACTATCTGTGGTCTCTACACATGTATGATTGCGTGTGTGAGAGAGCAGGCAAGTGAGAGTGAGGGCATGAATGTACATAAATAAACACTAGTGGTTCTGCTTTCACTCATGGGACTATTAAAATTGTCCTGAGCCAAACCAGCGCCCACAGAACCAGGGGAAATAATTCCCTCTGACTTGAAGGAAGGTTTGTTGGAAGGTGTTTTTGATGGATTAACTATTATCCATATTACAAATCCTGGCTTTTTCTCAAACAGCAATCTCTCTCCCACCTTAGCATGAGGTGCAGAAGTAATGAAGAGTAAGTTATTTTCTCACTAAAAAGGCAAGAGAAATGTTTGCTCCCATATAAGCAAACCTATTGTAAGATATTTGCCATAAATACTGAATTGTGTTATCATTTGATGAAATGTGCTTATTTATCTTCCAGAGTGCAAAGCCTTCCCACTGAGTAACTATTCTGGGAATGCCACTGCAGCAACTCTTGTTTGGCGTTATAGTCTCCGCTTGTCATAGTAGTTGGTGTTTCTGGTGCTGCACAGTGTTCGGCCATACACCGATTTCATTACTTGCCCACAGCCCCCATCATCGTTTTTTTTTTTTTTTTTTTACAGAAACAAAACCCATTTAGTTCCATTATCATGCATCAGCACTGCATTATCTATACACTGTATGACGATGGACGCTGCTGTCTGAAAGTGAAAGTTTCTGCTGTGAGTCTCAGCACAGAGTAGCAGGTGTCAGATTTTACACACATGGGACAAGAGAGAGTTGACTAACAAAACAGTGGTAGAGGTTTTGGTGTCAAAGCGAAAAGCAAAAGTGCCTATTTGGCAATATTTCAGATTTTAAGCCAATGCTATCAGGGAAACATGACGTTAATGAGGCCATCTCTGTGAGGAGGACGAAGCGGTGTGCGCAGTGGAGCGGCACCGGGTGGAAACCTGCAACCCGTAGCGAAAGCTGGACCACAGAGGCCAGACACACAGCCACCCGCCGGTAAAGATCAACGTAAGCACACTACACATATTGGCCATAATATTTCCTCATAAAATGTCTGGTAAAAGCGGTAACACCGGTGTTGTCACAAGTTTATTAACCAATGTCCTCACCTTGACACGTCCCTATTATTATAGTTGGAGTGGTTACGGAGGCCCCTCTGCCGGGTTATTCCCAAAGAATGAAGCTATGGTGCTGTATCATTATGCATCTTTCAATAGAGGGCATACTTTGAAGTCTGAAGCATCTAGAAGTTGGGACATCGTCAGAGTGAAGTGTGAAGTCAGCTGACTATGTTAGGATTTATTGTCTGAGAACATGAAAAATCTTGTAGATGTTGTGTGGTGGTCTCTATAAAGGCCAGTCAGAAGAGATGATTAGCCGACGCATCAATTCTGAATTGAAATGTTTTCAGTCCTCATTTGTCTGCTTTCTCTCCTGCTTTTAAATTCACTCTGATTGACCCCAAAAATCCTGATCAAAGCAGCCGTAAAATGTCAACCCTCCCTGTAGTAGTTGAGATATTTGGGTCTAGACCAAAAAGATGGCTGGACCAACTGACCGACACACCGGCATTGCGACTCCTTGTTGCCTAGCCATGTCGCCAGCCAATATTTACCCCCGGACAGTAACTCACCTGAATCATTACTGCTGCAGCCAGTTGTTTTCAGATGCTTCACAGTAGAGATCATTTTTGGCAAGCTTACAGCAGTAATCACAAAGGTAGTGCTATTAGTGCTAGAAGTGGCAGTAATATTGGTGGCAGCTCTTTCTTGGGAAAACCAGTTCCAGCTGTTTGGTTCTGATTGGGATCATCATCGCATGAGTAAGAGTACATAATGCTCTAACTAGTGTCTCCTTAACTGTAATTAGAGACATACACCAACATGTTTTTCAGGCTTGTGCAAATCTGAATATTTTCTTAATAATCACTACAAACAAAACATATGGTGTGTGAGAGAAAGAGAGAGAATCTGTGTGTCTGTAAGTCTTAAAAAAATGATTCCCCATTACAACTAAGCAAAATGTTGTGTAATAGTGTTGTTGAACTTAAATCCCTCTCACACACATGCACTTGTTTTCAGTTTGCCTGCAGAGTTTGCGGTTATCAAGCTGTGCTCTGCCAGAAGAGTCGTGTTATTTGAGAGAGCGGGGGGAAGTGAGAAGACGTGAACCTCAGGAGCTGTGCTGTTTCTCAGCTGCTGCAACACAGAAGGTAACTTTCCTCATACTCTCCCGTGCTCCAGGCACCCGACAGGAAAAAGCTTTCATGGCATCGGTTTGTATTGTCAGTGCTGAGAAAAACACTGCGTGCTTGCAAAGAGCAGGTCACGTAGCTTCTGGTATTTAAAAAGAATACGAAGACTTGGAGGGTAATTATTATGAAATGACTCAGCTCTGCAGTAAAAAACACAATAATGATCTGAAATCCTCCATTCTTGAATAGATGAACCATTATCATTTTGTCAGGCTCCATTCGCTCCCATTATATTTGTGCCATTAGCTATAGCTTTCTTTTTGTTCCTGGTACATTTCATAGACTGTATATAAAAAGTAAACGTAGTCACATGATATCACCCATTGGTCCGTGGGCTATGGTTTTGAAGCCTTGAATTTGGCATTTTGGCCGTCGCTATCTTGGATTTTTGCAATCAGAAGTGACACAAGAGGGTGGCGCTAAGTACAACCAACAGCTGAATAAGACATTTTTAGGTAACCAAAATGTTGATATTAACTTTCTTGAAGTAAAAACACACTGCGAAAGAGTGCAAGCTAAAACAAAAACACAGAAATGCTATGGTTCAGTTCAATGACCCTTCTACTCCTTTGGTCCCCTCACTGGACACACAAGACAGAAAACACAAGTTTTTTAATTTCCTAACTCATCTATACACTGATTTATTATCTGCTAGTCAAAAAAATGTAGTCTAAATACGGAGCTGAGGTCATTTTAATTGTGTTATCTATTATAACCATGGCCATATATATCACATCACATATATTGATGTTTTACAGTGCATGTATAGCACACATATTTGAGCTTCAGTCTTTTGTCTGTTTGCTATACAAAAGACCTATCAGCACAGGGATGGTTTAAGGATGCAGATGTCACTCAGCTGGCCTGTACTTGTTATAAGTTTAGAGGCATTTGTTTTGGACTAAAGTAAGATTAGAGCTTTGGGAATTTTCTCTCTACTGCTCTGATCTAAATATAGACTCAAGGACTGTGCTTAATGCCAGTAATTCCTGGTTAATTAGGTTATTTCTCTGTGAAAAGTACAGTAGCTATTTTTCCCAGCAAACTGGGAAAACTTGAATTCATATGGCAGCTGCTTTTTAGCCATTTTTTTTCAGCGTGATTGCAAGATGGCAATGCCATTCGGTTAAAAAGCATGTTGATGATGTATGACTGTCTCTACTTTAAACAAATGAGTAATTACAGCCTCATGTAACCTTACACATAGAGGACATCATACCTAGTGTCATCATTCAAGACAAAATTTTTCCAATACTTTGTTTTGAGACTAAATGCCTGCAAACTTAATGGTATTTCCAGCAGCCTCAGCTGTACTTGTGTTAAATGCTAATCAGCAAATGCTAGCATCCAAGGTAACCATTAGACATGCTAAATGTCAGCATGTCAGCATTGGCATTATGAGTATGTTAATGCACCAGTGTGCTTCATTTGTTAGTGGAATAGCTTCGGAAACCCCCTCCACCCACACACCTTTCTGAGATCAGAACTGAGGAGCTGTGTCCAACGATTTCTGTAGCTTTCCCCCAATCTATGATTTTTAACCCTGCCTTCGAGCATGGCTGTTCAGAAAAAACGTACACACATTTGCTGTCGACAAGGCGGGACAATGCATCATACGATCTAAAACAACCGCAGTGCTGTGGACAACCTCACAGAGCTGATAACATGGCTGTAGAGTCTTGTTTAACTGTTTGAAATGTATTATTTTCACATATCTGACTGTGCAGGCTAAAAGGCAGACATTGCTTTGTGACCCCAGAAAAAGAAGCAAATCCATATTTTCATATATCTTCCTTGAAACTCACTTTTACAACATGAAATGTAGTCTTCAGAAAGCATTATATATTATAGAAGTGTGTGTGTGTGTGTGTGTGTGTATTTGGATGGTCCATCACACTGAATGGCATGTTTTCTGTCTGTTAATGTACCTTAAATTGAGATTTGTCAAGTATTTATTACTCTTATCAACATGTGAGTGCTTTATGCAAATGTATGTATATATTTATTATCAGAAATCAATTACCAACACAAAGCAATGACAAATATTGTCCAGAAACCCTCACAGGTACTGCATTTAGCATTTTAAATATGCTTAAATGATAACATGGCAAACTGTGGCCCAACAGGCAACAAAACAGCTGTCAGTGTGCTGACTTGACTATGACTTGCCCCAAATTGCATATGATTATTATTATTGTATAAAGTGGGCATGTCTGTAAAGACCTCATATCTTGAGGTCAGAGGTCACGTGACCCCTTTTGAAACCACCATTTCAGTTTTTCTTTGTATCAGTAGTAAGAGGCATTATTTAGCAACAAGCTAGTATAACACAGTTGGTACCATTGAATTCCTTAGGTTTTCTAGTTTCATATGATACCGCTACTTTCACTGTAGCTTTAAAACGGAGCCCGCTACAAGCTAGAAATCACAATTTGTGTTAATGCATTCAAGAATTATTGGCGTTAAAACGAATATGAAGTTTTAGTCTAACACAAAAAATAGTTTAGACATGAAAGTAATGATATGTTGTGAAATGACGCTATTAGCTAAGCTGCTGAAAATAATTTAAATCTACAGATGAGTGTGAAGGACAAACTCCTCTTTCCTTTTATCTGTGGCAGACTTTGGTGTATGATGTCCAGTCTAAACAGTGTAATGTCGGGTGCTCGAGCCGCAGCGTGCACAATCCCTGTTGTTTTTAGTCGGTGTTGTTTCCCATGACTCTGAGATGAGCCAGAGGAAGCCCAATGTGATTTCCACACAGTTCCCAGGCCCCCAGATCCCCCGAAACACAGGCCATTACACACACACATACACACACACTCACTCACTCGTAAATCTGGGACAAATATGTGTGCATCCCTGTCTATTTGTGTTACTAACATTAAAAGAGATAAATGGCCTTAACATCCTTTGCTCTTTGATACACACATGCTCCCTCTTAGTTATCAACCATAAACACACACATGCACACACCCGGGCCTGCAGGGCTCTCTGACTAAGGGACAGCTGCAGCTTGTCCAGTTGAGAGGCCGACTGCATAAAATGAGGGCTGCAACTCTGCCTCATACACTCACACTACAGGTTACTCACTGTCAGTGGAACCTTTAACCTGCCCTAAGATGACATCCACTTAACTCAGAGCTTTCTTCAAATAGGAAACTACACTTATTTCATTCTGAAACTATGAAACAACAAATTATTATACGATATCAGTGCAAGTGATAACAATTGTTGTGGACAGGAACAGGCACATGAAGCTTTCAGGTTTCGGTTGTGATGAAGTAGCAGGTGATTAAAGTGTGTTTTGGCAATTTATACTATTTGTAGAATCAAATTTAAAAAGACAGATGTAATCATTTACAAAATTCACACCATGTTTTTATCTAACAAAATATTCTGCTTCAATCCATATTTGTTGGCATTTAGCCTTTCAAAAACAACAGTCTGTAGTGAAACACCTATTTGTTCTCCTGCTTGCGGCACACAAAGGGAGGCACACACCTGTATTAACAAGGCAGTTTAGCAGCAATTTGACAGCTGCAGCTTATCTAAGGTGCAAGTACAGAGGGCTTCAAGGGAAGTAGGTGGGGGATTACTGTACTTGAGCACAAGGAGACATCTTTAAATGTCTTGTTTTGTTCCCAACAGTCCAAAACCCAAAGATTTTCAGTTTATAACGATATGTGACAAAGAAGAGCAGCAAATAGCAGCAACAAAATCCAAACTAGTTGCTGATTATTTTTCTGTTGACCAGCTGATCAGTTAGTCGACAAATCGTTGCAGCTCTGTAACGTGATTATCAGGACAATCATCCAGTTGCACAGTCCAAATAAATTACAGATCCAGTCAGCTGCTTAATGTTGCCTTTTGTATTAATAAGCAAAAGGAGTTGTCTAAAGTTGAAAAAACTGTATGACTCACAGGAAGTGGTTGGCCAGTAAAAATAAAAATGTCATGGCTGCTTCTGTGAGCTACTCCATGAATCTGGTGGTGTCTGACATTTCATAGGCGAGCTGCATCTGTCCATCCCATCCCTGCCAGTAGACGGTCATCAATATGCAGAGACAACGGCTCTATTTCTGTAGGAATATTATTGATGCATGTGTGGGAGTGTGTGTGTGCGTGTACGTGTTGTGTGTGTGTGCGTGTACGTGTTGTGTGTGTGTGTGCGTGTGCGTGCGTGCGTGTGTGTGTGTGTGTGTGTGTGTGTGTGTGTGTGTGTGTGTGTGTGTGTGTGTGTGTGTGTGTGTGAGTCTGTTTGCATGTGTGTATCAGTAATAGTGAGCAGAGGACCAGAGCATGACTCATAGGGGAGGTGGTGATGTGTCTTTTTCATGCTCCTGACTCCCAACCTGCTGCTTCCTGATAAGAGAGAGACTGAGACAGTGGGCTCTGGTTAATCCTCTCTCTGCATCAAGCCTGCCGTCTACCATAAAGAATAGATGGGACAGACTGGGCATCCATCTTTTCTTCTGGCTTCTGTTTATAGCTCCTGAATCACCGAGGATGGAGTGGGTTGGAATGCCGTTGAGAAACTCTTGTGACACTTTGCAGGTTGTATAACAAACAAACAAAACTTGTTTTTCGCCCAATTTCCTGTTTCTTCACAGCTCTCCAGCTATAAATGGGATTAAAGATATTATTAGATAACATCTGTAACTAATGTTCGTTTCACCGCTCTGGATTATGAAGAAATATAGACACATGAAAGACTGAGTCATGTGCGGTAATATATAATATTGGGCTGCCAAAGTTAATATGATAATAATGTGATATCTCAAATTAGATTTAACGCCTCTAATTTCTTAAATGCATAAATGCAATCGATCTTTTAGAGGTTGTTGCAGGATCAGTTTTAAAGATATGAAGATTATCATGAAACTAGGAAACCTAAGGAATATATTGGTACCAACCATGTCATACTAGCATGCCATCAAACACTCCAAACTTGCCCTAAATTTTCAAAGGGGACTCTTGACCTCTGACCTCTAGATATGTGAATGTAAATGGGTTCTCTGGGTACCCACCAGTCTCCCCTTTACAGACATGGCCACTTTATGATAATCACATGTAGTTTGGATCAAGTCATAGTCAAGTCAGCACTCTGACACACTGACAGCTGTTGTTGCCTGTTGAGCTGCAGTTTACCATGTTATGATTAAAGCATTTTTTTATGCTAAATGCAGTACCTGTGGGGGTTTCTGGACAATATTTGTCATTGTTTGTGTTGTTAACTGATTTTCAATAATAAATATAAACATACTGTATATTTGCATAAAGCAGCATATTTGCCTACTCCCATGTTGATAAGAGTAATAAATACATGACAAATCTCCCTTTAAGGTACATTTTGAACAGATAAACAATGTAATAATTAATTTGCGATTAATCATGATTAACTCTTAAATCTCTTAAAGAATGTGCAGGTATTTCAGAGTAGCTTAGCTTCAGTTTGATCACAAATTATCTAAAAATGAATATTCATTGTTTTTTCTTATTATAAATTATTGCCCACATAGTTGACACATGGTTGTTTTCTGTAATTTGCAGATTTTATTAATGAACATTATCATGAGATGTTTCATTACACAACAATTTTGGCATTTGTTTTGGCAAGCGGTGTGGTACATTGGATTAGCCTGTTCAGCGAGGTGCATCGGCTCGCCCACCTCATGTACTGCAGTTACATAACACTCAAGGAGGAGATTTGTTTTTAAACAATCTTGTCTACCCCTTTCACAGAGTTGTCAGTTCACCTTACTGTACTGATATACAGATTGTAAAGCTACGAGAACAGCTGCTGTTTGTGAGAGACTCTCAGCTGACTACAGTTGCCGAAGGAGAAAGAAGTGTGCCGACTCGCCACAAGTGGTATTATTGGACTGTGTTGTACAGTGCAGCTTCTTCAGACAAGGTTCCCTACTGTATGCGAGTTTATGCATGGCTGCACATTTGTCAAGTGGTGGCGGGGGGTTGTGTATGTGGATATCCGCTCTCTCCTCTTAGGACAGGACATTGTTATATTCATAACCATATGGTGTGTGGGAGATGAATCCACTTCCCTGTCTTCCCGCCAGGTTTCTGCTGATTCGTGTATGTGTTGTAATTGTCAGTTACATAAAAATGCAACGCTTGTCCTGTAATTATGCAACGCTGTATTCTCAACATCATTGTAGTCACCGTGTGTTGACAGAAATGATTAAATCTGATACTGTGGTCCAAACAGTAAAGCAACAGAGCATTTGCAATTATTGACTTTCATACCAGAAACTTTGAAATGATGAGAAAGGTTTTTAAGATAATGTCAGTTTTCAGTGAGTTTTTACAAAGTAGCTGTCTGGGAATCCCAAAAGGACAGACATTTTCCCTTTGTCTCTCTGTGTTATGTAACAGATTCATAACGGGATATGCATGCATTTTTCGCTCATGAAACATTTTCAACTAAATACCTAAACCAGTGAACTTCTGCAATTCTCATTCCTCATTTCAATACCACAGTAAAAGACAAGAAATCCCATATACTTCAACATTCATTGCTTTTTTTTTTTTTTTTACTCAATTGTGCAAATAACGTACACATCATCGATTAGACTCATGGAAATAACTACTCTGCATTTCAGTTCCTACCAAAACAGCACTAACCTACAAGCTACTACGATGGGGTGAATGCCGAGTTATTCCATTGCACACGTTGCTACAAATCCAGTACAGCCTCTGTTTCCTCAACAGACCTGACCCACTGCATCATGGGTTAAATCTCGCCTTCTGTAAGCTTTTGCTAATGGATAAGGACAACAACAACTACTTTCAACACAGATAAATACTCACAGAAGACTTTCATCGTTGAATTTATTACTCTTATGAAGTTTCTTTTATGAAATAGTAAATACAGTGCTTTTCTGCCGTATACAACAGCGTCAACCGATTAGCAGACTTAATCCCTGACGAGCCGCGTCGAGTTTCTTGACCAAAAACTACAATTTACAAGATTACATTTGAACACATTGTGATAACATCATAATTTACCTTCGCTCAATACTCATTTACCGAAAAGAACTTGATTTCATCATAATGCAACATCTGTATGAAATTGATTTTGCACAGCAACACACAACAGTGGTTACTGTATTAATGTTGACATCCATGCAGAAAAAGTGACAATGGCACCTTCAAAATCTTTCTGCCCTTGTTGTCCTCTCTTGTTCAGTCTGCTTACCTGATGAATTGCCCCAGCTGTTCATGGAAGTACACCTTTATATATTAAGCTGAGCATTTTATAACTCCATCCAGCAGTTGTTTTTATCAAAATATGGCTTCAAATTCATTGAGACGAATAGTGAAACACTAATACCTTCCACTGTCATCTGGGATTGTAGGGGTAACATTGCGTGTATGCCTCTGTGCTTTCACTAATTTGTTGGATAAGACACTCAGACCTTATTAAGAGCTGGAGTCCCTCCCTGATAGCTGATTATCCAATTCCTAATCTGCTGTTATCTAATACCTCCAGCCTGACTGCAGAGATTAACATGACGGCTCTCTGATACAAGTCCAACCTTCAGCGGTCAGGTCTCACTGCCCAATACCAACTTTCACTGTTTGAACAGTATAACTATAAGCATACATTTGTCATCTTTCAGTATTTCTTGTTTTGGGTTAATTTGCAATTTCAGCAAGAGTCTGTTGTTTCTTCCTTTTTTACCCTCAACTGATTTTGAGAAACTTGCTATAGACAATAATGAAGTTAAACTTGCTGCAGACAATAATGGAGTTATTTTGAAGTGAGTTTCTAACAGTGACACAGCGAAGGGAGACTTTCCTTTCCCAAAGGAACAACTTCTAAAGGGTTTGCCTTGGAAGGAGAAGTTGTTTTCTCTTCCGCCCATGCTGTTGCTTCCTGAGCCTTCAGGAGGAAGGAATTCCCTCTAGTGCCGGTTATCCACCCTACATCCTAACACACACACACAGAGAGAGAGAGAGAGAGAGAGAGACTGGTTACGTGCTTCGACAGAGGTGCTGTGTAGAGAGTCTACAAGAAGTGGAAAGGCCCTTTCAAAAGGTCAGATAAGCTGGTTGTAGTAGCCGTTTTGCCATGCTCCAAGTTCCTAGGTCACTAGGAAGGTATCTCAGTTCTGACTTGTGTTCTGCTTAATTTCAGTCTTTTTTTTGTGAAGACCCACAGGAAGCAGGGAAAACCTGAACAAGGGCTTATTTGAGAATTACGACGTCACAGGAGGTGATTTCCATCGATGTTCCATAGGTTAAACGTTATCACATTTTTACTGTATGCTATCTAAGGTAAAATGCACAGCAGCCACACGGTGTATAACATGGTCAAAAATTTGCTGCGATCCACACTTGATGCAGACTTCACAGCATCTTCCCAAACATCCTTTTACCATGCGCACTGAAAAACTGGGACTATATCTTGTTGTAAATAATAAAATGTATATTTTAGCACTATAACAAGAAAATGGTACCCACATGGTGGCTATTTAAAGTATATTAAACTGCTGTACAAACTAGAACTTCTGCAATGTGTCACCTCAACATAAACAATTTCACCAAATATAAATATATACATGATTGGCTCTTACAGTGGTCTTTAGTACCAGGGTTGTATATTTGCTAGTATCTGGTGATACAATATGCCTCATGACACGTGGGTTACGATTCAATATATGGCGTTAAACAGGGCGAAATATTGCAAGATGTTTTAAGTTAAATTTTAGAAAAACTGTCACAGTATAAAGAACACACCACCATATACATAATATCTGAGTAAAAAAGTACTAATTTATGTCCCTGTAACATCCAACATCATGGCACTACTTTGAGAGGGCACATACACTGAGAGGGTGCATGCCTTTGCAAATGAAATAAAGTATTGCAGAGTTAAACTTTGCATGTAAACCACTAATTAACAAACAAAACAGTTTTTGAGATTCAATTCACTATCACAAAACATAATATCGCAATATTCAATGTTTTTTACACCCATATTTAATACCAAATCTATAATATTAACATGAAACGTTCAGTGCTGCAGTGTGATCTATAAGTGCAATAATTTGCCTGCTTCCCTGCTGTTTATTTATCTCCTGCACCACCAAATACTTCCTCTTTATCGTCCCCCAACTCATCATTATGATGACCAGCATCTCCTCCCACCTTCACAGGCAGCCCATTTAAACATGATACAGTGTGGCTGCATCAACATGGTGGACAGTGCTTCATCCATGCTTATGCTTATGGATTCATCGTACGGCATCGCCAGTCAGCCCACTAATCCAAGGACTTAGTCTTTCGTCTAAATAATTTATATTTCAGCCAGTTTACCCACCTGGCAGTCAGACTCTCATTTCAGTATCTTACATCATGTGATATCTCTTTGTGCTTTGCCGTTTTCTCCACTCTTGTCACTGC
Source organism: Pterois miles (assembly GCA_947000775.1). Classification (NCBI taxonomy): domain Eukaryota; kingdom Metazoa; phylum Chordata; class Actinopteri; order Perciformes; family Scorpaenidae; genus Pterois; species Pterois miles. The sequence goes on along the minus strand of CAMQGK010000568.1, from coordinate 2,690,434 downwards.
TTTACTCCCAGCAGGATCTTTGCTGTCACATATAGCTGCAGGCTTTATTAAATGACTTTTCCCTGCTCTGTGTCCATTCTCTCTGCCCTATGTGGCATTTCATCTTCTGTCTCTATCCATGTGCCTAGCCATACATTCCTTGACTAACAGCAGTCCAGTTGGGGGTTGCTTTTCACTTGGCTGACCTCACCCCACCCTCCCAACTACCCCACCCTAATCTGGGCCCCACTGCGCTCCATTCAAGCAGCCAGCAGATGCTATTCTGATCAATGTACTCACAGTCCAAAGCTGTTCATACTCACAGCTTGGGTCAGCGGAGGATGGGGTGTGGAGGGTCTCTGGTTGGCCCTGAAAGAGTTTGTCTTCCCACACTGCACGCCCTCAGTCTTTGTCTGACACGCAAGCCCTGCCCCAGATACACTTAACACAATGCACGGCACATTTTGGAAATGAGGTGACGCTTCAAGTATATATAAATGCTGAATACAGACATCTGCTGTATGTAAATGCTCACATGCATGCATCGTTTTAATAAGTTTTAAAATGAAATAAAGAGAGTAAAAACCACAAAAGACATCATGTTTACAGGAACAGCAAAGCTACAACACTATCAATTTCACAATATTAACAGTCACAATTGACCCTGCAATTTGTTAATAGGATACATTTTCTTGCTGCAAGAAAGCATTTCAGACAGCCCTTCAGTTAATCTGATGGGGCACCCTCTCCTACAGTATATAAACATACTGCAGGTTTTCTCACAAATGTCTTGTGTTGCAGAAGGAGAAATTAATGACAAGGCCATGCAGATGCAGATTAAAAATCATATTACCACTTTATGTTGTGTTGTATGTTCATTAAATGGCATAGTAGCTATACACAAACAGGAATAATCTAAAATACAACGTAATTGTCCAGTGTAGTTATAGCTATATTCATAACTATGTTTTCATTAGTGTATAATCACCTGAAACTAAGAATCATTGCGTTTTCGTGAGCTAAGAATGAGCCCTTCATATCTACAGTGGGAGTGGGGCCTCTTCAGAGTCCACCATGTTTCTACAGTAGCCAGAAAACGGACAAACCAAACACTGACATTAGCAAGAGACTTTTGCATTATTACGTTACCTGAAGCCACCGTAGTTCTCCAGTGCACTTGTGAAACCACGGTACAGTTACCAGAGTGTAAAACCTAAACTTGTGTTATTATTGTAAGGAAGGCGAACGCCGTTAATGGTTTTCCACTCGGTGGCTCATGTTACCTCAGTCTTGGAAAGGGAGGAGTGTGGGAGAGGTACTCGTTTGGTTACAGTCTGCAGCCACACTGTTAGATGCCACCAAATCCCACACACTGTCCCTTTAATAACCATCATTGTTAAAGGAATAGTTTGACATTTTGGGAAATACACAACCGCCAGCAGTTCATTGGTGTAGCTCAGCACAAAGGTAACAAAATCTGCTTACAAGCACTTCTATCACTTCACTGAAGTTCACTAATTATCTAGTTTGTTTAATTTGTACTAAAACCACAGCCTAAAAACAACAGGTTGTGCTGTTATAAGGCGACTGTTTCTTGGCTCGGAGCAGTGGCTGGACAAGACTAGAGTCTTAGTCACTGTGAGGTTGCCTTCTTACTCCTATATATAATGCTACTTAGCACTTCAGAGGTGCTGGCAGGTGGATTTTGTTTCTGATTTAGATTGGACAGAGCCAGGCTAGCTGTTTGTTCTAGCTAGTTTGCCCCTGTTTCTAGTTTTTATGTTAAGCTAAGCTAACCAGTTACCTGCTGTAGCTTTATATTTAGCATATAAACATGACAGTGGCGTGAAACGTCTCCCAGCAAGAAAGTGAATAAGTATATTTCCAAACATGTCAAACTATTGCACTTTTGAATAATTCACTCACCGCACAGTCTCGCAGCCTCGGGTCTACTCTGAGCAGCAGTCTGTTGTTGTGCAAAGACAGTTTCTGACATTCTGACAAACACTGCTGCAGTATACCTGAAAGAGTCCCGGCTGATGTGCACCATTAACTCTATTAGGTCTTTACTCTGCTAATGAGACATGAAGTTATAATCATACCCGTATCCCCACTGTTGATCCCTGTTAATCATGTTATACTTGAAATCTGATCTTTTTGTTGAGGTGCACCTCTTCAGCTTGCCTCTCAGTGTTATTATATAAATGAAATAAAAACACAATTGAAACTGGAGCTACTGTATTCCCCACTTCCCTAAAGCAATGAAGGTTATTTACTTTCTTGTTCCTCTTCTCTCCATACTCCTGGTTTATACAGATAGAGTTCTTTTATTAGTCATGTGTTGAATAAATCACTAAAGTCCTGAAGGAATTAATGATTCTTGGGCTGAGAGAGAAGGTCCGTTTCCAATAACTAAAGTTGTGATAATATAAGCTCTGTATGAAATTTTGTTACTGAAAAAACGTAATATTGGGGCCATCAAAGTTAATGCGATAATAATACATGAACAGAAGTTAGTTTTAATGACACTAATTTTATCAACGCATTGACGCAATTTCAATTGTTAGGTTTCAGCGGGCTCAGTGTTAAAGCTAGAGTGAAGATACTGGTATCATATGAAAGGAATGAAGGCATCCATGCCTCCATGGACCAAGCATGTCGTACTAACTTGTCGCCAAGTAGACTAAATAACGCTCCGAACTTGTACAAAATTTCGACGAGGAATAACTGGCATGGCCATTTTCAAAAGGGTCCCTTGATCTCTGACCTCAAGATATGTGAATGAAAATGGGTTTTAAAATGAGTCTCCCCTTTACAGACATGCCCACTTTATGATCACATCACATGCAGTTTGGATCAAGTCATAGTCAAGTCAGCACACTGACACACTGACAGCTGTTGTTGCCTGTTGGGCTGCAGTTTGTCATGTTATGATTTCAGCATATTTTTTATGCTAAATGCAGTACCTATGAGGGTTTCTGGACAATATTTATCATTGCTTTGTGTTGCTGATTGATTTCTGATAATAAATATATACATACAGTTCCATAAAGCAGCATATACGCCCACTCCCATGTTGCTAAGAGGACAAATAGCCCTTTAAGATACATTTTGAGCAGATTAAAAAAAAATGTATGATTAATTTGCAATTAATAGTGACAAACTATGGACAATCACGTGTAATTAAATATTTTAAGCGATTGACAGCCCTAGTAAAACCTGATAACAGTCCCCAACAAATGCACGACTTCCTCCTGACTGAGTAACCTTTGCTAAAATTAACAAGACCTCAACTATATATTTGTGACTCTTTTTTGTCTTCAGTAGGAATCAATGGGATTGGGTCTGAGTGCCACAGACAGGATAGGAAAGTCACAAAGTATTAAAGTGTGATGTGTTGTATGATGTGGTATTATATATCTTTAATTTTTCCTTAATAGCCTAACCAGGGACGTCTGTGAATTAGCTACAGCTAGAAGTCCTATATTGCATTGCTGGCGTACCGCAATGGCCTGGGTTTCAATCCAACACTATAGGCAAAAAGCCCAAACATTTTTTTATCGGTTGACAGCCCTGCTTAATATATAAACTGAGAAAGGCCTTGAAAATAGTTCATCATTGCCCCTCAAAAAGGTCATAAATTGTTGTAAAAACAAACAAGTTCAAAAGTGCAGTTTGTCTGGTGCACATTCCTTTTTTAATTGCTTCTGTGAACTGGAAAAAAACTGGAATTTTGCACCACTTTGTCTCAGTCTGTAATTTTCTCTCTGAAGCTCCTTCTGTCTGTTCACCTTTTCTAGATTTGTCCATTTGCACCACTGAGCTTGTCTTTTACCAGCTTCTCTGTATGTAAGAATCTGTATGCATGTGTGTGTGCGTGTCAGATGACCTATTGAAATCATTGCTGTGCAGTGTGCCTGTTACCACGGCAACACAGGCTTCTCCGTCTCTCTCCCTCTCCCTCTCTCTCTTTCTCTCTCTGTCTCCCCTCCCCTTTCATTTCCCCTCCACGCCAGAGCGAGGTCATGTGACCGCACTGACGTCAAGCTGGAGAGGCAGGCAGGCAGAGGGGCGAGTTAGTTTGCAGGCTTTTAGCAAACCTCCTGCTCAGACTAGGAGTCTCTGGGAGTCTGTCAGCTCCGTCTCAGTCGCTCAGTCCGTCTTCACCTCCCCCCTCCGCTGTCTCTTCCCCCCTCTCACATCTTTTGTTTCTTTCTGGTGCTCTTCTTTATTCTCGTTGGTCTTCTTCTTCTTCTTCTTCTGCTGCTGCTGCTGCTGCTGCTGTTGCTGCTGCTGCTTCCACAAACTTGAGAGAGAGTGCTGGGTGATGGACTGCTGAACGGTTTGTACGTCGCTACAAAGTGAGGTAAGCTTCCTGTGTTTTCTCTTTGTGTGTGTATTGTGTTGCTTTAGCAGCTGGTGGTTGCTTCCAGAGAGGTTGTGCAAGCTGGATAAAGGAGATGAGTTTGAGTTGCATATTTGTGCAGAAGGGAAGTAGATGAATTCCCTGACAGAGAGTGAATGGGGCTCTGTGTTTGTCGGGGAAATGGTTTTGTCCCCCTTTTTAATCAGTTGGCTGAACTTTAGATGCAGACACTTAGAGTGATGTTTGAGGTTTCAAAGGAGATCCCTGATTAGGGTGTGATGTCGAAGAAGACTAGTCGCTTTCTTTCTCAGCACACAGACAGACCTGTTTTCAAACCCCCCTGCAGGAAGTGAGTGCATGATAGAAGAGAGGAGAGTGTGATCATTACGGGGGCTGAGTGTGTTATGTGTTGTGTAGTTGGAAGTGATGGGCAGCTCCACATGGCTTTTCCTCTCAAAGCGTTGCTAATGTTGGAGGCAGTAGTGTGGGCTGGAGCTGCTGGCTCTGTCTGCCAGAGAGACAGAGGCAGGGAGGGGGGGCAGAGCAGCTGCCATCTGCCCCCCTCGGAGGGGAAAGCCTCAGAGGTAGACACTGCAAAAAACGTAACTCAAGGTCAGCTGTGATATTTAGTTTTTCTAAAGAAATCAATGTGATGAGATAAGGACTTTTTTCCAAAGGTGTTTTTCAGAGACTTTCTTGGCAAGTGTCTATCTTAAGAACCCCCCCCCCCCCCCCCATTACCCTGCACACACACACCTCCCTATGTGCCTCAAACAATAGCATGCCAACCCACATTTAGCCCAAATAGGGTGGAAAGAAAGGGACATGTGCATAACAAGTGGTTTGGATCTGCCTACAATACTCTCTCTCTCTCTCTGCTTCTCTAGAACTCATCTGCCGTGAGACTTTATCCCTTCCTCTCATTCGCTCCTCAGCGGTGCCTCCCTCCTCCAACTTAATGAAGTGGAGGCGAGCCAAGAGCATGTAACAGGTCTTTGTCACCGCCTGAAGTATTCTAGTCGCAGATATTTACTGACTCCATCCAATTAAATGCTCAGATTAGGACACCAATTTGCTTTTGCTGCGCTGACTAGATTGGCTTTACGTTTGGAGGATGTTGTGACGTAATGTCTTACATGGCCTATTTGAATACAACCATTAGGTTAGATGATGGCAAATATAAGGAGTTGTTCAAGGTATATTGTTAAAACCAAAAATATGAACATATATTCAAATCAAGCACAACTATGCCACTGAATCTTATGTTTTAGCAAACTTATCAAGGAGTGTTAGGTCTTCAGTTGCAGTAGTATGCAGAAGTATGTAGGAGTATGAAGGAGAAGTTGAAAATGAATCACATTTCCTTTTGTATTGTCCAAACTATGATGACTTAAGAACTTCTATTTTAAATTAAACGTCTGTTCCAGAAAAATCCAGAAATGTTTTGGTGCTCAGGTGATGACAAAATGACATGACTAATTCTTCTACTTTTGTTTCTCAAGCTTGGAAAAAAAAGTCACGACGATTTATTTGTTTAGTATTATTTGTCATTTATGCTGCTGCTCTGATTTCTGCCTCTATCTTTTCTCTATTTTCTAAATAATGGTGTCTTGTAAGCCAGTTTGAGCTGGGCATATTATTTATGCATGACGCAATAATAATCAAAGCTAATCAAATCATGTTCAGTAGTGGAGATTTTGTGCTTATCTCTCCTAGATGGTGAATACGCCTAATTTTATGAGTGTAAATGTTTCATCTGGATATTTTTCCTTCACTGAGAATCACAGAAGTGTACTCAGACGCAGACTGAAATATTAAACATGCTCGATGTTTAAGGTGGGATATCCTATTGTGTGTGGACAGCCAATGACGTAGTCACGTGGGAAAGAATGATAGCCAGTAGAGAACCAAGTTGACTGAAAAAGGAAGAACAGCCACCGCCGTTATGGTGGCCGCTGCCTTCAAGAGCAAAATTAGCAACAGAAAGAGCTAGATAATCAATTTTATGCTCTTAATTGTTATATATAGTATCTATACAACACATTGGTTGTATAGATAATATCTATCCCCAAAAGTGAAGCCAAAACATCTCTGTTAGTTTGTGAAGTGCTCGATTTTTATGTGCAACAGAGTTTTTTATGAGCAGAACAAGCAAGTCAGTATCTCAGGCGGTCATGCTTGTTCAATTGTGGGAAGCCAAAATTGTGATTGTGATCAATATTTGATTAATTGTGCAGCCCTAACATGCAGCTTATGAAGTAAACACTGATATCAGATCAGTACTTGGTATTGGCTGGTACCCAAAGTCTCAGGTATTGCTGTTTGTGTCAGGACTGAAAAAATGAATTGGTGTATCCCTAATTACAATGTTACGGTAACCAAAATCTATGACAATATCTACTTTCATATTATGATACTGATATAACATTGATGTATTACCAAGCCCTAGTTTGTGCACACTAAAGTAGTTTTCTTTAAGTGCATGTTATCCGTGTGAAGCAGCCCCAAATGTCCTGTAAGAGTACATCATTCACAAGGGTCTTCCTGTTGTGAATTGAGCTGCACGAATACCACAAGAAGCCATTTTGAGTTGACAGACAGAAAAAGGTCTGTCTTCATGTCCAATATAATACTTAATGTTTGTGCACAAGCATACTGTTATGTAACATGAGTTATGTGTGTTATGGGCACATTGGCAGCATTTACTCTCTCTCTCACACAAACACACACACACACACACACCTCTAGCATACGGCCAGTAGCTTTATCTGACATCCTACAGTAGGATCATTCTCTTAAGGCGCATGTGTGCTGTTGAATGTTTTCCAGCAAGATTTTCAGAGACAACATCATGCAGGAGGTGGCCAAGTGTAATATAACCTAAATTAGTACAGAGTTTTCAAAATATTCTGATCTTGCAAGGTAAAAGCTTATTATTGAAACAGCTCTGGAGACTGAATTTATGAAGTGAAGGAGGTGGCAGCTGTAGATGATCACACATGGCATCTTAGCTTTTATCTTGGTGCTGTGTCGATAGGATAGCATGTTTGTTTTATGTCAAAATGTCAAAAGGCGATGTATGAATCTCCCGATATTCAGAGGATTTTTTTGTAATGCGATTTGTGAAGTGTGTGATGCCAAACCTGTGTGTGAAACTATCTTTACACTGAAGAAGAAGTTAACATGAGTTGAAAACCCAGAGGCAGAGCTACATACAAACTCACTCAGTAGTATTGGATCCAAGCACTGAACAGGTTACCAGAATCTATCAAATACTTCAAACCAACTTTTCATTTCATGCTAACTCAACACACACACTCACATTAGAACAGGGGTAATGGGATGACTGAGTGGGGCGAGATATGTTGGTTACCATGGTATTTGCTCATTTTGTTCGCTGCCTGTCATTTACACAGAACACACACCGGGCACAGGTCGAGCTTTTTATCCAGCTTTTCTCTCAGGGGATGGTTTCTCTCTGGGTCAGATGCTAAAGGTAGCGTAATTGTTTTACTGATATTGTGCATATTTTTCAACATCAAGTGCCACATTATGGCTTTTACATCCCTGTATTTCATGCTGCAGGGCTGGGATTAATACTGCAATACTGCAGGGTTGAGCTCATTAATGTCCTTATAAAATTAAAGCAACATTATGGCAGCAAACTCATTGGCTTTCTCATCCATCCGGAAAGAGGTATTGGTTAGTTTTTTGGAGCTGCAGATTTGTCAAAGACAACATAACACTTCCTGTTGAATTAGCACTTCACACTGATCAACCGCTGTAAGTCTATGGCTGTATGTGAATAGTCCAAAAAATTACATCGTAACCACTTTTGTCATGAGGTCAAGGAAATATGTGAAGGAGAGTTCATCAGACTACACTTAATCTATGGATGTAGCTTTGTTTAAATCACCTTTATTTATACTGTAATAAGAAAATGAGTACAGTGACAAACTCAGTATTGTAGAGGAAACTAGGAACCTTAGGAACCTTCCTAAAAAAAAAAAACAAGACGGTTCAGCCTATACTGGTGAAGCAAGTACAGCTTCTTGTAGCCTTAGTTAATGCTAGGGTTGGCTATCTTGCGAAAGTAGCAACAGTACACTAGATCAGCCCAGTGTTGCCGTTTTCCAATGAAAGTAAAAGAGTAGCCACGCTAGCTCCAAAAGTCCATAAATCTAGAGAGAAATCGTCAACACAGTCTGTCCCTTCAGGCCTCCCTCCAATGTCACTCCACCAAAATTATCATTATGAATGTAAACAACAAACATGGCTGTTGTTAGTACTTACAGCTGGCAAGCTAGTGTGCACAGGTAGAGTGCATGCGCAGGTAGGCCGTCCAGTCGTTTCATTTGGACGGGTTAATTACGGTGACAGCCACTGGTACTGGATTTTTTTGTTGTTTTTTTGTCACAGCTTTTAATTTAACGATTTCTGTCAGGATGCAAAGAAAAAAATAAACAAATATAACAAAAAAAAAGAGGATTACCAACTGCTTACATCTTGCTGCATTTAAAAAATGAGGCTACGTAAAGGTTAACAAGATCAACGAATAAGTAACACAGTCGGCAATGCTGCAGTTGTTTAGCACACATTATAAAATAAAGATTAAAAACTATCACTATTTTCCCCTCCAAGCCAAATGCATTCTGGGCTCAGTGCCAGTGATTATTCAGTGTGTAGGGTTGTTTTAAAAATGACATGAAGATTGGTAGTTTAGTGCGTCCGGCTTAATTATGTAACCACAACATGACCAGTTCTAGTCCTGTCAGTGACCTTTGTTGCATTTCATCTCCCTCTCTCTTCTCATTTCCTGTCTGTATTGTAGCTCTACTTTCACTATCAGATAAAGGCACAATTGCCAAAAAAAAAACGATCTTTACTGCCAAACAGCGAGGAGTGAACTGTCCTGTCACTGTAGTGAGACCAACGTCAGTACCGGCACAACCCAAGAAATCAGAATTACTGGCAAATTAAAAATATACACAATATTACAGAATGACAACAACATGCATGCATTGTCATTTGTGCTTAGTTTCGAGGCTGCCATTTTCTTGTGTTATGACCATCAGATCTATACCCATTCAGGTCTAATAGTGTGAGTTTGTGAGCATGCAGCATGTCTGTATGGTTGCAGATTGGTGAAAGTAGAGTGGCAGCTAACTGTGGATTAACTGGGAATCCAGTGTTGTATAATTGGTTTAAAATAAAAGTTGATTAAAGATAGTTTTAACATGGAAAAAGGTAACCTGACTCTCTATTCTCCTGCTACAGAGCCCATAGAGACACTTGTATTTGTATTTTAAGTATTTATGCCCACATCCGTTTAAAAACTGGAGAAATCTGTTTAATTCTGCTACATACAAGCTGAGCTCAACTGTATGAACCATGCAGGCTTCTATAACATCCTGTTTTGTACTTAAGGGAGACTCATGTAACACTGGTGGAAACTAACTTGAAGGCAGTTTATGTAACTGTTGATTTATGACCAGAGCCTGAGAGGGAGGCAGAAACAGAGAAAAAGAAAGAAAGAGTTTAAGTGAGAAAGATACTCGGAGATAAGAGAGGAGACAGACACTCGGAGAGGCAGTGAGATGTTCTTCCTGCCTGGATTCCTTGCACTCTTTTATCAGGTGTTAAATAACAGAGACTCCAAGTGGTGGAGCAAACCAGGAGATGGTATCAAGGAGCGGAGGGCTCTGTGTATGCCCATTAATATAGGGCTGTCAAAGTTAACACAATAACACATTAATTAATTTCTTTAATGTATTAACGCAGTCTATGTTTTAGTGGTGGTTGTGGGCTCAGTTTTAAAGCTAGAGTGAAGGTATGGGTATCGTATGAAACTAGAAAACCTTAAGGAATCCATTGGTACCAACCATGTCATACTAGCTTGTCGCAAAGGAGGCAAAATAATCCTCCAAAAAAACTGGCACGGCCATTTTCAGAGCGGTCCCTTGACCTCTGACCTCAAGATATGTGGATGAAAATGGGTCCTATGGGTACCAGCGAGTCTCCCCTTTACAGACATGCCCACTTTATGATAGTCACATGCAGTTTGGGGCAAGTCATAGTCAAGTCAGCACACTGACACACTGACAGCTGTTGGTCTGTTGTGCTGCAGTTTGCCATGTTATGATTTCAGCATATTTTTGTTGTGTGGTGTGTTAATTGATTTCCACTAATAAATATTTACATATATTTACATAAATGAGCACATTTGTCCACTCCCATGTTGATAAGAGTGTTAAGGTGCTATTTATTTACGATTAATCAGGATGAACTATTTTAATGAATAGACAGCCCTAATTAATATACAGTTTATTCAACAATGGCTCTGCTGCATTAGTATGTTAGTGAGTATCTTACAGTCAAATGTCAAAAGGTGTTTGTGCAGTGTAATTCCCCACGTCACTGAAGGAGCAGGTGTTGAGACACATTTGACTGAAGTGTGGAAATGTTGGTCACTGTGGTTACTGTGCTTAGACGGCTCTGACATCTTTCACTACTTTATCTCCACTCACCTTAAAGGTCAATAAGAAAAGCAACTGACACGTAAAGCACAAGCACACCTCTCGGCCGAGGTGCTGTGATGATTAGAGTTTATCGTTACTCACTGGTCATAGCGCCACTACATTAGATGGATATGTCATGCAATTTTGTCTTCCGTTGCTGTAAAGGAATACATGAATTTACCCGCCTTCAGCCCACCGAACCGTGTAATCCATCCAACAAACACTACCTGCAAACGAGATATAGGATATAACACAAATCATTGATCTTGCAGTCTCCATCTCACCCCCAATATAATTAGTTAAATCTTTTGAGAAGGTGCATGTACCACTGTGTTGCCTTTACTCCACATTTCAAACCCAATCAAGAATGAGTGTCATTGGGCGGCAGTATTGCTCAGCCCGTAAGGACTTGGGTTAGGATGGGGGGGACCCGGGTTCAAATCCCCCATGGACCAAGACCAACTGGTTGCTGGAGAGGTGCCAGTTTACCTCTTGGCACTCCAGTGCCCCTGAGCAAGGCACCAAACCCCCAACTGCTCTGGCGCTTGTCAGGAGCAGCCCCATCACTCTACATCTCTCCATTCATTATATGTACTGTGTGAACTGACTGTATAACAACAAGGAAAACTGATTTCCCCACTGTGGCTAAAAAGAAATCTTTCTTTCTTCTTTCTTTCAGTTTTCTTCAGGACTTCTCTTTCATACTTGGACACTTGAACTTCACACAATTAATTTCACTTTTATGAATGTAGAGGAAAATAAGCACTCACCCTTTGCTGATTCTCTACATTTTACTGATGTAATTTTAATGTAGAGCTGTGAAGCATTTAGAATATAATAATACAATAATAATCACATAATTGTCCATAGTTAATCGTGATCAATCACACATTTTTTTATTTGTTAAATATGTACCATAAAGGGAGATTTGTCAAATATTTAATACTCATAAAAACATGGGAGTGAGCAAATATGCTTTCTTTATGCAAATGTATGTATTTATTATTGGAAATCAATAAACAACACAAAACAGTTTTTCCTCGTCAAAATTTAGCGTGCTTAGCCTCCTTCACGACAATGTGGTAAGACATTGGTACCAATTGGATCAGTGCCAATGGATTCCTTAGGTTTTCTAGTTTTATTTGACGCCAGTATCTTCACTCTAGCTCTAAAACTGAGACTGCTACATTCTAAAAATTGCAGGGTGCATTCATGCATTAAATTAGCAGTGTTAATTTAACGTGCCATTATCGCGTTAACATTTACAGCCCGAATAAAAAGAGATTGACTTTTATAATGCCTGTGCAGCCTAAGGCATCAGTGAGTTGGGCCTGGGACTCACCAGTGATTGTTAGAAGAGGAAAAAAACAACTTTAGAAATATGGCTTTAATGCATACTTATGGAAACATGTTCATTGGGTGTGGTTTATGAAGCAGAAGCAAGGAAATGGAAATGGCATTTTGACCATTTACATTGATATAGAGCTAAGTTCATTTATTGTTAAGGCAGAAGATACTGGACATGAGAGAATTGAAATATCAGTAAATTTAAACAAGGGTTTCCCAGAGCAGCACCACAAATAGTTCCACTCTCCATCTCCTGTGAAAGCATTCATCTCTGTGACGTCCAAAGTCGAGTGAGAGCTCGCAGACAGACACATTAGTGGTGTTTTTCCGAGGGACAGCTGGTCAGCCACGCTCTCGTCATTCTCCAAAAGGCTTCTTTATGAAGGGGGTCATAGGTCATTCCTCTGAAACCCAGCCCCAATGAGGTGCTCGTGAGAGATTGCCCCCAGCTAAAGCACAACCTTGGCCTATAATCTCCCATGCATCGGTTTAGGGGAACTATGGGAAACAGATGTTTTATTTTTAGCCACAGAGAGGAATTCACACACATTGTCATGACACAAGAGACAAAAGAAGGAGTACTTTGTCACTGAGCCGTTGCTTTCTAGAGTATAGTTTTTGGTAGTACTCTGCACTGCATCAAAACTCCCCTGCTGTCGTTGCTGAGAATTTTCCATCTTTACACGAAGGAGGTTATTTGAGTCACTACACCGTATGTCACTGCTCGCAGTTTGTGAATCAAAAGAGTGAATCAAAAGATGATCATTATTAGTTTACAACAGTGTAACTGAAAGTGTGTTGTATTTACTTTTCATCTTGAATTAGTTGTGTTTGCTCACTTGTGTTTATGTTGGACATTTAAGATTAGACAAATAGGCGTACTAGCCAGTATCACTGATTTTAATACTTGTCTATGGGTATTTGGCCTTTGTTATTACTTGGCTACACATACAAAAAAGGAAACTGGATATTATAGAAAATCAGCTATGTGATGCACCTTTCATTTGCTGCTGTGTTTCTGCCGTTTGTTAGTGAGAGAGAAGGTATATTATTAATACTGCACCTCCGTATACAAGATATTTCAGTGGTTGTGGCTAATGTGTTTTGGAAATGAGAGAGCATTAACACGATTCTCAACATGTTTGAGAGGAAGCCGGACAACAACATCTGATTTCAGTGTTCGCCATTACAGTACATACAGTGAGGGCTATCCAGATATTTAGCCACAACCAGATTATGCTTGTTCAAATTTGATTTTAGATTTGTATTTTGAATCTATTCAACAAAAACAGCATGCACTTTATGATGTTTGGTGAAGGAACTGTTGCATTAGCATTTATTAAAGACTGCTTAGTGGACATTCAGGCTGAAAACAGGCAGCTCTGAGTTTAAAAGCAAAGCTGTGTCAGTGAGGCATGTTGCTTCAGATACCAGTGAATCCAGTTTGAGTGATCCATATCCACATACTCTCTCAAAATCACAGTGGTTATTTATCTTGATGTTGTAAGTATGAAACTCTCAGTGGCTACGATGCATGGTGCTAAAGAGAAAATGATCTAATCCTGGAGGAGACTAAATCCAAGTATTTATCTAATTTTATTGTATCATAACATTCCTGGTGTATTACATGGATTTGGGGGTGAGAGTTGCCTTTAGTTCTGTTTTTATTTTTTTATTTTTTTATATTAAAATAGGTTTAATATTATTATATATTATTTAAATTGTGGTTTTTAAACTATGTATTTTTGTTAATAATTTCCAATGCACATCTCAGTAAAATGTAAAAAAAAAAAAAAAAAAAAGTTTGAAGACTTGTTAAAACGCTGCTCATTGATTTTTAATACTTTGAGGAAGAACTTTACAGCTTGGAAAGATTAACACAGAGATAATCATTTTATCCTCAGTCTGAACACATTTTTTATTATGATAATTTTCTGGGGGCCTTTTTTGCCTTTATTAGATAGAGAGGATCGACTGGAGAGGGGGCGTCAAGCAGCAAAGAGCCACATGTTGGATCTGAACCCGGGCTGCTGCTGTGAGGACTAAACCTTGGTACATAGGGCTGTCAGTTCTACCAGGTGAGCTACCTGGTAGCTACACTTCCGCCTTAACAATTTTGAGATACACAGTAGAGAATGAGCCTTGCCTACGTATATTGCCAGCGCAGTGTGCATTACAAGATGACGTTGCATTGTGTTGCAGCAAAGGTTCAGCCAGTTATGGTTTTTGTTTTTCAGAAATCCCCTGCATGTTGATGGCCTTAGTCACAATTATTGATCTGATTTAAAAAGCTGCTTTGCATTAACCATTTCTTCAAGACTAAATTTAGTATATGTCCTCACTGGGCATTGATGTGTCTCATGCTTATCAAATGTCTGGATGTAGACCATGAAGATTTTATGAAGGAAAATTTGGTGCTGGACACGTACTCTCATTACAGATTAGTGCTTTAATAATTCAATAATTCACTCCTCCTAATTGAGTTTCAAATTGAATCTTTTTTGGGAAGTACTACAGGAAAATTAATATTTCAGGGAAAATAGCATGCACTGGCATTAAGCAGAGTTTTTGGTTCAGTAAAGAGAAGACATGGAAAATTATTAAATGTGTTTTATAAGAATTTTTATTGAATACCAATGGAAAAAAAAATGATTAAAAACGTAATTTTTTTTCTACCTTTCACATGGAGCTCAGAAGCAGCTCTCCATCCATAAGGGATATCTTGAATTTTTCACAATATAGCATGTGAATTATTTCCCAAAGGGAGTGTTTGAAATGACAGTGTGGCTGCTTGGAGGTGATGGATCTCAGATACATGACTGCGTAGCGTTCCTCAGTGCCTGCAGTGATCAGTCGGGGCGTATGTCTTACTGGAGTATGTGAGGCGAAAGGAGTCACTGAATTGTCACTTTCAAATCATTTGGATGCAATATCTGTTTGGAAATTGCTTTGTGAAGCTGTGCATTTATTGCGAGCTGTCTGAAATGAAGATACTACTGTGGAGAGGATATTGGAGAGGAGGAGATATTGTATGGTCATGTGTTGGTGGCAGCTGTTCACAACACAGATAGAGATACTGTAAGCCCACACAGATTAGTGCTTCACTGCTTCTGAATATCTTTTGCACACATGTGACAAATGCGTTAGGACTTTCCTTCACTGTTTATACAAGGCTCTCATACTCTGTGATTAGTTATCTACACAGTAACTGAGACTTCCTCTTGAGGCTTATAGTCACTCTACAATGTG
The DNA here is from genome assembly GCA_947000775.1 of Pterois miles. NCBI lineage: Eukaryota > Metazoa > Chordata > Actinopteri > Perciformes > Scorpaenidae > Pterois > Pterois miles. Next base: position 2,674,975 of record CAMQGK010000568.1, on the reverse strand, counting down.
TATTAACTCTGACTTTGTATAAAAGAAGAGTGTGACTGATAAAAGCATTATTATAAGGATCCAATCCTTTAAAACCATTATATAGTTATAATTGCAAATATTATTTAGAAACCATTTATTACTGGAATAACCTGATGGGATGTTAATCCAACCAAAATGCCAGACATCCTGCAAATCCAATTTTGCTATGATGTTGTCATGATCATTAATTTGCACTTTAGCATTGCCCACAATGTGACATTAAAGTGTCTCCTGGATGCATTGTTAGCGAGTTTACTGCATCCCAAACACATTTCCAATCATCCCTGGACGATCTTAGTCTCGAGCCCTAACAATACATACTACAGTATCTACAGTACCACAGTACTGTAGTAAACCAAGTACGTCACATATTCAGAATTTTGACATTGACTTGGTACAAGTATCCGTTCTTGTGATATACAGTACACTGACGATAGTCAATCCATATGATTTTAGATTCAGCTCCTAAGTAAAAAATATACCAGAAAAACATGTTCCTTTTAAAACTTGTACAATCAAGATTTTTTTTTTTAGCCGCAGCAGGCAAGATTGGAGCAAATAGGATTAAAAAAAAGGTTTTTTTTTTTTTTTTTTTTTAAATAGTCGCTATATCCTGGCATTAGTGCATGAGACAGGTAATCTGAAAAAAAATATGTGCCTCTGTGTTCTCCAGTGTTCCTAAAGGCATCTGCAAGATTTCAAAGACCGGAGGAAAACAGGCAGTTACAGCTGATCTGGAGTCTCTGAGCTGCTGTCAATCACTCGCTAACTCCGACCAAACAGTCAAACTAGGCAGCGCTGATCAAATATGAATCAATATTCCGTTACTGTAATGACTATTTCTCGCCTCAAATGTTTTCAGAAACACCTTGTAGGTACTGTTTAGCTGTAAAATGAGTTTGTGACCCAGCACCCATGTTGAGACCTGCTGAGGAAATACCAAGCACCGCCCACCAGTCAAAGCACACCCAATAGGAACGCTCTCTCTCTGCAATGACCTGTGATTGGTCTCCCATCACAGACTAGATTTTTTTTAAAGCCTGTAAACAGAGCCATGAGAAAGTACAGGAGTCTCCCAGAACACTTTAATTACAATATGCTGAAAGGTTTCTTTCACACAATAATGCCAAAAATATGCTGTTTACTGCAGGTTTAACGCTCCAGAACATTTTCACTGTTGGGTTCGTTTTGACCTCTGGCCTCCACTGTGATGTAACTTCCACTCTGTTTGTTATTTTCTGTGATGTTACATCCTGTTTCTATATATTTCTTTGACCACAGGAAGCAGAGAACGCTTTGTTGCATCCCCCTCGGGGCATTCAATCAGAATCATCTCCAGACTCAAGCTCTGCCCGAGTCAAATTTTGTCTTTCCCTCTCTTTTTTTCACACTGTCTCTCATAATACATTCACCGTTAGACATGATAGACCTTGCCCTTATTCTGTAACAACCATGCATTCTCCAGCTGCTCTTATAGTTGCTCTGCAAACATTTTTTTATCAGTTATGGTTCAGCTTTGGCACATTTTACAGCCATCCCACTTCTTCTTTCACAGTGCTGATGAGGATTTGTATGCAGCAGGTGTGATTGAGTGGGAGGCTGTTCTTTTTTGTCATCAGTTTTATGGAAAATTCACTTTGAACAAACTTAAAATCATGGACAGGAAACATTTTCGTGTTAGGGTAACGTCCAGTTGAATCAGCTGTCATTCTCATCTCCGTGGTCAAAAGGGCCAACATGTATTAAAGTAGATATTTTTCAAAGTCCCTAGAAGTGTATGATTCAACTTTTTCCCATGGTCTAGTGTTAAAAAAAAAGTTAAGAAAAATTGTAATAAATCCAATCGCAATACTTAAATGGCAATATTTCAAAATCGCAATACATATCGAATCGTCACCCAAGTATTGTGATAGTATCAAATCAGGAGATGGGTGAATCGTCCCAGCCCTCAGCTCGGCTCACCCAACTTAGCAGAGAAGCTTAATCCACTGGATCTTTACACATTTATAGATCTAATACTTGCATGCAAGCTAGAATAAACAGTAAAGATGTTATATAATCCATATTTAATACCACTAACATGGATACTAACACATAGTTGTACAGCCACAGTGACAGATCTCTGCACTGTGGCTACATAGATGAAATAACAGAACATTAAGTTGATTATGAAAGTGACTTGAGGAAGTGTGTCATCTTGTGCTGCTTATCGGTTCACTCTTTTTCTCCTGAATCAATAGGCACAATGTGTGGTTTCCTCCTCCTTCTGCTATCAGGTCTGTTACCATAGCAACCTAATGAAGGCTAAGGAGGCCATTTAAAAGTATAAGGGCTGAAAACATAGACTGTGGGCAGCATCAAGCTAGCCAGCTAGCCAACCCCAATCAATTCGACAAGACTTCAAATGCTGTTTGTCTGCTGTGTCAGGTCTCAGGTTGGTTTGACTGGAAGAGCTTGCACAAGCATGGTCAGCTTTGCTACAAAAGAAAAGGGGAATCAATGGGAGTCGGAGCTTACAAAAGTTGGCTGTAGTCCAAGTAGTACAAATTCATCTGCCCCCTTCTTGGGTCACTGTGTATCTAGCTACTGCCTGGCCGTCTGCCAGTGCCTGTCTCTGTGTTTTCCCACCTCGCCTCCCAGTGCAAGAGCATTGTCAGGAAGTTTGAGGGGAGAGGTTTCTCCTTTTGGACGCCTCTTTGGAACCAATACACATTACAGACTGTTTTTAACTTAACAGTTTGATGAGTAAAAAACCCTTGTGTTTCAGTCAGAATGCAAAGCATAAAATATGTACATTGAGGGTTAAAGCTTCAACAGGCAAAAAGTGTTTGGGCAAAAATGTCCATAATAACCTTTCAGAATATTGTAATTCAAGTGTTCTGGGAGAAAACTACGACTTCTACACCTCCTCATGGCTCTGTTTTCAGACTTTCAGAATAATCTACCCCATGAAGGGACCAATCACAGGTCATTTCAGAGAGAGAGAGCATTCCTATTGGCTGTGCTCCAGCTAGTTGGCGGTGCTTGATATTTCCTCAAGTGGTCTCAACATGGCTGCCAGGTCACAGACTTTCTCATTTTACAGCTAAACAGTAACTACAAGATGTTTCTGACGACATATGAGGGGAGAATTACAGTCATTACAGTAACAGAACATTGATTCATATTTGATCAGCGCTGCCTAGTTTGGCCGTTTGATCAGAGTTCATAAGTGACTGACAGCTGCTCAGAGACAACAGTCTCCAACTCAGCTCTGATTGGTTGTTTTCCTCCAGTCTGTGAAATCTTGCAGATGCCATTATGAGCACAGAGGAGCATCACTTTTTTCAGATTACCTGTCAGGATATAGTGGCCATTTTATAAAAATAAATTGTTTAATTCATATTTGCTCCATTTCTACCCACTGGTGCTTGAGTGATGAATTATTATTATTAAATGGCTTGAATTGTTTTAGGGTTTTCCTGCTGGGACAGGAAAAGAGTGAACAGAGTTGTGTCTCTTAGGGCCAGTAGGATGCAGGCATTTTCTTTCTTATTGTAATTTCTATTTTGTGTGTGTGTGTTTGTGTGTGTGCGTGTGTGCGTGTGTGTGTGTGTCTTTGTCTTTGTCCTGCTCTGTCTCACCTCCCCACTCCCATTGTTCTGGAGACTCAAGCTGTTGCCTTGCACTAAGAAAAACCAAATGTACAGATGTTTGTTACCAACACACACACACACACACACACACACTCACTCCCCCTTCTCATGTCTTTATGGGTGCACATCACAGTCCCTTTGTGTGGTTAGCACTTTATTATTCAGGGGTTCATCCCAAACCGCTGTGGTTTTCCATTGCAAATTTAGCATCACCATTTGTGTTTCCATTAGGAGCTATTGGCAGTGAGTAGAGAGATGAACGACAACATGTTGATGCTAAAGCGTAACTAGAGAAAACAAAGGCGCACAAAATTATAATTAGCACTCTGTTATGCAAAGTTCTCCGGGAAGTAAAAGGGAGATCTCCAAAGTGAACTGCTCTATTTATATTCACTTGAACTTAACTTAATGCAATTTAGTTTGCCATCGATTTGTACACTTATTTACTTCTTTTTTATATAATAATAATAATAATGCATGCATGCAAATTCATTTTAACACCACTAATTTCTTTAATGCATTAATGTAACTTGTGATTTTTAGGTTGTAGTGGGCTGAATTTTGAAGTGGAGTGAAGATGCTGGGATCATATGAAACTAGAAAACCTAAAGAATGATACCAACCATGTCATACTAGCTTGTCGAAGAGGATATTAAAAAACGCTCCAAAACTGAGCTTAATTTTAGTGAGGAAAAATTGGCGTGGCCATTTTCAAATGGGTCCCTTGACCTCTGACCTTTTAGATATGTGAACGAGTCTCCCCTTTACAGACATGCCCACTTTATGATAATCCCAGTTAGTCTGGATCAAGTCATAGTCAAGTCAGCACACTGACACACTGACAGCTGTTGTTGTCTGTTGGGCTGCAGTTTGCCATGTTATGATTGCAGCATATTTTTATGCTAAATGCAGTACCTGTGAGGGTTTCTGGACAATATTTATCATTGCTTTGTGTTGTTAATTGATTTCCAATAATAAATATAGACATGCATTTGCATAAAGCAGCATATTTGCCCACTCCTTGTTGATAAGAGTATTAAATACTTGACAAATCTCCATTTACAGTACAGTTTGAACAGATAAACAAAATCTGTGATTACTTTGCAATAAATCACAATTAACTATGGACAATCATGGGATTAATCACAATTATGTATTTTAATCAATTGACAGTCTTAATTATTATTTATTGATTTATGTTTTATTTGGTTTAGACTATATAAAGTGAAAACAGCTATCCGATGCAATGCATCAAAGTATTGTCAATGATAATTTGCAACACTCTAGAAGGGCTTTTATGAAACTATTTGAGTAGGACAGTGAGGTAAAACTGGATACAGCAAGATAATATAAAGCACACATTAAAAGCATTACATTTAAAAGTTAGACTTGAGTAATTTTGATTTGTTGCTGAATTAGCTGGGATTTTGAAGTGATTTGCAGTATATTGCAATATATGAGTAAATGATTGATAAGTGGGCTCTGATGCAGCTATGTTTCAATAACGAGGCTGGATCTTCAGAGAATTTACTGCACAGAGATGGATTGTTCAGAGGAGAGCATTGGTCAACTCAGAAAGTCAGATTTTTCAAATGAATCTGTGCTAGTTTCATGTTAGTTTACAGTTTATTCCACATGATGGATGCAGATCTATTTATTATGCTAATTGTACATATATCCATATAACTTTCATTCATCAGTAACTGTAAGGAAGCTTCACGTCTCAGCTGTCTGTAAAAGAAGTTTGAACACATCTTATGACATATTTGGTCTAAAAATGCAGAGTTCAAGGATTCAGACCCTGAATTTGGTGACAGCTATTGTTTGTTTACCAGTGAACTGGATTGTTAACACTTCAACTCCAACAGCTCAGGCATCCATACAGTCTTTTTACTGGTCTTCTCCATCTGAGCCCTTAAGCCCTTTTCACCCTCTGCAACAGCTGCTGTTATAGGTTTAGGAAAGTGGGGCAGTCAGGGCTAAAGGGGCATTATAAGAGTAGTTTGGCTCATTGTGTTCTTGTGGTTTTTGTTTTTTAAATCGGTAATCTTTTGTTGCAGTTTATTTTAGGAGGGCTTGTGTTCTAGAGCATCCGTCCTTGTGAAAGACAGCAGATTGGTAATTTTGGCTGAACAAATGTTGCGGTCACCTTTGGGGTGATCTGGGATTATGACGTCCCCAATTTAGGGAATTTCTGTTGCGTGTTGTACCCATTTCTTTGTTTTTTTCCTGTCATCTCTGCTGTCAAAACTAATAAAGTTATGAAATTCCCCCAAATAGATGTAACATTGAAAAAGCTCCTCTCTTTAATACAGCCATCGCATCCAGATGTGACATATGTTGGGTGTAAGGGCCTTCCTTTTGTTTTTCACTTGAACATAAAAGTATTGTCTACCACCTCTTTTATTCAGTATGTCATCTGTCTGAATAGTTATGACACCTTAGTCTGATTACTTTAAACAAGACAGTCAAGATTGAGAATAACTTCAGTAGTTGCCAGAAGAGCAAATTTCTCTCCCTATTTTGTACTTTAGACTGAGCAGGTACTCACCTGTACACAGTACCGATACTTCTACATTTTACTCCTTGGTGTACCGTGACTTTTTTTACGTACTGGCACATCTCAAAACCTTTCAGTGCTCTTTTCTGCCCTCTTCATATCATGTTCTAATCATACAGCACAGCCAATACTCGTTTAGAGTTTTTGGAGTTATCTGTAGTCATAATAATGGTCCAAAATCATGTTTAATTTAATCATGTTTTAATTTGGTTATTAGGTTTCAGAAATCTTCAAATTTGAGGGGAGGGTGCCCAAACCTAATATATCCTAGTCAGTAGACTGGACTTGCATTATACAGCGCTTTTCTAGTCTTCAGACCACTCAAAGCACTTTACACTACATGTCAGCATTCACCCACACATTCATACACTGACGGCAGAGGCTGCCATCTAATTTAAATACTCATTCACACGCCGACGGCTATGCTTTCGCGAGCAATTTGAGGTTAAGTTTCTTGCTCAAGGACACATCGACATGTGAGCGGAGCAGCCAGGGGTCAAACTTCCCAGCTTCCGATTGGTGGAGGACCTGCTCTGAGCCACAGCTGCCTCAATCCTGGTATCCTTTATTCACTGTAGAGATTCAGAATGCGCCTCTGTATAATATGTATGCTGACTTGAACACTGAAAACCTGAATGAATAGCTCACACACCTCAGCTCTGCATGCACACCCGCCTGTCTGCCTGGCTGCTGTTGATTCCAGGCTATAGGCATCTTGTCATATATTGTAGAGCAATGCTATTGGCTACAAAAAACACAAGAACCGCTTAACCCTATAATCTTGTAGCTGGATTATTATTGTGTTGCAGGCCAATAATAATAATAATGTAGCAATAATATAAATAACAACTGATTATGGCTGACACAGTAAAACACATTTAAAGAAATAATGACTAAATAAATAGGATTGCTGACACCGACTGAGACCCACACCAACATGTGAATAAGGAGAGCACTGGCACTTTTCAGGGGTCCGGTTTAGTTGTGGTTAATATTCTAATGATTATAATTTACTGTATGGCTGTAAAAAGACTAGTCTGGAGGAGCTGCTTGAAATGAAGGACACACATAGAGTAGACTGCTGTAATGTGCAGTATATCTGATTTATTGTCATTATTTGACACAGAGGCTCAGGCTCAGGGGTAAAGCAGGTCGCCCACCAATCGGAAGGTCTGTGGTTGGATCCCTGGCTGCTCCGGTCACATGTTGACGTGTCCTTGAGCAAGACACTTAACCCCAAGTTGCTCCCGATCCTGATCCTGATGGGCAAAGTTGGCACCTTGCATGACAGCCTCTGCCATCAGTGTATGAATGTGTGTGCGAACGGGCGAATGCTGACATGAAGCGTAAAGCGCTTTGCGTGGTCAGAAGACTTAGAAATGCAAGTCCATTTACCAAATGATTTTTTAATACTTCCATATAACAGTCGTCTACTTGCTTCTGTGTGTCTGACTGTGAGTAGTCTGTGTGTACTCGTGGGTATGTGTATGCGGCGCACTCAGCCAGAAAGCTCATCAATGGCTGTGAGATTTTGCCGAATGTTACTATGGTAACTGCAGTGAAATGAGTTGTTCATGTGTAGGATGAAATCAAACAGAGGATGAAGAGTATGGAAATAAGGTACAGGCAAGGTGGAGGAGAAAGACGAGGAGTTTATGAATGGGATAGTAGAGGGATGGAAAGATTCGTCGACCATGATGGATGAAGGGCAGCTGAAGAGTTTGAAGATGGGAAATGTGTTGGAGAGAATGAAAAAGCAGTTTCTGTTTGCTTCAGACTCCTTTCCTCTCTATAATCATATGAGAGCCATCTCATACGTGTATTCATGCATCATTTACATCTTCACAGCCTTTCATCGTGGAGAGCCTTTTTGTTTTACATGGAAATTGTTTTGTCCAAAGAGGAAGCAATCAGAAAATATCAGTAGCGTTCTGCCCAGGCTCTATTTGAATCTGAATCACCGCAACGCTTCTGTCCACACGCTCAATTTGATTGATTATCGGTATCCGAATGGTTTTGCAGCTGGTTTCAAGAGAGGAAATGTTAGTGGATGAGAGACAGGGACAGTGGAAGCTTGCTTTGAATTAACCACTTTGTAGGAAATGTCTTCCAATCACACTGCACAGCCAAGTTGTTCTTACCTTTTGTCAACTAGAGATGATATGGAACGATAAACTGGTGTGGGATTATGAACGTGAACTCACACAAATGAGTAAATTCTAGGGATTTCAATTGATTAGAATATTTAATCGCTATGAATCGCATGATCCATCACTAATAAAACAAACAGAAATTAAGTAGTCTCTCATCATATCTTCTTTTCAAATCTATTATTGTAGAAGTAACATGGAAATATTTGCATAGACCAAATATGTTTAATCTATCGCCGCAGTTTTTATATTTCACGTTATTCAAGACTGTTTTATTTCATGACACTTTTCATCACAACATCTTTGTTAATCAAGACAAACAGGGCAGAGCCAGTTATGTGATTGGCTGTTACTTCAGGCTGAATTAGAAAAATGGTTGATGAATTAGCTGTCAGTGAGGAAAATGGTGATGTGAAAGAAAAAGGGTTTTCCAAAAAGTTTTTTATTTGAAGTATTTGAAAATAAAAATAATGCCAAAGTAGCCTTGTTGCTGCGGCCCTGGATTTGAATCCTCCCTGGAGCCCTTTGCTGCAGTTCATCCCCTCAGAATATTTATTTATTTATTTGAATAAATAAATAAAATTTTTGATTAGATTTGGTTTACTGTAAATAAAACAGGATGAAATAATAATGAATAATTCATGATTAAATAGAGCTGTCAATTGATCTAAATATTTAATTGCAGTTAATCACATGATGGTCCATAGTTAATCACAATTATCGCAACATTATTGCACATTTTCTATCTGTTCAAAGTGTACCATAAAGGGAGATTTGTCAAATATTTAATACTCTTACCAACGTGGGAGTGGACAAATATGCTCCTTTATGCAAATGCATGTATATATTTATTATTGGGAATTAATTAACAACAAAACAATGACAGATATTGTCCAGAAACCCTCACAGGTACTACATTAAGCATAAAAATATGCTCAAATCATAACATAGCAAACTGAAGCCCAACAGGACTTGATCCAAACTGCATGTGATTATCATAAAGTGGGCATGTCTGTAAAAGGGAGACCCATAGAATCCATTTTCATTCACATATCTTCATTATTTTAATATCAGCTGCTGTTAATCTCAAATATACGGTACAGCAGTTCATACACAAGCTCTTGTTTTCTGTTCAACATACAGACAAACATCACTCTGTCCATATTTCTGCCTTCCTCTGACTACATTTATCTCCTCACCATCTATCTCCGACATGAAGCAAAACAAATTTGATTTAAATCTGCAATTACAAACCAAAAACTAATTAGAAAATGTTATCTTGAAATCGTTTTCTCATTCCAAAGATCTAATCGAACTGATTCTCACAGGAATAGAGGTACAAGAAGAAGAAGAAGAAGAAGAAGAAGAAGATATTCCTTTATTAGTCCCGCTAGGGGAAATTCAATTTTTTCACTCTGTTAACTTATACACACACATGCACAAACAGGTCCATATACATGCAACAATTGGAGAGATGTCAGAGTGAGGGGGCTGCTCCTGACAAGCGCCCCGAGCGGTTGGGGGTTTGGTGCCTTGCTCAGGGGCACCTCGGCAGTGCCCAAGAGGTAAACTGGCACCTCTCCAGCTACCAGTTCACACTCAGTTTTTGGCCCACTCCCTACAGACTGAGCTACTGCCGCCCACAGTAGCCACAAGCACACACATATATTCAGACAAGTAGCTTAAAAAAAAAAATAAATCCATGTCATCACACAAGTGGATTCCCAGCAGCATCCTCAGTTGGCTGAGCATGTCATCAGGAGCAGCAGAGTCCACCGCTGTATTTGTGTATATGCAAACTGTGTATGGACTGGAAATGGAGTGTATCACACCAGGTGACAAAGCACAGTGGGTCAGTAATTAAGGCTTTGTGTGTGTGTGTGTGTGTGTGTGTGTGTGTGTGTGTGTGTGTGTGTGTGTGTGTGTGTGTGTGTGTGTGTCTGTGTGTCTGTGTGTGTGTGTGTGTGTGTGTGTGTGTGTGTGTGTGTGTGTGTGTGTGTGTGTGTGTGTGTGTGTGTGTGTGTGTGTGTGTGTGTGTTATAGCAGTGGACAGGGTCATGGCTATGGATTCCATTAGTGAGGAGCCTGGTGACAGATTGAAGTGTCCTCATTCAGAGGGTCAGTTGCTGTAGCAGCACTTTAAACAGTAGTCAGCCCTGTAATTGGCGTGAAGTCTGAGTTTTTTAAACTTTCTCAACCAAACCCTCAGTTATGCAATTTCACCTGCCGTTAAGGACAAAGGACAACTTGTGCCCAAAATAAACCCACTGAAAGGTCTGTGATAGGGTGGCCAGGTGTCCCACTTTACAACGGACTGCACAGCATTATTACTACTTGTCCCACGTCCCGCTTATTGAGACGATGTCCCATATTTTCATCGGCTCTAGTTTTCAAACGTCAAACCAGTACTGGCATAGGCATCTGGCTTTTATCCAACGGCTGTGAGGACAGAAGGGACGGCTGTTTGCTGTCAAATTGAGCACACATGGGTCAACTACAGGTTGACATTTCACCGTCTTTGCTTCGCTACGCCCAGCGGAGAAAGTTGAGTCAGCGCGAAGTCACAAGCTGCAGATTTAGGCTGAATATGATGGAAACCACTACAAAGAAAAGGACCAGCTACAACAACGACTGTGAAACTCCTTATAAGTATTTCTAATCTGGCGGAGGATGATTCTCTCTTCTCTCAAAAAGAGATGTTTCGATCTATGGATGCAGTCAAAGCACAATCACAGAGATGTTACAAGATAAGGGGCAGAATAGAAATGTTTATTATTGAAGTTAGATAGACGTTACATCAAAATTATAGACTACATTTCAGCCTTGGTAATGTGTCCCACATTGTCCCACACAAACATACTCTGGTTTGTTGAGTTCTGATCAGTCTGTGAATTGATTCATTCATTTTAAAAGCTTGGTACATAAAATCTTTGATGCTCTCTCATTTATCATTTATCATTCATGTCTTCTTGCACCTCTTTGTTTGCCTGCTTGTTTTTTGTGCATTTTGTGAAAAAGACTAAAAGGAAAGTGGAGAAACAGGATACACTCAGGATATAAACATGGATAAAACCTCCTAAAAGTAGCGACTAATTAAATCTGTCTGAGTAGCAGAGTACAACTCATTATTTCCGATTCTGGACAAGCTTCACATCCACATTTGGTTTTGCAGTTTGTTTGTGTTTTTTAGCCAACAGCTGTTAGATGGATTACCAGGAAAGTTTGTACAGACATGGATGTTCTCCAGATAATAGGACTGGTCACGATTATTCTGATCGGTATTGTGATCACAATGACTTTTCGGGACAAAATAGTTTTATTGCACTTTCACATTTAAATAAACCAACTTTTCACTTTCAGGCTTTCATGTCCATGTTGTGCTACATTCCTGCCAATACACAGTTGTCTGTATCATAATAAGACCGATCTATATTCTCAATGCACCTCCTTGAAGAAATACAGAATTATCTCAAAACTTTTCACCCAAAATGAAATCAGCAGAGCTCTGCTTTTACTTTCACATTGTGCTACATTCCTGTTAATTTACACATATTTGCATCAAAATAAGGTTCATCTTCACCTGAATCAATTGCATTTTCATTTCACCCGTAAAACAAGACAGTATATTGCTATATTACTCTTCTACTCTGGGTTACAACCACAACATTCAACAACGTTTTTCACAGGAGGCTGCTACAGGGTGATAACCTCCTCCTCAAAAATGAAGCTAAAATATCTGGATCGCCTCATGGTGGCTCGCTGTTAGTTAGTTAGTTAGCATGAGTTTTCTCCAGGTTCTCCGGCTTCCACCCACAGTCCAAAGACATGCAGGTTAGGTTAACTGATGACTCTGAATTGCTCGTAGGTGTGAATGTCATGGTTGGTAGGATGAATGGTTGTCTGTCTTTATGTGCCCTGCGATGAACTGGCGACCTGTCCAGGGTGCACCCCGCCTTCACCCAACCAGCTAGGATCAGCTCCAGCTCCCCCATAGGAAGCATCTTGCCAAGTTTAATACAGTATTATTATCTGGGTTAACTTCAATCAAGGCCTTGAGAGACTCTGTTTTCCACTCTGGATTCCCACCTCCAGGTTATCTTGTTTTTATTGATAAAAGTGCAGCTCTTTAAATGTTGTCATCTACTTCTGTGTTATCTCCCCTTCCCACATTTTTCAATATGCTAGTGCAGTTTTTTGCTGTGCTCAGTGTGGCTGCGCAAACTAAGGTCTATGATGGTGTCAAAGTGAATTCCCCATACAAAAATCATTCTTCCATTAGTTTGTGTGTAACTCAAGTGATTGCGCCCCTTGATTATGATCCCACCTAGACATCAGAGTCGGCTTCATCATCATGTTTACCGAAGAGAGGCAGACGCTGTTCTGTAGCATTAACCGCCTGGCCAGTTATTTTACAGTCTCTCGCTTTTCCAGAGAGAAGATAATTCAACACTCTGATAGCTTATCACTTCTCAAATATTATATACTTACATTGTGGAGTTTCAGCTTAGTGGTAGCCTTGGTTGAACCTTTAGTGCAGGAGGTCTGTTTTTTTTTTTTTTTTTTTTTTAGTATCTGCTGTGAAAGTCAGAGTTCTCACTCTCATTTCTCTCTATGAGATGGCAGTCGTCAACTAGACATTGTAGATGACCTGCTCCCAAGGATGTGAAAAAGAAACTTTCAGCAGTCGTTGTCGTTTCCTCTATATGGTTTCCTACAGTGCTGCTGTATTCAAGGACCTTGCTGGGTGGTTTTGAGTACACAAATGACTCATTTCCTGAGACTTTTCAGATTGAAGGCCGTATCAAGGCTAACAGGGCATTGCACAGTGCTGAATACATACTGGACTTAAATACAGAGAAGATAAAGTATGTGAGGGAATTACTGCATGTGCTGCATTTCAAATATGTTTGGTTGTTTCCTCATTGTTGGATTAAAGGTTTAAAGCCCCCCTCCAGACAGTTATGCTTCTTCTTTTGTGGTTATCATTCTCTCTCTACATGAGGGTGTGGTTAATAGACATAAGTTGTGTCAACCAGATTGCATTGTTTTTCAACCCTGTTTAGAATAATTTACTGTTCATCAGACCACAAATGAGACAAGAATTAGCGCAACACATCGACTCTGTCTCACTCGCTCTCTTCTTCACCGTCTCCTCTTTGCGAGGCGGCCATCTGGCTGCTGCCGCACCGAGGAGCTACACCACTGCAGACCGGCCACAGCGCCCCGGAGGCCGGATAGACATGTTGCAGAGGTCTGCCATTTAAAATGCAGTTTTGAAGGTTCACCGTCCACCAGCAACGGCGGCTCTCGCCTCAGCTCCAGCACCGACACCGCACCGGGCTGCACTGAGATTTGTTGACCATTAGCTAAACCTCCAAAATGGCATCAGCTGCTCTGCGTTAATTTATCTCCAGGAGGAGGAGACAGTAAAGAAGAGAGTTAATAAGAGAGACAGTCAGTGTGTTGTCCTAATTTTGCCAGTGGGATTTTGTGTCATCTACTGCGTTTATTTCACCCTTTCACTGCACAAACAAATGCCATTTTGAAAATAAACACACTAAATTAAGGTGGAGGAAGATAAAATATAATAAAAAAAATCCTCTGTTAGCTGATGTAACAAGTTGGGCTAGCTAACTACAGCTATCTAGATAACTAACTACTAAGACAAACAAACAGATAAACAGATTTATTGGTTAGCTGCTGCTCAAACTCCATCATGAGTGCCCCTGCAGCTTGGAGGATGACCTTTGACCTGCAGTTTCTACTATAGTCATATGTCATTTTCACATTCTTCTAAGTTATTTGTCAAAAAAAAAAATGTAAACGATGTGGCTTATCAACTTAGACAGAAAATAACTCATAAATATGAAATATCATAGAAATGACAAATACACTGGAAGTGGGATTTAACCTACATACTAAAATATGAGTATGTATATACTCACATACTCAGAAAGAACATGGTTACTGTATTGAGAGGATAATCTCACTGAGACCAGGAGCAGCCTCTTCCTGTTTGTGTCACCAAAAGGGCAGATATAAACCAGACACTAAGATCTCTCTATTTCCCCATTCCCATCTGTCTGTCCATGTATCTGTGGAGGAGACCCAAAGTGGCCAATGTTTAAATAAGTACATAAGACATTATGACATAAATAATCATGTAGATAAATATAAAAATATAGTATAGTATAAAAAATAAAATGTGTTTATGAATTACACTTTAACATTTTGAAAGCACCCAGTATAATTGTAATTATAGGACTTTAACACCACAAATTTATTAAAGGCATTAACACAACTTGCAGATCTTTGGGTTAGAATGGGCTCAGTTTTAAAGGTAGAGTGACGACACTAGCATCATATGAAACTACAAAACCTAAGTAATCCATTGTTACCAGCCATCTCATATAAGCTTGTCAGGAGGATAAGTGCTCCCGCTAAATTCAATACCTGTGAGGGTTTCTGAACAATATCTGTCATTATTTTATGTTGTTAATTGATTTCCAATAATAAATATATACATACATTTGCATAAAGTAGCATATGTGTCCGCTGTCATGTTGATAAGAGTGTTAAATACTTGACATATCTCCTTTTAAAGTACATTTTGAACAGATAAAAAAATGTGTGATTAATTGCGATTAACTTTGGACAATCGTGATTAAATATTTTAATCAATAACCCTATTTAATTATGAATTATTTATTATTAGTTCATCCTGTTCTATTTACAGTAAACCAATTGTATTGGGTCATTTTTATTTCATTCAGCAGTTGTTTCAAACTTTTTCGAAAGCCTTTTTTTATTTCTCATTACCATTTTTCTAATCGCTAATTCAGCCTGAAGTAACAGCCAGTCACATAACTGGCTCTGCCCTGTTTGTCTCAGTTAACGCTGTGATGAAAAGTGTTTTTTTGAAATAAAACAGTCATTGGGGAATAGTTGGGCTTCATGAAATAAAAAACAGTGGGGATCGAACACGTAACGTTTGTTCATTGAGGTGTTTTATTACCTGAACACTAAAATCAGCTGCGAACGAGGATTATAAAGCTTTATCCTGTTCATAAAGATCTACATGACAAACACAGATACGACAGTTCCGGGAAGAGAATTAAGAAATTGTTCCTCAAGATTATGAACCTGAATGGTGTTTGGCTTAAATATCATTTGGCTGCACCACCTTTTCCTTCCAGCACAGCTAAAGTGAGTTTAGTGTGTGTGGAGAGATTTATAGACTAATTAAACCCATGTTGGGCATATGGTGTTGTGTGTACTCCGAGTACACAGTGCTGTTTTCCATGGAAAGTTCCAGTGTTAAAAACAAAGGAGTGATTTTAGTCCTGATAAACGTAAAGTCTGAAAAGAAGGGTTGCTTACATTACAGCAGCAGCAGCTATTTAACTGATGCACACATGGGATTCCTGCATCATTCAGTGGAACCAATTACTGAGCTCCTCTTTCACAGTAAAGTATAATCCAATTAGCATATTATAGCACAAAACATGATTTTCAAAGGAATGACCGGTAATGAATTATAACCACAGAGAAAATGAAATGAAATTCCCTCTTTCCTTTCTTGATAATATAGTTGTAACGTTTATGGCAGGGAATCATGAAAAGAGGCTCAACACACTTTTGGGATTTATTTGTCCTTTAATATTGTAACAGTAACAATGTGATGCTCCTTGCATCCAAGACCCATCAGTGTGCCACCTCTATCAGCTGCTACCAATCACACTGCAACTCTATATGCATGTCAAACTGAGTACATATACATTGATGTTGGAGACTGACAAACTTTTGCTCTATTTGTTTAAAGGTGCTCTATGCGAGAGCATTAATATCACAGCAAACAACTGCTGTCTATGTAAAAATATAGTAGAGTAATGTTTGACTGAAGTCTCTCTCCCTCTGTGTGTGTTGTAATCTGAGCTCCTCTGTGCTTTTTAGTGCATGTGAGCGTGCCCCCCTGGCTAGCTTACGGCTGCAGCTGTACACGCTCTCGTATGGCGCTTACAGATTATAACGCCGTCCCTAACGACAGCGCCTTTGCAGAAGCGCAGCACCCACCTTCTGGTTACCGCCCAGGTTAACACTGTTGGCTCTGTCAGCACTGTTGCCGTTGTTAGCGCTGTTAGCACCGTTAGATAAAAAGGCAGACGCCATGTTGAGAGTCATGCAGAGGCAAAAGACATGCTCCCAGTCTCACATTTAGCACATTTAATGTAGTCATAAACCTGCAGTAACAGAGTTGTCTTACCTTAAAATGGGCAAAACTATCTAACACTTTCATAAAGTCCGAGGCTCTGATAAGCTTGGTACATGCCACTAATACTAATTATACTATCTATCTCATCGAATTTTGTGATTCCTGTAGTTTATGGTATAAAAACAACTTTTCATTTTGATCTATAACAAGTAATTCTTGTTTGCATTCTACCCTCCACATGTGCGTGCATGTCACGATGACCACTCTGAAAATATTTATAGATTAATAGTTTATCCCATTCAGCTAGCAGTTCTGGTATTGAATGTCCATACATTTTATACGTTTGTAATCAATAGTTTTTCTACTTTTCATCTTTCCTTTAGCTTAAATCAATCGACTATACTGTGTTACACTTTAAATTGTCTGATGTTTAAATCCCACCCTAAAACCAAACCTCCTCACCTCCCTCTCTCTCCCAGCTGTGAGCCGAGTGACTGACCGGACCTACAGAAATGGGGAAGCAGAACAGCAAGCTCCGTCCTGAGGTGATGCAGGACCTCCTGGAGAGCACCGACTTCACCGAGCACGAGATCCAGGAGTGGTACAAGGGCTTCCTGAGAGACTGCCCCAGCGGGAACCTCTCCATGGAGGAGTTCAAGAAGATCTACGGTAACTTCTTCCCCTACGGAGACGCCTCGAAGTTCGCAGAGCACGTCTTTCGCACATTCGACGCCAATGGCGACGGGACAATAGACTTTCGGGAGTTTATCATTGCGCTAAGTGTGACGTCACGTGGCAAGCTGGAGCAGAAGTTGAAATGGGCATTCAGCATGTACGACCTGGATGGAAATGGGTACATCAGTAAAGCTGAGATGCTGGAGATTGTTCAGGTGAGTGTACACACAATACCGCATATTGAACAGGCTATATAGTAGGGGTAGGGGAAAAAAATCAGTTCACCTAGTTATCATGATTTTACTTTTAATTTATGATTCTGAAATCATTTTTTTTAATGCCAGAGTCAATATTTGCTTCATTTGAGTCTATGTGGAGGTAGAAGGAAGTTACTGCTTTTATTGTTGTAGTCTGAGTCACGTGATGTCATATCCTTTCCATATCCGTCAACTTAAACAAACCACAGTGAGCTGAAACGACAAAGCAGAAAACGGCAGAGGGTCTGCGTAGATACGACCTGCAGCCTCACATTGTAAATCAAAAGTGGTAAACCCTAAACATACAGTAAAGTATGGAAACACTTTGGGTTTCACACATTGCAGGAAAAGCAGAGCTAGACAGCACGGCTAAAGCTACATGCTAACTCTGTCATGGACAGGAAACGTTATCTTTTGCGGTAACATGCGGTCAAGTCGGCTGTCACTCTCATCTCAAATAGGCCGACATTACAACTGTTGACACCCATATAGTGACGTTTATATTAAACGCATTCAAACGGCCCCGATGGAGCTGACAGAGAGCTAGAGACAGACTTGGAGAAGTTAGAGGAAGTGAACACGTGTCCGGTTTTCAAAATAAGGTGTCAACAAAGGGAACTTTATGTACAAAATACATATATGGAAATAAGATTGGATAATATTCACCAGAAATATAAAAAATATTACATGTCCCATAAGAAAATACCACTAACTTGTGAGGGAAATGTGTTTATTCTTTAATTTCTGGGTTGCTGGAAAAAAAAATGTAATAAATAATTTCTGACAATGGCTGATATGTTTGACTTCAGGACATCTCTGACTGAAAATCAAACATTTTAACAGCAGTAATTTAGATATTTTCCAAAGTAAAGGTCCCCAGAAGTGTATGATTCAACTTTTTCCAATGGTCTATGGTTAGAAAACTTTACAAAAATCGCAATAAATCTTAAAATCAAATCACAATGCATGTAGAATCACAATACCTAAAAATTGTAATACATATCGAGTCGGCACACAAGCATTGTGATAGCATCAAATTGGGAGATGGGTGAATCGTCCCAGTCCTACTATATGGCCATAGCCACAAAAGGGTCAGAAAATAGAAACTTACACTAACAGAGAGCGTTTCTATCACACGGTAGTGTTGTCTTTACTGTGAGGCAGTTCGTTATGAATTAATATCCATCAGGTGACGCACACACACACACACACACACACACACACACACACACACTAACTGTAAGATCAGTCAGGGCAGTGATTGTTAAACATTTGCACTGCCACTGTATCCATAACATACTGATCATGAGAGTGGGAAAAACAGCGCTGGCATTTTAAGAAGAGGAAGACATGCAGCTGTGCTCCATAGAGCTGGATGCGCCTCCATCTAATACATGATTCCTGAGAGATATGTCATTCAGGACCTCATTTACTGCCAGCACTGAAATGTCAGTGTACTTAAAAGATGCATTTAGATATTAAGATTAATTGAATGAAAGCAGTTTTGGAAACAGTCAAGGATTCATTAGCTTTCTTAAATGTGGTTTCTTATCTGGAAAGGAAAATGATGAATTTTCCATCTGCTCTGCACCGTTTAGCTTCCACAAATGGAGCTAAAGCTTCGTCTAATCCATGTCTGTTAAAACACCTACTGTACATTGGATATGCATATTTTTTAAAGCCTATTTGGTTTCTTTTACAGTTGCCAAAAACAACCTAATGCTAGAAAGATGAGGAAGGATGTTTATATTGAATCCCAGACAGTGTTAAAGCTGTTGTTATTCATTAAGTTAATGAAGGTAAAGGTCAATGAAAATGCCCAGCGGGCTATGTGGGCTTTCAGGCATTTTCACCAACGTCTTATTTTTTGTTAGGAAAACAAGATTAAACTGACAAAACCAATTTGAGAAACACTGGACATTTTTTAAATGAGAAATCTAGTTTATTTTCACATCGTAATAGCATTGAATCCAATTTTTTTGGTCTCTGTAACTTTCAACGGTTGTACTTTAGGTTTACTGTATAAGAATTGGAGGAGTTTTGAAGAACTGAAGAAATTATAACATTTTGGTCACCTAAAAATGTCTTAGTCAGCGTTTGTTTACACTTAGCTCGAGTCACATCTTGTTCCAAAAACCACGATGGCGACAGGCAAACTGTCAAACTGAAGGCTTCAAAACAAAAAACACAAACCACTGTGTGTGTCACAGTGACTACATCCACGTCTTATATTCAGTTTATGGTTCATTTGCATTTTTATTAGAACACCCAGGATTTGCTATGAGGTCCAACAACCATCAGGTGGCATCTGTGAGCGAGGTGGCGCCCATGAAAACATGCACACAAATAAAAGCTGCGCAGCATTCCGATGTCTGATTTAAAATTAGAATAACAACAGTATGAAGGAAGCTTCGAAGTCTTCATTACAGCCCTACTAAAAAGATTGATTATAGCAGCTTTAACGTTTTGTCAGATTTTCTGTTGAACATTATCTGACTTTGCCATAATGGCGTAACTTAGCTTGGGATTGTATTTTAATATTGTGAATAGGGATGTTAATTCTGAAAAATTTTCTGATAACCGACCCTCGTTAACTGATTATTAACCGTTACCTGACAATATTTGTGCCTCACATACAGCGGTGCTCCAGCTGCAGTATATGAGCACAACAGACAACTGAGTCTCCAGTTCACCGTCAGGAGAGTTACTGTAGCAGCCACGATGCTGCTTTCACTGTCTCCAGTTCACCGTCAGGAGAATTACTGTAGCAGCCGCGATGCTGCGTTCACTGTCTCCAGTTCACCGTCAGGAGAGTTACTGTAGCAGCCGCGATGCTGCGTTCACTGTCTCCAGTTCACCGTCAGGAGAGTTACTGTAGCAGCCGCGATGCTGCGTTCACTGTCTCCAGTTCACCGTCAGGAGAGTTACTGTAGCAGCCGCGATGCTGCGTTCACTGTCTCCAGTTCACCGTCAGGAGAGTTACTGTAGCAGCCGCGATGCTGCGTTCACTGTCTCCAGTTCACCGTCAGGAGAGTTACTGTAGCAGCCGCGATGCTGCGTTCACTGTCTCCAGTTCACCGTCAGGAGAGTTACTGTAGCAGCCGCGATGCTGCGTTCACTGTCTCCAGTTCACCGTCAGGAGAGTTACTGTAGCAGCCGCGATGCTGCGTTCACTGTCTCCAGTTCACCGTCAGGAGAGCTACTGCAATATGCCCACCCCAATTAATGATAGCGATTCTCTGACAAACAGTCTGTGTTTGTGCTACGTTAGTAGCTGCTAGCTGTTGAGTTGTGCCCACTGTACCGTAACTTTAGCGACAGACTGTGTGTAGCGGCGCTGAGTGTGGGCTTGTAGGTGGTGTTATAGCTGTGAACGTAGCTGTAGTGTGTACAGTTTATTTGTTGGTGAGTAAATGCTACAAGCTACAACTCCTCAGCCAGAAGTCAGCCAACTTCCTGTATCTAAACCAGCTCTCTCTTAAGGTGCGTGTTTCTCAGCTTTTTAATTAATTGTTATAATTTCTTTTAACCCTTGAACTGGTAGCGTTAATCGGTTAAAATGCTTAATGTCAGTTATCGGTTAAACAGTTATTCCTAATTTTGAATTTTATTTTCTCTAAGCATAGTCTGTATCACTGACAGTATAGCTAAAGTTTAGTTTATCAAGACAAATTCTCTGATTCATTTCATGGTAGCCACAGCCAATCCCTGCAAATATGAATCTGTAATGCCTCACATTTGCCCATGTATCATAGCTTCGAGGTTAAATCAGCCTCCCTGCCTCAAGACCGCAGTGATTCAGCCTTCATTCTGTCAGTAGACAACATCAACCCTCTGCCCACTTTCCATCAAAAGGTGCTGCTGTTTCCAAAGACAAAAGAATAGAAAGCAGTGACTCAGACTGACTGTGTGAAGGGCTCATCAGATGAAGAGGACCGAAGTTTTGTCTTAATGAGTGAGAGTGTGTGTGGTAAATATGTGTGTGTGTGTGTGTGTGTGTGTGTGTGTGTGTGTGTGTGTGTAGTAGTTGTTAATTAGCTGCAGTTCAAGGGCTCAGAAACGTTGCGGCTTAAGCATTGTAGCTCTAACTCCAGTTTGACTGTGTCTTTTTGAAATGTAGAAGCAGGAGCTCTGCTGTGTTTGACTCATTAGATTAGACGGTGCCATTTCTCATTGCTGAAAGAGCCCAGGGCCATCTCAGTTTCTCTCTCTGTGTTTGTCTCAGATACACACACACACACACACTGTATTCATCTATCCTCATGTCTCTGCATTTGGCTGGCTGACTCTCCTGGTTCAAAGCCACCCACCTCTGCAGAGAGAAAGCAAGCTTAAGAAAAAAAGTTTTCAGGTAGCACTGACTTTTGCAAGTAAGCACTGAAGTTAAAATGATACCTGAACTCTTAGTCTTTGAGTAAAGTCTACAGTTTAGTGTGATCACAGTATCTGCTTTCAGAGGACAGATTGGCAGGTGGATCTCATAAAGCTAAAGCTATCCATTTTCTGTTGCGTATCCAGAAGGCGTTGATTCCCCTTTGTATTGTATATTGTATATATATATACATTATATATTGTATATATCTTTACTCACACTATTCGAAGTAGTGGTAGCGCGTTATTATCTCGTTAACTTTGATAGCCCTGATAGTAATAAAGGGGCTCTTCCTCTTTGCTGTTGTGAGGTCGCCATCTTGTAGTGTGTACATTTGTGTACATCTGCATATATAAAACCCGATTGTACTATGAATAGAAGCATGTGCAAGTCTGCATCCGCGGCTACATCTGTATTAAAGAATCAACAAATCTTTAAAAATGTCATATTTATTCTTTCTGTAAGAGATATTATCCACCACACCAGTGTTTTTGCGACTATCAATAGCAAACACGTCACCCAAGACAGTGCCATTCCCTCTACAGTGGCCTCTATGCTTTGTGATCACAAATCTCCATTTGCCATAGCGACGGAGCGCCATGGCTCTCTCCATCTAGCTAATGGTCTCTCCTGCAGAGAGTGTGTAAATGCTGGTGATGCTCATAATTGGCCTTGCTGTGCAAGTAATTGGACGAGATGGATCGCAGCCAGCCCGGCTCATCTTCTCCAGATAATGACAGAATCTGTACTCTGTGAGATAGATAAAAGTGCCTCATCCACTCACCAATAGTTGATATCTAACTTTTCTTGTGAATCACAGCGCTATTGGCCGAGCTGACGGATGGAGATGGAAGTTCATTGTCTCGACTGGCAAAAAGGAGGGAGGCAGCATTCATACTGGTAATTTAGAGAGATTGAGCAGAATAGCTGGTTAGATGAATAGATCACTGCTCAGACGGATAAAGTCGCCATGGGAAACATATTCATCTTTTGTGTGAGGGTGAGGAGAGACTCTGTGTGCATGTGTACATGTGCTTACAGTATTACTGTAAACGGTGCTCAGCTGCCTCTGTCGGTACAAATAAGTCTCAAAAACTTTCTGTTCTATATTTCATTTTCTTGACTTTGCAGTACTTTTATTTATTTTATTTTTTTATTTTTGTTGTTATGCGCCAAAACACTAAGGTAAATTCCTTGCATGTAAAAACCTGCTTTGCTATCAACCTGATCATGTGTTAGTCTGTTTCTTAATACTTTCTGACTTCCATATCGTGTCTGTAGCACTCAGACCCGATCCCACTGGTACCTACTAAAGATATAGTAGGAACAAATGTATAGTTGAAGTCTTGTTAATTTTAGCAAAGGTTACTCAGTCAGGAGGAGGTTTTCATGATGACCCCTTATATGTCGTATTAATGTTGCGAGCCCTATACGATATATACTATTGCATGTGACTCAGTCTTTGATCTGTTTATATTTACTTCACTTAGACAGCCCTAGTTTTAATAGGTTTGTGCCAAAAATGGAGCTGTATGGCTCAGAGGAATAAGAAAAACTCCTGTCTCTCTTCGGCTCTCACTGCTACCACAGCTCTGTGTGTAGTCGGGAATATTGAGAGTGCTATAAACTCCAGATCATTTCACTTCTTATTGGTTGCTTGTAATTTTGGGATTTAGGAATTTAATCTTATTCCACTGCATTGCTCTGGATTAGACCTGCAGCTAAATCCCCAACATGCAATATTGGCTAAATGTACTAAACACTCACAGCTGTTTGAAGGATTGTGATTAATAACAGAGCCAGCTCTAAACTGAAATGAAGACTGATATTAAGCATGGCTGCTGCTGCTGCTGCTTGTTCCTCAGCTCCACGCTGAACCAGGAGCTGAGCAGCCCTGCTGCTGTGTAATATGAGGCATAAGCAGCACCTATTTAAAGCTCCCGCTGCACTGTAATCACAATCAGCCCTCTTCTGTTCACATGTCAGCTCCCATTCCTCTCAAATCCGCCTCCTTATTAGAGACTGAGAGTGGGCTGTGATTTCACTGTTTACTGCCAAACAGCCTGAAATGCAACAGGGAGCAGAGGAGACACAACACTGATAAATAGTCTGTGAGGGATTGTGCATGTGCGTGTTTGTCTCCACCCATCCATACCTAAACCATGGGAATGAAATCACACAACAGCGAAGCAGTCCCTGTAGTCTCTGGATCAGGGATTCCACAGGCAGATACTGACCTCATTAGGCTGATCGGGCATCAGCCGGGATATGACTGATCCATATTAAATACAGTTTATTTAAAGTGCTTCAGCTCTCAGTTATTAAAGCTGCTGTAGGTAGAAATGAAGCACATATGATTTTATAAAGTTATTTTTATAAAATAGACAGTTTATCCTGACATTGATGTATGAGACAGGTAATCTGAAAAAAAACTTGTTCCTCTGTGTCCTCTGGTGCTCCTTATGGCATCTGCAAGATTTCACAGACTGGAGGAAAACAACCAATCAGAGCTGATCTAGAGTCTACAGTCTCTGAGCAGCTGTCAATCACTCACAAAAACTCTGATCAAACAGTCAAACTAGGCAGCGCTGATCAAATATGAATCAATGTTCTGTTACTGTAACGTCTATTTGTTTTGTTTTCAGAAACATCTTAGTTACTGTTTAGCTGTAAAATGAGAAAGTTTGTGACCTGGCAGCCATGTTGAGATCAGTTGAGGAAATACCAAGCACCGCCCACCAGCTGGAGCAAAGCCAATAGGAACACTCTCTCAGAAATGACCTGTGATTGGTCAAAGTCTCCTGTCACGGGCCTGAAAACAGAGCCATGAGGAGGTGCAGAAGTCTAGTTTTCTCTCAGAACACTTGAATTACAATATACTGAAAGGTGATTATGGACTTTTTCGCCCAGTGGTGCCAAAAACTGCCTACTGAAGCTTTAAAGTTATGAGTTCAAGATCCAGCCTTCAAAAATAAAAGACAAACGGTAGCAAAATCATATCTGTTGGATACAGTCAGAAAGTCATGGACATCCACAGAGCTGTGATCTGATTGTAATAATGTGATTGTATGATTCCCGTTGTGTTCCTTTTGTAGGCGATCTATAAGATGGTGTCCTCTGTGATGAAGATGCCTGAGGACGAGTCGACACCTGAGAAGAGGACAGAGAAGATCTTCAGGCAGATGGACACCAACAGAGACGGTAGGCTAACCTTGAAGTGGGGGTAGTTGATGAGAAAACTGACTTTAAACTTGTTGGTCATTTTGAGTCAAGAAAATTGCTGTGTGTGTTTGGGCTGTCCCAAATAACATTTATTGGGCTTCAAAGCTTCGGTGAGAAATATTCAAAGGTATTCAAAGCTTTACATCGCAGCTCAGCACAGCAGGCTGACATGTCTTCATCTCCCCCATTTCAGTGCTGCTGCCGCAATACTGTACACACTCACACAACAAACAGTGATATCCCACTGAGAATAAGTAATAATTAATGTGGAATATGAGTAATAGATAATATTGTGGTATTATTCCTTATTTAAAGGGCTGTTTGGGGATTTATACATTATTTTTACCAGGGATGAAAATAGATTGATGGTCTTGCCAGTACAGCTAAGCTGCCCCAACCGTCATCAATTGATAAATCTCCTCCCACCCCTGGCTTCATGCACCCCTGAACACACAACTCATTGCCTGTATGGTGGAGAAAGAAATTAAAAACACTTGACATCATGTATAGCAAATTATTCATTTAAAAGGAAAATGTGCCGCATAAAAATTTGTAAATTTAGACATCAAGTTTTGATTGTTGTTCCGACTGGGGCTCAGTCACATATTTGATAACTCTACACAGTTGTTCCGACAGGGATACTTAGCTTACAATAGTACACAGATGCCTTTTCCATGGTTGCAACACATAGAGCCCGACATTTACTTGCCGAGCGCCTGTCTGCATGAGAAGTGCAGTCACTTTTAAAAGTATTTGAATACTGATTTAAAGGTTGACTACCGTGGCAGTGGTCAAAACGTTGACACATTTGGTCATTGACTCTGCTTATGGGTGGGAATAAAAATCAATTCACATGTACAATTTTGAAAGAGATTTTTTTTAATGCCAAAATCTATTTAAGTGTCTCATTTGAGTCTATATGGAGTTAGTAGAAAGTCACCACTTTTATTGTTTGGGAAACGTGACGACATATCGTTTCAAGACCAAAGCAAAGCCGTAGTGAACAGAAACCATGGTTGTGTTATTACTTTTATTATTTATTATATATACTATTATTAATATTATAATAAGAAAGTAGAAAACTGCTGAGGGTCTGCATCGATACAACCTGCAGCCTCATGTTACATCCAAAGTGGTAAACACTACATATACAGTAAAGTAGGGAAACTCTTTGGGATTCACACAGAGCTAGACATCACGGCTAAAGCTGCATGCTAACTCTGTCATGGACAGGAAACATTATGTATTGTGATAAAGGGCTGACAAGCCAATCGGCACTCTTATCTCCGCGGTTAAATATTCCGACGCTACAACTATAGAGCATCCATATACTGATATTTATGTTAAATATATTATTATTATTATTATTATAACGATGTATAAAGAGAACGGAGCTGACAGAGAGCTAGCGATGGACTTGGAGAAGTTAGAGGAAGTGACTATGAGTAACTACATCTGGTTTTCAAAATAAGGTGTTAACAAAGGGAACTGTACTGTATATACAAATTACGTCAATGGAAATAATATTGATTGGATTATATTCACCAGAAGTATAAAACATTACATGTCCCTTATAAATTAAAAAGAAAATACCACTAATTTGATTTTGGGTTGCTGGAAAATAATTCCTGTAAATGACTGATATATTTTTATATTATTATTATTATTATTATATCTCTGACTATATACAGTACATGCTGAAAATCAAACATTTTTTCCATAATTTAGATATTTTCCAAAGTAAAAGTCCCTAAAAGTGTGTGATTCAACTTATTCCCATGGTTAAGTGTTTAGAAAGGTAACAAAAATCACAATAAATTGTAATATCGAATCGGGAGATCAGTGTATCATCCCAGCCCTAGTATTTGTAGATACTTATTATCCTAACTTGTCACTTTTCTTGACATACAACGTCTTTGAAATCCCCTTTTGCTTCTCTACCAAGACGCCAAAATAATAACAAAAAAACTGATAGAAATGGTTTATTGAATGGTTGGTTGATTGATTGGTTTCAGTGAAATAGGACACAACAGGCTTTTAAATTGCAAATGTATTAAACGGCTTGTCACTGCCACCTGGTTAGCTGGCCGGCAGCTGTTGTCATTGTGCAAACCGGCCTGGTTCTTCATCATGGAGGCACTTGTAGAGCCCTCCAGCCTGAAGCAGCAGTCCACTGACAATAGAGCTCACACCTGACCTACAGTTTTCGTCATACAAAACACACTGCAGTCGCACACAAATGTACTGTCAGAGAATGCAAACACCCTGAGTGCAGGAGACACAATCAAGATGGGAGGAGCAGAGAGAAGGACAATGAGGAATTAGTAAGTGGTGTGGGTAGGAGGAGGAGGAGATGTAGCGAAAGAGGAGTGGGTTGGAAGAGAGAGAGGAGAGAGACAAGTGACAGCAGAACAAAGAGACAGCAGCACAGAGTGAGAGGTAGTGAGCTGACCTGGAGGCTGAAATGTGCCGTCTTTCTTTTGCTGTTTCTGATGACAGCAATGAGCAAGTTATTGAGCGGCATCTTGTGTCTGTCCCTCCGTTAGGAGGGTGAGAGGACAACACCGCCACCTGTTGGTGAGCAACGGAGCATCATTAGGATGCTGTGAGAACAGTCACAAAGAATCATGTGTGATTAATTTTTAAAACTGTTCTGTTTTCCATCCATCCTCCCCCCCCCCTCCCCCCCCTTTCCCCCTTTGGGTTGCCGGGGGGCTGGAGCCATCACTGCATTGGCGAAGGAAATACAACAAAAATCTATATCCATCAAAGAAAAAAAAAAAAAAAAAAACATAAAAAAAAAAAACAATAAACAATTACATCCACCCCTACGGGTATTTTAGAGTAATCAATTAACCTAAACAGCATGTCTTTGGATGCTGTGAGGAAGCAGTCACAAAGAAACATGTCGTGGATTAACTTTTAAACCACAGAAGAGCCGAACTGGAATCAAACCCGCGACCCTCTTCTGTGAGGCGACAGCGCTAACCACTACACCACCTGCAGCCCCTGTTCTGTTTTCATTTCACTAAAATTCTTTCAAAACCCTCTGAGATCCACAACAGACCTGTTTTTGTCTTTTTTAGAGGGGCTTAGGGGGTCTTTAGGGGGAGATCAGTAGATGTCACATAGAAGTGGTGCACATCATCTGAAAGCTGGAAACCTGAGGATTAATTTGAGTAACACCTCAGCACTATGTGTCAAGTTGTTTTAGTTATGAATCAGAAATATGCATTATTAATTCATTTAAAAAATGTAAAAGTATAGAACATCATGATTGAAGTTGATGATGGTCATCCCCATGCTCTATTATGTCTTCTAAATAGTTTCAGCAATTTTAGGGTTGATGTCATTTGTTACACAGATTTTGTGCTGAATTTCACAATTTTTACCACTCAAGAATTGATAAAAAAAATGATAAACAATCCCTTGAAAACCCCACATTACAACACCAAGATCTTGAGGAACGCCATAGAAAAAGTCATGCTGTGATTTGGTATCAAAAACATTTGACTTTTTTTTTGACATTTTTACATTTCTGCCACAATTGCATTTTCACATTTTTCAGCTATTGGATGTTGAGCACTTTCTGTCCTATAAACTGCTCAGAAACCTCCTTACTCTCATTTTAGTTAGGAAAACTATCCATCCTCTGAATGCTCTAGGTCTCTAGTTTGTGGTTGTAAAGTTTCATGAGGCTGTGATTATCCTAGAGGTCACCACAGGTCATTTTATACAGAGAGGTCAAGTTTTAAAAAAATGGTCTCACTACAGTAAAATGGCTATGGGGACTAACATCATCACACATAAATACAGTTGGACTCATTGTCTCCGCAAGAGTCTCAGCTTTACAGTGATACCCAGTTTATTCCCTTACAAGACTGTCAAGGGACCCCAGGATGCAGAAATATTCAAATACACAGTTAAAGAATAGGCCAAAATAACATATGTATACTGCATTAAAATGCATGGTTTTTGCCCCCAAACTGCATGTGGTTATCATAAAGTGGGCATGTCTGTAAAGGGGAGACTGGTTATCTTAAAATATGAGCTCATTAATGTCATGCTGGTGTTGTATGTATGATTTTAGGTAAGCTGTCTCTGGAGGAGTTCATCAAAGGAGCGAAGAGCGACCCCTCCATCGTCCGCCTGTTGCAATGCGACCCCAGCAGCGCCGGACAGTTCTAAACCTGAGGGCATCAACATGACCTGTAAGGCTCACATTCACCATCTTCACTTGCATAGTGAAAGCTTCAGTTAAAGGGTAACTGGTATTTTTCAACCCAATTTTCCCATGTTTATGTGTCCAAGTGACCTAACAGAGACAACAGTTTCTGAAATCACTCCAGTATTGAGGGAGAGCACTGCTGAACCGGCTGCAATGTAAACATATCAGGACAATTTCGCATCATTTACCTCCACTAATAGTGCTTGTTTTGCCATGATAGACTCTGAATGTTATATAAGTGTCTGACATGATGGAAAGAGTCTCACTCAAGGAGAATTCTCATTCTGAAATCAGGCGAGGTGACGTGTTGCCGGAAGAAAATGGTGGAAGAGTGGAATTAGGGCTATAATACCAAGTTAACGCAAATTTGATTTAACGGCACAAATTTCTTTCATTTCTGAGTTGTAGTGGCTCAAGTTTTAAAGCTAGAGGGAAAATACTGGCATCATATGAAGCTAGAAAACCTCAGGAATCCACTGGTACCAACCATGTCATACTAGCTTATCGGGAAGGAGGCCATTTTCAAAGGGGTCTCTTGACCTCTGACCTCAAGATATGTGAATGAAAATGGGTTCTCTGGGTACCCACCAGTCTCCCCTTTACAGACATGCCCACTTTATGATAATCACATGCAGTTTGGGGCAAGTCATAGTCAAGTCAGCACACTGACACACTGACAGCTGTTGTTGCCTGTTGGGCTTCTGTTCGCCAAGTTTTGATATGAGCATATTTTTTATGCTAAATACAGTACCTGTGAGAGTTTCAGAACAATATTTGTCATTGTTTTGTGTTGGTAATTGATTTCCAATAACACATACATACATAAATTTGCATAAAGTAAGCAAATTTTCCCACTTCCATGTTGATATTAAGTACTTGACAAATCCCCCCTTAAGGTACGTTTGCAATTAATCATGATTAACTATGGACAATCATGAGATTAACTGCTATTGATATTTTAATTAAGTGACAGCCCTAAATGTAATATATCCATGCTGGAAACGGGCAGAGTTTGTTGTGTTGGAGTTCAGAAAGCGTAGCTTAGTGTTATCAAAAAGATTTTCAATGTCATGGCTGAATATTTAGATGATTTCCACAATGTAGCCGAGGTCTTTGAATTCGCTGGCCACCGTATTTATTTGAGTATACGGCTGGAGAATTCCTACAAATTGAAGAGCGCACGAAGAGAGAGAGGAGAGGACAGGAGAGGAGAGGAGAGGAGAGGACAGGAGAGGAGAAGCTCGGGAGACGGATGGTGTTCCTGTGGGATGCTGTGACCCTATCTATGCCCACGGACAAAGAATGCTGTAAAGACTCAGATATTCAGATTTCACAAGACTTCTCCTTGAGCCGGACTTGGACACAATGTCGAACAGACCAGATCAAGCAAAAGGTAAGAGAAACATTTTAGTTTAGAGTTATATCTCTTTAGGGTCCTTTCCATAATGTTAAATGTAGAAGAAGGGCAACACGTTAGCTCCCTTTAATTGGCACGTCTTAGTTTGTGACATTTCAAGGAGACACTCTTCTTCAGACTTAATAAATCTGCAAAGAGATGCCATCTTATAAGGTAAACGCTTTGGTCACGACAGTCATATGATACTGCCAGTCATGGTGTTTATGTTATTCTTATGAGCTAAGAGGTACTTACCTATAATTTTCATTGATGCGTTTGTATATGAATTTTTGTATATAATGTATTTATGTTTTTGTTTTAATATACATGTAACATTACATCAGATTATATGAGATATTTGGGTCACTGGTGTTATCATGTGACTGTCATGTGACCAGAGTGTTTACCTTTCAAGATGGCGTCTCTGTGCAGATTTATTAAATCTGAAGAAGCGTTTTTGCTTGAAACACCTAGTCACCAACTACGATGTGCCAATAAATTGCACTTAAAGGGAGCTACAGTGTGGAGACTTTTCTCTGTTTTTCATGACTGTCCTCTATTGGTCCTGCACCGGCCTACTATGGTTTTGATGTGCATGACCACCTTAAATTGTTTGTCCTTTCCATAATGCCGTCAGACACTTATAATAACAACCTGAGCTCATGTGTTATAAACAAGCACTTTTAATGAAAGTAATTCTACACTGACGCTGCTCACGTGCCCTCGCAGCTCGTTTGGTGTCAGTTACAGCGTTCCCCCTCAATACCGGACCAGAAATTGTTGTCCCCATTTGTCACTTAGAACATGGGAAAATAAGGTACAGGTTGAAAAATCCCCTTTAAATCAACTTTTTTTTGAAAAGTGTAGCAAGATCAGTGAGGTGAGAGTTTGTTAAAGTGAGCTGGTGTTTCACAAAGTGCTGTCATTAGTAGGAGGCCTGAGGTTCAGGTGGTTCTCCTACGAACAGTCCGTGAGCGTGCTGCTGCAGGGAAGCTATTCAGAGGCAGCGTGCAGGATGTGGGATGGGTCATCCACGATGCCACTGGCTTTGTGACTATTTCTAGTTCATGGACGGATATTAGAGACTTTGTAGGAGGTGGCCTGTTATTTTAGAGCAGTTGTTGAAGGTGTTGATCCTCTGAAGGAGCGTCTTTTTTTTTTTTTTTAAGCCTCCATGTGTAGGATATGTCAATTTCTCAAATACTGTCATTGTTGGCATTCATGTAAAGAACCTCAGTAGTCTCTTCAAATGTAACTCTTTACTAAAGGTTAAAGCCAGGGATTCGTGTTTCGTGCTTTAGTTTCGTGACTCTAAACTCTAGGTTGCAGCAGCACTTGATGATCTTGGTAAGGCTGTTACGCCCTGTTCAGACCTGGTATCAACATGCATGTACATTTTGAACAGATAAAAAATGTGCGATTAATCACGACTGACTATGGGCAATCATGTGATTAATGGCGATTCAGTATTTTAATGGATTGACAGCCCTGTTGTTAAGACATGATGATATTTTAATTATTTTAATGGAAAACTGTTGATGTTAAAAGGGGACTGCAAAATACATCAGATGACCTTGTATCACTTGACCTGTTAAGTTATTGTATTATACCACCTTATTATTTAACCACCTATTTCTTATTGTAACATGAAATGATAATAATCACCGGCATCTGTCATAAACTGACTGTTTACCTTCATCCGTCTCCTCGCAGTGCTTCTTTGGGGTGACTCCAAATGCCCTTAACTCTCCACCATGGAGCAGACTGATGATGAAGAATGACAAGCTGATGATGACGATGAAGAAGAAGACAGGCCTTCAACATGCACTCATGTGCATGACATGACATCAAAGATGAGCACGGGAGCCAAATTGTCCAGTTTAACCCCCCACCCCCAAGCTGTTTATCTAAACTGAACCTGAAGACTTTCCCAAACCCTCGTCAGGTTGTCAAACCCCACTGATTGTAGTTGACCAGGATCCCTCAGTTCTCCTGTAGGCATGTCAGAGTATAACGAAGGTCTACAGTAGGTTGTGTATATATACAGTATAAACTGGAGTCTCTATATCAGTGTCTTTGCTTGACTCTCTGTGCCCCTCGAGGCTCCAGCCGGGGCGACAGAGAGCCTCCGTCACTCTAATGTGTATCATAGACAGAGTGTGTGCATGAGACAACGAGAGAGAGAGAGATATATGATGGTGTTGAATAACAGGACATACTGTAGGTGAGATTATTTAATCTGCAGAGAGGACTGGTGAAGTTTGTCCTTCACTCAGAACAAGTACTGCTTTTAGTTTCCTCTTTTCTACTGTGAGAATGTGTATGTGCGTTTGTGTATTTTACAAACTTGATAGACTTTGTTTCCTATTTTGTGCTGGGACAAAATTACATGTAACATGTAATATTATGCTACTATGCATATGCGCCCTAATCGGTAGTTTTATTTTGTGAAGTCTCACTGATGTAATGAAGAATGAAACGCATCCCTTTATCCGCCATCTGTTCCAGTGGTTTTTCATATCGGTAAGAAGAGATTTTTTTTGGAGAGGCAGAGCATTACTGCGCTCGAGTTTAAGGAAAATATAAAACTAGTGTTTAAAGTATTTGAGTTTAGTGTAGATATATTAAAGTGCACCTCAATTTGGAAAGCAAATTCAGATTTCTCAGTTCATAACAAATGTTGTGAAATAATAATAATTGTTTATTTAAGCTACTGCGGGATGTCAAGCGTGCAAACTATGTGAAGAACAGACAACTTCTTCACGGTCACTTTTAGATGTTTTTAAATGCCGCATGTTGAACAGTCAGGCACAGAGGTGCATTGGCTAAATACCACGCATGCATGTGACTTAACGCGCATGTGTGTGCTTTACATATGTTTATGGATATGAGTGGCTAAACGGCCAGTTGCCCATCCCGCTCTGAGCTCGCTTCTGTATGTTAGTATTGTCATCGTTAGTGCTACCAGTAGTCAGTGTTATTGACGGCGAATGATGGACTGCCAAAGTTGACACGCATCTGACGGTTCATGAGTAACTTCATGAAGGGAAACAAAGAGAAGCTTTTTTTTGAAGATCACCACATTCAATAATCTGTAAAGACACGCTGTTTAATGGGGATGCTGGGTAGTCACAGCGGAGAGCCTTTTTCCTGTTTCAGTTGAGCTCAATAATTAAATCACCATCCAGTTGTATCTCTAGACATGCATACATAGAAGCTGCATGAACTTCTAGATCGTACATCAACGTATTGGGCCGGCCTGTAACTCTGTACTAGTGAACAGGGGAGCTGCCATTTTTTGGATTAAAAGTACTATAACATCTGCATTTCTCAGCCGATTTCAATGAGTTGTTTTATATTCAAACTCTTATGATCTAGGAGGAGTAATGTTAACATTACATTTTTTTTGTCTTTTACCAAAGATTTCAGAGAAAAACTGTTAAATACGTTAACGTCACTGCTCATTTCATTGTGTCCTTCAATACCAATTATTAGGTAATTATTAAAAAGTCTTGCTAAAAAGTCAGCTGTTCAAGTGGATGTTACATCTTTACAAAACGTTTGCTTCCATAACATCAGATAAGAGATAGCTAACGTTTCTTATTGTTATTGTTAGCTTATTGGTGTTCATCTCTAACATGATGTCATGTTTAAAACATGAAATCTACGATATGTATTAAAAACAATGAGTCTAATATTGCAAACAGTAAAATTGATGGCATGTCTTGGTTAGAAATTACATTTTTAGATTTTGTTTTTTTTTTTTATAATTGCTGTATTATCACCATTATTTCAATGAATTCACATCATAACTGATATTATACTAATATTTATTGTTACCATTATTTATTTACATACTATTTTGTTATTATTCTGATTGCTCTTATTAATAAGTACATAATAGTAATTGCAGTAGCAATGTTAGGGGAAACCTATAGAATGAAAGGGTGATCACTAAAACAGGAAGACATTTCATTTCACATTATATTATATTATTTTATATTATATTATACAGGGACCTCTCTACACATGTTAACCTTAAACAGGGAAACTCAGTCAAAGCCATACTTCATTATGATAAATTATTTTGTCATATCAGTAATTCACTTCATATAAACTTACTCTAGCAGTGAGTATAGCTCAGCTGTCCAGATTCTGGAGACAAAACTTTATTTTTCTACTCCACTTAGATCATAAACCCTGATGCTATCATGCTTTTTATCCAGAAAACGGCAGCTTCCCCGTTCACTTGCATAGGGTTACCGGCCAGTCTTGCCCTGTCCAATATGGTGCCTACGTTGACGTATTGCCACAGTGGGCTGACACGTCCAACGCGGCGTCTATGTATGTACAGTACGTCTATGGTTGTGTCTGTAACAGGGCCTAGCATGCACACAGAGGACTGAATTATGTAACAGTCTCAGTGCTACAGTACACTTTCAATCCACTAGCATATACACAGTTTACAGTATTAGGTCAAATGAATGCTTTTGGTCTGTCCGACTAATAAGAAGCTCACCTTCTCTCCCTCTTCCCTTCCTTTACTTAGCTGTCAAAGAAAAGAAAAAAAGCTCTCCCTGAGGTTTTTAATAAAGTTCAACCAGGACCAGCGAGACCCTCCCCTGAATGTACCTGAGCCCTCCTCCGGGCCACAGCCAAGCCCGCTCACTTACTGCATTATTTTCCAAATAGAAAAGCTTTGAATGTTTTACTAAATAACTGCTGTTTTCTGTGGGGGAAAAAAATGACGCAGACAAACAAACCGAGAATCCCAACTACTGCAGTGATGCTGTCACCATGTGTCGCTTTTATTGTATTTTTATGATTTTTTTTTTCTTCTTTTTTTTAAATAAAACAAAAAAAAATATGTCAGGTGTAACATTTCTGTTAAAACACAAAATAGCATCTTGTGGTCAAGTGCCAAATAAAAACAAAGCAGTATTGTATAAATTTATACTGTACAATTGTTATCTGTTGAACAAAATGTTTGTAATTGTTGCATTTTGTAGGTTTTGTATGGTATCCTGTATTTAGTGACTGCAGTTTGGGAACACAGGATTCTGTTTTTTGGTCAACTTTAAAAGGCAAGAATTAAATTTACAATTTATTGTGTGCAAGCATTAATGTGGTGTCTGGTTAATTGTAATACTGTGGATTCAGTGGCAGCGTGACCGATAAAGTTCAGCCTGTAAAGCAAAGAGCATAGAAGCAAAGAGACAGAACTCAGGTGTGTTTTGTTTGTTTGTTTTGACAACAGCTACTGATGCCATTTTGGACTGAAAATCCTTATTATATTTTAGTCCTTTAAATTTTATTGTTCAGCGCAGGCCATTTAGGTAGAATATGACAAAAGAACAGAAATAAATTTGATTTACTATTGTATAGCACTTTTTAGGTGGATGTTTTAGTCACTTTCAGTCTAACATGGTGCTAATGTTGCAATGTACTATCTTTGCTATAATTATACAAAAAAAATATTTTTTATTTTTTTATTTTGGGGGATCTATTAGCGGAAATAGAATATAATATTCATAACTATGTTTTCATTGGAGTATAAACAGCTGAAACAAAGAATCAGGTCTTCCTTCATATCTACACAGGGAGCAGGTCCTCATGGAGTCCGCCATGTTTCTACAGTAGCCCAGAATGGACAAACCAAACACTGGCTCTATAGAGAGCCTTTTTAACGTTACCTGAAGGCCACCGTAGTTCTCCGAACTTGTGAAACTGCAGTAACATGAGCCGCAGAGTGTTAAACAGTGGTACTGCCAGCCGCCATCTGACTTTCAGTGCTCCTAAAGTAGTATCATTATGGTATGAATGACCTCTGAGTGAGATGAACCAGATTACCACGGTTTTGCAATCGCAAGCTTATCTTACCACAGTCTTGGAAAAGGAGGCAGAGGGCTGCTCAGTTGGTTGCAATCTGCAACCACACCACTAGATGCCACCAAATCCTACATACTGTCCCTTTCAGAATCATGTATGTATGTATGTACTGGATGTATGAGTAGTTAGTATGTACAAAGTAGTTTTGTTGCCGTTTCCTAAAACTAAGTAGTTTTATTTTGAAAAGACTGGAGGGGAAATTGACATACATTATATGTTGCTGAACATTTGTAGGAAAACACACGAAAAATACATTGTTGAAAGTCGTGCTGGGCATCACGGGGAAAAAAAGCAATTTCTGTCTATGTACATGAACCAATACATATAATTTCACAACCTGCTGTGAGACTGTGTTGGATGTTTCAGTCTGGATCAAAGAGGTGGACGTACCAAACATCAGCGCGTTTTTATCCCAGCTGTATTGTCAAATGAAGTCTTTGCCATTTCAGCATGCTAAAATGAGATCACTGTGACCCGCTATAAAGCGCTTTTATCTTTGATTACAGAGAGGAACATGGTGAAATAACCTCTTGGAAAGCTGAAAATTTCGTAATGCATCTTCAATAACCTAAGCACCCACTTACAGCTAGGCTCCAGTTCAGGCCAAATGGTACCACTTTCTATTGAGGCATCCTTTATTAAGGGTTTATAGGGTGTAACTGAATTAGAGTTATTAAATCCTTGTATATAATATAATAAGAAATAACAGGCTTCCTGAGGTGACATGTCATAGCTGCATCACATCAAGCTATGCTGGTCTGGTCTATAGCATGGAGCCATAAAGCCATGCTGGTCTGGTCTATAGCATGGAGCCATAAAGCCATGCTGGTCTGGTCTATAGCATGGAGCCATAAAGCCATGCTGGTCTGGTCTATAGCATGGAGCCATAAAGCCATGCTGGTCTGGTCTATGGCATGGAGCCATAAAGCCATGCTGGTCTGGTCTATGGCATGGAGCCATAAAGTCATGCTGGTCTGGTCTATGGCATGGAGCCATAAAGCCATGCTGGTCTGGTCTATGGCATGGAGCCATAAAGTCATGCTGGTCTGGTCTATAGCATGGAGCCATAAAGCCATGCTGGTCTGCAGTACAGAAGATTTTTCCCCTGCAGCTGCAGTATGTTGTTAATAATTAACAGTTAATACAGCCATTAATTACAACAACTCTTTATAAAATGGTGCCTAGAAAGTAGCAAAAAAGAAGTGAGACAAATGACTGCATATAAAACTATATTTATTGACTCATTTAAAAGACTGTACATTACGGTGATGGCAGTGAATCAGGCGTAAACCCAGGCAGCGAGTAGGAACGGGGCGATTAAGCTGACTAATGTCATAAATACTAATGACAACAGTCGCTTCAGTGAGGAGAAAAACAACAAACACACGCACAGATGAAGCAAAACAGTTTAACAGCATCCTGGAGACTTAATGTCATGGTCCATAACGGTGCCTCATGCAATCATAGAGACACGTAATCACTATCTGGGAAAACTTATTTCACTGGAACAGATTGGAAACGTTAAGTATACAGTAAAAATATGGCCAAACAATAAAAAAGATGGACAACAAAGAAAGATTCACGAGAATCATGACATGAGAACTATTAGAGACACGTCTAGAAATAAGTATATATATACAAAACAATATGCCATTTACTCTGAACTGTTGAGTGCCAGCAAAAGATGTCGCGTAGACTTGCTATGAAGCCTTTCAAACATCTGATCAAGTAATTTAAAGTCTTCCACAACTAGAGGAGGTAACAGGAAGGACGGCAGAGGAAGGGAACAGCAGTCCGCGCTGTTAATCCAATAAGACTACTGGATACCGTGTTGTCTTCTTACTGTGAAACCACAGCAAGCTGGCTATGTTTTGTGGTGACCTGGATAAAGACCTCTCTTCTGGTGTACGAAGTATCAGCTAATCAAGACTTGCACAGGTAGTAAACCCGGAAATATCAAACATTTTACCCCATAAGTCACAAATCTGGGCACTTCCATAAATTAAATTAAGCCTGTGTTCCTCCTATCACAGGCTGTGTAGCAAATAAGTACTGCAGCGGGTGTTTTGGTCTTGGATTTTGCCGGGTGGATTTAGCCAGTGATCCAACAAAGCGAGACTCCTCCGTGGCCTTCCTCCAGGACTGCATCTTGGCACCGTCATCCGACAGCTTCTAGCAATGTTCACAATAGCTACACATGGCTAAAGCGTTGCCCACCCGTCAGATGATATGATGACTGGCAGATACAGTACGGTGGATAACAACCGTCAGATTTCCGACAGAGTGACGCATAAGGATTCTGCTGAGCTCTCCATAGCCAGGATGAAGGTATCCTCGTTGGAGTAGTGCTGGATGATGTTATCATCCATGTTCACCAGCACCCTGAGGAAGACGAACAGACAAGAGTGCCCTGGTGAATTTAAAGTTTCAGTAGGCAGAAATGTTTTGGCATCATTGGGCAAATATTCAATTATCACCTTTCAGCATATTGTAATTCAAGTGTTCTGAGAGAAAACTAGACCTCTGCACCTCCTCGTGGCTCTGTTTTCAGGCTTTAAAAAAATCTAGCCTGTTACGGAGACTTTGGCCAATCACAGGTCATGTCAAAAAAGTGTTCCTATTGGCTGTGCTCCAGCTGGAGGGCGGTGCTTGGTATTTCCTTGACAGATCTCACCATGGCTGGCGGGTCACAAACTTTCTCAATTTACAGCGTAACAGTAACTACAAGATGTTTCTGAGATAAATAGACATTACAGCAAAAGAATAATAATTCATATTTGATCAATGCTGCCTAGTTTGACAGGCTCCATCATGTTTTCCTCCAGTCTGTGAAATCTTGCAGATGCCATTAGGAGCACTGGAGGACACAGATGAACATGATTTTTTTTTTTTTTTTTTCAGATTACCTGTCTCATGCACTACTGTCAGGATATAGTGATTGTTTTATAAAATTAATTATTTTAATAATATTTGCAAATCTAATTTTGACAATCTCAGAGTGGTCAAATCCTGGCACACCCCCCTGGCTGAACTAAAATTACTAATTAGCAAATGTGAACACACAAAACTAAGACGGTGAACATGGCGAATATTATACCTGCTAAACATAGGTGTTCGTATTTAGCTCAAAGCACCGCTCTGCTTCTTTACAACGTCACAGAGGCTGAACTGCCTTGTTTCAGTGGCTTGGCTCACTCACCCTTTTTTGCTTTTTTGGTAAACTTTGGCCATCTTGTCAACAGGCACTGCATATTTCTCTGAGATCTGTGAAACACAGTGAAGAAAACAGGGCTATTGCAACATGTTGAAGCGCCACAAGGCCCTGCATGTATCATCACTACAATACTTCGTTAATACTCACTGCCTCCAGCAATGCTGTGAGGGTTGGGCTGTGCAGCATTAAGGCATCAAAGACTTCATCACACTCCTTCCTCACATACAGCAGGACTGAGGAGGCATTCAAAATTAATTTATTCAGTCAAATAATAAATTATGAGACCAAAAGCTTGAAATGAGAGAAAAGCAACATTTTCAAACCTTTCCTCTCCAGTTCCACTTTGGACTTCTTGGGCTGAGGTGGACCGACATCTTCCTCAGCAACACATGAGATCCTTTTCACCAGAACACTTCTGACACACACATTCATCATCATCATCATCATCATCATCATTTAAAGGGGCACCCCATGGTAATTTTAACATGGAAACATCAAACCAGAGAGGTGTGAAAATAACAGTATGATACTCACCCATCTCTGTTGACCTCTTCAGTGTTGAAAGCAAACACCTGCAAATGGAAGAAAAAGTCAGCATGAGGTGCTCTGGAAGACTGCAAGACTTCCAATGTGTGTGTATGGGTGTATGTTAGACCAATGGTTCCCGACCTAGGGTCCGGGTCCCCCTTAGGGGGATGCCAGGATTTGTCTGCTCTGAGTTTGTCATAATTAGATTTGTACATAACTAAAATCATGAGTCCACATTCTGTTTAAAGCCGGTATTTGTGCACAGCTGCAGATAAAGATCAGTCTACACATTATAATTGTTAATATATTACAATATTGTTATTACACTATTAGTAGAATTAGATTCCAGTGGTGGCTGCGCAGGATTGTTTCCAACTCGTGTGATCCAAACATTTCCAATAGCTCCAGAGCGTTGTAAAGTCCAAATATAAATGTAATCATTTCCAAAATTCACAACATGTTTTTATCTGGCAAAATATTCAGCTTCAATCCATATTTGTTGGTGTTTAGCCCTGTCAAAAGCAACATTTTCACAGCGGGCAAAAACCTATTTGCGCTCCTGCTTGCCGCACACAAAGGGAGGCCTGCACCTATATTAACAGGGCGGTCTGGCAGCAATCACCATAAATTACAGTTATTTAACCACAAAAACAAAAAGATCAATTTTGGCTCTAACACTATTATAGTAAATTAATTAAGTTGTTACAAAAAAGATCATATTATGGATCTGCATAGATAGAAGAATGAACGAATCACCTTCCACTGGGTTATAAATACTTATAAGAAAAAAAGAAAGATATTCCTTTATTAGTCCCACAGTGGGGAAATTCAGTTTTACACTCTGTTGTTAACACAATACATATACATGTCAATGGAGAGATGTCAGAGTGAGGGGGCTGCTCCTGACAAGCGCCCAGAGCAGTTGGGGGTTTGGTGCCTTGCTCAGGGGCACCTCGGCAGTGCCCAAGAGGTAAACTGGCACCTCTCCAGCAACCAGTTGGTCTTGGTCCATGGGGGACTTGAACCGGTGACCTCTGCGTCCTAACCCAAGTCCTTACGGACTGAGCTACTGCCGCCCCCAAGAAAGAAAGATCAGATCATTAGATCAGAAAGAAAGATCATTATAAGCAGTTTCACAGTCTTTTATGTCGCTGTTCCTCCTTTTCTTTGTGGTAGTTTCCATCATGTTCCTCCTAAATCTGTATAGCTAATCACTCACAATTTTCTCCATTGGGCGCAGCAAAGTAAAGACGGTAAAATGTTCACTTGAACTTGACCCACTTGTGCTCAGTTTGTCAGCAAACACAGCACCGTGATGGCAGCCTTCCCTGCTTTCTTTATAGCCGCTGGATAAAAGACTGATTTTAAAAAAGCGTCTGCCCTGCAGTGGTTTGACTTTTGAAAACTAGAGCCAATGAAAATCAGGAGCATCGTCCCAATATGTGGGACAAGGGATAAAAGTGCTGTGCAGTCACTGGTGAAGTGAAATGAAATGACATCGGAGGGGCTCAGCTTTTCTAAGCTAAAGTAGAGAGGACTTCAAGAAAAACAGGTTGGGAACCATTGCGTTAGACAATGAGACAGGGAGGGGGCTCTCACCTGCCCGGCTCTCTGCAGGTTTCCAAAGTGGACATCAGGAATGAAGAGGACAGGCTGGGAGTCCAGGTCCATCATGGTTTTGAGCAGCGTGTTATCAGCCCTCTTAAAGGGAGAGGTCGGCCCTGAGCTGCCATTTTTCCCTAATCCAGAGAGAGTATGAACTCAGCATCTGTTGTTAGGCAACCACTCCAAGTACAGATTTGATAGTGTTCACTACATTTCCCTGACATTTTAGTCTTCTGCTCAGCTCTTCTATTCAACAGTGATTTTAAATCAAGCTCACTAACATTATTTCTGTACATGAAATGAAATGTAATTCATATTTCGTTATTTAGCCTAAATGAAGAGGAAAGAGGAAGTGTTTATACCCTTCATCCTCTTCCTGAGCTGCTTCTTCTCCTCATCGCGAAGCTTCCTCTCAGCGCCCTGCGGAACGCACAAGCGGTTGACGAGACAAAAAAAGTAGCTCAAAGACAGTAAAACATAAAGCGAAAACAAATCTTTCATGCAAGTCTAAATGATCAGCTCATTGTTGAGCAGACCAGCGTGACCCACCTTGTCGCAGAAGACCTTGATCTGGGCGAACGCCCGGTGGATCGGCCTGCTGCTGCAGCTGTTGTAACTGTAGGTGTCGATCTGGATGATCAGAGGCATCCCCTTCACGCCCTTCTGCGAGGAGAAGTCTGTGCTCAGACAGTTCACAGAGATAAAGACCTGGGAGACAAAAACAACATGGGGTCAACTTCTAAAACAAGCAGTGAGAGAGACTATCACATCGTGATTCTTAAACACGGGGTGCCGCTGCGGTTGCCAGTTGGAACATGGAAAGAGTGTCGAGTAGCTCGACTAATTTGAAAAAAAATGCAAATTATGATTTGATTAAAAATCCTCATATTGAGTCAGCTGTACCGTGTGACTGTGAGTGCATGAAAACAAATTGCCAAGCAAGCAGAGAGGTTTGAAGTTAAAAAAGTAGTGGATAAATAGGAGAAAATAGTAAAAGTAATGAATATACATTATATCTGTCCGTCCAGGATTCAATTTTGAAAAAGTGGTTTTTTTTATTCTAAATGCATTTTTTTTTTTTAAATAAAGACATACGATCAATACGATCAGTCAGAATTGACAGTGACGGTGAATGAGAAAATTTCCTTCGGTCTTATCTGAAAACCTTTCTACAAACTAAATTCATCTCAGTAGCTGTAAAGAAGGTTTTGTAGTTGGATGGTTTTTATGCACAGAATCCAGGAAATGCAGCACATTAAATTCACTTTTGTAGGTACAGGGAAAACAATAATTTAAAGATAAT
Organism: Pterois miles; assembly: GCA_947000775.1. Classification (NCBI taxonomy): domain Eukaryota; kingdom Metazoa; phylum Chordata; class Actinopteri; order Perciformes; family Scorpaenidae; genus Pterois; species Pterois miles. The sequence goes on along the minus strand of CAMQGK010000568.1, from coordinate 2,631,708 downwards.
AAAAAAAGGTATTAGTTTATTTTAAACTCGTCTGTCATCAGCTCAGTTCGTCAGATCCAATGGAGATCTTTGTTCCCTTGTGAATCTCAACCTGACTCAGTGATGAGTGAAGTCACGGGGTCATGAGTCACAGCAGCAGAAGTTCACAGGCCAGAAGCAACACTCAGCCATGCAAATGTGTCCCACCACCTCTCAGCACCTCTTATGTTAAATGTTTTATATGTATTGTAAGTCTGCGAATGATACTCATATAGAAGAAAGTGCGTTTTTCAAACTGAAATACTGAATTGCTTGCCGCTCCTAAAGTCACTCTCTACAAGTGCTGCTGAATATTTTAAAAGCTTGTAAGACAAAAACTAAATTCATGAAATATCACACAAATTGCAGTACAGTCCTATAAGTATTTTAAACCATGAAGGGTACATTGTAAATGATGTGGTTATCTTCCCATTTCTGCCATGATTAATGATGACACCAATCTATCAAATCCAACATAAACTCCTGATGAATTTTCCCGATAAACAGGTCCGACAGCCTGAGCAACAGGTCGGCAGAAACGGATAACGGTAGAGATTCCTCGCCGCGGCTCAACAGCAGTTTTCCCACTACGCAGCATCAACAGCGTCGTGCCTGAACCTGCAGAGGTGAGGGCTGATCGCTGGAAAGGCCTGAAGCACAAATGAGCCTCCTACACACCTCCACAAATTCACACCTCCACATACCCAAGCCATTTCAATGTCTCCAGAAGCACTGGACGTGTTGCTGCTAGCATCTGTGTGTGTGTGTGTGTGTGTGTGTGTGTGTGTAGGAGGCTTGTTGTGTTTGCATGTAGTACATGTGTGAGCTTTCAAATACCTTCCTAAAAAGAGAAAAGTTCACAAGGGCACCGGTAAGTGGCTGTTCACTGCCATCCGCTCAACCAGGCACAAACAAATAAACAAAAAGACAGAGTCATGCTGCAGGAAGCAGCTCATCTCCCCTACGAACACATTCTACACGCCATTACAATTAGGATGGTGACTGTTGCCTGGCAACAGCAGAGCCATGCCAAAACAAAACACAAAACTGATCATTTGCACCAAAAATACCAATTTGGTTCGTCAGCCTGTCAGGGCATGATTGGACGTCCAATTATGTTTGGAAACCAAAATTTCTAGGTGGCACCGAGAGAAAGAGACGCGATAGCTGTGACATGTGAGCCCACAGACTTCCTCACAATAACAGAGGTGATCTGCCACCTTGTTTCCAGCTGGCTCTGCTCCTATGTGGAGGCTTATATGAGGCCACTGTCAGTGTGCAGCAGGAAGGCTGATAATGATCATCTAGTTGCTGAACAGAGACATCCACAATCAACAAAACAACCTGCTCAACCACCAAGTATTCAATACCTGGAGTGTAATTTAGGGTGCTTTCACATCAGGGACCCAGGCCTGGATCCCAGTACACCTAAAATCCAGTTTGTTTAAGTAGTGTGAATGCTCCGTATCGTACTCTGGCACGGTTCGACCAGCCGTACTCGAGTCCGCTTGAAAAGGTAGTCAGGAGTACGGTTCATGTGTACTCAGGTACGGTTTGCATCAGGTGTGTACACCAGCCGTATCGAAACACGGAAGTGGACCGCTATTTAACGCCTGTAATGTTAGCAGGAAGGCCGATGAGAGGGTCTTAAAAATATAGACAACAGTAGGCGATGTAGTACAGTACGAATAAGTACTCAGACACAATACGAGTAAATCGTACCTAATATGAAAACGCCATAATACTCTGGTCAATGTTTCAGAGATATTACAGAGTACAGAGATTCTGAAAATGAGCTCGACAAGATTGGGGCATAGAGAGCTCCAGGGATGTTAGCATCGCCCGGCTTCCCTCAACAAAAAGCCAATGGGATTTTTCCATTGGGTTTTGGATCACTGCAGATAAAAAGCTCTGTGGCAAATTCATGTTTATGATACTAACATGTTTTGTTCAGCAAGATAATCACAACAGATTAACCACTTTTATGAGTTTTGAAGTGTGAATGCAATCGGCAGAAGTAAAAAGCTAACGTTCGTTCATAAAGGAACTCCACCACGGTCACATGAGCGAGTGTACACAACCTGGCAATAAAGGTAAACGAGTCGGCGAGTCTTCTGACTAAAAACCCTCTGACTTCCAGACGAGGGAACCTGAAGTGCTAGTTACCATATTTTTTACTTTATTATTTTTATTGTCTTGTGAGGCACTTTGTAAAAGCTGTTTTGAAATGTGCCATACAAATAAATGTATTATTATTATTTTTGTATTTTTTCATTCTGCAGAAAAAAAGTGATTGCAAAGTTTTTTTTCCAATATTGTGCAGATTTAATTTGTACATTAGCAGGAATGTTGCACAGCATGGAAAACAGTGCTCTGTTTATTTTAATGTGGGTAAGTGGTTTAAGTGCAATAAAAAATATATTGTCACTAAAATCAGTGAATAATAGTGATAAATAATCTCATCATTGATCAGAGTAATAGTGATTAATGATTAATGAATAGTGATCATGCAACCTTAGTTGGGTGTACAATAAGCATGTAAAAAAAAAAAGCCTAAACTGCCTGAACACAGCTTGATGCTGTATCATGACAGCACAAAAAATGAGTGGAATGAAGGTTTATGCCAAACAGTAAATATTTAACCACAAACCCCTAAAGCTGCAATTACCTCTCTCACAATGAGGCCGTTTGTGGAGCTCTTATTAGTTTTGAGCTGAATGGGACCCACCACCTCCTGAGCCCTAAGTGTGTGTGGGTGTGTATGTGTTTACAGGTTGTTTGCTGTTTGTCTTTATCCAACTGACCACCTTTACAAGGGTGAAATCCGAGCAGCTCCTTTCAGGGTCGATTGCAGTTTGCCTGAAGTAATGACCAAACAGGGGCTAGATGGAGGGTCCTGGCATATGTCCCACCCCCCACCCCATTTCCCCCATCACTTTCTTACCTTAGGTTCCTCACTGACATCCCATGTGAAAGAGACAGCGTTGTAGGCAATATCCTCCACATTCCCAATTGTGCTGAAGCTCTCCTTGTAGTCGGCTGCATGCGAAGTGAAGATCAGAGAAAAAACGTTTCAGTTGGAGTTTTGTGTCACCTCTAATTTTAACATCACAGGGCTCTTTCAAAACTGTAGCACACGCAATAATACAATACAACAAAAAACAGCATTACAAGTAAAGTCCTCCATTTAAAATCCCTAAAAATGTACTTAACCTCTTTTACTCGACAGACCCAGTACCGGGTTCGGCTGAGCTGAGCTGAAGTGTTTCTAAAGGACGAGGCCTTAACACTACTAAAACAACACTCCAAGTATATTTTGACCAAACAATGTTTATTTGGCAATGCTTTCAATATTTTAGTGACAAAAATCACTGAAGAAATTGTGCTTTTACTAATAATATTTTTGTTGATAATTGTTTTTATATTGAATGCACATACTTGACTTTGGATTTTTTTTGTTATCTTATTTACATTGTAATCTTATTTGTTATTATCGGTTTTACTTGATCACATTTCAGTATTATAATAAAATGACTTCATTTGTTGTCAAAATTATACAATTTAGTTGTTTTTTTTAATTGATTTTACACAGTGCACAATGGTAGGATGTGATGATGTACAGGGTAAATATCATGGCCAAAGGCTCCATTGTGTGCACATAGCCTCCTGTAGTGGATATCAGTAGTGCTTTATAGCCAGATTCCCCTTCAAGAGGTAGAAAACCCATTTGGCACACGTTGGGTATCCAAGTGGTCAAATGAAGAGTCCCCCTGGTCCTATCCTGACTAAAACCTTTGTAGACTCTGAGCTTTGTGTTATTTATATCTGCTTTGGCTCAGTTGTAGTCAAGGAGATGCTGAATGAATCCAGTAGCATCTTTGTGCATTGCATCGTTACTATAATGGTGTTATCTACTGTCTAATTTAGAAAAATTTTAGGCGAGGACAAAAATGTAAATTTTTCCTTTGGCTTATCATAATTTACTCAGGCACAGTAGCAGTCACACTGTTACTGACACCGGGGATGAATTCTCTGAGGTCTTATCTCTCCATAGAAATCAAGATATAACTGGTAGCTCTGGAGCTATTCTTGATTTATTTTGGGTGTGTCTGTCTAGGCGAACCACACCTTTATTTTATTGTTGTAACTGGCCAAGGTGGAACTACTACATTACATACTTTTGGTAGTTTAGTCTCGTAGTAGTATTTTTTAACTTTTCTCTAATCTTTTCTTTTTTTGTGAAATATTGGACACCTTTGTCTCTTTGAACAATTAATTTAATGGAAATAAACCTGAGAGTCTAGTAGAACTGCTAGCAACTCATAGACAGTTTTTTGTCAGGCTGTAACTAACAATTATTTTCATTATCGATTAATCTGCCGACTGCTGGTCTTTAAAATGTCAGAAAATACTGAAAAATGTCAAGAAAAGTAGGAAGTTGACATATCTAAAAGGCTATAAACAGTATTTTCTGACATATTTGAATAAGAAATTACTTTAATGATTAATCGATTATCAAAATAGTGGGTGGCTATTTTCCTTTCGATCAACTAATTGATTAGTCGACTAATCGTTGCACGTCTCCTTTTTTATAAGGGGTCACAAGCCACAAAGGAAGCCACTGCCAATTCATCTGTGTACACTGATGTTTTAGTTTAGCTTTCATACAGTATCTACTGTATATAATAAGCTGACATCTTTTCACCTGTGAAACAATTTCCAAATTAGTAAAATATTCACATTGTTACCTCCTAAAACACACAACGTCTCATCTCATGGGCTTATTTCCACCCGCATACATTAGGTTATAGATTTGACCAAGATACTGGCATGAACTTGCCACAGACAAAGTCACCACAGAGTCTGACATCTCTGCCTCATTCCATTGAGTTTTCAGCCACAGGTTGAGGCCTGTCTCATGCTGATCATACAGGATATGGCTCCAGTCCAGTCCCCACCTATTTCTCCTGTTAACGTCTATGCAAATGCAGATCCATTGGCTGTCTTTTGACAGCGCTCTTGTGGGAATCGAGGATTGACAGTTATGCAAATTGCGTTGTGTTTTACCTCAGGATATGTGACGGGATCCTCCATGGTTTTGTGGAGCTTAGGTGTCAAAATATCTGTCTACGTGTGATTTTAAATACTGATTAAGTGTGTGCCATTTTGGTATTTGGGCCTATTCTTGTCCTACTTACAAACCCTTTCAAGCCATGAATGTAGCAGGCAGGCCTGTCAATAATAAACATCTTACCAATGTCCAGGACTCTCTGTTTGGCAGTGTGCTGGCGGGAGTGCCAGTATTTCCAATTCTTCAGCTGCTCGTCTCTGCACTTGTCTTCCCCAAAGACAACCATGATGACACTCTGAAGTAGAAGCAAATATACGTATACACATATTTCAGTATAATCAGGCCCAAACAAAGTGAAAATAACACTAGAACAAAAGTTAAATTTCCAAGTGTAACAAGATTTCCCACTATGCTACCCAACAGTAAGCTAAATTTAAAACCCATTAGCGTCAACGCTTCCTCTGCATGAACTATCTCCCCTCCCTCACCTGTACAATACTGTCCTGCTGCAGCTCAGTGCCTCCCATGGTGCATTGCTCATTACCGGAGGGGCCCCCATCGGGCCCGTGTGACGGCGTTGGTCCACTCACCCGCACTTTGCCTCTGGGCTGATGTAAGGACGATCTGAAGCCGGCCTTCGACAGCGTCAGAGCGTAGAACTGACCCCGGTTCAGGTAAGCCATGGGTCCTTCTCCCTGCCGCGGCCTCAGCGACATACTGGCCTCCAGACAGTACTGGAAGCTGTCCCTGTGCCAACATAAGACCATATATGTACACACACACACACATACAGTATTCAGTATGTTTAGGACAGAGGATGTCATATCCTGTACAGATTGTAAAGCTCTGTGAGACAAATTTGTGATTTGAGACTTTGGGCTATACAAATAAAATTGACTTGATTTGACTATATAAATGTATATAAACACATACCTGTATATATATATATATAAAACACCTGATAAACATGTACATATCAACACAACCTGTGAGCACACACAAAATTAAGTCTGTATATTTAACACTTTCACGTATCTGTGAATTTAAACTCACGTTGTTAGGCTGTAGTGGACTTCATCAACTCCTGAGGAGGGACTTCTGTGGTACATCTGCTAAGGGAGAATACAGTATATACTGTGAGTTTCAGACAGGCAGATGCAGAATACTGCCACGAATGGAGCAAAACAATCCTACAGATGTGATCCTGGTTTACAAAGCAACACATAAGACGACCTCCACCTCATCACTTGTATGATGAGTCTCACCTCTCCTTCTGCAGCATCCTCATATGTGCTGTCTGGAGTGCTTCTCTGTTCATCTTTCAAGTACCCGGCATGGGACAAATCATAGTGCCTCTGCTCATAAACCATCCGTAGCTGCTCGCTGGGTTCTTCTCTGTAGGAACCTCTGGAGCAGGGCACTCCCATGGACATCTGGCCCTCTGACTTGACCAGAACCAGAGCCGCCCCACCTCCACCTTTACCCTCTCCTCCTCTGGTGTCTCCTGGAGGGAAGGTAGCTCCATACTTGGAGCCCTGGTGTTCTGTAGTAGTGTTGTGATTTAGGGAGAGGTTGACAGGCATGGATCTGAGAACCTGAAGTTGGTGATCTAGTATCTCCAAGCTCCCGCAGTTATCAGGCCCAATAGCGGAGGGCTCTGTGGGTTTAACACCACTGGAGGCCCGTCTTCTCTCTTTGGGAACCTGACAGGGTTATAGCAAATTTTAAAAAAAAATGATCAGAAACAAATAAAGAACATATGTCAATCGTCTTATTATATCGTGATTGTACTGGCTGTAATTTCCATACCTTGTAGTAGTCGTAGAGCAGTCCCAGTGCTGCTGCACTGTCTTCATCTCCATTGATGCTCATCATGGCCTTAGTGGCAGCAGTCAGCGGGTTCTCAAGGTAGCTCCTCCACGCTTCATCCTCGCTGCTGAACACTCTGCGAGAAGGCGCCAGCACTTCATTTGGTACCACCACCACCAGCCGTTTACTGGGAGGACGACGGGATAAAGGTTAGACTCAAAAAGCCATGTTCTTACTGCAAAGCCAGTCCGTCATCAGCAGAAGCTACGTACATCTGCCAAGCCGCCAAGTCTGCCCCAGGCTGTTTCTCACAAAACTTCCATCTAATTGCCCACTCCATGTGAGGTGTGTTTATGTAGGTTCACTTCTGTACATCACAGTTAAATAACAAAAATATGAACCGATTTGATTCTATAAATGTCAAGCTAATGTGAGATTTCTACAAACGTAATTTTTGAGAAATTATTCAGAGAGGCTGGCGAGAAGGGCACACATTGTACAATATATTCACAGTTAAGTGAAATAGTTTGCAATAATTATAGTACATATAAAAACAGTACCCATGTATACACATAAATGTACATATATACACATATAGTGTACATTTTATATAGAAATACACATATACGGTGCAAATATTTATATACATATACAGTATATGCTGAGAAGGGTACACATTGTACAGCTTTTAATACTCAGTTAAGTAAACTTATTTGAAATAATCATAATACATATAAAAACAGTAGAAATATATACTTACATATACATATACATGCATATACATACACACACACATATATATATAGTTATAATAGTTTGTAATAAATATAGATGCATATAAAAACAGCAACTAGGCCTCAGTAAATTATAGTAAGGTTTGCGTTATACACAATCACTGTATTATAATCAATGCAAATTAATTTAGGTAACTTCTGAAGTCTGTGATTAATGTATGACATTGTATCTGTACCAACAGAAGCTCCTTTATCAAAAAGATGCTAAAGGCATAAACTATACAAGTTGTTTTGTCTGTTTTTTTTTTTTTATGAGAAAGTTTCTGCTGCCTATGTGCAAAGAACAAAGAGACGAAATGCGTCAAAAATATCTTAAGCACTTGTAAAAATTCGAGTAAAACGGACAGAAGTTGTTACCCCATTTCTCTTACCTGTCCAGGTCCATGTTGCCTCCAGGACTCTCTGGTGTTTTCTAGGACTAGCTTGAGAAACTGGACTTTCTCGTTAGTGCAGGTAAGTTTGTCTGGGAGACTGAGAAAACTAGGCGTGCAAGACACTGGCTCTATTTAACCTCTCAGTCTAAACAACCAATGAAATCGTCTGTTACCTTGCGCACTAACATATATTGTAATGTCTTTGATGTCAGGTAAAATTTGTGCATACGCTGACTAAATAAATATCTTTTTAAAAAAAACAACACTTCTTGCACGTGTCAGCTTTGTAAGTATCCTGTTTGAAGAAGATGGCAGATTAAGAGATGGGTAAGGCTACTGCAGCAGGATAAGAGAGGCAGGATAAACAAGGAAACGGAAATTGCCTTGCTGATTGGATAGATGTTTCTACACAGGTGGCACAGTCTCGCTCCCATTGGTGGACAAGGAGGAGGAGGGCATGACCTGAAATGAGCTCACACCGATATTAAAATTCAGTATCTGGTGAATTTATTCGCACTTGTATTGTCCTCTGGTACTAATAAGCACGTATGCATTAAAGCTACTGTTTGAGCATTGGTACTCTAAGACAATATCATAATTTTGACTGAAAGTGGCAGACGAGTCAGTGGTAATAAAGCCACACAGTGGAAATGAAAAGAATCCCAATGGTTTGCATAGGCTAATATGCCAGAGACAGTACTATCTATATCATTGTTACATTGTACGGGTGTTAATCTGCAGCAGGAGGAAAGTTTAGTCGCTGTTCTGGGTAAACTTGGCCGTATTGTTGTCTGTACTGTGACACCTTGTGGTAGGCATTTCATTTTGCATCATGAAGACAGAAATGTTAATCAAATATGTAATCCACAAATGTTGTTGGTTGTATGTATAGAAACATGTATTGTATGGATAAAAAGGCTGCTTTGCGCTCATAATCTTTTGGTGTATCCGTATTAGACTTTTGCTGTTTTTGTAAAAAGCCATAAAGAAGCCTTTCCTTTTGCAAGGGGATGGAACTGATGCTACCTTTGCGTGCTGTCAGAAATATTGTAATCTCACGAATATATCCCTATAAGGCTTACGCGTGACCTCGCGACTACTGACAACATTGAAAGCAGCATAGTGTGGGCATGCGCAGTGGGGGGAAATCGCTGCAAGCTGCGGAAGCTGCAGAGAATTTAACATAGCGTGTACTTCCATTTTACTTCGGTGGCTATCTCACATACCGGTAAGGCATTTATCAAATGTGTAGCTTTAATGCCTAATATCTATCAATATTGCTATTTTCTTTATGCGTTCCTCCAAACTATTGTAGGCTACATAAGTAGCATCAGCGATAGCAACCGGCTAATCGAATGCTCGCCTCTCTTGACTAGCTACTTGGAAATTCAATTTCTATTAACGCTATAACGTTATTTATTCAATAAATGTACTGAAAGGTGTGACTTTTGTGTTGCCGGTAGAACCATGTCTTACACACTATAGCTCTGCAGCCTTCTTAATTAAATGCTCGGTGGCGAGCTAACGATGGCTAACGGTGCTGCTAAACCAGTCAGATAGCGTTAGCTTGGTAACCGTATGTGTGCAATATATGGCTGAGACTGACAGCAGATCACCAACAGTGCTGGGTGGATGACATTTTTAATATGAAAGGTTGCGGAGTAAGTTGGCATAAGAGTCACAAGCGAAGAGGGAAATTGGTACTTCTTTCCAACGCACAGTTTTCGGGGAGATTTCCAAGTGTATTGATGAATATCAGTCTCTATCCGGCCAATATCAGTCAAAAACAAAGTTCATATATAACCACGTCACTGACCTAGTTCTAGTACTCTGTCTATAATAGCGTTGAATATCTGCAGTCTGGTTTTCTTTGGGGAAATTTTCAAGTTAATTGCTTTGTCCTTGTGACCCAAATAGTGGCAATTAACCTCGTTCTTCAAGATGTTTTGCAGACACTGCTGTCTTGCACATTTTTAAGTCTATTGATCCTATAAGGTAGATTACATTAAATTGTTAATCATCAAGGTTGCATCTAGTTTGCTTAAGCCTCAACTGGTGTGACTGCTTTGTGTTTTCAGTCGGTGCGTCTTTCAGTACGTCTGTGCTTTACATTTCCGCCCCCTTCACAGAAGATGCTATAGATTATCTAAGTTTTATAGTCTTTCTGAATTTATGGCTCATCACCTTCTCCACGGTGTTGTGCTGATCAAATTCCTGTATAATTTCTTCAGGTCTAGCATCAGATATGGCCCGTGGGCACCAGAAGTTCCAGTCCCAGCAGAAGAATGCCAAAAAGCAGGCAGACATCAAGAAGAGCAAAGGCCATGACCAGAAGGCAGCAGCTAAGGCTGCTTTAGTATACACATGCACTGTGTGTCGGGTATGTGCTTATAGGCGGAAAACAGAGCATGAGATTATTCCTTTGTGAGCTCGTTTAACCCTGAAGTTCAAATGGAAATCAGTAGATGGGATGCAGACAGAGTGCAGCATAAGGGCAAGACCAGTACTGGATCATCTCACTTCACATATTGTTTTAGCTCTACAGTGGGTAACTACACTGCCCAAACCCACCACTTAAAATGAGCCACAGTTGATCCACAGTCCCTACCGATGTCATCCTTGGGGAACCACAACCAATTCTTGTGTATGCTCTTGCAGGGATGTACCGATCCAACTTTTTTAGTCCTGATAATGATACCTGGTTTTTGGATATCAGCAAATACCAGGTACCGATGCGATACCAGTGTTTAACTAGTGAGCTGTATGCCTCACTATGTTGAAGTGAATAGGCTCTTTTTTACGTAAAGCTGAGGACACACCAAGCCAACATCAAAGAACTAGCGGCAACGAAGGACCCAGCTCACTTCCGTTTCTCTTCTCTTCTCTTTGCGCTGAAGCTGAACCACCAGTCAGAGTGATTTCTGTCATCAACAGGCCCCACAGGAAAAACTGACAGATTAGAGCCAATGGTGAGGGAGACACCCCAAAAACTTGACCAACATACGCTCACCGACGGCCCCGAACTATCAGATGGCCGATCATTTCTTGGTGTATCAGGGCCTTAATGCAACATCAGGCTTTCTTAACTTTGTAAATCAAAATGTATCAAACAAATACATAGATATAAATTTACCAAATTGTTTTTATTATTAAAATAACAAAATGGTACACTAGCAGCGTGGTTAAAAAAAAATCTTCAGTATAAACAGGAATTAAAATTTAAGAGTAAATCTTTTTAATGTAGCAACAAATTGGTCAAAACTTAAACTGGAATTAAAATTTCAGTATATAGTATAAGAATTGACTTGAATAGATTAGCCCATCCAGCTATTTAAGTCAGTATCAGCTCAATATCCAATCCCGGATCGGTATTGGTGCTTCCCTACATTCTTGTAGACAGAAAGTGTTAAAATGCCCTCTCAGAAAGTTGGTTTAGCAGGGTGTAGCCAAATTTTCTATCTTTCCAAGGCACCCTTATGATCACTCCTTCTTCAGTGATTGTCCAGATGCACATTGCAGGTATGAAAATGGGCAGAACTCCCAGTGGTTTGTGAGGTCTTCTCTGCACATTCCTCTTATCCTACCTCCACCACCGTCTTTGCACTGTCTCTATGTTGCCAGTATTGAAGTTCTATTATAACAGCTGGGACAGATAGGAGCTGATTTCCGTCCTCTTTACATTTATTAATTAAACACTCACCAGCAAAGTTGGCCAGCTACCTGTATGTCGACTCTAGATGTAACATTTTATTTGCTTCAGCCCATTACATAATGTGATGTCCCAGCAATTACTGACATCCAGCCTCTCACTTCACGTATGAAGGTAGCAGCTCTGAAAAAGTATGAGCCAGTTTTTCATGTGGTGTATGATGCATCATTTGACCCATCAAGTGACCTTGTTGTAAAAGACCAGATATCCGCCTTTTATGGAGCTGTTGGTGAACCTGGCCAAAATGTCTATTTTCTAATTTTCTCCCGGTTTTCTTTCCCACACTTTCTCAGACACAAATGCCCGACCCAAAGACCTTCAAGCAGCACTTTGAAAGCAAACATCCAAAATCCTCGATGCCCCCGGAGTTGGTCGGTGTGGAGGCGTAATAGACTCACCTCTGTTTCAGTAAGACAGTTGGCGCTGATTCAGGGCAGGTTTCTACTTTTGTAGTGTTTTAGTCTTTGTATCTTCAGCACAACTTCAGTTAGCCCTCATGTTGCTTAATTTAGTTATTGACATATGAGTGTTTTATGCAGGGGTGTTTGTGGAACTCCCTGTTCATGGTCTTCTTTCCAAATTGGATTTTTTATTTTATTTTATTTTTTTTTTAAACTGTCCTCACTTGAATTTGATCTGGGACCAATACCGAAGGTATACACACAGCAGACAACTACCCTCTCTTGGCTTGTGCCAAAAATGTAGTTTTATCTTTGATTTGAGTATTTCTATCCTATCATTTTAAAATGTTATGCTCACAAGTGCAGCTTGTCCACGGTCTCTACCACCATTAAGGCCCAGACACACCAAGCCGGCATCAAAGAACTAGCAGCGATGAAAGCCGACAGTTGCACAGTCTCATATCGCCTCCGTCTTGGCCAACAAGTTGCATTTGAACACACCACAAAGACTGCAGCCGACAGCCAGTTAGCATGTACATTCTGCACCTGCATGAGATGAACTAACTCTCCACACCAGCAGGCAGCAGTAGTTTGTATTCATCATTCAAAAAGGGAAACTGGAAGACTGAGGACTGCGGATATACAAGCCATACAGGCCATGTTGCTGTGAAAATATCTGTGTATTGGAATCATTAGATGAGAGGAAGATAAAAAATGAGAAGAGCCCTCTGTGTATTTCCATTGACTTTACTCATTGGCTTGCTTTCCTCACCTCTGTTTCTCCTCTCCCGCACCAATTCATTTAAGCTGAACAGCTAATCAGTTATTTCTCTCACCGACAAGCTCCGCTGCCGATTCAACATGCTGAATTGGCCTAAAAACCTCAGACCCCGGCAGACTAGAGCCGATGTTGCAGGACATGCTCACCAACAGCCCTGAAATGTCAGACGGCTGACTGTCGACTTGGTGTGTCGGGGCCTTTACACCTTTTCAGGGATCCCGCTGTTTCAGGACAAGCTTTTGAATTTAGAGGCACCTGTGAATTGGCACTGGCTCAGCTGAAGAATGCTGTAATACTGAAGAGGTAATGCATTCATGTAATATGCATTCAAACTCAATGTACTGTGAAACCGTCTGGATTTTCTTATGTGCCAGGTTTGGCACTTATTCAGAACCACTAAAATGTGTTCTTTTGAGTAGATTCATATTTACTTCCAGTCTGCACTGATTTTTTTGTTCCTTGCCTGGATATTTTTTTTAAAATAAAAGTAGAATTGTTGGTGATAATACATTAAACTATACTAACTATATATTGTTCTACACGGGTACTGACATTTTCATGGAACTGTGTCTCATTCTTGTCACTTTCTCATGTGCAACAGAGTTGTAAAAGTTGACCAGAGAAGGCACTGCAAGTATACTCATAGCAGACTCTTCCACAATTTCATCCTCTTTTCATAGAGCAATGGGGTGACTGCATAAAACTCTTCCGTTATCTTTTACCTTGTGAGAAAGTGAATTGGGCCGAAGAAAAAAAGATTGCACTGTGTTGTTAATGATACCGCTAACAATTTTCTCTTATCCTCCCAGTTTGTCATTGTAATTAGTACAAGGCACAATTGTGTGCGCCACTGTTGTATCTGATAGTGGTTTAATTCATCACCGTTATATTTCACTGTGTAACCTTTCTCAACCTGTCACCTCAGTGGCATCTGTGCATAAATACAGTTTCATGCTCTTCAGTGTTATCCCGTCATGGTGGTGCAAAAGTATTTTGACACTGAACTTACATCAGAGGTCTATATTATACTGTAAGATAGCTTTGGTTTCTTATTAGTTATTAGCTTCTTTTCTTAGCATGCTAATAGACAGATTTAATTTATACAAAGGAACTATTTTCAGTTCATTTAGACCAACTGGTCATTCACCACTGACACTGTATCACTGTGCTAAAGTCTGGACTGATAACCAGCCTTGTTCTTACTTTTGTAATAATCATGTAATTTGTCCCCACATTTTTATGTATAGCCTATTAATAAAAGTGTTACTTTTATATGAATCATTACTGAGTTGTTGTTTTTTGGATCATGTAGAAATGTTCAGTTGTTTAACTTACTTTTGTAAGCATATGAGTGTTTGTGTTAGGTTGCTCAATGGCATTTTGAGCTTCCACCTACTGTATGGATCTGGTAGAAAGTGATGTGTACTGCAGTTACTGTTAAACCATTATAATCACTATTATGTTACAGTGAACACTCATCTGCACCATCTATAAACTGCACGCTGAAGGTGGAAATATTAAATTGCACTTTCTCATCTCTCTCTTCAATCCTCTCAGTTGGGGCTCTGGAACCCAGAAATTATGATCAAATGAGTTTCATTAGCTTTTCATTTCAGACCCTGGTGAGACAGCAAGACCCCTGTTGGTGCTCTTCCACAAAATGTATGATAAAATCAATTATATTCTGTATCACTTGTACAGTGCATGAATTGTAGCATGAATCACTGCTTCGGTGGGAATGCTACAAGAACTGACAGTAATGTTGGGTCATTAAATCTGTGTTGTATAATATATAAATATCCAGTGTGTGTATATACTGTATGTTTATATATTATACAACACAGATTCATGCCGGTGGCACTGCTGCCTTTGCCAGACAAAGCTTCAGGGAGTCGTTGATGAGGGTTAGGGGATGTCAGCTCTGGATCAAAAAGACGGACTCATCTCCGTCACTGTGATGATAATGTACTTACTGTGCCTAGTCTGATAGTCTGTAGATATCTAGCCTATAGATAAGATAGATTTTAATAAAATACAGTAGAGCAGAATACAGTAGAGTGTAGAAGCCGTCTCCATGCAGCAAGGCAAACGAGCGCTCGTCTAGCGCTGATCCCAGCAGGACATCAGTTGAGCAGGAGGTCCTTGGGGCGGCAGTAGCTCAGTCCGTAAAGACTTGGGTTAGGATGCGGAGGTCACCGGTTCAAGTCCCCCATGGACCAAGACCAACTGGTTGCTGGCGAGGTGCCAGTTTACCTCTTTGGCACTGCCAAGGTGCCCCTGAGCAAGGCGCCAAACCCCCAACTGCTCTGGGCGCTTGTCAGGAGCAGCCCCCTTCACTCTGACATCTCTCCATTGACATATGTACTGTGTGAACAACAGAGTGTAAAACTGAATTTCCCCACTGTGGGACTAATAAAGGAATATCTTTCTTCTTCTTTCTTAATGTGGCCCAGGATGCTTTCACTACACCCTGCTAAAAGGATGTGGCCACCTCAGAATGTGGTCTGAGCGATCGGATCTCAATGCGTCTTGAGTTCGTTCACACCTGTACTTTCAGTTGTCCACCTGTGATCTGATCACTGAGGACGCATGTTGATACCAGTTCTGAACAGGGCATCTACAGAGTGCCCCTTTAAATTTTGTAATAAATAACAGACAACGAGGTACACTTTAGTTCTTAGTGCAATTGTCTCTAAGAGACATGTTAACAAAATTACAATGTAATATTTAATGGATAATTATCAAGTGAATAAGTGGAGCTGGTTGCAGTTTTGCAACTTCAGCAGAGTTCCTGCAGACAGACACAACAGTCAACTTAAGTCTGTATGACACCAACATTCAGCTCATTATGGTGTATTTCCTTTTGGAGATTGTGCTGCCCCAGTCATTGATTTCAATTACATATGAAGAGACTAGAAACAAATCCTGTTTCTCCCTCCTGGTGAAGAAATACCTTGTTTCAACAACATTTTTACCAGTATTGGATTATGGTGATCTGCTCTACATGAATGCACCTGACCAGAGCATAAAGAGGCTAGATACTATATACCACTGTGCGTTACGTTTTGTTACTGGCTGTGGAAATCTGGTACACCATTGTTCCCTTTATGCTGCTGCTGGATGGACATCATTGTCTGTCCGCAGGTTTTCACACTGGTCGACTCTCATATATAAATGTCTCCTTGGACTGGTGCCTTCATATCTCAGTACATACTTGTGTACAAACCACAGTCAATATGGCCTGCGCTCTCAAGATGTTATACAGATGTTGGTCCCAAAGTTCAGAACGGAGCTCGGCAAAAAAGCGTTTAAATATGCTGCTCCGTTCTTGTGGAACATTATGCAGAAGGACCTGAAACTGTCAGAACTTATCACTATGGGAGAATTTAAGTCCATTTTAAAAAATCGAGAAAACAGCACTATTGGTCGTTGTAACTGCTCCTGACTTCTGTCATTTGATTTATTTTAATATTGACCTGTTTGTGCAGCACAGCTGCTGTTGTGTTGTACATATCACTGCACATACTTGTTTAATGGTCTATGGTGTGTGATTGCTGTATTGGTCTGTTTGTATTGTTTGTCTTTATTGTAGAGATAACTTTCTCTGCTGCCCTCTTGGCCAGGTCACTCTTGGAAAAGAGATTTTAATCTCAATGAGTTTTTCTAACCTGGTTAAATAAAGGATATAAATAAAATAAATAAGACTGGTAGATTGATGCCCATTTGTTGATCAAGTACAGATATTATTGTTACATGTTGAAGTCTCCTCCTGTGACTGTTGTTACTGAATATGAAGCAGAGTTGCTCTCATAGTATGTAAACCGAAATTTTTTCTTGTGTTACAGGGAAACACCCGGAATTTGTAAGTCACGCATGTGTGTTCTAGAGACTTGTCTAACCGCTTATGCATCTTTAAATTGTCATTCAGCTTACTCTTTTTTTCCTTTAGTTGAAAATCCTCTGGCTTGAACCACACTGACAAGTGAGAGGAAACTCACCTTTTTTGTTTCTTTTTTTTTTTTTTTTTTTTTTTTAGCACTGGTGCCTTTGCATCTCTACAGCCGACACTATCTGATCTGCCCGTAAATAGGTTACAAGCTTGAAATCTTTAAATTGTCATTCAGCTTACTCTTTTTTCCTTTAGTTGAAAATCCTCTGGCTTGAACCACACTGACAAGTGAGAGGAAACTCACCTTTTTTGTTTCTTTTTTTTTTTTTTTTTTTAGCACTGGTGCCTTTGCATCTCTACAGCCGACACTATCTGATCTGCCCGTAAATAGGTTACAAGCTTGAAATCTTGGCCCAAGGGGAAAACATGTGACAAGGCAAAAATAGCTTCACTTTCTCCCCTTGGAAACCAACCAGAATGCAGAAATAGTAGTTTCTATTAGGCAAGATATACTGTAGCACTGTGTCCTGTGTTCCAGTTTGTGATGCCCTCAGCATTTCCAGCAATCCCAGACACAATTTCACCACTGTGTGGAAAATGACTCATTTTGTTTTTGAAATATCACTCTGGTAGCTAAGGAGCTTGGTGGTCTCTTGACAAAATGTGACCACATCATCAGCTCCACACTGCCATGATCAGTGGGCAGCATTCAGTGGAAGGCTGCATTATCCATAATAATAATGAATTCAATTTATATAGCATACTTTCACATACAGCAAAATCTCAAAGTGCTTCACACAAAAGGTAAAACAATCACAGCAATGTTTAAGACAGTTTACACAAGAAAGGTGTGATTAAAAGCGTCAAAACAGGACAAATAAGATTATAGACAAATTATTGTGATCTGTAGTACGACAATTGGGGATTTTAAATTGATTACATCGCAAGGAGTATGACAACGATCCTAGTTATAATATTAACTTATTGTATATTGACTACATTATTTCAGTAACAATACAATGTTACGACGATTTATAAAAGAAACGTAAAAGCATCAAAACAGGACAAATAAGCGTATAGACAAATTATTTCCTGACAAAAGTTAAAAGCAACTAAATATATAGTAATTACAAAACCACAGGGGAAAGCTAAGAGGAACAGGTGAGTTGTAAGATTAGATTTAAACACAGCAAGTGAATCTGAATTCCCACCAGATCAGTCACTATACAATGCCCTGCATGCTGTTTCTGCCTCTGATCAGATAGCCTACAAAATTGTGTATCTGTAGTACGATAATTAGGGATTTTAAATTGATTACATCACGTGGAGTATGACAGAGGTCATACTTATAATATTATCTTCCTGTAAAATCATCAAAATGTGCTACTATCGACTACATTATTAGCCTCATAAAGACTAGGGAAGTAATAGTAATGGGAGGAGAAACTACACTTCCCACAGTGTCTCGTGTTCGGTTGCCTTGGCAACGTTTGACGTCATGCCCCCCTGCTCTGGCCGTGCCTTGGACTGGTGTGATTGGAGGAAAACCCCGTGGACTGCATTCATACAGAGACGGGCTGAGAGAATCAGCTGTATCGTGGCACGTCGAAATCAGTGCTCTCCGCCAGTACTCAGGTATGAAAGGACTTAAAACTTTTAAAACGTTTGCAACATGTATCGTAAGCTCTTCTAGCTCATCGTAAAATATAGGGATGATGTAAGGGCATCGCTTCCAATTGATTGTGGGGCTACATGTAGCGGCGACTATCGTCATACCAAAGAACAATGGCTAGCTTAGCTACAGTTTGGGATATGTCTAATGGCTGGTTATAAAATGGAACATAAGGCGGGTCAGGTCGAAGGTTGAAGCTCTGATATTCTGTTGCACTGGCTACGAACCTGTTACCTTATTTCTGAGGTTATGCTAACTGCTTTAGTGTCCCTTGTTAATACATAACTACTGTGAGGAAGATGCATTGTCTTGAGGGAATAACTGTCGCAAGTTAATATGGCTGTAATTCATGGGTGTGTAATCTTACTTTTGATGTCTGTAATGCTACACATTTGCCGACATTGTCAGTGAGGTACAGTCCATGACACGGTATTATAGTTTTATTTGCTGACTTGAAGTGTCGATTATGTTAATGTTTTAACAAAACTATTAATACGAGACAAAGTTAGATTCGTATCTCGTGCTACCAGACGGTCTGCTAACGTTAAACCCGAATGCACACCTTTTTAGAAGCTTGGCGTCGCACGAACCAACCACGCTACTCATTTTTCGTTTCCGGGTTGAACAAAAAACGTTTGAAATTGTTCATACACGCTAAGAGATGATAAAAGTAGCTACAATATGTGTTTAAAAAAAAACCCGAACCCGTTTTTATAAAAGGTCTGGCTTGGAATACTTGGCTTCAGTCGGCGCCATACTGGAAACGGGTCACGAGGGCCTAACGTTAGCGGTTGCTTTTCATTCGCTTAATGTGTTTCTCGTCTGAATTAGATGTTTTTAACTCAACTTAAATTTAATGGATGCGCTTCTCAGTGCGTGTGGGGCAAACATATTAGCATATATTACTTGGCTTTAACGTCGCACTTGAGTTTCCGTGTTCTCGCTTGTTGGGCGAGCCACAGGTACGGGGATGGGTGTGGTGTGTGTATACGGCAGGAGGGGGGGGGGGGCACATCTGCGTTCGCTCCAGCCAGCAATTCAGGACAGAATATTCTCGCATGTATCTGTACAATGACTGCTGCATACTTTCTTGTGACGGCTTGTCTTACAGTCACACGATACCTTAACTGTAACTACGGAATTACATTGTTTTGTCGCATATATATCTGTCGATTAAAATGCATTCACACCGCTTGCATACCCATGGGTCATGTTACATCATGTCCATGGGTACAACGCCAGCTTGTCAGCGCTGAAACGGTTGCGATTTCCGCAAAGTCCCTGTGCATTCTGTTTTTAAAGTTTTACATACCTGAAATTATAAAACACTTTTGTGTGTTTTGGAGTGGCGGTTGTAAGATAAGATATTCCTTTATTTGTCCCACAGTGGAGAAATTTACAACATGTGGTAGTAAAACTACTAGTGCTGGGACCATACATATATTTCTTGATTCAATACTATCACAGTACTCTAAGTATTGCAATATTATGAATTATTGCAATTTTTAACTAATTGACTTTTTTAACACGTAACCAATGGGGGGGGGGGGTTGAATCATACATTTCTTTCTTTTACTTTAGATTATCTAAAGTAATACCTTAAAAATGTCAGATGTCCTGAAGTCAAGTATACCTGTCATTGTTAAAAATGTTCTTCTTAATTTATAAGGGACATGTAGTGTTTTCTATTTCAGGTGAATCCCTATATATATTTTGTAGATACAATTCCCTGTGTTAACATCTTATTTTGAAAACTGGATGTAGTCCCACATGTCTACTTCCTCTAACTTCTCCTAGGTGGTCTCTAGCTCTCCCATAAGCTCCATTCTCGTAAAACATCCATGGACCACTCCATCAGGGCTGTTTGAATGCATTTAACATATATGACAGTATATGGGCCCTCTACAGTTATAACGTCGGTTAATTTGACCACACCGATGAATGTGATGGCTTGCTAGACCACACCTTACTGTAATACGATGTTTCCTGTCCATGACAGAGTTAGCATGTAGCTTTAGCCATGATGTGTGGTAGTGTGTGAAACCCAAAGTGTTTCCATACTTAATTGTATGTGTAGTGTTAACTACTTTGGGTTTGACATGTGAGGGTTCAAGTCGTATCTGTGCAGACCCTCCACCATTTGCTACGTTTTGGCCTGCAGTGGTTTGTTTTGGTCTACGCATACAGAATGGATATGACATCATATTACTCAGACTACAATAATAAAAGCGGTAACTTTCTTCTACCTTTGTTTTGGCTTAAATTATACAAATTATATTGATTCTGGCATTAACAAATCAATTTCAAAATCGTAATTCAAAAACAATTTTTATATATACAGTAGTCCACGGCAAGACATTTTTTTTAAATCCCATTTGAATTGTGCCATAAATTGTTGTATCATTTTTTTTTTAGTTTTGTGTGAAACCGCTGAGTGAACTACAATATACATCACCAACACTAGCTAGCTAGCGTCTTTAGCTATGATCCATGCACAGATATAACATTATCTAACTTAATGTGTTTTATCCAGCAAGTCCTGGTCTTTTTTATCAGACGAGAAAAAAGAGTGTGCAAGAACCATTGATCATGTGAGTACATCCCAGTGCGAAACACAGGCATTGTAGCTTCAGCGAGAGAGACGTCACATACGCGATTTTTGGGTGTACAGTCTTTAGGGGTGGGGCGGTTCGCAGTTTGGTTCATATCAGTATTTGGTTCAGTTTGGTACATTTATGGTACAACAAGGAGGCAAATTTCAATTTGAACATGCCTTTCTTTTATTTGCCTGACATAAGGAAAAACACTTCATTGTCACATCTTATGGCTGGACTTGCCATCAAAAAGTGCCACTGTGTTATTTAAAAATAATTAATAAATAAACAATTATAGGCTCAGGCCATCAACAAAAATAGGCAGCATCGGGTCAGTCTGCACTAGATTTTTTTTTTTTTTTTTTTTTTTTTTTTTTTTTTTTTTTAAACAGTAAAATATACTAGGCCTCCATATGAGGAAAATCTGCCATGTGCGATAACATTGTTTAATATCGTAATGATGATATGACTTGTGATGAATAAACATGTTTCATATTAGCTACACGTATGTCAGTGTGGTTGTTTTTAAATTCAGAACCGGATTAGAAATATTTAAAATACAACTAGGATACATGTTGTTTCTGGAGCAGCAACAGTAAAGTTTACTACAGCAAAGTCACCATATAAACTCATTAATATCTCACTGGAATCTATCTAACATATTAATAAAATAAATCAAATTCCTGAGTGAAGTTTAAGACTGAAGAACACAAACATTAGACAGTATCAGTTTGTCCTCTGTCCTCCTCCCTCTGCTCATGTGAATGACAACAGGTACCGCTGGTAGAGAAGCTGCTCCCTCTCCTCCAGCTGATGAGTTAACTACTTAGAAACATGTTAAACTAACCTAAACAGCCAGACTACAGAGCCTACTGCCAATTTTAGGTTCTGTTGCTCCTAAACGTTGAGGATGATATATTAATAACACGAAGGCTCCGTAGTCTGGACCTTTCTCAGTGACAGCACATCACCACTTCACTGCTATCTGGAGGGAAATAGTCATTCACAACTCAACTAAACACTAACATGTTTACCATTCACTGTTAGCTTGTGAGCTTACGTGTGATGCCAAGCTAACACTCTACGGTTGTGTACATACGGTGGCAGTGGTTGAGAGACACGCGCAGTAAAATCTGGTTTGCCCTCGCAACAAATGAGCCAATCACAACGGTTCAGATTTTTGCCCGAACCGTTCCCATTCCTAAAAGAGCGACTTCACCAGTAGAAGACTAAAGCTTTGGAATCGCCCAGTCAGAGCCCAGACCTGAATCCTATCGAAAATCTGTGGGGTGACCTGAAGGGGGCTTTGCACAGGAGATGCCCTTGTAATCTGACAGTTGAAGCACTTTTGCAAGGAAAATTGGGCAAATATTGCCATGTTAATATATGCCATGCTGATAGACTTCTACCTAAAAAGACTGAGTGTTGTAATAGAATCAAAAGGTGCTTCAACAAAGTATTAATTTAAGGGTGTGCATTTATGCAACCAGGTTATTGTAACATTTTTCGTAACTGTACAGGTTATAGGTCACATTAAAGGTGGTTAAAGTTGTGAAATTATTGATCATGGTTTCATTTCTTTTTATGTCACAAAAACCTGGCATTTTAACAGGGTTGTGTAGAGGTTTTCTATCCATTGTATATAGGATGTGTGTAGATTTGGCTTTCGTTATTTGTATGTCAGGACAGATTGAAGATTTGAACATGCCACACTACATGAACACCGGAATGGGAAAAAAAGTTTGATTCTCGGGATCCCCACTGGCTATTTTGAATGGGTCAAATGAATGTAGGCTATTGATCTAGAAATTAGAATTCCTGTGTCAATGTGCGCGTGTCAACACATTATTGCATTCACATTATTTTTTTACTAATATTTATTGTAATACCAACCTATAGAGTGCTCCAGGGATGACATACTTTTGTAGGCCAACCAGGAAGTTGGCATCTTCCTGCATCCCTCAACAAAAAGCCAATGGGATTTTTCCACTGGGTTTTAGATTATTGCATAAAATAAGCTCTGTGGCAAACACACCTTTATGATACTTGCACATTGTTCAGCAAGATGATCAGATAAACCACCCCTATGATATTTGAAGTGTAAATGCAATTGCCAGAGGTAAAAAGCTAACGTTAGACTATTAATGAACTACACCACGGTTGCATGAGTGTACACAATGAGGCTGTAATGGCGGACAAGTTTGTGTGATGTTTAGTAGTCTTATTTAGCCACTTGTTTGCAGCCGCCTTTTTTAAGACACACAGAAGCTTCAAAAGTCAAAATTTGGGTATTTATTTATTAAGTCTCTTAAGTTTGTCTTAACCACAGATCTTATTTTAGGCATCTGATTAAAAACCCATTCAAAAAGAGGGGGGTTGATTTTTGTGCTCACTTGCTGTGTTATTTGATGGCCCTTTGCTATTCTTCCCTGTCCGATCACCCTTTCACTCCCATAGCCTTAATCTGTCACAGAGTGCATTAGCGATTCCTTGTAGAAATGCTTCCTAAGGAGGGCAGCAAGCCTCAAAATAGCAGTTGTATCATATGCCACAACTTCAGTTAAACCAACACAGATGATTTTTTCTTTTACTGATAGTTTACACTCATTAGCCTTGTTAATCGCTCTTGACATTCTATTTTTCACTTGCTTTCAATTGCTCTACTCCTTTAATGATGGGAATGTCTAGTAAACAGGCACTGTGCCAAAAACAAAGTTTTCCTCACCACTCACTTAATTGACTTCCAGCTTTCCCTTTTTTCTTCTCTGATTTTCCTTGTCCAGTGAGCAGTCATGTGCGAGAGACACTCAGAGGGCCAGGTGCAAATGGCCAAACTGGCCGAGCAGGCTGAGCGCTATGACGACATGGCCACTGCAATGAAGTGTGTGACAGAGAACAAAAAAACGCTGTCAAATGAGGAGCGCAACCTGCTGTCGGTGGCCTACAAGAATGTGGTGGGTGCCCGCCGCTCCTCGTGGCGTGTGGTGTCCAGCATTGAGCATAAGGCTGAAGGCGGGAAGAAGGCCTTGGCAAAAGAGTACCGGGAAAAGATTGAGAAAGAGCTGAGAGAGATTTGCCAAGATGTGCTGGTAAGATTGATAACATTTCATTTGACAACATTGCCGGCTTTATCTGTCTGTTACAGCTTTTTGTCATTTAGACATAGGTGTCCTATCACTTTTACTTGAAAAATGCATGTCTGAAAGTGGCTCATTTCTGGTTAAATCTAATTGTCCATGGCTCTGTGTACTGCATGGTAAAATGGATTAACACTAACCATTCAGTTGAATCTGATATCATGCAGTATCATATTTTAACCTAAGAACAAACTGGATTTAATGATTGTCAAAGTGTGGTTACTAGACATGGGGCATGTCAGTTTTTTAGGAACCATTGTAGTGGAACAGGCATAAGGAAATAACTGATGAGAGGAAAAAGCAAGGCCTCATGATTAAAATTTACAAAAAATGTACCTCATGCAAATTATTTTAGTCAATCATCTGCTTTTGAAATTCAGATTACTTGAAGATATTCCGGATGACCGAGGAGTGAGTTTAACTACAGTTGTGCCTCCCTTCAGCGGCTCCTATTCTTGAATGTGTCACTTCTGTCAACAAGACACGTCAGACCTTGTAAAGAAGTGCCACGCCTTGAGTGTTTCATTGCTATCCCTGGCTGTCTTAGAGCAATTCTGCTCAAGTGTTCTGCCTTTTAGTTATGTTATCAGTGACGGCCTATAGCTTATCATGGTATTCTTGCTCATACATAGAAAAAAGTATATTAAGTTGGATAAGAGTATGCAAAATTAGGATTTAAATTTTTAAAACATCTGATTAGTGTATTGATTTCATTCATGATTCATAGTCTTGAGTTAGCCAGTTTGATGAATGTTTTTTTTTGTTTTGTTTTTTTTTAGCAGTTTAAGTGGTAAGTGTGTTAAGTCTGACTGATAGCACTGCTCCAAATGGTCCTCTCTCATTACCCTGCAGCAGCAGTTCTTTTGAATGTCACCAGCTTCCTTGTTTGAGCAGCACTGAGTGGATAACCCAGAGATGAGAAATATGAAAACACAGAACACATGAGCTTATGCAGTGCAGAAAATTATGTGCGAATACACTCAGTGGTCACTTTATTAGGTACTAGGATGCACATTTCTTTTATTTATTTATTTTTTAAACTGATAACCGACCCTTGTGAACAGATTAATCGTTTACAGATGAGATTTAGTGCATCGCATGCGGCAGTATGCCATTGACAGTGTATGAGCACAACAGACAACACGAGTCCCCAGTTCATCCGTCCGGGAGCAGTACTGTAGCAGCCACGGTGCTGCGTGCATTATTGCAGAGACATGCAGCCACTTTCCCTGTATATCTTTACCACATCATTTAGTTCAGCCAGCAGGTTGTCAGCTGTGTCTGCCCGCCATAAATTTAGCGAGTGTCCAACTGACCTGGTGGTGGTATAGCTGTGATCGCAAAAGTAGCGTGTTTACAGTTTGTTGGTGAATAAATGCTACAGCTCCTCATCTCAAACCAGCACAAGACCGAAGGCAACTTCCTGTATCTCGCAACAGTGGCTCAGACTCTTTTAAGGACCAGCTTTTCCCATTAAAGTGATAAGCTGCTTCTTGTTTAGCTTTTTAATTGATTATTAATATGTCTTTTAATCAGTTAAATTGCTTAATGCCTCTTAACGGTTAATTATTAACATGTGTGTTAGGTACATCTAAGCAATCTAATGCAATGTCCCTGCCATAACATCTGTTCTTCACAAAGCATGTTACTTTTGGTTACATGTCAGTAGGGTCAGGTCCTGATAGAGCAGGCTAGCCTTCTCTGTATACATTTTAGGATAGTTTGTAATCTGATCAGAGGCTGTTGAAAGATTCATAAAATAATATAATAATAATAAAAAATAAGACCTGGAGCAGGAGAAAGGCCTGTGGTTTAGAATGATTATAGTCTGCCGGATTAAGAGTTTCTCCCCAATACAAGTAGATGCCCCCTTTTTTTCCCCAGACCATACAAGTGCTTACATTTGGGTACATGCAGATATGAGTACTTAATAGTACCATTACAGTTCAAACAGACTTTGAAAATGTGTTTTATTTTCATCATGTTACTCACTTTTTTACTGTAACAAATTAAATATACAACATGATGAACTGTTTTAACATTTAACTTTTTGTTGAATTTTTCCTGATGTAAACAGAGCATACTTTGCAATAAGGATGCCATGATATCAGAAATTTAGTAGTCCATACCAGTACTAGTGAAATTCCATGATTCTCGATACCAATTCAATACCACGGTAAAAAAAAAAAAAAAATTGTCTGTCAACACACACTCCTTTATAGGGGTGTTACAGTTTGGATTCTAAATTGGAAATCAATCAAAATTGAAGTCTGCAACTAAAGACGACAGCGTGTTTTACAGGTAGTCTGCAGCTGCACTTGGACACGCCATGGTCACTTCCCTGAAGTCATCGGTATGGCGATATTTTGCCTACCTAGTGAGTTCTCTCAACAACATACGTGCAGTTTGTAGGCTGCAGAATCTGTATTTAAAATCAATTGTGTGTGTGTAAATCACTTTGCACAGTAAAGTGGGGTTCATGCTCATTGTAGTGTAAAGCACGTAGGCACCGTCAGGGACTTCCTGATGAATTCAGACGTGCCTTGAAAACTGAGAAATTTAAGCCTTGTTGTGAAGTGCCTTCCTGCCATCTAGTGGATCTTCATTTTGTTGTTGTAACATCTTGTTTCCCAATTGACCAATAGTATCAACTGGTGAAATAGGTTATTGCATATTAAATAGTTTATAGAAATTTGACCATATGGCCTTATTCACACTTGATAGCCTCTCTGATGGAGTATGTCAGGCAGACACACAGCTGACAACCTCACAGCTACATGAATCGATGGAGTGGAGACTTAAGTGTCTGCATGTGTCGACAGCAGCGCACGCAACATCGTGGCTGCTAGCTCTCCTGGATGGGTGACTGTTTTGCACAATCGCTGCAGCTGGCTGTTTTTAACCTGTTTGTGCATCAGGTTATTGTTGCAGCTGGGCAGCTCATTAGGCACTTGAACCACAGCACACAAGGCACTAATCTTATCAGTTATTTAAAAAAAAAAATTTGCACACTACTATGCATACGCATGTGATATTTCAAGCCCTTCATCTGTAGGACCTCTGCTACTTTGTTCTCTCAGCCTGTGCATTATCTGCCTGGTGACTCACCGTGTCCTAATCCTTTAATGACAGCTGCTGAGCAACAAGCGCTCTGGTTCACTGACCTCCACTTCGGCCCGAACAGCCTTATGGAGATCGAAATAGAGAGGGATGAGAGTAAATAGGTCAGAGGAGAGGAGGGGTGTAGGACAGGGATAAAGCTGGGGTATGCTTGAAGTGAAGTAGTTCAGTCGAAGTGTGGCCCTACCACATCTGAAGACATGTTTGTTCCTGTTCTGAATGGCCACAATCAAAGGAGGAATGAAAAGTCAACCACCATAGAGAGGGACAAACCAAAATCAAATTGAGATAATGATGCATATAGTCTCTTCTCCACAGTATTCATGTTATTACTCTTGGTTGTGCAAAGGATGGAAGTAGTTGCATGAAGACAAAAGAGCATTTGCCTACATAATCACAAATGTCTAATTGCTGCACGGAGTGCAAAGAGATTTTTCTGGGGTTGCTTTGGTGTGAAAGTGCTGAATGTCTGGTTTTATATATTGACATGTTATCTTTCTTTGCCCTGCCAAAGCTTTTCTGTCAGAAAAAAAACTTTATAGCCACTTTACAGAAAACATTTTTATCTAATGAAATATTCAACTTTTATCCATATTTGTTGGTGTTTAGCCTTTAAAAAGTCATTTTCACTACGGCCAAAAAGCAAGCAGCTCTCCTGCTTGCGGCAGCATACACAGAGGAAGGCAAGCACCTGTATTAACATTCAGAGCTTAATTCAAAAACCTCATTAGCAGTTTTGAATTTAAAAAAAATGACATTCGGTACAACCCTAGTGGTTCAGTCAGATCCACTTTGTTTCCCCATTTACAGAGGCAGGGCTTTATATGAATACCAGATTTTTTTCTCAGTGCACACAGAACAGAACAGTGTGGAACGTGAGGAGATATTTTCATTATTTGGCAAAAATTGTATTGGGTTAGAATCACAGACTCCACCTTCAATGAGATTTACAGGATGTACTGCAGAAAGGGTGTGACAAGCTATATTCAAGTGGAGAAGCCTTACCTATGCATTTCTTTTAGGAACATGGCTATGTTGCTTGTTCCTCTTGAGCTGAGAGGCTTTTACATTTTGGCTGGCTTGGGTTGTCCTTTCTGAGAATCTCTTTTTTTAAATGCAACAATACTATAGAGGAAAATGTAATCATACAATTATATAGTTTCATTTGAATTCAACATACCTGTCGTGGTTTGATTTGAAATATGCCTTTGCCAGTGGCCCAGTTTCACTTTCAGATTCCAGAGGGCTTTTCTAATCCCTCACATCAGTTTAAGAGCATTCAGCAAATGCAGACTCTTCATCAGCCTAGTTTGTTCATTAGAGTTGGGATAATGTACAAATCCACTGTGCAATGAACAGGATCTGACAGGACATCCATGTCTGAATCCATTTGAAATTGAGCTATTAATATATGGATTTGTGTGATGTGAGCCTACATTACATTTTTCAGACCAAATTTTTCAACTTGTGTCTTTAGTTATAATTTTTGGCTTCTACCCAGGGAATCAGGCTCACACCCCCTTTATTACTATTCCTTTGTAGAAAGCATTAGTTATGCCCATAACTTATGCCATCTCCACTCAGTTTTTGAAATCAGAAGGCACACAGACGGACTCGCATGTACTAACGTGCACGTGCAGCTGGACCGGCTATGTGAACACAGCAGAGAGAAGCTGGCATTACAACACACAGAAAGGGAGAGCAACTTCATTCTCTGCTCAGGACGTTACTCCTCTATCTTTATATAGAAAATTATTTGCTGTTATATTAATGCTCTGGATATCCGAAAGAGAACCTTCAACATTATCTTCACAGAATGCTGCATTCCTACCTATCCACCATCCACCTTATTCCTAACCCCCATGAAGCCTTGAATTTATTATGGGCGCAACTTCCGGAGCGTTGCGTCACTGAAACTGAAACGGAACCGGTGTTTTCCGTGGTAATGGTACACTAATGCTCTCTCTTGGAGCAATTGCATTAAAATATATCGTAAAACATATGCGAACTTCACCTGTTGCACCTCAAATGGGATCATGAATTTTGGAAAAGGCATTTTTAGCGTTGGGTAAATATCTGGAAAAAAAATAAAGCAGGATTTGCTAAATGGAAACCGAGTTACTTTTCAAAGGAAACACTGACGGTTAGCCACAATGGCTAGCCTATGGGACTAATACGCTGACTGCTACTTCTGCTACCTCATCAGATGTTACGCCCATAATAATTCTACAGTAACAGCCCAGAGAATAAAGTGGATGTGGCTCACTTTTTGTCATGGCTGTTGGAAAGATTCATGTTTCTGTAAAGGCAGTGTTTAACCCTCTTTGTCCCATAGCACTTTAACATGGTATATTATAAACATTTTTCAGCTAGCGTATTAAGATACACTCCCACATCATATGACTGCGAGGTACGCTTCCCCAGCGAGCTAGCATTCAGGTTAGCAAAAGGGTGAGGCTGTCAAGCGGTGCATTATTGTGTTTGAAAGCTGGGCTCTGTGAGTGACCTACTTCCTCAGAAAAAGCTCATTGGGAGTTCAGCAGCCCAGCTCTCTCCTCTTCCTGCATCCCACCAACTTTCATCCATACTCCCAGCCTTCCCCACCCTTTTTCCACTCTCCACCATCTTCACTCCCCACTCTTCTACCCAGCCTGACACGTTCTCTTCCCCTCTGCTTTCATGTTATCCACCATCAGCCCCCCGTTAGTGGCTCATGGGGGACTCAGGCCCTGAAGCTGTTGGAAGCAGCCAGCTCTACCCTCATTTAGGTCTTGTGAGAAATGTTGACTATGAGGTTTATTTTAATGGGTTGAAATAACAGCCACTGCTTTTATGAAATCAGTTAAGTGTTTTGTCACATGAGCCTTGTAGTAAAAATTCCCACCCTCATCAGTGAATTAACATATTTTATACCCATAGTACCCAGGTATGTACATTATAGTTGATACTAGAGATGTGGTGGTGGAAACACCGGTGTTACCGATTACACCGGGCATTTACCAGCTTTATCCTCTATGAACTTATGGATCCCTTATAGCATTAGGTTTAAATCTGAAATATTGCCAAATAGACGCATTTGCTTTTCACCTCAACACCAAGTCCTCTACCATCTCTCAGCCTGACAACTTTCTCTGTCCAACGTGTGAAATCTGGCACCTGCTACCAAGAGTTGCATTCATGTTCAATTTGTGGCATCTGTTGTCCAACTATCTATTGATAACATGCCACTGACATGCCATAATGAATGAAATGGGTTTTATATCTCTTTAAAAAGCAAAATGACGTGTAACGTCGGGAACACAGACTACCGCGACAGGCACAGTTGACACATTGATTTCATATTTTAGGAAGTCTGTTCTTTAACAATCTGCTCTGTTTTGTTTTGTTTTTTTGTTTTTTTGTTTTCTGCCACAGGCTCTCTTGGATGATCATCTCATTGATGGCAACACTGCAGAAGAGAGCAAAGTCTTCTATTTGAAAATGAAAGGAGACTACTTCCGCTACCTGGCTGAGGTGGCTACAGAAGACCGGGAAGGTAAGAGTAATGTTATACCCCCTGTGTGTGGCGGGTGGTAGGGCTTTATTTAATTTTCAATATTTATTAGGGGTGTGACGATATATCTTGCCACGATATTTCGTGATATAAAAACTTAACAATATGCACATTGAGACGAAAAGTGTATCACAATATTTTGGGGATAAATTAATTTTTAAAAAGTGCTACTTTGGCTGTGATCAGCCTCCTCTTTGTGACAGTGCTGTCCACTCAGTCTCCACTGTGTAGTCTGGCTCAATGTCCCGCCCACAGCATTGTCTGATTGGTTGGACGTCATCAGTAATAGCCAACCAGCGAATGTAACATTACTCGCCTGTATGTTTTTACATGCAAGTTTACATGAACAACATAACATAATGTAGAGTGTCATAGAGCTAACTTGGATATTATAAGGAGATCATTAGTTGATCCATAATTTAGCAGCTCACTAGCAAAACAACTGAACACCTAAAATTATTTGTTAGACGTCACTTACCAGGCTGGTCCTTTCAGTCTGAACCATTACTAATAACTAACATTAATGAGTCTGTCCTCTCCGTCTGAACCAGGACTACTAACTAACATTGAGTCTGTCCTGAAGCAGCTTTGACTTTGGTTCTGGTAGAGACATGGTAGAGACATAAATGTAATGCCCAGAATAAAATTTAAAACTGAATAAATACACGTGGAAAAATAATAAAGAAAACAGACACAAATTGGACAGAGTTAAATAGTTACATTAAAGAGGAGGATAGCTGGTTAACATAAAAAATAGAACTATGGGGCAAACAGCATTGTTTTGCATTTTGCGTCTTTTGAATGAAAAGCTTCTTTTTCAGTCATGTTTTCATCACTCAAGTTTTGTTAAAATGATATCGTAATGTGATCGTAAACATGTATCGTATTGTGAGCAAAGTGTATTGTCACACCCCTATTTGTGTGTGCATGTTTTACTGGCAGCTCCTAGCCAAATAACGCTTTAGTTAAGATGCTGTTAAATGAACACTTACATATTGGGATAAGCTTTGTGAGACTGACTCCTCAATACTGATTAGTACAACAGTATTACAGTATGTTCCTCTGGTAGTACGAAAGGCGGTATAAATGTATTTGAATGATAGCACTTCCTGTTATTGCTGTTGACTTTTTGTCAACAACTGGTGCAGGAATCATTATGCAAACTTATCTATACATCTTTTGTTGAGTAAATTTAACCTAAACAGCTAAACCTGTTTAATGGACCTCAGTCAGTCTGTTGAGTCTGGTCTACAGTGACCAGCATGCAGCTTAAGGAATATTTTGTTTCATTTTTGTCCTTTTTAAATATGCATCTATCAGAAACAACGTCTTTTTGGATAGAAAGCACCTCAGGAGTAGTTTGACAGTTTCCGTTTCATTCTCTTAACCTATTTGCCCCCTAGTGGAAGAAACATAACATTGTCTACAGATGTTAGACTGATGCAACATGATTCATTGGTCTCCTCACTTTAAAGCTACTTAACTCTGTAGACTGATTTGCAAGTCTGTCATTTGCAGCTAAATGTATTTTATTAATTTCATGCATACCCAACAAGATGGTGATTATCAACCTGGGGTCTGGACCCTCCTCAAAGGCTTGCAATTGAATCGGAATGGTCCATGGTTTACAAGACTGGAAAGGAGAAAAAAAAAAATAATCTTCCCAGTTGTTTATTTAGAGTTTTGTCAAATATTTGATCATTCTACCTCTTTAGGCTTCTAAAATATTCAAATGAAAACAGTCGGAGGGAAAATCACTGCTCACAACTCGAAAGTGCTATCAGTGATGAGCTGTAACCAGTGGGCGTCACCTTGTTGTTATGGGCCATAAATAAATAAATAAATGAATGAATACAAAGCCAGAGGACAATGAAAGGCTGACCCACACTAAAAACTTTTTTTTTTTTTTTTAATCATAAATTTTCAAAATGTGAGACGCCACACAACATGTTATGTTAAATTTAACTATTTTGTTCCCGTAGTGTGTGGTGAGCAACAAGTTGACCAAAAACATCACACCACACACCAACAGGTCCATTCATGAACAAGAGTCCCGACTAAAAAAAACACAGAAATCTCACAAAATCCCCCGCAATCAAATATGACTTTACTGTTAACAAACATGGTGATTGACATACGGGAAGAATTAGTGATGTCAGTTATTGCAAGTTGGTCCTCAATTTCTGAGCTCCATCTTACTGCGGCTTTGTGCTTCGTGTTTTGCATCATGCATTAGCTGCGGCCGCCATGGTGCAGGTGGTTGTCTTAACTTCAGTCAGATTGGTTGTCGATTTGCTGTCGTTCTTTCCCATTTGACTATGTGATCTGCTGTCCTCTGGGTTACGCGCGCGCACACACACACACACACACACACACACACACACACACACACAACAGGATATCCCATCATAACACTGAACATGTTTAATATTTACATTTTGAAATCAGTGCGTCCAGGATGGATTTCCAGGCTGATTGAGGGATGTAAAAAAAAAAAAAAAAACACTCTTAAGATACCTCACACCATCAAAAACAGGGCAAAATTTGCTAGATTTTCATGTAGTGTGTATCCGGCATTTAGGTACTTGTGACAAAGAAGAAGCTTGTCTGTTGAATTTGCAGAGGTTGCATGAGAGGTGCTATAGTTCCAATTGAGGGAACATTACTAAACACCAACCCCGTAATTCTAATGTCTGAATTAATCAACCATGTGTCCATCCTGATCAATTTTAAAGATTTTCATTCTCAAATACACATCAGTATTTCCATAACTTGCCTTGTTTGTAACCATAAATGTCTTAAGGGAAAACTAAAATGTCTCAGGCTGTTCAAATGAAGGTCTACGGACAGTGCCACTGTCCAACTTGGACATTTCTGAACCTGTTTATAGACCTATGGCATCTGCTTTATAATTCTTCCTTCATTGTGAAGTAGGGATGTTAATAAACCATTTAACCAATTAGCGCTGTCAGTTAAACATTTTAAAGAAGTATTAATAATTAATTAAAAACCTGAGTAAAAGTCAGAACAGTGGCTTGCCAGTTTAAGGAGAAAAGCTGGTCCACCTTAAGAGCCTGAGTGGGAGAAAGATACGGGAAGTTGGCTCCTGTCTTGAGCGGAGCACAGAGCGGTGGAGTTGTAGCCTCATTACATTTATTCACCAACAAATAAACTGTATTCACACTGTATGCCACAGCTATAATGCCAATGAAGAAAGTATGCACACCTTGGATTTTTTTTTTTAACATTGTACTCTGAAAATGTTTATTTTGGCTCTCAAACAATTGGGCATTGAACCTCCCAACAAGCCGCCTCTCGTTGATGCTCTGCACTCTGCACAAACTGAGAAAGAGACACTTGTTCATACCACTGATAGGTGTGGCCCGTCTATAGTCTAAGTCATCAGTTATTGTTACCACATGGGACTGTTGGGGAAAGGCATTAGATGTTTTTTAAACTGACCTTATTCTCTTTTAAAACTCTTTGAGTGAGGTGTTGATTCCACATTTTTATTTCAATTGATTATAATTTTCGTTATTGCAAGGTTGTATTTGACTGCATTAGTTTTAGCTAGGTGTACATAATAAACTGGTAACTGTATTGTATAGTAACAAGTGTTCTTCACTATGAAACCATAAAAAAAGTGTTTGTCACTCTCACTTGTCTGCTATAATTTTCCATAATTGTTGCTTCTTTATCTTCTCAGATAACATGAACAAGTCAGAGGAAGCCTACCTAAATGCCTTTAAAATCAGCGAAAAAGAAATGACTGCCACACACCCAATCCGTCTTGGTCTTGCCCTTAACTTCTCCGTTTTCTACTATGAGATCCTCAACTCACCTGACAAGGCCTGCAAGCTGGCTAAAAGTGTAAGTTCATAACGCCACATAATTATCTTTTCAAATTTGGGAGGATATTAAACTGCTCAGTGTTATGCAGATTTATAACGCGTCATGTTGCTTTGTGAGGACTTAAACGACTGATTGCATAGCTGTTTAAATAATTGTTTAAGGCCACCATCATTTTTCCAGCATTTAAAAATGTGTTTTGAACCTTTTAGGCTTTTGATGATGCCATTGCTGGGCTCGATTCACTGGGTGAAGAGTCGTACAAAGACAGTACACTAATCATGCAGCTACTGAGAGACAACTTGACAGTAAGTTCATTTCTTAAACGTGTACCAACTCAAATGACATTAACAGATTTTGTGCACAAAAGAATGTGGACTATGGGACTGCAACTAATTATTTTCTTGATGGATTAGTCTTCTGATCATTTTCTCAAGTAATTGTTTGGTCTTTAAAATGCCAATTACAGAGGTCCAAGAACCCATGGTGACATTTTCCAAAGTCTTTTCCGTCAAAATTTCAGAGTGTCTAAGAGTTAGACACCCAGAAAATGCTCACAATTGAGAAACTGAAACCAGAAAGACTGCTGTCTTTGCTTAAGTATTATTTAAAGATGAATAGATTATCCCATTTTTGCAGATTAGTTTTCTGCAGTTTCACTAATTGTTGGAGCTTTATTAGAAACCACTGTTTTCCCTCTGTGTTCTGTAAAGATTTGCAATCATCAGTGTGTTTAAATGTTTGCTTTGATTAAAAAGCAAAGCAGGATTATTGTGGCAAACTGTTAGGAAGTGAAACAGTTCATATTTCTCTAATCTATTTTATGTTGCTGAGAAAACATCTCCTTTAAACAACTACATTTATTCAAGTTTCTCACCAGCCTTAAATTTCATTGTTACATTTGAACACATCCTGATAGTGCTGTAATTTTCCTTCACCCAGTAGTCATGTTTACTGAGCACAGCTTGAACACAGCTTGAGTAATAACTGAATGGCACCTCTGTTAACAGTAGTAGCACTGTTATTTAACCAAGCAGGATTGCACTGCCCACATGCTACTAACAGGTAACGTTATGAACTCTCCTCCTGCTGATTTCAACACAGATTTGTTGTTCTCAGCGTAGCATTATCAGGGAAAAAACAGGTTGTGTCCCCTCAGGTTTAGTAGTAGTGGCACCATGCTACTGAGCGTTTTTTTTTTTTTTCTCTTTACCATGGCTGCAGTCCCAAACAAACTGAAACACGATACATGGTTATGTCATTGTGCATATGCACCTGTCAGAAAGCATCAATAAAATGAATCAATAGATTCAGAGGCATGAAATGCTAAGGAATTAGACAACTAGGAATTGAGTCTTTATTCCCATCACTAGCATTTTCCCCATCTGCCAAAGTGGCGGATGCCTTGACAATTTTATCCGCCAATGCCAACAACTTATTTGTGTTTGGCGGGTGATAATTTCAGACCCTGGTTGACAG
Source organism: Pterois miles (assembly GCA_947000775.1). Classification (NCBI taxonomy): domain Eukaryota; kingdom Metazoa; phylum Chordata; class Actinopteri; order Perciformes; family Scorpaenidae; genus Pterois; species Pterois miles. The sequence goes on along the minus strand of CAMQGK010000568.1, from coordinate 2,595,458 downwards.
TTTTTGAATGCTGTAGAATTTAGTGCTACACAAAACAAATTTTGTTCATAGCCAATCGTGTCAGGGCTGCAGCAGAAAAGACTGAAGCAAGAACATTTGTTTTGTAATCCTCCCTCATGGGATTTGTGCTTTCGACAGATAATGCTAGCTGCTAGATTCACATCTGAATAGTCAGCTGTAATGCTAATGATTATGCAATAGGTCCCACTTACTGACTAATAGTTCCCACTAACAGTTATTTACTGAACAGTGTGTTTTTTTTTCCTGTTACAGTGGAGGTGAGACTATGCAGTAAGCTCTTAAAGGACTAGTGTGTAGTATTTCAGGGAATCTATTTCCAGAAATGGAATAGATTATTCATATCTGTTTTCATGAGTGTATAATCACCTGAAATTAAGAATTGTTGTTTAATTAGCTTATATTGAACCGTTCATATCTACTTAGGAAACAGGTCCTCCTCACAGAGTCCGCCACGTTACCATGTTCAAGTAGCTCAGAACAGACGAACACTGGCTCTAGAGAGAGCTTATCATGTGATTATGTTACCTGAAGGCCACGGTCATTTGTGAAACCACGGTAACATGAGCCGTGGAAAGCTAAACCGTCTGACTTTCAGTGTTTGTACTGTAGTGTTATTATAGAAAGGATGGCCAACGAGACAAGGCGTTACCACGGTTTTGCACTCTGACTAATGTTACCACATTCTTGGAAAGGGAGGGTTGAGTGGAGGGATATTCAGCTGGTTATAATCTGCAAGCATACCACTAGATGTCACCAAGTCCCACACAATGCACCTTTTTAACTGTTCATTCAAATGAAAATTAAAAAAAAAGGTATTTCAAGATTAGGGCAGAGGATTTTGTGTCCTGTACATGTTGTAAAGCCCCATGAGACAAATTTGTGATATTAGGCAATACAAAGAACATTGACTTGAAATTAGTTATTAATGGATGTTGCCCTATTTTCCTTTACCCCTTCCTTTTTGACTCTCTTCCTACTCGCTCCTTCTCCTTCTACTGTCTTTTCTCAGCTGTGGACCTCTGATACCCATGCTGAGGCAGAGGATGAGGAGCAGAAAGATTGAGCCCAACCCCCACAGTCATCCCTGTCGACCTGCCATCATCCCGGTTCATCTTCAACATGATCATCAACACTGAGACCACCTGATTATCATCATAGTCGTCCAATTCTCTCCATCATTTTTCTATTTAGTTCTCTCAACACTCATCTCATTCCTATCGGTTTACTATTCCTTCTATTGTAGTAACTGTGGGGAAAGGGGATGGGGAGGGAGGGTAAGTTTTAAATTGTGTGGCGGGAGGGTCCATGTAGAAGGGTAAAGTGTGTGTGGGAGCAATAGGGTTGTTGCATTATTGAGGTGGTGGGTGAAAGGGCATGTTCTCAGCTCATGAAACATGCAGCTGGTTGAGCTTTTAAAGTCCGAAAAACAGTTATACGGCGTGTGTATCCTATTCATGTAAACAGTCCTGTCCTTGATTAACACCATCGTTGGATGATACATCTGTGGTTTCACAAAATGAGGTGTCGGCTCCTCACACCTTAGGAGACAGCAGCTGTTAGTCTGTACTTGGCAGGAGTAACAGCAGAGGGAAAGATGGTGGAGGTGTAATGGGAGAGTGCTGGAGACGAGAGGGCAAGGTTTTGTTGGAACACGTTACATTCCATTTACTGTCAGTTGCTCAACTTTCTACTCTTATTTTATTTTTGGGTGACCTGCTTTTGTATTTCTATGTATCAATTACGAGGTATAGAAAATGTTGAAGAACAAGAGCACACAAGCTTGTTTTTATGAGCACAAGTTTAAAAAAATCCCATGTGCTTATCTAGTTACTGATTTTTCAAATTAAGATTTTTATTTGATTTGTCTTTTTTTTTTTCTTTCAGTACTTGCCTATTCTGCATGTTGTAAGAAGTAACATAACTGTTATTTGGGGGAAATGTGTAATTTCATGTAAGTGGAATAAAAAAAAAATAATTTAAAAGTTTCAACTTGTTCATTTTTGTGTTACAGCCTCGAGTTTTCTTTTGATGAATTTGAAGTCATCTATAATACACTTCTCAGGGGTGGTTATCTTACCTCAAAAACCAATATGTTTTGCTAGTTTTGAACAGCAAATCCAGCAACCATTATAACAGGTGTTCTGTGAATCACTGTACAAGAATAAGTGAGTCATAGGTAGAGGCTGGAGGCAAACCAGGAGATGACCTTTCATTACACACCAGTTTGATTCAGTGTCTCAAATGCAAATGCCCAGCTGTTACTGTTGCACTGATACTTGTTCCTGTATAACATGTCCTAACTACATCATACAAGTCCAACCAAAGATTTCCACACACTTGAATACACCGGACCTATGGAGACACGGAAAGTTGTTTTTTAATTCTCAGACAAGGAGCGTTCATATGAGTATTATGTGATGTGTGCTTCTGTATTCTGAGTAGTCTCCCTACTTCACCACATACTTCTCAGTCCTGTTGACATGGAAAGCTAAACACAGTGAAATCTCATGCACCTCCTGAAGACTAATCAGAAGTCAGCAGAGCAATAGGGTGACAAATGTCTGAATTTCGTGACTCAAGCATCACCTCCCTAGTGTTTTGTTCCAAAATCAGAAAGCCAGTAAGCTTGAATGAACAGCTGAAGGAAGAAGGAAAGTCTTTTTACACAGCCCTCTGGGTGTTGCTGCCCCACTGCCGTGATCCCATGGGAGGAGGGCACTGCAAGGCCGCCACAGAAATGATGCGATACAGTTCCCTCTCTTGAACCTTGCACATGAGTGAACAGACATACAGTAAATAGCACATCAGCAGAGCACTGTCCCAGCAGGGTTTGCCCTCACTCAGTCTGCACATAAGTGCAATCAAGATAACATTCAGCTGTAATGTGTGGGTGAAGCAAAAACATCTGGTATCCTCTTTATACACAGCCTATGGTTCTGTGTGTATAGCAGGGCAGCAAAGGTGAACATCCATAATGTGCAACAGATTTTATGAGTCTTGATGATTTCCAAGGTGTGTTCAAGCTGATAAGATCAGATGTCAGAAGACATGTTTTTTCCCCTATTTATTTTCAAGGGATCTTTTGAAATCATCAGGAGTCATAAAATCATTTTCTGCAGCATTTAGGAATAGTTAGGGATATTGAACGCCTATTTGGGGAGCATTTTGAAAAATGCCTGGCCTGGCCCTCAGGTGCCCTGATATCTATGTCTTTTCACAGCATATAAACCTACATATGTGCCAAATTTGTTGCTTTTATGCACAAAGATGCAAAAACAAACTGGGTATCTTCTTTATACTGTACTGTATGCAGTCTATAGTACAGTAGGCAGGGCAGCTAAGCTGATATATTCATAATTATCGTGTATTTTGTGAATTTGAGAAATCTGGCACAGCCGTTGGAATATATGTTGTGAAAAGATGTAGATATCAAGGCACTGCAAATTAGACCCATAAGGGCCATTTTTTTAAAGGCTGTCGAATAGGTGCTAAGTATTCCTAATTGATGCAGAAAACTGAATTTATGAGTGTTGATAATATCCAAGGTGTGTTCAAGCTAATTAGATCAGATGTCAGAAGACATTTTGCCCGTTTTTATTTTTTAAGGACTATTTTAGGACTATTTAACACCTATTTGGTGGGCATTTTGAAAATTGGCTGCCTTGGCCCTCAGGGGTCTAATGTGCTGTGCCCTGATATCTATATCTTTTCACAACATATAAACCTATGTCTGTGCCAGAGTTGTTGTTTTTATCACAAATGCACAATTCTTATGCTTAACTGCCCAGCTAGTACTGTGTGTTGTTAGTGGTGGTGATCTTATAATAGACAAATTATGACTATGGCACAGCAGAAGCAAAAACTCTGGCATTTTATTGTTCTTTTAATTATTTCTAAGTTGAAAATGTATTTACTATTTCTGTAATAACTAGTTACTGCTGGGCTCATCAATAACAGAACATAAGTTATCCATTAAGTGATCGAGATCAGTTTTATTATTCCTACAAATTATTTTGTTGTCCATAAAGTAACACCATGAAGTATCCGTATTTATTTATTTGTGACCAAGGTGAGTATGGCGTGTATGAAATATACTCAGACATACCAAAACAGTCCAAAATATGTGCTGGAGACACCACCTCAATAAACTGGGAGGATACAGACCTGATGCAGCTGCCGAGAAATGCCCCTTTTTTCTGATAGTTTCTCCCTTTAATTTATTATAGAAACAAATACCCTTAAATCTATTTACTCTGCAAGTTAGGTGACATTTTAGATATTAACCACCGAGATGATGTTTTATTTTCTCGAAGATGAGAGGCATTGTATGACATTAATTCCTAGATAATATGGAGGTAATTGTTATATGGATAGTTGTGCTTTTTCGTGCAGTCACAGCTACATTTTCATGGGAAACATGACTGCGTCAGGTAGTCAAATCAAATGTAAAATATCGCGAGATGTGTGTTGTCAACCTTGCTGGTGAGCGCGGTCGCCATCTAGAAGGTAACCCGCAAACTGCAAAATCTGACCTGAGATCTGTTAAAAACTCTCGCGAGAATCTCTGCCAAACGACCTCACCTGACCTTAACTATTCGGGGTCAATGCCTCACCTTAACTACTCTATGTCATTGCCTAACTTTAACCATTCGAGGTGTCAATGGTAAACCTTAACTATTCGAGATCAATGACTATCTTTGGAAATCTCGCGAGAGTTTCCCCCTGTTTGCTGGTTCCCTTCTAGACACGACCGGTGAACGCGCCGTGGGCTCAACTAGAATCGAGAAACAACCTCCACCGACCTTCCTTTCATTCCCGTAATCCGTCTGCGTAGGGTGTGCTCCGGAGCTAGTCTCGGCACACATTGTATTATTATGAAACAAACCAAAAGCTAGAGAGCACACGCAGACATATTTTTATAAGAAAAATAAAAATCGGTGAAGCAGGATTTCATTTGCCAACCCAAGCAACGCGAAGAAGACGCTGCCTAAGAAAACGAACGAAAGACGGAAACGAGACGCCCGTTAGCAAGCCAAGCCGTTAACCTCATTGTTGAAAGCGTGGGTGAAAACGCCAGTTATACTGTTAACAACTTACTTCTCCCTTTAAGGGCTTTGTCGTTCTAGTAAACGAGAACATTTGTTTCGTTTTCTATCGGCAGTTTAGCTCACTAACTGATTGTGACTGATTGAAAATTGCCTGCGAGCCACATCGATTAGGCCACGCTCCGACATTTTGCTAATCGAGCTAGCATTAAATTAGCCCATGCTGCTAACTGCGAAGCTAGCTAGTGTATGTGTGCGCTCTTGATTGTTAAATCATAAAATAGACCGAGAAAGGGAACCGCTTTGTACAGGAGGCTTTTATTGGCTGACGGTTGTCAAACAAATATATCGAGCTAATATAACCATACAGTTTGTACTGCCTGAGAGCACGCGTCGTCTAACATGAATCCCAGCGCGCCTAGCTACCCAATGGCTTCCCTCTATGTGGGAGACCTGCACCCAGACGTTACCGAGGCCATGCTCTACGAGAAGTTCAGCCCCGCGGGGCCCATCCTGTCCATCAGAGTGTGCAGAGACATGATCACCCGCCGATCCCTCGGCTATGCCTATGTCAACTTCCAGCAGCCCGCTGACGGTAGGTTTACTATCATGTAATCAAGCAAGGATAGCTCGTGCTGTTGCTTTTGGATGGCACAATCTGACTCCATTTTGATCGTGTACTGTAATCGCTACTTGTCTTGTCCCAGCATCTCTGTTGCATTTAACACGATTTGTGTTTTAGTCAGCACAATTTCAGATTACGTATTGATCAAGTACTGAACATGTCATGCATCTATCTTTTTAATATATTTCTATAGATGTACTGAAGCCATTGTGGTCGGCAAATCAGACACATGAACCTAGATTTCTCATACTATGCACTACATGGTATACACTATATACTCAAAATGTGTACTAAGGTTTAGCATACTGCTGTGTAAATAAATAGTAGTGTGTATCTTTTTGGCACTGTCGCCAGATCTCGCGAGAGAAACAAGCAACCAGGTTTATAGAAACAAGCCCCGAAAGAAGCAACACCGGCCATTTGGACACTTCATATATATGCATAAATTTATTATGGATTGCATGCATCTTATGTCATTTTTGCATTGTGTTTTTCCTTGTAACTTTGTGTACAGATCCTGCAACAGGACAAACTACACTGTTACAGAGGAGGGAGACAGGAGCAAGCCTGAATAAACAACTACACTTTAGAAACCAGCCCAAAGCAAACGCAACACGCGACTAACATTTGTAAACAGATGTGTCAGGAAAACAAGCCCAATTTAGCTTGCAATAAGTGGACGTGGCAACTCTGCTTTCATCATTTCTTAGGAACCTCCTTGCTGGTTGGAGACATGTAACCATGGTAACCTGCGGCAACCTCACGTGACCAAAATGACAATTTGTAAGACTAAAAAGTTTGAATTAACAATATATGTTACGCCTAGCAAAGTGAAATCTTGTACTCTCAGTAAAACAAAAAAATCTGAAACTTCAGTATTCTTGATGTTCCAGAGCTGTCCGTCAACGTCCATTATGAAATTTGTCATTACTGCCGCTTTGCATTGTGGGACATTAATGCTTCTACAGTGTCCAGCATTGCATACTGTAACATTTCACAGGAAGTAGTATGCAATTCACATACTATTGGTTTCATGCTACGATTTCAGACATACTAAAATATCTTGCATACTATTTTAGCGTACTAAATAGCATGTTCATGTGGAATTTACTATACAACCTTGAGACCTCAAAAATAGGGAGCCCCCACTTGAATAATTATTGCTCTCTACATACTCTCCATTTCCCTCTCCGTCACTCACTGAAGGTCCTTTCAGACACAACATGACAACGATTTCCAATGGCTTGTGCCACGCCATGATGGCTTTCCCCTACGACAAGCATAGCCCAACTTTAGGCGCTTCACACTGTGATGTGTCCTGAACAGTTCTCTTCTGCTGGCAGACAACATTTGGTGTAGCTGATGTTGTTGCAGGAAAGAGGTTGAGATAACGAAAAAGAGGAAAAAAGTGTGAAATCTGGAGAAATATGGGATCATTTTGACTCCGGGAGGAAACCGGGAGAGGACAATGAAAAACAGGAGTCTCCAGGGAAAATCTGGAGGTTTGGCAAGCGTGTGCATGCGGCTACTAGATTTGCTTCTCTCATCAGCCAAAAAAAAAAAAAAAACAATGGTAGTTTATTGAGTGGCACAGTGGCAAACATTTTCCAACCCTGCATGTAAACCTAGTGTCCTCAGAAGTCTTAACACACTGGGTCTTGTTTTCAGCTGAGCGAGCCCTGGATACCATGAACTTTGATGTGATCAAAGGCAGGCCCCTCCGCATCATGTGGTCTCAACGTGATCCCTCACTCAGGAAGAGTGGTGTGGGCAACATCTTCATCAAGAACCTGGACAAGTCCATTGATAACAAGGCCCTCTATGACACCTTCTCTGCTTTTGGAAACATCCTTTCCTGCAAGGTAGGCGGGGAGGCATTCATCATGTCTGCCTCTGTTTATTTGCTTTTGAGTGCTTTACATACAGACCGATAATTTGCATGACTAAAGATTGCACCAGATTGAAGCCGATTGTGTGTGTCTGACCTGTTTTTAAATGCATGGTGTTTGGGATTGTTTTGACATGCTCAAATCTCCCCTCTCCAAGGTGGTTTGTGATGAAAATGGCTCAAAGGGTTACGGCTTTGTGCACTTTGAGACCCACGAGGCTGCTGAGCGGGCCATTGAGAAAATGAATGGCATGTTGCTCAATGACAGAAAAGTGTAAGTGGGACTACAATTACACTCATAATAACATTTTGGGATTTTGAAGACAGATTAATGTGTTTTTTACATCTAATCAAAGTTTGTGTTTAACTGCATCTTGCCCACAAACCTTTCTCCAGTCATGCCTAATGTACTTTCTGTTTTCATACAACCAATTTGAGGAATAATAAAAATCCCAGAGAGCTGGTCAGTTTTAACCATCTAATAGTGCTATGAGTAGGGAACATTCCAGTCCGCATCAGTGGTCGCTTCCAAAATTCCACACTAACATGGTATTCAGTACTCTTAAACAGTGTGTGAGGTATTTTATTATGTCCAAAACTTTAGTATAAACCCAGCCGTACAAAAAGTTGCATACTATTTCCAGTGAAGTATTTCAGTATGCAGCGCTGGATGCTACAGTGGAAGAAATATCCCACAATGCAATGCGGTGGGTACGTCAGTGTTCATGACAGACATTGACGGACAGCTCTGTAATGTCAATAACGCTTCCAGTTTAACTTGAAGTATAACATTTCACTTTGCGAGGCCTAATAAGTATTTTTAATTAATTTAAGTCGTTTTGGTCACTGAAGTTGTCATGGGTTGCCATGGTCACTCACCTCCAACAGACAAGGAGGCTCTCAGGAAGTGACAACATAAATTACTCCTCAGTGCACCTGAAAAGATACATACTACTGTACACTTATTGAGTATGTAGAGCATAGTATGCAATTTCAAAAGAAGCCTGTGTGTGAGCAGTACTATCAGCATGATTTAACTCTGATTAGTTTTTAATGTAGTGTACAGTTCCAGTAATTTAAATTTAACATCAAAGTTTCCTTGTATAATTGCAACCGGGATAGCATGGTTTGAAGCAGCACAGTTCATGGTTGCAGGTTAGTGCCATAAGACCGATCTCTGGACTCCAAATGTCTAGAGACTAAAATTGCAGTCACATCCTTCCTGCAGTCCACACTGCATACCGTGTTCACCTGTTGCCAAAACTTGTAAGAGTTTGGTCATCCATTGAGTTTACCTCAAAATGCCTCGCGTAAATGATATATTTTTTGCTATCCTGCAGTAAATGGTGCTATTAGTGGTTTCCATTTTGACAGAAAGAAAGAAAAAAAAATATTCCTTTATTATTCCCACAGTGGGGAAATTCAGTTTTTACACTCTGTTGTTCACAGTACACATTGGTTTATGATCTTAACATGTTGCAGGTATAAAAGAAAAAGGGCAAGTTTTTCCCACACTACAACTAGTGGTGGATGACAGTGAAGTTTGTAGTGAGTATTTTTATTGAAGGAGGCAAATTTAAAAATGCTGTAGAGAATGATATTCCATATCAGTTTTGGGCAGAAACTCAGGGTTGTCCATTGATATTCCAGCAAAAGTTATTGGAATATCATGTTCGTAAGGAGTCATGATATGTCCTGTCTTGGTATGTGTGATTTGTTCCAATATATTACATTATTTGTTTACAGATTTGTTGGACGCTTTAAGTCCCGTAAAGAGAGGGAGGCTGAGCTCGGAGCACGTGCCAGAGAGTTTACCAATGTTTATATCAAGAACTTTGGGGAGGACATGGATGACGAGAAGCTGAAGGAGTTGTTTGGCAAATATGGTAAGACAGTGGTAACGATTTCAGAGACGAACAGCGTTAACAATTAAGCAGGTTATGCGTGTGACTTGGTAATGTGTATTGATAAGCTGTCGTATTTCTGTAGGACCTGCACTCAGTATCCGGGTTATGACTGATGAGAGTGGCAAATCCAAGGGTTTTGGCTTTGTTAGCTTCGAGAGACATGAAGATGCACAGAAGGTTGGTACCAGTTCCTGGTTCTTTTTTTCGGGGACATTGCCTCATAATGTATATCTTAAATTATTGGCAAAAAGAAAGCTGCTCTTGTTTGTCTCTTTACTTCAGCTGATGGCTTTGAGTCAACGCAGTCTGTTTAAGTTGACTGTTGCTTATTTCATTGCAGGCTGTGGACGACATGAATGGTAAAGAACTGAATGGCAGGCAGGTGTATGTGGGCCGAGCACAGAAGAAAGGGGAGCGCCAGAATGAGCTCAAGCGTAAATTTGAGCAGATGAAGCAGGATCGCATGACCAGATACCAGGTTTGTTGATCTTCTGCTAGCTTGAACCCCCCCCCCCTTCACGGATATAATGCATTCTGAGCCCTGACACCCCCCATCCCTTAACTTAGGGTGATCCTTGAAGGGGTATATCTTGGGTCTGGTTGTTCAAATTATGAATAGTGGTGAGGATTATAGCTCCGTCAGCGGCATGTTTTGCTGCCATTCAAAATCTAATTTTAACTGGTTTGTCTCAGGATACAATCATGGCTTGCTCTCCAAGACTATTGGTGTTTTCATGCCAAGAGTGAAGTAAACCTGTCACGTGGGGCATTTACATACAAAGTCAATGCAAAGAGGAAAATGGACACAAATTCATGACGTAACTGATGAGAGCACGAGAAATTTGCTGTTACGAAAGCCTATCAGTGTTGGTATTCTCCTGTCAACACAACTAACTGTTGTGGTTTAATCAGAATTGGAGGGGAAAAAAAAATATTAAATCTGTCTGTGGTCACTCAGAGCTGCGATAGTACATCATTACTGTACAGAGACCGGACCAAACTGTGTATAAATCTAAGTGTATAAACCGCAGACTGCCTATGGTACAAACAACAATGTAGTATTGAAATTCAGTAATTATAACTCAGTGACTTTATCTTGAGAGATGATGGAGCAGCTGCATAGACTGGCACTGATCGATCCAAACTCCGTTCAAAAAAGCATTTCAAAAGTTGTTTGCTTGTCGTCTTGTGGAAAGACCTGACAAAGCATAAATTCAGGCTTTTTAGAAATTGGCATTATTATTTAGTTATTCCGGCATCATTCTGATCTGTGTATTGCAGTTGAATCACAGCACAATCTGTTTATTCTGTTGATACTGCAGTAGCAATTTGTGGCTTGTATGTGAATACAGCTCACTGCCGCCGGGTGACATTATGAACCCAGACATGACAGCATTTGTTTTTCTGACATCTTTGGGACTTCCACAACATATACAAATCAGCAACACTGGTTATTTCTTCCATGGTTGATGGCGGTAAGACAAGTTGTTGGTATCTATGGAGACAAGCTCCCTCTCCTCTCGCGTGTTTAGCGCGAATGAACATAAACAATACCGGCGGTCCAAGTCGCGCGAGGCGTAAATTCGTTTCACTCTTGGTTTGAACACAGCATAAGAGCTGAATTGGCTCATTCTTCATATGTTACTTTGATTTGTTACAAAACATGACATTGTCATTGTCCATATACCAGGGTGTCAATCTGTATGTGAAAAACCTGGATGACGGTCTAGATGACGAGCGCCTGCGTAAAGAATTCTCTCCGTTCGGAACCATAACAAGTGCAAAGGTAAAAACTTCACCCCTTGATTTGTAATGTTGCAGTGTTTCATGCCGTTGTTACAGATTGAGTTCAATTGTGTCGATTTTAATGCAGTTTTCTGGTGATTAACCAGATGATAATTTATCAGAGTAAATGCTAATTGGTTTCTTCGCCCGTAGGTGATGATGGAGGGTGGCCGCAGCAAAGGCTTTGGCTTTGTTTGCTTCTCTTCTCCAGAGGAGGCCACTAAAGCTGTAACGGAGATGAATGGACGCATTGTTGCTACAAAGCCACTGTATGTGGCCCTGGCACAGCGCAAGGAGGAGCGTCAGGCCCATCTCACCAACCAGTATATGCAGAGGATGGCCACAGTCCGCGCTGTGCCCAATCCTGTCCTCAACCCATATCAGCCTGCCCCACCATCAGGCTATTTCATGGCCGCTATACCTCAGGTGAGTCATGACATACAACTTATCATATTCGTATTATCATATCGTTGCCACAACTTCTGTTGGTTGTAGGAAAATTGATTGTAGGATGATAATAATAATGTTTCAATACCGTCGAGAAAACATGTAATGCTAAATCTTTAGCTTCGTCCCTCTCAGGCCCAGAACCGTGCTGCATACTACTCCGCCAACCAGCTGGCCCAGCTCCGCCCCAGCCCCCCGTTGGGCAACTCAAGGAGTGCGCCCTCAACGTAAGTAGAAACATCGTATCGCACCTGATTCCATGTGATTATAATTAGGGGGTTTAATTTCATGATCGTCTATGATTAATGGCAAATCAATCACACATTTTTTTCATCTGTTCAAAATATTACCTTAAAGGGAGATTTGTCAAGTATTGAATACTCTTATCAACACTGAAGTGGGCAGATATGCTTGCTTCATGTAAATGTATGTATTTATTATTAGAAACCAGTAAACAACATACAATAATGAAAAATATTATCCAGAAACCCTCACAGGTACCGCGTTTGGCATAAAGATTATGCTCAAATCATAACATGGCAAACTGCAGCCCAACAGGTAACAACAGCTGTCAGTGTATCAGTGTGCTGACTTGACTATGACTTGCCCCAAACTGCATGTGATTATCATAAAGTGGGCATGTCTGTAAGGGGGAGACTCGTGGGTACCCAGAAAACCCAGAGTCTAAGGACCCCTTTGAAGAGGGCAATACTAGTTTTTCCTTGCCGAGTTATTTGGCCTTCTTTTGACAAGCTAGTATGACTTGGTTGGTACCAGTGGATGCATCAGGTTTTCTAGTTTCATATGATGCCAGTATTTTCACTCTAGTTTTAAAAATGAGCCACTACAACTTAAAAATCACAAGTTGTGTTAATGCGTTAAAGAACTTAGTGGTATTACAATGGATTTGTGTTTATGTGTTATCTCATTAACTTTTATAACTCTGACTCTGAACTCTGAATTTTAGCTAATTAACAGTTTGGCCATTCTGTTCATTGGAGTGTGTAGTTGTGCTGTAAATGAATCTGCAGCTAGCACCGTCTGTTAACACTGACAGAACTGTATTCTAACTGCTTCAGTGTTGATCTCTAATGATGTTTCCTCTTCTTTCAGACTTCCAAAATATGCCCAACGCCATGCGCCCATCAGCCCCCAGGCCCCAGACTTTCAACACCATCCGTCCCACCACCACCCCCAACACGCAGGTGCCACGCATGATGGCCTCCCAGCGTATGCGTAAGTATTTCAGCTTTCAGAACACATAATCTGATATATTTTGTTCCTGGGTCACTGCCTGTTAATCACCGATGCAGTTTTGATGAAGTGCCATTTTCACCTTCCTCACTTCAGCCACACAGGCCCTCAGCCAACGCCCTGCCGGTGCTTCAGCCACGGCCGCCCCAGTGCGTGCCATGCCCCAGTACAAATATGCCGCTGGCGTGCGCAACCCCCAGCAGCACATGACCTCCCAGCCACAGGTCCCCATGCAGCAGGTATGTATTCATTTGGCTTTCATGACCTTAGTATGAAGCACTAAAATGTACGTTGTTTTATTCATAAACAACTGGAGATTCAATAAGAAATGTGCTTTTTGACTACAACAGCTGATTTCCTGCATTACTTGAATTGTCTATAGTGCTGGTTACGCATTGGTCAATGTGAGCATGACAAGATAGGGCCTATTTAGGCTGTTTATTTACCTAAAAAAAACTTTTCAAAAATTAGTTGTCCCTTTTACAGATAAGTTCAATGCAAACAACATTTTATGTTTCACAATCTAAACAGCATAGAAGAACAAAAACATTATTAAATAATTAATAAACAAAACACACAATGAGAAATAAATTAAATAAAATAATAAAAATAAAATTTAAAAAGGGAGAGTGCTGGGGTTCAAATTGCTTACTAATTCAACATGAAATTTCATTGATGTGGTATTTCTAAAAATAATGACTGACTGCAGGTCTGCAAATCAGATATGGGGAGATTGAAAGCTTAGATTCACAATGTAGTGCAGGAACAGATGGCACAATTTCTCATCATTTTGTTGACAGAGCCATGAAGCATAAAGTTTCTCTAGTTTTAAGTGCTGTGTGACATCTCTCAACCATAAAATGCAACTAGAAGGTTGTAGGTTTTTCCAGTTCAGGAGAACCAGTTGTTGTGCCAACAGCAATACAAAGGTCACAATCTTATATTAATCTCCTCTAAGAGGAGATACCCTCCCCTGGGATACCGAGTATTGTAATCAAGGGATGGGTTTTATCACCTGCCCAAAAACATCCAACAGATTTTGGAAAATAGATTTCTAATAGTTTATTTAGGACAGAGCCAGAACATGTGTGCCAGAGAAGCAGAGAGCTGCCTACGACGATCACAAATAGTCTACAATTAAGATATATTTTTAAGTTTTACTTTGGAATAATGAAGACTTTATTTACATTTTTTTTATAAAAAAAAAATAAATCTCAAAACACGACAAATTGTTTATGCCAAAAACGGTTTTGTCAAGAAGTAATATCAGTAAGTGTGTAAGATTACAAATCAGTTTTAGACTGATAAACGTCCCCAGTGAAGAACAACTAATCGTGTACCTGTCGATTTAGTTGGTTTGAAGGAATATAAATCGATGTAGTAGATAAATGATTACATTTTAGTCCCTGGACTCAAATCTTTTTTCCTTCCATAGCCTGCTGTCCATGTCCAAGGACAAGAGCCCCTGACGGCCTCCATGCTGGCTGCTGCTCCTCCTCAGGAACAGAAGCAGATGCTGGGTCAGTACATAATCTGCTCAGAGGTTCACAGGCAACTAGCATGAGCAGAACTGTTCTGGGGAAGCCAAAAGAAGTTATTTGACATATCAAGTGTTTTTCATACGCTTAAAGTAGTTGATGATCGTTTTGCTTCTTTCAGGTGAGCGTCTGTTCCCCCTGATCCAGAGCATGCACCCCAGCCTGGCAGGCAAGATCACCGGTATGCTGCTGGAGATTGACAACTCAGAACTCCTCCACATGCTCGAGTCACCCGAGTCGCTGCGCTCAAAGGTCAGTTAATGGCTAGTCTGTTAGATAGATTAGCCCGTTGGCTGTCATTAGTTTCTCCTTTTTCCTTTTAAAAAAATATCTTTGTTCCTCTAAATTTACATGAGCCTGGTCCATGGATTAACTGATCATGCTGTAACTTCCTGCTTGAATGTGTTCAATGGTAATGCTTCATATGCTGATATTTTGTGTTGTTGTAGGTGGATGAGGCTGTTGCTGTGCTTCAGGCCCACCAGGCCAAGGAGGCTGCTCAGAAGTCTACCACCCCTGCTGGTGTACCCAGCGTCTAAGGTGGGTGTGGTGATTTTATTTTTGATATACAAGTATATTACTCAGATGAAAGGAAATTAGATGTCACAATTAAATGAACTACAGTGTCAGCATTAGGGAAGTGAGAAAATATCAATACACATGAATATCGTAATATTATGTTTTCTGATCGGATCTCCAAAACACTGTAACCTCTTAAAAATCTGACGGCCCAGTGGTGGACCTGGCCGCTATTCTGTTTTTCTGGGTAAAAACCTTGAATACAGTATAAATGTGTTATTTTCTCCTATGGTGTATTTGAGTATTTCTGCATACTGGGGTCCTTAAACAGTCTTGAATTACACAAATCGGGTATCACTGTAAAGCTGAGACTCTTGTGGATCCAATGAGTCCAACTGTATTCATGCTATGTTAATCTCCTTAGTAGCCATTTCTCACTTTTTTATTTACTCTGTATACTCTATATGTATTTACTATGATAGTTGTCCTTAAATTAGATTTTGCTAACAGTATCGCAATGTATTCAATGTATTGAATCGTTGCCCCTTTATCATATGTGTTGTATCGCGAGATCCTTGCGAGTACACAACCCTAGCAAGCATCGCTATTCATCGCTTTGTTTTGTCTTACAGATCGAGCATTTTGAAACCTGCTTCACCGATGGAAAAAGAGAAAAAAATATTAAACATTGAAAAACCTAAAACTCTGAAAACATCGCAAAATGATAAATTATTTCTTAAAAAAAGAATAAAACAATTAAATCTGCCAGGTCTAGAGATGGTTTGACTAGACCTTGATCATAAACAAAAATTTGTTGAAAAAAAATAGTAAAATAGAAAAAAAAATTGAGATTATAAATTTGAATGCATTCCTCTGTTTTATGTCATTTTACTGTGTCAGTGCTCAGAATATCAGCCATGTTTAGGAAGGTGGTAGCTGAGCATTATGAAAGGAGATTTGTATCGTTAACGGCTGTAATAAATTCTCATTCAAAATCTGTGCCTCTTTCATTTCTGTTATTGTTCCCGTGGATTTTCATACCTGTAAACACTAATAGTTTACATTATTGCATGTTCGACACAACAGTCTCTGAGGTGTTTTACATTGAACTGTGGTGATCGGGCAACGTTTTCCTGATTTGCAGTCTCAATCTCAAAGCATGAAGTTCAGTACTGCTGTCGTCCACCAGGTATCACTGTCATTCAGTGTGATTCAGCAGATCACAGCATCCCTTTTGAATTTTGCTATATATGGGTGTGTCTGCACCTATGGGCATTTTTAAGTCCCAGCAGTGAAATTTGGGATTTATGTTAAAATTTGAAAAGATGGAAAGGTAATAACACAATATATTTATCTTTGCATAAAAAATAATTACTAAGTGTGATTTAATAAAAGCCTTTAATGGGTCCAAACAACACTTTTCTCAATATTCCACATCTGTGGTCTCAGTTAGGGCTCCACAAGTGATCAGATCTTAATCATGATCACAGTTTTGGCTTTCCACAATTAAATGAACATGACCGACTGTGATGTTGACGTGTAAAATGCGTGCTACTTTTTGGCTTCACTTTTTGGGAACTGTCATGTCCATAACCTCTACAGTTTATAATGGGTGGATGTTGTCGTGATATTTTGTTGACTACCATTTTGATGCCTCGAATTTGGTTTTAAGCATTGCCATCTTGGTCCTTGACCGTCATCATCTAGGTTTTAAGCTGTCGTTATCTTGGTTTTTTGGCTGTGTCATTTTGGGTTTTGCCCATCCCCATCTTGGTTTTAAGCTTTACATCTTTGTTTTTGCCCATTGCCATCTTGGTTCTTGGTCGTCGCCATCGTTGTCCTTGACCGTCACCATCTCAGTCTTAAGCGTTTCCATCTTGGTTTTTGCCATCATCTAGGTTTTAAGCTGTGTTTTTGGCTGTGTCCATATTCTGTGTTTTTGCAACCAGAAGTGACACAAGAGGAGTGCACTGTGAAAAAGGACCAGTCTGATTTTGAAGTGATTTGTACATTAACAGAAATGTAGCCCAACATTGAAGAGAAAACAATGCTCTGTTTATCTAAATGTGAAAGTGCAAGAAGCTTCAAAGATTAATGTGATCTCAATACTGATCAAAAAAAAAAAAAAATATTTCTTTTTTATTCCCCCCGTGGGGAAATTATTTTTTTCTCTTTTTTTTTACATAAAACATAAAATATAAATATTATTTTTAATTGAGAAGATTTATAGGGGGGGGGTCCCCCCTAAAAACCCCCCAGAGATTTGGGGTTTTTGCCCTTTCCCTGAGGACCCCCCCCGGCCCCCAAAAGGGAAAATTGACCCCCCCCCACAACCCATTTGTTTTTGTCCCTTGGGGGATTTAAACCCGGGCCCCCCCCTCCTTACCCCAATCCTTTACGAATTAACCTACTGCCCCCCAAAATAATCAGGATTATCATTTTGGCCATAATTGATACGTAAAATGAATTAAGTCAATTATATTTTCAGATGGAATTGTTTCATATACAGTTCATATTTCTTCACACCATATAAAATTATTATATATAATATATACATATTATGTCAAATTAGTTTTTGTTTACAAATCATTAAGTTTTTTTGTTTTCCATCTAAATGTGCCTGAGTCCGTACTGCTACTCTGAACGAATGCCACAGTAAATGTTTTCATCAAACAAATCTAGTTTCCATGGAAACAGAAATGAGCAGGTGAGCACATTTATAGGTGACCCTGAAGATCAAGAAAAACAAGGTTAAGATCACCTTTTCTTCTCAAGTATTTATTGTATGTCCTTACCATGCAGTTAAGTCATTATTGTATTTTCAACATTTAAAACAATAACTTAATATTACTGTTGAATTCATGAAAATTGATTTAAATGTAAAAACAAATTCTAAAAGCAAAAATGTATAAAATGAAGATTATTGTAATATTGCGATGAGGACATTAAGTAAGTAAAATGGAGATTAAAATCTTAACTGTAATTTTGTGTACATGTTGTGTACCTTTGTATGGTTAAAATTAAAATTCACAGAGATTGATTTTTTTTTTTTTTTTTTTTAATTTGGGAGAGTTCGGAGTGACTGTGTTTGCAGAAACACCTATGCACCAGGTTATGTTTTTTCCCATCTGTACTTTCTTTGACCAGTTGTTGTGCATCTGTGAGATTTACAGCTCTGGACTTAATGTACAAAATACAATAAGACATTTGTATGCTGTTTTTTTATGCCTACTGTGGACAGATAAATCATCGTGGTAAAATATCTACATCATGTGCAGCTCTGATCTACATAGATGATACAGAAAGTAGGCCAGCTTTGAATAAATAAGTGACTGAATGGCAGCAGCTATTTAAGTCTGATTTCTAGTACCACTTTGAAAACGATATAGAGGTCACGCATCACTCATCGCCAGTGGTATAAGAAAATATAGAAAATATCAAGTATCGCAATGCTATGTTTTGTGATATGGTATCAGTTCTCAATAACACTCTACTGATTTTTGATTAACAGTTTACATGTAAAGATGAACTCAGTCAAAGTCAAAACTTTATTTCATTTGTAAATAAATGCGTCCTCTCAAAGTAGTGCTGTGATGTTGAATGTTACGGCATTAGTGATAAATGCAGATGCAACTGTTCTGATTGCATACAAAAGTACTCTTTTAGCTCAGACTGTATGCACATGGTGGTGTGTTCTTTATATGACAGTTTTCCTTAAATTTAAAAAACTGCAAAATATTGTCTCTCTTACAGTATCACAATATATTGAATCATAAGTCCTGTATCATGATACGTATTACATTGCCAGATTCTAGCCAATACACACCCCTACTCAGTGCGTCATATCATTGGGCTACAACACCAGTGCAATCTGGCACTTGTTAAAATTGTGCCAATAGCAACGCTCGACCACAGCTCCAGTTACACTGCGCATGTGTCATACCCTGTAGCTCAAGACCTGTGTCCCAGCCTTTTTCATGAAGCCTTTGGCAGATCCAGGCTCTGGGTGGCCATCTGCCTCGACCGGTTGGGTTGAGAGACTGAGAAAGAGATGCACAGCAACCACTTATAGCACAACAGCTATAATAGTAATACAAACAGGACTAATAATGGTCAGTGAACTATGTATATTGCAGTGTGGGAGCCTTGCCCAGTCCCTACCGTTGGGAAAGGCACTGCACCCCTCAGCTGTTATGTGTCTTCTGCCCTCTCTTTACATCTGTGCCTGTCATCTGTTTATTGTATCTCTGTAACAGCCTCCACAGTTTTTCCTACTGTGACAAATCTGTTTACTTTAATGCAGTTAAAATCGTACAATGTTGTATATGTTAATAGTGGTGAAAATGCCATTTCATCACATCTTCCTTCCATTAAACAGAGATGATCCTTTCAACCAGAGCAGGGGGGGACCCTGTCCTGAGTCTGGGAACTGTGTGTCAAGAGGATGACGGAGCAGGTCTGGCAATAACGAAGTAACTGCTGTATATTTGCATATTTGTGGGACACGTGACATGCTGTCGACCAAATCAGGTGCCTGCCCTTTTAGGTGCAGAAGAAATGTGATTGATTGTCTAGTGTAGGAATTGGAGCTGTGTACATTCACACTTTGGTAACTACAGGATACAACTATTTGAGAACGAGCCCCCAGCTTACCCTAGATTCCTGCTATCACATGATTTCCACAGTCTGGTTCAGGCTGTTACTTGTTTTGGTCGGCTTTCCTCCCTAATTAGGCTGTGAGGAATCCTGGCTACAAGTAAACAGTGTTTCCAACATGTCTGTGAATATGTGAGTGGCAGTAATAATCAGAGCTTTGAAATCCCACCAGCTCATTCATCTCTTCCTCTTGTGTCCCTTTAAATAACTGTAAATACAGACAGCTATTGTGTAATCCTCTGTAGCTTGGATTAGATTTGTCTATCTGGAGTTGGCCTGTCTCACAGTCAATCAGCAAACTCTTTCATGTACTATATGAATGTCTGAAATAAATATGTTTAAATGATGGCGTACAAACAGGCTATTCAGGGGGCCTGGAGGCAATCCATTTATTTATTTGTGTATTTATGATAGCAGTTTGATTTTATGGCTGTTACCAGTCGCTAAGGGCACACATTTACCAACCAGCTGCGGAAGATTTCTCCTATAAATTTCCTATATTCATTTTCTGCTGGGTATACACTCTGTCACTTATCAAATAAGGTCTTTGACATTTAGTTATATAAAAAATATATCCACATGAGCACTCCTCAGATATAAGGCCTGATGTCTTCTTCAAGCTGGGAGGCTTCAAACACCTCTCTCCTTAGCAAGGAGTTAAACAGCCATAAAATCAAACCACCATCATTAATTGATACATAAACAAACAAACAAAACAAACAAAAAAATAATGACATTTTGTGGGGTCTTTATTTATTTATTTATTTATTTTTCTGATGATGTTTATGGACAGAAAAGTATTTGAAATCCCCCGGCTCGAAAAAGGCATCCAGCCTTCTATTATTTCTAAATGTCATTTGATATGTAACAATGTATACCCTACAGAAAATAAATATAGGTTGGTAGTGATAATATATGGGTTTCGTGGTTTTATTAAATATATTATTATCATAATGGGCTTTATGAGGGGCTTTTTTTTAATTTAACCTGATAGATGATAAGTTTTATGGCTGTTAAACCAACTTCTATGGACAGATAACCCCCCAGCTTGAAGAAGACATCAAGCCATATATTCCTCATATTGTCTTTATATTACTACTAAATGTCAAAGATTTTATTTGATAAGTAACATAATGTATACCCAACTGAAAATAAATATAGCAAAATGAAAAGGAGCCTACCCACAGCTGGCTGGAAAGTGTGTAACTGTTTGGGGGGCTTTTGTTAAATTTTAATGATAATCTTCGGGTTTGGTGATTTTATAAATATGTTGCTGTTATTATTATTTTTGTTGTTGTTGTTATTAACAACAGTAATAAATCTGATTGACAGGTCACATATCAGCTCTCTTGTAAAACGTGACAGAAGCCAAGGTGTGGTGAGAACTTGAAGCCACCGCGGAGCGGCCTGTGAAACTTTGGTCGAAGTCTCGCGATACGATTTGAATTTCTGAGCTAGAACGAGAACAGCGAACAACAGAGGGAGCTCTGTGGGAGCTGTTGTCGATCGGAGCGGATCGGATAGGTGGGACCGAAGACAGAGGAAAATAAGTGCTAGTAGCAGTGGGGGAAGTAATTCACCGCACCGCACCGGGACTACTGATTAATTAACTTGAAACCGTTTTTGGAAGGCGGGACGTTTCCCTTCGTCTTCGGTACTGTCTGCGGAACAAGTGTCACTAGCAACAGACGGTATGTTCTTATCGTTTCTAGCTAACCTTGCTAGCCAGCTGCTAATGCTCGTTGTATTGGGTAACTGTTAGTTAGCTGGCTGGCATTCTGGTTATCGTCAGTAACGCAAGACCCATGGATCATGTCTAGTTGTTCATAGCTATATTTTGCTAACGTCATGTGCCCTATTTTTGTGTTTGGACACGTGTACCAGATGGTGATAATGTGTGAGGTGACGTAAACTGACATTAAACACAATGAACTATTTAGCTAAGCTAGCCATCAATCTAACGTTATTGAGAAGTCAAAGACTAGGGACAGTACATAACGCAACGCCAACTCTTGGGATCGTCATTAGTCTTCAAATGAAAACATAACCATTGTTTAGCAATATATGATTTCTAGACTTTGTAGTGAGTTAAGGAGTTATTAAACAAATGTCTAGTACTGCAGCAGTGTGCTCAAGTTAGGCAGCAGGGCTGATTTGCTAATGACTGCCATAACAAGATAAAAACAGAAAGCAGCCAGAGAAAAAGTTGTGATTTTTGAATGAGCGTTTTGTAACGTGTCTGAAAAAAAATGTGATCTGTGTGAAATTAGAGAAATGTCTCAAGTGTAAGTGCTTGACGCGTCTCCCTCATTTTTTGGGTGAACAATAGAGAAATTAGTAAGATTGCATATCTTATTCTCTTGTGTTGTGGGATTTGTCAGGGGACTTTCTCACGACCTTTGATGCTTCTTGTAATACTTGCCAAGATGGAGACCACCACTCAGTGTAGATAAAAAGCACACAAAATGCAAATATGACATGTTACTTGCACTGAAGGTATGATTTAATAACTATCAGCAGATCTTAAGCAACTGTTCCATTGGCCTTCTTTATCCTGATCAGCAACATGAAGTATCTTATAAATCAGATAGTTATATGCTTGGTACTCTCAAATGAAGCTGCAGTTCTTGTGCCATTAATCACCTGGATGAAAAGTTAGAGCACCTCTTACTTAGTATGCAGTTAAAGTGTGTAAATGTAGTCAATGTGTATACATACCAGGACTGGGGTGGAACACCTATCTCCTGATTCAATACTGTCATGATATTTGGGTGCCGTTTTGATATGTATTGTGATTTTTAAGTACTATGATTCAATATCATGATTTACTTCAATTTTTGTTTATTTTTTTAGTGCTAGACCGTGGGAAAAACTTGAGTCAGACACTTATACTGACTTTTACTTTGGAAAATATCTAACGTAATACAATAAAATGTTTGCTTTTCACCATATATGTAGGTAGAGATGTCCTGAAGTCAAATAGATCAGGCGTTGTCAGGAATTATTTATTATTTATTGCATTTTTCCACCAAAAATAAGAATAAAGACATTTCCCCTCACAGGTTAATGGTATTTTCTGTTTATTTTGTAGGGGACATGTAATTTTTTATTTTATAATTTTGGTGACTATAATCCAATCAGTCTTATTTCCATGTATGTATTTTGTATATACAGTTTCTTTTGTTAACACCTTGTATTGAAGACCAGACGTAGTCACACTTGTCTACTTCTCTAACTTCTCCAAGGTGGTCTCTAGCTCTCTGTCAGCCCTGTTCTCTTTATCCATCCATGATCAGCTCCATCAGGCTGTTTGAATGCATTTAACATAAATGTCTATATGGTGTATATGTATATGGTGCTCTATAGTTGTAGCGTTGGCCCACTTGACCACAGAGATGAGAGCAGCTTTAGCCATGATGTCTAGCTCTGCTTTTCCTGCAATGTGTGAAACCCAAAGTGTTTCCATACTTTACTGTATGTGTATTGTTTACCACACACTGAAGATGTGAGGGTGCAGGTTGTATCCACGCAGATCGTTTCCTAGTTTCTCTTGCGGCCAGCTGCGGTATGTTTTGGTTGACAGATACAGACCAGATATGACGTTTTGTCACTCAGACTACAACAATAAAAGCAGTAACTTCTTTCTACCTCCACATAGACTAAAATTAAGCAAATATATTGATTCTAGCATTAAAAAATCAATTTCAAAATCGTAAATATATATATATATATTTTTTATATATATATATATATATATAAAACAGCAGGGAATAGGAGAGTAATAATATGGGCTTTCTATCTTCCATACGATTAAGCATGGAATGTATTGCTGCTTCTTCTTCTTCTTCTTCCTCTTCTTCTTCTATTATTATTATTATTATTATTTGCTACGGTAGCAAAGACGTTAGTGGACGCCCTCAGGTCGATGGTGTAATTTCGTCAGTCAGTCAGTGATAGACTTTGGTGTTTACAGGGCTGGCTTGGCCGCTCTTTTCTTACACTTTGGCAGTTTTGGCAGCACCTTTCCCGGTTCACCATGCTGTTGATGGTACAGCACAGCGACATCTGCATAATACCGTTGCCGTTACAAATAATAGAAATCCACTAAGTGCAACGCGTATTAGAATAAGGTGTTTTCCATGAAGACACCTGTTAAATTTTTTCAAGAGCTGGAGGTGGGATGAAATTTGAGGTGACCGTCTCGTAATTCTCTTAAACCCTGCTGTTGTAACTGCAAATTTCAGTTAGCAGTTCTTGGTCTTGTAACTGAAACTGTTTGCTATTATGTAAATTGCTGATTGTGAAACATGCTGTTTTGAGTTTCCCAGCCAAATGTAATGTTTTTGACACTTTGACCACCCAGTGTTACCCACAGTTTCGTAACATATATGTGGTTTATTTGCGAAATGTATTGCCTCAAGCTCAGTCACTGCAAGAAACTCGTTGCATACACCAACAACTGGGACCTTAAATTTTACAGCTCTTTGCAGTGGTGCAGATCAGTCTTAGAGCTCTTTATTGTCTTTAATTTCGTTTAGAAGGATCTTTTGGTTTTTGCCTACATTGGTAGGACCTTTTACAATGAGCAGTAATATGTTTTTGGTCAGACTAGGAATAATTACAATAATCTCAAACCACTGGTGTGTATATTTTTTATCAAAAATGTCATCATCTTGAATTTGCTCCTGTTTGATGGACTCTCCACATTCTCTGACATGTTTACATTACAAAGGAGTGGACAGCTGAATGACTGAGATATTTTAATGCCAGAATCAATATATTTCAGTCTGTGCAGAGGTAGAGGGAAGTTACCACTTGTATTGTTGTAATGTGAATAACATAACGCCACATCCGTTCTGTATATGTCAACCAAAAAAAAACGTTGGGATTACTTGGATTTTTGCATAAATTGGTCATCAAATATGTTTTTGTTTTTTCATCTAAGTTACAACCATAACCAAGTCCTCAAATCTCATCACATTGACTGGACTCCAGGTTGGGTGACTCCTGGCTCCAATTAGCTCTTGGAGAAATTCGGGACACATTTTATGGCCAGTTTATGCAGAAATCCAAGTAATCCCAAAGGGTCACTTACTATTTCTTGAAACTCTATTTGACTTCAGGACCTTTCTGACTACGTACATGCTGAAAATCAAACATTTTACTGTATTAACTTAGATATTTTCCAAAATGAAAGTCCCTAGAAGTATGTAATTCAACTTTTACCCATGGTCTAGTGTTAAAAAAGTTATCAAAAAACGCAATAAATTGTAATTAAGAATCACAATACTTGTAGAATCGCAGTACATAACGAATCGGCTTCCAAGTATCATGATAATATTGAATCAGGAGATAGGCATATTGTCCCAACCCTAATACTTAACTAAAAAATACTATACTATATTAGAAATTAGGGAATAAATATATTGATTCATTGCCACCACTTTTTATATATGTTTACAATCTATCTATAGTTTTTTATCTATACTTATGTCATCTTATGTTGGTCTATTCTGAACACACGACATCTATTGTTATTATTCTATCCCGAATTTCCCTCCGGGGATTGATAAAGGTTCATCTCATCTATCTTATCTTATCTTATCTTATTGCATGTTTAAATTTTTTGGGGGAGTTTATGCTTATTTGAAATGGTCTTATTTGTGATCCTGAGTTATATAATAAAATAATAATAATAAAATTGACTTGACTATTGCTCAGCGCTGCAGATTTCTAATGGAGACTTCTCACCATTGTGATGAGCCCACATATTCTGTGTTTTATGAGTGTTCGAGGCAGCCTCCACAGTCATAAGATAAGATATTTCTTTATTAGTCCCACAGTGGAGAAATTCACAATCTGTCATCAGTGTTTGGGTGTCAGAGGCCTCCCCCATGTTGTCCAGACCTTGTGCTCTTCCAGAGAAAGGTCATTAGCCCAGCACGTCGACCTGGCCTGTGTTCACTGTGTGTTTGTCAGGACACGTGTGTGACCTCCCTCTCTTGCTCTATGGTAAACACAGCTGCAAGGCTAGGTGGCGGTGGCCTGGCCACATCAGGATGCTATCACTGATTGCGATTTGATGCATCTTTGATGATCAGGTGTCTATCTCATTGCGAATAATTACATTTATGCATTTTGAATGCATTGAAGTAGGATGGCGGTTTGATCAGCCAACTGGCGGCTGGTAGTTTGTCAAGTGTAAATGAATAGATTTTGTCAAACTGGTAAGTTATCTCTCAACTCCTCCCAGAAAGGATGTCATCAGAACTGCCATGCAGAAGTACTCAAGTCACTCAGCACAGTGAGAAAGATCTTGTGTCTTTTGCCAGCATTTGGTGCTGCAGACGGCCTCATTCATGGGCTGTCATTTGCTGCTCATTTAAATTTGCAATGGACTGCGAAGCCCAACACCCATTAAGGCCCTGACGCACTAAGCCGACGGTCAGCGATTGCCGCCAGCCAGTTTCTTGTCGTCTGTGAGCGTCTGTCAGCCTAGTTTTTGTGATTATTTTTAATCTAATAATTTAAATTTACATGATAACAGCAGACTCAAAGTTGACCAAAGCACACCTGCCCATAATCCAACACGTTCTCATCCCAACTTGTCACGCGCCTTTGGCCTCACGCCCCTTGGCATCACAGTTAAACAGAAAAAAGCCCTTGAAGGTACTGTAGATGAATTGATTTTTTTTGTCCCACCCTACAGAGTTACTACTAATATAATGTAATAATAATAAAGATATTGTGGGGGTTATTATGGTGGTATTAATGATAAGGCAAAATATCTACCAGTTAACAAATCTCTGTCAGCTTAGGGTAAACTGTATATTGTCTTACATTTGTGTTTTGTTTTTTTTGTTTGTTTTTTTGGGGGCGGCAGTAGCTCAGTCTGTAGGGAGTTGGCTTGGGAACCGGAGGGTCACTGGTTCAAGTCCCGCCATGGACCAAGAACTGAGTGTGGACTGGTAGCTGGAGAGGTGCCAGTTTACCTCTTGGGCACTGCCGAGGTGCCCCTGAGCAAGGCACCAAACCCCCAACTGCTCGGGGCGCTTGTCAGGAGCAGCCCCCTCACTCTGACATCTGTCCATTGTTGCATGTTTGTGCATGTGTGTGTTCGGGTCTGCATGTACTGTGTATAAGTTAACAACAGAGTGAAAAAATTGAATTTCCCCTCGTGGGACTAATAAAGGACTATCTTCTTCTTCTTTACCAGGGGAAATGCATCACCTTGTCCCAATTTACCAGACCATTCCTTTCTGTTTTATATGCTTTCACTGAGCTTTTAGCCATCTCAGCTGAGCTCAAATGCCAGGATGCTTACCTCATTTCCTCCCCCACTTTAGTGAAGTGGGGGAGGAAAGAGGGGAAGTCTGGGAGGGGGGGGGGGGGGCAGCTGGAGACTGTACTGGCTTTGTTGGGGTTGGAAACTTTTCCTGTTCTTCTCCCTGTCGGCCTGTCTTGCCTCTCTTTGTACATTCGACAATGCCTTCCCTGTTCACACTGCTGTTGTGGTTGTTGTTTGCACCATTTTTAATCACTTGTATGTTGTAAGGTCTGATTCAAAACACAATGCATGACCAGCAGGCTTATATTTCTGTTGTATCTGAACCACTCTATCCTGTGTGTAATTTTTACTCCCTGCAACAGACGGAGATGTGTTTTGATATGTTCTGTGAACACACTAAAGCCTGTCATTTAAACGCAGCCACTGACCACACCCCCAGTTTTAAGCTTGCTCCACACTTTGGTGAAACGGGAGGGACACTGTTTGACTGTCATCCCACATCAGTCAATAGCTGCTCAGCGTGCCTGCCAGGAGGCTGCTCTGTGTCATGATGCAGTGGAAGCCCCACATTGACTGTCCCCAGCCCCCGAGAAGCCCAGGAATGTGCATAGAGACAGCATTACACAGGAGACAGACAGGCCAGGAATGCAGTTGACTGACTGGCCGAATACACTGGCTCAGCTGCTGCATTTTTCACTGTTCACATATGTCTGCATGCCTGTCTCATTCCCAGCCTGCCGTCACTGTTGTTTCCCTGTCTGTATACCTGTCCATCTACTTGGGGTGGGAAAAAAATGGATTCACTTAAAAATTTTTTTTTTTACGATTTTGAAATCAATATTTTTTCTTTTTAATCGATCGATTAAAAAAAAAAATCAATTTATTTGCTTCATTCAAGTCTATGTGGAGGTAGAAGGAAGTTACCGCTTTTATTGTTGTAATCTAAGTAACGTGATGTCATATCCGTTACATATCCATCAACCAAAGTGTCCATGTGGATACGACCTGCACCCACACATGTTAAATCCAGAGTGGTCAACACTACACATACAGTAAAGTATGGAAACACTTTGGGTTTCACACATTGCAGGAAAACCAGAACATGGCTAAAGGTGCATGCTAACTCTGTCATGGACAGGAAACGTTATCATATTGCTGTAACATGCGGTCTAGCAAGCAGTTACTCTCATCCCTGTGGTTAAATCAGCTGACACTATAATTGTAGAGCACCCATGTACTGTTAAATGCATTCAAATGGTCAGCTAGCGACAAAGGTAGTGAAACTATACATGTGACTATGTCCTTTTCAATACATGACTATATACATGCTGAAAATCAGACATTTTACTGTATTAATTTAGATATTTTCCACAGTAAAAGTCCCTAGAAGTGTGTATGATTCAACTTTTTCCCATGGTTTAATGTTAAAAAAGTTAACAAAAATTGCAATAAAATGCATTATTGAACTACATCGAATTACTATACTTAAAAATCTCAATACATATTGATTCAGCATCCAAATATTGTGATAGTGTTGAACCACACATGCTGCGTACCTCTTACAGAAACACAGCTGGCTCACTAGTCTCTACTGGCTAAGTTTAGACTCATGCCGCATTTCCACGGCATGGTATGGCTCAGCTTGACTCGACTCATCGTTCTTTTCTGGTTTTCCATTAGCGAAAGTTGTGGATAGCACCTGGTACTGTTTTCAAGAGAGCTGAGCCGATACTAAAAGGTGGAGTTAAAACACTAAAGGCTACTGATTGCTCAGAGATAATCTTCACTTGTGTGACACAGGACAGTGAGGAGTTAGTATCTGCCGTGGAAAAGGAAAACGAGAAAAATACTTGGTGGTAATGCAGAGTCAAGCCAAGCCGTACTGTGCAGTTGAAATTCGGCACTGGCACAATAGAAGGTTTAATTATCAACTGAATGGAATGATGGGCGTTTTCTCCTTGACCACTAAAAGGTGAGGATTTACCTTCCTTTGCCTAGGAAGAGACTAGGCTTGGATATGGAGAGTTTTCCTTTAATAATTTCCCTTTAGTTTAGAGTTGGCCTGACCAGGGTTATGTTTAACCAGTGTGTCAACATGGTTGGAAAAGAACTCAGTGGGTACTTAAAAAGGTCCTTTAACTTATTGTTTGTTTAGCTGGTTTGCTTTTTGTGTGTCCGAGTCTGTTTGAGAGGACCACATCACTCTTTGCGACTCTTTCACTGCTTTCACTCCTTTCACTCCAAAAATAGCAATAAATCATAATATCGAGTTGCAATACTTGTAGAATTGCAAGAAATATTGAAATGGCACCCAAGTACCGTGGTAGTATCGAATCAGGAAATAGTTTGATCGTCCCAGCTAGGGATGCTAATTTAGAACTTTTTTTAGCCAATAAATAACCCTCGTTAACTGATTATTAACCATTAACTGACAAGTTAGTGCGTTTCACGTAGCAGTGCTATTTTTAGTGCCTAAGGAGCTGCTGAGCTGCACAAACATTTAACTGCAATTTAAGAGCACAACAGACAACTGAGATAAGATAAGATGAACCTTTATTAATCCCTGGAGGGAAATTTGGGAGTCCCCAGTTCATCCGTCCGGGAGAGTTACCGTAGCAGCCACGCTGCTGCATGTATTGTCCCAGTAAGTCTCCACCACATCATTTAGCTGCGAGGTTGTCAGTTTGTCTGCCTGGCGTACTCAGTGAACACGGCGTAACTTAAGCAAGTGTCCGGTCGAGAGGCGGTGTGTGTGGCGGCGGTGTACTCTTGTCAGCCCGCCGTTACGTTGGCGAGTGTCCGACAGATTGTGTGTGTGTGGTGGCAGTGAGTGTGGAGTTATCAGTGGCGGCAGCAATATCAGTGTGTACAGTTCATGTGTAGGTGAATAAATGCTGCTTCTCCTGTGTCTTACC
Organism: Pterois miles; assembly: GCA_947000775.1. Lineage (NCBI taxonomy): Eukaryota > Metazoa > Chordata > Actinopteri > Perciformes > Scorpaenidae > Pterois > Pterois miles. Next base: position 2,565,570 of record CAMQGK010000568.1, on the reverse strand, counting down.
AGCTACCAAAGTGAAGGCGGTTAGCCCCGGTGTTAGCAGCAACACTGGACCAGCTATTCTCCTTTAAGTGACAGGCTGCTCCTCTAAGTTTAGCTCAGCTTTTTATTTATATATATAATACTTTTAACCTTTTTACCAATAACGATAATCAGTTTAAATTCTTAATGTCAGTTAATATTTAAACGGTTAATAATTAACATCCCTACTCCCAGCCCTACAAAATATCAAACCTCTGAAATGACAAACATTGTGTATGTTAGCTTATATTGTCATTTTTTTTGTCTGTAGCTTTGATCACACTTGAAGTTGCTTGAGGCTGTATCCTTTTTTTTTGACCATTTGCTTAATATTTTTCCGTATTCATGCAGGTAAATTGAGAGATATTTGTTACAGGGGAAAACCATGAATCCCTGCTGCAGAAAATCTGTGTTGCGTTTAAAAGTTGAGCATACTATGGTTCTCAGCTTGTGTTTGGTGGGAGTTGTACTCTCCCAGGCTGAAGCAGGTCATCTGAGGTCAGTACTGGATCTGCTCCTTCTCTGGTATGCCCAGTGAACTCTGTCCCAAGGAAAGCTCTGGCACGTCGACCAGCTCTCATTGCTCATTTGTCTTACTCACATCGGTGTTAGAAGCTGTCTTTGTGTTGGTGATTACTCAAGATTACTGAAAAAAAAGACAATGAACAGCTGGCTTTTTACAGGGCGATAGTGGTCTCACCTATGACATCAAGAATTTTACTGTTTTGTTCTATAAAACCTCATGTGGTTTTCCCTAATCGGTTTTGGACAGTTGTTTACAGCAGCCAAGTACAGCTTGTCACATGTGGGTGCCTTGGTTTTGGTTGTAAACAAACTCCAGAATGATATTTGTGGCTTGTGTCAGCAAGACTAGTATAGGGTTTGTGTTTTGAATACTGTCTTTATTGTAAATGTTCACATGCATATTTTACTGCAAGTGAGTGAACATTCATCCTCAAAGCTGTACTTTATTATCAGCTTCATATTTTTCTAATGCGCTTAGCTTAAAAGAAATGGTATATTATTAGTAGAACATTTCATCCTCTGCAGCCTGTGGGACATGCTTATTGATTTATAGGTTCAGTTTCCCTGCGTTGGATCAGTTAATTAAATTATCTTTATTGACCCAACTACAGAAATGTACATACATTGACTGGGGCTGTAAGGGTTCATGTGTCCATGCCATTTTGAGTGATGGATTAGATTTTTGAAGGTCAAAGGTCAAGGTCACTGTGGCCTTACAAAACAAATTTTTGGCAATAACTCAAGAATTCATATGCCAGTTATGACAATTTCACACAAATGTCTAATATGATAAAATGATCGAGTAATGACATTTTGGGCAAACATGTATATAGACTGCAACTTCACAGTAGGGATTTCACTGTGAGGAAATTTTCCAACTGTTTAACAAACTTGTGGCAACACCAGTGTAACTAATTATACTGGACATTTTAAATGAAAACATATTCAGTAAGTGTAGCATGCTTACTTTACCGTCAGATGACTGTGTGTCTGGCCTCTCCGACTGAGCTTAACCCTAACTCAGGGCTGCTGGTTTCCACTAGGCTCGTCATGTTAGTTGGTGTTGCCGGTGTTACACAGTGATTGGGCACACTGGGAGAGGATGGAGCTGTCGCAGCCGGTGCCGGTCTACATCCACAATATTGGCTGTCATCTTGTAAAATGTCTGGTGTAATCGGTAACACCGGAGCTGACACAAGTTTACTAACTGAAGGGAAAATTTCCTCACCGTCACACCCCTAGTTTCCACCCGGTGCCGCTGCACCACACGCACCAGCTATAGCCACTCCGTCCTTTGTGCAGTGATTACCTCATTAAAGTTATGGTTCCCTTAAAGCATAGGGTTTAAATCCAAATTATTGCCAAATAGGCGATTTTGCTTTTCAATTTGACACCAAATCCTCTGCCATCGTCTTGTCTGTAGGAATGTGATGGTGAGGAAATTTTCCCATTGGTTAATAAACTTGTGACAACACTGGTGTGACCGATTACAAGAAAAGATGACGGTCAATATCTGTAGAGCGCTGATCTTTACTGTCGGATGGTGGTGTCTCTGGCCTCTCCGGTCTAGCTTTCGCTGCAGGTTTCCACCTGATGCTGCTCTGCTGCATTCACTTTAGTTTGTAGCATCTGTCATCTGACTATGTATTGACATCACCGCGCTGGTACAAGAAAATTAACTAAATGAGTTATTTCCATAAAAAAGCAAAACGACGGTGGAGGCGGAGGGCAAGTAATGTTATTGGTATATGCCCTAATGCCACTGTGTAACACCAGTAACATTGGTAAGCCTACTTCACTGGTTGGCTGAGGAATATAACCGTGAGGCCATATAACCGTGAGGCCATAATGAATGGCCATAATAAATAATAATAAGGGGGCGGCAGTAGCTCAGTCTGTAGGGAGTTGGCTTGGGAACCGGAGGGTCACCGGTTCAAGTCCCAACATGGACCAAGAACTGAGTGTGAACTGGTAGCTGGAGAGGTGCCAGTTTACCTCTTTGGCACTGCCGAGGTGCCCCTGAGCAAGGCACCAAACCCCCAACTGCTCGGGGCGCTTGTCAGGAGCAGCCCCCTCACTCTGACATCTCTCCATTGTTGCATGTTTGTGCATGTGTATGTTCGGGTCTGCATGTACCGTGTATAAGTTAACAACAGAGTGAAAAAATTGAATTTCCCCTCGTGGGACTAATAAAGGACTATCTTCTTCTTCTTCTTCTTCTAATACTATTTTTCTTTCCGCTGTGCCAAACTCGCTCTGAACTGTGACTCTTAAACATGGGTATGAACCGAACCGTGTCTCCTGTGTGCCATTACACCCTTAACTTTGACAGTATACCATCTGGTGTCAGGCCGCTCCCTGCAAAGCTGTAAATAAAATGAACGATTACAGAGCCTTGATCTCAGCATCAATATTGCTCAAATCTCTCAAAATATGTACAATGAAAACTGATCCTAAGCCTTCCCTTAAGACCTACTCACCTCTTTTCAGCAAAGTGTTTGTTTATAAGCCCTAAAAGTATGTTATTTCATCCTTAGCTCACAGCTTCATTAGTGAGCGAATACTTATGAGTGACAAACCATAATCTCTTGTGTAAGAGGCCTGGGGAATGTTAGGTAACTGAGAGTTCTCTGCTTTTTTCAGTTGTCTTTTTGTCTTTTCTTCTTTGTCACTTTATCTCTGAAGGGAAATGTACCGTGTGGAAAGCTGCCAGATCACAGGATTTTGTTCCTTTAGCATCTTTTGCCTATTTTGTTTTCCCTCCGTCTTTCTTCATCTGTCTAAATAGTTTTTTGCTAGGGATGGGTCATGGCTTTCAATTATTCCAGTAGTCTTTGAGTTATAAAAAATCGATTGGTTTGTGTGACTGTTTGCCCCGTCTAAAACATTTACTGTATTTTTGGCTTTGAATGATAATCAAATAAATCCCAGTGATTTTCAAATAGTATTTTTGCTTGGAGTGCACGTTCCCTTTGCATTCTTTTTTATGTCTTACTCTCATTTTTCTTGTTTAACTTTTCCTTTATTTCTCTGTATTTCCCCCCCTCTCTGCCCCTCTGAGCTCTCTCCCCCAGTTCTAGGCAGATTTGGATTGTGTTAATGTACTTAAATCGGCACGCTCCATGAGAAAAGCCTTTACTGCTGACCACAGCTTGCAGCCAATGAGCTGACATAGGTGTTTCATTTTGTGAGTGGGACCTAGCCAGGGCCTTCAGATGAGACCACTGTGCTAGTCTACCTGCATCATCAGTCTTCTCATCACATACAGCTATCTGCTCAGCAGCGATAAGCCCAGACAGTCACTCCTCGGCTGATTTAGATGCTGCGGTAGCCTTGTGACAGACATCAAGGTCGCGATAAAACACCTGACCTGCAATCATCTTTTCATGGTTGAATGAAAACTATTACCCTTTCACACTGTGTTTACTACACGCTGTACCCCTGTACCTCAATCATAGTACAATGCACCTGACAGCAGTGCTACTGGACTGCAGCATTGCTAGCGGATGAACGCACAACACCCTGAAGGAAGAAGCTGCTGGGATTTTCCACGAATTACTGTAATGTTATTTTGCTGCTTTCCTTACTTGTTTTACATGTCAGTGCTTTGTTGCAAATGACTTGCTATGACTTTTCTGTTTGTCCAGCCCACTACCCAAATCACAATTTTTTGATTTGACTCAGATTCGGCTGTTCAGTACGAAGAGTCGATTTTTTGTTCTTTTTTTCTCCCTACATATATATACTATCTGACGATCAGAAAGCTCTTTGGTCTAGTTTCAGTGATGATTTTGACCAGATTAACATAGTCAAATATGGTCAAATGCAAGTTGACGGTCGAAACATTGAAACATTTGGGTCAGCCCTAAAATGAACCGAAAATACTTGTTTGTTCCTAAACCAGTAGGGTCTGCACAGTCTGCCCGTGGTATTCAACCCGGACGGTCAGTGCGAGGATGCCACAGTGTACCACAACTCTCTCTCGGCCTGGAAAGGCCCGGGGTGAAGTTTTGCAGCACCCTTCGCCCAAACCTCGCCGCTTCCTGGGGCCATAGTGGTCACTGCACTCTCTCTCCATGTGTGGGGAGGGGCTGTTGGTAATTAGGATTTTTGTGCTGGTTTGAGACAAGCTATATTTTCCTTCTCACAAACACACACACACACACACACACATGCAGGTGGGGAGGTGCTGTGCTCGTAGCGATGCTCGTAGCGATGCTCGGTGCTCTGCTCGGTGCTCTGCTCGGTGCTCTGCTCGGTGCTCTGCTCGGTGCTCTGCTCGGTGCTCTGCCCGGTGCTCTGCCCGGTGCTCTGATCGGTGCTCTGATCGGTGCTCTGATCGGTGCTCTGATCAGTGCTGTTTGTGATCTTTTGGTATAGTGGTGCAGATTGACAGGCTGTGGAGGTTCTTTAACTGCACTTGCAGTAAGTGCCTCTAAAGTATGCATATGTGTAAAAGAGCATGCTCTGCAGGCCTCTCCAGCTTGTGTGGGTAGATTATGGGTGTGTTTGCGTCCCTTGGCATTACTCTGTGTGCGTTTCCACCACAGCGTGGTTCATTGCCAATTTGTAACCAAAGACACAGATAAACACACACATACTCAGGGATGAACACCCAGCAAGCAAGCTGGATTTCAGTAGCAACACCCTCCCAAAATAACAGGCATTCTTTCTCCACCTCTCTGATCACCACTCCCAGAAACACAAAGCACAACACAGATGTAGAATCACAGCGAGTCAGTGGTGAAGCAAACTGTGGTGCAAACCTATGGTTTAATCAACTTTATCAATATCAGTATATCAAGTCAAGTCAATTTTATTTGTATAGCCCAAAATCACAAATGAACAGGATATGAACCCTCTCCTTTACAGTACAACCCCCTCAGGTGAGAGAAAACTCACCTAACTCAAGTTTATACTGGTTTTATGTCCTGTTCTCTGCCCAGTGTGTAGATGATCTTGACTCTCAAAGGCAGTCTTACATGACTTTGTTGGTTTGTTGAGGTTGAGGCTTCTGAAGCCAGTCTGTACTTATTGGCTCACATGGATTTCCTCAGAAACTGAAATAAATAAATTTCTTAAAGTAAATCTCTAAAATTGGGCTGTCCAGGTGACCGAATAACTTAATTAAGACATGAGTTCATATCAGATCGTAATTGTAAAGCCAGAGTTTTATTTCTGTACAAATGGACTTTGTCTATCCATCTGAGCTGAAGTAATTCTGCATATAATGACTAGCCTATACATCAGACCGGCACATATGGGTACGTCCCAAAAAGGCTGCTAGAAGGCCATGCCCCTTTGGGGGGATAGAAAAATGAAGATCCCATAGACTTCAATGGAATTAATGTACGTTTGGATTGTATTTTTGACAATTTTTCATGCATATATCTCTTATACAAATCTTTGTTTTATACACATGTTCAATAAATATTTTGTCTGAACCTGAGCATGTGCAATATCTTAATAAGTTATGGTTGATCACGTCATGTCCCTTCAGTCTTCCCTCATCAACACAATGGCCGTATATTGCTTATTCAGAGACATATTGATTGAATCCCGTCAGGCTAAGTGTTGTCTGTAAATAACCAACATGTTAATAGCCAATGTTTGATCTATAGGCTGAGATTTAGGTGAAGATGAAAATCTGATGCTGCTGTAATGTTAATGTAAGACTATATTGCTGCAGCAGCCTCCCACTCAAACTAACATTAGCTAGCCATGCTAGTCAATGTCACCAGCATCATTTAGCCATTTAGCATACTAACAGTGAATATTCACGTATCGTATGTGCCTCAGATCTCAATGTGAAAGCCTTGGTTAACCTCCCGTTTTCTTTCCTGTAACGGCGAGTTTCTTTCCCCCAAAAGGGAGACCAGCCTCGGAGATGACGTCATGCTGGTCTGGTCTATAGGGGCACAAATCAGAGATCAGCGTTTTTGGGTTTATTGTTGGTGCAACCAACTATACAGCAACTCTTTGTTGTAGCATCATTACTATTAGCAGTTTGTTTAAAGTAGAAATTTGGAGACATGTTTCAGCTTCATCTATTTACTCTGTTACCATCTATGAGGGACACAGGATTGGTTTCCCCCAAAAGGGGGCGTGGCCACACATGCCTACACTGGATGACGTGTTGCTGGCTTGGTGTATAGTTTCTTGGAAAGCCTGATCAATTTAAAACATCAAATTATAGCATGTGATAAAAAAAGGAAACTATGTCAAGATATATAGGATTTCTAGAAGGCTCAGATGATTATAATTCACTGTGAGTTGACTTATCACAAATGAGGAAATGGTGATACAGTCATGTCTGTTCAACTGTAGAATAACCTGCTACACAATTTGTCTTTTCCTCGTAGACACTGTAAGCAGTTGATGCAAAATGTGCACACAATATACTGAAATGTAACAATAGGCTTAACCTCCAAAATCTGGTCTTGGTTCGTGCTGCAGCTTCTTTTGCGTCTGCAGTTGTGTACTGTTTTAATTTACAGCCTCCCTTTCTTTGGCTCTTTGTTTCTCTCACCCTCTTGAATGTGTGAAATTCTCAAGTGGACAGAACATGCATCACATTGGCTCAGAAGCCATCTGTCCTAATATTATCACTTTTGCAAAGTGACTAGTCACATAAACGCTCAGACGAGGAGATTTCAGACACGTTTTATGTTTTGTCATATAGGAAATTGCGAAATTACAGATGTAAATGGCAAAGTCCTGTCGAAATTGCAAGATCATGCCTTTGTAGAAGATCTTTAAGGAGTCCAGCAAGTTAATCTTGCTCTTTGTTACTGTGAATTGTAACTTAAATCTTTTGCTGTTTTGACCCCTGTTGTTTTTTAGCCAAACAACAGTGATTTGGCCGTGTATGGCTTGATGATATGATATAAAGATATTGCAGGATTATATCACTTTATTTTTACTGTAAAGCTTTATTTACATTAGTTTGTTAGACCATTCACCTTGGCATTTAACACCATTTTGCTGTGTTTTCAGTGATTCATTTCAGACTTTCACTGTTTATTTTTATTTATGTCCCTTAAATGTCCTTAAGTCACCTGGAAAATTCATGTAATAAGAATGATTTTTGTTTTCTGTGTAATGCTGCTGTTGTGCAAGTACGTGACAGATGTGATTTACAGCGTTCGCTGTCTGAATTGCTGCTACTTCAGAAACCGGTCTACCAAGGCAATGCAGTGCATTACCATCTCACACTTCCTCCTGTTTGTCATTATCAGCAGAGGACATCTGGGCCCAGGCCTTGTCACTGTTGATCTTACAGACACATCAGAGCGATGTCTCTCTGCGTCAATACTGTCCAAGGTTGTCAACCTTTTGTCCTCGCTTCTCAGCTCTGACTGACATGCTGATCAGCTATGCAAACCTGCACTCTGCCAGCTGTGATATTGACTGAGCAAAATGTCAAGAACCAGCAGACACAGAGCATAGGAATACTGCAGTGTTTATTGAATAAGCATTGGAGTATTGGAAGGCTGTACTCAGGAAATTAAATGCATGAATTTAGGAGTGCACTGACATTTAGGGATGGGTATCATTAGGATTTTATCAATACTGCTACTCTTATCAATATGTCACTCCTTAGCGGTCTGGTTCTTTATATGATACTCACTGGTTCTCTGTCATTACTAAACAATTGCTTTTTGATATTAGTGGGGCACCAATATTGATACTGGATAGGATATCAGGCAGATACTGACTCAAATAGCCTGATCAGATATCAGTGACAATGAGGCCAATCTATTAAATTCAATTTTATGTTTATATAAACATTATAGACTGGAATTTTAATTCCTGTTTAAGTTTTGACCAATTTTTTGTAGCATTAAATACGTTTACACTAGAATTGTATTTCCTGGTAATTGTGAAGTTCTTTTCAAGTTGCTGGAGTTTGATTTATTATGTTAATGATAAATAACAATTCACTAAATTTGTATCTATGTACACTTTATTTTTACATTTTGTTTTACGTAGTTAGGAAAGAAATGTTTAAGTTGAGCCTGATGTTGCCTTTATTTCTTTGGTCATTTCCACACAGTGAGGCAAACAGCTTATTAATTACACTGGTATTGGTACTCGGTATTAGCCAGTACCAAATAGCCCAGGTATTGCTGTTGTTCCTGGACTGAAAGTCAGATCAGTGCATCCCTATTTGATATTCTATTAAAAAAAAACAATAAGTTGCTAAGTTTATAAGAATTTTAAGATACATGGCAAACTAAGCTAAACAATTGGACTTGGGAATGTTAATAATTAACCGTTTAACCAATAACCAACATTAATCTTTTTAACTGATTAACGCTATTGGTTAATGGGTTAAAAGAAATATAAATCATTAATTAAAAAGCTAAGAAAGATGCAGAGGAGCGGCTTGTCACTTTAAGGAGAAAAGCTGGTCTACTTTAAGAGAGAGCTGGCACAGATACAGGAAGTTGGTTCAGGACTTCCAGCAGTGGAGTTGTAGCTTGTAGCCTCGTAGCATTTATTCACTGACATATATACTGTACACACACTGTCTGCTACAGCTACGTTCACAGCTACAACACCACCAACAAACCCACACTTGCCGCTGCCACACACACACACACACACACACACACACACACACACACACATAAACGGTCTGTCGGAAACTCGATGAAGTTATGCTACAGCGGGTATGAAGCCACCGGCAATGCAAGTAGCTAGCAGCTGCTAACGTAGCACAAACACAGACACTGTTTGTCTGACAATCGCTAAAGTTAAGCCGGGCGACAGAACATCGTTAATCCAGCAGACACACAGCTGACACCCTACTAAACTAAACTAACTGGAGACAGTGAATGCAGCACCGTGGCTGCTACAGTAACTCTCCTGATGGTGAACTGTTGACTCAGTTGTCTGTCGTGCTCATATACTGCAGCCGGTGCACTGCTGCATGCGAGGCACAGATCTTGTCAGTTAATGGTTAATAATCGGTTAACGAGGGTCGCTATCGGTTAAGAAGGTTTTTCAAAATTAGCGTCCCTATTTGGACTACATACAGACAACTTTTGTTTTAAATTAAATTTAAAGATTTAGAAGAACAATATATCGCAATATACTGAATCTGAACCCCTGTATCATGATGTTTATTTTATCACCAGACTCTTGCGATACAGAGCCGTAGTGTCTGAATTAAAAATGTATTTGCTTTTCTGTTTCATTGCATTCATTGACTATTTGAACAAAATTGAATAAAAACATGTATTAAAATCTCACCTTTCCTCTCTTCCCTCCTTATTCTCTTCTCTTCCTTTCCTTTGCTTTCCCCCACAATCTTCTTCTTTTGCTCTCTCCAGGTTCTGTTGCATCAGTTTCGCAGCAGGTGACTCCCACCCCTCCGCCAAAATCCGGCTATTAGATGTGACCACGAGGTTGATCAGGAGAAGCCACCATGTCTTAAACACAGACGGGCCCTCCGGAGCCCTGTCCCCCCACCCTGGCCCACCCTCCCCCTCCCCCATCCACCACCTTACCCCTTCTCCCAGTCCCATCCCACTCCCAGACCTCCCTGCACATGCGAGGGACAGGCTACCCAGCCCTGGCTCCCCGCTGGCACACCCCTCCCCTCCCTCCCTTGAGATGAGCCTGCAGAAGCACCAGCAGTTGGGTGGTGGTAGCGGTGGGGTGATGGGCTCTGACCGGGACCTGCAGTCCACTGCTTCCTCCATCTCTCTGCCCTCTGTGAAGAAGGCCCCGAAGAAGAGGCGTCTCTCCCTGGCCTCTCTTTTTAGGCGGCGAGGTCGGGAGCCAAAATCAGGGCGCCAAAGGTCCCGAGAGCTCCAACATCCCGGACCTCTAGGGCTCGGAGGGGTGGATGGCATCGCCAGCATCGAGAGCATCCACTCTGAGATGTGTAATGACAAGAACTCTGCCTTCTTCTCTGTGGCTGGGACCGGAGCTGCCTCTGCTGCTGCTGCTGCCTCCACCTCATCTGCCTCAGGGCCTTCTTCCTCTACCACCACCTCCTCCTCCTCCTCTGCCAAGGTGGGGGCTGGGGTGGGGGCAGAGCTACTGGAGTGCCCGCTGTGCCTTCTGCGCCACTCCAGGGAGAGCTTCCCTGACATCATGACCTGTCACCACCGCTCCTGTATAGATTGCCTACGACAGTACCTGCGCATCGAGATCTCAGAGTCGCGTGTCAACATCAGCTGCCCTGAGTGCTCGGAGCGCTTTAACCCGCACGATATTCGCATGATCCTGGGTGACCGGGTGCTTATGGAGAAGTACGAGGAGTTCATGCTGAGGAGGTGGCTTGTGGCTGACCCTGACTGCCGCTGGTGCCCTGCGCCGGACTGTGGGTAAGAAATGAATTTAAATATACAGCTACCATGACATACACTCTCATGCAGCTCGCGCTGATCTTGATCTTGTCATATCAGCCATGAAAATCTTTAGAGTCTCTCAGATGTGTTTTCCAGCAGATGTGCGCCTGCATGTCCGTGGTGTCTCAGGTTGACCTGTTGAGGAAGTTGAATGTGGTTTGTGAGATTGAGTTTCCAAATGGGAACTGTTCTTGGTAGAACAATATAAGATGAAGTGTCCCATTGGGAGATACATTTAAAATGTTAATACAACAGGTGAAGATCAACTCTGAGAGTAACTCAGGGAAAGGTTGTGATGGATGTGATATAATTAGGACTGTCAGTCATGGGAGTGGGCAAATATGCTGCTTTATGCAAATATATGTATATATTATTAGAAATCACCTGACAACACAAAACAATGACAAATATTGTTCATAGTTGTGATTAATCGCAAATTAATCAGAATTTTTTAACTGATCAAAATGTAGCTTAAAGGGAGACTCGTTGCCTACTCCCATGTTGTATGTAATACAACTTGGGAGTAGGCAAATATGCTGCTTTATGTAAATATATGTGTAGATTTACTATTGTAAATCAAATCAGTAGATGGGTGTATTGTCCCAGCTTGGATGCTGATTTTTATGAACATCCCTAGTCCCAGCCCTAGTAAGCATAAACCATTGAGATCTAGTGACAGTCCTGAACCAGGGTTAATAAACACAAACATAGCATACATTGCTCCCTGAAAAAGTTTATATATTTGGGAGAATTGCTATCCTGAAGCAGACCTCTGTCTATCATGTTTAAAATCTCTTCCTCTCTTTTTTGCTTTCTCTCGCTCGCAGCCATTTCCTATTCTTCCAGGAATTGTTTGAGGTCAGGTGGCTATAAGGCCCCCCCGATCCCATCATGCTTTCTTCAAGTACTGTTTATACCTCATTCTGAAGCCATAATGACCTTGAATACTTTGGCAGCTGGATGTTTTGTTATTTGGGATGTACTGTTTTGTAACGTTGACCAGAATAGTAACAAAATATATATTGAGGCGTGAAATAGCTGTAGCATAAAACATTGTTAGACTTTTCCTTGGATTAGCGTGGAGCTAGAGCAGTTTCATCCATCTGGGCAGGGCAGTTTTGGCATACTGAAATGTCCCAATATTTCTGACTGAATTTTAAGTAATTACGGTATAGCCAGGATTAGGGGTGGGTATACTGGTTTCATCACTGTCACCAGTGTCACAACATTGATTTTGCAATACCATCATTACCATGATAAACGCTCTCACGTTTTGGTTTAACACACACACACACACACACACACACACACACACACACACACATTTTGGTGTTAGCGCACACACGGGAAATACAACCATGGATGTATAAAGAGAAGTGGATCCAGCATTGGAGGCGGGTCCCCGTTCATTCCCTATGAAAGTTGCTCAGTGGTGGATTAAGTCAAAATGGCTCGACTTCCGACCGGAAAAGTACCTGGATCATCTGGGGCCCTACTGCTTGTGTCCAATATGTGCTGTAGCGTTCGTTTGGTCATGGGTTCCAACGTCACAGCTTGTGCTGTTGTCACTGTCTGGGTCTCCATAGACATGAATAGAGGCAAATAACTCTGGATTCAGCTATTAGTGCGTTTTACAACTTTTAGGACCTGATGATTTAAATAAGGGCTATTAGAGTGTTCGTGCTGGGGAGTTGGTTTGCCTCAAAAAAATAATCTGCTGAGTTACAGATGTCTCTTTCTGAATGTAAGTCTATGGGAAAAACTCTTTTTGGGCCCAGTGATGTCACATAATGGACACAGAAGTTATAGTACCACCACTGGCACTACAAACATTGGCATCAATGACCGGCACTCTTCCTGGGGGCTTGGATACAACACCATATAGAGTGGGACCTTATTTAAGAAAAAAATATGAACGGTAGTCAATGGCGAGAAACATATTTTTTTTAATCTTGTTTGAGTTGCACCTTGAGTCACACATGATTTTTGTCAATTCAGAAATATTTTTCAAGTCAAGAAAGTCAGTTTTTTTTGGTAAAACTGCTGCAGTATCAGACTGAAAGTATGTGTTTGATTTCACATGTTCTTCTACTGCGTGCTTGGTGTAGCACTGTTATGTCTTGCTGGCTTTGTATTGTTTTACACTGATTGCAGCTGATTTCCCCTTGGGGACAATAGTATATCTTATCTCATCTTAGTCTGCGTAGTGTTTAGTGCTGGCAGTTTACCGACAATGATTTTAAATAAGACTGACATGTCTCTGCTATTCCTCAGTCTGTCTGTCTGCATTCTAGACTCTGTCCTCAGTAGAGTAAAACGATCCACAGTGGAGGAAGTCTCCCAGGCTCTCCGTGGCTCTGTGATTGAAACTTAATCTTGGGTCAGTCAGAGGGGAGGCTACAGTAGGGATACAACTACGTCACACACTCCAGGGTTTCCCTCAGGAAAATGGCTAGCCAGTATTTCGCAGCTGTCATTCTTGAACAGATGAACGTCTCTTACTTTTGAATATCTCTTTGTCAGCACTCCCTGCTTTTGTCTGCTGGCTGAAAGCATCATGCATCGCATCACCTCAGCTGTCACTCTGTCAGAGATGTTTTGCTGTGCTGTGTCATGTAAATACACATGCAATTGCTGAAGACATAGCTACTGGGGGAACCAAGCAGACTGACAACAGCTGCAGATTGTACTCCGGATTCACAACAATAAAACTGCAGTGCACAAAATTGTCCTGTCCAGGTCAAAACCACACTTTTACTTTTAACTTACTAGCTGATGGTCCGGACAACAGACAGCATCCACAACACGTGGTGAAAGAAAGGTGTTGCTTAACTAGCGTGACGTCCGCAGCAGTGCATCGCTTCCGTGTCATTACTTCTGTGTGCTTCTCTAAACTGGGAGCATGCCCACCGCGATCTAAGATATTGTATGTAATAAACTGACTGATGTATATATACTGTTATTGTATATGTTGCAGCGTCATTATGCAGAAACCTATGTCGCATCACGTGGGGAAAAGCTTTTAGAAGGGTTTGAAGGGAAAATAGCATTTTGATGCTAAAACATACATATATACTTTGACCAAAATGTGAATTTACAGATTTGAAAATGTGAGGAACACCACTAGAAAGCTACAGGATGATTTAAAAGCCTTGAGCAAAATAATAATAATGGGCCCGCCCTTTAAGCGAGAAGAGGGAGGCCTTTATTTGAATTGTGCTCTCTTGTCACCTTGTCATTATCAATTAAGGATGACGTTTTCTCCAAAGCCCCAATGGACTGGGAACCAAAAGTCCATCACTGGACATTTCTACATGGTCATAAATCACATCGAACATATATTACATTTGGCTTTCGCATTTACCTATTTATCTTTAACGACACAGTGATTGAGGATGGATAAAGCATCATCATTACCCAGCAGCCTCCAGATGATAGACCACAACCGTGATAGACAGAGGGAGACAAAGTGGTTGCCTAGTTTACCATTTTATAAGCTCACTAATATAAATACAAGATGGATTACGCTCGTGTTTTTAAATGCTAACAAAGGCCCCAGCTACATTAATACAAGTGTTAAGAAAATTGACACATCACCTCTTCCCAAATGTCAGCTGTCTTATTTTGTTGTCCTTATCTTTGTTTTACATGCACACACTTTTACCTGCACATGCATTGTTTGCTTGTAAACACCACCGTTTTCATTTGTACCTCCAGACACACCAATCTCTCTGTTTTTCATGTGTTTCGTGGTACATTTAGACCAAACTTATGCTGTGATGTCATCCTGGTGTGTTAACACTTAAGCCTGCTGTGGGCAGAATGGTTTTGCATTACTGGGCAAAAAAAAAAATCACAATAACCTCTAAAGTGCTTTGAGAGAAAACTAGACCTCTGCACCTCCTCGTGGCTGTTTTCTGGCTTTAAAAAAAATCTAGCCTGTGACGGGAGACTTTGGCCAATCATGGGTCATTTCAGAGAGAGAGAGGGAGAGTGAACGTTCCTGTTGGCTCTGGCTTGTGGGCGGTGCTTGGTATTTCCTCAGCGCATCTCAACATGGCTGCTGGGTGACAAACTTTCTCATTTTACAGCTGAACAGTGACTACAAGATGTTTCTGAAAATATTTGATCTTAGAAATAGTCACTACAGTAGCAGAATATTGATCATATTTGAGCAGCGCTGCCTAGTTTGACTGTTCGATTGGAGTTTGTGAGTGATTGTGAATTTCCCCACTGTGGGACTAATAAAGGAATATCTTATCTTATCTTATCTCATTGACTCGCAGCTCTCATAGACGGCAGCTGGACGGCAGGCTCCAGCTCGGCTCTGATTGGTCGTTTTTCTCTGGTCTGTGAAATCTTGCAGATGCCATTAGGTGCACCGGAGGACACAGAAGCACATGATTTTTTTTTAGATTACCTGTCTCATACACTACTGTCAGGATATAGTGTCTGTTTTATGAATATAACTCTTTTCAATCATATTTGCTCCATTTCTAATCGCTGCAGCTTTAGCTTGTGCCTGACATGTTATGTTTGTCTTCTACCAGGTATGCAGTGATCGCTTTCGGCTGTGCCAGCTGTCCTAAGATCACGTGCGGCAGAGAGGGCTGTGGTACAGAGTTCTGTTACCACTGCAAGCAGCTGTGGCATCCCAACCAGACCTGTGACGCAGCGCGACAGCAGAGAGCCCAGAGCCTCCGCCTGAGGACGGTCCGCTCGTCCTCCCTCAGCTACAGCCAAGAGAGCGGAGCTGCAGGTTGGCTGCTCTTCTCTTTTGCTGTTTATTCTATGCACGTCTGCTAAATCACTCACACATTGTTAAACATGAGCATTATCACAAGTGTAATGGTGTTGCATAGTTCATAGTTCTTCTAATGGTGCATTCACACCAAGAGCGAAGCAAATTTTTCACGCAGTGTGATTACATACAGTACATTGTCAATGCAAAGAGGCAATTAGATGCGAATCCATGGCAGGCGATGCGAAAGACGCAACGCAAACTCATGAAATTTCCATCGTTTGTGTACTGGCAAGTGTTGAAATATTTCAACTCAAGCAAGAAATTCTCAAAGCCCATCAGCATTGAGATTCTCATCCTGTTGTCACTGATATTGAATCAGAAATGAAAGAAAAAATTATTGTATCTGTCGGTGGTCACCCAGAGCTCCTCTTATTACATCATAATTGTACCGTTATATTGTGTATAAATGTATGTTTATAACCCACAGACTGTCTACGGTATAAACAACATCACAGCTGTATTTATGCCTAGATGACTTTATCTTGAGTGTTGATGGAGCAGCAGCATAGCTTGGCACTGATCAATCTGAACTCCTTTCAGAAAACAAGCAATTCAAAAGTTGTTTGCTTGCCATGTGGACGGACGTGACAAAGCATGAATTCAGACTTTTTACAAATCGCTGTTTTTATATCGTTATTTCGGCATCCTTTTGATGTGTTTATAGTAATTAAATCACAGCACAGTGTGTATTTTGGGTTCATACTGTAGTGGCGACATGTGGCTTCCTAAATACAGCTCAGTGAAATTCACAGAGCGCCTCTGGGTGATGTTATCAACCCAGACACTACACTATTTGTTTTCCTGACATATCTGGGACTTCTACATGTACAAAGCAGCAACAGTGCTTATTTCGTCCATGGTTGATGGCAGTAAGAACAGCTGTGCTATCTATGGAGACGAGCTCTTTTTCTCTTCTCTGCCACATCTAGAGTGAATGAACACAAATGATACCTGCAGGCCAACTCGTGTGAGTAATACGAGGCAAGAAGTCGCTTTGCTCTTGGTATGAGTGAGATATAAGCGATGGATTATGTCAGAATGCAGTGAAATGTGACAACTGTTTACCTTAATTGCTTTAATAGAAATTATTCGTAGGGAGTGTTTTTTTCTCAGTGTGAAGAAGTTTGAAAGACTGTCCAGGTCTAGTTTGCTTGATCGCAGAATTATAACTTATCAGTGAAATAATAAATTATGCACAGTGAAATCATGTTCTCTCTCCAACCTCTGCCTCTCAGCTGATGACATTAAGCCATGTCCGCGCTGTGCTGCGTACATCATCAAGATGAACGATGGCAGCTGTAACCACATGACCTGCGCTGTCTGCGGCTGTGAGTTCTGCTGGCTCTGTATGAAGGAGATCTCAGACCTGCACTACTTGAGGTCAGTTTACCAACACACATGATTTTCAGATAATGCCCAGGCCAATAAACACTGTTATATTTGCTGTTGTAAAATGTATATTAGTCACTTTTGTTTGTTGCAGCTACAGCTTGTAGTTAATTTGTTCAAATGCTTGCTTAGTAGGTTGATAGAAGTTTTATTACCTGAGCTGAGGCTGAGATTAGGAGCAAGTTTGGTAGTTCAGCCTCTCTAAATTTATATAAAGTATCTCTGGAACAGTTACGAAGCTAGCCAGATGGACACAAATGCACACGTAAGACCTTTGTCTTTTTTCCTTTTTTCCCCTCAGTTGTGTATCAAGTAGGGCTGTCAAAGTTACACGATAATAACTGCTAATAATAATGCAGATCAGTTTTCTTTAACACATTCACGCAACTTGCTTTTTTTAAGGTTGTTGCGAAGGAGACTAAATGACGCTCCAAACTTGCGCTAAATTTTAGCAAGGAAAAACTGGCATGGTCATTTTCAAAGGGGTCCCTTGACCTCTGACCTCAAGATATGTGAATGAAAATGGGTTCTCTGGGTACCCACCAGTCCTTTACAGACATGCCCACTTTATGATAATCACATGCAGTTTGGGGCAAGTTATAGTCAAGTCAGCACACTGACACACTGACAGCTGTTGTTGCCTGTTGGGCTGCAGTTTGCCATGTTGTTAATTGATTTCCAATTAGAAATATATATACATTCATTTACATAAATAAGCGTATTTGCCCACTCCACTGAATATTGCATACTTGACAAATTTCCCTTTAAGATACATTTTGCACAGAAAAAAATAAGCGTGATTAATCCCGATTTTAATGTTTTAATTGATTGAAAGCCCTCGTAACAAGATGAAAAAGCTGAAGACCAATTACAGTATTCACAGCATGATTTCTTCTTAATCTTTCCCCTCTACCTCTCTCAGTCCGTCAGGCTGTACTTTCTGGGGGAAGAAGCCATGGAGCAGGAAGAAGAAGATTCTTTGGCAACTGGGAACTCTTGTTGGTGCCCCCGTTGGCATCGCACTCATCGCCGGCATCGCTATCCCCGCCATGATTATTGGTATCCCTGTTTATGTGGGAAGGAAGGTGAGACTCTGGAGACACATTCATCTATTGTAATCTGGAACATATTTAAGTTTTCCTGCTGGTTTTCACTACTTCAGTAGTCAAGTGTTTGTTCAGATTTACTGTTCAAACACTTTAGTGTATGGATTATTATGAAGGCACAGGGTTTCATTCTGAGTGTTGCATTTAGATGCATAGAGTTCTTTCACACAAAGCATAACTCTTTCGTTTCAGTTATAAACATAGTCAGTGATATATAATGTAACCAAGCATATCACAGGTCATCAAAGGAGGTAGTAAACACTGCATGACCAGAAAGAAGTACTGCATCAATCAGTAACTAACTTAGATTGTAAAACTAGCACACATACGGTCTTGTATTTTTCCCAGGCTCTTAAAGCTCAGCATACATTGTATGATTTTTATCCCCTTTCTGACCTGAATTTTGAGCCAAATGACTCATTTTAAAATAGGACTGAATTTCACCTTCGACAGGGGTCGTTGCCGTGCAGTGTACAGAGGACCGAATAACTCCTCCCAATCGGCCGTTGGACAGTCGGATGAATTTTTGACATGTCAGAAATTTTGTCAGCCATACACAGGCTCTCGCACAGTTGAAGCAGAACCGCGAGCTGATTCCCCAACTTCAGCACCTCTTTTTTTTTTTTTTTTTTTTTACAGTAATCAGAGCGTAGCTACCAATATAACAATGTTGGCTATAATAGATATAATAAAACACAGCTAGCTTACCTCCAAATCTCTCTGCAAAGTAGACTAGCCATACTGTTCACGTCTTCCTCGCCCCTGCGAGTCCATATAATGTGACACCACTGCCTCTTTTTTTAGACGTTTCAGCAGACAGGATGGCACAGATGATCAACGTTGCACTGTGACCTGTATAGACCTCTGCTAGCAAACAAACCTGCCTTTACCTGCCTCGGAGCTTTCATAGAAATTTGTATTGACAACTGTCAACAGCCAGAACGGCCTGCACGGTTATGTTTTTTTATATTTTACACAGACAGCGTTGTTGCTGATGAACAGATCGTACAATGTGAGCACATAAATGGTGAGCTTGGGCTTTCCATCGCAAATGATCTACCGGTACTCATATACTAGGAATAAGAAGTACACAGTAACATTCCTGAAATCATAGTGTATGCTCAGCTTAAGTTACCCGAAGCCAGTTGAGATTATTTGTCAGTTAACTGCCCCGTGTTTTGGTGTTTCTGTGTATATAGTCTTCAGTCTAGCTCTGTTCAATAACAATTTGACATTACAGTGAAATTAAAGTATTCAGACTCTCCAGAATTCCCCTCTCAAGCCAGCCAAGGAGAAGCCTGAGCCAACACACTTTTTTTTTCTCGACAAAACCAGACCACATTCGGCAGCGATCACATGTGAAACATCTGAGCATGAATCACCTGCATTCCACACACACTGGATGAATGTAGCTGTTCAGACTTGATTTAATAACTGTATCCTGGTGAATCACCACACCAGGACCATGGTCATTTACTGGCAGCATGCTCACGTGTCATATCAGCTGTACTTTGTCACTGTTGACTGACTTATAAAGCAGGAATCCTATGATAATAGCTAACAAGCAGTCTTTGTGGGAAGTAGATGGAAACTCAGTTTTACAGTCCTATTTATGGGATCATTTGTAGCTCTGTTCCTACGTTGCCGTTTTCAGTCTTGAATACAGTGTTAGTTCTGGCAGCTATTTTAGATTTAATCTTAGTCTTAAAGCTTCAGTAGGCAACAATTTTTTTTTTTCTTCAATAAATTTATTTGACAATATTGGTTGCAAGTTACTTTACAGATTTGGATTTGTAATACAAAATATAAATCAACTAATAAACTGTGGTGCATAGTAGGCAATATAATTATTAGGGCTGTCAAAATATTTAATCACAATTAATCACAAATTAATTGCACATCTTTTATCTGTGATTTGTCTAGTATTTAATGCTCTAATCAGCATGGGAGTGGGCAAATATGCTGTTTAATGCAAATGTATGCATATATTTACTACTGGAAATCAATTAACAACACAAAACAATGACAGATATTGTCCAGAATCCCTCACAGGTACTGGCATTTAGCATAAAAAATATACTAACTATGCTATCTTTGCCAAAATTTAGCACAAGATTGGAGTGTTATTTACCCTCCTTCTCCAGGAAGTTAGTGTGACATGGTTGGTACCAATAGATTCATTGGTTTTTTTGGTTTCATTTAATGCCAGTATACTCACTGTAGCTTAAACCTGAGCCTGCTACGACCTAAAAATCACAATTTGTGTTAGTATGTTAAAGAAATTAGTGGCGTTTAAATGAATTTGCATTAACATATTAAGTGTTGAACACATTAATGCATCAATAATTATACCAATGATACTCAATATATATTATTCTAAAATTGGACAGTCTGCGTGGTGAGTACACTTTGCAGAAGAAATGTGCACAGCCATGACCAGCCAACCTACCCACTGAGATGTGTAAAAATAGTTTAGGTTCATTATTAAACTGTGGTGGGACAAAATTGTCTATGGCGGGCCGCCACAGTCGAGGGAATTAATGGGAAACGCTGTGAGAAGTTGCTCTATCTGGCTGCGTGAGTCTCATTGTTCCCTCTTTCTCTATCAGATCCATAACCGCTATGAAGGCAAAGATATTTCCAACCACAAGAGGAACCTGGTGATCGCTGGTGGAGTGACTCTGTCTGTCATTGTGTCTCCAGTGGTGGCTGCAGTCACCGTCGGTCAGTCGATGCTCCAGCATGCCTCCGTCCTCTCTTTCTGCCTTTCTGCCATCTTTAGTGACATGTTCTTGTTTGACTTAACTAGCTTCAGGATTTTTTTTGTTTGATTCATATTATGCAAAAGTTTGTTTTCAAAGTCAATTGGATTTTATTCCAGTGACTTGGTCTGACAAGTCTCTGGTGTCTCTGTCTCTTTCACCCCCAGGCATCGGAGTTCCCATCATGCTGGCTTACGTCTACGGCGTGGTGCCCATCTCTCTCTGCCGTAGCGGAGGTTGCGGTGTCTCAGCTGGAAATGGCAAAGGAGTTCGCATAGAATTTGATGACGAGAATGACATGAATGTTGGCAGTGGGACCGCTGCCACTGGTAAGCTTCAACATAACCCCCACTGCCGCCACACAAAAGTGACTTCATGTGTTTATGCCCAAGTCAGCAAACAACAGAATTTACCTTTTGTTGACAGATACACTGCTGAGTCTGTGTCACACATTAAGTGTTCTTTCACTTTTTCTGTTACAGAAAAATGTCCCTCTTCTATGAAACATTCATCATTAATCTTATTTTTTAAATGTGTTTTCATGATTGCACATTCAATGTAGATACTACGTCAGTGGCAGACACCAGGAACAACCCCAGTATAGGTGAAGGCAGCGTTGGGGGGCTGACAGGCAGCCTGAGTGCCAGCGGCAGCCACATGGACCGTCTGGGGGCTATCAGGGACAACCTGAGTGAGACAGCGTCCACCATGGCCCTGGCCGGAGCCAGCATCACCGGCAGCCTCTCTGGCAGTGCCATGGTCAATTACTTAAACAGGTACAGCAATAGCACCACGTCACACAGGGTTGGGACGTTACACCCATCTCCCTACTTGATACTAACACGATAATTGGGTGCCAATGTGATATGTATTGCAATTTTTAAGTAATGTTAAATTTTGCAATTTTTGTTAACTTTTTAACACTAGACCACGGGGAAAAAGTCAAATCATACACTTATAGGAACTTTTACTTTGGAAAATATCTAAATTTAATACATTTAAATGTCTGATTTTCAGCATGCATGTAGTCAGAGATGTCTGAAGTCAAATGCTGTATATCAGGTGTTATTTATTAATTTTTTCTAGTAACCTCAAAAATCAAACAATAAAGACATTTCCCTCACAAATTAATAGTATTTTCTTTCTAATGCGTAAGGGATATGTAATGTTTAATACTTCTGGTGAATATAATCCAATCAGTCTTATTTTCATAGATATGTTTTGTATATACAGTTCCCTTTCTTAACACCTTATTTTGAAAACCAGATGTAGTCATGTGTGTATACTTCCTCTAACTTTGCCAAGTTGCTAGCTCTCCTGTCAGCTCCGTTCTCTTTATACATTCATGGTCAGCGTCATTGGGGCTGTTTGAATGCATTTAACATGAATGTCAGTATATGGTGCTCTACAGTTGTAGCGTCGGCCGATTTGACCGCGGAGATGAGAGTGACGGCCGGCTTGACTGCACGTTACTACAATATGATAACGTTTCCTGTCCATGACCATGAGTTAGCATGCAGCTTTAGCCATGATGTCAGGTTCTGCTTTTGCTGCAATGTGTGAAACCCAAAGTGTTTCCATACTTTGGTGACGGATATGAAACAGATATGACGTCATGTTACTCAGACTACAACAATGAAAGCGGTAACTTCCTCCTACAGTCACAATCTCAAGTGAAGCAAATATATTGATTCTGACATTAGAAACATCTATTTCAAAATGGTGAAGAAAATAATAGTGATTCATCAGTGTGCCGTTTTTTTTCCCCCCACGCCTAATGTCGTGGGATTTAAGTGTCGGTGGAACTTTGGACTTCATGGTGCTTTCCTGCATCGTCTAACCCCCCACCCCGCATGTTTTCAGGCTGGAGGTGCAGGCTGATGTGCAGAAGGAACGCTGCAGCCTGAGCGGCGAGTCTGGCACCGTCAGCCTGGGCACAATCAGCGACAACGCTAGCACCAAAGCAATGGCTGGATCCATTCTTAACGCCTACATGCCCCTCGACAGGTGAGCAGCATTTACTGGATGATGCCGTTCGGGGAGAGGCTGTTTACTGGCAGCGTTGGTGTGGTTCTGTGTAGCTGGTGTCCTCCCAAAAATCTGTAATACTAAACTGTAGTGAAATATCCAGTAAGTGCACACCTGTGGTTACATCATGTAAATGGTGAATAATGTAAAGTGAATGTCACTGCTCACACCAGTATTAATGTGATCAGGACTATTGAAATACTCTGTACTGATGATGAGAATCCAGTATTTATGAAAAATATTTAGTATTAAGTGACGTGACAACAAGCTCCCAATACAGTTCTGTGTATTGTGCTTAGTGACACCTCTTAAGAGTGGCAGACTCTGTGAAACAGCCTTTTGAGGCTTATTGCTTCGTCATGCTACACACAAACATCCATCTAACTTTTCTTAATTTCTTTTTAGGGCTGTCAGTTGATTAAAATTTTTCATCAGGATTAATCACATGATGATGTCCATAGTTAATCATGATTAATCACACATTTTATGTCTGTTCAAAATGTACCTTAAAGGGAGATTTGTCAAGTTTTTAATACTCTTATTAATACGGGAGTCGGCAAGTTTGCTGCTTTATGCAAATGTATTTATATATTTATTATTGGAAATGAATTAGCAACACAAAACAATGACAAGTATCGTCCAGAAACCCTCACAGGTACTGTATTTAGCATAAGAAATATGCTTAAATCATAACATGGCAAACTGCAGCCCAACAGGCACCAATAGCTGTCAGTGTGCTGACTTGACTATGACTTGCCCCAAACTGCATGTGATTATCATAAAGTGGTCATGTCTGTAAAGGGGAGACTGGTGGGTACCCATAGAACCCATTTCCATTCACATATCTGGAGGTCAGAGGTCAAGAGACCCCTTTGAAAATGGTCATGCCAGTTTTTCTTTGCCAAAGTTAGTGTAAGTTTGGAGCATCATTGATCCTTCTTCACCGCAAGCTATGACATGGTTGGTACCAGTGGATTCTTTCGGTTTTCTAGTTTCAAGTGATACCAGTATCTTCACTCCAGCTTTAGTTAGACCTGAGCTGGTGGTGGCTTTACTACCTACAACCTAAAAATCGCAATTTGTCTGAAAGAAATTTGTGGTGTTATAAACAAATTTGCATTGACACGTTCTTAACGTTGACCTTAACAGCCCTACTTTTACTTTTTTGTCTCATGCTTCCCACTTCCCCTCCATGTTCCAGAGATGGAAACAGTATGGAGGTCCAGGTTGACATTGAATCCAAACCCAGCAAACTACGGCACCACAGTGGCAGCAGCAGCGTAGATGACGGCGGCCACGTTGGCCGCTGCGGCTGGACCTGCCCTTCCAACGGCTGCACTTCTCTAGAAGGCAAAGGAGCCTCCACGAAGTGGGCCAAAGAAGCATCCTGCTCCTCTTCCACCGGCTCGGGGGGCAAGAAGAGCAAAGGCAAGCTGCGCAAGAAAGGCGGCGGAGGCACCAAGATCAATGAGACGCGCGAGGACATGGACGCCCAGCTGCTGGAGCAGCGCAGCACCAACTCGTCGGAGTTCGACTCCCCTTCACTGAGCGGCAGCCTGCCGTCCGTGGCCGACTCCCACTCTAGCCACTTCTCCGAATTCAGCTGCTCCGACCTGGAAAGCATGAAGACGTCCTGTAGCCACGGCTCCGGCGGAGGCGACTACCACACGCGCTTCGCCACCGTCAGCCCCTTACCCGAGGTGGAGAACGACCGCCTGGAGACCTGCCCCGCTTCTTCGTCCTCCTCACAGGGACACGGAGCCGTGATCACCCCCCACTCCCCTACCTCCACCACCTCCTCCCTGGGCCACGGCGCAGAGCTCCCCCCTCTCTGCTTCATCACAGAGGAGAATGTCAACCTGGTGTGCCCTGCTGAGCTGGACTCTCACAGCAACACCAGAGAGCTGCTAAAAGAAACCAACAACAACCACCACCACCACCAACCACAGCACCCAGCCCAAACCCAGCAGCAGCCCAAGAACTCCTGTATACAGACTGACATCTGAAATACCTTAAGTGCTGCACAGATGCTATTTTTTAGTTAACATCTTTTCCTCCACTAAACTAACAATCACAGCTTAACCTGCATTTTCTGTTATTCCCTGGTAAAGGGGATGTGTTATTTTGGGATTAAAAGCAACCCTGAGTACAACAGAGATCTGTGTGACCGTCAGAGGGCTTGTTGGAAGTATTAACAGGCAGCCATGTGAGAAATGTTACCGTTGTGACTGCTGGTGTTTCTCCCTGTGTGACCCGCAGACTGCTGACACTTTTTTTTTCACTCACCACTAGTAACAGAGACAGACCCACTGAATCTGTCGCTGTCCTGTTGATCTGTGTAGGTTTAATATAAAACCACTGTGCCGGGTTTTCTTCTGTTTGATTTTGGCTCTACAATGCGGATGCAACACCGTGCAGGAATCTTACAGCTTTCCAGAAGTGAACTCCAACAGGGACCAGGCAATATGATTCACTATTTCCTCTTTTTATTTCCCCCCAGATGTATTAGTAACAGAGGAACCTTTGTGTTCTTGTCTGTGTTTATTATTAGACTTTTTTTTGTCTTTTTTCCTGGGTAATTGTTTGAAAACAACCCTGTAAAGTAGGGATGCACCGATCAGACTTTTTCAGTCCAGATAGTGATGCCTGGGCTTTGGGTATCGACAGAGTGCCGATCCAATACCAGTGTGTTTAATTAATAAGCTGTCGGCCTCACTGTGTGGACATGACTGGGATTATTCATTTATGTATCTGGCTTGACTTAAACATTGCTGTCCAAGCTTAAAACGTAAAGCTAAATGTAACCAATAACTAAATAGTTACCAAATAGTTTTTTTTAATCATTAAAATAATAAAATCATACACCAGCATGTATAACTTGATCTGCGTCTGCCAGCAGCCTTTAGGCCCAACGTGGGAATGTAACCTGCAGCTAATAACAGTGCACAGGGTGTGCAGCCCGATCAGGTGGTCAAATACCGCCACTTTGTCAAGTCCCCTTTAGATGCTTTGCGGCTGTATTTCACAGATAAGAACAGTTTTAGAACACAACATCCATGAAACTATCAGAAAATAACATTTTATTTCTCGGTCATTGCTTTATTCTCACTGACGGCGCTCCCCCTCCATTTACTCTATAGCTCTCTCGACCGTCGCTGCTCTCTCTCTCCCTCTCGCTAGTTGAGCTGAGGAGGTTTGGCCAACTTTGAATGTGGTGCGTTTACAAACACCAACCAACAGCTGTTGCATATTATACCTTTAAATGGGAATTAAAATTCCAGTATTTAATATATATTTTATATAAACCTAGAACTGAATTGAGTAGATTGACCTCGTTGATCCAGCTATTTGAGTCAGTATTGGCCCGATATCTGATCTAGCATCGGTGCATCCCTACTGTAATATTATTATTATTAGGCCTGGGCTCAACATCCAACATCATTTTAGCACTAAAATCTACTTGAAACACAAGTAAGATTCTCTTTAGACGGATGGGCACACAGCTAGAGTCCCACTGTGGGAACTATAGTCCCACTGTGGGAACTATAGTCCCACTGTGGGAACTATAGTCCCACTGTGGGAACTATAGTCCCACTGTGGGAACTATAGTCCCACTGTGGGAACTACTGTGGGAGATGTAGTCCTACTGTGGAAGCTACTGTAGGAGCTGTAGTCCTATTGTGGGACCTGCAATCCTACTGTAGGAGCTGTGGTCCTGCAGTGGGAGCTGTAATCCTGCTGTGGGAGCTGCAGTCCTACTGTGGGAGTTATAGTCCTACTCTGGGAGTTACTGTGGGAGCTGTAGTCCCGCTGTGAGAGCTGTAGTCTCTGCTGTGGGAGCTGTAGTCCTACTGTGGGAGTTATAGTCCTACTCTGGGAGTTACTGTGGGAGCTGTAGTCTCTGCTGTGGGAGCTGTTGTCCTGCTGTGGGAGCTGTTGTCCTGCTGTGGGATCTGTAGTCCCACTGTGGGAGCTGCAGTCCAGCTGTGGGATCTGCAGTCCCGCTCTGGGAGCTGCAGTCCCGCTTTGGGAGCTGCAGTCCCGCTGTGGGAGCTGCAGCTCTTTTGCAGCTTGGTAACCACAGAGTTTAGACCTGTAGCTGCCTAAAACCCTCTGTGTGAGTGTTTTAGTGCTAAGTTGAAACCCGGGCCTCCCTCGGCTCTGTGGAAAGCTTGTGATGCTATGTTGGGGGGGGCGGGTGGGTGAGGGTTTGATTTGAGGAAGGTCTCTGGAAGGCCACGTTTTTTCGAGATAATGCTGAAAGTCATTATATTAAAATTAACCAATGGGTTGGTTCAATTCTGTGAAATTGTATAAAGAAACTGTTTTGTCCTGTTCAAAGGTGATTTATTCAGGCTGACGGCCTCGCCTCACTGAGTACGAGAGAGCTGTTTTCTTTCTTCGTTAACTCATGGTGCCTTCAAGAAGCTGTTTGTGTTCTCTGTGTTCGTCTCTCTCTCTCTCTCTCTCTCTCTCTCTCTCTCTCTCTCCCTCTCTCTCTCTCTCCACTGTGTCTTCAAGACTCAAAAACGACGGCTCATTATAGGTTGCAGAGATGTCTGTCTGTGTAGGAGGGATGCTCATTCACATACAGACCATACTGTGGTAGACATGGTAAATGAAGACTTTTCAATTGCCTACCAAAGACAGCACTCAGGCTCTTGTTAAATCTTATACCTTTTGACTTGTCACCTGTAGACAGTATAGTGCGTCCTGTTTACACCATGGGGATGAATGAAGACAAGACCCAGGATCATACAGACATACAGACTGCTGTTTTGTACATGCTTCACAAATGCTACACAAATAAGAGAGGCCGCAGAACGGCCCGAGGCACCTGCACTGTTACCCGTATTTCTTATTACATAGATGTTCTGCAATGCACAAAGGTTAACAGGGAGACACAGGTCAGGTCTGGGTTACCTTCCCCATCGATCTGTCCTGTGAATCCCGCTTGTGTTGCTAATCGGTGCTGCTGAGCAGACTTGAAGTCAAATTCTGTTTTCAACACTTTTATTTCAGAGTGTTTGCTTAAGCCTGTCTTTACTGCTCAGTGGTCGGCTTTTGTTGAGGCCACTGAGTCGGCTCAGGTGAACCTCGACCAGGTAGGTAAAAAGCATCTTGAATGGTATTTTGACCCAGGTCTGTTACTGAATAACACTGATTTTGGTTCGGCGGATAAGGCTACATGCTGCAGTCCTCCCCGCATTTAAAGCAAAAATGTTGTTTTGTTCGTCCTCCTCGGTTTCGGTCTGTCATTCTTCACCAAAACTCCAGTTTCTTGATCCTAATTTGAACACTAGTGCCAGATATAATTTGTAATTTGTGCAGAATGGCATAAGGTATTTGTATATTTGTTTGGTAATTTGCTTTACTATATGCGTGTAAATGCATATCAGAAAAAAATTAAAAAAAATATATATGAAATTGCTGTCGTCCCGTCCTCCGTTTTTCAGCAAGTACTGTAAATAATTAGGGTACTCATTTATATTTTATTTATCTATTTCTATTTTCATCTTAGCACAGAGAAGAAAACATATTTTCCCAATTTATTGAATAGCCCTCTGTGAATACTGAACACGTGTTTTACATCTCTACTGAAATATAATGTTAAAACCACAGTGAAGAGAAAATGTGAAATTATTGCCTCTCGCCCCCCAACTTGCCACCTTCAACTAAATCTGGTACATTCATGTAGAACAGATAAAACATTTGAAAACAAAGAATGGTTTGGATTCAGGCAGTCTTCAATGTTGGATGACTGCAATGTCATCATTCATTCATTCATCGTCAACCGCTTATCCCGTTAGCGGTCGCGGGTACTGCAATGTGCAATAATTAAATACTTAATGTCTGTGAATTAGCAAATAAATTACGTATTTTAAACCATTGTGTGCATGTAGCTGAGTGAATATATGTATGATTTATGATGCATGAATCCAAACCATTTAACATTTTTGATAAAAGCTAGAGTGACATAAATATACTCTCTCGTTAGGCTGTATCTCACCAAAATAAGTCTGAAATCTAAGGCACACATCTCATAAAGATGCTGCTTCTTTCCAGTGTGAGTACACATCTGCGTGGCTGTGGCTGCGTTTCAGGCTAATTTGGTAAACAAATAGGTTGAATTGACGCCATGTCGTTCCTAATGGAAAAGACACAAACCGGCCTTTGAGAGTGATTTCACGTTGGAACATCTGCTAACTGCATAGCTGAATAATCAAAAGAGCATCTGAGTCATGTAAGGATACAAACTGTATATTCTCCTACAGCACTCAGTGGTCATCGGTTCAGATACTGTTATACTGTACAGAACAGCTTTAAGATATGCAGATAGAGAACATATGGTAGTAATGTAACTTTATGTTATGGTTTTGACCAATGGACGTGGACCACTTGATCCTGGGCTGGGTAATATTCAGCATGCACCGAATATCATTTCTGATTTTAGCTGGCGTCAGATGGAAGCTCATTTATCAAAAGGCCGAAACGAAGCTCTGAACTGTGTCCTGAGCAGACTCACCAGCCTGTAGAGGAAACGCTTGTCTGTAGCTTTACATAACATCACACATTGGACTCTATTTATTAGTACACTAAAGCAATAGGTCCGTAGTATCCCACTGTCTGCCTGTTGTACAACGCTAATGTTTAGTGGTGGTATAAAAGTAAATCTGCATAGCAAAAATGTTCTGGAGAGAAAAATATATTCCTTATACTGTCACTCAGACATACAGTGATCAGATCATTTACAGCACAGACCAGGAGAGTGAACGTGACTCCTGCGTTGCTTTGGGGGCACATTCTGCAGCTTCCCGCCTTCGTGTACTCAGTTCTTGTGCAGCGTTTTGCATAGATCCAAGAGTTGTCGTAATGGCGCAGCAGCTCATGCAGCAGGCAACAGGGGCAGCGGGGTCAGATGTATTTGTTGGCCAGATTCTGAACATCGTTCTTAGTGAACTCTGTGCTCTGCATAGCAGACAGATGCTCGAACAGCTGAGTCATGTGGCGACGCTCGTCCTTCTCCAGCAGCATCAACACGACCTGTACAAAAAACAGCATCATTTATCACCAAAACCTCATCTGCTGGGGACAAAGTGGACAGATTACTTAGAAAATGATTCATTAGGTGTAGTAATTACCAAATGAAATGCAAGCTCTGCAAGGAGATATGTGACTTACAAATAAACTTCAAGATATTTATTATCGAAATAGCCTTTGTCGTGGTGTGGCGCTGTGCTCAGAGGCTGTTGGATTTTTGTTTTTGTTCAGAATTAAGACTATTTTGTGTTCATCTTTTTAGTTGATTATTAGTTCTGTAATTGTCTAGAGGAGTTTGGTTTCTTGGATTTGGGTTTTTGTGTTAAATTCATTCATTCTGGTGTTTTCCGTTTTCTTCTGATAAGTTCACCCCTCTTGTGTCTTGTCTGGTTTTCCTTCCTGCTTTTGTTTGTTTCCCACCATTTGTGACTGTCTGCCCGGCCCTGATTTGTTTCACCTGTGTTCAGTCACCCTGCTCCCCTGGTGTATGTAGTCTCTCATATTATACTAATACGTAGTACGTACTGATTTATGTATGTAGTATGTAGTATGCGAATAAAAGCAAAATCCTCAATATGCCAAAAATACCTGGATGTCATACTGATTAGGAGAAAAAAACTCCAGTATGCATCGGACCAGTCTACCTCGCCTACTCTATCCCACAATGCAAAGCGCTGGAATGTTCATGTTCATGCTGTTTACTTCCATTTTCCAAAACTGGAAACCCATGAAACTCAGCCTGGAATACTACAAAATAAATCAATTTACATTCCATACTACATACTACTGATGAGTGCAGTATACAGGACATACTCGTTTGTCAGTAGTATGCAGAACATACTGTGTACTACGTTCATCAGTAGTATGCAGTATACAGTGCGTACTGTGACCCCAGAAGGAAACTGGGAGAGGGTAATGAAAAATGGGAGTCTCCCAGGAGAATTGGGAGGATTGGAAAATGAGGTAGGTTATTTTGTGAATTACACAACCTCCTTTGAATGGGACATAAACCGAATCTTACCGAGAACCTATCGGCGGTGTGCAGATGGTTGAGGTGTCGGTAGACTAGGTTGGGGTCTTTCTCCAGGAGGTGGGAGTCCAGCGCCTGCATGATGAAGCTGATGGTGTTTCCATCAAGCTGGGTGCTCAGGAACCGGGGCAGCATCTCCGGGGTCGTGGACGCCAGCAGGTCAGCGCAAGCTGCTGTGTTTTCGCTGCAGCGAGCTGCATTCAGAGCCTGGCCGAACTCATAGGCGTCGGTCGGCTGGAGGTTGATGGCGATGTCCTCTCCTCTGTAAGTGCCCTCAGAGTTTTCCTCATCGCCGTCAACCTGAGGAGGAAGATGAACAGGAGTGGATTTACAAAGGAAAGGGTTTGCTGGACAGGTTTTTAAAGGACTTTATGTAAGAATCAGAAATTTGCCTGGATTTTCCTGGAAAAAACAGCTAGATCCTTCATGTTAAAACCAATCTACAGGCTGATAAAGGAAACCCAGAAAGTCAAGGAAGGACTCACTTGTTAGGTTAGGTTACAACCTGTTCACACAAGAATGATTAAAAACGTTTATACATGTAAAAACTTACATGCAGTCCCTTTAAAAGTTAAGGAAAGCTGCTTATGTTAAGGCCACAGCCAGCAACCCAGCTGTCTAACCTGGCTTTGTAGTAGTGTTCATGTAAATCAGGATGTGTGGTCCCCTGTATGGGATTGGTTCCACCTGCTGACGTGCCGATCTTCTCTGAGCTGGAGGTTTGTGATTGGATTGGTACCAGGCCCAGTCAACCAATCATAGGAGGCAATTCCCAGCTGAAGATTCAAATGTTTGGCCAGGCTGACATGTGAACAGCTTGCCATATTTCTCCTCTTTATGCTCCTTTTGGGAGCTAAATAATGAGGTACTTGACCCGTAGATGGGGGAAGTGGGCCAGGTTAGACTTAATAACTGACGTCATCATGGTAGGATTGTTGTTTTGTCTAGAGTCACTAGTGTGCAGCGGTGCTGTGTTTTTTGGTTTGTAATATGTGAGGTTAGTTAGTGAGATTTTATTTTCCATTCAGTTTTCTTTAAGGTAAAATTCAAGGCTCTTATTTTAAGAGTCCTCTCTGTGGTCTACTTATTTCATGGATTTTAACAGCACCCATAAGCCCTTTCCTTTAGTCTGACTCACCTCTTTGTTTAAAATGAATGCGTTTGAAATATATAGTGTATAAAATTACTTTATTTTACCAAGAAAATCTGTTTTTATGTTCTGTATGTATCTTAAAAGATTTCCAGAGCCAAAAGTGATATGGCAATTGGATACAGCATTGTTTGATTGGGAGCATTTTTTTTTACTTATCCCTCTTTTGACCAAACTGACCACTGTTGTAAAGATGATGAGTTCAAATGGCAAACTACTTCAGTATCTTGTATCCCAAAAAGTTTATTAAAAGGCAGCTTAAAGCCCTACTTTATAGGTAGATTGATGGATGTGTATCAGTGTTCACAGACTTATACAGAATGAGAGAGGCCATGAGAAGAAGGCAGGTATTGTTAAGCGAACACATTCTGCAAGTAAACTGGCCTGTCTGGGCTTGTTTACTGGAAACGGATGCCTACAGTTTTCATGAGCAGTTATTGAGAACAGTCCAGTGTTAATATGCTGTTTTTTGACCTGATGGTTCAAGTTATGTCAACTAAAGAGTCAATTTTCAATGTGTGTGATGTGCAGGATATTCTTCAGCCATTTCTTTGCAGTTGATGCTGAGAGAGAGGGTGGTAATATGCAGTTCGCAAGACCTGCAGTTCCAACTACGGCCATTAACCCAACATCACCACACAGCCAATTACTCCAGGAGGCTTGATGTGCTGCCAGAGCCAGACTCCTACATACCACTTTCCAGGTGAGCACTGCACAGTATCTGACTTGAAGCCTGGTTGAAATATAAAGAAAAATGCATGGTTATCTACCTCTGTGATGGGGACAGTCTTTCTGGGTTTGGCTGGTGAAGTGTTGGCCAGACTCTGTCTGAGCAGCACTGTGACCTCCTCCAGCTCCTTCTCAGCCTCCTGCACGTTGGGATCCTGCTGCAGGACCTCCTGCAGGTCAGAGCTGCACGCCAGGTAGTCCTGGTGGAGGGACGGACAAAAACAGCTTCAGCAATGTACCCAATATGTGCAAGTGACAGAAACAGTGTGAGAAATTAAATTATACCAATTTAAAGTAGAGCTGTCAAGCAATTACAATATTTAATCGCATGATTGTCCATTGTTAATCGTGATTAATCACATTTTTTTATCTGTTCAAAATGTACCTAAAATGGAGATCTGTCAAGTATTCAATATTCTTATCAACATGGGAGTGGACAAATATGCTGCTTTATGCAAATGCATGTATATTTTCAGTATTGGAAATCAATTGGCAACACAAATCAATGACAGATGTTGTCCAGTAACTCTCACATCTACCGCATTTAGCATAAGAATATGGTCAAATCATAACAAGGCAAACTGCAGCCCAACAGGCAACAACAGCTGTCAGTGTGTCAGTGTGCTGACTAGACTATGACTTGATCCAGACTGACTGGGATTATCATAAAGTGGTCATGTCTGTAAAGGGGGGACTCGTAGGTACCCGTAGAGCCCATTTTCATTCACATACATATGTATAGGTCAGCCCTAGTAAAAAATTAAGGCTTAGAATTTCTTTTCTGTTTGTTGGTATAATTTTACATAATATGATCACAAACCAGCCTGGTTTGGTTGTTTATTACTTGGTTGATCTGATACCGATGGATTCTTTATGTTTTCTAGTTTCATATGATACCAGTATCTTTCTCAGCATTATCATCGTGTTAACTTTTACAGCCCTGATTCAAATATTTCCTTTTAGCTCTGTTTATAAATGAGCACATTCTCTCATTAATGGCAGCTGTCTTCACCTTGAGGCCTTTATTGGCCAGGGCTCGTCTGTAGAAGGCCTTCTTATTGGTTGGCTCCACTTTCAGCGCTGCATCACAGTCCTGCTTGGCCTCGGTAAACTTCTCCAGCTTCAAGTAGCACAGGGCTCTGCAAACACACAGGTCACTTGTGATCTTTATTTTTGTCACCAGCAGCTAATATGATGCCTGACTAAACGCTATCATGAGTTTGTGACTCATCCACTGTGAAGCAGACTTGATGACTGGATGATAAAGGCTGAAGGCATGAAACAGATGAGACATGAGATAGATTTTGCATCTCTGGAATTTTATCTAATGGTTTCGCTTTCTTTGTGAGTGCATTTTCAGTATTTTCAGTCTATGTGGCAGCAGTGAGTGTTTGCTCTGGTGTGGCTGTACATACAAGCTCTTTTCCACAAATGCAAACACGAACACACAATACAGAACACAGGACATTTTTCATGTCAGCATCACAGTTTCCTCTGCGTCATGATCACCAATCTACATACAATTGTGAAAGGAGGGGGGCGGACAGCTGTTCCCTAAGCCTACAACCAACAATACATGCTAGTTTACTACCAGTGACAGACTGGTTGGGACTGAATGCAACACCTGGTAGGTGACAGATAATTACTCAGTGTGTTTTAACTTCTCCAAACCAACACATTGATTGTCTGGGTGTGTTCTGACATTCCTGCTTTACAAGGAAACCGTGTGAGTAACAAGTGCACAGCATCACAAACACAGTGAGGAGGAGAGAGTTGTTTCATGTTGCTGCAAGGCCGATCTTCTAACCTGTTGGTGTAGATAGCACACTCTTCTGGCTTTAGCTTAAGGCATTCTGTGTACTTTCCCAGTGCATCCTGGTACTGGCCTTTCTTCAC
Source organism: Pterois miles (assembly GCA_947000775.1). Classification (NCBI taxonomy): domain Eukaryota; kingdom Metazoa; phylum Chordata; class Actinopteri; order Perciformes; family Scorpaenidae; genus Pterois; species Pterois miles. The sequence goes on along the minus strand of CAMQGK010000568.1, from coordinate 2,530,729 downwards.
AAAGTCATTCCCTTCTTGCTTCAACGCTGTAAAACGCACTTCTGCTTTTCTTTCTGCAAGACAAAGTAAAGTGGTAATTAATGCTTAGTCACACGAAGAGCAATTCTCCTTTCTGTTGAAGTCATGAATCCACACATTTGCAATGCACGTTAATCCGGCACTAAGCAGAATATTTTTTGGCATTATTGGGCAAACATGCCATAATCAGCTTTCAGCATGTTGTAATTCAAGTGTTTTGAGAGAAACTAAACTTCTCTACCTCCTCATGGCTCTGTTTTCAGGCTTTAGACAGTCTAGATGGGAAACTTTAGCCAATCACAGGTCATTTCAGATAGAGCGTTCCTATTGGCTGTTCATTTAACAGAGGCAGCTGTCAATCACTCATGAACTCTAATTATGAGTATTATATAGTATGAATCAATATTCTGTTACTGTAATGGCTATCTCTCACCTCAGATGCTTTCAGAAACATCTTGTAGTTACTGTTTAGCTGTAAAATGAGAAAGTTTGCTCAAGCTGGTGGGCGGTGCTTGGTATTTCCTCAACAGATCTCAACATGGCTGCTGGGTCACAAACGTTCTCTTTTTACAGCTAAACAGTAACTACAAGATGTTTGTGCTGCCTGGTTTGTCTGTTTGATCAGAGTTTACAAGTGATTGACAGCTGCTCGTAGACGGCAGACTCCAGATCAGCTCTGATTGGTTGTTTTCCTCCAGTCTGTGAAATCTTGCAGATGCCATTAGGAGCACTGGGGGACATCGAAGGACACAGAGGCACTACTGTCTGTTGTAGTTTATAAAAATAACTTTTCAAAATCATATTTGCTCCATTTCTACCCACTGCAGCTCTAATTGACCTCTATTTTATGAGAGAACCTAACACAAGGGTATACACCAGTCTCCTATGCTATAAAGCTTGAGGGTTTAAACCCTTGAAATGAATGCTGTGCTAGCTGGACGTGAGGCATGAGTGTTAAGTCAGCAGTCAGCATAGATGTGGACTAAGGGCTAATCAATCTGCTGCAAAGTGTCTTCTGGGAGGAAAAACTGTGCCAGCAGGTCTATTCTTTCATTCGGCTTTAAAAATAACAGCTGTAGCACAACCCGGGGAATATAAGAACTGCATGGTCAGTGAACAGAGGTGACACGTCCACTTATATAAAAATTAGATCTTTGACATCCCCCCCTAAGTTAATGCGGCGTGAATGACAAAACAGGAACATGCTGAATTTTAGTGGTAAAAATGTAGAGACTCTACGTTGATGTGAAACAGCGATAGAAGAAGAATTCAGATCCATGAGTTGAGTTAAAATACCAAGTCCTGTAATGAAAATGTAAACATTAGGTCAGGCAGGTTTTATTGCTGGTTCTGCTGATTTCAACTGCTTTGCTTTTAGATCTGTGTTTCGTGGGTTCAAGACATGAGTGCTGGGTTTTTATTATGCTCTGTTCAATCATAGTGTCACAAAAGTACACAATTATTTTGCAAAATGTCAAATGTTAATGTACTCAATGGCAGTGCAGACACTTTAGGTATTGCTGTAATAATTATTACTGATTCATTCATGTGTCCATAACATTTTACTGTTGCAGTTGGTGGAGGTGGAGCTCACAAGGTATTTTATACACTACTGTGCAGCAGTCAAATCCACAACAATGCATCTTATTCTGTAAGATCATAATGTGTTTTGTATGAAAAATGTAAGATTACTGATGTCAAACATAATGATCATGGTGTTTTGAATCACAAAACAGTTTTATGTGTTTAATTACTGCAAAAGGGAGACATCTGTTTTTAAAATAATACTGTCATTAAAGGGATATTTCTGGTATTTTGAAGTGGGGTTGTATGAGGTGCTTATCCATAGGCAGTGTATTACCTTCAATAGATGCGAGTCAGTACACCCCAGTTTAAAAAAATCTAATAAAAATCCGTATCAATGTGAGTATTTTTACCACTTTACCATGCTGTATCAGACAACTCTTACAGGGGAAAAAGCTGTTATCTATGCTGTCTTCATTTTACCTCGCAGAACAGGGGGGTTGCTGGTCTACCGCTGCCCTGATCGGTTGGTTTGTGTTATTGTGTGACTTTGACAATTTAAAGGGTTAGTTCGGATTCACCAAACTCACACAATAACAAACAAATGATCTGATCAAGGCAGCGGTAGACCAGCAACTCCTGTGATCTGTTTGGTAAAATTACTGTTTTTGCCAAAGGAGTCTGGTGGCTTTGAAGCGAGCATAAATGGATATAACCCCCTATCAGAAAGGGCTGTCTGACGGCACGGTCAAGCAGTGAAAATATTCTAAATATAGCGTACACTTTAACGGATACTGATTTTTTTTTTTTTTTAGGTGGCTAAAATATGTTTTGCTGCTGCCCCTGTCCACAGCAGTACGTTGATTTGCTCCTGTACCGTTACTCCTGCCTGTTTCTCTAAACTGGGAGCACGCCAGCTGCCTTCTACTGTAGGTAAGACACTGACTATGGATAAATACCTCATACAACCCTGCTTCAAAACATCTGAACTATCCCTTTAAGGCTTCTCACACTAGCTTTTCCAAGCTCAGGGATAAATATGGGCTTGAGAAAGCACAGTGCTATCTTGCCTTTATGTAACGCTATTTCTTAATCCAGAGATTACATTAAACCTACCAGTATACCTATTCACTTGTAGTATAGTTTATTTTATATAGTTGCAGTATAAAATACATCATAGATGTAAACTAGTTGTGTACTCAAGTACACTTAAAAGTATACATTTATAAACTAAAAAGTGGGCCAATTTAGTCCCAAGAAGTATTGAATTAGTACACTTACAACTATACTACTAATATATTGGTATTGGTATATTTAAAGGGAACTTCAGGGAATTATACTTGAACTTTAAGTATGCTTCATAAAATATACTACATTTTCGTAAGGGCTGGGTCACGGATTTACACAGGAGCCTCAAAACACCGTCAAAATGTGACTTGTCAAGACTTTTTAGCATACAGAATAGTCCAAAGATTATTTGTAGCCTGATTCATGGCAGTAAGTGTACAATCCTGTGTTTTGGGGGCCGAACAGACTCTGGACTCAACAGTCTTTATGTTTTTCAAAACAGACCTGCATCTCTGGCTGCCTTCTCAGCTCGAGCCTGGAGGACCTCAGCGCTGGGTGGCTCCGCTCTGCGGTGCTGCTGGGCCGACAGAGGCACCAGGGGAATGTCCGGGAGTTTCTCTCTCCAATCGGGGCCGTCCTGCTCGATCAGCAGCCGGGTGATCCTGGAGGAGGACAGATGGATGTTACACATGACCACACATACTGAACAAGTGGAACTTACTGTGCACAGACAAGATATTAAAAAGGCTCACAGCAAGTAAGTCTTAAAGGTATGTGCAATTAAAGCTTCAGTAGGTAACATTTTTTTGGCATCATTGGGCAAAAATTCTATAATAAGCCTTCAGTATGTTGTAATTCAAGTCTTCTGAAAGAAAAATAGACTTCTGCACCAGTGAGCATTCCTATTGGCTGTACTCTGGCTGGTGGGCAGTGCTTGGTATTTCCTCAAACTGATCTCAACATGGCTGCCGGGTCACAAACTTTCTTATTTTACAGCTACACAGTAACTACCAGATGTTACTGAAAACAGGAGAGAAATGGTCATTACAGTAACATGATATTGATTCATATTTGATCAGCGCTGCCTAGTTTTACCGTTCGATCAGAATTTATGAGTGACTGGCAGCTGCTCAGAGATGGCAATTGCACGGCAGACTCCAGATCAGCTCCCACTGGTTGTTTTCCTCTGGTCTGAGAAATCTTGCAAATGCCCGGAGGACACTGGGATTTTTTTCATATTACCTGTCTGATGTTCCACTGTCAGGACATAGTCACGTTTTCTAAAATAACTTTTTTTAGTCATATTTGCTCCATTTCTACCCACTGCTGCTTTAACATCAAGTTTCTACTGTTAAGTATTTTTTTCATGCAAGCATCTTATTGTTACATGTTGTAAATATACTGTATATAGGCATATGCTAAAGCTATGACCTTCTGGCTCCTGAACACAAAGCAGCCAGGTGAGTTTCTCTATTGCATAATAGAGAGAGGACATGCAGTCTGAGAGCCATAATTAGCTTCAAGCTGGAGCTGCTTTTGAACACCAGCTAAAGCTGTTAGCCACTAACAAGACTTTGTATGTGTGTTAATCTGATTTGTTTTAATTTAATCTTTGATAATATTATACAAGATAGCAGATAACATTTCCTTATCGCCTTCCTTTTTATTACCTTATCTAAGACACATCATGATATTATATCACCCAGAATTAAAATGGACAGCAAGGACACCATTATAAATCTGTCTTTGTCATATTGTATTCAGCCAAATGCTAGCTTTATGATGCCAATGAGACCATTCAATGTGAATATGATTGTTTAAAGTGATTCAGTGAAGTGAGAAGTGAAGGCTAATACCTGTTGACACTGTCGTGTGCTGCCTGCACGCTAGTGTCTATCTGCAAGACGGTCTTGTAATCCACGTAGGCCTTACGGTAGCGCTCCAAGGACTCATAAGCCATGGCCCGGCGCAGGAGGGGCTTGAGGGAGAATGAATGCAGCTCCAGGGCTCTGGTCGGTATAAATAGATGTGATGAGACAGGAGCAAAGGATCAAGTCTGCTGCCTCTGCTATACATACTACTGTCTGAGAGTGCTGGATTGGGAATCTATATGTGTGACTGGATGTGTTCTTGTGCTGTGTAAGTATATAATACTCTGGTGTACACATGCACTGTGGTGTATGTGTGAATAAACTGCCAAACAGCACAATTTCCTGTTTGTCCTAGAAGTTGAATCTTAAGCAAACACTTTTAAAGGCTTTCATATGGGAGGTTCCTTCAAGTTATCCTGAGTTTGCCCCTTATACAACTTCCAAAGAGATTAATAAAAATCCCTTACAACACACCCTAGTGTAAATAACCTCATAAAATAATAGTCATTTGCTCCTGGGGTATGTTAAATGAAGACCCAGTATGAATTAAGAAATTTGGGCTGACACCCACAGTTTAAAGAGGATTAAATTTTAAGCACATCACATAAGTGCGAGGCAGCATCGGTAAAGAAAAGGTAATGCACTCTCCCCCATGCCACAATATTTTTATTGACCACATTTCCATGCTGCAATGTAAAAACTTTGACCCGACGACGATCCAGGTACAATAAAAACATAGTCAATAAAGATACTGTGCAATTTTCTTTGACACCCACAGCTAACATTACCTTTCACTCCACTTATACTATAAACAGTGTTACAAGATCAGTAAATAACATGTCTCACCTTGTGCAGTCCTGTATGCACTCTTGACTGTTGCCATCTTTAAGGTAGCAAGCTGCTCTGTTAGAATACAGAATGCAGAGATCCTCCGGACTATCGATCCCTGCATGGAAAGAGAAACACAACTCAGAAACAGTGTATGCACTTTCTTTTGGGATCTGTTAAACAAAATATCTTTAAAAGTGTCAAACATTTTAATCAGCTTTAAATAACCTCTTGTCTGGGTTATGTGTGGCTTTAAAAAGCCTTTATGACTCATTTGTGACAAGGCTTTACAAGGAACTACTTGTATTCTAAAACTTTTCAACCTAAATACATTAGACTTGTTTGATAGTGATAAACAGAAACACATTTCAGTATGAATCATGTCAACACCACTTTGTTTTGCTCTGAAATTACGAGTGCTTTGTAATCAGGTGTTGCTTTAGCTGAAGCACCTGAAGATACATGTTGCATTTTAGTCTCCTGTTGCTCGATATAACTGTCGTCCTATTTTTTTCAATTTACCCAGTTTGGGCTAGCCCCACGCGACCCCTAACGGAATAAGCGGTTGACGATGGATGGACTTTCAAAACTACCCTAACATGTCCTCTACCTCAGACGAGGGGTGCCATAATATACTGGTAGTGATGATAACCATGATATTTTAAAAATGAATATTGGTGTCATGTTAATAATACACATATGATAATGTGTAAATAACCCAGCTCCTCTTAAAGGGACTGTATTCAAGTTTATACACGTATAAACGTTTTTTAATCATTTTTGTGTGAACAAAAATGAGACCCTCCATGACTTTCTGGGATTCCTCTATCAGCCTGTAGACCGTTTTAATGCAAAGAATGTGGGATGTTCACGCACACTCACAAGTGCCTTTACTTTCTTCAGCTCTACTTACAGAGTTAACGATGTGCAACTAAAGCTAATTTTCAGTTAGAAATAGAGTAGAGCTAATGCCAATAAATGACCAGCCCCCAAAACAACTCAGAATCTAACACAAAGTTATATCTAATGATGCTCATCTTGCAGAACACGAATGTGACAGACGTTGGAGGGAAAACTGGGATCAACATCGGCCGGGCCTTGGATGCCCACTTTATGATAATCACATGCAGTTTAGGGCAAATCATAGTCAAGTCAGCACACTGACAGCTGTTGTTGCCTGTTGGGCTGCAGTTTGCCATGTTATGATTAGAGCATATTTTTAAGCTAAATGCAGTACCTGTGAGGGTTACTGGACAATTTTTGTCATGTTTTGTGTTGTTAACTGATTTCCACTAATAAATATATACCTTTATTTGCATAAAGCAGCATATTTGCCCACCCACATGTTGATAAGAGTGAGTGATAAGAGTATTCATTACTTATTTAAAGAGATAAAATATGTGTGATTAATTTGCAATTAATCGTGAATGATTTCTAGGATGTTTCCTTCTGAAACTTGCTCACATCGACTGCACAATTTGGTACTCTCTCCACTTACGGGACACCGTTTTCACCATCACTATCAATGACATGGGGAAATCAGGCTTACACTGTACATTACAGATAGAGCAACATTAAATACAGTCGGCTTAGCATGCCATCTCATCAGATGAAATTAGATTATGGATGATGACACAGTGAGGCAGTGATGATGATGATGTCTCAGCAACTCTTCACTCTTAGTGAGGTTACTGTGATAGTAGAGCATGTACAGGATGTTAGAGGTGCAAACCAGGGCATCAATATGCAGAACCAAACACGGCTTTGAGGCCCTGTAAAAGACTGTTTGAATGTCAATATTATTATTTATATAATATTTTAGCTTTACTTCTCTATTATGTATATATTGTTTTATTTATTTGTATTAATACTCTTTTAAAATCTATGCTTCTTGTTTATTGCACTATCCACTTTGCTGCTGTAACATGTAAATTTCTCTACTGTGGGACTAATAAAGGAATATCTTATCTTATTATGAGTTTTGTTTTTTCTGGAAGTGTACCTTTTTGCAGAGATCAACAACCACTGCAAGAATGTATCCTCATCTCTGCTATAAGCTCTATTCTGTCTGCATTACATGTAGCCTTCCTACAACAGCTGAAGGGTGGTCCTTAGATGATGTCCACTCGCTTTCACATCTAGCAGCACAGTGGACATTAGTCATAAGTACATTATAGCAGCCCAGAGATAGACAGAGAAAGTATGCTTGATGGTGGATGAGCCAGGCAGCAGTTTCTCTCCCTCCATCACTTTCTCCCTCTCTATGAGAATTATAGCTGTGGTCCTCCAGATTCAATTTCACAGTGAGTGGTTAGCGGTCATGTGACCTGGACAGACCTGAGCTGAGAGGCTTAGCACCAGGCTGAGGCTAAAACATGAACACTGTTCGCATACACCACATAAAACAGCCACTTCTTGATGCATCATTGTAGGGAAAAAAAAATCACTAAATACACAAACAAACGGTCCAAACTTTTAACTCCTGAATATTGAAATCTGCGTTGCTGTTTCTAGACTGTACATACACTGATGTCTCCTTGGAGAGATCATTTCTGTTGTTTAGGTATGATTTCTCTCGTGGAAAATATCCTCTATGGTGTTTTATTTTTGTTATATCCGGCACTGTGATAAAGCAACAAATTGCTAAATGGATACACTAGCGTTATAACTGCAAGGTCATGACCTTTGATTTACAATTGCATTGGCCAGTTACAGGAAACAGTCTCAAGTCCATTGATGTATGACTTAACACCCTAAGGAATATTTATTTAAATATATGTGAGACTGCTGATGAATCATCAGTCAGTTAAACTATGGGCCAGCTGTTTACAAGTGCACAGTGTAAATGATACTGACATGGAGGAGCATAGTAAACTTCTCTCCAATATCATGCATCATACATACTATGTGACTGCTCTACCAACCATGTTCTACAATAACAACAACAGCAGCAACCATGAGGACTCTTCCACCCTACCTGAATCTGTATAGCCTTGAATGGCTTGTGAGTATTTCTCCAGTGCAGCTGCAAACTGTCCGTTTTTAAACAGCAGGTTCCCTTCATTCTTTAGCCGGGACAGAGGTGGGGGTAGGGCTCCACATGGGGCATCAAGGTTGACAGTTTCCCCTGCATTTACTCCAACTGGAGTTTCTTTACCGCTGCTGCTCTGATCAGCCGGGACTGAAGCTGTCGAGCCTCTCTTGCTTGTTCCATTGGCTACCTTTTCCTTGGACTCCTGCGTGACTTTGTACTTGTCAGAGCTGCCTCCTTTGCTCCGCCAGTGTCCATGGTGGGAGTTGTTGGACTCACTGTGAGGACCCCCGTCCCCTCTGCTGTGGGGCTTTTTTTGAGCGTTTCCCATGTCTCCCCTTTCGACAGGAGCAGCTGAGCTCTCCTCCCCTCCCACAGGCAGGCTGGGTTCAACCGGATGAGCTAGAAGGGAGAGGGAGGGGAGGCAGAGGGAGAGGAAACAGAGAGAAAGAGAGAGAGAGAGAGAAGGGGGGAGGCACACCCACAGGAAGGAGTCAGCGGTTACATCATAGTGGGGGAGGGTTGGACACACATGTCACAGAGCCACTTCAAAGAGGGAGTTCCAGGAAGCCACACTCGGCAGTGAATTATGACAGTGCTGGATGGGGGTAGGGCAGATAGCACTCACGCATACACAGTATGTCACGTTACCCAGAGGGCCAAGGGGTGTTTCCTCTTTCTACCGCACAGGCAGACAGAAGGGTTTGTGATGAAAGTGAATGACCCTACTATTACCAGAATTGCTGAAGCTTTCTCAGATGTTTTGTGAAAATCAGAAGATTAGAGGGCAAACCCTTAGCCAGGCAGCTAAAGTGGGACAAATATACAGATAGTAGGGCTGTCAATTGATTCAAATATTTAATTGTGAATACTCACACGATTGTCCATAGCTAGTTGTGATTAATTAATCGCACATTTTTTTTATCTGTTCAAAATGTACCTTAATGGGAGATTTGTCAAGTATTTAATACTCTTATCAACATGGGAGTGGACAAATATGCTGCTTTATGCAAATGCATGTATATATTTATTATTGGAAATCAATTAACACAAAACAATGACAAACATTGTCCAGAAACCCTCACAAGTACTGCAATTAGTATAAAAAATATGCTCAAATCATAACATGGCAAATTCGACAGCTGTCAGTGTGTCAGTGTGCTGACTTGACTATAACTTGCCCCAAACTGCATGTGATTATCATAAATTGGGCATGTCTGTGTCTGACTCGTGGGTACCCACGTTTTTCCTTGACAAAATTTAAAGCACATTTGGAGTGTTATTTAACCTCCTTCGTGTCAAGCTAGTTTGATGTGGTTGGTACCAATGCATTCCTTAGGTCTTCTAGTTTCATATGATACTCTAGCTTTTATACTGAGACCGCGACAACCCCCAAAAGATTGATTGCGTTTAAACAAATTTGCATTAACATATTATTTGTGCGTTAACTTTGAAAGCTCTAACACATATACTACAGTGTAGTGTAAAAATACAGACGACTTCATAAAATATTAGATTTTGACAGACAACAGAGTATTCAGCAAGTCTTATACATTCAAATTGCAATGCTTAGTTTTAAGTTGTTGCTGTAAAGTAGGGTAATGTACCAGTACTGAATTTTTGACTGTTGATATTTGAAAGTTTATGATTCATCAGCCAACACATATAAATACATAATGTAACAATATTATTGATAAGGATCTTTTAAATCTGGTTATTAAATAATTATGTATAAGAGCTACTCTGAGCGGTACATTTTATATTTGGAAAATAAACCTGTTACCTTTCTTTACCTTTCTTATTTGTAACCTCTCTCAAATATATATTTTTAGTTAGTTTTTATACTGTTTCAAAGATCTATAACATCACATTGCCCAGCCCTAGTAAAATCTACAGATAGTATCATCTCTGCCAATATATTGGTCATACTCTACTGTAAAACTAAGTCAATTTATTTTTAGAGCTACAGATCTCAGATCACCAGGTATCTAGTTGTCAGTTTCTAATTTGAGATTAGTAGTAGTAATTGGTGAATAAGGGCTTGGCACTCACTGCACTGCCTGGTTACAATAATTATTTTTCAGGTGAAAAACTGCAAAATACTGCTTAATACACGTCACATAATGGATGCTGATTAAAAAAGACGACCATCGAATTAACTGACCATGTTCATAACCTTCATTTAAACTGATCATAGATAGATTTCTGGATGGATTCAGGAAACTATAAACACTCACTGTCTTGTGTCTCTGTGTGTATATCAAAGATATTCATATTGATTATGAATGTGTCTAAACAATCTCACCAGTTTGTTCTGCTTTTGTCTCATCGTCATTGTCATCCTCTTCCTCTTCTACCTCTTGGATGAGGATTTTTTTGCCTTTGCTTTGCTGCTCTGGTTGACATCCCGTCATCTTCTTCTCTGTTTCAGACAGAAGTTTCTAAACCAGAAATAATGTGCATATTAGAGTTTGTCAACAGTAGGAGCCCAAGGTGACACCTACTGATATCACAATCACCAATATACCATTGAGCTATAGTGAATTTCTTGTGTGGCAATGTAAAAGGAACATCTTCTCCCCATTCACCTACAGTACATTAATATGAAATGAATGGACATATAAACAATGTCCTCAAATGTGGCATCTAAATAAATACACCCTGAGCTCTACATCTAACAGAGAACAACTGGAAAAGCTACATCATTCTCTATTTACAGTAATAACAGACCACATTTGATTGCATCAATACCTTGCAGAACCTGCAATCTGTTTTCAATGCCTAATCCAGTGACACCTAGTGGACAAAAAGGCTACTGGCATATAATCAACATGCTTCAGTGCTTGTATCACCTACAATGGCTGCAGCATTCTGCGGCTCTTCCCTGAGCACCACCCTCAGGTCTTCAGCAGCCATTTGGAAGTTGCCCATGTGATTATAAACAGTGGCACGACGTAACAGAGCTGTAAAATAAACCACACACAGTACAGACATTACACACATTAAAGCTACTGTTAAAGAGGACATATTCTTATTTTTAGGTGCAGACTTGTATTGTGGGTTTCAACTAGAACATGTTAACAAGTGTTAAAAAAAACACTTTACTTTTCTCATTACAGCTGTGCTGCAGCACCTCTGTCTGAAACACTCTGTTTGAGCTCCTGCTTACTTTGTGATGTCACCAAGCAGCATTTACTGACCATCTTCCCACCACTCTCACTCACCACTTAGCTCCATTCCAGAAGGCCATGTCCTTGTCTAAAATATCCGTGTATTGAAATGATCAGAAGAGATGAAGGTGAAAAATGAAAAGAGCCTTTTATGTTTTTCAATATGTCTTTTCTTGGCTTGCTTTCCTCACTTCTGTTTCTCTTCTCGTACACTGATTTGATTAAGCTGAACCGACAATCAGAGTGATTTCTCTCACTGATGTGTGCCGCCGACTTAACATGCTGAATTGGCCGAAAAACCTCCAACACAGGCAGACTAGAGCTGACGGTGCAGGACACACCGCAAAAACTTGTCTGGCGGCCGACCATCAAAGCCTTCTCATGCACAAAAAACTATTCCTCCTCTTTAACTCCTGTGTTGTAAAGTTTCAAATGTAGTATGTGAAAACCTACAGAAAACTCCCAAAAAGGTGTTTCACAAAGACTGTTTTTTTTTTTTTTTTTTGAGGTAGTGGAAACATAAATAATTCCATTAACGTGACACAGTACAAAAAAAGGAAAGCACCTTTCATATTGCCTGGTTCCAGCTCGAGTACCCTCAGACAGTCTCTCATGGCGTTGTGCCAGTGCTTGAGATGGATCTCTGCCTGAGCTCTGTTGTTGTATGCAGCCACAGTTGATGTAATGGAAAGGCTCCTGTAATGGAAGGGCAAAAATAAGACAAACCTTTATTTATAGGGAGGTTAACATACAAACACTTAGAGGTGCAGTAAATGTGAATGGAATCAGACTTATATGAATGAGAGATGTCTAATTAAATGCCAGGAAACACAATATTATCCCCTTAGGAGATGTAAAAAGCTCTCTATAATAATTGAGCTGTTTTAAAAGCCTGACCTGGAATAGTATGCAACTGCCTCCTCATAATCGTTTGCTCTGAAAGCCTCATTGCCTTTGTCCTTTTCACGATTTGCCAGAACGAGCTTCTCCTGTGGTGTCAGCACTGGATGTATTGCAGAGACGGCACATTTCAGACACACATCACCTCACAACTTCAGTATACACTAAGCTTAGCTATGACCACAAGATAAATAAGGGCTGCTATACATAATACATTACATGAAGAATCCACTTTAGTCTTGATTTTGGAGTGTCCTGTGTTTATAATGACAGCTTGATCATTTTTGACCAAATCTCCATCGATTCTTTCACATTCTTTTTCGACATCAAACCTGGAAATGAAGGAAATACATATTTGGGTGAACGAAGATACTCTGCAAAATGATGCTCTTGAACAGCATCAACCGTTTAACTGTGGATCATTGTAATGAAAGAAACTTAGCTAAGGCCTTTTTACAAAGTATGTGTGGCAGCTTTTATGTTCAGTGCATACAGCTGCTGTAACAGTGTGCTCTTTCTTCTGAATATAAAAGACAAATGTAGTAGAGACAAAATGACTCACTTGTCCCATTCTCGATAATCACGTGGCAGAGTGCGTTTTGAAGGATTCCACTTTTCTTTTGGACCTGAAGTCTGTGGTGACAAAGGACTTAATTTTAGTATATTTCTTGTATATATAAATGTACATGTTGCATACATCATTGGAGATATTTTCTACCTGATTAAGTGGAACGGAACAATTGGAACCTCTTATAGGCGGCATATTTTCTTTCATTAGATCATCAAACATTGATTGCTGGTTTAGTGAAGTCTCAGTCTTTTTGGTTTCTTCTTGCCACGTCTGTAAAGAACAAAGTACTTACTATCAAAATGACTAACATGCAGAGAAATGCCATAGAAGAAGGGAGTAAGCAAGCTTGATTAAAAAAATAGTGAAAGATACTGCAATGGCTATAGCATGCCTTCAACTCATCAACAAGTTGGCTCCACTCATCATTAGAAAGGCTGGCTGCTGTGGCCACAGGGTTTTCCTTCCTGAGCGCTCGGCTCCTCGGGTCCAGTTTCTCCAAGTGACTCTCACAGAACTTAATCAGATGAGGATAAATACCCTCATCGCCAGACCTACACAAAATAAAACATTATTTTCTGAAAGACCAAATTCTCAGCAAGTCAAGTTTGTCAGAATGCATGGTGTCATGTCCTATATTATCCTTTTTTGGTGGTAATCTCTTTTCAATAGTACGAGTACATTTTCCAGGATGAAAGAATGATTTTAATGGGGAAAAGCTCACCAACAATATGCAACAGAGTATCTGATGAACATACAAAATCAATTCTACTTCGACCCTTCACACCTCAAGATCAGATTTGTGGCTTTTACCTCAATACTCTCAAGATCATTTCCAGGTATTTTACATCCTTGCATTTTTCAATGTAATCATAGTCTAGGTGCTCCACAGGGACCTTTCCGCCATAGTCAACGGTGGCGGACTGGTTTCGAAAACAGAAAGCTGCATCCGCGCTCATACCTGGGAAGAGTATCCGTTTACTTGGTTATTATGTCAAACAATGTTGTACCAAATAGAAGTTTATTCAAGTGGGCTGTTTTTAGAGTTAAAATAGGAGAGTATACATTCAGTTTACTTTATATGTACTTATCAGAGATATACAGTACTTAAGTATACGTAGCTTACACAGACAAGTATACAGAAAGGCTAAGTATACTTGGCTTACACTGACAAGTACACAGTAAAGTTTAAGTATACTTAGCTTACGCTGACAGGTATACACAAAAGTCTACGTATACTTGACTCATACTGACAAATAAACAATAATGTCTAAGTATACTTGGCTTATCCTTGCACTTAATCTTTTGATTGAGATATATTTAAGAAAAGTATAATTATATATTCTTGCCTTATAGGCCCACAGAAAGGTATACTTAGCTTGAAGTTGCGCTTACTTTTTGATAGAGTGGCCTCTTAAAGTTTGTAAGCTTTTGTTTGTAATGTTTTGATCTGAATTTACTTCAATTCATCAAGAATTTTCTACGTTTTTGGATTCTCCATTTGCCATGGAGGCATGTGAGAAAAATGTATTGATATTTTTAGCATCACAAAACATCACGTCAAATAGCAAAAGCAGAAAGCCTCTTTATGTAATTCGTAAATCTTTGGCTAAGTACTATAAGTTAAAACATACAAAGTGTACTTTCATAACCTAAAAAATGTGCTACAAATAAATACAAGTATACTTAAAGTATAAAAACTATTAAACTGAGAGTACTTTAAATTTTACTCTCAAACTAAAAAGTGGGCTACAAGTATGTAACTATTAAACTAACAGTATACCTATTCACTTGTAGTATAGTTCATTGTTTAGTTTCAGTGCAAAACACAACTTAGATGTAAACTACTTGAGTACTCACCGTTTACTGATCTTACACTTGGTAAAGTATTTGGTAAGTACACTTAGAAAAGGAATCAAGTTTCTTTATGCAATACATAAATCACTGGCTAATATTATAAGTTACAAAGTGTACTTTCATAAACTAAAAAGTGAGCTACAAGTATATACAAGAATACTTGCAGTATAAAAACTATTAAATTGAGAGTTATTTAAAGTTTACATTCCTAAACTAAAAAGTGGGATACAAGTAAATAACTATTATAGTTGCAGTGCAAATTACAACATAGCTGTAAACTAGTTGTGTACTCAAAGTTAGTTCTTACACTTAAAAGTACACTTTATTAAACTAAAAACTGCACCACTTTAGTCTCAAGAAGTATTGGATTAGTACACTTACAAGTATGGGCCTACTACTACTGGGCCTACACTGATATTAGTATACTTGATATAAAGTATACTTGGGGGAAATATACTTGAACTTTACTTAAGTATACTTAAGGGAAAACTGGCTAACTAAAGTTAGCGAACCCAACATTAGCCTATAGTTAATTTACATCGCGTTAAACTAAACAAAATGTGACTAAATAACGTGAGTTTTTCGTATTTAAGGAATTAATGTTAAAACTAGGCAGAATTTTCATTTTGGACATTTCACTGTCCCGCTTAGCTGATAAACGTAATGTTTACTTACCGTAATGCTATTAAAGTTAAAGAAAATAGCCTTACCTGCTACTGTTTGGCCACCCTTTGGCTGAACGCTCGTCTGTTACTATGGTAACCACCACCCGGAAGCTGCACTGCAAAGCGGAAACACGTGACATAGGCCACAGTGGGCTCCAAATTTGAAAACGTGGCTGGTAGTTGCCTGCAGATGACC
Source organism: Pterois miles (assembly GCA_947000775.1). NCBI lineage: Eukaryota > Metazoa > Chordata > Actinopteri > Perciformes > Scorpaenidae > Pterois > Pterois miles. The sequence goes on along the minus strand of CAMQGK010000568.1, from coordinate 2,515,033 downwards.
ATGTAGCAGTTAGCAAACACAAACCAGGTCGGCCTGTAAGCTAAAATCTAGAAACGAGCCGGAGGAGACAACATTACCGACCAGGGCCTTTGCATTAACGTTAGCCCGGTTTTGTGTAGAGGTAAGTATTTTTAATTAGAATTCTATGTCTAAATAAAATGTTTTGTTTGTAACTTACGACATAGCTAACTGCGCTCCGTGTCTAGGAAGCCACTAACGCTACCTAGCAGTGGCTGTACGAGGCTAACGTAGTTACGGTGATATCTTGTGAGTGTCAGACTATGTTCAATCTAGTGCTCTTTGGAGGAGCACAAGAGTCACGTAAATGGTAATAAAGAAATTAATCGTTTAATAAATAGTTGTACAATAAAATACTCAATACATTTGTTTACCAATTGATTAATGTATAAATGAATTGACTAAATTACAAAATAATTCATTATTTTACTTTTTAACAAGCAATACATATTATTATAAAATACTTTACAAGTGAAACATTAATTCATCAATAATAGTTCAAATTTAAAAGGGATTTACAAAAACACGATAAAACAGTCAATGAATATATCATTTAAAAACATGAATACATTTGTAAATAATGGAATTTAAAATTAAATTTGAAAATGCAGTTTACAAAGAGAAGTAAGTAACTGGATTCACAAAGTGAATTAAGAATACAAGTTTTAATCAGGCCTTTAAATGGGCAACATCTTTTTCCATTTGCATTAGCATTTCCCTGCTGCTTTTACTGAACCAATTAGCTACTGGATTTGCTGAATCATTTTGCTTTTCCATTTAGCTTTAATGTGACCCTCTGGGTCCCTGAGATTGTACATGGAGGCAATGAATGCAAATTAGCCACATGGATAATTTGTAAACAAATTTATTGTAAAAAAAAATTATTATTGGCTATTTTTTATTTTACAATTAGTTATTTATCAGTTACATGCTTTATTACTATATACATGTGGTCTTGTAGAGTGCTCACATTACTGGGTGTAATGTTGAATTAATCTCCAAGAATATTTTGCATTATATGTTTATCTGTATGTTGGTTAATGTTATGTGTAGGAGCTATTTATTTGTTTGTATTTTAGTTGTTTTAGAGACTTGTTTGACTTACTCTGGATGTTTATTTGTTTATTTAAACTTTAAACTTTTTTGCTTTTAATTGTGTTCTCTTTTGGCAGATATTAGTTTAACTATTTTCTTGTTTTGTATATTTGTAACCTGTGGTTACATAGATGGGTAGCTGGGTATAGGCCAGCATGCACCTGGGTGGGCTTTTTTAATATAATTTTATTTTATATTTTTTACCAGAACAAGAGCAGCAGTGACATCCATGTGTTCATTTGCTTGCTTTCTGGACAAATCAACCATCATAAAACCATAAACCACATACCCATGTTGCATCAGTGGCCCTGTTTAAGTTTGATTTGATTTCTGTGACAAATGGCCACTACGGTATGTTTGTCAGCGTGGAGGACATTATACAGAAAAATGCAGCAATGTGCAATCAGATTTTAGACATATCAATCCCCTATACATGAGTTAATTGACACAGGCGTTTTCACGTCATGCTAATTGCTTGGCTGATGGACCTGAGGGTGTCTTACAATATGTTTGGTTTTTGTATAAAATTATTTGTTTAGCTTCATCTTGAGTGCAGAAAAACCTGCAGTAGTGTCAGTGTTAATGGCATCATTTCAGAGAGTGTTCCTACTGAGCATACTTATTGGCTGTGCTCTGGCTGGTGGGTGGTACTTGGTATTTCCTGAGCTGTTTTCAACATGGCTACTGGGCTCCTAATGGCATCTGCAAGATTTCACAGACCAGAGGAAAACAACCAACCAGAACCAAGCTGGAGTCTGCCTTCTATGAGCAGCTGTCAGTCACTCATAAACTCCATCAAACAGTCAAACTAGGCAGCGCTTATCAAATATGAATCAATAATCTGTTACTGTAATGACTATTTCTCTCCTCAAATGTTTCCAGAAACATCTTGTAGTTACTGTCTAGCTGTAAAATGAGAAAGTTTGTGACCTGGCAGCCATGTTGAGATCAGTTGAATTACTTAGCACCGCCCACCAGCTGGAGCACAGCCAATAGGAACACACTCTTTCTCCCTGAAATGACCTGTGATTGGCCAAAGTCTCCAATCACAGATTAGATATTTTAAACCCTGAAACCAGCCATGAGGAGGTGCAGACGTCTTGTTTTCTCTCAGAACACGTGAATTAAAACATACTTAAAGACTATTATTGATTTTTTTTCCCATTGATGCCCAAAACTTTCTGCCGACTGAGGCTTCAACAGTTGCGCTTTCTTTGCACGGTAACGTTCGTCTTTTGGCCTCAGGGCACCAGACTGAATTGCCAATCGCTATTTTTCGTACGTTAATCGGTGCAAAGTACTGGGAGTAACGTAGCACACCCCCTTGTTGACCCTCGTCTGAGTCCCTGGGGTCCACTGTCAGCGAGTCCGGCTCAGTCGCTCGTTTCGGCGGTTACAGCTCACTTTGTAGCGGCATCACAGAGAGCACGCGACGGGGGATTTAAATGGAAAACACGCCCCGTCATAGCAACGCTGATGAAACAGATGAGAGTATTTGGTGTTCCCCCAGCTTACCTCCTTTCACTATTTGTGCTTAACAAACTGCTAACTGCAGTATAACCGCTGACTTAGATGCTTTCGCCATGTATTACTTTATCTCTTACCACTAAGTGAGTCCAACATGGCCAGATATATACGGTAAGACCTCGCAAACACATGCAACATTCAAGCTAATTTACCCAGCTTCAAATAACTACAGTACTCCGTTACCAGACAGGCACAGTTCAAGCTCCTCAGTTGTCCTTACGAAAAAGTAGTATACTTTAAGTTTATTTTATGAACTGAGTTCAAGTACCGTATATATCCCCGAACTATGCTTTATGTACTAAGTATGCTAATATCAATATACTGGTCGTATACTTGTAAGTGTACTAACATCAAAGTTGTATTTTGTACTGCAACTATGCTATCAGGTACACTACAACTGAACAGTTACACTGTTAATAATAGTAATAGTTAATAGTTTTATACTGGTAGCCCACTTTATTGTAAAGTACTCTATTTAATAGTTTTTTTTTATATTACAAGCATACTTGTATATACTTGTAGCCCACTTTTATGAAAGTACACTTTAAGGTACTCTCAGTTTAATAATTTTTATACTGCAAGTATACTTTTTACGGTTTATGAAAATACACTTTGTATACTTGAACTTATAGTATTTAGCCATGATTTATGTGTTGCATAAAGAGACTTGCTTCTTTTGCTATTTGACTTGATGTTTTGTAATGCTGAAAATATAAATACAACTTACAAAGTGTACTTTAAGTTTAAAAACAGTAAACTGAGTACACTAGTTGACATTAAAGTTGTATTTTGAACTGCAAATTCAACTACATTCTATCAACTACACACTGAGTGAACAGGTGTACTGTTAGTTTAATAGTTATATACTTGAAGTTTACTTTTTGGTTCATGAAAATACACTTTACTGTACTCTCAGTTTAATCATTTTTCTTACATGTCTCCACGGTGAACAGAGCATCAAAAAATGTAGAAAAGGCATCAAAACATCCGTTTACAAACTCTCACACTCTCACTTTTATAGGCTACTCTGTTAAAAAGTAAGTGCAACTACAAGCCAAGTATACCCTTCTGTAGGCCTATAAGGCCAGAATACTTAATCATACTTTTCTTAAGTATATGTTGGTGAAAAGATTAAGTACTTTTACTTTTCTGTATACTTGTCTATATAAGCTAAGTATATTTCTGGTAAGTACATAAAAAGTAAACTGAAAGTATACTCTGATTTCAAGTTAAAAATGAGTACTACTACTAGCACACTTGAATAAACTTCTATTTGGTAAGTGTAGGTTTACTAACTACTTTGTGTTTTCTGCAGGTCAGCACAACATCCCCACATGAGGAGGAAAATGCAGTGCACTCCTGAATCAAACGTCTACCGTGAGAGCAGCAAAGGCCAGCAGTGTTATGAAGACTGCTCTGACAGTGGATACTCAGGTTTATTCCACAGCCCGCAGAGCATCTCTGGAGTTGACTCCTGTCGGTCTTTGTCTCCAGTAGACTTCAGTGAAACCCCTAAAGAGAACCTTCGGCTTTCTGTCACGCCCAAAGAAAGGACCGGAGACCCAGTGGGACTTTTGGGCAAAGACTCCAGGGGAACACAGCGACCATCAGCAATAAGCTGGTGTGAAACTCCGAAACTATACAAAAGAGATGCTTTGTTGCGACACAGGCTTCTCATGTGCAAACCCACCACAGAAGTCAAACCAAACAACACACAATCACCATGCACCAGAAGGACTGAATCTTCTACCAGTGTCCAGTCTGAACACTGGCTCAGTGCTTCGTTTGACTCTCTAGACACTGTGGTGGGGGCTTTCGCATCAAACACTTTAAAATTGGAGCAGGATCTTCCACTATCTGGTCGGAAACGTCGTCTCCTCTTCACGCAGGTGAGGACCTCGACTCTTGAAGATGGTAAACTCAACTCTGGTAACCTCTCTTGTTTCGAGAGTAGAGCTTTATTCTCAGATGCAGATATCAGTGAGAGCATTTCTGCCTCTGATCAAACTGATATTGAGACTCCACGCTTTATCAAATCCGTGCCTGACTCATCTAAGGAAAGCTCTCAATCACCAGTCAGCGGGGTGACAAATGACCTACATGACAGCTCAAGTGTGTTGCGCACACCGTCATCCTCACATACACCTAAATACATCAGGTATGTCCATTTTGTGGATTGATTTGTTCCCTGCATTAATCATAAAACATGCTTCTATTAATCACCTTCTAATCCTGGAACAGGTCTGCGTGTGAAGACAGTGGTTTTAGTTCACTGGCGCTTGATAAATCCCAAGACTCCTCGGTGGACCATGACGGCTCATTCCTGGAGCTGCTGCTGTCTGCCTCCAGAGGAAACAGCGAAACCCCAAATGTGGCAGAGGCAAAACGGCGCTCTCGTTTGCAGCGTCAGCACAGGCTTTCTACGCTCAAAGAAGGGGGCTCTCAGTCTGAGGAAGATCCAGCGGAGAAGCTGCACGAACACCATCAGTGCCACAGCAGTTCTAAAGAAGATGAGGTTTTTGCTGACAGTGCCACTCCTCGCAGTGTCCTTTCTGCTAAAGGTGGTAATAGCATGACATCTGATAGTTTGACTTCTGTAAAACAAGACGATGCCACCCCACTAAGAGCAACCGCAACCAAGCCAGAAAGCATGACACCTTTTAGCACCGCTCCTGCAAATTCAGATGTAACTCCTCTCAGGACAACCCCTGTCAACCTCTCACTGACTCCAGCTTTGCAGCTGGTTCATGCTATGTGCCAACAGAAAGCCCACATGTTTGACGGCCAAAGTCCAAGCCTAAAGGAGCAGCTGAAGTCCACAGCAGCCCTGGCTGAGACCCCGGTGACGTTCAGGACTACCATGCCGTTGGCAGGGCTCATTGGCAGAAAGATGGGCCTGAGGAAGGTAGACATACTCACAGAGCTGAAGAAGAGGAACCTCAGGCACATCCTTTGTGTTATCCTCAACCACCTGACCCCTGAGAGCATCTACATGTAAGGCGTTTCAACAAATTTAGCTCATATTCAAAGCAAAATCTTATTTACTTTAACATTTGTGATCCATTTACTGTACAACTTGGCACATCTTACATACTTCTTAAAAGTTAAATAGTTTCCATTTTCTCATGCAGTAAATTGATAACAATTACTTGTGACAGCAGCATCGATAAATGTATGAATATGTAGAATTCATACAGCATGTCATGGATGCTTAGACCAAAGTCTAAGACTTGCGTTTGTATTTTTGTTAAATTAATCGTGATTATTATTCAGAATGTGAGACTTAACGAACAGTTAGGACACAGCCACTATTAAAGGTGTAATGGGGCTAAAAATATTGGTTAGGGATGCACCAATCCAACTTTTTCAGTACTGATACCTGGGCTTTTGGTGTTGACTGATACTGACTTCTGATCTGATAGCAGTGTTTAATTAATAATCTGTATAAGATAAGATAAGAGATAAGATATTCTTTTATTAGTCCCACAGCGGGGAAATTCACAACATCAGGCTTGACCTAAAGTTTGCTTTTCTGACTTTGTAAAACACAATCCAGCAAATAAATACATGCTTATAAATTTACTGAACTGCTATTTATTATTAAAATAACATATTTTGCACCAGCAACTTGGTAAAAAATCTCCATAATTAGCAGGAATTACATTTCAAGTGTAAACCTTTTTAATGTGGAAAGAAATTGGAATTTAAATACTAGTATATAATGTATATTGTCATTGTCGCCGATACCCGATCCAGCTATTTCAGTCAGTATGGGCCCGATATTTGATCTAGTACCTGTATCGGTACATCCCTAATATTGGTCTCATGCATGCATTTGTTTGTGTTGGGCAGGTGCGGTCAGGTGTGCAAGAGATGGAATGAAATCATCCAACAAGACAAGCGAGCCAGTTTTAGGAGAAAAAGCCACCTGAGTCAAATGAAGGCTGCTCTTGAGGTAATATTTGCCATATTAGTCACTATTGCTGATGGCTGGCCAATAACAAACCCATCTCTTATCAATATACAGGTGTTACATAGGGCATATGAGTCATATGTTGCATAAGACCTACTTTTATCTCGGAAAAGCTGAGCCCTGCCCCATATTTTCTGATGTCAAATCATCAAACAAAATCAAAAATTTGAATTAGGTGATTGAGTGTATTATGTATATTATGTATAATATTATTATAATGTCCTGGAGTTTAAGAGACTTTGCTTCCTGTGTGACACTGGGAGGAAACTGGGAGAGGGCAATGAAAAAATGTGACTCTCCTGGGAAAATTGGGTGTTGGCATGTATATGGCATCCATCATACACTCCTGATCAAAATCTTAAGACCAGTTAAAAAATTGCAAGAATTTGCATTTTGCACTGTTGTATCTTAAGAAGGTTCTAAGTAGAGTTTCAAAATGCAAAAAGAAGAAATGGGAACAAGAGACCAAATGTTTTGAGCAGGCAATTTATTGAAAAGAACAATTTAACTGAAATAGGCTGTTCATCAGCTGATCAAAAGTTTAAGACCACATCCTTTAAAAGCCCAAATCTGTGCAAAAATTTGGATTCCATGTCATTTTCTGTCAAGTAATCACACTGTCAAGACCTCTTGATGGGAAAAGCAAAAAAACTCACTGCCTTCGAACGTGGCAGGATTGTTGAGCTGCATAGACAAGGCCTCTCACAGCGTGCCATCGCTGCTGAGGTTGGACGCAGTAAGACAGTCATTTTGCATTTCTTAAAAGATCCTGAGGTTTATGGAACAAAAAAATCAAGTGGTAGACCCAAAAAAATCTCACCGGCACTGAGCCGGAGGATCCGAACGGCTGTCCGTCAAGACACGGGACGATCCTCATCCCAAATTAAGGCCATTACTGGTGCTGACTGCAGCCCAATAACCATCAGACGGCATCTGCAAAGGAACGGCTTCAAAAACAAAAAACGTCTTCAAAGGCCACGTCTCCTTCAACGCCACAAAATTGCCCGTTTGGCCTTTGCAAGGGAGCACCAAACATGGGACGTTCAAAGTTGGAAGAAAGTTTTATTCTCTGACGAGAAAAAATTTAACCTTGATGGTTCTGATGGCTTCCAACGCTACTGGCATGACAAGGAGATGCCACCTGAGATTTTTTCAACACGGCACAGCGGAGGGGGCGCCATCATGATCTGGGGTGCTTTTTCCTTCAATGGAACAATGGAGCTCCAGGTTGTGCAGGGGCGTCAAACAGCAGCTGGCTACGTGGAGATGTTGCAGCGGGCATCCCTCATGACTGAGGGCCCTCGTCTGTGTGGTGATGACTGGGTTTTTCAGCAGGACAATGCTGCAATTCACAATGCCCGCCTGACAAAGGATTTTTTTCAGGAGAATAACATCACTCTTTTGGATCATCCTGCATGTTCCCCTGATCTAAATCCAATTGAGAACATTTGGGGATGGATGGCAAGGGAAGTTTACAAAAATGGACATCAGTTCCAGACAGTGGATGCCCTTCGTGAAGCCATCTTCACCACTTGGAGCAACATTCCTACAAGCCTTTTGGAAACACTCGCATCAAGCATGCCAACACGAATTTTTGAAGTGATCAACAATAATGGTGGAGCTACTCATTACTGAGTCTGTTTTTGAGACTTTAATTTCTGTTTTAGGGTTTTTTTTGACCTATGGTCTTAAACTTTTGATCAGCTGATGAACAGCCTATTTTAGTTAAATTGTTCTTTTCAATAAATTGCCTGCTCAAAACATTTAGTCTCTTGCTCTCATTTCTTCTTTTTGCATTTTGAAACTCTACTTAGAACCTTCTTAAGATACAACAGCGCAAAACGTAAATTCTTGCAATTTTTTAACTGGTCTTAAGATTTTGATCAGGAGTGTATGTGGCAACATCTTCTGCCATGACATTGACGGTCAGCTGTGTAAAAACAACAAAAGTCATCTCAGAGACAAGTACAACAGAAGTTTTCTGTCCGATGTGATCAAGTGTAGAGTAACATTTTAATGATTGTTTGACTGTCATCCACCTTGTCAACATAACTGTGCTGTTTTCTTATAGCACGGTGGTGCTGTCCATGTCCCTGATGCAGAGACCAGACTAGCTGTGCTTAAGAGGTCAGCCCTCAAAACGGTTCAGGCCCAGTCTAGGACGTCCAGCTTCTGCACACCGCAGTCAGGAAATAGCACTTTAACCCCATCACAGCACAGCGCCTTGAATTCAGGCAGAAGCCACAAACGGGAGAAATTTTTAGAAGTGAGTTTTTAAATAATTACACTGGATTTCCTTAAATACATTAAATGTAATGTTTGGTTATAATATACTGTACATACTGTGTTAATTGTTGTTCAGTGGAGCATAAATGTTTTTTTTTTTATTCATCTTCCTGAGCGAACTGCTGAGGGAAGTTCACATAAAACATTAACTTTATTTCATTTTCTTTTCCTTTCAGGTTGCCAAAACCCTCTTCAGCGACGAGTGCCTCAAGCCTTGCCCACGATGTCAGCATCCCGCAAGGTGTCACTCAGTGAAACAAGAGGGTGTCTGCACCAGAGCCGACTGTGGTTTCGAGTTTTGCACAGCCTGCTTGTGTGCTTTCCACGGCTCTAGAGAGTGTGGCAGCCGATCTGTAGGCCGCCGCAAGAAGGACACACTTCTTCCAGGAAGCGCTCAAAGCAAGCGAAACGTTAGGAGACTATGAGCAGAGAGTGAACTGTATTTCTGTTTGCTATGCTGAGGTCACGTAAGCATTTTTTTTTTCTGCTTAGCAGTGACGACGAGGCTCAGCAGCAAGGAAACAGATTTGTAGCCAGTACATGAGAGCAACTTCTGTACCTATCCGTGTGTCTGTGTGCCTGTCTTTATACTGTATTTACTGTATTTTCACCCTTTTTTCAACACAGTTCTTACTTATGTGTTTTAATTATGAATGTGAATGAAGTCTCACCAGCCGGACAATGAATTTTGCTGTTGATGTACTTTTCCATATGCATTGATCAGTTATATGGAATGTTTTTGGAAGACCTCAGAGATTTTCAACTTTTACCAATGTTTTTTCAGAGCAGTTTTAAAATAAAATATTTTTTTTATTTTACGTGTCTCATTTTTGAAATAATAGGTCATTTCTGCATTCCATTGTAAGCTGTAAAAATGTGTCAGTGTTTGGCGCCATCTAGTGGTATGACCTAACCTTGTCCTCAACTGCAACAACTGTCTTTCTCCCATTCAGTTTTTTTTAAACTACATGTAAATAATTCTTGATGATAACAATAATGAATGTTATATGTATACGTGAGAATATCTAGTTTTGGGATCTCAAACTGCAAGAAGAAACACTAATGTATTTGTTTCTCTGGTCTTCTCTAGTTAAACTTTTACCGCCCCCTGTGTTTTGAAAATGAGTCCACTTCCATAGCAACCTGCAGTGTATCTGTAATTACACCGAGAGCTTTGTGGCTGGCCGAATGTTCAAATGTGACTGCCTGGCTCGACTTTTTAGGGAGCTGGTTTGAAAGTACTGTCCTCACATTTACTTTTTTGAAGAGAACAATGTTTGGAGTAATTTCGACAGGTAAGAGCAGAACTTTTAAGAAATTTTATTTCCCTTTTTGGGTGTTTTGGAGCTTTGGCAACTGAAGTTTTACTTTCTCTTTTCAGAGTTTCCTCATCTTACTGCTGCCAATTTTGTGAGTATTTTGATTATTGACATTTCATACCTTTGTCAATCTTCATGTCTACGTTTCCTCTTTTAGTGGATACTCCTTAGAATAATGTTTTATTCTTTACCTCCATGCAGGAGCACTCTCTGGCCTCAGATGATGTGTTGGCTCACTTCTTCAATGAGTTTTTAAGTCTGCCGGTAAAGTAGTCCTGAAGTACAGATGTAGCCTATTATTTTTTTTGACAAAACTCATATATCCTTGCATCTTTTTCCAGTCTTTCCCAGAGGCTTTGCTGTACAACCAGGAGACGGGGCAGTTTGAGATAGAGAATGGGGCAGCTGAGTTTGTCTCCAGGAGAATCAGATCAGTGCTACACTGCAGCAAAGCACAACTCCTAACTGGAGACCTCACAGTGCTGGCCAAAGCCCCTCCAGAAGACAACCTTTACACCATCTGTGTAAGCGGTGAATGATTCCTTTATGTGCAAATCAATAGTTGGAGATTTAGAGGGTTGATGTGAGGAATCTGTCCCCCTGACCTTTGCAGTGCCTGGACAAAGAGCAAGGGATTCAGTGGGTCATCAAGGAAAGGCTGCCCTTTTTCCTTCAAAGTGATTGCTACAATGAATACAGGTACTACAAGAGTTGACCTATGTACAAAACAAATTTACCTCCTATATTTTGCATAGATTTACATCCTTTTTATGCTCTTTACACCATGATAATGCTACGTTTTTACTAATTTTTTACTAGACTTATTACTAAACGTAGTGTTCAGTGTGTCTAATAGCTCATGCAGTTTCTTTCTTGCTGACTCTACTGTCAATATTTAGCACCGCTATACAAAATAGTAGTTAGTAACCTTTAAAGATCCTTCAGTCAGCTGAGACTTTGAAATATTATAAGCTTCGTCATTTCAAATAGAGCTGCAATGATTCATTGATTAATCGTCAGCTATTAAATTAGTGGGGCGCTGTTGTAGCTCAGTGGTGGGGAGGGGTCGTCACACTTGTTAGAGCAGGTGCCCCATGTACCAAAGCTGAGTCCATGCTGCAGCAGCCCCGGCTTTGAATCCGGCCTGAGGCCCTTTGCTACATGTCGTCCCCTCTGTCTCCCCATTTCATTACTCTTGCTGTCAGTAAAGAAGAAAGTATGAAATAATTGTTTAACCCTCCAAGACCCACAATAGACTAGTTTTTTTCTTATTAGGGGGAAACGGGGGATTAGTGGGAGATGGCAGTAGATTTTACATAAAGTGGTATACATCTTCTAAAAGCTGGAGATTAATTAGAGATGCAGCTTGGAACTGTGTCAAGTTGTTCTAGTCATTTATCAGAAATAAACTTGATTGAATTCTTAAGTGTATTAGTGTATTTACAACATTGTGTTCAAAGTATGTGATGGTCATTCCCATGCTCACTTCAGTCTCAAGTTGTTGCACCAGTTTTTGGGTTGACACCATTTGCTTTGAGATATTTCTTTATTAGTCCAACATTGTGGAAATTTGCAGTAATTCTTCATATACAGATTTGGTGCTAAATTTAACAATTTCTTACTGGTTGACAAATGAAAAAACAATCAATAACCCCTCCAAAATACAACATTAAGTCACTAAGACCTTGAGGAAACGGTGTTCAACTAATCGATTAATCAAAAAAAAAAAAAAAAAATCGACAATGAAAATAATTGTTAGTTGTGGCGCTAATTTTAAAGAATGTACCGTATTTGTTAGTAATTACGGAGTGTTGGCCTGTAGCAGCACACTGTGGTTATTGTGTTGCTATCTGTGATTGTGTTTGAGACTGTTGCCCTACTGCCCTACTTACTGCATCTTGCGGGAAGCCTTACAGCCACATCCCTCACTGTACAGATCAGATGACTGCCTGATGCTAACTTGTAATCTACACACAGAAGCTGTGATACAGAAATAACGAGTTTGTTGAATCCATTTATGATTTTAAGAAATGATTTTAGAAGAAATGACATGCTTGTGTATTCTGTGACTGATGGTGTGTCATTTTTCTGGTCTTTCCCAGACTAGCCAAGTTGCTGTTCCAGTGGAACCCAATCTTCTGTGTCCAGAGGAGGAAAGGCCGTTCAAGTCGAACCACCCTGTCAGCCCCACAGCTGCGTGTTTCCTCGGCTGACAACAAAGCACTGAAGGTCCTAACATGCTCACAATCCCAAGAAAACATTTCGGCAAAACAAGGTATATACACACCCGTGAGTTTCCAGCTGTCATATATTTAAATTCAAATATTTAATCATGATTAATCACATTATTGTTCATCTTAATATGCTGCTTTATGCAAACATGGCAAACTGCACCCCAACAAGCAACAACAGCTGTCAATGTGTCAATGTGTGCTGACTTGACTATGACTTGGGCATGTCTGTAAAGGGGAGACTCATGGGTACCCATAGAACCCATTTTCATTCAGGTCAGAGGTCAAAAGACCTCTTTGAAAATGGCCATGGTAATTTTTCCTGGCAAAAATTAAGTGTAAGTTTGGAGCATCATCTTCACTCTAGCTTTAGAAATGAGCCTGAAGAATTTAGTGGCATTAAAACGTATTTGCATTAATGTGTGAACTTTGACATCCCTAATGTTTACTGTATACATTATATGTGCAGGCTGAAGTCATTTAAGGACTTATTTTCTCTCTTTTCTTGCACAACATTGCTTGTCTAGCAGAACCCTGCCAGAGGGAGCAGAATACAAAATGCAGTGAATCATCCAGATGTTTCTCCAGCTGTTTTGAGCCAGCGAGCCCATGTACCTTTTCCTCTTTGTCCTCCCCCTCTAACCTTAAATGTGAGAAACCCCAGGACCTCCACAGCTCACAAATAGAGTTGAGCCTCTGCTTCACACGGGACTCAGAGGAGCTCACAGAGTCTTCTGAAGTACAGCTGGACTACCTGGCTGCCAAAGTGGTTAAACAGGTGCTTAACAATGCACTGTACGTGATGGACGGTCAGAGCCAGGCATCTGACTGTTTCAGCAAGTCAGGAGAGCAGACAGCTTGCACCAACAGCACGGACAGATCCTGTGAATGTAAAGTTCGCCAGTATTTGGCTGACGGGGGAGCAGAAAGGTTGGGAGGGAAGAAAAAGAAAGGTCAAGAAGGCAAGAGGCAGAGTGGAGTGGAAGAAAAGACAGATTGCTTTAAGGAGAATAGGAAAGTGGGAAGGAGAGGCACAGACCAGGGTAATATCCTTGATATGTGTTGCCGTGATACCTGTTGCCATGGTGATAGACCAGGCTTGGATGAGTTGAAGGAGTTTTTGCGAGGAACGCCAGGAGAGAAACTGCTTAATCTCTGGATGGATATAGAGAGACTGAAAGCTACACAGAACAGAGAGCGGAAGAACAGGTAAACACGATGAAACTCTCTTCTTGTTATTCTGGAGAAATTTTGGTTTTAGTTTTTTTTAAACAGAAATTTATTGATTTTTATACATTTAACACATTGTACATAAAACACAGAACCATCTCCCAAATTGAAAGAACATATAGCAGTGTATAAAATAATAATATAAAACATTTATGGAAAAAATCTGAGTTGAAAGTAAGTAGCTTAAAGTTAAAAGGATATACTGTATATTTACAATGAAAATATAATGAAGTCATTTTTACTCTCTTCACACTTCTAGTGGCTCTATTCTTAACAAATTCCCAAAACATTTCCCAGATGTCATAAAACTCTGAAGCTTTCTTCCTAACTATATATGTATGTGAGCTTCTCAAGAGCCAAACTCGATGTGAAGTTTTCCAACCAGCGGCTAAGCGATGGTAAATTGGTCTTTTTACTGTTGATACAAAAGCTAACAGCTGCTCTTTAAAGGTCATAATTTCATATTGAACTCACAACACTTTGCATGACAACTGCAGCTATAAAAAAGAAAGCAATGTAATGTATTTGAATCAGGTATCTGGTCCTCATGAGGAGCCGGTACCTGCTGAGCAGCAGCCAGAGCAGGCTCAATGTGGAGCTGCTCTCCAGACTGGGACTGACTACCTCCCCCTGCTGGACAGAGGAGAAACTGCACTCAGTGCAGCCCTTCCTCACAGAGTCCCTTCTCTCCTACTGGTGAGATTTAATATTTCACAGTATTAAAGTAAGTTCAGTGATCTTAGTCAAAGACACTGTATTTGTGCAGTGTTTATTTGTTGACTGTGTGTCCATACTGTGGTTGTCACTGGTTAAAATATTTAATCACGATTAATTGCACACTTTTTATCTTGGCGGAAGATTCGCTTGTTTTATTCAAATGTACATTTGTATATATCATTGGAAGTCAAATAACAACACAAAATAATCACAGATATTGTCCAGAAATGTCTCGTTGGTACCCAGAGAACCCATTTTCATTCACATATCTTGAGGAAAATTGCCATGCCAGTTTTTCATCGCCAAAATACACCATTATTTAACCTCCTTCATGACAAGCTAGTATAGCGTGGTTGGTACCAATGGATTTCTTATGTTTTCTAGAGTCATATGATACCAGTATCTTCACTCTAGCTTTAAAACTGAGCCCACTACAACCTAAAAATTGCAAGTTGCATTAATGTGTTAAAGAAATTAGTGGCATTAAAACAAATTTGATTTTAACACATTATCATGTCAAGAGAACCTATTTTCATTTATATGTCTTGACGTCAGAGGTCAAGGGACCCCTTTGAAAAGTTAAGTCTTTGTATACATGTCTTAAGTAATCCTCCCTCCCCTTCCCCCACAGGGTTCCTCGGTTCAGGACGTCCGAGTGGGTTCAGGAAGACAGTGATGACTCCCCTCCTCTAGAACCCTGGACAGACTGGTGTATTAGTTCTATATCAGACATACAGCCCCACCATGACTGTACGAGCCTGCCACCACTCCGCCCTAACACCTGCCTGCTCCAGTCCTCCCATGCTCTCCATGCACAGGTAGGTGGGAGCATTAGGATATGTCACCACTTGGTGCGTAAATGTTTAAAAGTGGGAAAGAGAACCAGTGTTGGAAGTGAACTTTTTTGTCCACCTGTCACTGTGGCTGGTGGATTAAAAAATCTACCAGCCCCTCAATAGATTAGCACTGTTTTTCGACTGGTGAGTGACGCAAATCTAGCAGCCACTTGCATATTTTACCAGCATTTGGCTGACGACTGATGCTAATTCCCAACCCTGATGACAACTCTCTGAAGTAACATGTGAAATGAAGCAGCAATGGAGCTCTTTTGGGGGCAGTAGCTCAGTCTGTAGGGAGTTGGCTTGGGAACCGGAGGGTCACCGGTTCAAGTCTCGACATGGACCAAGAACTGAGTGTGAACTGGTAGCTGGAGAGGTGCCAGTTTACATCTTGGGCACTGCCAAGGTGCCCCTGAGCAAGGCACCAAACCTCCAACTGCTCGGGGCGCTTGTCAGGAGCAGCCCCATCACTCTGACATCTCTCCATTGATGCATGTATATGTGTTTCAGGTCTGCATGTACTGTGTATACATTACAACAGAGTGTAAAAATTGAATTTCCCCTAGTGGGACTAATAAAGGTTGATCTTCTTCTTCTTCTTCTTTGCTGTCTGGGTTGTCCACCTTGAACTGCCAGTGGCAGCAGGTGTGATCACTGCCTGCGGCCGATATGGGATTTCTCAGGAGGATGGCTGGCGTCTCCCTTAGAGATAAGGTGAGAAGCTCAGCCATCCGTGAGGGACTCTGAGTAGAGCCGCTGCTCCTTTGCATTGAAAGGAGCCAGTTGAGGTGGTTCGGTCATTTGGTAAGGGTGCACCTGCATCTGGGGCCTCCCTAGGGAGGTGTTCTAGACACGACCAGCAGGGAGGAGGCCACGGGGAAGACCCGGGATTAGGTGGAGAGATTATATCTCCACACTGGCCTGGGAATGCCTCTGGATCCCCCAGTCAGAGCTGGTTAATGTGTCCCAGGAAAGGGAAGTTGAGGATCCCCTGTTTGAGCTGTTGCCCCCACGGTCTGACCCTGAATAAGCAGTTGACAATGAATGTGTGAGTGTGATCATTGCAGCCATAATTTTATATTTATTTATTTATTTTAATAAATTGTTATTTTTAAGTTGTATTTATTGAAAGGATAGCCCCTTGAGATGTAGCATCTTATTTTCGAGGGGTTCCTATAGACACAAATACTAAATTATAAAACATAGAGACAAAAACATACAATTACTGCAAATCCTCAGATACAGACCGCTCAATGACCCTCTCCCACCCTACACTCCTCAGCTAAGTAATGACCTGGATGATAAATCAATGACGCCAGCATCAAGAGCAATTGCTGCATATTGAAAATATGCGCAGATGTGTTGATTCATTGCATTAAAAGTGTTCTCCTATGTATTTCCTCAGATATATTCTAGCAGAAGTCACTTACTGGGCAGCAGAAGAATGGAAAAGATGTTACAGGCTCTTTGTGTTGAATCAAGTGCCGGCTTATACTTCACAAACTTCTGTGAACACTCTGGAAACCAGGTACTATAGTACTATATATATATATATACACATTTTATTCTGTAAAGTCCATCACATTTAATCAGGATTGCAAGTTGAAATGTAATCGGACAGTTTTTGTTCTTTGATGTGATAAAGCCAGTCCAGGATGATGGTTACTAAGGTACTTTTTTTGTCTCAGCTGTGGGAGAACGCGGTTAATTTTTGGACCGACCTGCAGCACTACCATGAGCTCTTCTATCAGGATGGACTGGATCCCTACAGAGTACAGAGAGAGGCACAGGTCAGCACACACACACAAGATCAAGACCAAACTGCTGCTACAGGTTTCACTACAGGGGGTTTTCTACGGTCGTCTCACACAGACTACTAAGTTAAAGGCGCGGTGTGTTGGGTCTGGCAGCATCAAGCAATCAGGTTGCAGATTGCAGCCAACTGAAATTTCTTCCGTGTGCATGTAGGGCAGTGGTTCTCAAACTGTGGGGCGCGCCCCAGGGTTCTCTGGGTACCCATGAGTCTCCCCTTTACAGTCCATTTATGATAATCACATGCAGTTTGGGGCAAGTCATAGTCAAGTCAGCACACTGACACACTGACAGCTGTTGTTGCCTGTTGGGCCGCAGTTTGCCATGTTATGATTTGAGCATATTTGCAGTACCTGTGAGGGTTTCTGGGCAATTTTTGTCATTGTTTTGTGTTAATTTTTCCAATAATAAATATAACAAACAAAGCTGCCTTTAAAGTGCATTTTGAGCAGATAAAGTGTGCCATAATTGTCCTTAACTAAGGACAATTATGCAATTAATTAATCACGAATAAATATTTTAATTGATTGACAGCCCTACTCCACATTTGTCAAGGTAATGTGATAGTCAGCTATTTTAACGGTCACTAACCCCACAATTTGGAAGCATAAGCAAACCAATAATATAACAATCTAAATAGAGGAGAACAAAGCATTTTTTTGTCCACAAAGCAAGAATCCATAAAGTATTTTCTCTATTTTACAAATAAATTAAATGTTTAATTAAATGTGTTGTTAAAGTGTTGGGATGTGGTATCACAGACAGTGTGTGTTTCTGCAGTGGACTTGATAGGATGTCTCTGCTTAGAGTTGAATCCAGGCTGGATCAGCAGATGTGGGGATTTTCCTGTCACAAAACACTCCTCTTAGGATAACTTCATTTTCCTTTAGCCAAAAAATAGCAACACACTATTCCGGTCATTAAATTGTTCATGATTTTATCATTTTGATTTCTTAGATAACATTTTGCTGCCAAGGCCAACTGTGCAACATCAAACTAATTACAAGAAATAAAACATAGGTGCATTTGTGTAACTCGTGTTTTTTTCTGTTGAAGTTATAGCTAATTTAAAACTCAAATTAAGATGCTTCATGCAGAGGAATACAATATCCAGATAAAGAGATAAAGAGGCCCGTTTTATGACGCCAGGAAAAATCATGAATCACGATGAATCCAAGTTGTGGAGAGTCAACCAGTAATAAAACAAAGTCATCAAACGGGAATGAAACAGACTGAGTATAACAATATCCGTCACCGTCCTGGTTGCACACACACCTGCTCTTGTTTACGTGCTCTCTTGGCCTGCTATACCTGTTCTCCTCTCTGCCCTCTTTACCCCTCACTAAGTAGAGAAATTTAAACACCCATAAAAACTAGTGAGTCAGACCCCCCCAGCTCTGCGCCAGTCCAGTCACCCAGAACCACCCTGTCTGGCTACAGCCGGACCAGGGAGGAAAGCTGAGTGCTCCGGTCCAGAATACCTCACAGTGAAAACTATTTTCCTTCAGTTAACCTTAAGTTCACAGAAGGAATGACATTTAGATGGTCTTTCCATCGCGTCGTGGCCAAGAGGGTTAAATGAGTGACATTTATGTGGTGTGATGGCAGCAGTGATGAGAGATAGTGAATATTGTGTATGAGAGGACCGAACAGTGGTGATGATGGAAGTGATGGTGGTTGCGAGGAGAAATTCTTCTGAAGTGATGACATTTTTATGTTCTCTTTTCTTCTCTTCTTTTTCTTTCTCTTCTTTCTGTTTCTCTTTCTCTTCTCAGCTCCTGTACTCCATCTACCTCTCCAGCTCTGCAAGGAGGACGGTAGGAGTTGATGAGCAGATCAGAAGGGAGGTGTACAACCAACTGATGCCTGCTTTTGAGGAGTTGTTTGACAAGGTTGAGGAACACACACTGAACGTCCTGCTGGAGCCGTGGACACTGCTGGTCGACAGGGACACAGAGTCCTTCCAGAAGGTAACCGCAGTACATCCACAGTTTGATTCACTTCCCCTTTACCAGGAGGAAGTGGGTTTCCTTTAGTAAGGAAAAAACTTTATCTTCTAAGGAAACTTAGTGGCCTCGGTGTCAGTCAGCAGATGTGAGAATTGGTGTCCAAAACTATTGTTGAGTGTTTTAACCTTTCACCGTCCTGCCTGGTACGGTCACCGAAACTGTTGAATAAACTCTCTCGGATTGTGTCAATGGCAAGCAAAACAGTTGGTAAACCCCAAAAGTCCTTGACTCAAGTTTTTACAGAAAAGATGAAGAAGAAAGCGAGGATCAACCTGTCAGATAGATCCATCCTCTCTTCAGCCGGTTTGAGCTCTTGAGCTCAGGGAGGAGCTATAGAGTCCTTCTGACAACTGAAATGTGCTTTAAAAGTCCTTCATCCCAAATGCCATCAATATTTTTAGCTCAAAGTGACTGAGCAGATCCGAGCCACAGACACTGACAGATAACCTGTCTCTATGGACAGAGGTCTCCTGATCAGAAAAAATGTCTTTCAAGTGGATAAACTGCATTAATATATAATGTTTAATGCAGACATCTGTCCCCACTGAGGAAAGAGGGTTTCCCACAAAAGTGCACAATAAAATTAGGGCTGCACGATTTAGAAAAATATGTAATTGCAATTATTTTTGACTGATATTGGAATGATATGATTTGCAGTATTAGAGTGAGTGATAAGCTTTACAACATTGTTCTCATTTTCCCTGAAAAAATACAAAAGTGATTATTATTATGATTATGCCTTTTGGTGTGATATTGTATTTTGACACATCTTATTTTTTTGCCACTTTAGTCTTTATTGTCTTTATACATACACAAATAATACACAAATATAATGAAATTTACAACAGCAAAGAGGACGATGCAGTTTGCAATTTATGATGCAATACACAGAACTATTTTTATTAAAACATTTCCAATAACTTGCATTACATTGTCAATAAAAGTATACAATGCTTTTATATTTTTTCTGTACCATTTTCCCCATTTCTGTGTTAAACTTCAGCTCTTGGAGAATAAGACTTTAGAATATACTGTATGTATATGATTTTCCTCCAGGATGTTTGTTGCCTTTGGATTTTTTTTTTTTTTTTTGCACATTTCATTTTTAACAAATATTTGCAATTTCCTTCTCATCCTGCAATTTGAAAATTGCAGTAGGCCATAATGCAATTTTGATAAAACTTTCAATGATTGTGCAGCCATAAATTAAATGTCTAATAATATTGATTGTTGGTGCATCTATGAATATTGTAAAGATCAAATTGTTTAGAGTTATCAGCTCGAGTCTAAGGTTTCCTAATAGTGGTTCTGTGGATGGTTTGCTTTTGCACTGCAATTAATGATTATTTTCAGCTTTTATTATCTGCAGATTATTTTCTCAATTAATCATTTGGTCTAAAGAATATAAAAAAATACCTGAGAGAATGACACAATGTCCTAAAGTACAAGGTGACATTAAATGTGTTGTTTATTCCAACCAACAATCCAGTATTCAATGTAATATAAAGCAAGAATCCAAGAAAGGCAGCAAATTTTCAGGAAACATAAAATGTCTGACATTGTTGCTTGGAAAATTACTTAAATATTAAACTGATTAACAAAATAGTTGCAGATTATTTTTTTTTTTTGATTGACTGACTGGTTAATCAACCAATCATTGCAGCTCTAACTGGCTTTCTGTGTGTGTCCAGGTGTGCACGCAGGAGGAAGTGCGTTGCGTTGACAGTCGGGAGTACAGGGAACTCCAGAGTCTGTACGAGGAATCAGAGCGCCGACTCAAACAGGTCAGCCAGCAACCGCGAGTTCAACAGATTTATAAAATGTTGGTCCTTAGTTATTGGCCAATAAACACACCTGTGAGCATAAAACAGCTAATGTCAACAATGTGGAAATGGCCTCTCTCCAGTATTTATATATTGCTTAGTAACAATGTTAGTATCTTCAGGTCCAAGACTATATTACTTGGCCTGAACATGCCATTTACAATGGAGTCATACTGCGGTGACTTCAGTACATCTAAGAGGCAGTATTAGGTGATGTGATGTGGAAATATCACAGTTAAGAGTTCTACACCACTCCTTATTTTCCTCTTTCTTGCTCCATCTCACTTATTCTCTTTCTGCTGTTGTGTTTCCTCCTCAGGTGGAGCAGTGCAGGTCCATGCTGTTTCCTCCTCTTCTTACACCTTCGACTCCCTTCTCAAAGGGCCCCCGGGTGACAGACTCTTGGTCTACTGTGTCTCCAAATTACCAAGGCTACCGTCTGGGTTCCTTACTTCGTCACCGCCATGAGATCGGACACTTTATGTCCTTCCTACAGAATCAGGATGCCAGGTAGGCAGTATAACCACAGTTTACAGACTGTTGTCCTTTTTTCAGACGTATCATGTATGGAAGCCATGAGAGTCGAATGAAAAAAAATTCTGGTGGTCCAAGTCTTATCAAAATTATGACTTAAAGCCCACCTTCAGACAGTAGTTTTACCTCCTGTTCTTTAGTTTTTTCTCAGAGAATCACAGTGTGGTTGATAGTCAAACATAATTTATTACTGTGGCAACCAGATTGCATCAGTTTTTCAATGCAGTTTAGATGAATTTACTGTTAATCAGACCACAAATGAGACAAAAATTAGTGCAACACACCGACTCTCTCTCACTCTCACTGGAGGACAGATAGACATGTTGCAGAGTTTCTGGATATTTTGGAGGTAAAGCGGCTCCACCTCAGCTCCAGCACCGACACCACACTGGGCTGCACTGTGATTCGTTTATTTCTCTCACAGGACTTTTCTCGCGGGCTGAAAGTTGTGTTCCCTGTTGGTTGGACCTGTTAGCTAATGCAACAAGTTGGGCTAGCTAACTACACCTAACTAGCTAACCAACTAGAACTGACAGATTTATAGGTTTGCTGCTGCTTAGACTCAAATGAGCATGAGCGCATTTGCAGCTTGGAGTATGACATTTGCAAACACAAAATATACAGTATGTACCTTGTGTTTAGAGCACATGGGGCACTTCAGCCCCTTGTGGCCGAAATGGGTATTACAACAACAAATATTGAAAAAAATGATCCTGACAAAAATCCTCCAGTCAAAAACCTTTTTAAACCACCTGTTTCACAGATAAAAGAAAAGTCACTTAGAAAAACGAACGTGACAAATTATCTTTCACCTTTTCTTCAGTCATAAACACAGCACTGAAAACAATTTAGATCATACATAGAAAATGGATCACCAGATATTCGTCTTCTCTTTGCCTCTCAGGGCCTCTGTACTTACAGTATGTCCCCCACTTTACTGAAATATGTTTATACAATATCTTGACAACATTATACTGTGCCTGACTTGCACATGTACACCGTATTCACATTAAAATGAAATGAAGACAGTATAAACATAGACAGAAACTGTATTGTTTGCAGGATGCATACACTGCACTGAAGTTTCTGCACAAATAACATGGTTGTTTTGAACATGTGTGTTTCCGCTCAGTATCCATCTGACATGCTGGTTGGACCTGGATCAGTACAGGAGAACTCCTCAGAAAGACAAGGCTGTCAAACAGGAAAGATCGACTCATATTGCAACCAAATACCTCAACAGGAAGTACTTCTTTGGCTCTGACAGCCCCGCTACAACAGAGCAACAGAATGATGTATGTTGCTCAATCACATGGTTTAGATAACAATATGTTCAGCTTTATTGGGAAGACAGTTTTAACCATTTTGGTATAGTCACATCTTCATTGATATTGATTGTCAACTTCCTGGGAAAACATTAGAGGCAGCAGCAGAAACATGGTGCCCGTGACATGACAGTCCCAAGATGGGATGTGAGCTCCAGCTGAGGCTCAACATCCAGATGTGATAAACAGAGGCTGCTGCGGCTCTCACACAATTCCCCATCTCCCTTCTTTGGCATCCTGCAGATTTCCTGCTGACAGCTCTGACAGCAGGGTGTCGTTGGGAAACGGGGAATGAGAGGACATGGTTAGAATTAAAACGAGAAGAAGGAGAAGAGTGTGGTTTGGATCCAGAGAGACTAAAAAGACCATCTCTAGTAACAGTGACAGTAGGATGAAATTTCTGCTGACATTTATAGTCTGAGATTAGGTTTCTGGATTCTAGGATTACTGCAGGAGGGAAGGCTGCATAGAGCTAGGATGAGTAGATGGGACACTGAACAGCAAGCCTGATTTTCTCTTTGGAGACAACAGAGATGGTTGCTATTTATAATACGGTCTCAGAAAAGAGTTACTTTATATGTGTATTGCTAACCATTTCAAACACTATTTCAACCATTTATCAGATAAATTCAACACAAACTATTTCACCTATTTATCCATTACTTTTAGCTATTTGAACTGTCAAGTCATTACTTCTATCTATTTTCAACAATTCACCCATTATTAGCTAACATAGTGATGGTGTTCCGTACACTTTCGTCCCTTCAGTGCCACACCAGGCAGCACTCCTCTGTTGTTAAGAGCCAGACAAGCATGTTTGCGCTCTCATTCTCAAATTTTCTCAAATGAAAATGTAAAATGTCAAAATATTCAGTTGAAATAATAAGCTTTAACTTTATTGAAATTTGCGGCAACATCAAAATTGCGTGCAGGATTGTCTGTGTTGCCAGACTTAGTGCTGCAGCATAACAATTATTACATACAGACTATTGTACTGCGAGAAGCGTAAATTAAGTCGAAATGTACATTAGCTGCTGTCTAGACTGGAGCTTCCCCTCTGGACACTGTGGGCACACCTCGCAAATTTACTGAAATCTCAGGAACAAATGCAGTGGAGGTTTCTTTCTTTGTCGATAATGAAAGAGGGAAACTGAAGATGACAGACATACACGTTATGCAGGACCTGGATGTATTAATTCAAAGATCATTGCTAGGAAACATTATTAGTGTACGTTTATCTATTTCAGCAGCCACGGATTGGTCTGAACAGCTTTAGCTAACTGTTCAGACTTCTCTGTTAGCTTGCTAACTAGTTTTCACACAATCACAACAGACTCTGTTCAAGTTTTTCTCTCTATTTTTAAATTTACCTGAGCTACTCTACAATTTTCCCCTTGTAGGCAAATGGCAAGCTGCCCCTGGATGGGAATATAAAAGTAATGGGCGTGAGCAACCCTGATTTCAGAGTGTTCTTGAAACATGCTGGGTTGATAGAGAAACATTCAGTGTACTTGTTGACATGAATTCAACTCTGGTGAATGACCTTTGTCATTTGTCGCCCTCATCTCATAAATACCACAAAAATAATGATGGTGACTGTGCGTTTGAGTGAAGATGCCAATTCTAGTGCTTCTAACTCTGTAGGATTGGGTCTGGCTGCCGCTCTTGTTTCTCAGCGTTGGTTCTTGTCTGCATGAGCGATGTAGAGAGACTGACAGCTTTACTGCTTTGGCCCTTCACTCTTTCAATCACTCAGTCATCCAGTCACAGATTGGCGTCCTTTCATCTACTGACTCCCGCTCCAATGGCACGACTGGTTCTCATTTCTGAGGCCTTTTGTGTGAGTGTATGTGTGCATGCATGGTTGTGTGCGTGCATAGCGAGATGAGAGAAAATATAAAAGAGATATAAATAGGGAGACATGGCCAGATCAATGTACAGTATGAGGACAGAGAGCAGACAGGGGAGATGGAGAGAACAGAGGGATTGTGGGAATGATGAAGGGCACAGCAGGAGTCAGGAAGGAGAGGAGTATTCGGTCGGGTTTCCCACTGTGGGCAGCTTTTTTCTGAGTCTGTCTTCATCGTCATATGTTTTTCATTCATTCATTCGTTGTTAGACATCTTTAGCGTTCATATCAAGTATATTAACACACACGCAGCCATCTGCCTCTACTGTGTATTTGATTGTCTTGCTTATGCTTTGTGTGTGCTTGCGTGCAGATATTGCGTCTGGCAGGTGGTCTGGAGCGTCTGACACTAGAGTGTCTCTCGAACCCAGTCGTTGTGGAGATCCAGGACATCATCAGGAGTTACCTTGAGAACAAATGGCTGCCTCTGTTCCTGTCCACAGCAGAGTTCACAGAGCGACTGAAACACAAACCAAAGGTGAACATCCTGATTCTTATAACACTGACACAACTCAGAACAGAAGTTACTAAAAGCACATAAAGGAATAGTTCAACATTTTGGGAAATAGGCTTTTTTGCACAGAATTAAATGAGAATGTTGATGCTACATCCATGTCTGTTCAATATATGGCCATAGTCAAGTAGCTTAGCTTAGTTTAGTTTAGCATACAGACTGGAAACAGTCTTCAAAGTTAAAGCAATAGTAATGTCCTAAGCCAAATTCATTTTAATGAATTTCTTTAACGCAACTTGCGATTTTTAGGTTGTAGTGGGCCCAATATTAAAGCTAACTTTAAAGCTTTAAAATTAGCTTTAAATTGGTATATGAAACTAGACAACCTAAAGAATCCATGTTCTGTCTAGGAGGCAAAACAATGCTCCAAACTTGCGTTAAACTTTGGCGAGGAAATCTGTCATGGCCAATTTCAAAGGGGTCCCTTGACCTCTGACCTCAAGATATGTGAATGTAATTGGGTTCTCTGGGTACCCACATCTTCCCTTTACAGACATTCCCACTTTATGATAATCACATGTAATTTGGGACAAGTCATAGTCAAGTCAGCACACTGACAGCTGTTGTCAGCCATGTTATGATTTGAGCATATTTTTTATGCTAAATGCAGTACCTGTGAGGATGACTGGACAGTATTTGTCATTGCTTTGTGTTGTTAATTGATTTCCAGAATTAATATATACTGTACATATTTGCATAAAGCAGCACTTTTGTCCATTACGCTGATAAGAGTATCAAATTTCCTGACATATTTCCCTTTAAGGTACATTTTGGACAATGATGCGATTAAATGTGAATAAATATTTGAATCAACTGACAGCCCTATTTATAACTACTCTCAGCCTTTCTATAAATATCAGCCATTTATTGAGCAGGATATTTGACATGCAGGAATGAATTATGTTGATTTGAACATCTTTTGGATTCCATTTTTTAGTGTTTGTAAAGTGGAAGATATTTGGGCCCATCGTCAACCCTGACTTGCGTACTTGTATTAATTGTACTCACCATAATAGTATGGCCTGGAGAGTGGACAGACATACAGTAAGAGTACACGAGTAGCTCTGCTATGGGAGAAACCACTAAATGCTGCCACTGTCCAGTGGCTCTCTCAGGTTGCCTCATCAGGTGGTAACGCATAAACCAAAGATTCCGCTGCTCTGCCTCATTATGTTATCAAGTTAACCATGTTTGGTCACAAAGATCCTCTCATTAAGTAATGAGAGGTAGACATAGTTTAGCATTACACGCTGAAGGAGGAGACAAGTGCGTGACGGTAAAGAGGAGGATGTAGGTGGGAAACAGATGTCATCAGAGAGGTAAAGAGGAGATTGGAGGAATAAGATTAGAGGAAATAAAGACTGGGGGAAGGTTAAAGGTAGTAGAGGAGAGAGAGCTTTAGTTACTGCCAGTGACAAAGAGCAGCAGAGTGCAGCACAGAGAGGTTTGAGAGGTGTTCAGTGTCTCTGTCTGACCTTTGACCTCTCTCTCTCTCTGTGTGTGTGTGTGTGTGTGTGTGTGTGTGTTTGTGTGTGTGTTTCTGTGTGTGGTAGCCACAGGCAGCAGACAGACTCTCGCAACACGTCTACCGTCGACGCAGAACAAGGAGAGAAGCCTGGAAGGTAAGAAGAAATCCTCTGGGGAAGCTGGATATTTTGAATGGAGAGAAATAAGGCATTTCCTGGCCTGAAAGCATGTGCGATTTAGTTCATGACTTGGCGTCAAGCTCTGGCTTTGTCAAACACCATTTTGGCCTTGTGGTTAGTTTTCCCAAATTGGATCCAGGATAAATAAGATTAAAGCATCAGCATTACTAACCTTCCTTTAATAGTGTTTGGAGTGTTTTCCATGCAGCTCTGTTCCCGTCCTCTCATCTCAGCTCCACAGCAGAGCACAGATATAAAACATGAACATTTCACATTTTAAGCAGGATGATTACAGGAAGGAGTTTTCCATACATGATTGTGACTACGGTCTTTATGATCATTATCTCATCATTGGCAGAGCAGGTTTTCTGAATAAATGAGAGTATCATTATCTCAGTTTTCTGTGAGCTCAGACTGTAGCTCATAGGTCACGGATCATCTTTACTGTTATTGTTCAGGAGCACACCGTACTGTATCTTCTACACATTTATAAAGTTTTGTTATAATGTTTATACATGAGTAGGTGATTATATGTATTTTATCTCTACCTGAGGGAAATTGCCTTTTGCATTGTCCTTATAAACCTAACATTGTTATGCTGTGTGCCCCTGCAGGCTGAGGGCTTATGGATGAGTTCCTCCAAAGAGATCCTGCTGTTTCGACGGATCCTCCTCAACCCTGCCACTTGTATGCAGTTCCAGCACTTTGTCTCTCTGAAGGGAGACTTCCTAGAAAATGATGTGCTCTTCTGGCTGGAGGTGCAGAGATACAAGGTACTAGAAGCAACAATACCTAGACGATGGTCCCGTTCAGACTTGATAATAACGTGTCCTGTGTTTGTGGACAATATTTGTCATTATTTTGTGTCGTTAATTATAAATATATACATATATTTGCACAAAGCAGTATGTTTGCCCACTCTCACATTTGAGTATTAAATACTTGACAAATCTCTCCTAAAGGTAGACCACATTTTGAACAGAAAAAAATGTGCAATTAGTTAGCAATTAACTTTAATTATGGACAATCATGTGATTGAGCACTATTTCAGTGATTGACAACTCTAGAAATAATACATCCACAGAACTTTTAGAAAGGTGTTGAATAAAAGTAAATAAAACAGCTTTGAGCTTGAGCTTCACTTTGTAGAATGATGGACATGCAGAGTTTTTCACATTCATCTGCTGGAGGGAGGAAGTTTCTCTGTGCTCACCTTAAATCTTAGTTTAACACGTATGAGCACGTATAACATGTATGAGCAGGATTCTGTGACATCACAACTAGTTTAAGCTAGTTGTAGTCCATATCAACTTACACAAGTGTAATGTTTCAGTGAAATAGGGGACAGCTTATGTCCAGCATTTAAACTTTTGAAATTAAAGGGAAAATTTGCCACCTTTTATGTGGATGTCCAATCAGTGTTGACAGTAAATGTAGTCAATTAAAGCAATAAATTCCTCAGTGTGTGCTATATTGACCAAGAATGCCAACTTCTCCTATTTGCAGGGCTGTGCCTACATGTACCAGAATGCATTGCAAGCAAACTTCTGTTTCTTCAGTAATTTGACGTGGTTTTTGTGTCAAAACGTGGGTATGTCTTGGATCTTTAAGGGTATTAAAAATACGCTGCTCACTGATGATATCTTTACACTTAACATCAAGGCCCCTGAAAACGTGGTTTCACTTCTATTATAATTAATAAATAAGATAAGTATTTCTCTATAACATTACATATTCATGACTAAATAAGCAACCAAATTACCACTCATGAACTTAGCCAATCTGCTTCATCAGGACTATGTGGGTGTGATTCGATCATGTTTCTTTGACATTGACCTGGAAACATAAGCAAAGCACCGTCATTAGATTTTTATTTAAACTACGGATGTAAAATTTTCCCACAGGTTAATAAACTTATGACAACACCAGTGTTACCTATTACACCAGAAATTTTACAAGAAAAGATGATGGTCAACGTGTGTGGCACACTTATTGATAGATTTAGTATACCACTGGGTTTAAATCTGTAATATTGCCAAATAGGTGCTTTTGCTTTTTGCTTCGAGACCAAATCCTCCGCCATCGTCTGACCTGTCAACTCTCTCATATCCCATATGTGAAATCTGACTCCTGCTACTCTGAGCTGAGTGGCGTGGGGGATGGGTACATAATGTAATCTGTGTGTGCTTGATCACCGTGTCACATTTACTGATGTGGCAAGCCCAATTCAAACGTTGGTAAATCCTGATTAGTGCACAGAAGTACGTGACATCAACTTTTTCCAACTGAGACCCACTTCAAACCAGTGAGAAAAGCAGAGAGAAAAACACAAACAGAAATCTCTCATGAAATTACAAAAACTGGAAGAAAATAGTGTGTTCATGTAAGGTTTCGCTGCTTTTAGCAAATAGAGAAAATATGGGGTCTTTAACCCCTGTGGCTTATTTCAATGCAAACTTTGGACAATCTATTCCAGTGATATTCATTTCAGAAGCGGTGGGAACTTATAAGTCTGTCCCCTGTCTTCCTGTTTATAGGACCTATGTCACTCCCACAGTGATGACGCCACCATCCAGCAGAAGATCTCCACCATCATTAACTGTTTTATTAACTCCTCCATGCCCCCGGCTCTGCAGATAGACATCCCTCCTGAACAGGCCCAGCATGTTCTGGAGAAGCGCCATGAGCTGGGTCCTTACATCTTCAGAGAGGCACAGGTTGTGTGTGTGTGTATGTGTGTCCTAAGGGTATGATTTCTATTGTGTTTCCTTTCAGTATGTTTGCTGCATTTGTGCACCTTTTCTCTGTGTATGTAGATGTCTGTGTTCAGTGCATTGCTGAAGTTTTGGCCCGAGTTTCAAGAGCTGAGCAGCAGTGTCCAAGAGGAGCATCTTCTTCCTCTACTGCAGGAGAAACGAGTCAAACACAGAGCCAGAGTACGGAGACAGAGAAGAAAAGAGGAGGAAGAGGAGGAAGAGGAGAGGAGGAGAGCTCAGGTGAGAAAACAGTCAAAACTGAGAGATAACGTGATTATACAACCTCCTAACACTACTGCAATAGTGTTGAGTAAAGGCAAGTAAAAGTAATTCAGTCTGACCTCTCTTGTTCAGGAAGAGTTGGAGAGGCCTGAGTCCAGTTTTAGAGAGGAGGAGGAGGAGCAGATGGATGACGAAGATGATGTTGAAGAACAAGAGGGAAGAAGTGGAAAAAAACAGTTGAGGACACACAGCAGAGTGCAGAGTCCCACACAGTCCGTAAGGAGCAGCCTGATGTTTCTAAGGGGGAAAACTAATGAATGTAGAGCTGAAGATGTTTGTGTGAAATTGTCAAAATTAACATTTGAATCCTTGAGTTAGGGCCAAAATGTGTTTTGTGTGTTTGTGTTTTGTCCAAGTGGACTTTTG
The DNA here is from genome assembly GCA_947000775.1 of Pterois miles. Taxonomy (NCBI): domain Eukaryota; kingdom Metazoa; phylum Chordata; class Actinopteri; order Perciformes; family Scorpaenidae; genus Pterois; species Pterois miles. The sequence goes on along the minus strand of CAMQGK010000568.1, from coordinate 2,484,822 downwards.
TGCCCCCCCCCAAAAAAAATCCTTCAAGGCATTCGTGGGATATTGCATTCACAGGAATGGGACGCACCGATGGACAGCCCAAAAACGTAATGCCTCCGGCTATGGCTGTCGCCAGTGTGGAGACATAAATACTGCAGTGATGAAGATAAAGTCAGTTACAGCATGATATCCAAACAAGGCCTCATCAGTTCCATCCACAGACTATAAAGTAGAAACTGAATCACTGAATTCATAGTTTCCCAAACTTTTCAGACCATGGCACCACCATGTACCAGACCAAATTTCCCACATACCACTTCCCACTGTAGATAACAATGAAAGAGCCACCTCGCCCATACACAGCCGCTGCTGTTCCTCTGACTCTTTGATGGTAAATCCCAGATTGATGTAGGTAGTCTGGTAACGTCTTTTCATTTTGCTAGAAATGGTGGTTAAATTAACGACTTGGCCCAAAGTGGACCAAAAAGTGGACTAACAGCAAAGGGAGTCAGTTCTCTTTGCGTTCACATTGTCAGTTCATGTGAAAGAGGACTCAGTTCTGTTTCTGGTCCCCTTCAGCTCTGATGGGGCCTCAGTCTTCTCTCTGTTCACACTGTAGTTCCCACCTTCATCACTGCTGGTCAATGCTTTGGGCTGGCACAAGTGGTTCAAAGGAGCATCTGTTTTTTATGCTGGCGAATTCCCTGCTTTTTCCTCATTTTATCCCACGTAGTAAAATACTTTAGACATTGTTTTTTTTGTTTTTTTTTTAAACCTTAACGTGGCACTGCAGTTCAGTCCCAATGAAGCCCCTCGCTTTCATATGAACTGAAAATTGGAGGAAAACCTCATCGTTTCTGTGCATTGTAGACACTCACCATTTAATGTGTTGCTTCATTCCATATCTGGAGAAGTGCAGTAGCTTCTTCTTCGGTCCAAACTACTCCTCGTCCACTAGATGATTCTGTGCTGTTTTTCCGAGTATCACAGTATGCAAGCATGTATGATCTGTCTACGATAACTCTAGAGGACTAAAATACAATGGCAAAAGGCAAAGCGAAACTGGAGTGTTTTGTGTTCACAGGCACTGATTAAGTGAATGTGGACTTAAATCAAACTGTACAGACCATACGGTTCCTTTCAGAGGTGTCTGCCTTTTGGAGTGTTCACATTTATGCAAAAATTGCAGACTAATCGCTCTAAGTTCGTTTGGAGGGCTGAAGTGGGTAAACACCCTGAGAAGACTGAGTTTGCTTCATTAAAAAAGACTATATGTGAAAAGTGCAGTTGTTAGGACTTTCAGCAAGGCGCTTACATAGCACCAGACGGGAGCTTGTGTACCAACAGTGGTACTGTAGGTGTAACACAGTTTGGGAATCACTGGCCTAAATGAACCATTTTTCTAATCATGTTAGATTGAACTGGATTTCTGTAAATGATCCCTCAGTTGTCGTGGTCCTACTCCAAGTACATGGCGGCCCTGAAGAGAGAGGAGGCTCTGCTGAGGAGACAGATTCAGCTGGAATCCTCGTTCTCCACAACCTCAGGTACACACACACCTCCCTTTGTCTCATAGGGCTCAGTAAAACTCCCATATCCAGCACTCTTGACTTCTCTCCGTTAACAGCAAGATTAAATGTAGGAAACCAAAACACTGAAATGACATTAGCCGTTCCCACAGTAAAATCCAAGCTAAATTTCCAAGGCTCCGATATTACCTGGCAGTCACAGCCAAAGCATTGTCAAACCAACCCCCTCCACATGTCAAATCTATCTCATTATGTACAACTCAGGCCAAAACAGTTACTTCAGCCTGTCCATTAAGTGTCAATGTTCTGTACAGGAGTTAGTCTGAGGCCACACTGTGTGGACGTGTAAATGAAACGCAGGAGTTGGTTACAGCCTGTAGTGAACAAAGACGAACACAAGCGCAGCGCAAATAGTATCCTAATGGGATTTCAATGGTGGGGGTTAAAAGTACAGGCACAAAGCCTTAAAAGGGCTTTAGTTTTTCAGATACCGTACATGAGATAGAACACAAGCTTAGATTTTTGTGACAATTTGCCCTGATAGCCCCCCTACAACTCAAAGCAATATGAATATCAAAATATGCATTATAATACCAGAGCCTAGAGACTTTTAAATACAAAATTGTCATAAGTGGAAATTTCACACAGACACCCTTTTAGAAGAAAGTTACTTTTATGTTTTTAAAGGTAATGTTGGCACAGTTCAGCCACACTATTAAAAACTGACAAAAACAAAGGTAGATAAAAACAAAATTAGGGGGAGAAAATATAATATAACAACATGCAAAAAACATTCTTCATACTTTTATATTAAAAAACAAAACTCATTCAAATACCCTCTACATTAAACAACCCAAAAAATAACTACCACTTTAAAACTTTATAAATCCCACTTCCATACTCTCAACTTCTCATAATTACACAACTAAAAAAAAAAAACACAAAAAAATTAAGAAGATACAAACGGGACACAAACACCATTGCAACTTCCATAACTTTATTTATCATATCTCAAGCAAGATCATTTTTCTTAATTTTGGTCCTCCTGGTCTCACTTTGTAATAATGCATGTACAACACTCAAAACAGTATTATTTACATTTCCTTTCCAGGTTATATAGTTATATCAACATATTTATTCAAATGTCACATTATAACAATAAAATTGATGTTCCGGGGAGCAATTAGAGTGTGACACCACCATAAGTAATGCTGGTTAGAGCTGAAGGTAATGTGAGGACTGAAATCTGCTAGTAAGTCAGTGATTTAAAGATGTGTAGGTACTGATAGTTTCTACAGTAACCAATAATTATTACAATAACAATTAACCCCTTTCATTACAGCACTGTGATTGCTGGAATAATTCTGGTCCATATTACACACAGCATATCGTGTTGGTAGACATTAGTAATAAGTGAAGTTGCCCACGCTGTACTCAAATTGTACATATTGGAGTGGTGTGTGCCAATGCCAAAGACTAAAATAAAATAATAAACCTTCCTCCCTCATTAGATCTTCTATCAATGGTAGGAAAACATATTCTGTGTAAGAAAATACTTTTTTTAACGTGACGCAATTGGCCAAAAGTCTGACTATCATTCCTATGAATGTAGGCAGATCCTGGATCCCAGTGTCACAGAAATAGGTCATGTAGAAAAACACACTTTCACAAACTTAACCGTATGAAAATTAACAACAAAACATATTGAAATTGCTGAAGTTGAGGTAGGATATTTGCTTTCATTACCAGCTGTGTTGTGGTTAAAGTTATTGAATATCGAAAGTGTAAAAAATACTTTAAATTCGGTAGCTTCTTTAGCTTTCTTATGAACGCCTGGAAAATTCATGAAATTATAGGATATGGTCTGTAATAGACATTCAGATGTCAGTGTGATTTACACTTCCTGAGAATATCACTATCTCTAATGTTGTGAACTTAAGAATACCAGTACGTAAGTTGACAGTACAGCCGATTTAAGGCGCTCATTTGTCTTCTTTGTTGGTTGTCAGAGAAAGGACACAAGGGGCTGGGGGACGAGCAGCTGGCTGGATGGAGACGAGGACGTCAAGGTGAGGAGCGCTAGACCTGAAAAACACTACTGTCTTTACACAGATGGATATTGGACCAGTCAAATGACAGGATTTTTATATTTGAATGATTGTGTCTGTAATGTGTTTAATTTTGGGTGTCTGTCCCCCACAAACTGCTGGAGGAGCAGCTGGAGAACCACAGAGGAGGGTCATCAGAAGCAGCTCTGCTGCCTCCGAGAGATCCAAGATGAGCAGAGGATGCTGGACAAACTCAGAGTAAGGAAACACCAGTAAAGCAAAATACTGTCTTAATACTTTGATCATTGTTTTACTAAGTATAGTATTATTTAAAAAGTCAAACTATGGTATAGCATGAAAAAAAAAGATAGTAGCGTATAGTCATTGTAAAGTCATAGAATAGTATGTCATATTGAAATCATAAAATGTCATAAAATCACAGCATTGTATGCCACAAAATCAGTGTCCTAAAAATGTGGTAACGGAAATGTCAGCATATGCCTTAACGTAAAACAGAAAGTCATAGTATAGTATGCCAAAAAAGAGAGAAAAATTCATAGTAGCCTAGAGTAATGAAAACTCACAGTAAAGTACAACATAATGTCAAAAATGTCATATGCATAACAGTGTAATATATTAAGAGTCATAAAAGTCCTAGCCAAAACAATGAACAACAAAACATCATATTATAGTATGCTTAAAAAGATTAATCAAAATGTCAGTTTGCAAAAAATTGTAAAAAAAAGTCGTAGCCAGAAAATGTTATAACATATGCCCAAAAGTGTAACATAGCATGCCATAAAAGTCATAGTATAGTATGTTGAAAGTCATACTGTACCATCAGTCATACAAAGTCATAAAAATGTGGTAGTATAGTATGTCAAACAAGTAATATATTATACATAGTATAGTATGCCATGAGAAGTAAAAGTGTCATACAAAAATATATCACAGTATAGTATGCTATGAAAGAGCCATAATTAAATAGTAAAATGTCATAAGAATGGAATATAGTATGCCATAAAAACTTGTTGCCATTGAATTGCCATAATATACTGTCAATAAAAATGTCATGCTATTAAAATGTCATAATATAACGCCCTGGTATAGTATGCCATAAAAAAATAGTATGCTAAAAAAGTCATAAAATATAATTTCATAAAATCATCATACTATAGTGTGCCAAAAAGAGTAATAACAAATATCAAAGTATAATATGTCCTAAAAAAGTCATAGTATAATGTAATGTAAGTATAGTATAACAATGTCAAAATATGTTACATGCCTAACAATGTTAAGTCATACCCATAAAATATAACTGTATAGTCTGCCATAAAAGAGCCATAATTGTAAAAATGGCATAGTGTAGTTTAATAATAAAGTCATGATATAGTATGTCAAAAAAGAGTCATAGCCATAAAAATGTCATATATTTTCATAAAAACATCATACTGTTATGCCCAAAAAAAAACAATAAAAATGTCACAGTATGCAAAGAAATTGTAAGGAAAAATGTTGTAGCCATAAATGTCATAGTATGGTATGCCATGAGTCATAAAAGTCAGAGTATACTGCAATAAACTCATAGCATAGTGTCGAAAAAGTTGTAAAACAGTCATGGCATATTACCATAAGTCATAAAAGAAGTTGCAGTATAGTATGTCAAAAAAAGTAATAACTCATACATAGTATAGTATGCTATGAGTAGTAAAGGTCATAAAATATCACAGTATAATATTCCATGAAAGACCCATAATTAAGTCATAAATGGCATAGTTTAATAAAAAAAATGTCCTGATATAATGTGCCAATAAAAATGTAGTATGTCAAAAAAGAGTCAGTTATACCCATGAAAATATAATATAGCATTTCTAATAAAAAAGTCAAAAAGTTGTCATAAAATGCAAAAAAGGCAGCTTTTAAATTGGTCTTAGTGTTTTATTGTCTTTTTATGTTTAATTGTCCAGCACTTTGGTCAACTTCTGTTGTTTTGGATTGGAGTATGGTACAGTATGCCAATTTTTTTTATAACCTAATATGCCATGCAAATGTACCAACATTGTATACCATAAAATGTAATATTATATATTGTTACTTATATCATATGCTGGCTCCCTAAAGCATCATCCAAACTTGTTGAAGTAGGCACACACACACCTACGTGAATGTGATGCTAATATTGTCCATCTGTTGTTTTTTCCCAGAGTGAGTGCAGAGTTTTCCTTTCTGGACCAAAACTGAGGAAGTTTCTTCATGTCATGTCTACATGTCTTCATCTGCTGCTGTATGAATGTACTCAGAGCGGTCAGTCACTAACATCTGTGGGTTTCTGTTTCATAACCCTCTCCTCTCTCTCTGCTCTGACCACTGGTGCTTTCCAAACATAGGACTGACTAACCAACCAACCAACCACACCACCAATGCTAGGCCCGCAAAATTCACTACAACTGCTGGATTGGTTGCAGATTGCATTTATTCAAGCATAATCATACAGTATCGGACTTGGAGAGACTGGCCTGTAACCCTGTACTAGTGAAAGGGGGAGCTGGCGTATTTCTGGATAAAAAGTGCTATAACATCTACATTTCTCAAGTGATATCAATGAGTCGTTAATATTTAAGGATTTAGGATAAACGTGGAGTAGAAACATAGTTTTGTCTCGTTAGTTAGAATCTAGATAGTTGAGCTCTAATCACTGCTAGAGTGTACCGTCGGCTGACATGAACTGAATCACTTATGTGATGGAAGATAATTCATTTATCATTAAGAACTGTTAAAACTCAGGTATGTAAAGCTTTGGCATATTTTCCTTGTTTAAAGTTAATACTTGTAGAGAGGGCTTATACATGTATAATATAATGTTCAACGAAATGTCTTCCTCCGTTTTAGCAGTCACACTTTCAATCTACAGTCGTGGCCAAAAGTTTTGAGAATGACAAATAATACATTTTCACAAAGTCTGCTGCTTCAGAGTTTTAATATGTTTTTGTCAGATGTTTTTATCTTATAATGACATACAATTTGAAGCATTTCATCACTTTCAAAAGCTTTTATTGAGAATTACACAGAATTCATGCAATAAGTCAATATTTGCAGTGTTGACCCTTCTTTTTCAAGACCTCTGCATTCTCTTCTCACTGGCATGCTGTTAATCAACTTCTGGACCAAATCCTGACTGATGGCAGTCCATTCTTGCATAATCAATGCTTGGAAGTTGTCAGAATTTGTGGGTTTTTGATTGTCCACCCGCCTCTTGAGGATTGACCACAAGTTCTCAATGGGATTAAGATCTGGGGAGTTTCCTGGCTAAGGGCCAAAATCTTAATGTTTTGTTCCCCGAGCCATTTTGTTACGACTTCTGCTTTATGGCAAGGTGCTCCATCATGCTGGAAAAGGCATTCTTCATCACCAAACTGCCCTTGGATGGTTGGGAGAAGTTGCTCTCGGAGGACGTTCTGGTACCATTCTTTATTCATGGCTGTGCTTTTAGGCAAGATTGTGAGAGAGCCCACTCCCTTGACCGAAAAGCAACCCCACACATGAATGGTCTCTGGATGCTTCACTGTTGGCATGAGACAGGACTGATGGTAGCGCTCACCTCGTCTTCTCCGAACAAGCCTTCTTCCAGATGCCCCAAACAATCGGAAAGGGGATTCATCAGAGAAAATGACTTTACCCCATTCTTCAGCAGTCCAGTCCCTGATGTTTTTACTGGAGAGAAGTGGCTTCTTTGCTGCCCTCCTTGACACCAGGCCTTCCTCCAAAAGTCTTCGCCTCACTGTGCGTGCAGATGCCCTCACACCTGCCTGCTGCCATTCCTGAGCAAGTTCTGCACTGGTGGCGGCCCGATCCCGCAGCTGAAACACCTTCAGGAGACGGTTCTGGCGCTTGCTGGACTTTCTTGGGCGCCCTGGAGCCTGTTTGGCAACAATTGAACCTCTCTCCTTGAAGTTCTTGGTAGTTCGATAGACGGTTGACTGAGGTGCAATCTTACTCGCTGCTATAAACTTCCCTGTTAGGCTCTTTTTGTGCAATGCAATGATGGCTGCATGTGTTTCCTTGCAGGTAACCATGGCTAACAGATGAGGCACAATGGTGTCATGCACCAGCTTCCTTTTAAAGTGTCCAGTCACTCAATCATGACAGATTGATCTCCAGCCTTGTCCTCATCATCACTCACACCTATGTTAATGTGTGTGACACCTGTGTGTCATTGAAATTATGTTAGCTGGTGCTTTTGTGGCAGGGCTGAAATGCAGTGGAAATGTGTTTTTGGTGATAAAGTTCATTTTCAAGGCAAAGACGGACTTTGCAATTAATTGCAGTTGAGCTGATCACTCCTCATAACATTCTGGAGTATATGCAAATTGCCATTATTAAAAACTGAAAGAGCAGACTTTGTGAAGATGTAATATTTGTGTCATTCTCAAAACTTTTGGCCATGATTGTATAGGGTACCCCTAACACTGCAATTTCTACTGAGTACTTACTAATAAAAACAATCAGAATAACAGGAAAGTAGTAGTACATAAATAACGGTAACAATAAATATTAGCTATGATCAGAATTTACTGAAATAATAGTGATAATACAGCAATTACAAAAATGAATCCAATAATGCAATTGTTACCCAAGACATGCCATCGGTTTTACTGTTTGCAATATTAGACACCATTTTTATTATGTAGATTTCAAACAATTTGTTAGATATGAACACTAATTAGCTAACATTAGCTAGCTCTTATCTGAGGATATGGAAGCAAATGTTTTGGAAAGATGCAACATTAACTTGAACAGCTTATGATGTGGAAAATGTCATATGATAGTACGATTTTTTGATAATTACCTAATAATTGATATCGAAGGACAGACCGGCGATCCATACACCGAAGCAGTGATGTCAAGGGGTGTAACAGTTTTCTCCGAAATCTATGGGAAAAGAAGAAAAAAGAACCAGAACGTTAACATGGCTCCTCGTAGATCATAAACTTTTGAATATAAAACAACTCGCTGAAATTGGTCGACGTAATAGTGAGCACCCCAGTTGTATAAGGTTACAGTCCAGTCTTGCCAGGTCCGATATGGCCGCATTAACGTACAAGCCAGAATCCAGCATCTATGTACATATACAGTATGTCTGTGGATACAAGGGGCTCGCTGAACCCCTTATTGGTCATATCCCAAAATGCATGTCTAATTTACTGTAATGATGAATAATATCAACCTGGTTGTGTCTTCTTATTGACAAAATAATAAGCCAACAAGATAAGAAGACAGATTTGTGGTCTGATATTTATGACAAAAATATATAAATAATAATGGTATTTATAATGACATCAGATGCCCTCTGTCCACACTGAATCTGTCAAGTATGTACTTTCTGTTGCGTCGTGTAAACAAACCGTGTACCCTTCAGACATAATCACTTAGAAGGTGGGTGATACTTACGATCTTTGGACATTTTAAACAGAGAACACACACATGCTTAATATTGCACTATTCTAATACTGTAAATTACAGTATGACCAACAGCAAGTGGTTAACATTTAGGTGATCTCCAGCCAGCTGCCACCTTATTTATATCTTTGTAGGGAAATGAAGAGGTATCGTACAGATACCACGTTCCACGTCCACTGTGGCACTTTCAGAGCGATCAACAAAAGTTCAGCTCCAAATGAAACGCCACTCAAGGCCAGTTAGGACATTCCAGTGTAAAAGTGTGTAATGACAGTGTACTTACTCTATGGTGTATTCAAACTGATATTGAAGCTGATGCTCACACTGCATTCATACATCACTTTTTAAAGCATGTCTGGTCTTTAGCACTGAGTTTAACTCTGTTTTATGTTCATCCAAGTGTTGGAAATGTCAACTGACAGCCTATAAATGTTTTTTTTTTAAATTTCAACTGAACTCAAACAAAATTCATTTCATGCCTAAACACACCTGTTGTGACCCAGTGTTGATTTATTAAAATTTTATAAAAAAATCAATTGGATATCTGTATTTTCATAGTTTCTTTTGTAAGTTTTTGTATGTCTGATTGATTTGGACATAAAATCAAGACAATATATACTAATAACTATAAGAACTATTGTGAAGTAAAGTTATTTTTTCTAAAGTATCTTAATACTCAAAACCTTTAAGGATGTAAAATCTTTCCTTAAACAACTTTTGAGGGAATCTATATATATATACATATACATGTATTTATATATAGATTCCCTCAAATATATATACATATACATATATATACATATATACATTGATATACATATATATACATTGATATACATATATATGAATTTTTCAAGAAATTTTCCAATATACTGTGCACTAACTTTTGTCTAATCAAATTTGATATACTATATTATGACAATTATCAGATTTTTCGACATGCTGTAATATGACTTTTTTTCATAAAAATTTCCGACAAGCACTGCTATGACTTCTTTTCATCACGTATATCAACACAATAGTATGCTGTTTTCATGGGAAATTGTGACAGTCTAAACTACGCTGACTTTTTTTTTAATCTCATTTTTCAACATACTACAGAATGAAATTTTTTTTAGCATACTATGACTTTTTCATGAAGTTTACAAATAATTTCTAATTATATTTATCGACGTACTACACTGACGCTTTTTCAATTAAATTTATCGACGCGCTATACTATGACTTTTTCATGAAGTTTACTAATAATTTCTAATTATATTTATCGACGTACTACACTGACGCTTTTTCAATTAAATTTATCGACGCGCTATACTATGACCATTTTAACGAAATTTATCGACGTGCTATACTATGACCATTTTAATGAAATTTATCGACGTGCTTTACGATGACTTTATCAAAATTTATCGACGTGCTATACTACGACTTTTTTCAGGAAATTTTTCGACATACTATATGATGACGTTTTTTCATGAAAATGATCAACATACTATACGATGAAGTTTTTCATGAAAATTATCGACATACTATAATTTCACGAAAAAACGTCATAGTACAATATGCTGATCATTTTCATGAAAAAACGTCATAGTATAGTATGTCGATAAATTTCATGAAAAAACGTCATAGTATAGTATGTTGATAAATTTCATGAAAAAAAGTCATAGTATAGTATGTCGATAAATTTCATGAAAAAAAGTCATGGCATAGTATGTCGATAAATTTCATGAAAAAACATCATAGTATAGTAAGTTGATAATTTTCATGACAAAAAGTCATAGTATACTTTGTCGATAATTTTCATGAAAAAAAGTGATAGTATAGTGTGTCGATAAATTTCATGAGAAAACGTCATAGTATAATACGTCCATAATTTTCATGAAAAAAAGTCATAGTATAGTATGTCGAAAATTTTACGGGAAAAACGTCAAATTTTTGTATATTGAAAAAATCATGAAAACAGTCATATTACAGTATGTAATATGATTTTACGGTGAAAAAGATCATATTGTGGAAAGTTGTAAAATTTTACAAAAAAATTTAAAATGATTCGATGGTGAAAAAAAGTCATTTTATCCAATGTTGTAAAATTAGGAAAAAAAAGTCCTAGTATAGTATAAAGAAATTTTACGATAAAAACGTAAAATTTTTGTATGTAAAATGATTCTATGGTGAAAAAACGTCATTTTATCGAATGTTGTAAAATTTTACAAAAAAAATGTCATAGTATAGTATGTCGAAATGTTACGATGAAAACATCAAATTTTTGTATGTTGAAAAAAATCATGAAAACAGTCACATTATAGCATGTAAAATGATTCTATGTTGAAAAGAAATCATTTTATCCAATGTTGTAAAATTAGGAAAAAAATGTCATAGTATAGTACGTCGAAAATTTTATGGTGAAAACGTCAAATTTTTGTATGTTGAAAAAAATCATGAAAACAGTCATATTATAGCATATAAAATGATTCTATGGTGAAAAAGAGTAATTTTATTGAATGTTGTAAAATTAGGAAAAAAAGTTATAGTATAGTGTCAAAATTTTATGATGAAACCGTAAAATTTTTGTATGTTGAAAAAAATCATGAAAACAGTCATATTATAGCATGTAAAATGATTCTATGGTGAAAATAAGTCATTTTATCTAATGTTGTAAAATTTTACAAAAAAATGTCATAGTATAGTATGTCGAAATTTTACGATGAAAACGTCAAATTTTTGTATGTTGAAACAACTCACAAACAGTCATAGTATCGCATGTAAAATGATTCTATGGTGAAAAAAAGTAATTTTATTGAATGTTGTAAAATTATAAAAAAAAAGTCATAGTATAGTATGTCAAAATTTTATGATGAAACCGCAAAATTTTTGTATGTTGAAAAAAATCATGAAAATAGTCATATTATAGCATGTAAAATGATTCTATGGTGAAAAAAAGTAATTTTATTGAATGTTGTAAAATTAGGAAAAAAAGTCATATTATAGTGTGTCAAAATTTTACGATGAAACCGTAAAATTTTTGTATGTTGAAAAAAATCATGAACAGTCATATTATAGCATGTAAAATGATTCTATGGTTAAAAAAAAGTAATTTTGTCGAATGTTGTAAAATTCAAAAAAAAATGTCATAGTATAGTATGTTGAAAAAAATCATGAAAACAGTCATATTATAGCATGTAAAAAAAAATGTCATAGTATAGTATGTCGAAAATTTTACGGTGAAAACGTCAAATTTTTATATGTTGAAAAAAATCATGAAAACACACATATTATAGCATGTAAAATGATTCTATTGTGAAAAAAGTAACTTTATCTAATGTTGTAAAATTATAAAAAAAATCAGAGTATAGTATGTCGAAATTTTACGATGAAACCGTAAAATTTTTGTATGTTGAAAAAAATCATGAAAACAGTCATATTATAGCATGTAAAATGATTCTACGGTGAAAAAAAGTCATTTTATTGAATGTTGTAAAATTTTACAACAAAATGTCATAGTATAGTATGTCGAAAATTTACAGTGAAAACGTCAAATTTTTGTATGTTGAAAAAAATCATGAAAACAGTCACATTATAGCATGTAAAATGATTCTATGGTGAAAAAAAAACATTTTATCTAATGTTGTAAAATTTTGCAAAAAAAATCATAGTATAGTATGTCGAAATTTTACGAGGAAACCGTAAAATTTTTGTATGTTGAAAAAAAATCATGAAAACAGTTATATTATAGCATATAATATAATTCTATGGTGAAAAAAGTCATTTTATCTAACATTGTAAAATTTTACAAAAAAATGTCATAGTATAGTATGTTGAAAAAAATCATGAAAACAGTCATATTATAGCATGTAAAATGATTCTATGGTGAAAAAAAGTTATTTAATCGAATGTTGTAAAATTTTACAAAAAAATGTCATAGTATAGTATGTCGAAATTTTACGATGAAACCGTAAAATTTTTGTATGTTCAAAAAAATCATGAAAACAGTCATATTATAGCATGTGAAATGATTCTATGGTGAAAAAAAGTCATTTTATCGAATGTTGTAAAATTTTACAAAAAAATGTCATAGTATAGTATGTCGAAATTTTACGATAAAAACGTCAAATTTTTCTATGTTGAAAAAAATCATGAAAACAGTCATATTACAGTATGTAATATGATTTTACGGTGAAAAAGATCATATTGTGGAAAGTTGTAAAATTTTGCAAAAAATGTCATAGTATAGTATGTCGAAAATTTTACGGTGAAAACGTCAAATTTTTATATGTTGAAAAAAATCATGAAAACACACATATAGCATGTAAAATGATTCTATTGTGAAAAAAGTAACTTTATCTAATGTTGTAAAATTATAAAAAAAAATCATAGTATAGTATGTCGAAATTTTACGATGAAAACATGAAATTTTTGTATGTTGAAAAAAAATCATGAAAACAGTCATATTATAGCATGTAATATGATTCTATGGTGAAAAAAGTCATTTTATCGAACGTTGTAAAATTAAAAAAAAAAATGTCATAGTATACTATGTCAAAATTTTACGATTAAACCGTAAAATTTTTGTATGTTGAAAAAAATCATGAAAACACACATATAGCATGTAAAATGATTCTATGGTGAAAAAAGTCATTTTATTGAATGTTGTAAAATTTTACAAAAAAATGTCATAGTATAGTATGTTGAAATTTTACGATGAAAACTTGAAATTTTTGTGTGTTGAAAAAAAAACCATGAAAAGAGTCATATTATAGCATGTAATATGATTCTATGGTGAAAAAAAGTAATTTTATCGAACGTTGTAAAATTTTAGAACAAAATGTCATAGTATAGTATGTCGAAATTTTACGATGAAAACGTTAAATTTTTGTATGTTGAAACAATTCACGAACAGTCATAGTATAGCATGTAAAATGATTCTATGGTGAAAAAAAGTAATTTTATTGAATGTTGTAAAATTATAAAAAAAAGTCACGGTATAGTATGTCAAAATTTTATGATGAAACCGTCAAATTTTTCTATGTTGAAAAAAATCATGAAAACAGTCATATTACAGTATGTAATATGATTCTACGGTGAAAAAGATCATATTGTGGAAAGTTGTAAAATTTTACAACAAAATGTCATAGTATAGTATGCCGAAAATTTTACAGTGAAAACGTCAAATTTTTGTATGTTCAAAAAAAATCATGAAAACAGTCACATTATAGCATGTAAAATGACTCTATGGTGAAAAAAAAACATTTTATCGAATGTTGTAAAATTTTGCAAAAAATGTCATAGTATAGTATGTCGAAAATTTTACGGTGAAAACGTCAAATTTTTGTATTTTGAAAAAAATCATGAAAACAGTCATATTACAGCATGTAAAATGATTCTATTGTGAAAAAAGTAACTTTATCTAATGTTGTAAAATTATAAAAAAAAATCATAGTATAGTATGTCGAAATTTTACGATGAAAACATGAAATTTTTGTATGTTGAAAAAAAATCATGAAAACAGTCATATTATAGCATGTAATATGATTCTATGGTGAAAAAAGTCATTTTATCGAACGTTGTAAAATTAAAAAAAAAAATGTCATAGTATACTATGTCAAAATTTTACGATTAAACCGTAAAATTTTTGTATGTTGAAAAAAATCATGAAAACACACATATAGCATGTAAAATGATTCTATGGTGAAAAAAAGTCATTTTATTGAATGTTGTAAAATTTTACAAAAAAAGTCACGGTATAGTATGTCAAAATTTTATGATGAAACCGTCAAATTTTTCTATGTTGAAAAAAATCATGAAAACAGTCATATTACAGTATGTAATATGATTCTACGGTGAAAAAGATCATATTGTGGAAAGTTGTAAAATTTTACAACAAAATGTCATAGTATAGTATGCCGAAAATTTTACAGTGAAAACGTCAAATTTTTGTATGTTCAAAAAAATCATGAAAACAGTCACATTATAGCATGTAAAATGACTCTATGGTGAAAAAAAAACATTTTATCGAATGTTGTAAAATTTTGCAAAAAATGTCATAGTATAGTATGTCGAAAATTTTACGATGAAACCGTAAAATTTTTGTATTTTGAAAAAAAATCATGAAAACAGTCATATTACAGCATGTAAAATGATTCTATGGTGAAAAAAAGTTATTTTATCAAATGTTGTAAAATTAAAAAAAAAAAATGTCATAGTATAGTAAGTCGAAATTTTACGATGAAAACATGAAATTTTTGTATGTTGAAAAAACCCCATGAAAACAGTCATATTATAGCATGTAATATGATTCTATGATGAAAAAAAATTATTTTATCGAATGTTGTAAAATTTTGCAAAAAATGTCATAGTATAGTATGTTGAAAATTTTACGGTGAAAACGTCAAATTTTTATATGTTGAAAAAAATCATGAAAACAGTCATATTATAGCATGTAAAATGATTCTATTGTGAAAAAAAGTAACTTTATCTAATGTTGTAAAATTATAAAAAAAAAAATCATAGTATAGTATGTCGAAATTTTACGATGAAAAGATGAAATTTTTGTATGTTGAAAAAAAATCATGAAAACATTCATATTATAGCATGTAATATGATTCTATGGTGAAAAAAGTCATTTTATCGAACGTTGTAAAATTTAAAAAAAAATGTCATAGTATACTATGTCGAAATTTTACGATGAAACCGTAAAATTTTTGTATGTTGAAAAAAATCGTGAAAACAGTCATATTATAGCATGTGAAATGATTCTATGGTGAAAAAAAAGTCATTTTATCGAATGTTGTAAAATTTTATAAAAAAATGTCATAGTATAGCATGTCAAAATTTTACGATGAAAACATGAAATTTTGTATCTTGAAAAAAAAACATGAAAACAGTCATATTATAGCATGTAAAATTATTCTATTGCGAAAAAAGTAACTTTATCTAATGTTGTAAAATTATAAAAAAAATATCATAGTATAGTATGTCGAAATTTTACGATGAAAACATGAAATTTTTGTATGTTGAAAAAAAATCACAAAAACAGTCATATTATAGCATGTAAAATGATTCTATGGTGAAAAAAAAAGTCATTTTATTGAATGTTGTAAAATTTTACAAAAAAATGTCATAGTATAGTATGTTGAAAATTTACGATGAAACCGTCAAATTTTTGTATGTTGAAAAAAATCATGAAAACAGTCATATTATAGCATGTGAAATGATTCTATGGTGAAAAAAAGTCATTTTATCGAACGTTGTAAAATTTTACAAAAAAATGTCATAGTATAGTATGTCGAAATTTTACGATGAAAACATGAAATTTTTGTATGTTGAAAAAAAAACATGAAAGCAGTCATATTATAGCATGTATTATGATTCTATGGTGAAAAAAGTCATTTTATCGAACGTTGTAAAATTTTGCAAAAAAATGTCATAGTACAGTATGTCGAAAATTTTACGGTGAAAACGTCAAATTTTTATATGTTGAAAAAAATCATGAAAACAGTCATATTATAGCATGTAAAATGTTTCTATTGTGAAAAAAAAAGTAACTTTATCTAATGTTGTAAAATTATAAAAAAAAATCATAGTATAGTATGTCGAAATTTTACGATGAAAACATGAAATTTTTGTATGTTGAAAAAAATCATGAAAACAGTCATATTATAGAATGTAAGATGATTCTATGGTGAAAAAAAGTCATTTTATTGAATGTTGTAAAATTTTACAAAAACATGTCATAGTATAGTATGTCGAAATTTTACGATAAAAACGTCAAATTTTTCTATGTTGAAAAAAATCATGAAAACAGTCATATTATAGTATGTAATATGATTTTACGGTGAAAAAGATCATATTGTGGAAAGTTGTAAAATTTTACAACAAAATGTCATAGTATAGTATGTCGAAAATTTTACAGTGAAAACGTCAAATTTTTGTATGTTGAAAAAAAAAACATGAAAACAGTCATATTACAGTATGTAAAATGATTCTATGGTGAAAAAAAGTAACTTTATCTAATGTTATAAAATTATACAAAAAAATGTCATAGTATAGTATGTTGAAAATTTACGATGAAACCGTAAAATTTTTGTATGTTGAAAAAAAATCATGAAAACAGTCATATTATAGCATGTGAAATGATTCTATGGTGAAAAAAAGTCATTTTATCGAATGTTGTAAAATTTTACAAAAAAATGTCATAGTATAGTATGTCGAAATTTTACGATGAAAACATGACATTTTTGGATGTTGAAAAAAAAACATGAAAGCAGTCATATTATAGCATGTAATATGATTCTATGGTGAAAAAGATCATATTGTGGAAAGTTGTAAAATTTTAGAACAAAATGTCATAGTATAATATGTCGAAATTTTACGATGAAACCGTAAAATTTTTGTATGTTGAAAAAAATCATGTTAACAGTCATATAGCATGTGAAATGATTCTATGGTGAAAAAAAAAGTCATTTTATCGAATGTTGTAAAATTTTACAAAAAAATGTCACAGTATAGTATGTCGAAATTTTACGATAAAAACGTCAAATTTTTCTATGTTGAAAAAAATCATGAAAACAGTCATATTACAGTATGTAATATGATTTTACGGTGAAAAAGATCATATTGTGGAAAGTTGTAAAATTTTACAAAAAAATGTCATAGTATAGTATGTCGAAAATTTTACAGTGAAAACGTCAAATTTTTGTATGTTGAAAAAAATCATGAAAACAGTCACATTATAGCATGTAAAATGATTCTATGGTGAAAATACGGGGGCGGCAGTAGCTCAGTCCGTAAGGACTTGGGTTAGGATGTGGAGGACCCGGGTTCAAATCCCCCATGGACCAAGACCAACTGGTTGCTGGAGAGGTGCCAGTTTACCTCTTGGGCACTGCCGAGGTGCCCCTGAGCAAGGCACCAAACCCCCAACTGCTTGGGGCGCTTGTCAGGAGCAGCCCCATCACTCTGACATCTCTCCATTGACATGTATATGTACTGTGTGAACTGTACTGTGTGAACAACAGAGTGTAAAACTGAATTTCCCCACTGTGGGACTAATAAAGGAATATCTTTCTTTCTTTCTTAAAAAAGTCATTTTATTGAATGTTGTAAAATTTTACAAAAAAATGTCATAGTATAGTATGTTGAAAAAAATCATGAAAACAGTCACATTATAGCATGTAATATAATTCTATGGTGAAAAACGTCATTTTATCGAATGTTGTAAAATTAAAAAAAAATGTCATAGTATACTATGTCGAAATTTTACGATGAAACCGTAAAATTTTTGTATGTTGAAAAAAATCATGAAAACAGTTATATTATAGCATGTAAAATGATTCTATGGTGAAAAAAAAGTCATTTTATTGAATGTTGTAAAATTTTACAAAAAAATGTCATAGTATAGTATGTTGAAAAAAATCATGAAAACAGTCATATTATAGCATGTAAAATGATTCTATGGTGAAAAAGATCATATTGTGGAAAGTTGTAAAATTTTACAACAAAATGTCATAGTATAGTATGTCGAAATTTTACGATAAAAACGTCAAATTTTTCTATGTTGAAAAAAATCATGAAAACAGTCATATTACAGTGTGTAATATGATTTTACGGTGAAAAAGATCATATTGTGGAAAGTTGTAAAATTTTACAACAAAATGTCATAGTATAGTATGTCGAAAATTTTACAGTGAAAACGTCAAATTTTTGTATGTTGAAAAAAATCATGAAAACAGTCACATTATAGCATGTAAAATGATTCTATGGTGAAAAAAAGTAATTTTATTGAATGTTGTAAAATTATAAAAAAAAGTCATGGTATAGTATGTCAAAATTTTATGA
Source organism: Pterois miles (assembly GCA_947000775.1). Classification (NCBI taxonomy): domain Eukaryota; kingdom Metazoa; phylum Chordata; class Actinopteri; order Perciformes; family Scorpaenidae; genus Pterois; species Pterois miles. The sequence continues at coordinate 2,465,972 of CAMQGK010000568.1, read as the reverse complement.
TGAAACCGTAAAATTTTTGTATGTTGAAAAAAATCATGAAAACAGTCATATTATAGCATGTGAAATGATTCTATGGTGAAAAAAAGTCATTTTATCGAATGTTGTAAAATTTTATAAAAAATGTCATAGTATAGTATGTCGAAATTTTACGATGAAAACATGAAATTTTTGTATGTTGAAAAAAAAACATGAAAACAGTCATATTATAGCATGTAAAATGATTCTATGGTGAAAAAAAGTAACTTTATCTAATGTTGTAAAATTATACAAAAAAATGTCATAGTATAGTATGTTGAAAATTTACGATGAAACCGTAAAATTTTTGTATGTTGAAAAAAATCATGAAAACAGTCATATTATAGCATGTGAAATGATTCTATGGTGAAAAAAAGTCATTTTATCGAACGTTGTAAAATTTTACAAAAAAAATGTTATAGTATAGTATGTCGAAATTTTACGATGAAAATGTTAAATTTTTCTATGTTGAAAAAAATCATGAAAACAGTTTTATTACAGTATGTAATATGATTTTACGGTGAAAAAGATCATATTGTGGAAAGTTGTAAAATTTTACAACAAAATGTCATAGTATAGTATGTCGAAAATTTTACAGTGAAAACGTCAAATTTTTGTATGTTGAAAAAAAAACATGAAAGCAGTCATATTACAGCATGTATTATGATTCTATGGTGAAAAAAAGTAATTTTATCTAATGTTGTAAAATTATACAAAAAAATGTCATAGTATAGTATGTTGAAAATTTACGATGAAACCGTAAAATTTTTGTATGTTGAAAAAAATCATGAAAACAGTCATATTATAGCATGTGAAATGATTCTATGGTGAAAAAAAGTCATTTTATCGAATGTTGTAAAATTTTACAAAAAAATGTCATAGTATAGTATGTCGAAATTTTACGATGAAAACATGAAATTTTTGGATGTTGAAAAAAAAAAAATGAAAGCAGTCATATTATAGCATGTAATATGATTCTATGGTGAAAAAGATCATATTGTGGAAAGTTGTAAAATTTTAGAACAAAATGTCATAGTATAGTATGTCGAAATTTTACGATGAAACCGTAAAATTTTTGTATGTTGAAAAAAATCATGAAAACAGTCATATTATAGCATGTGAAATGATTCTATGGTGAAAAAAAAGTCATTTTCTCGAATGTTGTAAAATTTTACAAAAAAATGTCACAGTATAGTATGTCGAAATTTTACGATAAAAACGTCAAATTTTTCTATGTTGAAAAAAATCATGAAAACAGTCATATTATAGCATGTAAAATGATTCTATGGTGAAAAAAAGTCATTTTATTGAATGTAAAATTTTACAAAAAAATGTCATAGTATAGTATGTCGAAATTTTACGATGAAACCGTAAAATTTTTGTATGTTGAAAAAAATCATGAAAACAGTCATATTATAGCATGTGAAATGATTCTATGGTGACAAAAAGTCATTTTATCGAATGTTGTAAAATTTTATAAAAAATGTCATAGTATAGTATGTCGAAATTTTACGATGAAAACATGAAATTTTTGTATGTTGAAAAAAAACATGAAAACAGTCATATTACAGTATGTAATATGATTCTACGGTGAAAAAGATCATATTGTGGAAAGTTGTAAAATTTTACAACAAAATGTCATAGTATAGTATGCCGAAAATTTTACAGTGAAAACGTCAAATTTTTGTATGTTCAAAAAAATCATGAAAACAGTCACATTATAGCATGTAAAATGACTCTATGGTGAAAAAAAAACATTTTATCGAATGTTGTAAAATTTTGCAAAAAAATGTCATAGTATAGTATGTCGAAAATTTTACGATGAAACCGTAAAATTTTTGTATTTTGAAAAAAATCATGAAAACAGTCATATTACAGCATGTAAAATGATTCTATGGTGAAAAAAAGTTATTTTATCAAATGTTGTAAAATTAAAAAAAAAAAATGTCATAGTATAGTAAGTCGAAATTTTACGATGAAAACATGAAATTTTTGTATGTTGAAAAAACCCCATGAAAACAGTCATATTATAGCATGTAATATGATTCTATGATGAAAAAAAATTATTTTATCGAATGTTGTAAAATTTTGCAAAAAATGTCATAGTATAGTATGTTGAAAATTTTACGGTGAAAACGTCAAATTTTTATATGTTGAAAAAAATCATGAAAACAGTCATATTATAGCATGTAAAATGATTCTATTGTGAAAAAAAGTAACTTTATCTAATGTTGTAAAATTATAAAAAAAAAAATCATAGTATAGTATGTCGAAATTTTACGATGAAAAGATGAAATTTTTGTATGTTGAAAAAAATCATGAAAACATTCATATTATAGCATGTAATATGATTCTATGGTGAAAAAAAGTCATTTTATCGAACGTTGTAAAATTTAAAAAAAAATGTCATAGTATACTATGTCGAAATTTTACGATGAAACCGTAAAATTTTTGTATGTTGAAAAAAATCGTGAAAACAGTCATATTATAGCATGTAAAATGATTCTATGGTGAAAAAAAGTCATTTTATTGAATGTTGTAAAATTTTACAAAAAAATGTCATAGTATAGTATGTCGAAATTTTACGATGAAAACATGAAATTTTTGTATGTTGAAAAAAATCATGAAAACAGTCATATTATAGAATGTAAGATGATTCTGTGGTGAAAAAAGTCATTTTATCGAACGTTGTAAAATTTTACAAAAAAATGTCACAGTATAGTATGGCGTAATTTTACGATGAAAACGTAAAATTTTTGTATGTTGAAAAAAATCATGAAAACAGTCATATTATAGCATGTAAAATGATTCTATGGTGAAAAAAAGTCATTTTATTGAATGTTGTAAAATTTTACAAAAAAATGTCATAGTATAGTATGTCGAAATTTTACGATGAAAACATGAAATTTTTGTATGTTGAAAAAAAAACATGAAAGCAGTCATATTATAGCATGTAATATGATTCTATGGTGAAAAAGATCATATTGTGGAAAGTTGTAAAATTTTACAACAAAATGTCATAGTATAGTATGTCGAAATTTTACGATGAAACCGTAAAATTTTTGTATGTTGAAAAAAATCATGAAAACAGTCATATTATAGCATGTGAAATTATTCTATGGTGAAAAAAAAAAGTCATTTTATCGAATGTTGTAAAATTATAAAAAAAATGTCACAGTATAGTATGTCGAAATTTTACGATAAAAACGTCAAATTTTTCTATGTTGAAAAAAATCATGAAAACAGTCATATTATAGCATGTGAAATGATTCTATGGTGAAAAAAAGTCATTTTATCGAATGTTGTAAAATTTTACAAAAAAATGTCATAGTATAGTATGTCGAAATTTTACGATGAAAACATGAAATTTTTGTATGTTGAAAAAAAAACATGAAAGCAGTCATATTATAGCATGTATTATGATTCTATGGTGAAAAAAGTCATTTTATCGAACGTTGTAAAATTTTGCAAAAAAATGTCATAGTATAGTATGTCGAAAATTTTACGGTGAAAACGTCAAATTTTTATATGTTGAAAAAAATCATGAAAACAGTCATATTATAGCATGTAAAATGTTTCTATTGTGAAAAAAAATTAACTTTATCTAATGTTGTAAAATTATAAAAAAAAATCATAGTATAGTATGTCGAAATTTTACGATGAAAACATGAAATTTTTGTATGTTAAAAAAAATCATGAAAACAGTCATATTATAGAATGTAAGATGATTCTATGGTGAAAAAAAGTCATTTTATTGAATGTTGTAAAATTTTACAAAAAAATGTCATAGTATAGTATGTCGAAATTTTACGATAAAAACGTCAAATTTTTCTATGTTGAAAAAAATCATGAAAACAGTCATATTACAGTATGTAATATGATTTTACGGTGAAAAAGATCATATTGTGGAAAGTTGTAAAATTTTACAACAAAATGTCATAGTATAGTATGTCGAAAATTTTACAGTGAAAACGTCAAATTTTTGTATGTTGAAAAAAAAACATGAAAGCAGTCATATTACAGCATGTATTATGATTCTATGGTGAAAAAAAGTAACTTTATCTAATGTTGTAAAATTATACAAAAAAATGTCATAGTATAGTATGTCGAAATTTTACGATGAAAACATGAAATTTTTGGATGTTGAAAAAAAAACATGAAAGCAGTCATATTATAGCATGTAATATGATTCTATGGTGAAAAAGATCATATTGTGGAAAGTTGTAAAATTTTAGAACAAAATGTCATAGTATAGTATGTCGAAATTTTACGATGAAAACGTCAAATTTTTGTATGTTGAAAAAAATCATGAAAACAGTCACATTATAGCATGTAAAATGATTCTATGGTGAAAAAAAATCATTTTATCGAATGTTGTAAAATTTTACAAAAAAATGTCATAGTATAGTATGTCGAAATTTTACGATAAAAACATGAAATTTTTGTATGTTGAAAAAAAACCATGAAAACAGTCATATTATAGCATGTAAAATGATTCTATGGTGAAAAAAAGTCATTTTATTGAATGTTGTAAAATTTTACAAAAAAATGTCATAGTATAGTATGTTGAAAAAAATCATGAAAACAGTCACATTATAGCATGTAAAATGATTCTATGGTGAAAAAAAATCATTTTATCGAATGTTGTAAAATTTTGCAAAAAATGTCATAGTATAGTATGTCGAAATTTTACGATAAAAACGTCAAATTTTTCTATGTTGAAAAAAATCATGAAAACAGTCATATTACAGTATGTAATATGATTTTACGGTGAAAAAGATCATATTGTGGAAAGTTGTAAAATTTTACAACAAAATGTCATAGTATAGTATGTCGAAAATTTTACGGTGAAAACGTCAAAGTTTTGTATGTTGAAAAAAGTCATGAAAATAGTCATATTATAGCATGTAAAATGATCCTATGGTGAAAAAAAGTTAATTTATCGAATGTTGTAAAATTTTACAAAAAAATGTCATAGTATAGTATGTCGAAATTTTACCATGAAACCGTAAAATTTTTGTATGTTGAAAAAAATCATGAAAACAGTCATATTATAGCATGTAAAATGATTCTATGGTGAAAAAAAGTAATTTTATCGAATGTTGTAAAATTAAAAAAAAAATGTCATAGTATAGTATGTCGAAATTTTACGATGAAAACATGAAATTTTTGTATGTTGAAAAAAACCATGAAAACAGTCATATTATAGCATGTAATATGATTCTATGGTGAAAAAAGTCATTTTATCGAACGTTGTAAAATTAAAAAAAAATGTCATAGTATAGTATGTCGAAATTTTACGATGAAAACATGAAATTTTTGGATGTTGAAAAAAAAACATGAAAGCAGTCATATTATAGCATGTAATATGATTCTATGGTGAAAAAAAGTCATTTTATCGAATGTTGTAAAATTTTATAAAAAATGTCATAGTATAGCATGTCAAAATTTTACGATGAAAACATGAAATTTTGTATCTTGAAAAAAAAAACATGAAAACAGTCATATTATAGCATGTAAAATTATTCTATTGCGAAAAAAGTAACTTTATCTAATGTTGTAAAATTATAAAAAAAATATCATAGTATAGTATGTCGAAATTTTACGATGAAAACATGAAATTTTTGTATGTTGAAAAAAAATCACAAAAACAGTCATATTATAGCATGTAAAATGATTCTATGGTGAAAAAAAGTCATTTTATTGAATGTTGTAAAATTTTACAAAAAAATGTCATAGTATAGTATGTTGAAAATTTACGATGAAACCGTCAAATTTTTGTATGTTGAAAAAAATCATGAAAACAGTCATATTATAGCATGTGAAATGATTCTATGGTGAAAAAAAGTCATTTTATCGAACGTTGTAAAATTTTACAAAAAAATGTCATAGTATAGTATGTCGAAATTTTACGATGAAAACATGAAATTTTTGTATGTTGAAAAAAAAAACATGAAAGCAGTCATATTATAGCATGTATTATGATTCTATGGTGAAAAAAGTCATTTTATCGAACGTTGTAAAATTTTGCAAAAAAATGTCATAGTATAGTATGTCGAAAATTTTACGGTGAAAACGTCAAATTTTTATATGTATAAAAAAATCATGAAAACAGTCATATTATAGCATGTAAAATGTTTCTATTGTGAAAAAAAGTAACTTTATCTAATGTTGTAAAATTATAAAAAAAAATCATAGTATAGTATGTCGAAATTTTACGATGAAAACATGAAATTTTTGTATGTTGAAAAAAATCATGAAAACAGTCATATTATAGAATGTAAGATGATTCTATGGTGAAAAAAAGTCATTTTATTGAATGTTGTAAAATTTTACAAAAACATGTCATAGTATAGTATGTCGAAATTTTACGATAAAAACGTCAAATTTTTCTATGTTGAAAAAAATCATGAAAACAGTCATATTATAGTATGTAATATGATTTTACGGTGAAAAAGATCATATTGTGGAAAGTTGTAAAATTTTACAACAAAATGTCATAGTATAGTATGTCGAAAATTTTACAGTGAAAACGTCAAATTTTTGTATGTTGAAAAAAAAACATGAAAACAGTCATATTACAGTATGTAAAATGATTCTATGGTGAAAAAAAGTAACTTTATCTAATGTTATAAAATTATACAAAAAAATGTCATAGTATAGTATGTTGAAAATTTACGATGAAACCGTAAAATTTTTGTATGTTGAAAAAAATCATGAAAACAGTCATATTATAGCATGTGAAATGATTCTATGGTGAAAAAAAGTCATTTTATCGAATGTTGTAAAATTTTACAAAAAAATGTCATAGTATAGTATGTCGAAATTTTACGATGAAAACATGACATTTTTGGATGTTGAAAAAAAAACATGAAAGCAGTCATATTATAGCATGTAATATGATTCTATGGTGAAAAAGATCATATTGTGGAAAGTTGTAAAATTTTAGAACAAAATGTCATAGTATAATATGTCGAAATTTTACGATGAAACCGTAAAATTTTTGTATGTTGAAAAAAATCATGTTAACAGTCATATAGCATGTGAAATGATTCTATGGTGAAAAAAAAGTCATTTTATCGAATGTTGTAAAATTTTACAAAAAAATGTCACAGTATAGTATGTCGAAATTTTACGATAAAAACGTCAAATTTTTCTATGTTGAAAAAAATCATGAAAACAGTCATATTACAGTATGTAATATGATTTTACGGTGAAAAAGATCATATTGTGGAAAGTTGTAAAATTTTACAAAAAAATGTCATAGTATAGTATGTCGAAAATTTTACAGTGAAAACGTCAAATTTTTGTATGTTGAAAAAAATCATGAAAACAGTCACATTATAGCATGTAAAATGATTCTATGGTGAAAAAAAATCATTTTATCGAATGTTGTAAAATTTTACAAAAAAATGTCATAGTATAGTATGTCGAAATTTTACGATGAAAACATGAAATTTTTGTATGTTGAAAAAAAAACCATGAAAACAGTCATATTATAGCATGTAAAATGATTCTATGGTGAAAATACGGGGGCGGCAGTAGCTCAGTCCGTAAGGACTTGGGTTAGGATGTGGAGGACCCGGGTTCAAATCCCCCATGGACCAAGACCAACTGGTTGCTGGAGAGGTGCCAGTTTACCTCTTGGGCACTGCCGAGGTGCCCCTGAGCAAGGCACCAAACCCCCAACTGCTTGGGGCGCTTGTCAGGAGCAGCCCCATCACTCTGACATCTCTCCATTGACATGTATATGTACTGTGTGAACTGTACTGTGTGAACAACAGAGTGTAAAACTGAATTTCCCCACTGTGGGACTAATAAAGGAATATCTTTCTTTCTTTCTTTCTTAAAAAAGTCATTTTATTGAATGTTGTAAAATTTTACAAAAAAATGTCATAGTATAGTATGTTGAAAAAAATCATGAAAACAGTCACATTATAGCATGTAATATAATTCTATGGTGAAAAACGTCATTTTATCGAATGTTGTAAAATTAAAAAAAAAATGTCATAGTATACTATGTCGAAATTTTACGATGAAACCGTAAAATTTTTGTATGTTGAAAAAAATCATGAAAACAGTTATATTATAGCATGTAAAATGATTCTATGGTGAAAAAAAGTCATTTTATTGAATGTTGTAAAATTTTACAAAAAAATGTCATAGTATAGTATGTTGAAAAAAATCATGAAAACAGTCATATTATAGCATGTAAAATGATTCTATGGTGAAAAAGATCATATTGTGGAAAGTTGTAAAATTTTACAACAAAATGTCATAGTATAGTATGTCGAAATTTTACGATAAAAACGTCAAATTTTTCTATGTTGAAAAAAATCATGAAAACAGTCATATTACAGTGTGTAATATGATTTTACGGTGAAAAAGATCATATTGTGGAAAGTTGTAAAATTTTACAACAAAATGTCATAGTATAGTATGTCGAAAATTTTACAGTGAAAACGTCAAATTTTTGTATGTTGAAAAAAATCATGAAAACAGTCACATTATAGCATGTAAAATGATTCTATGGTGAAAAAAAGTAATTTTATTGAATGTTGTAAAATTATAAAAAAAGTCATGGTATAGTATGTCAAAATTTTATGATGAAACCGTAAAATTTTTGTATGTTGAAAAAAATCATGAAAACAGTCATATTATAGCATGTGAAATGATTCTATGGTGAAAAAAAGTCATTTTATCGAATGTTGTAAAATTTTATAAAAAATGTCATAGTATAGTATGTCGAAATTTTACGATGAAAACATGAAATTTTTGTATGTTGAAAAAAAAACATGAAAACAGTCATATTATAGCATGTAAAATGATTCTATGGTGAAAAAAAGTAACTTTATCTAATGTTGTAAAATTATACAAAAAAATGTCATAGTATAGTATGTTGAAAATTTACGATGAAACCGTAAAATTTTTGTATGTTGAAGAAAATCATGAAAACAGTCATATTATAGCATGTGAAATGATTCTATGGTGAAAAAAAAGTCATTTTATCGAACGTTGTAAAATTTTACAAAAAAAATGTTATAGTATAGTATGTCGAAATTTTACGATGAAAATGTTAAATTTTTCTATGTTGAAAAAAATCATGAAAACAGTTTTATTACAGTATGTAATATGATTTTACGGTGAAAAAGATCATATTGTGGAAAGTTGTAAAATTTTACAACAAAATGTCATAGTATAGTATGTCGAAAATTTTACAGTGAAAACGTCAAATTTTTGTATGTTGAAAAAAAAACATGAAAGCAGTCATATTACAGCATGTATTATGATTCTATGGTGAAAAAAAAGTAATTTTATCTAATGTTGTAAAATTATACAAAAAAATGTCATAGTATAGTATGTTGAAAATTTACGATGAAACCGTAAAATTTTTGTATGTTGAAAAAAATCATGAAAACAGTCATATTATAGCATGTGAAATGATTATATGGTGAAAAAAAGTCATTTTATCGAATGTTGTAAAATTTTACAAAAAAATGTCATAGTATAGTATGTCGAAATTTTACGATGAAAACATGAAATTTTTGGATGTTGAAAAAAAAAAAATGAAAGCAGTCATATTATAGCATGTAATATGATTCTATGGTGAAAAAGATCATATTGTGGAAAGTTGTAAAATTTTAGAACAAAATGTCATAGTATAGTATGTCGAAATTTTACGATGAAACCGTAAAATTTTTGTATGTTGAAAAAAATCATGAAAACAGTCATATTATAGCATGTGAAATGATTCTATGGTGAAAAAAAAAGTCATTTTCTCGAATGTTGTAAAATTTTACAAAAAAATGTCACAGTATAGTATGTCGAAATTTTACGATAAAAACGTCAAATTTTTCTATGTTGAAAAAAATCATGAAAACAGTCATATTATAGCATGTAAAATGATTCTATGGTGAAAAAAAGTCATTTTATTGAATGTAAAATTTTACAAAAAAATGTCATAGTATAGTATGTCGAAATTTTACGATGAAACCGTAAAATTTTTGTATGTTGAAAAAAAATCATGAAAACAGTCATATTATAGCATGTGAAATGATTCTATGGTGACAAAAAGTCATTTTATCGAATGTTGTAAAATTTTATAAAAAAATGTCATAGTATAGTATGTCGAAATTTTACGATGAAAACATGAAATTTTTGTATGTTGAAAAAAAACATGAAAACAGTCATATTATAGCATGTAAAATGATTCTATTGCGAAAAAAGTAACTTTATCTAATGTTGTAAAATTATGAAAAAAAAATCATAGTATAGTATGTCGAAATTTTACGATGAAAACATGAAATTTTTGTATGTTGAAAAAAAATCATGAAAACAGTCATATTATAGCATGTAATATAATTCTATGGTGAAAAAAGTCATTTTATCGAACGTTGTAAAATTTATAAAAAAATGTCATAGTATAGTATGTTGAAAAAAATCATGAAAACAGTCATATTATAGCATGTAAAATGATTCTATAGTGAAAAAGATCATATTGTGGAAAGTTGTAAAATTTTAAAACAAAATGTCATAGTATAGTATGTCGAAAATTTTATGGTGAAAACGTCAAAGTTTTGTATGTTGAAAAAAATCATGAAAACAGTCATATTATAGCATGTAAAATGATTCTATGGTGAAAAAAAGTTATTTTATCGAATGTTGTAAAATTTTACAAAAAAATGTCACAGTATAGTATGTCGAAATTTTACGATAAAAACGTCAAATTTTTGTATGTTGAAAAAAATCATGAAAACAGTCATATTACAGTATGTAATATGATTTTACGGTGAAAAAGATCATATTGTGGAAAGTTGTAAAATTTTACAAAAAAATGTCATAGTATAGTATGTCGAAAATTTTACAGTGAAAACGTCAAATTTTTGTATGTTGAAAAAAATCATGAAAACAGTCACATTATAGCATGTAAAATGATTCTATGGTGAAAAAAAATCATTTTATCGAATGTTGTAAAATTTTACAAAAAAATGTCATAGTATAGTATGTCGAAATTTTACGATGAAAACATGAAATTTTTGTATGTTGAAAAAAACCATGAAAACAGTCATATTATAGCATGTAATATGATTCTATGGTGAAAAAAAGTCATTTTATCGAACGTTGTAAAATTAAAAAAAAATGTCATAGTATAGTATGTCGAAATTTTACGATGAAAACATGAAATTTTTGTATGTTGAAAAAAAAACATGAAAACAGTCATATTATAGCATGTAAAATGATTCTATTGCGAAAAAAGTAACTTTATCTAATGTTGTAAAATTATAAAAAAAAATCATAGTATAGTATGTCGAAATTTTACGATAAAAACGTCAAATTTTTCTATGTTGAAAAAAATCATGAAAACAGTCATATTACAGTATGTAATATGATTTTACGGTGAAAAAGATCATATTGTGTAAAGTTGTAAAATTTTACAACAAAATGTCATAGTATAGTATGTCGAAAATTTTACAGTGAAAACGTCAAATTTTTGTATGTTGAAAAAAATCATGAAAACAGTCACATTATAGCATGTAAAATGATTCTATGGTGAAAAAAAGTAATTTTATTGAATGTTGTAAAATTATAAAAAAAAAGTCATGGTATAGTATGTCAAAATTTTATGATGAAACCGTAAAATTTTTGTATGTTGAAAAAAATCATGAAAACAGTCATATTATAGCATGTGAAATGATTCTATGGTGAAAAAAAGTCATTTTATCGAATGTTGTAAAATTTTATAAAAAATGTCATAGTATAGTATGTCGAAATTTTACGATGAAAACATGAAATTTTTGTATGTTGAAAAAAAACATGAAAACAGTCATATCATAGCATGTAAAATGATTCTATGGTGAAAAAAAGTCATTTTATCGAATGTTGTAAAATTTTACAAAAAAATGTCATAGTATAGTATGTCGAAATTTTACGATGAAAACATGAAATTTTTGTATGTTGAAAAAAATCATGAAAACAGTCATATTATAGCATGTAAAATGATTCTATGGTGAAAAAAAGTCATTTTATTGAATGTAAAATTTTACAAAAAAATGTCATAGTATAGTATGTCGAAATTTTACGATGAAACCGTAAAATTTTTGTATGTTGAAAAAAATCATGAAAACAGTCATATTATAGCATGTGAAATGATTCTATGGTGAAAAAAAGTCATTTTATCGAATGTTGTAAAATTTTATAAAAAATGTCATAGTATAGTATGTCGAAATTTTACGATGAAAACATGAAATTTTTGTATGTTGAAAAAAAACATGAAAACAGTCATATTATAGCATGTAAAATGATTCTATTGCGAAAAAAGTAACTTTATCTAATGTTGTAAAATTATGAAAAAAAATCATAGTATAGTATGTCGAAATTTTACGATGAAAACATGAAATTTTTGTATGTTGAAAAAAAAATCATGAAAACAGTCATATTATAGCATGTAATATAATTCTATGGTGAAAAAAGTCATTTTATCGAACGTTGTAAAATTTATAAAAAAATGTCATAGTATAGTATGTTGAAAAAAATCATGAAAACAGTCATATTATAGCATGTAAAATGATTCTATAGTGAAAAAGATCATATTGTGGAAAGTTGTAAAATTTTAAAACAAAATGTCATAGTATAGTATGTCGAAAATTTTATGGTGAAAACGTCAAAGTTTTGTATGTTGAAAAAAATCATGAAAACAGTCATATTATAGCATGTAAAATGATTCTATGGTGAAAAAAAGTTATTTTATCGAATGTTGTAAAATTTTACAAAAAAATGTCACAGTATAGTATGGCGTAATTTTACGATGAAACCGTAAAATTTTTGTATGTTGAAAAAAATCATGAAAACAGTCATATTATAGCATGTAAAATGATTCTATGGTGAAAAAAAGTCATTTTATTGAATGTTGTAAAATTTTACAAAAAAATGTCATAGTATAGTATGTTGAAAATTTACGATGAAACCGTAAAATTTTTGTATGTTGAAAAAAATCATGAAAACAGTCATATTATAGCATGTGAAATGATTCTATGGTGAAAAAAAAGTCATTTTATCGAATGTTGTAAAATTTTACAAAAAAATGTCACAGTATAGTATGTCGAAATTTTACGATAAAAACCTCAAATTTTTCTATGTTGAAAAAAATCATGAAAACAGTCATATTACAGTATGTAATATGATTTTACGGTGAAAAAGATCATATTGTGGAAAGTTGTAAAATTTTACAAAAAAATGTCATAGTATAGTATGTCGAATATTTTACAGTGAAAACGTCAAATTTTTGTATGTTGAAAAAAATCATGAAAACAGTCACATTATAGCATGTAAAATGATTCTATGGTGAAAAAAAATCATTTTATCGAATGTTGTAAAATTTTACAAAAAAATGTCATAGTATAGTATGTCGAAATTTTACGATGAAAACATGAAATTTTTGCATGTTGAAAAAAAACCATGAAAACAGTCATATTATAGCATTTAATATGATTCTATGGTGAAAAAAAATCATTTTATCGAATGTTGTAAAATTTTGCAAAAAATGTCATAGCATAGTATGTCGAAAATTTTACGGTGAAAACGTCAAATTTTTATATGTTGAAAAAAATCATGAAAACAGTCATATTATAGCATGTAAAATGATTTTATGGTGAAAAAAAGTCATTTTATTGAATGTTGTAAAATTTTACAAAAAAATGTCATAATATAGAATGTCGAAATTTTACGATGAAACCGTAAAATTTTTGTATGTTGAAAAAAATCATGAAAACAGTCATATTATAGCATGTAAAATGATTCTATGGTGAAAAAAATTCATTTTATTGAATGTTGTAAAATTATAAAAAAAAGTCATGGTATAGTATGTCAAAATTTTATGATGAAACCGTAAAATTTTTGTATTTTGAAAAAAATCATGAAAACAGTCATATTATAGCATGTAAAATGATTCTATGGTGAAAAAAAAGTCATTTTATTGAATGTTGTAAAATTTTACAAAAAAATGTCATAGTATAGTATGTCGAAATTTTACGATAAAAACGTCAAATTTTTCTATGTTGAAAAAAATCATGAAAACAGTCATATTACAGTATGTAATATGATTTTACGGTGAAAAAGATCATATTGTGGAAAGTTGTAAATTTTACAACAAAATGTCATAGTATAGTATGTCGAAAATTTTACAGTGAAAACGTCAAATTTTTGTATGTTGAAAAAAATCATGAAAACAGTCATATTATAGCATGTAAAATGATTCTATGGTGAAAAAAAGTTATTTTATCGAATGTTATAAAATTTTACAAAAAAAAAAGTCATAGTATAGTATGTCGAAATTTTACGATGAAACCGTAAAATTTTTGTATGTTGAAAAAAATCATGAAAACAGTCATATTATAGCATGTAAAATGATTCTATGGTGAAAAAAAGTAATTTTATCGAATGTTGTAAAATTAAAAAAAAAAATGTCATAGTATAGTATGTCGAAATTTTACGATGAAAACATTAAATTTTTGTATGTTGAAAAAAACCATGAAAACAGTCATATTATAGCATGTAATATGATTCTATGGTGAAAAAAGTCATTTTATCGAACGTTGTAAAATTAAAAAAAAATGTCATAGTATAGTATGTCGAAATTTTACGATGAAAACATCAAATTTTTGTATGATGAAAAAAATCATGAAAACAGTCATATTATAGCATGTAAAATGATTCTATGGTGAAAAAAAGTCATTTTATTGAATGTAAAATTTTACAAAAAAATGTCATAGTATAGTATGTCGAAATTTTACGATGAAAACATGAAATTTTTGTATGTTGAAAAAAAAACATGAAAACAGTCATATTATAGCATGTAAAATGATTCTATTGCGAAAAAAGTAACTTTATCTAATGTTGTAAAATTATAAAAAAAAAAAACATAGTATAGTATGTCGAAATTTTACGATGAAAACATGACATTTTTGTATGTTGAAAAAAAATCATGAAAACAGTCATATTATAGCATGTAATATAATTCTATGGTGAAAAAAGTCATTTTATCGAACGTTGTAAAATTTTACAAAAAAATGTCACAGTATACTATGTCGAAATTTTACGATGAAACCGTAAAATTTTTGTATGGTTAAAAAAATCATGAAAACAGTTTTATTACAGTATGTAATATGATTTTACGGTGAAAAAGATCATATTGTGGAAAGTTGTAAAATTTTACAACAAAATGTCATAGTATAGTATGTCGAAAATTTTACAGTGAAAACGTCAAATTTTTGTATGTTGAAAAAAAAACATGAAAGCAGTCATATTACAGCATGTATTATGATTCTATGGTGAAAAAAAAGTAATTTTATCTAATGTTGTAAAATTATACAAAAAAATGTCATAGTATAGTATGTTGAAAATTTACGATGAAACCGTAAAATTTTTGTATGTTGAAAAAAATCATGAAAACAGTCATATTATAGCATGTGAAATGATTCTATGGTGAAAAAAAGTCATTTTATCGAATGTTGTAAAATTTTACAAAAAAATGTCATAGTATAGTATGTCGAAATTTTACGATGAAAACATGAAATTTTTGGATGTTGAAAAAAAAAAAATGAAAGCAGTCATATTATAGCATGTAATATGATTCTATGGTGAAAAAGATCATATTGTGGAAAGTTGTAAAATTTTAGAACAAAATGTCATAGTATAGTATGTCGAAATTTTACGATGAAACCGTAAAATTTTTGTATGTTGAAAAAAATCATGAAAACAGTCATATTATAGCATGTGAAATGATTCTATGGTGAAAAAAAATCATTTTATCGAATGTTGTAAAATTTTACAAAAAAATGTCATAGTATAGTATGTCGAAATTTTACGATGAAAACATGAAATTTTTGTATGTTGAAAAAAAACCATGAAAACAGTCATATTATAGCATGTAAAATGATTCTATGGTGAAAAAAAGTCATTTTATTGAATGTTGTAAAATTTTACAAAAAAATGTCATAGTATAGTATGTCGAAATTTTACGATGAAAACATGAAATTTTTGTATGTTGAAAAAAACCATGAAAACAGTCATATTATAGCATGTAATATGATTCTATGGTGAAAAAAGTCATTTTATCGAACGTTGTAAAATTAAAAAAAAATGTCATAGTATAGTATGTCGAAATTTTACGATGAAAACATGAAATTTTTGTATGTTGAAAAAAAAACATGAAAACAGTCATATTATAGCATGTAAAATGATTCTATTGCGAAAAAAGTAACTTTATCTAATGTTGTAAAATTATAAAAAAAAAATCATAGTATAGTATGTCGAAATTTTACGATAAAAACGTCAAATTTTTCTATGTTGAAAAAAATCATGAAAACAGTCATATTACAGTATGTAATATGATTTTACGGTGAAAAAGATCATATTGTGTAAAGTTGTAAAATTTTACAACAAAATGTCATAGTATAGTATGTCGAAAATTTTACAGTGAAAACGTCAAATTTTTGTATGTTGAAAAAAAATCATGAAAACAGTCACATTATAGCATGTAAAATGATTCTATGGTGAAAAAAAGTAATTTTATTGAATGTTGTAAAATTATAAAAAAAAGTCATGGTATAGTATGTCAAAATTTTATGAAGAAACCGTAAAATTTTTGTATGTTGAAAAAAATCATGAAAACAGTCATATTATAGCATGTGAAATGATTCTATGGTGAAAAAAAGTCATTTTATCGAATGTTGTAAAATTTTATAAAAAATGTCATAGTATAGTATGTCGAAATTTTACGATGAAAACATGAAATTTTTGTATGTTGAAAAAAAAACATGAAAACAGTCATATCATAGCATGTAAAATGATTCTATGGTGAAAAAAAGTCATTTTATCGAATGTTGTAAAATTTTACAAAAAAATGTCATAGTATAGTATGTCGAAATTTTACGATGAAAACATGAAATTTTTGTATGTTGAAAAAAATCATGAAAACAGTCATATTATAGCATGTAAAATGATTCTATGGTGAAAAAAAGTCATTTTATTGAATGTAAAATTTTACAAAAAAATGTCATAGTATAGTATGTCGAAATTTTACGATGAAACCGTAAAATTTTTGTATGTTGAAAAAAATCA
This sequence comes from Pterois miles, assembly GCA_947000775.1. NCBI lineage: Eukaryota > Metazoa > Chordata > Actinopteri > Perciformes > Scorpaenidae > Pterois > Pterois miles. The sequence goes on along the minus strand of CAMQGK010000568.1, from coordinate 2,448,839 downwards.
TGAAAACAGTCATATTATAGCATGTGAAATGATTCTATGGTGAAAAAAAGTCATTTTATCGAATGTTGTAAAATTTTATAAAAAATGTCATAGTATAGTATGTCGAAATTTTACGATGAAAACATGAAATTTTTGTATGTTGAAAAAAAACATGAAAACAGTCATATTATAGCATGTAAAATGATTCTATTGCGAAAAAAGTAACTATCTAATGTTGTAAAATTATGAAAAAAAAATCATAGTATAGTATGTCGAAATTTTACGATGAAAACATGAAATTTTTGTATGTTGAAAAAAAATCATGAAAACAGTCATATTATAGCATGTAATATAATTCTATGGTGAAAAAAGTCATTTTATCGAACGTTGTAAAATTTATAAAAAAATGTCACAGTATAGTATGTTGAAAAAAATCATGAAAACAGTCATATTATAGCATGTAAAATGATTCTATAGTGAAAAAGATCATATTGTGGAAAGTTGTAAAATTTTAAAACAAAATGTCATAGTATAGTATGTCGAAATTTTACGATGAAAACATGAAATTTTTGTATGTTGAAAAAAATCATGAAAACAGTCATATTATAGCATGTAAAATGATTCTATGGTGAAAAAAAGTTATTTTATCGAATGTTGTAAAATTAAAAAAAAATGTCATAGTATAGTATGTCGAAATTTTACGATGAAAACATGAAATTTTTGTATGTTGAAAAAAATCATGAAAACAGTCATATTATAGCATGTAAAATGATTCTATGGTGAAAAAAAAGTCATTTTATTGAATGTTGTAAAATTTTACAAAAAAATGTCATAGTATAGTATGTTGAAAATTTACGATGAAACCGTAAAATTTTTGTATGTTGAAAAAAATCATGAAAACAGTCATATTATAGCATGTGAAATGATTCTATGGTGAAAAAAAAGTCATTTTATCGAATGTTGTAAAATTTTACAAAAAAATGTCACAGTATAGTATGTCGAAATTTTACGATAAAAACGTCAAATTTTTCTATGTTGAAAAAAATCATGAAAACAGTCATATTACAGTATGTAATATGATTTTACGGTGAAAAAGATCATATTGTGGAAAGTTGTAAAATTTTACAAAAAAATGTCATAGTATAGTATGTCGAAAATTTTACAGTGAAAACGTCAAATTTTTGTATGTTGAAAAAAATCATGAAAACAGTCACATTATAGCATGTAAAATGATTCTATGGTGAAAAAAAATCATTTTATCGAATGTTGTAAAATTTTACAAAAAAATGTCATAGTATAGTATGTCGAAATTTTACGATGAAAACATGAAATTTTTGTATGTTGAAAAAAACCATGAAAACAGTCATATTATAGCATGTAATATGATTCTATGGTGAAAAAAAGTCATTTTATCGAACGTTGTAAAATTAAAAAAAAATGTCATAGTATAGTATGTCGAAATTTTACGATGAAAACATGAAATTTTTGTATGTTGAAAAAAAAACATGAAAACAGTCATATTATAGCATGTAAAATGATTCTATTGCGAAAAAAGTAACTTTATCTAATGTTGTAAAATTATAAAAAAAAATCATAGTATAGTATGTCGAAATTTTACGATAAAAACGTCAAATTTTTCTATGTTGAAAAAAATCATGAAAACAGTCATATTACAGTATGTAATATGATTTTACGGTGAAAAAGATCATATTGTGTAAAGTTGTAAAATTTTACAACAAAATGTCATAGTATAGTATGTCGAAAATTTTACAGTGAAAACGTCAAATTTTTGTATGTTGAAAAAAATCATGAAAACAGTCACATTATAGCATGTAAAATGATTCTATGGTGAAAAAAAGTAATTTTATTGAATGTTGTAAAATTATAAAAAAAAGTCATGGTATAGTATGTCAAAATTTTATGATGAAACCGTAAAATTTTTGTATGTTGAAAAAAATCATGAAAACAGTCATATTATAGCATGTGAAATGATTCTATGGTGAAAAAAAAGTCATTTTATCGAATGTTGTAAAATTTTATAAAAAATGTCATAGTATAGTATGTCGAAATTTTACGATGAAAACATGAAATTTTTGTATGTTGAAAAAAAACATGAAAACAGTCATATCATAGCATGTAAAATGATTCTATGGTGAAAAAAAGTCATTTTATCGAATGTTGTAAAATTTTACAAAAAAATGTCATAGTATAGTATGTCGAAATTTTACGATGAAAACATGAAATTTTTGTATGTTGAAAAAAATCATGAAAACAGTCATATTATAGCATGTAAAATGATTCTATGGTGAAAAAAAGTCATTTTATTGAATGTAAAATTTTACAAAAAAATGTCATAGTATAGTATGTCGAAATTTTACGATGAAACCGTAAAATTTTTGTATGTTGAAAAAAATCATGAAAACAGTCATATTATAGCATGTGAAATGATTCTATGGTGAAAAAAAGTCATTTTATCGAATGTTGTAAAATTTTATAAAAAATGTCATAGTATAGTATGTCGAAATTTTACGATGAAAACATGAAATTTTTGTATGTTGAAAAAAAAACATGAAAACAGTCATATTATAGCATGTAAAATGATTCTATTGCGAAAAAAGTAACTTTATCTAATGTTGTAAAATTATGAAAAAAAATCATAGTATAGTATGTCGAAATTTTACGATGAAAACATGAAATTTTTGTATGTTGAAAAAAAATCATGAAAACAGTCATATTATAGCATGTAATATAATTCTATGGTGAAAAAAGTCATTTTATCGAACGTTGTAAAATTTATAAAAAAATGTCATAGTATAGTATGTTGAAAAAAAATCATGAAAACAGTTATATTATAGCATGTAAAATGATTCTATGGTGAAAAAAAGTCATTTTATTGAATGTTGTAAAATTTAAAAAAAAAAATGTCATAGTATAGTATGTCGAAATTTTACGATAAAAACGTCAAATTTTTCTATGTTGAAAAAAATCATGAAAACAGTCATATTACAGTATGTAATATGATTTTACGGTGAAAAAGATCATATTGTGGAAAGTTGTAAATTTTACAACAAAATGTCATAGTATAGTATGTCGAAAATTTTACAGTGAAAACGTCAAATTTTTGTATGTTGAAAAAAATCATGAAAACAGTCATATTATAGCATGTAAAATGATTCTATGGTGAAAAAAAGTTATTTTATCGAATGTTGTAAAATTTTACAAAAAAAAGTCATAGTATAGTATGTCGAAATTTTACGATGAAACCGTAAAATTTTTGTATGTTGAAAAAAATCATGAAAACAGTCATATTATAGCATGTAAAATGATTCTATGGTGAAAAAAAAGTAATTTTATCGAATGTTGTAAAATTAAAAAAAAAAAATGTCATAGTATAGTATGTCGAAATTTTACGATGAAAACATTAAATTTTTGTATGTTGAAAAAAACCATGAAAACAGTCATATTATAGCATGTAATATGATTCTATGGTGAAAAAAGTCATTTTATCGAACGTTGTAAAATTAAAAAAAAATGTCATAGTATAGTATGTCGAAATTTTACGATGAAAACATCAAATTTTTGTATGTTGAAAAAAATCATGAAAACAGTCATATTATAGCATGTAAAATGATTCTATGGTGAAAAAAAGTCATTTTATTGAATGTAAAATTTTACAAAAAAATGTCATAGTATAGTATGTCGAAATTTTACGATGAAAACATGAAATTTTTGTATGTTGAAAAAAAAACATGAAAACAGTCATATTATAGCATGTAAAATGATTCTATTGCGAAAAAAGTAACTTTATCTAATGTTGTAAAATTATAAAAAAAAAAAATCATAGTATAGTATGTCGAAATTTTACGATGAAAACATGAAATTTTTGTATGTTGAAAAAAAATCATGAAAACAGTCATATTATAGCATGTAATATAATTCTATGGTGAAAAAAGTCATTTTATCGAACGTTGTAAAATTAAAAAAAAAAAATGTCATAGTATACTATGTCGAAATTTTACGATGAAACCGTAAAATTTTTGTATGTTGAAAAAAATCATGAAAACAGTTATATTATAGCATGTAAAATGATTCTATGGTGAAAAAGATCATATTGTGGAAAGTTGTAAAATTTTGCAAAAAATGTCATAGTATAGTATGTCGAAAATTTTATGGTGAAAACGTCAAAGTTTTGTATGTTGAAAAATATCATGAAAACAGTCATATTATAGCATGTAAAATGATTCTATGGTGAAAAAAAGTTATTTTATTGAATGTTGTAAAATTTTACAAAAAAATGTCATAGTATAGTATGTTGAAAAAAATCATGAAAACAGTCATAATATAGCATGTGAAATGATTCTATGGTGAAAAAAAGTCATTTTATCGAATGTTGTAAAATTTTACAAAAAAATGTCACAGTATAGTATGTCGAAATTTTACGATAAAAACATGAAATTTTTGTATGTTGAAAAAAAAACATGAAAGCAGTCATATTATAGCATGTAATATGATTCTATGGTGAAAAAGATCATATTGTGGAAAGTTGTAAAATTTTACAACAAAATGTCATAGTATAGTATGTCGAAATTTTACGATGAAACCGTAAAATTTTTGTATGTTGAAAAAAATCATGAAAACAGTTATATTATAGCATGTAAAATGATTCTATGGTGAAAAAAAGTAATTTTATTGAATGTTGTAAAATTTTACAAAAAAATGTCATAGTATAGTATGTTGAAATTTTACGATAAAAACGTCAAATTTTTCTATGTTGAAAAAAATCATGAAAACAGTCCTATTACAGTATGTAATATGATTTTACGGTGAAAAAGATCATATTGTGGAAAGTTGTAAAATTTTACAACAAAATGTCATAGTATAGTATGTCGAAAATTTTACAGTGAAAACGTCAAATTTTTGTATGTTGTAAAAAATCATGAAAACAGTCACATTATAGCATGTAAAATGATTCTATGGTGAAAAAAAGTAATTTTATTGAATGTTGTAAAATTATAAAAAAAAGTCATGGTATAGTATGTCAAAATTTTATGATGAAACCGTAAAATTTTTGTATGTTGAAAAAAATCATGAAAACAGTCATATTATAGAATGTAAAATGATTCTATGGTGAAAAAAGTCATTTTATTGAATGTTGTAAAATTTTACAAAAAAATGTCATAGTATAGTATGTCGAAATTTTACAATGAAAACATGAAATTTTTGTATGTTGAAAAAAAACCATGAAAACAGTCATATTATAGCATGTAATATGATTCTATGGTGAAAAAAGTCATTTTATCGAACGTTGTAAAATTAAAAAAAAATGTCATAGTATAGTATGTCGAAATTTTACGATGAAAACATCAAATTTTTGTATGTTGAAAAAAATTATGAAAACAGTCATATTATAGCATGTAATATGATTCTATGATGAAAAAAATTATTTTATCGAATGTTGTAAAATTTTGCAAAAAATGTCATAGTCTAGTATGTCGAAAATTTTACGGTGAAAACGTCAAATTTTTATATGTTGAAAAAAATCATGAAAACAGTCATATTATAGCATGTAAAATGATTCTATTGTGAAAAAAAGTAACTTTATCTAATGTTGTAAAATTAAAAAAAAAATGTCATAGTATACTATGTCGAAATTTTACGATGAAACAGTAAAATTTTTGTATGTTGAAAAAAATCATTAAAACAGTCATATTATAGCATGTAAAATGATTCTATGGTGAAAAAAAGTCATTTTATTGAATGTTGTAAAATTTTACAAAAAAATGTCATAGTATAGTATGTCGAAATTTTACGATGAAAACATGAAATTTTTGTATGTTGAAAAAAAACCATGAAAACAGTCATATTATAGCATGTAATATGATTCTATGGTGAAAAAAAATCATTTTATCGAATGTTGTAAAATTTTGCAAAAAATGTCATAGTATAGTATGTCGAAAATTTTACGGTGAAAACGTCAAATTTTTATATGTTGAAAAAAATCATGAAAACAGTCATATTATAGCATGTAAAATGATTCTATTGTGAAAAAAAGTAACTATCTAATGTAAAATTATAAAAAAAAAATCATAGTATAGTATGTCGAAATTTTACGATGAAAACATGAAATTTTTGTATGTCGAAAAAAATTATGAAAACAGTCATATTATAGCATGTAAAATGATTCTATGGTGAAAAAAAGTCATTTTATTGAATGTAAAATTTTACAAAAAAATGTCATAGTATAGTATGTCGAAATTTTACGATGAAACCGTAAAATTTTTATATGTTGAAAAAAATCATGAAAACAGTCATATTATAGCATGTGAAATGATTCTATGGTGAAAAAAAGTCATTTTATCGAATGTTGTAAAATTTTATAAAAAATGTCATAGTATAGTATGTCGAAATTTTACGATGAAAACATGAAATTTTTGTATGTTGAAAAAAAAACATGAAAACAGTCATATTATAGCATGTAAAATGATTCTATTGCGAAAAAAGTAACTTTATCTAATGTTGTAAAATTATGAAAAAAAATCATAGTATAGTATGTCGAAATTTTACGATGAAAACATGAAATTTTTGTATGTTGAAAAAAAATCATGAAAACAGTCATATTATAGCATGTAATATAATTCTATGGTGAAAAAAGTCATTTTATCGAACGTTGTAAAATTTATAAAAAAATGTCATAGTATAGTATGTTGAAAAAAATCATGAAAACAGTCATATTATAGCATGTAAAATGATTCTATAGTGAAAAAGATCATATTGTGGAAAGTTGTAAAATTTTAAAACAAAATGTCATAGTATAGTATGTCGAAAATTTTATGGTGAAAACGTCAAAGTTTTGTATGTTGAAAAAAATCATGAAAACAGTCATATTATAGCATGTAAAATGATTCTATGGTGAAAAAAAGTTATTTTATCGAATGTTGTAAAATTTTACAAAAAAATGTCACAGTATAGTATGGCGTAATTTTACGATGAAACCGTAAAATTTTTGTATGTTGAAAAAAATCATGAAAACAGTCATATTATAGCATGTAAAATGATTCTATGGTGAAAAAAAAGTCATTTTATTGAATGTTGTAAAATTTTACAAAAAAATGTCATAGTATAGTATGTTGAAAATTTACGATGAAACCGTAAAATTTTTGTATGGTTAAAAAAATCATGAAAACAGTTTTATTACAGTATGTAATATGATTTTACGGTGAAAAAGATCATATTGTGGAAAGTTGTAAAATTTTACAACAAAATGTCATAGTATAGTATGTCGAAAATTTTACAGTGAAAACGTCAAATTTTTGTATGTTGAAAAAAAAACATGAAAGCAGTCATATTACAGCATGTATTATGATTCTATGGTGAAAAAAAAGTAATTTTATCTAATGTTGTAAAATTATACAAAAAAATGTCATAGTATAGTATGTTGAAAATTTACGATGAAACCGTAAAATTTTTGTATGTTGAAAAAAATCATGAAAACAGTCATATTATAGCATGTGAAATGATTCTATGGTGAAAAAAAGTCATTTTATCGAATGTTGTAAAATTTTACAAAAAAATGTCATAGTATAGTATGTCGAAATTTTACGATGAAAACATGAAATTTTTGGATGTTGAAAAAAAAAAAATGAAAGCAGTCATATTATAGCATGTAATATGATTCTATGGTGAAAAAGATCATATTGTGGAAAGTTGTAAAATTTTAGAACAAAATGTCATAGTATAGTATGTCGAAATTTTACGATGAAACCGTAAAATTTTTGTATGTTGAAAAAAATCATGAAAACAGTCATATTATAGCATGTGAAATGATTCTATGGTGAAAAAAAATCATTTTATCGAATGTTGTAAAATTTTACAAAAAAATGTCATAGTATAGTATGTCGAAATTTTACGATGAAAACATGAAATTTTTGTATGTTGAAAAAAAACCATGAAAACAGTCATATTATAGCATGTAAAATGATTCTATGGTGAAAAAAAGTCATTTTATTGAATGTTGTAAAATTTTACAAAAAAATGTCATAGTATAGTATGTCGAAATTTTACGATGAAAACATGAAATTTTTGTATGTTGAAAAAAACCATGAAAACAGTCATATTATAGCATGTAATATGATTCTATGGTGAAAAAAGTCATTTTATCGAACGTTGTAAAATTAAAAAAAAATGTCATAGTATAGTATGTCGAAATTTTACGATGAAAACATGAAATTTTTGTATGTTGAAAAAAAAACATGAAAACAGTCATATTATAGCATGTAAAATGATTCTATTGCGAAAAAAGTAACTTTATCTAATGTTGTAAAATTATAAAAAAAAATCATAGTATAGTATGTCGAAATTTTACGATAAAAACGTCAAATTTTTCTATGTTGAAAAAAATCATGAAAACAGTCATATTACAGTATGTAATATGATTTTACGGTGAAAAAGATCATATTGTGTAAAGTTGTAAAATTTTACAACAAAATGTCATAGTATAGTATGTCGAAAATTTTACAGTGAAAACGTCAAATTTTTGTATGTTGAAAAAAATCATGAAAACAGTCACATTATAGCATGTAAAATGATTCTATGGTGAAAAAAAGTAATTTTATTGAATGTTGTAAAATTATAAAAAAAAAGTCATGGTATAGTATGTCAAAATTTTATGAAGAAACCGTAAAATTTTTGTATGTTGAAAAAAATCATGAAAACAGTCATATTATAGCATGTGAAATGATTCTATGGTGAAAAAAAGTCATTTTATCGAATGTTGTAAAATTTTATAAAAAATGTCATAGTATAGTATGTCGAAATTTTACGATGAAAACATGAAATTTTTGTATGTTGAAAAAAAAACATGAAAACAGTCATATCATAGCATGTAAAATGATTCTATGGTGAAAAAAAGTCATTTTATCGAATGTTGTAAAATTTTACAAAAAAATGTCATAGTATAGTATGTCGAAATTTTACGATGAAAACATGAAATTTTTGTATGTTGAAAAAAATCATGAAAACAGTCATATTATAGCATGTAAAATGATTCTATGGTGAAAAAAAGTCATTTTATTGAATGTAAAATTTTACAAAAAAATGTCATAGTATAGTATGTCGAAATTTTACGATGAAACCGTAAAATTTTTGTATGTTGAAAAAAATCATGAAAACAGTCATATTATAGCATGTGAAATGATTCTATGGTGAAAAAAAGTCATTTTATCGAATGTTGTAAAATTTTATAAAAAATGTCATAGTATAGTATGTCGAAATTTTACGATGAAAACATGAAATTTTTGTATGTTGAAAAAAAACATGAAAACAGTCATATTATAGCATGTAAAATGATTCTATTGCGAAAAAAGTAACTATCTAATGTTGTAAAATTATGAAAAAAAAATCATAGTATAGTATGTCGAAATTTTACGATGAAAACATGAAATTTTTGTATGTTGAAAAAAAATCATGAAAACAGTCATATTATAGCATGTAATATAATTCTATGGTGAAAAAAGTCATTTTATCGAACGTTGTAAAATTTATAAAAAAATGTCACAGTATAGTATGTTGAAAAAAATCATGAAAACAGTCATATTATAGCATGTAAAATGATTCTATAGTGAAAAAGATCATATTGTGGAAAGTTGTAAAATTTTAAAACAAAATGTCATAGTATAGTATGTCGAAATTTTACGATGAAAACATGAAATTTTTGTATGTTGAAAAAAATCATGAAAACAGTCATATTATAGCATGTAAAATGATTCTATGGTGAAAAAAAGTTATTTTATCGAATGTTGTAAAATTAAAAAAAAATGTCATAGTATAGTATGTCGAAATTTTACGATGAAAACATGAAATTTTTGTATGTTGAAAAAAATCATGAAAACAGTCATATTATAGCATGTAAAATGATTCTATGGTGAAAAAAAGTCATTTTATTGAATGTTGTAAAATTTTACAAAAAAATGTCATAGTATAGTATGTTGAAAATTTACGATGAAACCGTAAAATTTTTGTATGTTGAAAAAAATCATGAAAACAGTCATATTATAGCATGTGAAATGATTCTATGGTGAAAAAAAAGTCATTTTATCGAATGTTGTAAAATTTTACAAAAAAATGTCACAGTATAGTATGTCGAAATTTTACGATAAAAACGTCAAATTTTTCTATGTTGAAAAAAATCATGAAAACAGTCATATTACAGTATGTAATATGATTTTACGGTGAAAAAGATCATATTGTGGAAAGTTGTAAAATTTTACAAAAAAATGTCATAGTATAGTATGTCGAAAATTTTACAGTGAAAACGTCAAATTTTTGTATGTTGAAAAAAATCATGAAAACAGTCACATTATAGCATGTAAAATGATTCTATGGTGAAAAAAAATCATTTTATCGAATGTTGTAAAATTTTACAAAAAAATGTCATAGTATAGTATGTCGAAATTTTACGATGAAAACATGAAATTTTTGTATGTTGAAAAAAACCATGAAAACAGTCATATTATAGCATGTAATATGATTCTATGGTGAAAAAAGTCATTTTATCGAACGTTGTAAAATTAAAAAAAAAATGTCATAGTATAGTATGTCGAAATTTTACGATGAAAACATGAAATTTTTGTATGTTGAAAAAAAAACATGAAAACAGTCATATTATAGCATGTAAAATGATTCTATTGCGAAAAAAGTAACTTTATCTAATGTTGTAAAATTATAAAAAAAAATCATAGTATAGTATGTCGAAATTTTACGATAAAAACGTCAAATTTTTCTATGTTGAAAAAAATCATGAAAACAGTCATATTACAGTATGTAATATGATTTTACGGTGAAAAAGATCATATTGTGTAAAGTTGTAAAATTTTACAACAAAATGTCATAGTATAGTATGTCGAAAATTTTACAGTGAAAACGTCAAATTTTTGTATGTTGAAAAAAATCATGAAAACAGTCACATTATAGCATGTAAAATGATTCTATGGTGAAAAAAAGTAATTTTATTGAATGTTGTAAAATTATAAAAAAAAGTCATGGTATAGTATGTCAAAATTTTATGATGAAACCGTAAAATTTTTGTATGTTGAAAAAAATCATGAAAACAGTCATATTATAGCATGTGAAATGATTCTATGGTGAAAAAAAGTCATTTTATCGAATGTTGTAAAATTTTATAAAAAATGTCATAGTATAGTATGTCGAAATTTTACGATGAAAACATGAAATTTTTGTATGTTGAAAAAAAACATGAAAACAGTCATATCATAGCATGTAAAATGATTCTATGGTGAAAAAAAGTCATTTTATCGAATGTTGTAAAATTTTACAAAAAAATGTCATAGTATAGTATGTCGAAATTTTACGATGAAAACATGAAATTTTTGTATGTTGAAAAAAATCATGAAAACAGTCATATTATAGCATGTAAAATGATTCTATGGTGAAAAAAAGTCATTTTATTGAATGTAAAATTTTACAAAAAAATGTCATAGTATAGTATGTCGAAATTTTACGATGAAACCGTAAAATTTTTGTATGTTGAAAAAAATCATGAAAACAGTCATATTATAGCATGTGAAATGATTCTATGGTGAAAAAAAGTCATTTTATCGAATGTTGTAAAATTTTATAAAAAATGTCATAGTATAGTATGTCGAAATTTTACGATGAAAACATGAAATTTTTGTATGTTGAAAAAAAAACATGAAAACAGTCATATTATAGCATGTAAAATGATTCTATTGCGAAAAAAGTAACTTTATCTAATGTTGTAAAATTATGAAAAAAAATCATAGTATAGTATGTCGAAATTTTACGATGAAAACATGAAATTTTTGTATGTTGAAAAAAAATCATGAAAACAGTCATATTATAGCATGTAATATAATTCTATGGTGAAAAAAGTCATTTTATCGAACGTTGTAAAATTTATAAAAAAATGTCATAGTATAGTATGTTGAAAAAAATCATGAAAACAGTTATATTATAGCATGTAAAATGATTCTATGGTGAAAAAAAGTCATTTTATTGAATGTTGTAAAATTTAAAAAAAAAAATGTCATAGTATAGTATGTCGAAATTTTACGATAAAAACGTCAAATTTTTCTATGTTGAAAAAAATCATGAAAACAGTCATATTACAGTATGTAATATGATTTTACGGTGAAAAAGATCATATTGTGGAAAGTTGTAAATTTTACAACAAAATGTCATAGTATAGTATGTCGAAAATTTTACAGTGAAAACGTCAAATTTTTGTATGTTGAAAAAAATCATGAAAACAGTCATATTATAGCATGTAAAATGATTCTATGGTGAAAAAAAAGTTATTTTATCGAATGTTGTAAAATTTTACAAAAAAAAAGTCATAGTATAGTATGTCGAAATTTTACGATGAAACCGTAAAATTTTTGTATGTTGAAAAAAATCATGAAAACAGTCATATTATAGCATGTAAAATGATTCTATGGTGAAAAAAAGTAATTTTATCGAATGTTGTAAAATTAAAAAAAAAAAATGTCATAGTATAGTATGTCGAAATTTTACGATGAAAACATTAAATTTTTGTATGTTGAAAAAAACCATGAAAACAGTCATATTATAGCATGTAATATGATTCTATGGTGAAAAAAGTCATTTTATCGAACGTTGTAAAATTAAAAAAAAAATGTCATAGTATAGTATGTCGAAATTTTACGATGAAAACATCAAATTTTTGTATGTTGAAAAAAATCATGAAAACAGTCATATTATAGCATGTAAAATGATTCTATGGTGAAAAAAAGTCATTTTATTGAATGTAAAATTTTACAAAAAAATGTCATAGTATAGTATGTCGAAATTTTACGATGAAAACATGAAATTTTTGTATGTTGAAAAAAAAACATGAAAACAGTCATATTATAGCATGTAAAATGATTCTATTGCGAAAAAAGTAACTTTATCTAATGTTGTAAAATTATAAAAAAAAAAAATCATAGTATAGTATGTCGAAATTTTACGATGAAAACATGAAATTTTTGTATGTTGAAAAAAAATCATGAAAACAGTCATATTATAGTATGTAATATAATTCTATGGTGAAAAAAGTCATTTTATCGAACGTTGTAAAATTAAAAAAAAAAATGTCATAGTATACTATGTCGAAATTTTACGATGAAACCGTAAAATTTTTGTATGTTGAAAAAAATCATGAAAACAGTTATATTATAGCATGTAAAATGATTCTATGGTGAAAAAGATCATATTGTGGAAAGTTGTAAAATTTTGCAAAAAATGTCATAGTATAGTATGTCGAAAATTTTATGGTGAAAACGTCAAAGTTTTGTATGTTGAAAAATATCATGAAAACAGTCATATTATAGCATGTAAAATGATTCTATGGTGAAAAAAAGTTATTTTATTGAATGTTGTAAAATTTTACAAAAAAATGTCATAGTATAGTATGTTGAAAAAAATCATGAAAACAGTCATAATATAGCATGTGAAATGATTCTATGGTGAAAAAAAGTCATTTTATCGAATGTTGTAAAATTTTACAAAAAAATGTCACAGTATAGTATGTCGAAATTTTACGATAAAAACATGAAATTTTTGTATGTTGAAAAAAAACATGAAAGCAGTCATATTATAGCATGTAATATGATTCTATGGTGAAAAAGATCATATTGTGGAAAGTTGTAAAATTTTACAACAAAATGTCATAGTATAGTATGTCGAAATTTTACGATGAAACCGTAAAATTTTTGTATGTTGAAAAAAATCATGAAAACAGTTATATTATAGCATGTAAAATGATTCTATGGTGAAAAAAAGTAATTTTATTGAATGTTGTAAAATTTTACAAAAAAATGTCATAGTATAGTATGTTGAAATTTTACGATAAAAACGTCAAATTTTTCTATGTTGAAAAAAATCATGAAAACAGTCCTATTACAGTATGTAATATGATTTTACGGTGAAAAAGATCATATTGTGGAAAGTTGTAAAATTTTACAACAAAATGTCATAGTATAGTATGTCGAAAATTTTACAGTGAAAACGTCAAATTTTTGTATGTTGTAAAAAATCATGAAAACAGTCACATTATAGCATGTAAAATGATTCTATGGTGAAAAAAAGTAATTTTATTGAATGTTGTAAAATTATAAAAAAAAGTCATGGTATAGTATGTCAAAATTTTATGATGAAACCGTAAAATTTTTGTATGTTGAAAAAAATCATGAAAACAGTCATATTATAGAATGTAAAATGATTCTATGGTGAAAAAAAGTCATTTTATTGAATGTTGTAAAATTTTACAAAAAAATGTCATAGTATAGTATGTCGAAATTTTACAATGAAAACATGAAATTTTTGTATGTTGAAAAAAAACCATGAAAACAGTCATATTATAGCATGTAATATGATTCTATGGTGAAAAAAGTCATTTTATCGAACGTTGTAAAATTAAAAAAAAATGTCATAGTATAGTATGTCGAAATTTTACGATGAAAACATCAAATTTTTGTATGTTGAAAAAAATTATGAAAACAGTCATATTATAGCATGTAATATGATTCTATGATGAAAAAAATTATTTTATCGAATGTTGTAAAATTTTGCAAAAAATGTCATAGTCTAGTATGTCGAAAATTTTACGGTGAAAACGTCAAATTTTTATATGTTGAAAAAAATCATGAAAACAGTCATATTATAGCATGTAAAATGATTCTATTGTGAAAAAAAGTAACTTTATCTAATGTTGTAAAATTAAAAAAAAAATGTCATAGTATACTATGTCGAAATTTTACGATGAAACAGTAAAATTTTTGTATGTTGAAAAAAATCATTAAAACAGTCATATTATAGCATGTAAAATGATTCTATGGTGAAAAAAAGTCATTTTATTGAATGTTGTAAAATTTTACAAAAAAATGTCATAGTATAGTATGTCGAAATTTTACGATGAAAACATGAAATTTTTGTATGTTGAAAAAAAACCATGAAAACAGTCATATTATAGCATGTAATATGATTCTATGGTGAAAAAAAATCATTTTATCGAATGTTGTAAAATTTTGCAAAAAATGTCATAGTATAGTATGTCGAAAATTTTACGGTGAAAACGTCAAATTTTTATATGTTGAAAAAAAATCATGAAAACAGTCATATTATAGCATGTAAAATGATTCTATTGTGAAAAAAAGTAACTATCTAATGTAAAATTATAAAAAAAAATCATAGTATAGTATGTCGAAATTTTACGATGAAAACATGAAATTTTTGTATGTCGAAAAAAATTATGAAAACAGTCATATTATAGCATGTAAAATGATTCTATGGTGAAAAAAAAGTCATTTTATTGAATGTAAAATTTTACAAAAAAATGTCATAGTATAGTATGTCGAAATTTTACGATGAAACCGTAAAATTTTTATATGTTGAAAAAAATCATGAAAACAGTCATATTATAGCATGTGAAATGATTCTATGGTGAAAAAAAAGTCATTTTATCGAATGTTGTAAAATTTTATAAAAAATGTCATAGTATAGTATGTCGAAATTTTACGATGAAAACATGAAATTTTTGTATGTTGAAAAAAAACATGAAAACAGTCATATTATAGCATGTAAAATGATTCTATTGCGAAAAAAGTAACTTTATCTAATGTTGTAAAATTATGAAAAAAAATCATAGTATAGTATGTCGAAATTTTACGATGAAAACATGAAATTTTTGTATGTTGAAAAAAAATCATGAAAACAGTCATATTATAGCATGTAATATAATTCTATGGTGAAAAAAGTCATTTTATCGAACGTTGTAAAATTTATAAAAAAATGTCATAGTATAGTATGTTGAAAAAAATCATGAAAACAGTCATATTATAGCATGTAAAATGATTCTATAGTGAAAAAGATCATATTGTGGAAAGTTGTAAAATTTTAAAACAAAATGTCATAGTATAGTATGTCGAAAATTTTATGGTGAAAACGTCAAAGTTTTGTATGTTGAAAAAAATCATGAAAACAGTCATATTATAGCATGTAAAATGATTCTATGGTGAAAAAAAGTTATTTTATCGAATGTTGTAAAATTTTACAAAAAAATGTCACAGTATAGTATGGCGTAATTTTACGATGAAACCGTAAAATTTTTGTATGTTGAAAAAAATCATGAAAACAGTCATATTATAGCATGTAAAATGATTCTATGGTGAAAAAAAGTCATTTTATTGAATGTTGTAAAATTTTACAAAAAAATGTCATAGTATAGTATGTTGAAAATTTACGATGAAACCGTAAAATTTTTGTATGTTGAAAAAAATCATGAAAACAGTCATATTATAGCATGTGAAATGATTCTATGGTGAAAAAAAAGTCATTTTATCGAATGTTGTAAAATTTTACAAAAAAATGTCACAGTATAGTATGTCGAAATTTTACGATAAAAACCTCAAATTTTTCTATGTTGAAAAAAATCATGAAAACAGTCATATTACAGTATGTAATATGATTTTACGGTGAAAAAGATCATATTGTGGAAAGTTGTAAAATTTTACAAAAAAATGTCATAGTATAGTATGTCGAAAATTTTACAGTGAAAACGTCAAATTTTTGTATGTTGAAAAAAATCATGAAAACAGTCACATTATAGCATGTAAAATGATTCTATGGTGAAAAAAAATCATTTTATCGAATGTTGTAAAATTTTACAAAAAAATGTCATAGTATAGTATGTCGAAATTTTACGATGAAAACATGAAATTTTTGCATGTTGAAAAAAAACCATGAAAACAGTCATATTATAGCATTTAATATGATTCTATGGTGAAAAAAAATCATTTTATCGAATGTTGTAAAATTTTGCAAAAAATGTCATAGCATAGTATGTCGAAAATTTTACGGTGAAAACGTCAAATTTTTATATGTTGAAAAAAATCATGAAAACAGTCATATTATAGCATGTAAAATGATTTTATGGTGAAAAAAAAGTCATTTTATTGAATGTTGTAAAATTTTACAAAAAAATGTCATGGTATAGTATGTCGAAATTTTACGATGAAACCGTAAAATTTTTGTATGTTGAAAAAAATCATGAAAACAGTCATATTATAGCATGTAAAATGATTCTATGGTGAAAAAAAGTCATTTTATTGAATGTTGTAAAATTATAAAAAAAAAAGTCATGGTATAGTATGTCAAAATTTTATGATGAAACCGTAAAATTTTTGTATTTTGAAAAAAATCATGAAAACAGTCATATTATAGCATGTAAAATGATTCTATGGTGAAAAAAAAGTCATTTTATTGAATGTTGTAAAATTTTACAAAAAAATGTCATAGTATAGTATGTCGAAATTTTACGATAAAAACGTCAAATTTTTCTATGTTGAAAAAAATCATGAAAACAGTCATATTACAGTATGTAATATGATTTTACGGTGAAAAAGATCATATTGTGGAAAGTTGTAAATTTTACAACAAAATGTCATAGTATAGTATGTCGAAAATTTTACAGTGAAAACGTCAAATTTTTGTATGTTGAAAAAAATCATGAAAACAGTCATATTATAGCATGTAAAATGATTCTATGGTGAAAAAAAGTTATTTTATCGAATGTTATAAAATTTTACAAAAAAAAGTCATAGTATAGTATGTCGAAATTTTACGATGAAACCGTAAAATTTTTGTATGTTGAAAAAAATCATGAAAACAGTCATATTATAGCATGTAAAATGATTCTATGGTGAAAAAAAGTAATTTTATCGAATGTTGTAAAATTAAAAAAAAAAAATGTCATAGTATAGTATGTCGAAATTTTACGATGAAAACATTAAATTTTTGTATGTTGAAAAAAACCATGAAAACAGTCATATTATAGCATGTAATATGATTCTATGGTGAAAAAAGTCATTTTATCGAACGTTGTAAAATTAAAAAAAAATGTCATAGTATAGTATGTCGAAATTTTACGATGAAAACATCAAATTTTTGTATGATGAAAAAAATCATGAAAACAGTCATATTATAGCATGTAAAATGATTCTATGGTGAAAAAAAGTCATTTTATTGAATGTAAAATTTTACAAAAAAAAGTCATAGTATAGTATGTCGAAATTTTACGATGAAAACATGAAATTTTTGTATGTTGAAAAAAAAACATGAAAACAGTCATATTATAGCATGTAAAATGATTCTATTGCGAAAAAAGTAACTTTATCTAATGTTGTAAAATTATAAAAAAAAAAAACACAGTATAGTATGTCGAAATTTTACGATGAAAACATGACATTTTTGTATGTTGAAAAAAAATCATGAAAACAGTCATATTATAGCATGTAATATAATTCTATGGTGAAAAAAGTCATTTTATCGAACGTTGTAAAATTTTACAAAAAAATGTCACAGTATACTATGTCGAAATTTTACGATGAAACCGTAAAATTTTTGTATGGTTAAAAAAATCATGAAAACAGTTTTATTACAGTATGTAATATGATTTTACGGTGAAAAAGATCATATTGTGGAAAGTTGTAAAATTTTACAACAAAATGTCATAGTATAGTATGTCGAAAATTTTACAGTGAAAACGTCAAATTTTTGTATGTTGAAAAAAAAAACATGAAAGCAGTCATATTACAGCATGTATTATGATTCTATGGTGAAAAAAAAGTAATTTTATCTAATGTTGTAAAATTATACAAAAAAATGTCATAGTATAGTATGTTGAAAATTTACGATGAAACCGTAAAATTTTTGTATGTTGAAAAAAATCATGAAAACAGTCATATTATAGCATGTGAAATGATTCTATGGTGAAAAAAAGTCATTTTATCGAATGTTGTAAAATTTTACAAAAAAATGTCATAGTATAGTATGTCGAAATTTTACGATGAAAACATGAAATTTTTGGATGTTGAAAAAAAAAAAAATGAAAGCAGTCATATTATAGCATGTAATATGATTCTATGGTGAAAAAGATCATATTGTGGAAAGTTGTAAAATTTTAGAACAAAATGTCATAGTATAGTATGTCGAAATTTTACGATGAAACCGTAAAATTTTTGTATGTTGAAAAAAATCATGAAAACAGTCATATTATAGCATGTGAAATGATTCTATGGTGAAAAAAAATCATTTTATCGAATGTTGTAAAATTTTACAAAAAAATGTCATAGTATAGTATGTCGAAATTTTACGATGAAAACATGAAATTTTTGTATGTTGAAAAAAAACCATGAAAACAGTCATATTATAGCATGTAAAATGATTCTATGGTGAAAAAAAGTCATTTTATTGAATGTTGTAAAATTTTACAAAAAAATGTCATAGTATAGTATGTCGAAATTTTACGATGAAAACATGAAATTTTTGTATGTTGAAAAAAACCATGAAAACAGTCATATTATAGCATGTAATATGATTCTATGGTGAAAAAAGTCATTTTATCGAACGTTGTAAAATTAAAAAAAAAATGTCATAGTATAGTATGTCGAAATTTTACGATGAAAACATGAAATTTTTGTATGTTGAAAAAAAAACATGAAAACAGTCATATTATAGCATGTAAAATGATTCTATTGCGAAAAAAAGTAACTTTATCTAATGTTGTAAAATTATAAAAAAAAATCATAGTATAGTATGTCGAAATTTTACGATAAAAACGTCAAATTTTTCTATGTTGAAAAAAATCATGAAAACAGTCATATTACAGTATGTAATATGATTTTACGGTGAAAAAGATCATATTGTGTAAAGTTGTAAAATTTTACAACAAAATGTCATAGTATAGTATGTCGAAAATTTTACAGTGAAAACGTCAAATTTTTGTATGTTGAAAAGAATCATGAAAACAGTCACATTATAGCATGTAAAATGATTCTATGGTGAAAAAAAGTAATTTTATTGAATGTTGTAAAATTATAAAAAAAAGTCATGGTATAGTATGTCAAAATTTTATGAAGAAACCGTAAAATTTTTGTATGTTGAAAAAAAATCATGAAAACAGTCATATTATAGCATGTGAAATGATTCTATGGTGAAAAAAAGTCATTTTATCGAATGTTGTAAAATTTTATAAAAAATGTCATAGTATAGTATGTCGAAATTTTACGATGAAAACATGAAATTTTTGTATGTTGAAAAAAAAACATGAAAACAGTCATATCATAGCATGTAAAATGATTCTATGGTGAAAAAAAGTCATTTTATCGAATGTTGTAAAATTTTACAAAAAAATGTCATAGTATAGTATGTCGAAATTTTACGATGAAAACATGAAATTTTTGTATGTTGAAAAAAATCATGAAAACAGTCATATTATAGCATGTAAAATGATTCTATGGTGAAAAATAGTCATTTTATTGAATGTAAAATTTTACAAAAAAATGTCATAGTATAGTATGTCGAAATTTTACGATGAAACCGTAAAATTTTTGTATGTTGAAAAAAATCATGAAAACAGTCATATTATAGCATGTGAAATGATTCTATGGTGAAAAAAAGTCATTTTATCGAATGTTGTAAAATTTTATAAAAAATGTCATAGTATAGTATGTCGAAATTTTACGATGAAAACATGAAATTTTTGTATGTTGAAAAAAAACATGAAAACAGTCATATTATAGCATGTAAAATGATTCTATTGCGAAAAAAGTAACTATCTAATGTTGTAAAATTATGAAAAAAAATCATAGTATAGTATGTCGAAATTTTACGATGAAAACATGAAATTTTTGTATGTTGAAAAAAAATCATGAAAACAGTCATATTATAGCATGTAATATAATTCTATGGTGAAAAAAGTCATTTTATCGAACGTTGTAAAATTTATAAAAAAATGTCACAGTATAGTATGTTGAAAAAAATCATGAAAACAGTCATATTATAGCATGTAAAATGATTCTATAGTGAAAAAGATCATATTGTGGAAAGTTGTAAAATTTTAAAACAAAATGTCATAGTATAGTATGTCGAAAATTTTATGGTGAAAACGTCAAAGTTTTGTATGTTGAAAAAAATCATGAAAACAGTCATATTATAGCATGTAAAATGATTCTATGGTGAAAAAAAGTTATTTTATCGAATGTTGTAAAATTTTACAAAAAAATGTCACAGTATAGTATGGCGTAATTTTACGATGAAACCGTAAAATTTTTGTATGTTGAAAAAAATCATGAAAACAGTCATATTATAGCATGTAAAATGATTCTATGGTGAAAAAAAGTCATTTTATTGAATGTTGTAAAATTTTACAAAAAAATGTCATAGTATAGTATGTTGAAAATTTACGATGAAACCGTAAAATTTTTGTATGTTGAAAAAAATCATGAAAACAGTCATATTATAGCATGTGAAATGATTCTATGGTGAAAAAAAAGTCATTTTATCGAATGTTGTAAAATTTTACAAAAAAATGTCACAGTATAGTATGTCGAAATTTTACGATAAAAACGTCAAATTTTTCTATGTTGAAAAAAATCATGAAAACAGTCATATTACAGTATGTAATATGATTTTACGGTGAAAAAGATCATATTGTGGAAAGTTGTAAAATTTTACAAAAAAATGTCATAGTATAGTATGTCGAAAATTTTACAGTGAAAACGTCAAATTTTTGTATGTTGAAAAAAATCATGAAAACAGTCACATTATAGCATGTAAAATGATTCTATGGTGAAAAAAAATCATTTTATCGAATGTTGTAAAATTTTACAAAAAAATGTCATAGTATAGTATGTCGAAATTTTACGATGAAAACATGAAATTTTTGTATGTTGAAAAAAACCATGAAAACAGTCATATTATAGCATGTAATATGATTCTATGGTGAAAAAAGTCATTTTATCGAACGTTGTAAAATTAAAAAAAAATGTCATAGTATAGTATGTCGAAATTTTACGATGAAAACATGAAATTTTTGTATGTTGAAAAAAAAACATGAAAACAGTCATATTATAGCATGTAAAATGATTCTATTGCGAAAAAAGTAACTTTATCTAATGTTGTAAAATTATAAAAAAAAATCATAGTATAGTATGTCGAAATTTTACGATAAAAACGTCAAATTTTTCTATGTTGAAAAAAATCATGAAAACAGTCATATTACAGTATGTAATATGATTTTACGGTGAAAAAGATCATATTGTGTAAAGTTGTAAAATTTTACAACAAAATGTCATAGTATAGTATGTCGAAAATTTTACAGTGAAAACGTCAAATTTTTGTATGTTGAAAAAAATCATGAAAACAGTCACATTATAGCATGTAAAATGATTCTATGGTGAAAAAAAGTAATTTTATTGAATGTTGTAAAATTATAAAAAAAAGTCATGGTATAGTATGTCAAAATTTTATGATGAAACCGTAAAATTTTTGTATGTTGAAAAAAATCATGAAAACAGTCATATTATAGCATGTGAAATGATTCTATGGTGAAAAAAAGTCATTTTATCGAATGTTGTAAAATTTTATAAAAAATGTCATAGTATAGTATGTCGAAATTTTACGATGAAAACATGAAATTTTTGTATGTTGAAAAAAAACATGAAAACAGTCATATCATAGCATGTAAAATGATTCTATGGTGAAAAAAAGTCATTTTATCGAATGTTGTAAAATTTTACAAAAAAATGTCATAGTATAGTATGTCGAAATTTTACGATGAAAACATGAAATTTTTGTATGTTGAAAAAAATCATGAAAACAGTCATATTATAGCATGTAAAATGATTCTATGGTGAAAAAAAGTCATTTTATTGAATGTAAAATTTTACAAAAAAATGTCATAGTATAGTATGTCGAAATTTTACGATGAAACCGTAAAATTTTTGTATGTTGAAAAAAATCATGAAAACAGTCATATTATAGCATGTGAAATGATTCTATGGTGAAAAAAAGTCATTTTATCGAATGTTGTAAAATTTTATAAAAAATGTCATAGTATAGTATGTCGAAATTTTACGATGAAAACATGAAATTTTTGTATGTTGAAAAAAAACATGAAAACAGTCATATTATAGCATGTAAAATGATTCTATTGCGAAAAAAAGTAACTTTATCTAATGTTGTAAAATTATGAAAAAAAATCATAGTATAGTATGTCGAAATTTTACGATGAAAACATGAAATTTTTGTATGTTGAAAAAAAATCATGAAAACAGTCATATTATAGCATGTAATATAACTCTATGGTGAAAAAAAGTCATTTTATCGAACGTTGTAAAATTTATAAAAAAATGTCATAGTATAGTATGTTGAAAAAAAATCATGAAAACAGTTATATTATAGCATGTAAAATGATTCTATGGTGAAAAAGATCATATTGTGGAAAGTTGTAAAATTTTGCAAAAAATGTCATAGTATAGTATGTCGAAAATTTTATGGTGAAAACGTCAAAGTTTTGTATGTTGAAAAAAATCATGAAAACAGTCATATTATAGCATGTAAAATGATTCTATGGTGAAAAAAAGTCATTTTATTGAATGTTGTAAAATTTTACAAAAAAATGTCATAGTATAGTATGTTGAAAATTTACGATGAAACCGTAAAATTTTTGTATGTTGAAAAAAATCATGAAAACAGTCATATTATAGCATGTGAAATGATTCTATGGTGAAAAAAAAAGTCATTTTATCGAATGTTGTAAAATTTTACAAAAAAATGTCACAGTATAGTATGTCGAAATTTTACGATAAAAACGTCAAATTTTTCTATGTTGAAAAAAATCATGAAAACAGTCATATTACAGTATGTAATATGATTTTACGGTGAAAAAGATCATATTGTGGAAAGTTGTAAAATTTTACAAAAAAATGTCATAGTATAGTATGTCGAAAATTTTACAGTGAAAACGTCAAATTTTTGTATGTTGAAAAAAATCATGAAAACAGTCACATTATAGCATGTAAAATGATTCTATGGTGAAAAAAAATCATTTTATCGAATGTTGTAAAATTTTACAAAAAAATGTCATAGTATAGTATGTCGAAATTTTACGATGAAAACATGAAATTTTTGCATGTTGAAAAAAAACCATGAAAACAGTCATATTATAGCATTTAATATGATTCTATGGTGAAAAAAAATCATTTTATCGAATGTTGTAAAATTTTGCAAAAAATGTCATAGCATAGTATGTCGAAAATTTTACGGTGAAAACGTCAAATTTTTAT
This sequence comes from Pterois miles, assembly GCA_947000775.1. NCBI lineage: Eukaryota > Metazoa > Chordata > Actinopteri > Perciformes > Scorpaenidae > Pterois > Pterois miles. The sequence continues at coordinate 2,424,699 of CAMQGK010000568.1, read as the reverse complement.
ATGTTGAAAAAAATCATGAAAACAGTCATATTATAGCATGTAAAATGATTTTATGGTGAAAAAAAGTCATTTTATTGAATGTTGTAAAATTTTACAAAAAAATGTCATGGTATAGTATGTCGAAATTTTACGATGAAACCGTAAAATTTTTGTATGTTGAAAAAAATCATGAAAACAGTCATATTATAGCATGTAAAATGATTCTATGGTGAAAAAAAGTCATTTTATTGAATGTTGTAAAATTATAAAAAAAATGTCATGGTATAGTATGTCAAAATTTTATGATGAAACCGTAAAATTTTTGTATTTTGAAAAAAATCATGAAAACAGTCATATTATAGCATGTAAAATGATTCTATGGTGAAAAAAAGTCATTTTATTGAATGTTGTAAAATTTAAAAAAAAAATGTCATAGTATAGTATGTCGAAATTTTACGATAAAAACGTCAAATTTTTCTATGTTGAAAAAAATCATGAAAACAGTCATATTACAGTATGTAATATGATTTTACGGTGAAAAAGATCATATTGTGGAAAGTTGTAAATTTTACAACAAAATGTCATAGTATAGTATGTCGAAAATTTTACAGTGAAAACGTCAAATTTTTGTATGTTGAAAAAAAATCATGAAAACAGTCATATTATAGCATGTAAAATGATTCTATGGTGAAAAAAAGTTATTTTATCGAATGTTGTAAAATTTTACAAAAAAAAAGTCATAGTATAGTATGTCGAAATTTTACGATGAAACCGTAAAATTTTTGTATGTTGAAAAAAATCATGAAAACAGTCATATTATAGCATGTAAAATGATTCTATGGTGAAAAAAAGTAATTTTATCGAATGTTGTAAAATTAAAAAAAAAAATGTCATAGTATAGTATGTCGAAATTTTACGATGAAAACATTAAATTTTTGTATGTTGAAAAAAACCATGAAAACAGTCATATTATAGCATGTAATATGATTCTATGGTGAAAAAAGTCATTTTATCGAACGTTGTAAAATTAAAAAAAAATGTCATAGTATAGTATGTCGAAATTTTACGATGAAAACATCAAATTTTTGTATGTTGAAAAAAATCATGAAAACAGTCATATTATAGCATGTAAAATGATTCTATGGTGAAAAAAAGTCATTTTATTGAATGTAAAATTTTACAAAAAAATGTCATAGTATAGTATGTCGAAATTTTACGATGAAAACATGAAATTTTTGTATGTTGAAAAAAAAACATGAAAACAGTCATATTATAGCATGTAAAATGATTCTATTGCGAAAAAAGTAACTTTATCTAATGTTGTAAAATTATAAAAAAAAAAAATCATAGTATAGTATGTCGAAATTTTACGATGAAAACATGAAATTTTTGTATGTTGAAAAAAAATCATGAAAACAGTCATATTATAGCATGTAATATAATTCTATGGTGAAAAAAGTCATTTTATCGAACGTTGTAAAATTAAAAAAAAAAAATGTCATAGTATACTATGTCGAAATTTTACGATGAAACCGTAAAATTTTTGTATGTTGAAAAAAATCATGAAAACAGTTATATTATAGCATGTAAAATGATTCTATGGTGAAAAAGATCATATTGTGGAAAGTTGTAAAATTTTGCAAAAAATGTCATAGTATAGTATGTCGAAAATTTTATGGTGAAAACGTCAAAGTTTTGTATGTTGAAAAATATCATGAAAACAGTCATATTATAGCATGTAAAATGATTCTATGGTGAAAAAAAAGTTATTTTATTGAATGTTGTAAAATTTTACAAAAAAATGTCATAGTATAGTATGTTGAAAAAAATCATGAAAACAGTCATAATATAGCATGTGAAATGATTCTATGGTGAAAAAAAGTCATTTTATCGAATGTTGTAAAATTTTACAAAAAAATGTCACAGTATAGTATGTCGAAATTTTACGATAAAAACATGAAATTTTTGTATGTTGAAAAAAAAACATGAAAGCAGTCATATTATAGCATGTAATATGATTCTATGGTGAAAAAGATCATATTGTGGAAAGTTGTAAAATTTTACAACAAAATGTCATAGTATAGTATGTCGAAATTTTACGATGAAACCGTAAAATTTTTGTATGTTGAAAAAAATCATGAAAACAGTTATATTATAGCATGTAAAATGATTCTATGGTGAAAAAAAAGTAATTTTATTGAATGTTGTAAAATTTTACAAAAAAATGTCATAGTATAGTATGTTGAAATTTTACGATAAAAACGTCAAATTTTTCTATGTTGAAAAAAATCATGAAAACAGTCCTATTACAGTATGTAATATGATTTTACGGTGAAAAAGATCATATTGTGGAAAGTTGTAAAATTTTACAACAAAATGTCATAGTATAGTATGTCGAAAATTTTACAGTGAAAACGTCAAATTTTTGTATGTTGTAAAAAATCATGAAAACAGTCACATTATAGCATGTAAAATGATTCTATGGTGAAAAAAAGTAATTTTATTGAATGTTGTAAAATTATAAAAAAAAAGTCATGGTATAGTATGTCAAAATTTTATGATGAAACCGTAAAATTTTTGTATGTTGAAAAAAATCATGAAAACAGTCATATTATAGAATGTAAAATGATTCTATGGTGAAAAAAGTCATTTTATTGAATGTTGTAAAATTTTACAAAAAAATGTCATAGTATAGTATGTCGAAATTTTACAATGAAAACATGAAATTTTTGTATGTTGAAAAAAAACCATGAAAACAGTCATATTATAGCATGTAATATGATTCTATGGTGAAAAAAGTCATTTTATCGAACGTTGTAAAATTAAAAAAAAATGTCATAGTATAGTATGTCGAAATTTTACGATGAAAACATCAAATTTTTGTATGTTGAAAAAAATTATGAAAACAGTCATATTATAGCATGTAATATGATTCTATGATGAAAAAAATTATTTTATCGAATGTTGTAAAATTTTGCAAAAAATGTCATAGTCTAGTATGTCGAAAATTTTACGGTGAAAACGTCAAATTTTTATATGTTGAAAAAAATCATGAAAACAGTCATATTATAGCATGTAAAATGATTCTATTGTGAAAAAAAGTAACTTTATCTAATGTTGTAAAATTAAAAAAAAAATGTCATAGTATACTATGTCGAAATTTTACGATGAAACAGTAAAATTTTTGTATGTTGAAAAAAATCATTAAAACAGTCATATTATAGCATGTAAAATGATTCTATGGTGAAAAAAAGTCATTTTATTGAATGTTGTAAAATTTTACAAAAAAATGTCATAGTATAGTATGTCGAAATTTTACGATGAAAACATGAAATTTTTGTATGTTGAAAAAAAACCATGAAAACAGTCATATTATAGCATGTAATATGATTCTATGGTGAAAAAAAATCATTTTATCGAATGTTGTAAAATTTTGCAAAAAATGTCATAGTATAGTATGTCGAAAATTTTACGGTGAAAACGTCAAATTTTTATATGTTGAAAAAAATCATGAAAACAGTCATATTATAGCATGTAAAATGATTCTATTGTGAAAAAAAGTAACTATCTAATGTAAAATTATAAAAAAAAATCATAGTATAGTATGTCGAAATTTTACGATGAAAACATGAAATTTTTGTATGTCGAAAAAAATTATGAAAACAGTCATATTATAGCATGTAATATGATTCTATGATGAAAAAAATCATTTTATCGAATGTTGTAAAATTTTGCAAAAAATGTCATAGTATAGTATGTCGAAATTTTACGATGAAACCGTAAAATTTTTGTATGTTGAAAAAAATCATGAAAACAGTCATATTATAGCATGTAAAATGATTCTATGGTGAAAAAAAGTAACTTTATCTAATGTTGTAAAATAATAAAAAAAAATCATAGTATAGTATGTCGAAATTTTACGATAAAAACGTCAAATTTTTGTATGTTGAAAAAAAATCATGAAAACAGTCATATTATAGCATGTAAAATGATTCTATGGTGAAAAAAAGTCATTTTATTGAATGTAAAATTTTACAAAAAAATGTCATAGTATAGTATGTCGAAATTTTACGATGAAACCGTAAAATTTTTATATGTTGAAAAAAATCATGAAAACAGTCATATTATAGCATGTGAAATGATTCTATGGTGAAAAAAAGTCATTTTATCGAATGTTGTAAAATTTTATAAAAAATGTCATAGTATAGTATGTCGAAATTTTACGATGAAAACATGAAATTTTTGTATGTTGAAAAAAAACATGAAAACAGTCATATTATAGCATGTAAAATGATTCTATTGCGAAAAAAGTAACTTTATCTAATGTTGTAAAATTATGAAAAAAAATCATAGTATAGTATGTCGAAATTTTACGATGAAAACATGAAATTTTTGTATGTTGAAAAAAAATCATGAAAACAGTCATATTATAGCATGTAATATAATTCTATGGTGAAAAAAGTCATTTTATCGAACGTTGTAAAATTTATAAAAAAATGTCATAGTATAGTATGTTGAAAAAAATCATGAAAACAGTCATATTATAGCATGTAAAATGATTCTATAGTGAAAAAGATCATATTGTGGAAAGTTGTAAAATTTTAAAACAAAATGTCATAGTATAGTATGTCGAGAATTTTATGGTGAAAACGTCAAAGTTTTGTATGTTGAAAAAAATCATGAAAACAGTCATATTATAGCATGTAAAATGATTCTATGGTGAAAAAAAGTTATTTTATCGAATGTTGTAAAATTTTACAAAAAAATGTCACAGTATAGTATGGCGTAATTTTACGATGAAACCGTAAAATTTTTGTATGTTGAAAAAAATCATGAAAACAGTCATATTATAGCATGTAAAATGATTCTATGGTGAAAAAAAGTCATTTTATTGAATGTTGTAAAATTTTACAAAAAAATGTCATAGTATAGTATGTTGAAAATTTACGATGAAACCGTAAAATTTTTGTATGTTGAAAAAAATCATGAAAACAGTCATATTATAGCATGTGAAATGATTCTATGGTGAAAAAAAAGTCATTTTATCGAATGTTGTAAAATTTTACAAAAAAATGTCACAGTATAGTATGTCGAAATTTTACGATAAAAACGTCAAATTTTTCTATGTTGAAAAAAATCATGAAAACAGTCATATTACAGTATGTAATATGATTTTACGGTGAAAAAGATCATATTGTGGAAAGTTGTAAAATTTTACAAAAAAATGTTATAGTATAGTATGTCGAAAATTTTACAGTGAAAACGTCAAATTTTTGTATGTTGAAAAAAATCATGAAAACAGTCACATTATAGCATGTAAAATGATTCTATGGTGAAAAAAAATCATTTATCGAATGTTGTAAAATTTTACAAAAAAATGTCATAGTATAGTATGTCGAAATTTTACGATGAAAACATGAAATTTTTGTATGTTGAAAAAAACCATGAAAACAGTCATATTATAGCATGTAATATGATTCTATGGTGAAAAAAGTCATTTTATCGAACGTTGTAAAATTAAAAAAAAATGTCATAGTATAGTATGTCGAAATTTTACGATGAAAACATGAAATTTTTGTATGTTGAAAAAAAAACATGAAAACAGTCATATTATAGCATGTAAAATGATTCTATTGCGAAAAAAGTAACTTTATCTAATGTTGTAAAATTATAAAAAAAAATCATAGTATAGTATGTCGAAATTTTACGATAAAAACGTCAAATTTTTCTATGTTGAAAAAAATCATGAAAACAGTCATATTACAGTATGTAATATGATTTTACGGTGAAAAAGATCATATTGTGTAAAGTTGTAAAATTTTACAACAAAATGTCATAGTATAGTATGTCGAAAATTTTACAGTGAAAACGTCAAATTTTTGTATGTTGAAAAAAATCATGAAAACAGTCACATTATAGCATGTAAAATGATTCTATGGTGAAAAAAAGTAATTTTATTGAATGTTGTAAAATTATAAAAAAAAGTCATGGTATAGTATGTCAAAATTTTATGATGAAACCGTAAAATTTTTGTATGTTGAAAAAAATCATGAAAACAGTCATATTATAGCATGTAAAATGATTCTATAGTGAAAAAGATCATATTGTGGAAAGTTGTAAAATTTTAAAACAAAATGTCATAGTATAGTATGTTGAAAAAAATCATGAAAACAGTCATATTATAGCATGTAAAATGATTCTATAGTGAAAAAGATCATATTGTGGAAAGTTGTAAAATTTTAAAACAAAATGTCATAGTATAGTATGTCGAAATTTTACGATGAAAACATGAAATTTTTGTATGTTGAAAAAAAAACATGAAAACAGTCATATCATAGCATGTAAAATGATTCTATGGTGAAAAAAAGTCATTTTATCGAATGTTGTAAAATTTTACAAAAAAATGTCATAGTATAGTATGTCGAAATTTTACGATGAAAACATGAAATTTTTGTATGTTGAAAAAAATCATGAAAACAGTCATATTATAGCATGTAAAATGATTCTATGGTGAAAAAAAGTCATTTTATTGAATGTAAAATTTTACAAAAAAATGTCATAGTATAGTATGTCGAAATTTTACGATGAAACCGTAAAATTTTTGTATGTTGAAAAAAATCATGAAAACAGTCATATTATAGCATGTGAAATGATTCTATGGTGAAAAAAAGTCATTTTATCGAATGTTGTAAAATTTTATAAAAAATGTCATAGTATAGTATGTCGAAATTTTACGATGAAAACATGAAATTTTCGTATGTTGAAAAAAAAACATGAAAACAGTCATATTATAGCATGTAAAATGATTCTATTGCGAAAAAAGTAACTTTATCTAATGTTGTAAAATTATGAAAAAAAAATCATAGTATAGTATGTCGAAATTTTACGATGAAAACATGAAATTTTTGTATGTTGAAAAAAAATCATGAAAACAGTCATATTATAGCATGTAATATAATTCTATGGTGAAAAAAGTCATTTTATCGAACGTTGTAAAATTTATAAAAAAATGTCATAGTATAGTATGTTGAAAAAAATCATGAAAACAGTCATATTATAGCATGTAAAATGATTCTATAGTGAAAAAGATCATATTGTGGAAAGTTGTAAAATTTTAAAGAAGAAGAAGAAGAAGAAGATCTACCTTTATTAGTCCCACAGTGGGGAAATTCAATTTACACTCTGTTTAACTTATACATGGTACATGCACACAAACACACACACACATGCAGTAATGGAGAGGTGTCAGAGTGAGGGGGCTGCTCCAGACAAGCGCCCTGAGCAGTTGGGGGTTTGGTGCCTTGCTCAGGGGCACCTCGACAGTGCCCAAGAGGTAAACTGGCACCTCTCCAGCTACCAGTTCACACTCAGTTTTTTGGTCCATGTCGGGACTTGAACCGGTGACCCTCCGGTTCCCAAGCCAACTCCCTACAGACTGAGCTACTGCCGCCCCCAAAATGTCATAGTATAGTATGTCGAAAATTTTATGGTGAAAACGTCAAAGTTTTGTATGTTGAAAAAAATCATGAAAACAGTCATATTATAGCATGTAAAATGATTCTATGGTGAAAAAAAGTTATTTTATCGAATGTTGTAAAATTTTACAAAAAAATGTCACAGTATAGTATGGCGTAATTTTACGATGAAACCGTAAAATTTTTGTATGTTGAAAAAAATCATGAAAACAGTCATATTATAGCATGTGAAATGATTCTATGGTGAAAAAAAAGTCATTTTATCGAATGTTGTAAAATTTTACAAAAAAATGTCACAGTATAGTATGTCGAAATTTTACGATAAAAACGTCAAATTTTTCTATGTTGAAAAAAATCATGAAAACAGTCATATTACAGTATGTAATATGATTTTACGGTGAAAAAGATCATATTGTGGAAAGTTGTAAAATTTTACAAAAAAATGTCATAGTATAGTATGTCGAAAATTTTACAGTGAAAACGTCAAATTTTTGTATGTTGAAAAAAATCATGAAAACAGTCACATTATAGCATGTAAAATGATTTTATGGTGAAAAAAAATCATTTTATCGAATGTTGTAAAATTTTACAAAAAAATGTCATAGTATAGTATGTCGAAATTTTACGATGAAAACATGAAATTTTTGTATGTTGAAAAAAACCATGAAAACAGTCATATTATAGCATGTAATATGATTCTATGGTGAAAAAAGTCATTTTATCGAACGTTGTAAAATTAAAAAAAAATGTCATAGTATAGTATGTCGAAATTTTACGATGAAAACATGAAATTTTTGTATGTTGAAAAAAAAACATGAAAACAGTCATATTATAGCATGTAAAATGATTCTATTGCGAAAAAAGTAACTTTATCTAATGTTGTAAAATTATAAAAAAAAATCATAGTATAGTATGTCGAAATTTTACGATAAAAACGTCAAATTTTTCTATGTTGAAAAAAATCATGAAAACAGTCATATTACAGTATGTAATATGATTTTACGGTGAAAAAGATCATATTGTGTAAAGTTGTAAAATTTTACAACAAAATGTCATAGTATAGTATGTCGAAAATTTTACAGTGAAAACGTCAAATTTTTGTATGTTGAAAAAAATCATGAAAACAGTCACATTATAGCATGTAAAATGATTCTATGGTGAAAAAAAGTAATTTTATTGAATGTTGTAAAATTATAAAAAAAATGTCATGGTATAGTATGTCAAAATTTTATGATGAAACCGTAAAATTTTTGTATGTTGAAAAAAATCATGAAAACAGTCATATTATAGCATGTAAAATGATTCTATAGTGAAAAAGATCATATTGTGGAAAGTTGTAAAATTTTAAAACAAAATGTCATAGTATAGTATGTTGAAAAAAATCATGAAAACAGTCATATTATAGCATGTAAAATGATTCTATAGTGAAAAAGATCATATTGTGGAAAGTTGTAAAATTTTAAAACAAAATGTCATAGTATAGTATGTTGAAAAAAATCATGAAAACAGTCATATTATAGCATGTAAAATGATTCTATAGTGAAAAAGATCATATTGTGGAAAGTTGTAAAATTTTAAAACAAAATGTCATAGTATAGTATGTCGAAAATTTTATGGTGAAAACGTCAAAGTTTTGTATGTTGAAAAAAATCATGAAAACAGTCATATTATAGCATGTAAAATGATTCTATGGTGAAAAAAGTCATTTTATCGAACGTTGTAAAATTAAAAAAAAAATGTCATAGTATAGTATGTCGAAATTTTACGATGAAAACATCAAATTTTTGTATGTTGAAAAAAATCATGAAAACAGTCATATTATAGCATGTAAAATGATTCTATGGTGAAAAAAAGTCATTTTATTGAATGTAAAATTTTACAAAAAAATGTCATAGTATAGTATGTCGAAATTTTACGATGAAAACATGAAATTTTTGTATGTTGAAAAAAAAACATGAAAACAGTCATATTATAGCATGTAAAATGATTCTATTGCGAAAAAAGTAACTTTATCTAATGTTGTAAAATTATAAAAAAAAAAATCATAGTATAGTATGTCGAAATTTTACGATGAAAACATGAAATTTTTGTATGTTGAAAAAAAATCATGAAAACAGTCATATTATAGCATGTAATATAATTCTATGGTGAAAAAAAGTCATTTTATCGAACGTTGTAAAATTAAAAAAAAAAAATGTCATAGTATACTATGTCGAAATTTTACGATGAAACCGTAAAATTTTTGTATGTTGAAAAAAATCATGAAAACAGTTATATTATAGCATGTAAAATGATTCTATGGTGAAAAAGATCATATTGTGGAAAGTTGTAAAATTTTGCAAAAAATGTCATAGTATAGTATGTCGAAAATTTTATGGTGAAAACGTCAAAGTTTTGTATGTTGAAAAATATCATGAAAACAGTCATATTATAGCATGTAAAATGATTCTATGGTGAAAAAAAGTTATTTTATTGAATGTTGTAAAATTTTACAAAAAAATGTCATAGTATAGTATGTTGAAAAAAATCATGAAAACAGTCATATTATAGCATGTGAAATGATTCTATGGTGAAAAAAAGTCATTTTATCGAATGTTGTAAAATTTTACAAAAAAATGTCACAGTATAGTATGTCGAAATTTTACGATAAAAACATGAAATTTTTGTATGTTGAAAAAAAAACATGAAAGCAGTCATATTATAGCATGTAATATGATTCTATGGTGAAAAAGATCATATTGTGGAAAGTTGTAAAATTTTACAACAAAATGTCATAGTATAGTATGTCGAAATTTTACGATGAAACCGTAAAATTTTTGTATGTTGAAAAAAATCATGAAAACAGTTATATTATAGCATGTAAAATGATTCTATGGTGAAAAAAAGTAATTTTATTGAATGTTGTAAAATTTTACAAAAAAATGTCATAGTATAGTATGTCGAAATTTTACGATAAAAACGTCAAATTTTTCTATGTTGAAAAAAATCATGAAAACAGTCATATTACAGTATGTAATATGATTTTACGGTGAAAAAGATCATATTGTGGAAAGTTGTAAAATTTTACAACAAAATGTCATAGTATAGTATGTCGAAAATTTTACAGTGAAAACGTCAAATTTTTGTATGTTGTAAAAAATCATGAAAACAGTCACATTATAGCATGTAAAATGATTCTATGGTGAAAAAAAGTAATTTTATTGAATGTTGTAAAATTATAAAAAAAAGTCATGGTATAGTATGTCAAAATTTTATGATGAAACCGTAAAATTTTTGTATGTTGAAAAAAATCATGAAAACAGTCATATTATAGAATGTAAAATGATTCTATGGTGAAAAAAGTCATTTTATTGAATGTTGTAAAATTTTACAAAAAATGTCATAGTATAGTATGTCGAAATTTTACAATGAAAACATGAAATTTTTGTATGTTGAAAAAAAACCATGAAAACAGTCATATTATAGCATGTAATATGATTCTATGGTGAAAAAAGTCATTTTATCGAACGTTGTAAAATTAAAAAAAAATGTCATAGTATAGTATGTCGAAATTTTACGATGAAAACATCAAATTTTTGTATGTTGAAAAAAATTATGAAAACAGTCATATTATAGCATGTAATATGATTCTATGATGAGATGAAAAAAATCATTTTATCGAATGTTGTAAAATTTTGCAAAAAATGTCATAGTCTAGTATGTCGAAAATTTTACGGTGAAAACGTCAAATTTTTATATGTTGAAAAAAATCATGAAAACAGTCATATTATAGCATGTAAAATGATTCTATTGTGAAAAAAAGTAACTTTATCTAATGTTGTAAAATTAAAAAAAAAAATGTCATAGTATACTATGTCGAAATTTTACGATGAAACAGTAAAATTTTTGTATGTTGAAAAAAATCATTAAAACAGTCATATTATAGCATGTAAAATGATTCTATGGTGAAAAAAAGTCATTTTATTGAATGTTGTAAAATTTTACAAAAAAATGTCATAGTATAGTATGTCGAAATTTTACGATGAAAACATGAAATTTTTGTATGTTGAAAAAAAACCATGAAAACAGTCATATTATAGCATGTAATATGATTCTATGGTGAAAAAAAATCATTTTATCGAATGTTGTAAAATTTTGCAAAAAATGTCATAGTATAGTATGTCGAAAATTTTACGGTGAAAACGTCAAATTTTTATATGTTGAAAAAAATCATGAAAACAGTCATATTATAGCATGTAAAATGATTCTATTGTGAAAAAAAGTAACTATCTAATGTAAAATTATAAAAAAAAATCATAGTATAGTATGTCGAAATTTTACGATGAAAACATGAAATTTTTGTATGTCGAAAAAAATTATGAAAACAGTCATATTATAGCATGTAATATGATTCTATGATGAAAAAAATCATTTTATCGAATGTTGTAAAATTTTGCAAAAAATGTCATAGTATAGTATGTCGAAATTTTACGATGAAACCGTAAAATTTTTGTATGTTGAAAAAAATCATGAAAACAGTCATATTATAGCATGTAAAATGATTCTATGGTGAAAAAAAGTAACTTTATCTAATGTTGTAAAATTATAAAAAAAATCATAGTATAGTATGTCGAAATTTTACGATGAAAACATGAAATTTTTGTATGTTGAAAAAAAATCATGAAAACAGTCATATTATAGCATGTAAAATGATTCTATGGTGAAAAAAAGTCATTTTATTGAATGTTGTAAAATTTTACAAAAAAATGTCATAGTATAGTATGTCGAAATGTTACGATGAAAACATCAAATTTTTGGATGTTGAAAAAAATCATGAAAACAGTCACATTATAGCATGTAAAATGATTCTATGGTGAAAAAATATCATTTTATCCAATGTTGTAAAATTAGGAAAAAAAAGTCATTATAGTGTGTCAAAATTTTACGATGAAACTGTAAAATTTCTGTATGTTGCAAAAAATCACGAACAGGCATATTATAGCATGTAAAATGATTCTATGGTGAAAAAAAGTAATTTTATCCAATGTTGTAAAATCTTACAAAAAAATCATGAAAACAGTCATATTACAGTATGTAATATGATGAAAAAGATCATATTGTGCAAAGTTGTAAAATTCATATTGTGCAAAGTTGGAAAATTTTACAAAAAATTGTGAGTATAGTATGTCGAAATGTTACGATGAAAACATCAAATTTTTGTATGTTGAAAAAAATCATGAAAACAGTCATATTATAGCATGTAAAATGATTTTACTGATGTCTGGTGAAAATAAGTCATTTTATCGAATGTTGTAAAATTTTACAAAAAAATGTCATGGTATAGTATGTCGAAATTTCACGATGAAAACGTCAAATTTTTGTATGTTGAAACACCTCACGAACAGTCATAGTATAGCATGTAAAATGATGCTATGGTGAAAAAAAGTAATTTTATCGAATGTTGTAAAATTATAAAAAAAAAAGTCATAGTATAGTATGTCAAAATTTTACGATGAAACCGTAAAATTTTAGAGTGTTTAAAAAAATTATGAAAAAAGTCATATTACAGTATGTAATATGATTTTACGGTGAAAAAGATCATATTGTGCAAAGTTGTAAAATTTTACAAAAAAATGTCAGTATAGTATGTTGAAATGTTACGATGAAAACATCAAATTTTTGTATGTTGAAAAAAATCATGAAAACAGTCATATTATAGCATGTAAAATGATTCTATGGTGAAAAAGGTCGTATTGTGAAATGTAAAATTTTACAAAAAAATGTCATAGTATAGTATGTCGAAATTTTACGATGAAAACGTCAAATTTTTGTATGTTGAAACAACTCACGAACAGTCATAGTATAGCATGTGAAATGATGCTATGGTGAAAAAAAGTAATTTTATCGAAGGTTGTAAAATTATAAAAAAAAGTCATATTATAGTTTGTCAAAATTTTATGATGAAACCGTAAAATTTTTGTGTGTTGAAAAAAATCACAAACATTCATATTATAGCATGTAAAATGATTCTATGGTTAAAAAAAGTAATTTTATCTAATGTTGTAAAATTTAAAAAAAAAAATCATGAAAACAGTCCTATTACAGTATGTAATATGATTTTACGGTGAAAAAGATCATATTGTGGAAAGTTGTAAAATTTTACAACAAAATGTCATAGTATAGTATGTCGAAAATTTTACAGTGAAAACGTCAAATTTTTGTATGTTGAAAAAAATCATGAAAACAGTCATATTATAGCATGTAAAATGATTCTATGGTGAAAAAAAGTTATTTTATCGAATGTTGTAAAATTAAAAAAAAATGTCATAGTATAGTATGTCGAAATTTTACGATGAAAACATGAAATTTTGTATCTTGAAAAAAAAACATGAAAACAGTCATATTATAGCATGTAAAATGATTCTATGGTGAAAAAAAGTCATTTTATTGAATGTTGTAAAATTATTAAAAAAAGTCATGGTATAGTATGTCAAAATTTTATGATGAAACCGTAAAATTTTTGTATGTTGAAAAAAATCATGAAAACAGTCATATTATAGCATGTAAAATGATTCTATGGTGAAAAAAAGTCATTTTATTGAATGCTGTAAAATTTTACAAAAAAATGTCATAGTATAGTATGTCGAAATTTTACGATGAAAACATGAAATTTTTGTATGTTGAAAAAAATCATGAAAACAGTCATATTATAGCATGTAAAATGATTCTGTGGTGAAAAAAAGTAACTTTATCTAATGTTGTAAAATAATAAAAAAAAATCATAGTATAGTATGTCGAAATTTTACGATGAATACATGAAATTTTTGTATGTTGAAAAAAAATCATGAAAACAGTCATATTATAGCATGTAATATGATTCTATGGTGAAAAAAGTCATTTTATCGAACGTTGTAAAATTTAAAAAAAAATGTCATAGTATACTATGTCGAAATTTTACGATGAAAACGTCAAAATTTTGTATGTTGAAAAAAATTATGAAAACAGTCATATTATAGCATGTAATATGATTCTATGGTGAAAAAAGTCATTTTATCGAACGTTGTAAAATTAAAAAAAAAATGTCATAGTATACTATGTCGAAATTTTACGATGAAAACGTCAAATTTTTGTATGTTGAAACAACTCACGAACAGTCATAGTATAGCATGTAAAATGATTCTATGGTGAAAAAAAGTAATTTTATTGAATGTTGTAAAATTATAAAAAAAAAAGTCATAGTATAGTATGTCAACATTTTATGATGAAACCGTAAAATTTTTGTATGTTGAAAAATATCATGAAAACAGTCATATTATAGCATGTAAAATGTATGTCGAAAATTTTACAGTGAAAACGTCAATTTTTTGTATGTTGAAAAAAATCATGAAAACAGTCACATTATAGCATATAAAATTATTCTATGGTGAAAAAAATTCATTTTATCGAATGTTGTAAAATTTTACAAAAAAATGTCATAGTATAGTATGTCGAAATTTTACGATGAAAACGTCAAATTTTTGTTCGTTGAAAAAATCATGAAAACAGTCATTAAAGCATGTAAAATGATTCGATGGTGAAAAAAGTAATTTTATCGAATGTTGTAAAATTTTTAGAAAAAAAGTCACAGATAGTATGTCGAAATTTTACGATATAAACGTCAAATTTTTGTATGTTGAAAAAAATCATGAAAACAGTCATATTATGGTATGTAATATGATTTTTTGGTGAAAAAGGTCATATTGTGAAATGTAAAATTTTACAAAAAAAATGTCATAGTATAGTATGTCGAAATTTCACGATGAAAGCGTCAAATTTTTGCACATTCAAAAAAAATCATGAAAACAGTCATATTATAGCATTTAAAAAGATTCTATGGTGAAAAAAAGTCATTTTATCAAATGTAAAATTTTACAAAAAAATGTCTTAGTATAGTATGTCGAAATTTCACGATGAAAGCATCAAATTTTTGTACGTTGAAAAAAATCATGAAAAAAGTCATATTATAGCATGTAATATGACTCTATGGTGAAAAAAAGTCATTTTATCGAATGTTGTAAAATAAAAAAAAAAAGTCATAGTATGACTTTAGTATTTTGACATAGTATGTCAAAATTTTACGATGAAACCGTAAAAGTTTTGTATGTTGAAAAAAATCACGAACAGTCATATTATAGCATGTAAAATGATTCTATGGTGAAAAAAAAAGTAATTTTATCGAATGTAAAATTTTACAAAAAATTTCATAGT
The DNA here is from genome assembly GCA_947000775.1 of Pterois miles. Lineage (NCBI taxonomy): Eukaryota > Metazoa > Chordata > Actinopteri > Perciformes > Scorpaenidae > Pterois > Pterois miles. The sequence continues at coordinate 2,409,019 of CAMQGK010000568.1, read as the reverse complement.
ATAGTATGTCGAAATTTTACGATGAAAACGTCAAATTTTTGTATGTTGAAAAAAATAATGAAAACAGTCATATTATAGTATGTAATATGATTTTATGGTGAAAAAGGTCATATTGTGAAATGTAAAATATTACAAAAAAATGTCATAGTATAGTATGTCGAAATTTTACAATGAAAACGTCAAATTTTTGTATGTTGAAAAAAATCATGAAAACAGTCATAGCATGTAAAATGATTCTATGGTGAGAAAAAGTCATTTTATCTTATGTTGTAAAACTTTACAAAAAAAAGGTTATAGTATAGTATGTCGAAAATTTTACGATGAAAACGTCAAATTTTTGTATGTTGAAAAAAATAATGAAAACAGTCATATTATAGTACGTAATATGATTTTATGGTGAAAAAGGTCATATTGTGAAATGTTGAAAAATTTTACAAAAAAGTCTTAGTATAGTATGTCGATCATTTTCATGAAAAAACATCTTAGTATAGTATGGCGATAATTTTCATGAAAAAACGTCATAGTATAGTATGTCGATAAATTTAATGAAAAAATGTCTCAGTATAGTATGTCGATCATTTTCATGAAAAGACGTCTTAGTATAGTATGTCTATAATTTTCACGAAAAAAAGTCATAGTGTAGTATGTCGAAAAATTTCACGAAAAGAAGTCATAGTATAGTATGTCGATAATTTTTATGAAAAAACGTCATAGTATAGTATGCCGATAAATTAAATGAAAAAACGTAATAGTATAGTATGTCGATAATTTTCATGAAAAAACGTCATAGTACAGTATGTCGATAGTTTACGTCATAGTATAGTATGTTGATAAATTAAACGAAAAAACATAATGTAGCGATATATTTCATGAAAAAACGTCATATTATACTGTCGATAATTTTCATGAAAAAACATCATAGTATAGTATGTCGATAATTTTCATGAAAAAACGTCATTTTCAAATTTTTCGACATTCTATACTATAGTTTTTTCATGAAATTTATCGAAATACTATACTATGACGTTTTTCCATGAAATTTTTCGACATCCTATGACACTTTTGTAATGAAATTCATGAACATCTACACTATGACGTTTTTTCAGAAAATTTTTCAACATATGAAAATTATGGACATACTATACTATGACTTTTTTCATGAAATCTTTCAAGATAATATGACTTTCGACATACCATTTCTTGAATATTTTTGACATACTATACTGTAACATGTTTTGGTAAAATTTACTATCTACTTCTTACCAAAATATACTGACTTTTTTCATTAAATTTTCCAACATACTATGACAATTTTCAAAAAAAAAATTCAACATACAATACTATGACATTCTTCTCATGAAATTCTGACATTTTTCAACATACTATTTTGACTTTTTTTTTCCCATCACTATTTGAAATACTATACTATGAAGTTTTTTTTTTTTATAAACAAACTATACTATGACTTTTTTCATGAACTTTTTCAACATACTATACTATGACATTTTTAGTCACAATATCCTATAACTTTTTTTTAAAGTTTGACATACAACTTTTTTCCTGACATTTTTTCATAAAATTCTTCAACATACTATGCTATGAAATCTTTTTATTTAATTTTTTAACATACTATACTATGACATTTTTTCATGACTATTTTTGACAATTTTTTTTATTAATATATTTAACAAACTATACTGTTACATTTTCAACATACCACACTGCCATTTTTTCATGAATTTATCGATATGCTATACTATGATGTTTTTTCATCAAATTGACATACTGTACTATGACTTTTATTCATGAAATTATCCGACATACTATGACTTTTTCATGAATATTTTGACATATTACATTGTAACATTTTCTCATAAAATTTTTAGACATACTATACTACTACATTTTTTCTTTCTTTTTTCTTTTTTTATGACATGTTTTTTTTTTTTTTTTAAATGGTTAATTAGCGTGGAAATCCCCTTTAGCAAACTAACCTTGGTTGAACGTTTCCATTTTAAGGAAATACCAAGCACTGCCCACCAGCCAGAGCACAGCCAATAGCAAGATGATCTCTCTCTGAAATGACCTGTGGTCGAAGTCTCCCGTTATGGCTAGATTTTTTTTTTTCAAGCCTGAAAACAAAGCCATGAGGCATTTCTCTCTCAACACTTAAACTACAATATACAGAAAGGTTATTATGACATTTTTGCCCAATAATGCCAAAATATACTGCCTTTAACATAAATTGCGTGTGAAAACATCACATTCTTTGAAAAGAGAGCAAGAACTGTTATCAACTCAGATGGAGATCATCACTGGTTCCTAGAAGCAGGCTCAGCATGAGGGCCCATAGTTGTACATGCATGACAAATATGAAGGTATGGTCCACACTGTATCTACACCTTTTATGGCTGACATAACCCTTCTTATTCGCTGTAAAGAAAAAAAAAAAAAAGATGCTTTACCCTGTGTCGTCTTCTCTGCAGCGTCCTCTGACTGCAGCGTTAAGTCCGCAGACAGTAAACACAGCAGCCATCATGTCGTTCCCCCAGAACAGACAGTAAACACTGTAACAGATATAACAGTTAGTGAAGAGTGAAATAACTACATGTCAACATGCAAACAGAGCAGTTACTTTGCCTCTCTGACTCAGACATAACACGTTTCACTGCTAGGGGTGTGAGAGCCTGTAACATGACATAAAACCAAAGTGTAAGGACTGACTTCATGCCACAACACTGACAAACAGATGAGGGTGCCTGACGCCATTATCGGAGCACTGGGAGAGAAAACTGAGAGCAGAGCTGCAACTGATATCTTGATAATGAGGTACAAGTCTGAAGCTGGGTTTACATATAAGAATAGTTGTCTGTGACAAAAAAAAAAAAAAAAAAAAAAATACAACTACTACTCCTTTGTTTCTCAGTATAACTGAGATTTTGAGGTGGTATATATATATATATATATATATATGTGTTTTGGCATAGGTTAGTATTTTGTTTTCTTTTGTTCATGAATTGGGTAAAATATACAAAATACAAATGAATTTTATATATTACAGAGAGATTTCGGCACACTTAGATCCACGCAGTGAAATACGGGGTGGATTTAAGTGAGCTGAAATGTTTTCAATGGTCTTTTGAACTCGTTTGTGTTTCCAGCACCTTAGATGTAGACAGGTGGAGCGGTTGTTCATCCACCACTACACATTACAGGTTTAAAAACCGTATAACAAACTGAAGACTTACCAAACAAAAGACAACTTACCGGCTGTCTTCCTGCTTGGTTCAGCCTAATGAGGTAATTGACGCCAGCTGGAGTCCACATGGCTGCCTTCTCAGGTGTGCCCCCATGAAACCACGCCCCCCGGAAGTAGACCTCAAAGTGACCTGTTGGGGTTTTCAAAGTAAAAGCACAACATGACATGATTTTGTGGAACAACAAGGGGCATGCCTTCTCTTCTGGTTGAGTTTTAATTTACATAACGTGGTTACAGTGCATGGACAAATTAAAACTTACCTAGATCACATGAATCCTACAACAAACACTTAGAAGGTAATGTAAGGTAATCCTACTTCTATAGCGCATTTCAGATGCAATTCAAAGTGTTTTACATAAAAAATAAACATGCAAAAATAAAACAGAAAACTAGAATTACTGCCTCGTGGTTGTATGCCTTCTTAAACCAGACCAGTTGCAGTTTATGTCCCTGTCTGTCCAAAATGTCATCGGTTCATCATTTTATCATGTTACACATTTGTGTGAAATTGTCGTAATTCAGTCCCACGTAGACGTTTGTACTAAAGTTGAAGAAATTCCCTCAAGGTGTTCCTGAGATAACATGACAGTGGGACAAGCATGGGGAGCTGTTGTAGCCCACTTGGTGGAGCGAGTGCCACACTCGCACACTTTGTACTTGAGTCCAAGTGGATGTTTGTGCCCAATTTGAAGAAATTCCCTCCAGGCCTTCCTGAGATATCACATACAGACATCCAGATATATAAAAACTAAAAATAAACAGTAGAAATACGGTAGATTTCATGGATTTAAGAGGTGCAAAAATATAAGAATGTAACATCTATAAATGACCTATAAATCACCTTGACAACAACAACAAACAAATCACCTGTCAAAATTTTTTTCCAACCTGTTTCACAGATTATATTTTTCAGGAATTTAGAGAGATTATCCTGGCAAAATTTCTTGTTTTCTCACCTGCTTCTAAAGGTCCAGTGTGAAGGATCTGATGATATCTAGCAGTGAGGTGAGGAGATTACAACAACTGAAGCCTCTTCCAAGTGCCCAGTGTGTTGGAGATGTGAAAACACGAATGTCCCTCTGTAGAGCCACCTGGAGCAGAGCCAGCGGACAGAGTGTGTGTACCTGGGAAGTTAGTGGTGAAGCAAGAGAGAGTGGCGGTAACGGGAGCGAGTAACGTTACTGACTCCGACCGGTTAGCCTGTTCTGGGCTACTGGAGAAACATGGCAGTGCAAGATGGCGACTCCTTGGAGAGGATTCTGCGCCCACTGTAGATATAAATGGCTCATTCTGAGGTAACGAAAACACAATACAATCAGGTGATTATACACTAAAGAAAACATACTTATTAATATCATATTTATATTATACTGCCAGTAGATCCTCCGAAAATGTTACACACAGACTTACAGGAATGTAATATCTTTAAATGACCTCAGGAAAAGCTGAAGCAAACAGAAAAGTTTAGATAGAAAAACAATCCTAACAAAACAAAAAAAACTCAACAGCCAAAACTTTTTTTCCACCTGTTTCACAGATTATATTTTTAAAGAATTTATATATATTACCTTAGCAAAAATCCCCCCCCCCCCACCTGTTTATAGATGACATTTTTTAAAATGCTTTTTATAAAGTCATAAACACGGGAGAAAACAAGTTAGATCAGGACATTGAAACTTCTAACTTTTACACCTATTTCACTGTTTCTGCATAAGAAATTCACATTCATCATGCATTTCATTCATTCACATTTGTCAATTTCAAATTTAATTCTCTTCTTGCGTAGTACACAGTGACACTTATAATTTTTTACATTTTTATTAAAATGATTCTCTATTAATATATTATCCATTTACATACATTAAAGGCATTAGACAGAACTCAGTGGTACAACAATATAAAAGGCAACAACAACATGTTTGCATCATGAGGGGTTGGCATCCACGCAAGGTTACAAAGAACAGTGTTATTGTCAAACAAGTATGTCACATCATATATAAAAACATTTTGGTTGACAGCTGGTATCTCTAGCGTTGTACATAATATTGCACTTCACATTGGCATGAGACTCAGTCACTACACGGAAAATGTAAACACTAAGGGCTGATTCTGCAGAGTGACATTACTCGCTGTTTTGATAGAAATCTAACAGATTAGTTGTGTGCTATGCATTTGTATCTGTAATACTGAGGAGGTTTCACACCGTCTGAATGAGCCCTGACTTAAAGTTGGAAGAGAACACATTGTTGGTCCAAGAAGGTTTTAGTGTTCACTATAGTATGTGCTCAGTGAAATGTCTGACATTTAGAAATGTCTTAACTTACTTGGGTTTGTATGATTAAAACTGATTCTAACCCCTCTGATTTCCTGTTTATAGCAGTAAAAAATACATCTTTCAAAAGCAGTTTCTAATAATTCTCTACATCCCTAAGACATGAATAACCAGGTGGACTTACTTTAATAAAATAAATTCCTCTTTTACCTCAACAGATATGTTTTGCATAAATGTGTAGTTAGCGTTTCAGAGCTTAAGTACAGTGTATTTTTTTAAGGCTTAATTTAAATTGGAGCAAATGGTCTGATCTCTTTTTTTGTAGCATAAATCCACAGATGTGTGTTGCTGTGTATTAGTGGAATCCCATGCGTAAGGCTTTATTCTTTACCATGGTGAACTTGCTGACAAACACCTTGGCGAAGGCGGGGTCCACCAGGTAGCGGTAGGACTTGGTGACAGAGGGCGGCGGCTCCGCGAGCGTCACTGGGAGCTGCAGCTGGAGTGAGGCGGCGGAGGGGGAAAGAAACTGGGAGGCTCGCATCACGTAATCCACCAAGCGCCGATACTGCTGCTCTGACAGGCGCTCACGAACGCCGTCGGCCTGAGGGAGGACAGACTGGTCAGATGGATCAATACACTGGTCCTCATGAAGTTAGATCTGTTGCAGGTGGTGTCCAATCATGTGCCATCAAGGATATATGATGGAGTTTTGTGTCATGCCAACCAGAAACTGCAATAGCTATATTAATCTTCGACCTGACTAAGTGAAAAGAACTGAACCAGTCATGTGTAAGATTATTTATTATGGTGCAATTCCTGGTCAGTAACTGATCGGTTGAGGTCATAGGTTAGTGCCTCTGAAAGATTTGGTTAGTTCATGGTTAAGTTCACAACATGCTGCTGAGCCAGCTTAATATTGAAGCAAAAATTGGTCATTTGCAAAGGCCCAGTGTGTAGGATCTGATGGTATCAGGTAGTGAGGTGCAACCAACTGAAGCCTCTTCCATGTGCCAAGCGTGTTGGAGAGCTACAGTGGCTGATGAGAAAAGATGAATGCCTTCTCAAGAGACAGTTATAAGAGTAGTGTAAGTCATTTGGAGCAGAGCCAGTGTTTAGAGTGTGTGTGTACGTGGAAAGTGAGTGGTGAAGCGAGAGAGAGTGGCGGCGGCAAGAGAGAGCAACGTTATCGACTCTGGCCAAAGCAGGAAAAGTTAAGAGTTTGGTTTGTCTAAGGGAGCTGTCCTGGTCGTTTTTGGGTCACGGTTAAAACATAAGGAGAAGTGTGCATAAATATTGCTAAATTAAGGTTCAGTAATTTTTGTACACTGATAAATAAACTCAACAATTAGACTCAGGTATGGATGTTGTCTGGTCCTCAGAATAAAAATGGAGATTAAGAAGTGTTAAAAAAAAAGTGTTAATATAAGGATTTGTATCAGAAAAATACTCAAACGACTATAGCATCTCTCCTTTTTAACTGTAGATGGGGTACACTATGTATAAAAATCAGCCTGTGTAAACTGTATAAATCAAACACTATAATTTTTCTTTGATTGGTTTTTGATTGATCTTATTATTGTTTTCCACCATGTGAGCCCTGTGCAGGTCTCACCTCTGTGTCGCTGGCTACTGTCTGCTGCTGTAAGGTGAGGGTGAGCTGGCCCTGCTGTCCTGGCTCCTGCTGACACTCCACCTGCAGAGGACAGGAAGTTTAACATTCAACAGCAACACAGCAAAAAGTTTTATTTTAAGTGTATCAGGAGCTGTTTCTTCCAGTCTGGTGAGTCGCTGTGTGGAACTGTCAGCTACCTCTGTGATGGGGAAGGCCTGCTGCTGGGTGTCCTCACTGAGGCTGACCACAAACAGCACCTCAGAGGTGAGGAGCAGACAGCCAGCATGCTCCTGACCCGACCCACTCACGATGGTCACCTCCAGGGCCATGTGGAGCTCCGGCCGGCCCAGAGACTGGAGCATCTTCCTGTGGTCAGAGAGCAGAGCAAGCGAGGAGGGATGGACATTATAAACAAGTAATGACATACACATTTTACTATTCATTTAGAGGGACATTTTCTAACTTTACATATGGTCAAATCTTAAAGGGACTGCATGTAACTTTTTATGCGTATAGATTCTTTTTTATTGCTAATGTGTGAACAGGTTAAACCTAAAAAAATTAGACGGTCTGCAACTTTCTGGGTCTCCTCTATCAGCCCGTAGACTGCTTTTAATGTGAAGAACCCAGGCCATTTTTTTCCGGGAAAATCCAACAAATGTGACGTCATGCGCACACTTGGGTGCCTTAGATGTAGCTAATACTTGGTTGGAAATGGAGTCCACTAACGCTAACAAATGACCAGCCCCCGTCGCAACTCAGACTCCAACACAAACTCCACGGAAGCACAAAGTTATATCTAGTGAAGCCTGTCTTGCAAAACAGAAATATGACTGACGCTGGAGGAAAAGTAGTGTTTGAGGATGGCGGCGAGTAACGTTATCGGCCCAGGACACCAAAACTACGGTGTCTTCCTGTGTCTTCTGACCACAGTCGGGAGGCTGAAGCAGGAATAGCTAACACTAGGATCAACATTAGCTGAACCTTCAATTCATGGAGGGACCATCGTTTGGTGAACTAACATTACTGCCGAGCATGTGAAATATATAGTGATATTGTGTTTTTAGCTGGTTAATGTTGCTAATGTTAACCAACATGATGCCTGTCAATCGCATTCGGTCCATACTTCCCAACCCTAACGATTTTCATCAGGAGAGTTGTGGTGTTATCACATTGTGTCTGAAAGGACCTTCAGTAAGTGAGAGGAGAGAAATACTTGCAGGAGCAATAATAAATAAAAATGGGTGAATATTAGTTTATGCCAGAGATTCACACACCAAGTTCACACCAGAGCGGTGAATTATTCAGTTTTCTTTCCTGGGAGTTAAAGGTAAAATCTAAAGTTAATCATAAATGCTGCTGCAGTGAATTTATTATTTTGTTGTTTTCATTCTTTTAAGGTCACCAGAATGCAGGAAACAAAGTCTCTGAAACTCTGAAACAAGATGCTGACTGTCATTGACTTAACAGCCACAGATGTCACTGTTAACAAGCAATTTATGATCAATCAACTCTTACACTAGACAGCAATTACATATGCATTACTTCTCCTACTACCTGCTCCTACATGGATCTACATAGTATATACACACACATAATGTCAGGCATCCTAACTTCAGATATACACTCTCCTTCTAAACACAAGACCACACAAAGTGCCCGACTAACCTCAACACACACAAACAAGTGACCATATGTGTCTCTATACATCCTGTAATTTACATTTCTACATGTTCTCTGTGTGGTTCCTATTACACACACGTTCGATAGGGAAATATGTGTGCAGCAGCAGGACCTGGAGTCTTCAGTCATGTTCCTCTGACAGCGTGTTTACGTTGGAAGGCAGGTGCTCAAATTGCAGAGCAGATGTTGAAGCAGCCACAGTAGGGACAGTTTGGTTCTGTTCAGTGTTACTCTGCTCAAACAGTCTGACCCCCTCAAGTGTCTGGGCTACCTGTAGTAGTAAAAATAATTGATGGATGCCTGATGGAAACCAGTTTGACTGCAATGCAGCATGAATAAAACCACAGGGGAGCATTATCTCAGCATTCATGTGTGTTTTAATCTTTTTTTTTTCATCTTCCTCTAACATTAGCACGACATGCTGCTAACCCCTCGGGTGATGACAACTAAAGTGGAATGTCCTAAAGAAATATTGCATCTAAAATGTTGGCCCGGTTCCTCATGGCAGTTGACAGTCGACACAGACTGCTATTAGAAGTAAATGTTTGATAGCTATGGAAACCAAACTAAATTGCGGAAAAAATCATTATGAAATGCTTTTTTCTACAGCTCCTGATAACCTTGTGGAGACATAGGCCTCTTAAATTTTTTTTTATGATAATATTAAGTGCTGTTGAGTTGAAACACTCAGATCTGATGCGGTGCCGTCGATACCGCTGCCATATTTATTTTTTTACAACGCTGGACCCAACGGTAACCTTCTGCTTGGCACATTACGGGACCTTCGTAAGCCGAGTCTCTCCCAAACTGCAAACCATTCCAGCACATGAAGGAAGGTGTTCCTCCATCTGATGGCACGGGGAAACATCTCTGGATAGACTCATAGTTAAACAACAAGAACAATTTCTAGCTGGCGGCTTTGGCAGAGTGCTTATAAAAACCTTTTAACATGGCTGGATGAGAACAGGGGAGGGCAGGCTGGCTACCATGTGTGGGATCAAGGTCAAACATTTTTCCAGTCTTTTTTTTTTTTTTTTTTGGAAAGTGGGTAATGAACCGTCCAAGGTTTTTTTTTTTTTTTTTTTAAAACAAGACAGCAAAAATGATGAGAGGTAAGGGGGAGTGAAAGAACAGCATATCCTGGAGAGACTCCAAGAAAAGCAACGGCGAGAACACATGTCCAACTTCTAACGAATAGCTGGACAAAACTGAGGGAGGAGCCTGCAGAGAGGATGAATGGCCAGGGGTCATACCAGACATATTTAAGGTGGCTGTTTGGGGCCTGAGCAGACTTCTCCTCTGTAGGCAGGTACAGTTGTTTAGGAAGCTGCCACAGTCCTGCTCCATGAAGGATCCCTGTCAGAAGAGACGAACATAAAGACAGTCAACATCAGCAGAACTATCGGAGACGTTTAGTCTGACAGTATTATGGATTATGTACATGCCTCTAAAGCTGCAGTGGGAAGAAATGGAGTGCATATTTAAAAAAAAAAAAAAAAAAACATTATAAAACGGTCACTATATCCAGACAGGTATCTGAAAAAACTCATGTTCCTCTGTGTCCTCCGGTGCTCCCAATAGCATCTGGAAGATTTCACAGACCAGAGGAAAACAACCAATAAGAGCCGAGCTAAAGCCTTGCTGTCTCACAAACTCCAAATAAACGGTCAAACTAGGCAGCGCTGATCAAATATGAATCAATAATCTGTTACTGTAATGACTATTTCTCTCCTCAAATGTTTCCAGAAACATCTTGTAGTTACTGTGTAGATGTAAAATGAGAAAGTTTGTGACCTGGCAGCCATGTTGAGATCAGTTGAGGAAATACCAAGCACCGCCCACCAGCTGGAGGACAGCCAATAGGAACACTCTCTCTCAAATGAACTGTGATTGGCCAAAGTTTCCCATTATGGGCTAGATTTATTGAAAGCCTGAAAACAGAGCGATGAGGAGGTGCAGAAGTCTTGTTTTCTCTCAGAACACTTGAATTACAATACGCTGAAAGGCTATTATGGATTTTTTGCTTGATTATGCCAAAAACATTCTGCCTATACAACATGCATTTACGTCGACGAGGCAAACTGATGCCATTCTCACTTAAACCTCACTCCAAGTTCATAAATATTTTTATATATACTATATATCACATATCTTTATTGATTTTACACAGAATACATATTTTTTTCCAAAATAGGTTGGCTACATCTTTCACGTCTCCCTTGAGACATCTTCCCCCATTCACCCATACACCCACCCATGAACTCTCAGCCCTCGGTGTAGATAACAACAAAAATGCTAGTTTACTAAATGATACTAATAACAAAAGTAAATAAAATTACTTGCATACATTTATACAAAATCCCACACGCAGAAATGCGTACAGTATATACCTGCCTGTTCGTCCAAAAAAACATGGTATGTGTCAAATCCAAGAAGTTACATTACATTGATTTAAAAAATGTAAGTTATTAATCACATATTTTATGAAAGACATCACTATTTGTTTGATTGTGTATGTAAGCTTTTAAATCGCTTTACGAGAGGAAAGCTATTTAATCCAAAGGTTCAAAGACGGACTCTTTTCCAATGTCTAGCAATGAGACGCTAAATTGGACATTTGATGGAAATAGACAGTTTCTGGTAGTGTGTGCATTATGACTAGAATGGCTGTGTGTGTATGTCAGAGTGAGTTCATAACCCATGTGCGTGTGGTCAGTTTTCCTCCAGCCGACTGGAGCTTTCAGCAGAGCAGCAGCAGCGGGCCAGTGAAGTCATCAAGTATTTAAAACCGGGCCATAAAGACCACAGTGAGATCCATTAATGATGTCACTGCAGCGCTGCTCAGCTCGGATCGGGTGTTTACAAGAGTGTGTGTGTGTGTGTCAAGGTTATAATAGTTTGGAATTTTCAATTAGTTTTTATTTTATTGTAGTTCTGACTTTTCAATTTCATGGTAGTTTAGTTTGAGTTTTACAGTAATATAAGTTTTTCTTAGGGCCAGGTGTAATGTCTCAGAAGTGTGTAGCTACATACAAACAAAATACATGGTTAGAGATCTGTGTTGGAATGGCCATAATATGTTATGTTTCATCCTCATGCTACTTTTGTGCAACTGTGCCACAGCGCCATCTCCTGGAAGGTCAAGTCCGTTTGGTTTAATGTCACAAAAGTTGAGGGAAATTCGTACTGCTTCCTTTTTTTTCTGTGGTGATAAATTATAGCTAAAAAGCTGAAACTGAAATCAATTTACATTCATTTTTATATTGTTTTTATTCGTTTTACAGGTATAATATGCAACAGTTGTAGGATGCTGTTTGTAAACAACACATTTGAGAGAGAGAGCAGCGATGGTCGAGTGAGCTATAGAATGAACTCAGAGAGAGAGAGAGCTGTTATTGGGAACAAATCAGCGAAATAAAACCTAATTTTCTGACTGTTTTAAAGTTACTTTCTAAAACACAAATAAACACAACTAACTCCGCACAGCCCTATGTGACGGTGCAGAGCTGTTGGATTTTGAATGAATGCAGCTGAAAGGCAGACTGTCCTCTCTGAACACAGCAGAGGAGAGACGGAGGAACAGGATAACTCACAGCGATATAACAAACCCCTTCTCGTCTTTCAAATACAGCTAACAGAGCTAAAGTTCCTCGGTGTCAGTAGCCGAGGGGCCTGACAAAGCGGTGGCATTTGACCTCCTGAACAGGTTGCACACCCTTCAAACTGTTATTGGCTGAGGGTTACTCTCCCATGTGGGGCACAAAGGCTGTTGGCAGATGCCCAACATGGTCCTGAGTAAAGCAAAATTGTGGTGGTGGAAACAGACACCACCACACACTGCTAGCGATGATTGAGAGGGATTATTTTTCCATCAGTCTATACACTGTTTTTTTTAACAAACTGTTGCATATTAAACCTTTAACCAGGCAATATCGTTTTAATATGGTTTTAGTTTTTCTGAAGGGATAAAGTATTCAATATTTTTCACTACTTGTTTTCATTTTAGTTTCAGTTTACTATAATAACCCCAGTGTGTGTGTATGTATATCCATGTGATTCATACGACAGGATGGAGTCTGACAGAATTATGACAGACAGTCGTTCTACGACTCTTTTATCCAACGTGATGAACATCTGAGAGTTCATACAACACGAGCAAGGATCTAGATAGGAAGGAACAATGTGAGTAAGTGCCAACGACAGCGTCAAGTTCTGCAATGCATATGTATTTTACCAGCTGATTTTTTTTTTTTTTCCCTATGTGCTGGTTAGTGTGCACTCGTGAGCATCCACATGTATTTGCCTGAGCTTGTGTGTGTTTGTGTTGTGCTGAGCTCGGAGGGTCAGGTAGATCAGGGCCATGGGGAGTCGTTACTCTCACAGAGCTGTTAGCCTTGTTGGTAGTTTTAAGACCTGTTAGCGCCAACACACCCCACCCTCTGACCCACTCTTCACACCCCACCTCTACCTTCAAACACCTATAAAACACTAACTAACTCCAAAGATTTTAACTGCCTATATATACAAGTGTTTGTGCATGTATGATTAGGCGTGTGTGTGCGCCAAAAGGTCTTTCAGCAGTTCTCCATAAGGTCCTGCACTACTGAAGGCTAATAAACACTTCTGGCTGGACCCAAGAGGACAGAAGGGGAGAAATTGTCCATCCACTGATGGATTTATGATAATTCATGTGTGTGTTTATTATAATATTATTACCTAAGGCTCCCTGGAAAGTAAGACGCATTAGCTGACTTGTGTTAAATACATGTGAGACCTCGCTGCATGACCAAATCTCTCTTTACACTTCAGTTTACTGCAGTGTGACTGTGATAATGTGCTTGCGTGTCAAGGACATAAAAGTTTGCATCTCTATGGGACAATTTTCAAATGTAATTTAAATTACTTTAGGTTAAATTAAACATTTGTACATTCTGTTTCCCCACAAAATGATGGAGCTCGCTGCCAGACATGACGTCCCAAAATAGCTACTGGCTTTTTATGATCCTAGAAGTTGATATCCAAAATGGTTAGTCATGTCTGTGTTGTTCACAATGAAAATTATGCTCTAATTATGCTTTCATTTTTGTGTGCAAGCCACAGGAAAAGAAATGGGGCCGCTATAATAAACAAAACTAATGAGGCTTTAATGACTATCACTTCATTCACTGAAATCTAAAAAAACGAAACAACCTGCAACACAGCTTCTGAACAGGCTTACAAAGAAAAAAAAAACATGAATTCATTCAACATGCTGTGATCTTTGACCATCCTGAACTCACCATATCCAGTCTGGGACACCAGTTCAGCTGCTCCTCCGATGGGCTTGGTGAAAACCCCCACAATGCCTTTCCCCACTCCAGAGATGACCCCCTTGGCCTTGCTACCAGCTGAGCTCTGCATCTCCCAGTTCCTTTGGAAGTTCTGCATGGGTTGGTCCACGATGCCTGCTATTGCTCCTGCAGAACAACAAAAGAGTTGTTTTTCTTTATTAATACACAGCTTTGTTGAATACTTATTTCTTTATAGCAGTCCGTTGCTATATAGACTGTTGCTATGAGCACAGAGCTGATGTTGGATTCTGGCGGACCGTTTTTGTGTCAAATTATTGATTTCTTAAGTAAGTAGCTGTGTATTAAGCTGAATAATGTACAGCTAGCGGGTCGTTGTTGTGCAATAAACCCCTTCAGGGTGATGAGAGCTCCGTGTTGGAGAATGGCCCTGTCGGGGTTTATTTCACAATGACTGACTCGCTGTACATTATCGATTATTTATTATGCTCTCATCAATAATTAAACTCAATTCAAACTTTATATCTGATACACAGAAAGCTGCATATCAATTAAAGAAAAGAAAAGAAAAGAAAACAGCAATTTATCATTCAAATAAAAAACAACAGCACATTAACATATATAGAGATTTCTGAACCTGGATGAGTACCGAGCGCTTCCTCTGGCTGGTTGAAGCCTCTCTGATGCTGTTCTCTGACTCATCTAAGCGACACTTGAAATCACACATCTGTCTTAAAAGTGCCTCACATGTAGAGACACCAGAGGACCCGGACAGTTGACTGGCACTATGCCATCTGGGAACCTGAAGCAGCAACCTCCTAAATACTAAATGAGAGACTTACGGTTACAAAGTACAAGACGCACATAAATGTCAAGACATCCGTGGACAAAAAAACTGACAAGACCTGCTAGTGATTTCATTTTAGCAAGACATGGGACGCAGAGTTCAGCATACAGACTCCAAAGTGTCAAATGGGACTTGCACAGGAATTCAGACTTGCTTATGCCCTGCAGAAAATATCTGACCCTTCATTTTATATACGACACAGGTGCTGATCGACAATGCGTTTCAGGATTTCAGCAGAGATGCGAGCAGCTGTTTGGTTTCAGGGACAATATGCTCTGTGTGTCCTGAGACTTGGGTTTTACTGTCCTCTGACACAGCCCCCCATTCACAGCACCCAGGGAGGACACATGTTTTGGTGGTAGGAGGTAACCAGAGAAACAGGAGAAAACCCACACTAACACAGGGAGAACATGTAATCTCCACACAGAAAGGTTCAGATTAGGAGTGTCGTGTGTGCAACGCCACCTACCTAACAAACTGATGCCAAGTCGTGACAGTCCCTGCCTCAGTCCGTCCCCGAGGCTCTCTGGAAGCTGGCGTCTCCACTCCTCCTGCCTGGTGTAGTGCTCTTCATCCAGAGACAGGCGGTCCATGTTCCTGGCCAGGCTCGTTGCTAAGTTGGTGATGGACGTCAGAGTGCCTAAACATGAATGTGAAAACTCAGCGTTCAGACTTTACGGTGAGTCAGCCATCTCTGCCAAAAAACCAAATGTTGCGCTAGTCATCACTGCATGATGCCACCGTAAACAAGAACACTGTTCATCAGATAATGAATGTGCTGTAGATGTAAGTAATAGCTGACTTTATAGGTCCCATATCCTCATTTTCAGGCTCATACTTATATTTGTGTTTCTTCTAGAACATGTTTGCATGTTGTAATGTTAAAAAAAAAAACTTTATTTTCCTCACACTGTCTGTCTGAATATACCTGTATTTATCTTCTTCTGAGACGCTCTGTTTTTGTGTATTTCAACCGAAATTACGTTGCTAGGCAACAGTTTGGGTTCATGTTTACTTCCTATCAGCTGATGTCATTCACATATGGTGCCTTCAAATGAAACTCGGGAACATGGGAAGTCGTGTACATAATACGTTTGGCGTTCAAGTGGTTAAGTCATGAAGGACACTGCTGATAAGCAACGTTTATATTAATGTTACAATTTAGCAAGCTAGCAAGTGGGTAAAACACTGAAATAAATGCAAAGCCATAATGACTGAAGAGAAAGATGAGGCTCTTGGGAATATCAACATTTTCCTCAGACTTATTATAGAATTACAAAGGAAAACAATAAATGACTAAAATTACAATATATTAACAAAAAATGAACTTCCATGGGCTCCACCGTTTCTTACAACGTCAACAAACCCATCACAGCTTGTGAACTCTGAGCTTTCAAAACTTTCCACTTATGTCGTTCTGAATACTACAAGAGGGGGGCGTTCATGTGGACTCATCCTGTAAACACGGTAAACAAGACCCCATTTGAAGGCACAAATACACTGCAACCGGAAATAAACTCAGACACATTTAGAATCTTTATGTTTAAAACTGTGTAATAGTCGATATACTGTAGATCTGTGAAATCACAAATGGACAACAATTTTGATAGTTTCACAGTATTTGTATAACACTTAAACCTGCTATATAATATAAAACACATGAGGGACCTTAACATTAGCCCACAAATACAAACGTGTCGTGTGCAAACAGATAAACATTTTTTCTGCTGTAAAATGAACAAAAACATTATGAACATCTGTGTTACCTTTTGAGATATGTTTGACAAAGGAGGTGGTCCCTCTGGAAACCCCGCTGACGAAGGCTCCAGGCCCGCGTGTCAGACCCTCATATGGCAGTCGGAAGAAGTCGGATACTCCGTTACCGATACTCCGCACCAGGCTGGCGGGACTACCCAGGATCTCCAAAGATCCCACCACCCAACCTGAGACAGAGCACAACCACAGCAACGTTACGTTAGTGAAATAAAACTTGTTATATTATCATAAATAATCATGTACATGTTTTTACAAATGTTCTTAGCATAGAGTTGCTATCCAGCCACCTTTCTGTTTCTCTTTCAGTTTAGCTTTGCAAGAAATACTTGGAATGGAAGCAAATATTTAAATAAATTTGAACTGTTATATTTATGGATGTTGCCACAATGGTGTTATAATACACAGTTTACAGAACTTAAATGCTGCATAATCCCACAGTATTTTTTAGACTGTTAAATGGGTTTTGCATTCAACAGAAATACATCTGAAACACCTGCTCTTAGAGGAACACTCCACATGCAACCTCCTTGAGTAAACTTTCACAATCCTCTACTCACCAAAAGCAGTTTAGATTGGCTCCCCCAATCCAAACATTTTGGAGAATAACTTACAAAATGTTTTTATATTGTGATTATGAGTTCAGCATTGTGTTAATCAGAATTCATTTCTCAACAATACAAACGTTCACACATACACATATGCTCATGTGCACACAGATATACACACTCCTGCATGAAATCATACATGTGCCACGGTTAGATTTACAGCCTCCTACTATCTCACCTCATCTCTCTCATTCAACCGTAGCGTCCCCTTCAGATGGCATGGCTCATTGATATTTATGCGCTGACAACTGCATCTCAAAAATCAAATAGCCATTTCTCAAGACGCCGACCCGGCTCTGCTCTTATTCTCTGTCAATTTGCACTTGAGTGATGGACTCTAATGGTAGGAAACCAACTCCAGTGGGGCCTGGTGGTTGTTTCTGATTCATATGGTCTCCCAGTTGTGGTTTTGGTGGAGCATAAAGTACTGACAGGAGCTGATGTTTACAGGGCTGAGTCATGCTTTTAAACACACATACTGGTGTGTATGCATAGATAGCGCATGCCTTTTAGTATCCATACGTCGTTGCATGTGTATGTGCGTGGATTTATGCCTGTAGGTGCATGTGCGATTGCGAATGCAATGCTTCCCGGTGCCCCCTCACTCCATGATGACTCGGGAGAGGAGAATGTGGTGAGGTGACGTGTTGAAATATGAGCAGAAATGAGGGCCCTAACGAGAGACAGTGGGAAGGAAGTGTCTGTCCAGAACGGTGATTTCTGATGTGGAAATGACTGGCTTAAACCAGAACATGTGTGGAGGCTTTGACTAGATGTGAGGACAATACAGCAGAGAGGTACGGAGACTTTATATGGGTTGGATAAGTCAGACTTTGTCGTCCACAGATTATGCATAACGTACTGCCTACACACCATGAGTCACCAGTCAAACCTTGGGATAAAACAGTAAATTATGACAATGAGAGAATGTAAATCTTTTTCGAGCCTCCAGTGATTCAGATTTTGCTTCCTGGAGTTCTTACAGTTTTATTGCACTTTCTGCCACAAAGCTATGGGGGCCCTTGGGTGCAATCATTTCAAAGCTCAATTCCAGACCTAGTGAGAATAAATTGTTGAATTTCTCACTTATTCTCCTGTCCATATTTGTCTGAACTGAGTGCATATGATTCATGGAGTTAAGTGTGAGTCTATCTGGGCCAGATTGTAAATCTGTGTCCCTGTAGTGTGAATAGAAATCAGTCTAGTGTCCATATATGAAACACAAGCTGGCTTGAGGGACCATTTGCTGTATGGTGTGATTGATGTGGCAACAAGGAAGCTGTGCAACTCCCTCCATCAACCTCTACCTACCAGCTCTGAAGAGGGCTCCGGCAGCATAGTGCATGGCAAGGGCATGTACTAGCTGTCTGGCTGTGGTGCACAGCGGTCCTCTCTCAAACAGGGAGAAGGAGAGAGGAGTGTGGTCTGAAGCGATGTACAGCTTCAGGGAGGCATGGATGCTGACCAACAGGTTGACTGGCTGGATGGTCAGCCTTTGCAGCCGCACAGGGTGGACCAACGCCTGCACCGACTGAAGCACCTGGGAGAAATTGACTAGTTTTAGTATTTATTTATTTTTTAAAACTTTTAGTTTAATTTTTCATTGCCAACAGAAGTAGATATTCCCTGACACAGGACATCAAAAAGTGCTACTAAGTAAAAAAAAAAAAAGTCTATTCTGTACTCTTTTCAAGTTTTTTTTCTTAGAAATTTATGACTTTTTTTCTCATAAATTTGCCACTTTAATCTCAGAGAATACCAGAGTTTATTTTTCACGTAAATTTATGAATATAATCCCGGAAAATTATGAGTTTTTTCTCAGAATATTACCCCCTTCCCTAGTTTGGTGATTATTATTGTAATTATTTTTTATATATGAATAGATTAATAATAATCACACAATCACTGGTTTTAGTGTTAACATAAGAGAGTAATGACCACAAATAATACTAATGCTTACACCATCTTGTGATACACAGCACAGACACAAGTCACTTTATTTGCCTACATAATAATGGCTTAATTATTATAAAATAATTTTCTGCCATTCCTGGCATCAATAGTATTATTTGAAAGATAAGAGTATCAAACATATATAGGACTGCAGATTACACTGTTGTGAACAAAATCATGCCAATATGTGAAGGATCTATCCTGTCTAAATTTTAGATGACCTATTTTTACAACAGACATGTCATTTTCTCCTGTTAATTAAATATTGCTATTGCAAAATGCAAAATATTAATATTGCAAATTGAGCAGACCTCCTTTGTTGGCATGGTGATAACCATAATGAGGTTGGATGATGCTTCCTGTATGTTTGGCCCAAACTGAATGTACCAGTAGTAGTAACAATTCAATGTGAATGAAACCAGAAAACATTCAGCATCCTCAGTGCCTCAATACAACTTCAGGTTATGAATAGTGCACCTGTTCAGGGAGGATGGGGGCTGATCCAGACTCTCGACTCCTCTGGATCTCTGCTGTGGCTGAGGCCATGGCACTGTCTGGGATGTAGGTGTGGAACAGGGTCTTAATGTAGTAAACAAAGGTGTCTTCAAGGTAGACTCTGGCAGGTTGGAGCTGGAAGGTGATCTGAGAAGAAAACACAAAAAGCTGTTATGAAAACTGTTGATTCACGATTGCTGTGAGAGGAATAAAATAGTCTCTTTAAGGGGGAATGGTGTCGAAGGAATTTAGTCTTTTCTGACTTGAGCACTCAGGTCTCCCTTGCAAAAAAGATCTGATCTCAATGATACTACCTAATTAAATAATAATATGCACCCACTACTGTGACAATGGAAATACAAAGAGAGATGAATGAATCAGACCTCCTCCGCAGTGCATCTGTCCCCAGCCAGTGTCATCCTCAGCTGCAAGAAACAAGAGTGTTTGAACTCCTCCAGGGCTTCAGGAGATTCGGTGGGGTTGGCATCGCTACTCCACGGTCCCCCGGGCTCAGCTCCCCCTCTCTGATCCTGGCACAGCAGTACGGGGAAGTGGAAACTCGCTCGGTTGTACAGCTGGTTGTCTACTTGCAGGCTGGAGCAGTAGACCTCGATCAAAGAGGCGTCGGGCATCAGTGCGGAGATGGGCGCAGCATCCACGTCGGGGTCAGGTGCCAGCTCTGTGGGCAGGGAGGTGGTGAGTGGCGCCGGAGCCAGGGTGAGGAGCAGCTTGGTCAGTGTGAGTCTGAGCAACTCCACGGATCCGGAGGGATTGGTGATGTCATCACTCAACACCACACTGGCTTCACTGAGGAGGACTCTGCAGGACAACTCAGAAGACCTGGAACCAAACAGAAATTATTATATAATGAAAAAAATAAAGGAATGTATGAATGCTTTCATTGATGCATGTCTAGACTGTCATATGTTTAACTGCCCTTCATTAGCGTCTATAAGAAAGAAAACATCTCCACCTCAGACATAACTTAAGTCTGAAGTAGGTGTGTTATGATTCAGATGATTTGTAGAAGACCAAACTCATTCATCTTGTGCTGATGATGTTTCATCAATTTCCTACCACCAGAACAAAGATCATTGTCTGACATTATTTGTTTACATTTACCTAATATGAGATTATATTCATTTCCTTTTTTGCCAAAAGGAAAACGCAGCTATGTGTTGATGTAATGGAATAAAGCTGTAATACTTCTTCTGTAGTAATTTCACTCATGACAACACAAGAAGCTTTTATTGCCCTCCTGTGGTGCAAATGATGCCCGTTTGTTCATGTTTGGAGTCTAGTAATGACTGCTACATGAAAACACTGCTGTTAACGATGATCATGAGGCAAAGTGAACACAATAAAAGGCACACAGGTAGATACCTTAGGGTTCGGAAGAACAACATGCACGGGTGATTTCTTATGGTTCAAATAAGCAGGGAGCATAAAACAACAACAGTAAAAGCACTGCCTGTGCACACATACCTGCTGTGCTGGTTGAGCGCAGAGTCCATGCTGCCCTCTGGTGCCAGAGACAGAACCAGGGTGCCTTTCTCATACAGCACATCTATGTACAGACAGCCAAAACCAGGCAGGAACACCACCTGTGCAACAGAACACGGATCTGTGGTGAGATAAACTGGATATTCTCTACTGATAGAGTGCTCCTAATTTTCACTCTAAATAAACTTAGAGGAGGTAACTTTACCCATTCACAGATCCATAGCTCAGTTCAGTGCTCTTGTGTGTGTTTCAGAGCCTACATGTGTCTGACTTTAACCTCCACCACTCCAGGTTCAAAGTGATCAGCCCCCCTTGTGACGAAAGGAAGCAGATCCCTGCTGAACGCTTCGCTGAGCAGTCATAACAAGTCCGACCTTTGACCTCTCACCCCAACCGCAGGGGTCAGACTCAGACCTCACAGTAACCAGAGATACACAGCCTCAACCTCAACCCCAACCTGCAGCTGGCTAGACACAACACCAAACATTACATGCACTGCTCCTTAACATCTTGTTAACCCCAAACTACTACGCTGACCAAACCAAAATACTGGCTGGCTAGCTAGTTAAAGGGGAACTACGCCCATTTTCAACATTCATCCATGTAATTCTTACAGACTAAGACAGTCCAAAAAATATTAGTAAACATGAACAACTCTCTCCCAAATCCAAAACCTAGAGTGCTAAAATTCCCAAAAAAAGTTCCCAAAACTATATATACAGTATGCTGTCATGCAGAGTGGAAAACTTATTTTTTTAAATATAAAGCTAGTTCTGGGCTCTATGACTTAAAGGGGATTACATCCTGGCTGTCATCACGTATCTGGTTTTTATTAGTCAGTTAATTAAAAACATAAACTATAAACCTACGATGGGGCTATTCTAGTGCAACAAACTCTGGCTCCATCTAACTGCCAATTTCATACTATCAGTGTGAGCTGTGACAAGTTATTTAAAGGCCGAGTGTGGAGGATCTGGCGATGTCTTGCAGTGAAGTGAGGAGAATACAACCAGCTGAAGCCTCTCTCATGTGTCAAGCGTGTTGAAGCGCTACGGTGGCCGATGCAAAAACATGAATGCTCCTCTCTAGAGCCACCTGGAGCAGAGCCAGTGTGAAGAGTGTGTGTGTGTGTGTGTGTGGGAAGTGAGTGGTGAAGCGAGAGAGAGAGGCAGCAACAGGAGCGAGGAAGTAACTACTCTGGCCCACGCAGGAAAAGTGAACAGTGTTTTGTTTGTCCATTCTGGGCTACTGTAGAAACACGGCGGTGCAACATGCCGGACTCTGTGGAGAGACGACCCGCGCCGTATGTAGACATAAACGGTTTATTCTAAACTAAAGAAAACACAACCTTTATTTTCAGCTGATTATACACTAAAGAAAACATACTTATTACTATTATATTACATTTCTGCTACTAGATCTTCCTAATTGTAACACACTAGACCTTTAAATGCAAATCAGTAGTAATTAAGAAAGCAAGATCTCATAACGAGTGCTTGAGTGAAATCTTTGTGTTTAAATGACAAGTGCAGATGAGATTCTCCAAGTTTGAGTTGACAAATGATGGAAAAATTATATTCCTACACGAACTCTTTCAAATCAAAGGAGATATATACTGTACATTGTGTATTTAGTGTTTGGAGTGGCATCCCCTCACACCTGAGACAAAATCGTGCCGTCTTTACACCTCCCCCGACCTATGTACAAGCTTTTACCTGAGTGCCGGGGCAGTTGATATCTATGGGGTCAGTCCAGTCGGTGGAGCTATGGTCTGAGGTGGTTTTCAGCAGCAGAGTGGGCAGTGTGTCTTTCTGCCTGCACTCGGGGAAACTGGAAAAGTGGTGGTAGAGCTCATGGTGCAGGGAGCAGTTAGCAGGCAGAGGACGGCAGTACACCTCAGTCCTTGGAGTTTCTATATGAAGGCAAAAAAATAGTAGTAAATTAGCACACTAGTAGTAGTAGTATGAGAGGAGAATAAGGAGGATGGTGTGAGTTGCGATAAGACCAGTTCAGTCCTTTCGTACCTTTGACAGTTTCCTTTAGCAGCAGTGGGATAGGACACTTGTTATGAATCAGCATCCGAGGACAGGGGTCCTCATTCAGGATGATGTATGTCACCCCGAGGTGCTCCTGATATGTCAGTACTATGCCTCTGCAAAACACAAATAAAAACAAGCCCATAAATAAGCTGTCCACAGACAGCTCGTATCCCAACCCCTTCTAACCACATACCGATAAGAAGTCACACACCCACCAACATGTCAAACGTCACATCGTTGCTATGTCCATTCGCAAATCTCTGAGGTGCACTCATGGGCAGAGCCTTAACTGAAGCCAGGCAGTGAGACACTGTCACTCTGTGTGTGTCCATATTTGTTTCTATCTATTAGGGCTGTCAGTTGATTAAAATATTTAATCATGATTAATTTCAAAATTGTCCATAGTTAATTGTGATTAATTGCAAATTAATCACCCTTTTTTTATCTGTCCAATAAGGGGTGTTAAAGTATTATTAAGGTATTTAATACTCTTATCAATATGAGACTGAACAAGTATACTTGCTTTATACAAACACATGTAGACAGTTAAATCAACAACACAAAACAATGACAAATATTGTCCAGAACCCCTCACAGGTACTGCATCTAGCATACAAAATATGCTCAACTCATAACATGGCAAACTGCAGTCCAACTTTGACTTGACTTGACTATGACTTGATCCAAACTGCATGTGATTATCATAAAATGGGCATGTCTGTAAAGAGGAGACTGGTGGGTAACCACAGAACCTGTTTTCATTCACATATCTTGAGGGGTCCTTTGAAAATAGCCATGACAGTGGTTCCTCAAGATATTTAAACTCCTTCACGACAAGCTAGCATACGTTGGTGCCATTGTAATCCATAGTTTCATATGATGAAAGTATCAAAGTATCTTCACTCTAGCTCTAAAACTGAGTCTGCTATGACATAAAAATTCAAGTAGCGTTACAGAAATTAGTGGCGTTAAAACAAATTTGTGTTAACGTGTTATTATCGCATTAAATTTGACAGCCCTGCTATTTATGTATGTGTGATTGGCTGCACATATGTTACATTTTTACACAGTAAATGAGAGCCAAGCTGGCCAGTCACACCAGAACACAAGTGTGAGGAAAAATACAATGACATGCTCATTGGCCTAGGTACTGTATGTAGTCTGTGTTTTTGGTAATTGGAAGATGAAATAGCTTTCTAAAATTAAAACCACACACCACAAAAAAAGAAAGAGAGAAAGAAAGTAAGTATGACAAAGAAAAGAAAGACATGAGAGGGATGTGTTGTACAAGATGAGCAGGCTGACAGTGGAAATGTTGAGGGCATGTCTCTGTTTGCTTCATCTGCAGCGTTTAACAAGCTGTGACCAGCAACCAGCTTTACGTCCTGTGCCAGCCGGGGTTCGGTACCCTGCTCTAAATGGACTGTCACAGCCAGCGCACACCACGAACGCTCCGCTTCACCCACCTGCTGCTCAGGCCACCCCCAGAGTTCGCTTCCCCAGGAACGGACAAACTCTGCCTGGGGAAGTCTGGTCGGACGGGAGCGGGGAGGCTCCACGCTGCGGATCCAACTCCGCCATCCTGCCTGGGAAATAGGCTGAAGAGCATGTGTCGAAGCGGCAGAGGGAACTCCACCGACCCCTGGACGCTGGTTTGGAGGAGGTCCCAGCATGGCACCGAGCAAGGTTTGGCCTGGGATGATCCTTCACAGGGAGCCAGGCTGAACTGTGCTGTCTCTGGTATCTCACAGGCCTGAGGAGAGGACATGATGTGAACATGACGTAAAAGGAAAAAGAAGAGAGGAC
Organism: Pterois miles; assembly: GCA_947000775.1. Classification (NCBI taxonomy): domain Eukaryota; kingdom Metazoa; phylum Chordata; class Actinopteri; order Perciformes; family Scorpaenidae; genus Pterois; species Pterois miles. The sequence continues at coordinate 2,383,878 of CAMQGK010000568.1, read as the reverse complement.
ATGAAAGGAAAGGAAAGGAGGAGAGGAAAAGAACACGGAGTGGAAGAGAGGTGAGGATATGAGGAGAGGATAAGAGAGAAAAAGAGGGAAAAGGAGGGGAAGGGAAGGAAAAAGGAGGAGAGGGAAAATAAGCAGACATAAAAGCAAAATGGATGGAGATGGATGTGAAGAGACAAAAAAATGAATGGAAGCAAATGAGAATAAAGGAGGGGAAGTGGACAAAAGTTGCATTAGAAAAGGATATGAGATGGGACATGAAGAACAGAAAGACAGAGAGCAAAGAAGATGCAAGTGATTACAACAAAAGATACATGGTAAAACCACATTGTTATTGTACTCTCTTCTCTCTCCCACTGAGCTTAGTGCTAAATTGGTAGCAGAGGAGCCCTGCTGCGCCGGTTTAGCAGCCAGTGAGCAGCGAGTAGTCGAGGACTACAGGGATTAGGCACTAAGCATGATGAATAGAGCAACTAGAAAGGCATTCCTCGCCTTGTTTGTGGTCTGTGTTATTGTTAAGCCCATTGCCCGCTATTTAGTTTTTTTAAGCTCTTCAAAAAAAAAAAAAAAAAAAACCTGGGTTTTCAGTCAATTAGTGGCAACTAGCAAGCTCTGCCATCCTTCTTTAAGAGGATCTGAAGGCTCATTAAATGACATCACTACATTGTTGCTCTCTTTGGGGACAAGCAGCAGATGAAAGCGAGAGGGAAAAACCTGCATCCAATTCTGGGTGTTTGTCTAATGTCCCAATGAAGTGCCATTGCCACATGGTGAAAAATGGGTGGGGGGTGGGGAGCAGTACGATCTGATGGAAAACGGCTTGCTTCGTCCGAGCAATGTGTATGTGTGGTAGCGCTGGGGTGGATGTGTGTGAGTAATGTGCATAGGGAATACACTGTATGTGTGAAGTTTCAGAAACTTCGGCAGGGCAGGACAGACATGATGCAGGGCCATGCATGAAAACACACACAGGCCTTATGGTTATGAGGTAGCAGTGAGGTATTAAGTCTGTGGGTCCAGATTTTACACTATTTCGCTGTTTTAAGGAGCTGGAGCAAATGGTGGGCGGGTGTTGTGATGTATGAAATCTTATTAACCTTGTATGGTCTGAAACGTCTCATATGTTCACTATGTCAGCATAAGCAGTTGTTTTAAAGCAGCAGTAGACAGGTTGGAGAAAATATCATTAAAAAAGAAGTTATGTTTATAAAACCATCACTATATCCTGACTGTAGTGTAAAATCATGTTCCTCTGTGTCCTCCGGTGCTCCTAATGGCATCTGCAAGATCTCACAGACCGGTGGAAAACGACCAATCAGAGCCGTGCAGGAGGGTCTCTGAGCAGCTGTCAATCACTAACAAACTCTGTTCACATGGTCAAACTAGGCAGCGCTGATCAAATATGAATTAATATTCAGTTACTGTAATGCCTATTGCTCGCCTCAAATGTTTTTAAAAACATCTTGTAGTTACTGTTTAGCTGTAAAATGAGAACGTTTATGACCCAGCAACCTTGTTGAGATCAGTTGAGGAAACACCAAGCACCGCCCACCAGCCGAAGCACACTTTCTCATTTCTCATGTGTCTGAAAACATTTGAGGTGAGCAATAGTTATTACAGTAACAGAACATTAATTCATATTTGATCAGCGCTGCCTAGTTTGACTGTGAGTTTGATGGATGATTGACAGCTGCCTCCGTTGAAAGAACAGCCAATAGGAACATTCTTTCTCTGAAATGACCTGTGATTGGTCAAAGTCTCCTGTCATGGGCTAGATTTTATAAAGCCTGAAAACAGAAAACAGAGGGGGTGCAGAAGTCTAATTTTCTCTCAAACCACTTGCTGGAGAACAGTTATTATGGAATTTTTGCCCAAATATGCCAAAAAATATTCAGCTTACTGCAGGTTGTTCAAATAAAGGTGGAGAGAAGCACATATGTAAAGATTCATGAACAAAAATAACCCAGAGTTGACAGGATCGACATTATTCATAAGTCAAAGAAACGCTCTGTACTCCTGTGAGTGTGATTCAGAGAAACCTTCAGTTCAGTGCACAGTGAGAGGTGAGAGCTTGTTTTTGTGAGCATTTGTGCACATTACCTGGTCATCGATTCCCAGTGCATGGTCAGTCAGCAGAGGCCTGCACTGAATCGTGTAAGGAGTGTTGTTGACAAGAATGGTTCTGTCCTCTATCTGTAGGATCTGGATGCCATGTCTCACCACAGACGACACGCAGAACTGACACAGCTGTAGGGGAAATAACAGACACGAACTTGTCAGCTACAAATGATGAAAAATTGTATTAATGGAGAAATCTGGACATCAGCCTCCTGTTGTGAGAGAGAGCTAATTCAGTCGTCGATTAAATACACATCACTCAATCAAGACTGCTGTCTGCTCAAAGATTTTCAGTAAATTACATTACACTGAACTGTACTACAAAACACTTTCATTGCACCCACAATAGCTCATCCATCTGAGACCCACAATAGACCAATTTCTGTCTTTACTGGGGATTTTTAGGGGATTAATTAATCAAAACTTGTAAAAGTGTAGAAGGGTTTAGAACACATGAAGTATACAGTATGATGTCCATCCCCATGCTCACTTATGTCTCAAGAGCTGTCGCAGCAGTTGGGTTGATACCATTTGTTATACAGATTTTTATCCATTCTTTATCCATCCTCTGAATGCTCCAGGTCTCTAGTTTGTGGCTGTAAAGTTTCATGAGGCTGTGATTATCCTAGAGGTCACCACAGGTCATTTTATACAGTGATGTAAAATTACAAAAAATTTGTCTCACTTCAATGACATGGCTACTATGGGGACTAACATCATCACACATACAGTTGGGCTCATTGGATCCACAAGAGTCTCAGCTTTACAGTGATATCCAGTTTGTGTAATTCAAGACTGTTTAAGGACCCCGGTATGCAGAAATATTCAAACACGGCATTTCAGAATAAGCAAATAAAACACACATTTATACTACCTGCATAAAGCTGCATGTGATTAGGGCATGTCTGTAAAGGGGCGACTCGTGGGTACCTAATCCATTTTCATTCACATATCTTGAGGTCCAAGGTCAAGGGACCCTTTGAAAAGGACCAAGCCAGTTTTTCCTTACTAAAATTTAGCCTAGTTTTAGAGCGTTATTTAGCCCCCTTCCTGAAAAGCTAGTATGACATGGTTGGTACCAATGGATTCCTAGATTTTCTAGTTTCATATGATATCTAGTTTCACTCTAGCCCTAAAACTGAACCTGCTAGAGTTTCTGAAAGACAGTAAAGTCAGTTGGGGTGGACCCGCGATCCTGCAGGTCTCAGAGGGTTGTAAAATTCAGTGACATTTAATGGAGCAGTGGTGACTGTATGTTAGAAAAGCTACTGTTGTTTCCCTCACCTTCTGTCTGCCAGGGAAGGCTCCCAGGGTGATGTCGGCCTCAACGTAACCCTCCTCATCCAGAGTGACCACCTCCGAGCCCGTTCCCTCCTTCCATCGAGGAGAGGTCAGGTCGTGGACCAGTTTGAGTGCTGTGGACTTGTGAACGGTGTTGGTGTGGGCCCAGTAGATACCAATCTGGAAGGCTTCCTGGACAGAAGAGGGGAAAAAAGGGAAAAATGAGAGTGTGAGGAGGAAATTAGATGGAGAAGAAGAAGAATCAGAGGTCAAATCATTCACAGTCATGTCAAACACAATTTACTATTGAAATTGACTGTTTTTGATTGCATTTTGGAAACAGCCAAACGCTGTGGTCATCTGTGGCTTCATTACCAACAACAAATACTCCTGACAGTGTCCATGCTCCCTGCATAGCATGTCAAACAGTCCTGGAACTGAGGAGTGCATCACTTCCATTACTGTTGGCTTTGTGAGGAGAACATAATTTAAGTGCCCCACACATGCTGGAACGACACACTGATTGTCCATCTGGCTCTGCAGCCAGCAGACTCGTGAAACACACCAATCAAACAGCAAACCTTCTCCCATAAACCAATCAACTCTGAGAGAGTCTCAGCGGAGACCAAATCTTCTCCTCGCTTGTCATGCTACAATAAACAGCAGGGCTCTATGGAAACAATGCTTTATTTGTTTCTATTTCACAGGCCATTACACATTTACAACTTTTTATTTTGTTCCTTTGAGTTGAACCCTATCAGCACTTGTTCTTTGATTTGCTGCCTTAGCGCTGGGTTAGGGGTAGAACAATCTGTGGATGTGTGTGTTATGTTCCACAGGGGGAAAAATATCTGCGGACCTCTTCTGATCTCAGAAGCCAGCAAGGAGACATGCCTACAGTATACGCTGACAGAGCTTGGCAGCCGATAAAGACTCAGGCTGGGAATATTGTTGTAATACAGCTTTGGTGAACAATTCTGTGCTTATTAGTCATGACGAGGGAAGAGCTGGTTTCATAATAAAATATCACAAAAAGACTGATTTCTAGGTCTTGATCTACAGACAAAATATATCTGCAATGCAACAGGAAGATCACTGTAGATCAGACAGTGACTAAAGTATACAGAATCTGAATTACTTTTTACTGTACTTTTAAAATACTAAACCTTTGACCTGACGGGACACACTCATGCAATACAATGGGTTTGATGCATAATACATTGTATGTGAATATTGTACAAAAAATGTAAGTGGTATAGCAAAATTAGTTAGTGGTATAGCTACTGGGGGCGGCAGTAGCTCAGTCTGTAGGGAGTTGGCTTGGGAACCGGAGTGTCACCGGTTCAAGTCGCGCCATGGACCAAGAACTGAGTGTGAACTGGTAGCTGGAGAGGTGCCAGTTTACCTCTTGGGCACTGCCGAGGTGCCCCTGAGCAAGGCACCAAACCCCCAACTGCTCGGGGCGCTTGTCAGGAGCAGCCCCATCACTCTGACATCTCTCCATTGTTGCATGTTTGTGCATGTGTGTGTTCGGGTCTGCATGTACCGTGTATAAGTTAACAAGAGAGTGAAAAAAATTGAATTTCCCCTCGTGGGACTAATAAAGGACTATCTTCTTCTTCTTCTTCTTAAGAACAGGCTTTTATAGATGAAGTTTCGGTTTACTTGTCAATAGGAGTACAAGACAGCTTGGGAAACATATTGCATATTGTATTATGTGTCTGTGGAGGGCTGCCGATTAGACTGTTATCAGGTTATCAGAGATAACTTTTAGATAACTGTTATGAATTGACGTTGTATAAAGATAAATTGAACTGAATTCAACTTTTACAAAGCAGCGGGTGTAGCAGGCCTCTACTGACTGATCTATGAGGCTTGTAGCAGATGATATCCCACCGTTAATGAGCTGATAACCGTTGAATCGGCTGTGAATCTGAGAAAATAACCAAATAACCCTGATGATCATTATCTCAAGGTAGGCTTGAAGAATACATGTTTTTTTTTTTGTTTTTTGTTTTTTTACAGAAAACCTCCTTTTTATAATTGGTCTGTTGCAGGATACTATCATTGTACCTTGAAGTTGGGGGGTACAATGACCTTTCCAGCTGGTATCTGCAGTACGATGGTTTCTCCCTCAAAGAGCCAGAGGTCCCATTGGGAGTGGTTGGCCAGCAGGGCCCAGGGCAACAACTCTACCAGCAGAGTGTTCAGACCGGGCTTCCAGCAGGATAACTTAACCTGCATGGGACTGTCCCATTGGGCAAGGGGCTCCAGCACTGACCTGTGAGGAGGGAACACACTATTATAGAAATCACTTTAATAGCATCAGAGTACGTGAATCAGAGTCAGTGCTCTTTGCTCTTTACAGTAAGGATGATGCATCCAGTTTAAGCACAAATAGACCTCCTGGGAATTAAAGGGACCTATTATACTTTTGTGCTTTTCCCCTTCCCTTTAGTATGTTATACAGTGTTTTTATGCATGTAAAAGGTCTGCAAAAGTCAAAAATCTGTGTTCAAGGGAGTTGAAACACTGCTCCTGAACTGCCTGAAACACCTTGTTTAAAGTCCTGCCTGTACTTCCGTAATGTGGTGATGTCACCAAGTAACACACTTGCATAATGCCTGACTAGTGGATAGTTTGGCATGCTCTCAAACAGAGCGTTTCAGACAGAGTTTGAACAGAGGTGCTCTAGCCAGCCAGCATGAGAAAAGTACAGCATTTTGAACATTAAACCATTAAAGCTCTAAGTATGCACCTGAAATTGAGCGCAATAGGTCCCTTTTAAACATGAATCCTTACAGTGTGAGCACTACTCTATCCAGTGGGCTATACAGACTACAGACAAGCAATAGGATATGCTGAACAAATTTTAGCTTGTTTCTCATTTAGGCCACAGCAGTATGGGGGCATAACCCGTATACACTTTACCCTTGACACATAACTATAATGACACACACACATATGTATATATATATATACAGACAGAGAGACAGACACACAGCTACCTGTAATGCATTATTGATAAACAACCATTACTGTCACTTAAATAATAGTAATAAAACTTTTTTGCTCAATTACAAAGATTATAAGGATATAATTGCCCTGTCTACTCACGTAATTCAGCTATGGATGTGTTTTACACATGTAGCCTTAAACAGGCATTGAAAATGTGTCGTATATAAACAAACAATTCTGTTATACTATGCAGCCCATTAACACACTGTCAGTCAGCTAGGCTAAACAAAAGGTCTGCAGACAAGTTATGCAATGCAAACAGATACAGAGAACAGTTGGCATCTGGGAACACATGTGGAGGCACAAACAGGCAGACCGACAGAAACACATAACCATTTTTCCACCAATCCACTGACAACCCAGAGTCATTTCATGGTAATCATGGTCTTTTGAAGCCTAAACACGCAGTGCCAGAAGAGAGCCAAACAAACAGTTCTTTCTCAGACTTACTCTGGAGTTCAAAGCCATCAAAAGCGACCCGGTTTTCCCTCTCCCTTGAGGCCGCCTCCACTCTGCTCAACCTACCAACCTGCCGTCTCAAACTTGTCACATACCCAAAGACTTCCCGCTCTGGTATGGGACTAAAAACGCCGATAGCTTTTCTTTACCATTTACTGCTGTTTGTGTGTGGTTAAATAGGACATTGACCTTGTGGCTGAGGGCAGCAAAGTGTGGGGCTCATAAATCACATTACAGAGCTCACAACAAGGTAATTGAGAGAAATGTGCTCAGCAGCTTCTGTCAAAACCTGCCAACTCTGGAGCTTAGTGTGAATTTTGAGAAGCACACACTGCTCTGAACCCACACACACACACACACACACACACACACACACACACACACACACACACACACACACACACACACACACACACACACACACACACACACACACACACACACACACAAGCCAGCAGCTACCCTAACCCCAACCACTACAAGATGTTTGTTTAATGATTGTGGAGGTGCCTCTCTGCCATTAGAAATCCAACAGAGAAAGAAAAATAACTTTTACCACTTTCAACTTCCTCTGCTCCTTTTAGACACAATATTTACACACTGCCTGCCAGGAAGCTTGGTTGGTTTGGTTTCTCCACTGTGCCAGGGACACTGAGCCCTCTTTCCAAACAGCAAACTGTATTACTGTTATCAACATTAAGGAAAAATATACAAATTAAACTGTGGATTTACTTGCTGTCCAAGTTCTGAGTGTGTTTAGAGATAGGAATCAGTGCTATTAATCCTCTAATGGCACTTTTTCCCCCCTTTTTCTCATACCATTTCCCCCCTTGTGCTGTTGAACATAAAGTAGCAGATTTCTGGGTTTCAGACAAACTGCCACTTCCATGATCGGAAATGTGCTTTGGCCTCTGGCTTAGGTCTCGCAGGGAAGAGAGAGGCTTGACTGGCAGAGCAACCCGATACCAAACCGCCAGATAGAAGCCCTCCACTGCCTGTATTCACATTTAAAAGGGGTGTGTGTGTAACCCAGTTTTATGAATGTGTGTACACATGTGCTGGGCAACAAGCTGTGTGCGTGTTTGAGTATGCAGAGAGAGCATAGAGGCAACCACAGGCAGACATATGGCCCACATGTCCAGTAGATCCGCCGGGACTCTTTGGAGCTTGGAGCCTGTGGGAGAGCATGCGGCTACGTCTTTTTCCGCTGCTATCAAGACATGATTGCTTTGTGACAAAAGATGATTTCCAGAGTGATATTTGTGCATAGATCCACATGTGTGTGCTACCCGATCGCGTATGCACCCTCATGCAGAGGGCTGCACATACAGTACACACATGTGCACACATCTATACAGTATACACACTGTTTGCTCTGCAAAGCTGTGCCAAGTTTTAACTGGATGCAAGGCCCTGTGACTAGTGTGAGAAAGTGGGACTGTGACAGAGTGACAGCCTAAATCTCCGGTCTGTGGGGACGACTTCTGATGAATGCACGGCTCTGCATTGTCTTTGCAGTTAACGGTTTTATTATGTGAACAAAGAGTCAGCATTAAAGAGAAGCTTCCCTCATTAAAGGGCTCACTTGCACAACAACTGTGCTTTGTATGAAGTCTTCTATTAGAAAAAACTCTCTGGTGGGTCTCATTGAAATTTGTGTTATGAAATCAAACAGTAAGATTTAAGTGTTGTAATAAAGATGGAAAAGAATTACACATGTTGACTTATTACAAAGGATCATAAGGTGTCATGGTGTCTTGGGGGGGATGCTTGTGCACTCATGTTTTGTGTGAATCTGGCTCACAACTTGCATTATGTGTCATTATTTGTATACCCTGCCTTGCTCCACCTTGTTTATCCAACCCAGGATGCTTGTAAGTCCAGACAGGCTCCTTAAGATTTTGTTTAAAACTAGAATCACTGCTCCGAACGGGCCAGAAATGAGGTCACAGTGACCTTGACCTTTGACCTCCAAAATCTAATCAGCTCCTCGTACACTCCAGCTCATCCTAGCCTAGACTTCTAGGCATTCTTGAGATATCATGTTCATGAGAATGAGGTGGACATGAGATCACAGTGACCTTGACCTTTGACCTCCAATATCTCAGCAGTTCATCCTTTGAAAGTGTTCCTGAGATATTGTGTTTACGAGAATAGGGTGGACGTGAGGTCACAGTGATATCATCAATATCTAAGCAGATCATTCTTGAGTCCAGGTGGACACTTGTGCCAAATCTAAAGAAAGTCCCTCCAGGCATTCCTGAGATATCATGTTCACGAGCATGAGATGGACGAACTTACATACAATGTACATTCAGACGGAAAACCCCAAAACATAATGCCTCCAGTCGTGGCTGTCACCAGTGTGGAGGCATAAAAAGACGATCAACACTAATCAACAAAAGCAAACACACAAAAACTACAATTGTCACAATTGCAGACAGGCAGACACAGCTGATGTGGATTACCTGTCAGCATCGTTGGAGACGTAGGGCCACGGTGGCCCAGCAGAGGACTTCGGCCCATAGAAGTCAGCCAGGATGTGTTCCATGTTGTCCTCATTACCATTCTTGCTCACTATCTGTTTGATCAGGCTGGTGGAGATCGGTACAGCACAGTGGGAAGCATCTTCATCCTCTCTGAAAAAGATGGAGCACAAATCGTTATAGATTTCTCTGACAAGACAAACATCAGTGTGACACATGTATTTGTTTGTCTGTGTGGGAAAACGTAACCACTTTCCATTTGCAATAGATACCTCAGAGGACGCGAATATTCTCAAACATGTGTTGTCTTTACCCAACAATCTGCAGGTCCTCCTGCCAAACAGGCATCGTACCAGCTGATTTCACTTATCTTGATTATGTCCTCCTCTGTGGCGGATGGTGTGATAAGTGATTGCTTGAAATGAAAACCTACATACTCGTGGGGTCACAAAGGCAAATGGTTGTGAACCACTGCTGGGTATTTTGTCAGCAAATCCGGTTTGGAAGCATGTTTGCTTATTCCACGCCAGAACCAATCCAAACCTATTGTTTTTTTCACTATAGAACAAGACATCTCTTGACAGCGGCAGACTATTCCCATTGTTCTGTTCAGAACAATTAAAGTGACCTCCAGCTAAACTCAGCGTTTAGCCTGAAACCTCGACGAGGGTTGAATCTGCCTTTTGTTTTGGATTGTTCCCTCCTGACATGCAGCCTTGCCTTACAAACACTAATTCACAAAGATCACAGAAATAGCTAAACAGCAGTAAATAATCCTATTGGATACCTCAGCCCCAGACACTGGTCAATTATGGCTTAGCAACAACAACAAAAAAATTCAAACTGTAATAGCTTCTTCTCTGTCTCTGGGCAGCATCCAGTTCCACTTGGCTAAAGCAAAGCAGCCCCTTACGCTGGAGCAGTAGTTTATTAATAGAGCTCATTGTGCTATAAAAGGAACACAGGGGCTATTGCTTATGGATCTGGGGTAAGACAGAGGATGTTGACAAGGTGCTGACAGGAAGCTTTTCATCCAGAGAAGTTCCTGAGGGGGGAAACTGGAAGAGGCTTCTGATTGTAACCCTCAGCTCTCTAATGTGGTGGCCAATATGAGCAGAGCAGGACGTAACGGTTCTGGGTTAGACTTGTCTATGTCTCTTGTGTCGCAGACCGCAGCTCTGCTCTCTACCTCGTCCATTAGAGCCCACAACTATGTGTAATTACAGGAAGGAAAGACGAGCTGTTGACCAGCGAACATTCAAGATTGGATCTGTCCTAGAGGTTTGTGTGCATGTGTTATTATGTGTGTATGTGAGTGAAGGTGCGTTTACAATTGTGGCTTGTAGTGTGTGTGTTTTTGAGGATGGAGAGGGATGAGGGATGGATTGAGTTGGGAGGAGGGGGGTATGTAAGTTTGCGCGGTGAGAGGCAGTTTAGGCAGGGGATGGGTTGTAAACACAAGGAGCATTGTGGTCGCAATCCAGAGAGACAAGACACTTAGTTGTTTCTGAGCTTTTTTGTGCGCATGAAAAAAGGATTTATCTACAACAACAGGGGCCAGTCACTGCATGGCCACTGTGGTTCCTTTATGGCAGCTGTAATCAAAACAAACTTTGTGACCAGATATCTAAACACGGTTACAGTAAAAAAAAAAAAAAAAAAAAAAAAAATCCTCTCAAGGGGAGCCAATTACACTCAACGTTTACTCTGTTTATTCAGATCGCCACTAGTTGCTACCAAAGGAGTGATTTTTCTTCCATGGATTCGCATAAAACAATATAGATTACAGATGTACAGATAACAAATACAGTAGAAACAACAACAATACATGTGGTAGTTTTTTCCCCCTGGGGCCACCCATACTGAAGCATAAACACTCGTGTTTCTGAAAGACACTTTGCACTGCTAGAGCATCTGCCATTTATATGTTGTGACACATGAGGTACCATGATGATGCTATTAGACCAGCGCTACCAGTCAATTAAAATATGTCGCGATTATTCGCAAATGAATCACACATTTTTTTAATGTGATAAAATGTACCTTAAAGGTAGAATTTATCAACATGAAAGTAAGTAAATATTGTAAATGTATGTATATATTTATTATTGGAAATAAATTAACAGAAACCTTCACAGGTTCTGCATTTAGCATAAAAAAAATATGCTCAAATCATAACATGGCAAACTGCATCCCAACAGGCAACAACAGCTGTCAGTGTGTCAGTGTGCTGACTTGACTGTGACTTGCCCCAAACTGCATGTGATTATCATAAAGTGGGTATGTCTGTAAAGGGGAGACTGGTGGGTACCCAGAGAACCCATTTTCATTCATATATCTTGAGGTCAGAGGTCAAAGGACCCCTTTGGAAATGGCCATGACAGTTTTTCCTCACCAAAATATAGTGCATGTTTAGTCATTTAGCCACCACAAGCTAGTAAGACATGGTTGGTTCTAGTTTCATATGATACCAGTATCTTCACTCTTGCTTTAAATCTGAGCCCATTACAACTTAAAAAACGCAAGTTGTGTTAATGCATTAAATATATTAGTGGAATTAAACTAAATTTGCATTAATGTGTTATTATCGCATTAACTTTGAAAATGCTAGTTGTGACATGACATGAGGTACCATGGTAATGCTATTAGACCTACATATGAATTACAGATAAGTGGCAGTTCTTTTATGGCCACATTTTGATGCAACTAAATATGCTGACAACTGACTCGGCTTAGCGGAGCCAGCCATGATAAACTGTATAAAGAGCTGTCTCTTACATGGACCATATGAGAACGTGTGAACACACAGTGACAAACTGGGACCAACTAACAGGCGTAGTAGTGATGTATGTGACAGGCTCTGCCCATGATGAAGTGGAGACTGTCACACTTGGACTGGCACACAGACAACTGAGACAATGACTGACACAGACCACACATTGATACGAGGACACATGTGCACACACCACTCCTCCACCCACGCAAACATATGTGCATACACAGTTACAATCCTCACGTGGACAAATGCGTAGCCAATATGGGGCCAAAAACCTGCTCTCTGTTAGGGTCCGTATCGAAATGAGGTGTAATTATGGTCCAACCTGACATATTGGAAATGGAGCAGTGTCTCAGCTGCAGCCAAGCTGGCTTCCTGTTCCACTGAAATGTGCCTGGATTCCTCTGGATCATGGCTCCATGTTGGCTCACACAAATCAGAATGTGGTGTGAGAGAATCTTAAGTAAGTGTCTCTCCATCTTTGTTACACTGACACATAAAATAAAAACCATTACAGAAGACCAGTGTCAGACTCTGTCCTTGCTGATGACATAATAAAAATACCGGACTGAAAGAAATAAACTCTCCTGTGAATTTTCCTGCTGATCTTGTAACTGTCATGAGGAAATAGCAAGAATGGTAACAGAAGACCTCCCCGAGATGAAAACGCAAGTGAAGGTCTGTCTCATTCATGAGGACAGATTCTGAATTGTTCAATTACTTGTGTGATTTCCCCTTTTATATATACATATTTTATGAGCATTGTTGAAGGACGCTGAAGATTTTCATTGCCAGCAACTGTTTTGCTGGAATTGACAACCTTGAAGATCTACCTTGCATTTTAGGGGGTGTAACTGTTTTGTAAATGCTGGGCAATACTACAGTATGTATTAGATAGTTTCAATGTGGCAACACTACATAGCCTTTGTTCTTTTGTTTTTTTACCTGGACTGGAAAGTGAGGTGGTGGGTGAGGTCGGCCTCAGTATTTAGCAGGGGCTCCTGGTGGCCCTGGCCATGTATCAGCTGGCTCTCTCTCAGTCCTAGACTCCTCTTCTCTATGTGGACAGTTACTGGATCTGGCAAGTGGCTCCTCATGACAAACAGTGGACTGAAAACCACCTGAAACAGGGGATTCATACAGAACAATCATACGTGAGATAAACTTCTAAAACAAACAGATCATATAGAATTAAACTAGCAAGGATAGTTAGCTGATGTTCAATAATTCAGCTGCCGTGAATCCTTATAACGTCTGTTTTCTTGTTTTGAACTAATCAATAAATTCCAGACATCCAGTCAATAAGATACACTGGGTTGAAACTACGGCAGCATGATGTGACAACAGTACAGATCAACCAAACCAGGCTGGTCTGCGATCATGTCCCAATAGTATTAAATACAAAACCTCCCATTAAGGTACATTTTGAACGGATAAAAAAAACATGTATAATTAATTTGATTAATCAGGACTTACTACTGATAATCATGTGATTAATCGAGATTAAATATTTTAATTGATTGACAGCCGTAGTTTTAACACATCCACTGTTTTTTATGCATGTGTACGTGATGCTTTGGTGTTGCTCTCACTACCTGGCAAGAAAAGCTCATGCATACGACAACAGCAGATGGAACATTAGAAAAAGTGTGAGTGTGTAGTTATACTCACCACTCTTTGCTGCATGTGAGAACCAGGTTCAATTGTGATTAGAGTGCACCAAACATAGAGCAAAGAACCACTGGAGCAAGGCACCTGAGAAGAGACAAAGTGGCTGTTATTGACAGTCTCACTGCTGTCCTGTATTACAAAGGGTTAATAGGAAAAAGGATTGATCAAGAGCCCTCATGGGCAACTTGATTGTGTTTGTTTGCGGTCACAATGTAAAATATGGATCTGGTGACTTCAGTGCCTGTGCTGCCTCTCATCACTGACAGAATGTTTATTGCCTCCATCGGTAACGAATTATCATGTTTAGTACTAAAAAACATTGTTTCTTGGCTTCTTCCAGTAGTTAAAAGCTAAGTCTCCCTAAAGCCCTGCAACACAATATCATGGCTGAGGCGACTGACAGCTGCTAGTGCCAGATAAATGGACCATTATAGGCGGTTAAATCTTAGCGAGATTTAAACGCTGAGAATGTGCCCACCGACGGGCTGAACGCTCTTAATGTGTCACTGGTGTTTGTCCCGTTCACTCCTCGCTCCTCATTAAAGCCTTGAGATGCCAAGGCACATTACAAGTGGTCTAGTTTATGACAGACTGGGGACTTAGTGTGCTGGTGGGGACAGCAGAGTAGAGCACAGAGAGTGAACATTCAGTTTCAACAGATTGCAAAACAGCCTTGTTGGGATGAGGGAGTGAAACTTTGGAAAACAGATACTCTATAAGCCCGATCCACCAAAAACACTCACCGCTGAGATGAGGTCAAGATGACCTCCTTTGTCAAAAATACAGGACAAGGGCGAAAAAAAAAATATGTTGAGAATAACAGGAGGAAGGTGAGATATGAGGAAGAGGAGTTCCTTTAGATGGATTACTGATACGGCTAATCAGGAGACAGATGAGAAAAGAGACAGACATCATCAAGGGAGAGAGTGGAACAGGTGGACAAGCTGGATGCCAGAGGATGAAGTAAATAAAGAGGAGTTAACGACTACAAGATAGATGAGCGAGCCAGTGTGTGGGCGAGAGAGTGAGAGAAAGGGAGGAAACGAGAGAGTGAAATATCAGGAGACAGACAGAGATAGAGAGATCTAAGGGCCCAGCTACTAGTCCAGGCAGCTCTCTGTTTCGGAGCCAACCCTCCATATGTGTAATGAATGGCTGATCCGCAGAGAAGAGATAACAGCAGAGGTTGGAGTGGATTCAGAGATGTTCAGACCCACACACAGGAGCTGGAGCTGTAGAGACGAGCTAGCTGTTAACAGCACAGGGATTATAAACAAAGGGAGAAGGACAGACAAAGACGGGCAACAAGAAAAGCACAGATGAGAACAGCAGGGAAGGAGTGATCATCTGGCGCTAATCCAGCGGTGTGAAAGTGCCTTCAAAGCCTTCTCTCCCTGTGCCCACATATCAGCTAGTGTTTCCTGTCCGTGGTTAGTGTTGTTATGAGACAGCATAAACTGTATTTTTCTGCCTCTCAACATGGTTGGGTTATGGGTAGGAAGGCCTTTGTAAGCCTATCTGAGGGGAAGATCACAATCTGTTCTCTTAATGTGAGGAGCAGCGTGGAAGCTCTGCCACTGTGGCCACCCAGGAGGAGGAGAGGATCCAGCCATGGTTGGTGGTCCAGTCGCCAGCACCAAATGTGTGTGTGGCTGGACAGCCGGATGGAAGCAGTGGATGTATATCTGTGTTTGTGTATGACACATCAAACATGTCTTTTTAAAAATGACATTTAAAGCTCATTTCGGCCACTTGTATACGCGATCTCATTCTTTCAGTCACTACACAAAGCTCATGACCATAGGTGAGGTTTGGAATGTAGATGGACTTGTAAAACGAGAGCTTTGCTTCAGGCTCAGCTCTCTCTTCACCACTATGGTCTGATACAGTGCCTGCATAACTGCATACGCCGCACCAAACCGCCTGCCCATCTCCCACTCCATTTTACCCACACTCGTGAACAAGAACCTGAGATACTCGCTCCTAACCCGGAGGGCACAATCCACCATTTTCCGACAGAGAACCATGGCCTCAGACTTTCATCCCGACTGTTTCACAATTGGCTGCTAACTTAAATTAATTATTTAAAATAACTAACGTAGCTCTAACAGAAAAGAGCATGCAGACTGGTCTTTGGGAAATATAAAATCAGTTCTACTGGCCAACCCGTGTCTATGTTGACTTGTCGTAACTCCACGGCTTCAGTCCAAGTCGGTTTGTGTTGCCGTACCTGTACAACAGAGCTGTTGTTGCCCTTTTCCCTCCTCTCCAGCTGAACATCCTGGGACCAGTCCTCATCTCCTCTGGCCCTCACACACAGCTCCGTCATCTCGGCGTCCTCCAGCACATACGACGGCAGCTTGGCCCCTGCCTCCAGGCAGTCGCAGTGTTCCCTGACCACCGTCTGACTGTCGGGCCCCACGTAGTGCTGCACCACCCGCAGCTCAATGTCCTGGGTCAGGTAGCTGCACATCACCTGCCGTCCACAGATTATTACCTTGAGAGAAGAAGGGGACGGGGGAGAATTACCACAATTAAGAGATTAATTAAGAGATGTTCTGTTGCCTGTGATCTTAAAATGAGTTTGACACCCCTTCATTTCTAGTGCTTTGTTTTTTTTTTTTTTTTGACTGTTTATATCCCATTTCACAAGCTTGATGTCACTGCTACAGTATATGAAAGATCTTAATGAAAAAAGCTTAAACTTTAAAGGGCTTAAACTTTAAACATCTAAATTTAGAAAGTCTAGTTATTTTCATAAAAAAGTGCTATCTAGGTATAGTGTGTGCGAGAATTACTACGAGTACAGTGTTTCAGACGCTGTTTGACAAGCGTGTCGGCTGAAGCATACTGATTTCTTTAGAAACACTGCAGAATTTCTGCAAAGGAACAAACTAGTTTTACCTCACTGAGGTTTTACGTCACGTTAAAATCAAAAGTAAAAAAAAACAGCTTTGTATCTTTACATCGTGGGTAGTATATGCAAATGAACAATGTTAAATTTCCCTCCACGTTGCTAGCACCCACAGCTCCCTGCTCATTCCCAAGCAAACGTCTGTCGGATGACGCGTTTCAGACTTTATTTGGCTCAAGGGCTACATACAATCTGTAGTTTGTCCAAAAGTCTTTTGCTGTCAAATGAGCAGGGAGGAAAGTTAATTATTACTAATTTGCATATACCGTCCACATTGTAATGGTACAAAGGTGGTTGAAAATCAGCAAAGTATCCCTTTAAGAAACTGGGAGCAATCTTCCCCTCTGAAAGGTCACTGGTGCTATGAAATGCATCCCACCCTCAAGCATTAAGAATCAGTAAAATTTCAAATTCAACGGTCACTGCTGCTGTGCTCTGATCTGTTTTTATCAAAGGGCTGCTCTATGTAGTCTGACTGCTTCCTCACTGCATGATAATTTTCCAAGGCCGCTGTCTCTCACTCCATATACAGTACACACACTCAAGTCCACACAATACTTCCTTTAGTCTTACACCATGCACCACCGATATACAGTACGTACAGTACATACGAGCCATACTTGTGTGGTCATAGGCATATGCTATGTCAGTGTTTATGGACATAAATTCACACATACATACACGCTCAGAGCCAAGCCACAGCCACCAGGGAGCTCTCATCTGGGACTGACACATCTAATTGTGTTCAGAATTGATTGCTTCCACCACTCTCTGTGAGTGTCTTTACGTCTGCACGTGCATGTGCTACGGCTGTGTGTGTTCTGCAGGTTGTGGCGCTGATAATGATCTTGGAGAGAAAGATCTTGGCCCCTGATGGGGGAAATCTCCCCATCAATCATCACTTTAAATCGGTTAACAGACGCACGCTCACATCAGCAGCTAGCTGTGAGGAGGACTTTTAAACAGCATATAAATGATAAAGTGGCTGTCACAACAACAGGCCATAGCTCGACAGGGAGGGACAGTACAGCAGTGTGTGGCACTTTGGGATGAATCCAGCCCCTCAAAAAAAACACAAAATGAGGTACGCTCACGCAGGCGGGAGCCAACTTCCTCTGTAGTGGCAGCCGCTGTCCCTCTCTGAGGATTTGTGTTGTGAATTGGATGTGACCAACACTCATACCCTATCATTGGCTCCAATGGGAACAAGATGTAAACAAAGAGTGGGACAGATGGAGGAAGGAATGCGAGAGGCCGAGTCTGTTTTGTCTGGAAGACAAGAGGGAGACATGTGTGACACTTGACACTGTTTACATAACAAAATGTCACTGTTATAATCTGACGGCATCTCTGCGCTTTCAGGAATACGACGGCGACTCTGCCTCGTATTTGTGGAAAAAGCCGAACGTGATTCACCACTGTTCTTGGTGTAAAAAAGGGTAACGTAGCTGGTTTATGATTTCCTGTGATCTTCTTTGTGGACCGATGGGGCTCGTTGTGTTTTCAGCTGGCTTCAAGTTCATAAGCTTTTGTTTTAGTGCTATAAAACAGATTATGAAAACTGACAAAAACAGAATACAGTCCATACATTCTTGGTTTTGGTAAAAAAAAAAAATGGGCCTTGTTTATTGCTGTGGTATATTTTCACCACAAATCTACTCAATTAAAAAGAGTTGCCAGTGCTGTGAGTCTTTTTCCTTGGATTCTCTGTAAATGAAATCCTGGTTTAGTAACACTCACCATTGTTCTCCTTTTATTGCTTAAACTAACTGCAAAGTTCAGTCATTACTCTGGTTAACCTTGATGCTTATATATGGCATTTAAAGTATATAACCTTTTGCAAAATGTTCATTGCCAAGTCTGACAAGTGAGCAAACTCTACTTTTTAAAAAGCAACACTTTTCACTTTCATATCTTATATCTTAAGTACTGTTGCAAAATAGACATGTATTTAATGTAGGAGATTGAAACTAAATGGAAAAAATGTAATTTTTGTGTAATAACATTGGCTGGATGGGGAAAAGTGTACAAAATTTTTTTTCTCAAAATTTATATTTAAGAGGTTCTGTATGCTTTTCATTACTATGAAAACACGACAAAACAAACAAAAATAGACAGCAAAGGCCTTTACACAAAAATGCAACAATATTTGCCTGTGAATATAATATTTATAGGGCTTTTATGGAACTAGTCTACGAAGCCTCCATGTAGTTGTTTCATAAATATAGGCGCAACTCGGTTCCACCATAGATGTATAAAGAGAACTGGATACAGCATTGTAGGCAGGCTGAGAGTTGCACAGTGGCACATGAAGCCAAAATGGCTCGACCGCTGAGTGATAAAGTACCCAGATCATCCGGTGATCTCCTGCATCCATTGGGCCCATAGAGCAGGAGCAGTAATGTTTCCTTTACCTCTGCCTCTGGGTCTCATTCACATGAATGGAGGAAGGGAAATAACTCTGGATTCAGCTGTTAGACAACTTTTAGAACCTCATGATTTAAAAAAAGGGCTATTCAAGTGTTCATAATGGGAAATTAATTCATCTCACAAAAAATTATCTGCTGATTTAAGGATGTCTCTTTCCCAATGTAAGTCTAGGGGAAAAAGTCTTTTTGGGCCCAATGGCATCACATGACCAACATGGAAGTTGTAGTACTGCTGTTTGGCGACTATGAAAATTTCTTCTTGGGGACTTGGGTTCCACACAACGTGATTTGTTGATACTTTTACTCACAGTGTGAAAGCGCAGAAAATCAACCTTGTTGCGGAAAAAAATATTGCTTTGATTCCAGCTTAATATTGGCATTCTGTGAAAGTAATCATAACAAAAACACCCCCAGTGTGTTCCAGCCTAAGTCCAATCTGACTGTACCTGCTTCTGGACACCATTGAGTTGCACCACCTTGATGATGAGTGAAGCTGTTCTTCCTTTGTAATGAATGGTCCTCAGCAGAGTCCCCACGTTGTCCACGCTGAAGGCCTCTGACCAGCGCCAGTTCCCCCATCCCTCGATGCAGATGTGCAGCAGCTGCAGGATGGGACAGAGCAGGACACACACACACATACAAACAGAGACAGAAGACACCAGACATCAGAGGTTAGTCTCCTTGCCCTTTATTTATCCTCGAGCAAAAGGCAAGTAAACAACAAGAGTCTTTGTTTAGAAGATTTTGGTAGAGAGACAACAAAGTTCCTGTTTACTGGTGCTGAACAGACCTGCTGCTGTTGCAAGTAGAAATGGAGGGCCGCACACAATAAACTGGCTGGTGGAAAACAGCTGATGTGGAAGCTCATTATGGCTGCAAGTGTGTGTGTACTCGTGCGGTTGGATGTGGAAGGCTCTGTTCTCCACACGTCTAAATAAGAGGCAAACAGCTTGCCTCTCAACCTTTTCAGCTTTGTATCCATCACTTCAGCATGGAGCACATCCATGTGTGTGGCTGGGTGTACACACAGACACAGGACGACAGCGATAAACAGACGCCGTCCTATCGTCTGACATCCAAACAACTTTACAATGGTGACAATTTTCCAACCATTTCCCACACAATTCCTTGTATTGTTGGCCACAACATGGCCAGCATCATTTCTAAGATAACAACATCTGTATCTGCAGACAGTCTGCAGATGGGTGTTTTAGATGCTTTCTTCATTACACAGTATTACAGAGTGCTAAACACTAAATGAATTTTAAATAAGGTGTCATGAAGTACATACGGCTGCAGCCTTTGCTACATCCATCTTAATCCACACACACACAACATAGAGGCAGGTCACAGCTGGCTCGAGCCCTTTTGGTGCTCTTTGCAAAAATCCTGTCCCAACGGTTAGAGTTGACCCCCCAGAATCCTAACCCTAGCCCCGTAAACTGCCACACATCAGACATCACAAGATTTTCATTATCATGAATAACTGTATTTATTAAAATATAAATAAACACTTGGTCCCTGATATTGTTGGTTTAAACGTATTTAGTCAGTTTTATGCTTTATGCTTCATTAACAAATAAGTGCAACTGCGCAGATGAAAAAGTGTGACATAGACAGTTACAGTGGTAAAAAGTGTATTTCTTTTTTTATTTGTGCATTTATATATATATATACATATAAACAAACTTGAATCCAGCAACCAACCTAGCTGTTATATCTCTGCTCCCCCTTTTTTATCAGTTTGTTTTACATTTATTTTATTTTTTAATAATTTCTAATGCTGATGTTGTTTTCTTTTGTGTAGATTTTGTTTTGTCTCTGTTTATGTCTAAGCTCATTATTTAAAAATTGTCTGTAAATTTCTGTAAGTATGAACTGTAAATTGCATATATGAAAACAATCTAAAAAAATATGTAATAAAATGAAAAAATAAAGAAATGTTCGTGTATTTGTTACCTCAATGCAGAAAATGAGGAAGGGTACCCACTAGCATTTTTTTTATTAATGTTTTTTATTAATTTCTTTCTTAATTGGCCAGCGCTCCCCAGAAGGTGGCGCCCCAGGTGCCCGCCTATGTGACCTATGCCTTAAACCGGCCCTGCATACAGTACAAAAGGGAAGCGGGCTGGTCAAATGTCCATCCGTGCACACAGCACATCTGTGCTGTAGTGAGGTCATACATGGCAAGGAAACTCATTTGTCATAACAATGTGAGTGTTGTCATGAGATTATGGTCACAATACAGGAGCAGAACCATAAATACGTAGGGAGATCTAAAGCCTTCTCCCCTCCCGAGGCGGCGTGGCTGACCTTCCACCTAACTGAACTCTCTGTGTCAGCCCAGCTGCCAACACAACTTCAAACTTGCAACAGTTAGACAAGGAGGAGCGAGAACGTGAGAAAGACAAAGAATGTATGTGAGCGAGAGAGTCCAGAAAGACGGGAGACAAGGGGGTGTGGTGGGGTGGGGGGTTCAGTGCTCTCCCACAGGGGTTGTGACCAGAGTGAAACACTGAAAAGCGTTTTTGAAGATTTACACTTTGGCTCGTCGCCTCAATGTGCCGAACGTTTAGCCAATCTGACTCAAGAAAAACAAATTACTCGTGAGGTCAAAGAGCACGGGGGACCCTGGTCAAGACCTTCAGTGTTTCTCTCCACTGTAGTCTTTCCTCACTGTTTGAAGGCAGATTTCTTTACAATAACATTCTTAATCAAAGCCTGAATTCACTTTCTTCGAGATCATCCCTTCTCCCTGTCGGCTGAGTGGAAATGACATAATTTCTCAGATCTCCATCTCAGTGGACTTGCTCACAGGGAAAGTGGCAGAGTGGTGTAAACAGCCAGGTGGCAGAGGTTAAGGTTAAGCCTAAGGGTGGAGAACCACTAGATGATTCCCTAAACCAGCTCTAACATTATAATCAAGACCAGTTAAGATCATGGTGGTTTGACGGAAACTCTGAAAATAACTGTAATGTTGGGTTTTCTGCCATTCTGCTTCTACTCTCTCTTTAAGTGACCGGGTACTAGATGAGATGGAAACCTTTTAATTTGCATTTGACTTCAAAATCTTCCCTTAACTTCTTAGTATCAGTCCCCGTCTTTAAGATTTTCAGTGGAACTGCATTGGCGTTAATTATGGTCAAAATGTTGTGGTGGTGAACCCACTCTGCCGTGCCTCAGCGCCATCTGCAAGGACCAATTTGTTATTTCAACACTTCTCTCTCCTTTAACCCCCCCCCCCCCCTCGCTGTGGCTCAACTTGACCTTTAAGGGAGAAGTCATAATAATGTCTCTCCTCAAACTTCAAACAGCGACTGCAGCTCTTGTTTTAATTCATCACTGCTCTGACTCAAGCAGTGGAAGAAAAAAAAAAAAGACAGCAGTGACACAGATGAACTGGACACGTAGGATAACAAGAATGAAAAATAAGAAGCTGTTTTGCCTCTTTTTGACTTATCCAACTGTTGTGACACTGAGAAAACCCAGTCAGCCACATGTGGTGTTTTTATGCACATGGATTAAGTCTGGCCTTACACTAACAATGTTCAACTGACTGGAAAACACCAACAGAAATGGCTGTGTAGGAAGATGAGGCTTCATCTGAATCTGAATTTAGTTGAATTAAAAGATAGGCTGACATTTATTTTAAGCCTATCTCAAAACAGTACTCAAATGCCCATTTGTACATGGTTATTGGTCGCTTTAGAAGAGGGTTTCTTCGCAACTGGTATGTGCGAGAGGAACAGTTTCAGCAACCAGTAACCCATTCAATGTACATATATGTTCATGTCAGTGGTATTTTAACATAGATAGAAAAATGTGATCCTACCATTAAACCCTGATGTAGAAGTTAATTATTTCATTTCATGTATCATTTGTTTAATGCTAATTATACCGTAGGTGACAAGATGACAATGGAGAGAGGAAAACGTGATGAAAATTAAAACTGCTTCCTGAATTCACTTTTGAAACTTAAACACAGTAAGAGTTCAATTTTTTCATTTTGCTTGTGGCGCCCCCAGGCATGTTAAGAAACCATAATCACATCTGCTTTCTAATTTGAAGATCTCTAACCTCAAAAACCAAAATGATGAAATACCCACCAAGGGACTAACATGAGAATGAAGCCCAAAGTTCCCTGTACTGTATAATGGCTTGACAAGGCCAGTATGCCAAGATGACAAACAAAACTGAACTGAAATAAATGGCACATATCACTGGTGAACTGATAAAAGGGTGCCCTTTCAGTGAAGAAACTGTGATGAAGTGCCCTCTTGGGCAGGGATTCTCAATCTTTTGTAACCTGAGGCCCACTTCTGATTGATAAAAAAATCTGAGGACCACCTTCCCAAATAAAAGTCAAACTGGGCTATAAATATGTATTATCCCACTGTCAGGTGTAACAACTCACATAAATAGTCATCTTATCCTCACTCATCACTGCCTGCCGTCATGAATCCAAAATATTCAGGGTCAAACTGTAATTCTTCACCGCATGCTTTAGAGCTTTTAGCAGGGTTATCTTGAACATCACTTTTTCCATAAAAAAAGCTCCATTTTGTGTCACTGCATCCAAGGCAATTATGCCTGTAAAGGGGAGACTCGTGGGTATCCATAGAACCCATTTTCATTCACAAATCTTGAGGTCACAGGTCAATGGTCATGCCAGTTTTTCCTCGCCAAAATTTAGTGCAACTGTGGGGCATTATTTAGCCCTCTCCCTAACAAGCTAGCATTATATGGTTACCACTGGGTTCCTTATGTTTCATATGAAAAGACAGAATAGCGGCCGTCGATTTTGAAGAGGTTAATGTAACCATTTGAAGTACCACCGTAGTCCACGAGATGGCGCTCTGAGGCTCAACTTTGGGCCCAGGCCCATTGGTTGAGAATAGCTGCTGGATGCCCTTCCAGAGGAGAAAACATGATGAAATTCCCTCTAGGGTGACCTTCCAGTGGAGATAATGCAATGAAGTGCTCTCTAGGGTGCCCTTCCAGTGGAGAAAACATGATGAAGTGCTCTCTAGGGTGCCCTTCCAGTGGAGATAATGCAATGGAGTGCTCTCTAGGGTGCCCTTCCAGTGGAGAAAACATGATGAAGTGCTCTCTAGGGTGCCCTTCCAGTGGAGAAATGCAATGATGAAGTGCTCTCTAGGGTGCCCTTCCAGTGGAGAAAACATGATGAAGTGCTCTCTAGGGTGCCCTTCCAGTGGAGATAATGCAATGAAGTGCTCTCTAGGGTGCCCTTCCAGTGGAGAAAACATGATGAAGTGCTCTCTAGGGTACCCTTTCAGTGGAGATAACATAAAGAAGTACCCTCTAGGGTGCCCTTCCAGTGGAGAAAACATGATGATGTGCTCTCTAGGGTGCCCTTCCAGTGGAGAAAACATGATGATGTGCTCTCTAGGGTACCCTTTCAGTGGAAAGAATGTGATGAAGTGCTCTCTAGGGTACCCTTCTAGTGGAGAAAACATGATGAAGTGCTCTCTAGGGTACCCTTTCAGTGGAAAAAATGTGATGAAGTGCCCTCTAGGGTGCCCTTCCAGTGAAGAAAACATAATGAAGTGTCCTCTAGGGTGGCCTTGAAATTGAGACAACATGATGCAGTGCCATATAGCTGCCCTAACTGCTAGAAACCTGTCTGCACACTAGTGCCCCACCACATGCAGCTGGTGCCCTTTTTAGTATTTTCACTCCTGCTCCCCACAAAGCCTGAGTCCACCAGCCTGAGTCCACCACTGGTACACAGTGAGAGTGAGCCAACAGAAACTCAGACTCTACTTTGATAAACATGTGACTCTTTAAAATGTGATTCTACTAGTAGACTAGAAACTCTATTAGTATCTTGGAGAAAAACAACATTTTAAGCAAAACCAGCCTTCAGCTTGTAATCTCAGATGTTAAGTTTTTTTTCTTCATTGCATTCACAAATAAATCTTTTTAAAAACTCTTACACTGACCCTCAGACACCGGCGCTGAGTTGAAGATATTTTGTCCAAAACCAACTAAGAACCCATCTGTCATATTAGGATATTACCCAAGTTAGGTATTGAGTGTGAAAGAAATGTGAAATCTCAATCTCTCCTCATTTTCCTTAAACCCACAGGGAGAGATTGTGATTACGGCTGGCTGATAGTGGATGCCCAGCTTCCAGCACATTACTGGGCTCCAGCATTTGGTACCGGAATGATCTGCGTGGGGATTTCTGAACTGAGTAATTGGATTGAACCACACAAAGCATTTTCATTCTGTGACTGCATACTGTAATATTGTCTGTTATCTGTTTCGTTGATAGTGAGCAGGATTTGAGGAGGGTCATGTCATACTGTTGCTTTTCCAATAACAACTCTGGCCACAAGCTCTCTGACAAAAAATACAAGCATTCATCCAAATTCTTTGGATGTAACTTGACCAATGGTATTGATATATCAATAGAAGGCTTTAGTCAAACATATTTTCCACTCATTAATATAATCAACCCACCATTATTCATCCCATTTCTTTATTAATGAACTGACTACAAGTTACTGATATGGCCCTTGGTTTGATAGAAGATCCCAGCCTTGTATGATCATCACGGTTCATGGTGACATGTTTGTCCAAATACACTAATATAACTAAGCTACAGATGATTCATCTCAGTTCCACAGAGATGAATCATCTGATTGATTTGACAATGGGATTGCCCATTCCTGTTTAACTGAATCAACTCTGTTCTTCTTTGGTCTAATGATCACAGTCAGACTGTGGGGCCACATCATCACAGGGATTACTTGCCTTGAAGTGGTCAAACACGGCACTGGAGAAAGCTAAAGTTTGATATACTTTTCTAGGGATGTCAGTCAATTAAAATAGTTCATCGTGATTAATTGCACATTTTTTTAAACATTTTTCACACATTTTTATCTGTTCAAAATCCACCTTAAAGGGAGATTTGTCAAGTATCTAATACTCTCATCAACATGGAAGTGGGCAAATATGTTGCTTTATGCTAATGTACATATACATTTATTATTGGAAATAAGTTAACAACACAAAACAATGACAAATATTGTCCAGAAACCCTCACAGGTACTGCATTTAGCATAAAAAATATGCTTAAATCATAACATGGCAAATTGCAGCTCAACAGGCAACACTAGCTGTCAGTGTGTCAGTGTACTGACTTGATAATGACTTGACCCAAACTGCATGTGATTATCATAAAGTGGGCATGTCTGTAAAAGGGAGACTGGTGGGTACCCATAGAACCCATTATCATTCATATATCTTGAGGCCAGAGGTCAAGGGAGCCCTGAAAATGACCATGCCAGTTTTTCCTCACCCACATATAGCGTAATTTTGTAGGGTTATTTAGCCTCCTTTGTGACAAGCCAGTATGACATGGTTGGTACCAAAGGAGGGTTTTAGCTTAGCTAGCTTAGCTATGTTCCAGTTTTAAAACTGAGCCTGCTACAGCCTCTGAAAGATCAACTGCTTTAATGTTGTTAAAGAAGTTAGTGACATTGCAACAACATTGCGTTATTATCGTGTTAACTTTGACAGCCCAAGTTTGTACATTAACATATTAACAATGGTTTTATGGCTTTGCCACAATTCAATCTGCTTAAATAACTTTGAGCCTTCCAGATATTGTTGAGAACACAATGAGCCTTTGACATGTGTTTTCAAATCAAGCAGTGTGCTGAAATTGTGACTAACCAAAACGTAACAAGGAACACCAGTCTATTAAACCCAAATATCAGGGGGTCACAATGATGATGTTAAAATCCACATAGATCACGTTGGGACCATGTATGGTCTTATCACAAGATCAGCACCACATGAACTTTTTGAAACCCCATCATCCAGATTTCCCTGTTGCTACAGAAACCAAATGCAGAACCCAAACATGGGGCCAACACATTCAGAAATGGTATTAACTTCTGAGAATCACCACCCGCCTAAACTGTAAGTTATATTCAGTGAGTCAATCAACCAACCGAATTCCATCATGGGTACGATGTCATGTCTACTGCCTGGTCCATTGCTTAATCCTGTCCCGAGAGAAAATCATTAGCAACAAAGTTTCCTGTAAGAGACGTTAAGATATCAGTCAGTCATAAGCAAAGCAATGACTATTAACTTCCTGGTAAATGCAGAGCCATGACCTCACTGGGATGGCAAACACTCAAGTGTCTGCTTTGATAATGTGGGTGTAAAGCACAGATGAACAGAAGAACACATACACTTGGATAGACACAAATCTTTCTCACACATGCGCAGACACACACACACACACACACACAGACACACACACACACACACAGACACACACACACACACACACACACACACACACACACACTAAACGCCCTCCAACCCCTGTCCTCCTGCCGACACAACGAGTCACTCCTGCCACTGTAACCACTATCCATCTATTGTCCTCTAGCAGGAATGTGCTTGGGCGCACATAACACAAATTAAGTGTCTGTCCGCGGTGGAGATATAATCAGCGTTCTTGGACGCTGCAAAGACGGGCTGACAAAGCCGCAGTGGTCGTCGGTCGTCTACCCATTACTACCATTCCTTCATTCCGTCTCACTCAGACTATAATAGGAGATTTGAGACTCTGAGACATGGCGTAGAGGCATAAACAACACCAGTAGCTTTGCACACAAGTTTCCATAACAAGCGCAAAGAGGCTGCAGCGGGTTTTAGATGGTTGATTACCAATCAATTCCACCCACACAAGCTAAATTAAACTTTTTGAAGCTTGAAAGGGTTTATTTTGTAAATCTGAGAATGATGTGATTTCAATTTCATATACCAAAGGTATAAAATAATCTGATGGGTCTTTGTACTGCCTGTCTTATTTAATGCCATGGGTATAGATGAGAAAAGAGGTTTGTGGAATAGAGGCCTGTTTTGTCTGGTGTTTTGTTTAGGACCAAGGAGCTAGCTAGCCACCTAACAAATGAAAAACAGGTTTATACCCAGACAACACAACAAAAGAATACGGATTACTTTGTCCTCCAGAAAGGACGAGCATGGGAAAGAAAAAGAGAGAGGTAGACATAGTTGAACTGCAGTGAGCAGGGAAAAAAGATCATAAATGAGTTAAAGAGAGAACAGAGAGACACAACAGCATCCTTGCCAGGGCAGTGAGGGCTAACCCATGTAACATGAGGGAATTATGGTGGCTTTAACAGCTGTCTGCAATGCTTCTCTCCTCCTTGGCTCCCTCTCCCTGACAAAAGAAGCAGGGCAGTGCGACATCAAAGCCCAGATTTGCAAGTCTAAGAAGCGGTTTGAGAGTTGGAAGAAGGTACAGAGAGACGGCATTGTGTGGGTCCGTGGTTGACAGAGGAGACGTTAAGAGGTTTATGCTTGACTAACATTGCTCCATAGTTCTCCCTCTGGTTTCTACCAAGGCATCTTAGACATCCAGGGCCTCGAGGGTTCCAGGAGACGCAGACGCGGCAAGTGTTTGCACCAAATGAAGGGAGCTGACAAAAGGGGTACTGTCTGAGAGGGGAGAGGTTTGTGAACCGCATAGTGGGGGGATGAAGGAGTCAGTAGTCGCGGACCCTTGGAAGGACAGAGACCTTTTCTCAGTCTAAGAATACAGAAAAACAAAGGCTTGCCCTGGGCTTCTGTAGCAATACAACAGAGGGAAACTATTGTAACACATACAGTATACTGCACAAACAGGACATATACAGTACAGACATAGTAGGAGTGGGTGATATGCTGTTTCTTTTGTTTTTTGCAGTGACTATTATATCATGGTATTACAAAATTGAAAGGGTTACTTTACTCAAAATGGGCTGCACAGTGGTGTAGTGGTTAGCACTGTCGCCTCACAGCAAGGGGTTGCAGGTTCAAATGCCCTTCTGGGTCCTTCTGTTGTTGTTCCCCTCGGGTTCTCCGGTTTCTTCCTCCCACAGTCCAAAGACATGCAGTTTAGGTTAATTGATGACTCTAACTGCCTGTAGGTGTGAATGTGTGTGAATGGTTGTCCGTTTCAATGTGCCCTGTGATGGTGTGGCGACCTGTCCAAGGCATACCCGCCTTCGCCCAGTGCCAGCTGCCAAACTGGGAATTACATTACATTTAATCAATATCACATCTTTGAAGAAACCAAAAGTTTCCTTTTACATCTTAACCCACATGAAGAAAGAGTTTCTGAGTGATGCGCACAGATCTCACCCTAAATAAACGGTCTGTTGAGGGCTGACAGCTCTGCAGCGGCTGCGCTCTGTATTGACGCCACATACGAACTGCAGTTGCACTGCTCACTCGGTCTGTGTGGCTGCTCTAACCTGTTAATATGGGCACTGAAAAGAAAAGTAAAAGGCTATGTGACCAAATGGAACAGTGGTAGCCTGTGCGTAACCATAGACATCCTATATGGGTGTGACATAGTTGATCAGGTGTTGTATCTCCGTTCTGTGTGTGCTAAACCAAAACGTGTTTATCACGGTAATGACGATGTTGCTAAATCCATGTGGTGGCTGAACATGACACTGCTGATGGTCATGAAACCGGTAAACCACCTACTCCTAAGACAGCTATACACAGTCTGGTCCACAGCCTGTTCAGACTAATATCCACCCAGATATCCATCTTTTCTACTTGCTTAATCCTGTTTATGACATTATAGCCGATCCCAGCTTACACTGGGCAAACAGCAGGAAAACAATCGTCAACTGGAGGGCTAACACATGTTGTAGGCTGCATAAACACAATTGTTCAGAGAAACACAAATGAACACATACTGCATGTACAGTGTTGGGAGTAACTAGCTACATGCAATGCCATAACAGAATTAAATTACAAAATAAATGTAATTGCAATCCATTACAGTTACGTAATTAAAGTACAGTTACTAATCAAAATGTTAATTATTACAAAGGGGTCTTAATATATTCTCTACAGTAAAAAGCTGACACTATATTTGTAGAATATAACATTCATTCTGTTGCTTTGCATCTATTTCACCATGCAGGAATGCTTTCTTTGGCATATTTCAAGAGAAGGTGGGTCAGGAAAGCCATTGGGACAAATATGGGTACATCATCCTCAAGGGTAGGATGGCTTACAAGGAGCTGTCTCTACATCCAGACCATAGACTGTATATAAGACGTGGACGTTGTCACCGTGATGTTACCCATTGGCTTGTGGAGTGCTGTTTTGAAGCCTCGAGTTTGGCATTTTGGCCTTTGCCATCTTGGACACTGGCAACAAGCAGTGACACAAGAGGGTTCTCAATAAGATATTTTTAGTTGAATAAAAATGCTGTAATTATCTTTCATTAACTGAAAACACACTGTGAAAGGGTTAAAGTTCTTGGATGAAAACACAGACAACTCCCAGACCAGACAACACCCTGCTAGTGACTGAACTATGAGCTGCTATTGGCTGACTGCAGTCTAACTCAGATGGCATGAGTGCAGTCCATGTCTCCACTGGTTTGACAATGCAATGCATAGTGCAATGTAACACTTCACTCCAGAGAAGAATGGTTCACTACAATGAAACCACAAGCTCTCCCGCTAAAGACCAACTACAGCATGGGTTAACCCTATATAGCTACCCCTAACCGCAGAGTGGTAGATTGCGTAATGAAACTGAAGCACAGGAAAATGTACAATACATCACCACAACATGGCTATACACTAAAAAACGTTTATCCCGCTTCAAACTCAGGGCCGCTAATCATTAGTCTTTCATTGGCTCTACCTGGCTGACAGCCAACACACATGAATGGCACAAAAATGCCATCTTAATACACATCTAGTGTTGGCCATAATATTTCAAATGTTCATATTTCAATTGGTATTTTTCGATGGTGTCATGTGACCTGTAGATCCAGAATCACCCTGCAGCCCACTGCTGTTCCTGTGGGATGGGTCATACAACACTAAGGTGCTGTCCGTGGTGCTGAACCCCGGGCAGCACCAATGGCAGAGAATGAAACAGCGAGCTGGTTAAGCCAGGCAGACACTGTACCAAATTTAGCTCTGAATTGGCCACCCCTGAATAATTTACGATGGATTTCTGCAAGACTGGTTGTCCTTTGATGTACAGTTTGAAGGAGGCCACAACATCTAAGAAATCACCAGCACAATTAAAAACTGGACTCATATTTGATAACATTGAGACTAGGGAGGATTTCAAAATGAAAGTGTTGGGTCAGGGCATACTTGCCAACCTTGAGAGAAGTGTTTCAGACTCTGTTTCCTGTGTTCTGGTGACTTTTAAAGAATAAAAACGGCACACTACAACAGCTTCTTTTAATCTTCAAAATTCGAGAATATATAAAAAACATTAGTTTTTATTTGTTCATTCATTCATTTTTTTGCCCTAGCTAGAGTATTTCTCCACAATGCCACTATGCTATGAAATCCATTACTTCCATGGACTGCACCACGATGGCTTTTTGCTGCATCAAGTTAAGCCCAACTTTGGGCCTTGCACATTGTGATGTGTGGCGAGCACAGCTCAAACTGTGTCGTGTTGCGAGCAGTTCTCTTCTGCCAGTAACCAACTTTAGGGGTGGTTGTATTGTCATTGATTTCTGGCAGATCAGATATTTTTCCCTTGTCGCAAGTGACGCCCCCAGCACTGGAGAGCTGGTTGGTGGGTGGAAGCCGGTCAGATTCCGGTCTCGTTCACTCTTTGGTCCATTCTGTCAACCTCTTACTCTGAGTGGGCCCCTTCAATAAATTTAAATGTCATTACATGTAATCACAAAAGAAAAATCAATATTAGCTCCACTTATTTCATTGCTGCCTGTCCCTGTCTGATAACTTTGTGCATTAGAACAGAGCTTCCCAAACTTTTTCTGGGGACCCACTTTTTAAAAAAGACAAACTATCACAGAAGACCTTATCTATAAATTGCGAGAAGAGTGAATTTGTGCATAAACAAACATCCCTGACCACTGTTACTGTCATTTCTGCATCAGCTCATATCATGAATAGGTAAACCAGCCATTTTGAAGACATATACGTTTGATTAATCGCTACTTTTTTATGCATGTGTTATTGAAAATATCTACACATGTTGAATGCTTTATAAATGAGACTAAGTAGATGCATTTAGGCAGAGTTAACAGGCTCTCGTTTTGCCCTCTCATCAGTGAAACAAACAGAATGTACGCTAGCCTTTCATATTAGATTCAACGTTAGAATTAGGCCACAATCATTAGAACAATACAAACATTTATGCTCCCTCATGTGGCTCAAAGATGCACTACATATATAAATGTTGAATAAAAGACAATGGAAGAAATTCTGCAAATTTATTTAGCAACCCAAATAAAATTTCTTGTGACCCACCTGTGGGTCCCGACCCAGCCTTTGGGAATATCTACATTAGAGAACTACTGAAATGACAGGACTGAGATATCACTATTGAATGCATTGGAGGTCTACGTTAATTGTTAAAACAGCATGCATGTTCACAGGCCTGCAGATTTGAACACTTATCATAATTGGGTCACATGTTCATGTTCATGTAGTTTTGTTCTGGATTTCGTTTCCTTTCACATACACACTAAAAAGAAAAAGACAAGTGGATACTACACTGTGAGGTTAACACTGACAATTTTTGCTATCTTTTCAATTTTACTTTAACTACACACAAAGTAATGAAGAGCTTGTCAAAACAAAGACACTGGCCGCAGTGAGAGACCACTAACTGACATCATAGTGTAACCTCGCTCGGTGAACTTGAATGAATTGAAGAAGTCTGCTGTCATAATGTGGCCCAGGGTCATTAAAACATACCAACACTTTTGTCATGTGGAGACCAACTAGAAACAGCTCTGCTGGCCAAACAGGGTTGCAACTCGTGGTTTAAGACTCTTTGTTGTACTTTCAAGGCCAAGGATTTGATGGGGAGGATGAAAACATATTTTTTAAACTGCTAACACATTGGCATGTTTAAAAAGATTTACACAGAAAAACAAATATGAGATTCTAGCTGCTCAGCTCTCATCGACATGATAATTAAATTAATCTCCTCATGTCAGAGGGAGAGCTTCCTCTGGGACAAGCTACACAGGGAGAGGAATTACTCAAATATATATACACACACACAGACAGTCGTGACAGACCAATGGCTCATTAGATATACAACATGAAATCAAAATAAAATCTCACAGCATGTCAGTAAGAGTGGGAAAACAAAGACTTGTAAATACTGGGCTGAGTTTGGAGGGATGAGCGGGGACGATCTTTACGGAGATTAAAAAGAAAAAGCACATGGTGAAGGTGGAGACTCGCTGTCCTCCCTTTATTTCTCATGAAAATCTTGGCTGTGGCAGCTGTGGTAGAAAGCTGGGGAATGCACTACATTGTTTTACAATGGTTGGATGAGGACCAAATGGTGGGTTGCAGAAAGATGAGAATGGGTCCCCAGAATATTCAGGAGTCATTGATTTCAAAAAATTACTGGCAACATTATGCTGTTGACCCTTTTTCTTTGTCTTTTTCAATATAAGGCAAACATGAGGTTCAGAGCATATCCTATTAATCACTAATCAAGCCTGCTCCCAACTGCTGGGAGAAAAAGTTCCAACCCTCCAGTGACAAATACTAAGAATACATACTAAGAAAAGGCTATTGCCAATTTCTCAGAAACAAAAGCTTTAGCCTTAGCGCTTGAGCACAGAGCCCCTTGGCTAATATGTCCACTGAGCTGATATAGATTTGAGACGGGAGGTCCAGTTGCTGATGGACCAGTTGTCGGCACAAGAAACCTCAAAGTTAATGAGGCCTGTGCCTGGAAAGCAAATTTGCCATCCTGACATAAAATTACCTGTGACCTTTTAAATTAAAAGTTTAAATTAAAGTTGTTCCTATAATTATTCTTATATAATTCTTTTAAAAAAAAAAAAAAAAAAAAAATGTAGGACTAATAAAGGAATATCTTATCTTATAATAACATAATAACTTTACATATTTTTGGTCATGCTGGTATTGGATAAGTACTCTGTACTGCACACACAAATATATCATCACACAAATATTCATGCAAGTAGATTAACTATGTACACATATGCACGTTGTTATGCTGTTCATCACAGCAGGGACCAGGGTCAGTACAAAGAAATGTGAAATGATCAGATTATGGAACTGCTTGATCAAAATGGCAGATGATAGACTAAATCAGAAGGTGGTTATGTGGATTAAATCACATTGTTCTCTATGGGCAAAAGTAAAAGTACTCTGCTCCTTCTCTGAGGAGGCCGATATGCTATGTCATGAATAATTTGTGTGGTCATGTTAAAGGGTGGGTCAATTTTTTTTTATTTTAGTATTTTATTTTTTTTAAATCGTTCTGTACTATCCCAGTGACGTTCCTTGTGTATTCAAATCAGAATATTCAAATTTTGGTCCAAGTACGTATGTTTAAGCATAAAATAAATGAAATTTTCCCTTCAAGTCCTTCAAAAAAACTTTTTCCCAAGTGACCTGACAGGTTTCTACATGGTGATGCTGCTACATATACAGTATATACAGTATAAACACATCCTTATAGACAGTGTATTAATGTTATATGCAGTAACTTAAATGGTGGTCGATGGGCTCCTAGTCTGGAGAAGCAGACGGGAGTACCGACATGAAATGTACTGGTGTGGATGCCATGTTAGTTCAGACCAAAAGTCACACAATAACACAAACAAACAAACCGATCGATGTAGACCAGCAACTTCTGTGTTCTGAGGTAAAATTAGTAGTTTTGAAGACAGGGATATAAAGGCTTAAAGGGCTGTCTGATGGTGAGGGAAAGCAGTGAAAATATTCTAAATATAGTGTACTATTAAACTGACATTGATTTTTTTTTTTTTTTTTTTGGTGGCTAGAGTACATTTTTCTGCTGCTCCTGTCCACAGCCACTTCTCTTTTTAATTAGTATGTATTGAGATTTCTTCAGTATTATATAGTAAATGCTTTTGTCGGTGACTTCTGAATTTTGCTTTTTACAAAGGAGGTTCTGAAGATCTGAAGATCAAATAGTTTTTCCTTATTTTTAGACATTTGTTGTAGCTTAATACTGTACATGCTCTACTCTGGATCTGGCTTAGAGTCATTAATATTAGTGAGTAAGCTGAGGTTATTCCTTGATTCTAGTTTTACATCCAGCACGATGCATCCAGATCACAAAACTTGGACTAAGCTGTCAAACTAGGCGATCTAGTTCTAAGATAAAATGAAATTCAGCAGTGGTATCGCATGTTTCTCACTTAAAATGATTTCAGTAGATTCAGTAGATTTTGGTGGATGATTTAGATGGAATAACAGAAAGTTTATGAGCAGGTCGCCATGTTGTTTTCTGTTTGAAACAGCGAGCAGAAAACCAGGGACCAATCACCTGCTGTCCGTGATGGGGTCCATTACAGCTTGAACCACCAGTTGAATGGAGCAGTCCCTTAGTGTCCTTGCTGAACCTGGTGGCCATGACCAGTGAGTATTTGTTTAACAATTTAGCCAAAAATTCAAAAACTGGCCGCACAGTCCAGCCATATAATTGGTTTTGGTGGAGTCTTGTTTACTTTCATTTTTATTGTAATATTTGAACTGTGCTGACTAAGAAGGCCAAGTCCTCCTTACTCATCATGGACACTCACCATGTAACCTGGACCAGGAATGTGAGTCGTGCATAAAGTAACTGAATAAGGCTGTAACCGATGACTGTTCTGTTTGTCTGAGGTTTTCCTCCCAGAAAGATAATGATTCTCTCTCTACGGACTGATTTAGAGGCTCCTGACCCACTGACTCATACACAATCCTGCATCTTCATTTTTTTGACAAAGGCATTTTTTTTGCCTTATTAATCACTATGGTGACTAGGGGGTTGTTTCAGAAGACATGCCTGGGCAAGATGTAGAGTGTGACAGTGCATGATAAATGACTGTACTACACATGGATGTGCATTTAGACACAAACCATCATCAACATGTAACTCAGTGAGCAGCCAGTATTTAACCTTTGCCTGATGATGTAGTGTTCACATTCAGCTTTTCTTTTCATCACCTAAAGTAATGTCTACAAGTACATGTCGATTTGAAAAGGTCAGCCTTCCTTCTGGATCTAATCCAGCTCTAAGGATAAACAACAGGAAAACGTAGGTTTTCCCCAGGGATCAATGGAGAGCAGTCGCTTTCATCGGCTTCTCTCTCTCTGATCAGTCAATGTGTGGGTTAACCTCTGGGTTAATCTCCCCAAGGGTCAGTCGAATCTACGGCAGTTGAAGCCGCAATCTCGGATGAACAGCACAACTGAACCACTTCACTTGAGGGCAGTGTTTCTTAAACAATGGCTGAGGACGGTGAAATGTGAAATCCTACTTGACAAAAGAAGTGATTCATTTTAGGGAATACATTTTTGAATTTTGAATAATGAGCTGTAAAAGCTGAACGCTGCTGTAGGTTGAAAACAAGAATCTGGATCAGATTGACACAGCAAAGTGCCTGCGGCAAGTAGGCAACAGGAAACACACACAATGCATCAAGCTCCTCGCACATGAACGTAAACACACGGATACAGATGCGCATAGCGTAAAAACTTCTCTCACGTTCCTCACCCACACACGCACACACTCAAATACCTCCCTGTCATGCCTGCTTCCAACAACACAGCCAATCTAGCCGCAAACTAATAGTCCTGGGCTGCTATCTCCAGCACATTACCCCTGGGAACCACACACACACATGGCAACACAACACTAACGCACAAATACACATGGATCAATGCCACACACATGCAACACCGACACACACACACATCCAGCTCGTCAGTAGAAGCCTGCTCCTGGAGTAAATTACAATTTATTCAAATTGTGAATATTCCTTGTAGGCACTTAAAAAGTCCTTCCCAAATCTAGGGGGCTTTCTACGCCCCTCTCCCTGCTAACCACGGTAACCACAGGGATTTCCATCAGCCAGGCTGCATCCTGTACCAAGCAGTCAGATATTTCAACCATCTGCACCGTACCACACGCCTGAAAAACAGCAGGGTGGGGACAGTGAGTGTGTGTGTGAGATAAACTGTGCTTAATTATAGAGTGCGTGTAGTCATCGTGTCATTTTATAATCTATGAATCAATACGTCTATATCTACCACTTTATGCACAGGTCTCTCTTATATATTATATAAAAGAAGGAAAATTAACAAGATTTCTAAAAATAGGGGAAATTGTGGGTGTTTATAAACTTCTTCACCTTGGCTGGCAAATGCTGGGGTGTGAAGGCATGCTGGGCCTGAAAGACAGAAATTAGCCTGAGAGGCCTGACAGACTCCAGGCCTTAGGAAACATTTTATCACAGTGTGTGTGTGGGTCTGGGTGTGCGCGTACGGGTATGAATTTGATCAAGTGTTAGTACCATGGCGGGCTCTGAGGACGTGACTGCCTCAATCGACCCTTTTAATGCATCTTATGGTCGTGACTGACAGCAGAAACAGGGGAGGCAGCGAGAGACGGGGAGAAACAGAGGAGCACTGAGAGGGTGTGTGACCTGAGCCGAGGTTCGCGTTTCACTGCAAAAACACTCCGTTCGAGCGTTCTTTGGAGAGAAGTGACAGATATTCGGAGGTATGTCAACATCGTGGGAAGTGTACGCTGGTTAGACCGCTCAGGATCGCACACATTAAGCACTCTTCTTTCACACAAATGGACACACAAAGGCACACACAGGAGATTGCAGGGTTTTCAATATGCCTCCCCGTTTGAGCTCAAGCTGAAACAACAGCGGGCCTGTTCATTTAGGAAGTTCTTTCCTCTCTCTCACGACTCTTTCGGACTACATCTACGGACTGGCAATAACAGGATTAAAGGATTTAATGTGTGATAATAAAGCATAACTGGCAAATCTACTCATCTATACTTCCTTAATACATATCATAAACAGCGAGAAATGGGGAAGGTGGGAGGGACAGCGAGATAGCGAGCAGACACATTTTTGGCTGCGTTGCCACTGTAGAGATCTCTCAGCCAATCTGTGAGTGTGAAGAGCACAGCTCATCCTTTGCCCTGGCTTCCTTTTTTCCATGTCCTCCCGTTTTCTCAAGTAGGCCTGTATAGTATCCCCCTTGACAACTTCTGCTACCCTCCTTTTGAATCCCCCCCCCCCCGTCTCTCTGTTTCTTCCCCACCATCTTTCACTTTTCAAGATGATTTCATGTCCAATGGGTTCTTGGGGGAGCCGGAGAGAGAGAAAAGGGGGACAGATTACTTTACAACAGCAAATTAGTAGCTTTGGCTTGTGGGTGTGTGTATGTGAGAGAGAAAGTGTGTGAGCCTGGGGGACAGGTCAGTTGGGACACACACATCATACCAGAGCCATGAGGACAGGCTGATGATCTGCCGTCTTGATAGGCCCCAGGTCTCCCAGACGAGAGATGATTGGCCATGAACTACAGGGGCGGGGGATGTGTACTTTAGTGTGTGTGTGTGTGTGTGTGTGTGTGTGTGTGTGTGTGTGTGTTGGATAACATGGGAAAAGGGACAAGGTTGGGAGGTAGAGATAGACGGACCTTGGAAAGAGTGATGGGAATGATGATAGTTTGGTGTTTAAGAAAGACTGTATTGTGTATAAGAAGTGGACATAGTCACCGTGACGTCACCTGGCGGTTTATGGACTGCCGTTTGATGCCTTGACTTCAGCATTTTGGTGAACGATGAATAGTAAATGGACTTGCATATATATAGCGCTGTTCTAGTCATCCAATCACTCAAAACAACTTACACTTCATGTCAGCAATCACCCATTCACACACACATTCATACATTGATGGCAGAGGCTGCCATGAAAAGTGCCAACTTTGCCCATCAGGATCTAATCTAAATACTCATTAACACACCGATGGTACGGCCTTCGGGAGCAATCTGGAGTTAAATGTCTTGTTCAAGGACAATTTGACATGTGCCCGGAGGAGCCGGGGATCAAACTGCTGACATTCTACACCAGAAGTGACACGAGAGGGTGGAGGTAAGTACAACGAAACACTGAATGAGACATTTTTACAGACTGAAATTATATAATTAATTTCCAAGAACTGACAACACACTAAAGGGTTCAAGTTGTAAGACAAAAACATGGACAACACCCAGACCTTACAACGCTGTGGTGGTGACCTGTCAATCACAAGGTAGCCACGCCCAAAAGCATCACCTGCTTTATGGTCTATTTGACTCTAAATGGGACCATAATTTACTAAATGAACATCAGATTGTTCCAGTTTTACCCAATGAATATGTCTGTCTCTATTTATGCAAAATTTCGTGCACCTCCATCCTATTTTCGCTGATCAAAATTGACACAGTTGAACAGTGCTAACTTCAATGCTTGCTGTAAGTTAGGAAGAGGCTTAATACATTTTTAGACTCTAAATGAGACCATAATTTAATAAATGAACAGCATGCTGTATTTCAAGACTTGAAACTAGCGATTGAGAACATAAACTCACTTTTACAATGTTTACTGAAGTAATGAATCAGGTGAGAAGTAGGGTCATTTTCTCACAGACTTCTATACAATCAGACATCTTTTTGCAACCAGAGGAGTCGCCCCCTGCTGGATGTTAGAAAAAAATGCAAGTTTAAGGCTCTTCAGTATTGGCTTCACTTTTCAGACCCTGGCGTTGCCCACTGTCAGTAGAGCTAGGAGGGTAAAACTAGGGGAAGGGGAGCCATAACATCATGTCAACAGAGTGGACAGTCAAACCAGGGCTAGTGACAGAGCAATGGATGATACGGTAAAAGTTACACAAAGAGAACAAATCCTAAGAATGGCCAAAGTACAGACTGGACCAGGCCAGATGTAGAGCAAGGCTTCACGGGTAATGCAAGGCCATGATCCCAAATGATAGGACAGTACTTACACTACTGGGGTGTAGACAGAGAGATGGAAAGGACAAAGTCAGGAAAAGGCCAGTGGCAGGACAAGCCAGACAAGGGCTAATAAGCTCAGCATGCATAAACATCAGAACACACAACTGTGATAGGGGGATTGAGAAAGGGACAGGGACTTTGTGGGAAGCCGAGTGCCGCTGTTGGAGAGTGTTGTGAGAAAAGCACAAATGTCCAAAGTGAGACCCCAAAAACAGTGTGGAGGCCGGAGACTTTCCAGGTCTACTGATCTCATCGAGCTGATGGAGGTGAAGCATCAGGAATAAAGAGAATTGGACGGAGCCGACGTCGAGGGAATGTTGTGCAGCTACGTTCTCTAAACTGTGGTTTAGGGTGTGTGGCCTGAAATGAGTTTTGGCCTGTGTCTGGTGGGCCCCTACAGTGCATGGCAAGAAAAGACACAGAATACTACGCACAGCATTAGCATAGCCCCAGCATGAGTGAGCTAATTGCACTGTGGGTCCCAAGCTGAAAAGTGTTTACTGATGTACTTGGAAGGGGTTCCAGCATTACACTGTTTGGATGCGCTGTGAGCTGTTGTTTAACACGGTTATTCAAAGTTTAACTAAAGAGATATTGAGGGAGGTCAGGAGAGTATTGGGTGGTAGAAAATAATAGGTTTAAAGTCCACAGTTTTAGTATAAATTTAGTATAAATACTATGGCTGCCAAAGTTAATGCAATAATGATGTGTTAACACAAATTCACTAATTTCTTTAATGCATTAATGCAGCTTGTGATTTTTATGTTGTAGCTGGCTAGGTTAAAGCTAGAGTGAAGATACAGGTACCATATAAAACTAAACTAGAAAACATAAGGAATCCATTGGTACAAAACCATGTCATGCTAGCTTGTCGCAAAGGAGGTTAAATAACGCTCCAAACAAAATTTTGGCAAGGAAAAACTGTCATGATCGTCTTTAAAGAACGCCTCTTGACCTCTGACCTCAAGATATGTGAATGAAAATGGGTTCTCTGGGTACCCACAAGTCTCCCCTTTACAGACATCCCCACTTTCTGATAATCACAGTCAGTCTGGATCAAGTCATAGTCAAGTCAGCACACTGACAGCTGTTGTTGCCTGTTGGACTGCAGGTTGCCATGTTATGATTTGAGCATAATTTGTACGCTAATGCAGTACCTGTGAGGGTTTCTGGACAATATATATCATTGTTTTGTGTTGCTAATTGATTTCCAATATAAGTATATACACGCATTTACATAAAGCAGCATATTTGTCCTCTCCTTTGTTGATAAGAGTATTTAATACTTGACAAATCTCCCTTTAAGGTACATTCTGAACAGATAAAAAATGTGAATGAATAAAATGAATTTATGATTAATCACAATTAAATATGCACAATCATGCAATCAATCACAATTAAATATTTTTAATTAATCGACAGCCCCAATAAATGTACAATAACAGCACAAATGGGCAGCATGGAAGTGTCAGGTGTTAAGTGCAGGATTGGTGGCATAACTGACAAACAGACGAGAGGTCAGGGGTTAAGATCTTGGGGTTGAAGTGGAGAGCAGCTCACAGATAGAAAGAGGAAAGATGGGAGGAGTACGGAGGTCTGATGGGGGAATGATGGCTTGTGATGACCAGGGTTGTTTTAGACACTCCAAAGCATCATGGGACTTAGGCAAAACAGCAGAGCCACTTAAGACTCAGTCTAGAAACTGATTTGTAAGAGCTACAAAAACACACTTGCAGGACCATTACAGAAATACAAGCCTTTCTCTTATCAGTGCCGCTATTATTATAACCCCAAAATGTAATTAGGAATGTGTGCTACAATTTGCTGAGGCGGACACATTGGCAGGCATTTTATCATCAAGCTCAATGAGTTAGCTGAGTGTTTTTGGCAAAGCTGTACTATTTCTTATTTATCTAGTTTCACAAATCATGTTCATCTTGAGATGACATATTTCATATACCACAAACACACGATGGAATAAAGCAATAACATGACAGAACCATCTTGGAATCACATTCTTCATCTGTGATGACATTTGGCCCATTCGGACAGTCTGTCTTCCAAAACATCCCAGAGAACACAGAGGTCATTTTGACTCACTGCTAAAAGTGAGATGTTGTATTCACTGTGCTGATATGCCAGATTGCCACTCTCCAAGTGTGTGTGTGTGTGTGTGTGTGTGTGTGTGTGTGTGTAAGCAAGAGTGAGGTAAGAGCACAGATTAACCATGGGTTGATGATTAATACAACTTGACTTACTGACTTACTGCGAGCAATTATGGCCATGTCTTTTCTCAAGCTTGACTTTCTCACACTCGCCATGGAACACATGGGGGTCCTGAAACATGTGCGCACCAAACACACACACATATGCCACAGATCGCCAGCCCACCCTCCACTCAACCTCAAAACCACAAAGGGTTAAATATAATCAATCTTCTTTAACAATGCTGTCAGGGCACTGTCTGACAGCGCTGACAGAAACACACTGATAGTGGCTGCACGCTGATGACGGTGTGTACTTCTGTGAGTCTGTGGACAGGATTTGTATGCTTGAGTATTTGTATGTGCAAGCCTTTCTTTATGTATTTACTGGATATGTGTGTATGTGCATATGCTGTACATGTGTGTCCAGGTACACACACTTGCATGGTCCAGAATGTGTGTGTGTGTGTGTGTGTGTGTGTGTGTGTGTGTGTGTGCAAGTTCAGGTATCGACTCTACTAATTGCAAAAGCAAGTCTGATTGTATAGAAGTCTATGAGAAAATGAGCCTACTTCTCACTTGATTTATTACCTCAGTAAACACTGTAAACATGAGTTTATGGTCTCAATCGCTAGTTTCAAGTCTTCTTCAATACAGCATGTTCATTTAGTAAATTATGGTCCCATTTAGAGTCAAATAGATCATAAAGGAGGGTATGCTTCAGGGTGTGACTACCTTGTGATTGACAGGTCGCCGCCACGGCATTGTCCAGTCAGGGATTTGTTCGTGTTTTCATCTTAGAACTTTCACAGTGTGAAAGAGTCATTAAAGTAAATTTTAACATTTTGGCTGCCTAAAAATGTCTTACGCCTCATCCTAACATACAGTGAGTGAGCAAACTCTGGTGAATGGGGCATGAAAAATTGTCCAAATACACTACAAGCAATGTCACACTCTATTACATAGAGAGCATGATATTGTTTAACTGTCAGCGTCAATTTTGACAAGGGAAAATAGGTTGTAGGTGCACAATACTTTGCATAAATAGAGCCAGGGCCAGCAATCTTTCAAACAAGTGACGAGGGACGTGATGGTGAGGAAATTTTCCCACCAGTTAACTTGTGACAGCACTAGACATTTTACAAGAAAAGATGACGATCAATATCTGTAGAGCACTTACTGTGATCTTTACTCTTGGATGGCTGTGTGTCTGGCCTTTCACTGTGGGGCCACAGGTTTCCACCCGGTTATGTGACTGCACCGTCCTCTTCACAGTGATTACCTCATTAACATTACGGTTCCCTTATAGCGTTGGGTTTAAATCTGAAATGTTGCCAAATAGGCACTTTTGCTTTTCGCTTTGACACCAAACGCTCCGCCATCTCTCGTTCTGTGTGTGTGAAATACGACACATGCTGCTCTGAGCTGAGACTCCGTTCGGAGCAGACACTTTCACTTTCAGTTTGTAGCATCCGTCTTCCGACTGTGTAGATAACATGGCGTTGATATGCCAGAATGACCTAAATGGGTTTTATTTGTGTTAAAAAAACCCAAAATGATGGTGGCCGTGGTGGGCAAGTAATGTAATCAGCGTGTGCCCAACCACCATGTCAAATCGGTAACACAGACTACCGAGGCAAGCCTACAAGCTACATGTCACTTGCCTGATCACTGATGCACAAAGCAGCTCACTCGTTTGCATCACTTCCACTTAGGAAGAGGTGTTATTCAGCATTCGG
Source organism: Pterois miles (assembly GCA_947000775.1). Taxonomy (NCBI): domain Eukaryota; kingdom Metazoa; phylum Chordata; class Actinopteri; order Perciformes; family Scorpaenidae; genus Pterois; species Pterois miles. Next base: position 2,339,900 of record CAMQGK010000568.1, on the reverse strand, counting down.
TTGTACTTAGCTCCAGCCTCTCATGTCACCTCTGGTTGCAAAAAAATATGATGGCGATGGCCAAAACTCTCGGCTTCAAAACTGTAGTGCACAAACCAATAGGTGACACCACATTGACTGTGTGTGTGTGTGTGTGTGTGTGTGTGTTACCTGAGGGGACTTGTGGGATCTCCAGCTGTACTGGTGACTGTGGAGGCTGGCCAGCAGCACATTCTCATCTGTGTCCACCTGGCCAAAGCGCAGCGTCTCGTGGGTGTCGTTACAGATCACATAGTGGCTGAAGACCAGCTCCTCAGCCTCTGGGTTCCCATTCTGAGAGAGAAAATGGGGGGGGGGGAACAGAAGAGGGGAGACATGAGAAAGAGAGCTTGTGAATAAAAGAGTGAGCAAATACTTCCAGGTGCATATGTTTATGATGGGTCTATAATGTACAGTGTGTGTGTGTGTGTGTGTGTGTGTGTGTGTGTGTGTGTGTGTGTGTGTAAGCACATTCACAGGTGTCAACAATGTATGCATTCTCAGTCTTAAAAATGCAGATCTCGGTAGTGCAACTGTCAGTCAGTAGGAGAAAGAGATGAGTGATATCACACATGGGAGCAACACAACCTCAACAGGGGAGTGAATCACATCACAGCTTGACAGCTATCCAGGCTGAAGCAGCTTAGACTGGGCCAAATCTAGCCCCTGGTCCCACATAAAACCTCCAAGAGGCCACTCACTTTACCAAAACTCCACTTTTTTCACATCCTTCTTTGAGCAGCTAAATTTGGGTCGTGAGATAAACAGAGTTTTTTCAAATGGCAACTCCGTTTGTGTGTGCATGGTTTTCCCTAAAACTGCTTGGATCAAAGTAGCCCAGTAAGTAGGCATTCCTGTTAGTAACAGTCATCAATATAGTGCGGTTTGTTAGGAGAAAACAATATGGCCCACCTACTGCAATGGGTCACTGAGAAAGCCTCACAGAAAACTCAAGTCATGCGAGTCATACAGGGGATGCTGTCCACTCATACGTCACCTTGCATGCAAGAGCGAAGAGCTCACTGGCCTGCTATTGAAAACACTGCTTTAACAGGGAGAGGGGAGTGTGTCAAGTCTCCTATAACGGGAATTCAAGTACACAATTTCAAAACAGCACATCGTTTGCATGTGAGCTGGATAGCGAGTGCGTGGGTGTAAGTGCATGTGTAGGTTTGACTTGAGCTCCTTCCAAAGGCTCACAGGCCCTGATGGGATCTCTCCTGCACACCCCTCCCTGACTCTTGACGCACATGACTGTGGTTCAGACAGCTTCTCAATAACTACTCCACTATCCTAACAAAGAGGGACCCTAGCCTGCTGTATACTTTAAAATGGCAGGGGGGTTGATGGTTGATGGTTAAAAGAGGCTGGCAGTAAAAGCTCAGAGTCTGACTGCCAAGCACGTTCAGGGTCCCGGGGTTGTTGATGCTATTGAAAACGGATGGGAAAGTTTACACCATTAAAAAGAACACTTGATGATAGATGTGTGAGGGAGAGAGGGGTAGAGAGAGCAAAATATAGACGGGACAGCTGCGACAGTGGTTTCAAATCCATTTCCAGTTTTATAGCGGAACACTATCTGCGCTCCCTTTCGAATCTGACACTGCGATTTACAAACTTCCTGCTGTCATCCCTGAGATGCCATCGCTAAGCCCGCTCTTTGATGGTATCGTCTTTCCGCTCCGATTCACGAGGCAACATGATACACACATCAGAAAAGCTTCCTGCGGTAATCATAATCACTCTCTGTCTATCCAGGGACTTTAAGTGGACAAATATTAAGACAAAGATATTTAAACAGTCAACACGTCCTTCTTGTTAAAGAGTGCAAGATGACAGCTTCTTCTGCAGATGCAGTCCTACCGGGAATCAAAGAATCTATTTCACTAATCCACCCAGATACTGTTACTTACACAGTCTAGCCCAGATCTGCGTGGCTGAGTGGCACACATATAAGGTACAGTAAAATGTCTGGAAAACTGATTGTAAATATTGACACCCGCTCAAAAGATGACACAAGACACCACGGAGGAGATAGAGGAACCTGTAAAAGGGACATAATGAAACAATAATCAGGTCTACAATCACCTATATGTTCTGCTATAGATGACCCTCACACGCACATCTGCTGCAAACAGGAACCTGATCTCTCTGTCACTTTCTTTCCGGTTGCAAAGGAACATGGGAGGAATGGGGGGGAAGAAAAAAAAAATAACAGGAAAATTCCTGTTGTCTCAATTGCACATGTAACAGCCTGTGAACGTTCTGTGAGAAAGCCGAGTGTGTAAATACTACTGGGCTTTTGTGTGGCTTTCCACCAAAGCCACTTCCCTGGGGTTAGGGGCTGGGGGGGGCAAAGATTGAAAGTGGGGCTGGGGACCGAGAATTGAAAATGGAGGCCTGAGGTTAGAGTGGTGGGGGGCTGAGGTTGGGGCCATATGGGGCTATCGAGCAAGGAGAAGACGCAAATAAAGAAGAAAATATCTTTTTCCTTCATCTTTTTTGAACCAAGAAAGCCTCTAAAAACATATAACTGTAGTTTCTCTTTGCACTGCTTTCAGTTTTACATATAACATTAACTTAATTTGAATGGTAAATGGTGTATGGACTCATTTATATAGAGCTTTTCTACCTTAATGGACAAAGCGTGAAGGCAACTTGGGGTTAAGCGTCATGCTCAAGGACATGTGGACAAGAGAACCCAGGGATCGGACCTCCAACCCTTTTATTAGTGGACGACATGCTTGACCTCCCGAGCCACAGCCGACCTCAATTTTAAGCTGATCTACTGGTCATTAGAACTGTGTGGACTGGGAGGACTTTACTGAAAGCTAGAGCTAAAAAGAAGGGAGGGTTTCTGGGTAATATTTGTTTGCGTGTATATTGTTTTGTGTTGTTAACTGATTTCCAATAAAAATGCATACATTTGCATAAAGCAGCATATTTGCTCACTCCCATGTTGATAAGAGTATTAAATAATTGACAAATCTCCCTTTAAGGTACATTTTAAACCAAAAAAATGTGTGATTAATTTGTGATTGAACATTTTAATCGATTGAAAGCCCTCATACATTCATGTCAATATCAATGACGGGCATTAGGTATGTGTACGACTGCCAGAAAGACCTTGACGATCGTTGCTATCGCGGATACAAGAGCAGTCCATGTTACCATGACTACAACTGTATATCATCAAGTATTGTGGCTATATGAGAATAAATTACTACCATACACCAAGCAGGTTTTTTTTATTTCTATTTATTGCTGTGCATCTGGAAGTGCTCCAGCTGTTCTGGTTGTGGCGGTCTGGTATGACCATGTCTGGGTTGTGAGGTTTCAATCGTGTGGTAGTTGAGGAATCTCCTCCACGGTTCAATGCTGACCCTACAGGCCACATCACAACGGGCCTGGCTGCCAGCCTTGACACCAGGAAACATGAAAATCACTGGAACAATTACACACGTTAGGATACATCCTTCTGTTGCGGAAGGACAGCGCCTGTTAACATTTCCAACTGCTTCTGATTACGCTTTCAATTAGGATCAAGTTGTTTCTATGCGTGGTCAATGTGTGCATGAATGCGTCTGGAATGTAAGGCTCTATCAGATCAAAGATACATTTTAGCTTAACCGGCCGGTCCTTTACGTCCACCCCTATAGTGCACCTCACCACATTGTGCTTAATAATCACACCCATACAAGGTTCTCTCACCATGCACACACAAGATTTTGTTTCAGTGAACACCCCAAGAGGGGAAACAATATTTCATGATCTAAGTGTTCACAACTTTCTCTGAGAGGCACCAAATGTTTAAGAAGAGTGGGATTTTTTTTTTTGTACTTGACCTCTCTCTACCCCTTACTCCAGAACTACCAAACCCACATGCCGCACATTTGCCTTATAATTATGGTGTGTTTTTCCCCCTTGTGTTCAGCAAAGTGGTAAAGGCTGGAGGTAGTTAAAAGTTTCTGTGCAAGTTACAAGGCTGCTGCTGTTTAGACCAATCAAGACAGCAGGCTTAATTATTTTATGAATCAATCCCATATACCAGTGAACATGCAAATATAGCCTTCAGGTTTGACTGTGTGGTGTACAAGTGTATCCTGTGTGTGTGTGTGTGTGTGTGTGTGTGTGTGAGCACCGTGCGCCTCTATTTTGGGCCTCAAGACACTGGGCAAAGATGATGTTCAAAAAAGCCAAACATATCACCCAATCAGTATCAGAAAAGCCTTGGCAAAAAGCACACGACCAACTAATATCCAAACTAATCATGCTTGGCATGTTGTGTAAAGCCCACCATGGATACCAGCATGTCCAAAACACTCCACTAAAGCTGCAATATGACCGTTCATTACAACACCACCAACGCTCCAAAGTCTTATTTATGGCGAAATTAACCAGCAGAAATAGGGAACATTTGCTAGCTTGCCCTACGTGATGCAATGATGAAGCCAAGGGTCAATTATGCCCGATTATCCAACACGGTTCCTTTTGATGAGTCAGTGATGCCACTGGGTGAAAACAAAGGTATTAAACTGCTAGCCAGAACAATCAATTTATAGCAGATTTCCTATACAGCTTGTTTCATTTTCCGCAGGTAAGAGACCACAGCTGTTCCTAGAATAACACAAGTTGTTATTTCTCACCTGGCAGTGAGAGTCTGTATGCATGTAAAAACCATGAGAGTACCTCACGTCTCCAGAGTCCAGTATATGAGTCAGCAGAGCCACAGCTGAGCTGAGCTGAGCCATGATAGGGCATACAAAGCCAGAGAGGCCAGGGTGCATGCATGTGTGTGTGTGTGTGTGTGTGTGTGTGTGTGTGTGTGTGTGTGTGTGTGTCAGAAGACAAGTGGGTGGAGGACTGGGGCCAGATGAAATCTTGGCAGGTGTCACCACTCAAGTTTTACCGTGTTTTCATGGGCATCACTTCACACACAAATATTCTGGCTACCAGAGGCAGTGCTGAGAGCTGAGAGCTGAGAGATGACGACGACCATAGGACTAGAAAGACGCTCAAGAACAGACACGCTGTAGCCTCAGTCAGAGTTTACAGCAAAGTGAAAGGCAATGTTTTATCACTACTGGCACACAACCTGAACTATTCTCATGAAATCCACTTTGTTGTGAGTTTGTTTAGCCGATACTCCATCTGGGACAGCAGCATATTCTCTAAATGTACATACATGTATTTCCTCTACGGATTTACAAGCCCCCGGCTCCAAATATAATAGCTGTATGCAAGTGCTAGCAAAAATCCCTTGTTACATTAAATGTCTGAATGAATCTGACTATTTAAATGTTAAAATACTAAAAAGTATTGAACAAGTTCTCCTCCAATACTTTGAGACCTAAGTGACCATATCACTGATTACTTTGGCCCCGTCAAATGAATGTCACCACGCAGCACTGAAAAGTTGCTTAGACACTGTCTTTGAACATGTGAGATATCATGAGATATCATGAGACAGCCCTTTCTATAAAAAAAACTTAATAAATAAATAATTATTTTACCTCACAGAACACAGGAGTATGTATACAACCCCACTACAAAAAATCCAAACCATCCCTGTCAGTTATTTCGAAACTTAACACAGCCAACATTGACTCAGCTGGTGCTAGTATTCACATCATTCATAACCTTATTGATCCGCTACTGGCTGAGTGAGTGTTTCCATTTGAAAAAAAAAAAAAAAAAAAAAACAGAAAAGAAAAGAACACAGGTGAACAGACCCTTTAAATAAACGCATGTCAGTTCATGGAGTTTATACTTTGTTGTTCTGGTTATTATTGTGAGGTTAAACATAAATGAACATAAAGAAGTGTGTACAATGGCAACTCTCTGTTACCTGCTGCCAGCTGTGCAGGGCAGTGTCCACAGTGTGGATGGCGTACTGGCTGATATTGAGGAACACCGGGTCCACAAATACGTTCACATCCAATGTGTTTTTTGGGGGCAGCAGGTGGCTGCAGCCTGGCCCTGAAACACACACATAAAAAAGTAAAGTCCAATTTAACCTTTTTTCACCTCACCAAAGCTCAAAATCATCTAGACAGGCAAACCAGCATGAATAGCTGAGCTCTACCTGTAGTACACAAGGCTGGAGGAGCTGAAGGTGTGTTAGGTTTCGGTACTCCAGCAGCTTGCAGTTGAGCTGTGTGGAAAAGCTGAACTCCTGACATTGACGTGGTCCGTTGCTCCACTGGCGCAGGAAGACCCGTGGTTCCCGAGCACCAGTCACCATGAACTCCTGCTCTTGAGGTAACTTCCTGTCTGGCAGGAAGGGGCGAAGCTGTCGACATGGAACTAGAGGAGTGACACACAGCAACCATATTTAAGAGACGGGAATGTATTTGATCAAAACACGGCATACCAAAAAAAACAAAAAACAAATCTAAATATTCAATAAAACATTTTTAAGAACAAAAACATGGGACAACAAAAATGAAATACATGGATCCAAAAACAAAACGACTGTGGGTGTCACACAAGAGGTCAGATACAGTGTGTTTTGAGTGGTTTCTTAAGGGGGCATATTATGAAAGACTCGCTTATCCAGTGCTTGTGTACATACATTTGGGTATCTGGAGTTCCTACAACCAACAAACTGTGAGATGAGACAACCCAGTTAGTTTTTTGTGGGCTGTCTACATCCGAAAACATGTGATTCTACAAGCCAATCAGATTTGGCTCCTTCCTACGTCACATGCAGGCTCATTAGAATCTACTTCCCACAGCCTGAGAACTACCTTTGCAACGGTGCACCATATTTCTCTCACAAGCCAATCAGAGCAGATTGAGCTTTTTCAGGGTGCGTCTTAAAGAGACAGGCGTTAAAATGCAGCATGTCAGACAGAGGAAGGATACGGGTACAGTGGAAACCGCTTATAGCAATCATGTCTGTCTGGATCAAATTTATCACTACTCATTTTGTTGTTGTGCATCATTTCTCTTACCATCTACAGTAATTGTCGTTTGCTGTCTTTATTACATGAATTCAAAGTAATGAAACGGACCCCTTCCTATTTACCGGCTTGCTGCCAGTTTTTCTTCCCTTCCCATTGCTGAGGGTGAGGCCGTTTTTGGCCAGCTCTGTAGAATGGTGTCCCTTTGCCAGGGCTCCTCGCTCGCTCATCTGGTAGCAGCATGGAGGGAGAGGGTGCCGGTCTGCATGTGTGCCGCAGAGCCGGTTAAGGATCGGGAAAGTTTCACATTGGGGGTGAATTACGTAACCAGGAATTATCAATCCACCTGACAAGGGCGGCTATAACCACAGCTGCTTTCACTGTGCACGATTTGTTTTTTATTCACAGAAAATAACTTTCAGTTTCCCGGCAGCATATCAATGTGCACGCAGCATCAGCTTCAGGTACCCAACCGGAAAGCAAACAGTCCGCAAGACAAAGTATTAAGAGAGCAAAGTAACAAACAAAACAAAAATTCAGTTAAAGTTAATCTAATGACATTTTAAAATGTTTTTCCAATATGTTGTCATGTATGAAAAGTCCAAAAAATGAACACTGTAAGCAGACTACCGTAAGTAAATTATTTAAATAGCATTTGTATAGGAATGATTCTGTCTCAAGATGTTTGATCCATATAAGTAGATGATCACTCTAACTGTGATAACTAAGAGGTTTCCACTGTATATTCAGACAGACAGTATGAGAAAAATATTAATTAAATATGAAATATTTAATTAAACAATAAAGCCACATGTTCTTGTAGAAACACCAATTGTAAGTATGAACCTGAAAATGAGCAGGATATGTCCTTTTAAATTCCCATAGGACATATCTATATGCAACCCTGTTAACCTGTTAATATGTTTATGATCCACACTAGTAACCTGACTTTGGCATTGTATATTTTGAAATTGTACCTTATTATCTTAGACGTTTATATTTGCAGTCTTCCCACTTCATATTGTACCTTATTGTATCGTATCTTATACTACTGCACAGCTATTTCTGTTGGGATTCATAAAGTGTCATTTTATCTTCGACCTAAGAAGAGCCTTTGTGATTGGCATTCTGTATCCTACCTGTGCCCAGCTGTTCTAGATGGTGGCAGAGGTGGATGTCCAGCTGTGCTAGTTGAAGGGACACGCCCAGGGAGGGGACAAACCAGGGTGCGAAGCAGGAGTCCACGCGGGTGCAGGCTGCCAACGCGATTGGAGACACCAGCTGATCGCAGGGCAGCTGGGAGCCACACTCACTATCTGAACTGGAGGGGAAGAGGACACACAGCAGACGGCCAAATGTGAACAGCGGTTTTTCTGACTGTGAGAAAAACTGAACACTAAAAACACTAAAACTGCAAGGAAATAAAGAATAATGGAGAAAAAATTAGTAATATATGACTGTGATTCAGTATTTGACAGTTTTAGGGGAAAAACTAGCAAACGGTTGTTGGTTTTCTATCAAACTTTGTTTTGTAATATCAAAAGCATGGGCACAGCTGTGGAATCATGGCCACAAAAATTCAACTCGCTAATTAAAATAATCTGATTCTCATTTGTAGCTGAATGCTTTTGTCTCTTGCCCTGTGAATTACAAATTGTGTGACATCCTCGTCAGAAATCTGCAGTGAGATAAATGCTGCAATTATTCAGACAAAAGGGAATGAAAAGAGACAACAATATGGAGAGGGCCTCGCCGCTGTCCGAGGCTGTGAGTTTAGGTACATTATTACTGCCGCAGTTTTCCGGGAGAACCTCTCCATGGACATTAATTGCATGTCATGGTTGATGATGTTGAATGGAAGGTAATTGAAGTGAATGACCATTTGCTCTGTAATTTGCTGCTACCATGATCCACCATAAAAACTCCAGCAGGAAACGCTCAAGACCTGAAAAACGCTGGTGAAGCAGAGTGCTCCTTAAAAAGATAAGCATCATATGTTGACAATTTTCATTACTTCCAGTTGGCAGGGCAGCCAAGTTATTTTTTCTGGTGGAAACTAAAGTAAGGCAGATGAAACGAGCGAGTAAGGAAAGGGGAATCAATTTTGATCAAAAAAGACAAATAATTTAAACATAAAGGAAATGTAGTGTTTGGGCTATGATTGTAATGAAACACAGATGTATATTTTGCTTTACACTGTATCTGGTGCTGCAGACTTTTTTCCCTGTTTCTTCTCTTACATGTTTTCTTATTCCTCCCTTTCTGCTCCTCTGGAGCTCTCTAAGCCACACAGAATGTGGGCTTGGCAATTCTCTTCCACTAAAAGTTCCCTAAATCCCAAGAGGAAGTAAAAAAAATGGGGGGGGAGTAAATTAAGATGAGAAAGGAATGAGAAAAAGACAGAAAGAGATGAAAAATGGGTGAAGCACGGAAGATGTAACAGGACGCCGGGTGAGACATGGGAGAGATGAAGAGAGGAAGCAGTGGTGGCGGGAAGAAGTGAGTGAAAGCATGCTCTGTGAGCAGGCATAGACCAACCTATCCCATCCCAACTCAACCCAGCCCAATCCAGACCAGGCCTAGGAACTCATGTGCCAACCCAAAGGGGGCTTTACTCCTCTTGCTTCCCGTGAGCTTCCCCTCGATTAGATACACTCAAGGTAAGCAGGAAGGAATCCGGATGGGCCCTGACAGGCACTTGGTGTGCTGGGAAATCTCATTAGGCCGATCTGAACGCCTTCCAAACCCGCTCCCTGCTCCTGCACACCAGATGTGGGGCGAGGGACACATTGCTAGCTCTTTGTGCTCGGCGGCCTGGGTGCGCTCTCCCTCTCTCTGCTTTCTCTCACACTGGACGGCATACGTACTGTAGACCCACACACATATCCGTGTGTAGGCATACACACAGTACAGTACAGGCAAGCATATAACACACAGACACAGAGAAACAGTAAAAGATCAAATGCAGATTTCCACCCACCTCTGCTCATCTCCTCCCTCTCCGTTGTTATTGAGTACTATCCTCCACAGGTCTGAGGCCACCAGCTCCTTCTGCTGGTCGGTGAGGCTGAGACTGGGCAGCTGCAGTTGGCAGGAACTGCTTTCTGAAAGGCTGAACTCCCGGTATGGAACAAAGGCCTGCTGGAGCTCGTCCCAGTACTCCAGGCTGCATGGTACCTGGGAGGAAAGACACAGTGAACAACTTATGTAAGTAACCCTCAAATATGTATTGTATTTAGGTTATTTAAGTTATGCATCCTCCCTATCCGGGCTGCACTGTGGTGTGGGGGGTAGCGCTGTCCCCTCACAGCAAGAGGGTCGCAGGTTCGATTCCAGCTTAGGGGCTCTTCTGTGTGGAGTTGCTTTTTCCCCCCCTGTAAGCGTGGGTTTTCCCCGGGTACTCCGGCTTCCTCCCCCCTCCAAAGACATGCAGTTTAGGTTAATTGATTACTCTAAATTGCCCGTAGGTGTTTGTGTTTGTTTGTTTTTTTTTTTTTTTTTTTTTTTTTTCTCTCTCTTCTCCCCCCCGATGGCCCCCCCCCCCTCCCCCATCCCCCCCCCCCCCCCCCCCCCCCCCGCGGGGCCCCCCCCCCCCCCCCCCCCCCCAACCGGATTAGCGGTTTTCAATGGATGGATGGATGGATCCTCCCCTTCCTTCTTAGGGGAAGCAGAATTGTAATTACGGTGCTGTCCTTCAACTCAGATTTAAAGATACAGGGTGTAGCATTCTGGGGGAATCTCTTAGCAGAAATGTCACTTTAAACTAATAATAGCTGTGTTTTCATTAGCTTAGAATGAGCCTCTTCATGGAGTCTGCCATGTTGAACCATCACTTTCATGTTTTTATGTAATGAAGTTCTTGTCTGACTTCTGTTACTCCAAAAGTAGTGTTATTATGGTAAAGATAGCCTCAGATTGTTGCAGTTAAATATATTCAAAACAGCAACTAGGGCTGTGCCGAATACCTTTTTTTGGACTTTGAAGCTTGAGAAATAACCAAGGGTAGTCAAAGCTTTGTGTTGTTTCAGTGCCCAGGACAAACAGCTATATCCATCTGAGAATAACTAATAATAATTAATGTTGAATATGAATAGAACGATATATTTACAAACACATTAAAAATTAACACAAAGATTAAAAGCAAAGCATATGAATACTGATTTGGAGGTCAAACACTATGGCAGCGGTCAAAGGTTCAAAGCATTCGGTTCAGCCCTATCAACGACATGCCTGAGGGTGTCTGTATGGTTTTGCTGAAGAAAATGGCTGTTTGGGTCAATTACTTCTTATTGAAGTGTTGGCTGTGCTCCATCAGATGACAACATTTCACTGAGTGTTTTTATATCCCCCTCTTAGCCTTCTCTACAGACGGACACCAGTGGTCTTACTATTGTATCCCAAAGTTGTTCATCACTTTAACCTCCTCGGTGTAACCCTGATTACTCATCAGCAGTAGGATTACTGTAAGGCTTTGTTATTGCACAACAGGTACTACTTCAGTCCTGTGGATCCCCAGTTACACATAAAGTATTAAGCAACTGCAGTGGTCTGCTAATCATTAAGCATTGATAGTTTACTGACCCTTTCAAGACCCGGGGAATCCCTGCTTTGGAGAAGGAATGAACAAGTGATTCTTTTGGTGTCTGTATTACAACCTTGAATTTTACTCACTTCAGACAAGCAAATCTTTCATTTCTCTTCTTGTTGAAAAAAAAAACTGATTGACCGCAGACCACCAACGCAGTGAGACGACAACTCATCTCCATAATAACGCTGCATGACCACAGCATAACTAAAAACCAGGAACATTGTATGCTACAAGGCAGCCATTAGCATTGAAGTCCCGGAGCTGTTTCTCACACTGAATAACAATCAGCTCATGTGAGTGTTCGCACATTACGTGACGACTGGTAGGGCTCCATTCATTCCTCTCATATTGTGCCAAAATTAGCATAAATGTGTCTGGTGCTCCTGTGTGAACTGAGCCGGGTTCTCAGGTTCCCTCGACCACCTGCGCAACTCGGCCACTGATGGATCAGCGGTGGCAGGGAGCTCTGAGCGCCACACCTGAAGGATGCCAGGCGGTAAGACATGTGTGTGAGCGAGCGCATTTGTCTGTGCACATGTTTCTGTGACAATCCAATTGTTTACCGGAGGTACGGAGCTCTCTGGGCACTTACCAACCTCATGGGACTGTCAACATTTTGGTGTGTGAGAAGCTTGGTGTTCACACAATGTGTGTGCATGCATTCATACAGTATGTGTGGTGGGGGCTGTCCTGTTAGGGAGGAATGCATGAGGTAACCGTAAGCTTACATCATGTATGAAATGCCACACAGGTTTTCCTGGAATCAACTTCTCATAATTACACCTGACAGAGTGGTGCACCCGCAACCCCGACACCGAGCCACCGGAGCGGAAACTCACTGAATCTCCACGGAGAATTCCCAGAACTGTGTTGCTTAAACACAGAGGGTGTTTTTTTGTTTTTTTTTTTTCACCTGAGATATTCTATACACATGACGACATACAGAAAACGAATTTGCGAGGTACATATATGGTGCATACATTTGCATGGTTGAACTTGCGTCATGTTTCCTTTCACTTGTAGCCTTGGAGGAGCAGTGGAGATGAAATCGATAACCAGGTCGAAAAAAAATATGTTGCAGGGATGGAAAAATACATTTTTAGCTATGTTGAGTTGAATGTCTGGCAATGACTTATGGGAAGAGAAGGCACCTGTGTGTACGTTGAATGGATTGTGTATATGTGTCTATGTATAATTGCACATATGAAAGACAATATGCGTGTGTGTATACACAGGTGTGCATATGCATGTGAGTGCATTCATACCGTCTGGGCAGTGTCAGTTTCCGCTGCCTGATTGTGTGTGTACCTTATCTGATAAACAACATGTAACCCTGAATAGCTGACATTCCCTTGGCTGGAAGGGTGCAATCTGTGTTTTCCTCAAGTGCAAGACAGAGTAGGCCTGGCAGCTAGACCTGCAGGGCTAAATATCAGCCTATCTTGAATATTATCTTGATTTTGGAAGTGCATTTTGGAGGTGCTTCAAATGCCTTGGAAGTTAAAATGCATTTAGTTTCAATATTCAAAACTATTTACAAATATATTTAAATCCAGGATTTTTGGCAGCATACACAGATCTGATTTCCATCCCTGTCACCCACTCCTGCTTCTGCCAAACCACAAAATACTATTCTGCATGGAGTTGCTTTTCTGGTACTGATTGACCAATCCCAGTCTCTCAAATGGTTAACTAAAGTCAGGCGAACTAAAGCAAATACACAACGTACAGAAATGATTTCAATTTCCATCATCGACCCAGGTGTGATCACTGCTAAATATGTCTCTGCAACTGAAGACTCCCCGAGCTCCCTCCGAGGCTGCGGCCGCTCACATCCGCAGCCTTGTCTGCCATTACGTTTATTAACAATATCAACACTGCTATTAGGTCTTCTGTTATTCCACTGATGCCTATACGTCTAAAAATTCCACTGCTAGCTACCTCTTATCAGCCGGCAGACAAATTGAATTGACGTCGGATTGAGCAAATGTTTACTCAGGAGATGTAATGAAAATTGTTCTGAAAATGACTCCTGCTATGCTGTCTCAGGTGGGCTAATATAGGTTAACATTAATCAGGGTGGAAAATCCCATGCTGAGATCTTCACGCTCAACTTTTTTTTTTTTTTTTTTTTTTTTTTGCTTTTCCTCCGTAATGCCAAACCTTTTGAAAAGGGGGACTGAAGTTTTTGGTGGATGAGGTGTAAAAGCTCCAGATCAAATTAACCACATGGACAGTCTTTTATTTTTATAGTGCATTAGCTGTGACTAATGCAGGTCTGCTTGAGCGCTGTCCCACTAAAATAACAGTTATCTTGGCTAAAATACACTATTGGTCTTTTTTGGTTCAACGGGTTGCTCTGAAGTGAAATACCCACCGACTCCCCTCAGATTCAAGCCCCCTACAAAAAGGTCTGATTAGGGATGCACCAATCCAGCTTTTTCAGTCCTGATAGCAGTAGCGATACCTGGACTTTGGGTAGTGGCAGATACTGAGTACTGATCCGATACCAGTGTTTAAGCCTCACTGTGTGGAAGTGACTGAAGGTTTCACTTAAAAATTGCTTTCCTAACTTTGTAAAACAAAATGCGACCAATAAATATAGATATGAATTTATTTAGTTTTTATTTATGTAAGGGATAGTGGGCCACCCACTAGCTGTACATTATCCCACTTATCACTCTGCTACTTTCTTAAGAAATCAATAATTTGACACAAAATTTGTCAGGACATCCGTTATCTGTTATGAAGAAATAACAGACTGTAGAACGCTGTGATTGACAGTATCCTCTATTCAACAAAGCTGTGTAAAAATATTAATTAATCTTATCTTAATCTTATTAATCTTTCACTAGCAACTTTGTTAAAGAATCTTAACCTTAACAGGAATTACAATTCAAGTGTAAACCTTTTTAATGCAGCAACATATGGGTCAAAGCTTGAACAGGAATTAAAATTCCAGCATATAACGTATATCGTATATAAACGTAGAACTGAATTGAATAGATTGGCGCTAGAGGGTCACAGCAAGAGGGTTGCAGGTTTGAATCCGGCTTGGGGCTCTTCTGTGTGGAGTCCGCATGTTCTCTAAGCTTGTAAGCATGGGTTTTCTCCGGGTACTCCGGCTTCCTCCCACAGTCCAAAGACATGCAATTTAGGTTAAATGAAGGCTCGAAATTGCCCGTAGGTGTGAATGTGAGCGTGAATGGTTGTCTGTCTCTATGTTGTCTGTCTCTATGTGCCCTGCGATGGACTGGCGACCTGTTCAGCGTGAACCCCGCCTTCGCCCAATGCCAGCTGGGATCTGCTCCAGCCCCCCCACGACCCCTAACGGGATAAGCTTGAAGATGGTTGGATGGATGGAGATCGGCCCTATTGTCACCGATATCCGATCCAGCTATTTGAGTCAGTATCGGCCCGATGTCCGATCTGGTATCGGTGAATTCCTCGATTTGATTACAAAAATGTTGGGGAAAAAAAGTAAAAAAAGGCACGCCATGGACCTGTGTTTCTCATAATAACAACAATGACAGAAACAACAGCTGCAGAAGCAGTTATGGCTGAAGGTTGCTGGTTCATCTCAGGCCACAGAGCTTTTATGATATCGGTCATGGGCCAGCGGGGCCGTGATGGCAGCGCAGAGCCCTGCTGAGACATGAAAGGCTATCCCACAGTGCCATGCACGAAAGCAACAGCAGGGGAGCAGATGGTGTGATGTTTGTTGGAGTGACTTGGGCAGCTGCCCAAACAGCGAGGGGATGATCAAATTTATACATTTGCATATTGAGAAACACTAGCATTCGTAAAAGGGCAAACTTTAGTAGGACTATATGCTGAGGTTGAACTCAAGTTGTTGTTGCTCTCTACTTAAACTGGATCTCCTCCTCCTGCTGCTCCCCTGAGCTGGCGTCAGGCTGAATCATAGCTCCTGTGTTTACTCCCTGTTTCTCAGGCTTCAGAACCCCACAGAGAGGCAGAAGGAGGGGAAGATGAGCGAGAGAGAGGGATGGAAAAAGAACAGTAAGGACACCTGCTTATGATTCAGAGAACTGGACCACACGGCGGTGAGGAGGTGAGAATGAGTCACGTTCCCTCTCTCCTTCTATCCCTTCATCACTCGGGCCCTCTGCAGGCGGGAACCTGTGGATGCTCCGTCACCCAACCACCCCCCCACCCAATCACTCTGACATGGTTCCCCTTCTACTGTATGTGAAAACAGCGCGGGCAGCAATTTGACTTTGAGTAATGGAAGAAGGTTTGAATTCCCCCTCCAAGATACTGGAACCAGTTGGGAAACCACAACTATTTAAATGCAGGAAATCTTGATTTTATAAAATGTTAATATGATCTGCTCTGGGGACAAGCGAGCAGCATGGCTCAGAGCGAGAACCCAACCCCACCTTCATCTCTTCAGCGGGGTGGAGACAGGGAGAGGAGAGGAGGAGAGGGGAGTGTGACAAAAGTAGGGAGAAGAAAGAGAGCGAGAGAGGAGGAGGAGGAATAGAATAGGAAGATGGAGCAAATGTGGAGAAGAGCCACTTTTATTTTGTTCCCCTCACACGATCCTTCTCCCATCCACCTGCTGGTAAACAGCCCTAAAACTGTCTAAATGATGGAGTGTAATGACAAGACAGCTCAATGCTGAACATCACTCTCTCTTTTCTCCCTATTTCTTTTTCTTTCCCTATGCCTCTCACTTTCCATTTCTCAAAATCTATCAGCCTCCATCTCCGTGTGGCCACACGGTAATTTTAGAGGCCTGAGAAATTATGACTGCCTTCTTTCTCTTTCCTCCTCTCTCTCTTTCCCTCTGCACAGTCGAATTGTGAAGTAAATGAAATTCCTTTGGAACTGAAACTGAGCCATTACTGTGTTTGGGATTTTTATGGCTGCATTTCCTTTCTCTGTTGCTGGACTTTCTTTCTGGTCTCAGGAGAAATAAAAAAAAAAAAAAAAACTAAATTAAGACTTTTGAAGTTTCGTAGAGAGGACAGAATAATTACTGTCTGCCAAAGGCTGAAATCAATTAAATGTGGGATCACAATGACTTTAGCTGATGATGAAGAGGTCTTGTTAAAATAACCCCCATGTACCCAATCCCTCGCCTCACACACAACTGGCCTAATGCTATATGAGTGTTTGCACAAAAACGTGAGGTAAGGAGGACTGTGTAACATATCAGTGAACTGATCCAATGTCTAATAATTACTTTACAATCACTCCTTTCGAAAAGCCCATGATACGTGATACTCTTTTTAGCAGTGTTGACGAAATGCATCACAGCAGCTTTCAACAATGGATTTAAACAAGTTTAGCAAATACGCTGTCTAAATGATGTTTTTTATTAATATCACCGATGGGCTGCCAACGTGTCCTTTTACAGACATGTCTCAGGGTTCCTACAGCATACGGCAAGTTAGAGTTAAGACTTTTTTAATGCCACTCAGAATGACATTTAACAGATAATTTATAACCAGAATGAAACAAACCACATCGATTATTTTGCCTGGTGGAGACGAGGGGAGAACAGAACTGGGAGATAACTGGCATCTGTTGGTGGGTTAACTCGGTGTCCATGTAGCGACACCACCACCTTTCTGAAAAGTTCAGAGATTATTTAAGTGAAAGTATTCAGAGTAGGTGCACAAAAAGATCAGAGCGCTCTGAAAGTTGGGTGCTTTTTCTCTAGTCGGCAGCATCCACGCTCTCATTAGGGAACAACTGCAAAAAGACGTTGACGCTCAGAAAAAAAAAATGCTATATGGACACACTGCCTTGATTCTCATCGTGCCGAATGTGAAACACTTGCAGAATATATATCGTGCCTCACATACAGTACATTGCCTGGTACTAGTTTTAGCCAGGCCATGAAATCTTGGTTTAACCAATTTTCATTGAATCTGCACTTAAGTTGCGAAACTCCCATGAGACATGTAAAGTTAGGCATTGACCTTGTATGGTTAAGGTTGGGATAGCTTAGAGTCTCAGAGTCTGGAAAGAGTTTTCGCATGTTTTCACAACTTGGGCGTTGCCTTCTAGACATGACCATCGCTAGCTAGCAGACCAATCCAGTGTCACAGGAAGGTGTATAAATACCACAACATTTCACAGACTTTCTGCGTGTCATGAGTACACCTTTTTGAACAAACACCTGCAATTAGTTTTACACAAGAAAACCACAGACTTAGGTTCAGGCTAAAAAACACTTAGTTGAGGTAAGGGAACATGGATGAGCTTAGAGTAAACTAAGTCAAATACATATGGAAATGTAGCCCAACTCCGGAAAACATGTTACAAATGTCAATAAAAAAATGTGACAATCATAACGAACATAACTTACAAAATAAAACACCAATGAACACTGGTCTCAAATACATGGCGTACAAATTACTCATGGAAATCAAGGAAGGTGTACTTATTGCATGCTAAACTGCTTGCTCATTATCATGGCATTTAAACGCCTTTTTGTGTGAACGAGCTGAGCGGACATAGCAGTGCATCTGCCCTGAGCCTCACGGCCGCAAACTGCTTAGGTTACGCTATCTTGATCTGCGTGATGTTAATGCAAAAGACATTTAGTAAATCATTTTAAAAAAATGGATGTTACCAATTATTTTGAGTTTTTTAATTTTAATGTCAGAAAAAAAATCATCATAAAATCCTACTCCCCACACCTCAGCATTTTGAAGACTTTTGATAGATTGATTTAAGGCATTTTAAGACATTTTAATACCAATTAAATACTTCTTTTTAGATCAATGAATCCAATGCATTTTTAAGACACTTTAAGGAGCCAAGGGAACCCTATATCTGCTGCAGGGCCTGGCCAAAGCCTTTACATGAATGTCACAGAACATGAGCCGCAGACTCACTCCTGTACAGGGGTTCCAGTGCTAGTTGCATTTCTCGTTCAAATAGATGCTAACAAAGTCTGCACAACTTAGATACGTTTCTTAGCCTTGAATGACAATGGATCCTATTTAAATACTTAGCATTTATTGCTTTTCTCTAAAGACAGAGTATAACATCCCACTGCATCTCATCCCCACATGAAGTGGTTTCAGTAATAGTCGTGTGCTCGGAGGGAGCCTCCTCTTTTCATCACTTCCCACCATGGAAGTCTCATCACCTGATTCCTTTTAACAGACTTGTCAGAGGAGACAGGACCACGCCAGATGACATGAGGAGTGGAGCAGAAGATGTGGAAACCACATGTTCATCAACCACTGGTTCCACTTCTCCTGCTGAGCACTGTAATACACACTCGCACAAATATGTCCGCAGTAAAAGACGTCCATTTTTATGCACAAACATAGAAGTACAAAAGCAGAAATAAATGTATGCACCCAACTGTCCTAGTGTATGTCAAACTGTGAATGCATGTGAACCATGTGAACGTTCAGCTTTTTGCATCTCCTGTCAGACCTTCATTGGTCTCTTGTTTCATCAACTGCTGAGGAATCAGCTCTCTCCCCTGGACTAGAGAAAGACGCCACCACCTCTGTGACCATCTATCTCCATCCCTCTACACCCACCACTCACTCCATCTATGTTCAGCATCCCTCCTTCTGTCAATCTACTCCCATTAACCAGCCTCTCCCTATTCCAACTCTGTCTATCACCACCTCTTCCTCTAACCCTCGCTCCTCCATACACATCAGCTCCCTCTGTTCTCTACTGTAACTCAATATGTGGTCAATCAGCAAGAGGCTTTGGAGTTTTGCTCATTACAGACTTTACAGCTGTGGGGCCTCACTGGGAAGCCAGACATCTGCAGCACCTTCCAATATCTTGTCTCTCCTGGGCCGACATAAACAGACAGAAGAAAACATCTGTACTGTAGGTGAAACAGTTGTGGGAATCCAGGAAAGAATCTGAGATTAAGGGAGGATATGTAAAGATGAGAAACGTCTGCTGCAGATGGAGGGAAGAAGCAGAAAGAAAAGGAAGAGGGGAGGTAATCCAACCCAAAGACTTAAAAATGTAATTAAAAAGGCCTAAAGTAGGCTGTGAATGTAATACAACCTGCTACCGTCAGAAGTAACTATCTGGCGATGGGATCACACCAGTCGCAATGCCTTATTGGGCCAGGGGCATAAAGTGTGGGGGCCAAGGGCCCCTTCTCCACTTCCCTACTGCCGGCACTCCTCTCTCAAGACCACACCAGCCTTCATTTTGATCTCAACTACACACGTTTCATGATTTAATCTTTCACAGTTGCGAGGCTGGTGAAAAAATCAGTCCACAGACAGAAATACAGACACCTGGCAAATTACTCAGTACCTCCTCTGTGGTAGTTCCCGCTACAGCAGGTGTCTCCAGGAACACATTTTGCCATGATGACTCACACACAGTCTCACAAGGTGAAAGCAATACCAGTGTTGCTGTCGCGGCTGGTAAAAACAAGAGATGCCGGGGACTTCCTGTGTGTCAACTACACATAGTTTAGAGGCAGTCCTACTGGTGACTGTATAGTTGTGACATCACAAAGTTATGGAAATCCTGACGGCTCATTTAAAGACACAGTTTCTGAATACAGTACTCTGTGGAGAGTTTTGATACTTTTACAGTATTTATATACAGTAGCACCTAGACTTGCCTTATAATCAAACCAGACATTGAAATCTTACTTTCTGCAATATGGCACCTTTATTAGACTGTACACCATTCATTAAGTAATTCTTCTCTATAGCGTAATGTTAGAGCCATATCTGTGAACTTATTACATCATCTAATTTTATTACATTTTTGCCATCCTTGAATTACATTTCACTCGCAGTTGCTAGAGGGCTGCTTCAATGGAGACCTTTCACAGCATAACCACAACAAGCGGAAATGAAAATAATATCTGACTAAACGTGGCTAATACAAGCTGTGAAACTTTATATGAGTAGAAATCCCATTCCTAATTGCATGGTCAATAAGTGAGACACAGTGATTGTAACAGCATCAGGGAATTTGACCTAAAAATAGCATATTTCTGCTCCGCGGAAAAAATAAGACTGCAGAGGAGGATACGAAAGAACGCAATTTGGGACCCAGCTTGCCTTCAAGGATGCTAAGCTGGAAAGTGATGCGGGGGATAGAAAGGCCGAGGATGAGTGATAGGAGGAAAAGTGGGATGTCTTGTCCCCCACTGAGGCCCAGTAGACTCAGTAGCTGCTATAGCCTGCCAAATTATAACCTCATCTGGGGTTAGAAACACCTGGCTACTAACACCAGAGCATGCAAGATGACTTCCACAGCTGTCGGAGCATGTATTACATGTTTGGAGGGACAGCAGGGGTCTCTGTCATTCAATGACACGTAGAGTATGGAAGTTCTCATGACTCATGTCATGGGAATTATGAATAGCCCCCAGTCCAATGCTAAGACAGTTTATTTCTCTTTCGTTGCAGGTGATGTTAAGCAGGGAGCAGTGAGAGAGATGTGAGCATTCTCTTTCGCCTAGTCTATAGCAGCAGGATTCCTTGCTTACTTTGGAGTTTCCATATTTATTTACAATATGCTGTGTGTTTGTGTCTAGGAAGGATTTTCAGAATAATGGTAGAGATGGAGGAGTATAAAGAGAAGAGAAAGAGCACATGTCAAGAGATAATGTATGTGTAGTAGAGCTGTCAAAGTTAATACAATAATAACGCATTAATGCAAATTCATTTTAACACCACTAATTTCATTACTGCAGCAACACCCTAATATTTTGGAGGTTGTAGCAGGATCAGTTTGAAAGCTAGAGAGATGACTGGGATCATATGAAACTACAAAACCTGAGGAATCCATTGGTACTATGTCATACTAACTTGTCATGAAGGAGATTAAATAACGCTCCAAACTTATGCTAAATTTTAGTGAGGAAAAACTGCCATGGCCATATTCAAAGGGGTCCCTTGACCTCTGACCTTAAGATATGTGAATGAAAATGGGTTCTCTGGGTACCCACCAGTCTCCCCTTTACAGACATGCCCACTTTATGATAATCACATGCAGTTTGGATCAAGTCATAGTCAAGTCAGCACACTGACACACTGACAGCTGTTATTGCCTGTTGGGTTGCAGTTTGCCATGTTATGATTTGATATTTTTTATGCTAATGCAGTATCTGTGACGGTTTCTGGACAATATTTGTCATTGTTTTGTGTTGCTAATTGATTTCCAATAATAAATATATTCATGCACTTTTCCACTCTTTAATTTGAATTGATAAAAAATGTGCAGGTAACTCGGAATTAATCATGGTTAACTATGGACAGTCATGCAAATAATCACAAATACTTTAATCGATTGACAGCCCTAATGTCTACCAGTGTCTACCTGCAGGGCGTCCCCCAGATCGGCGGTGCTGATCTCAGGGTCCTCCGTGGTGTTGAAAGGGACAGGAGTAATCCTGACGAAGGTGAGGACGCGGGGTTCAGGGTACCTCCATAGCATCACCCCCGGGCTGTCCTCCGTCTCGCTGTAGAACACCACCTCATGGGGTCCTGGCAGTCTCTGGGAAGCTGCCAGAAATAGAAGCATTCACAATAATATCAGAATAACTTTAATCTGTCAACGATCTAAAAGAAAGGCTTATGCTGCGCTTTACAGGGAGACACAAAAAAAAATCAGAGGGAAAACATATGGTGAGGGGCTGAGAGAATAGGAAAATGAGGCAAGGAGGATAGTTGAAAGGAAGCAAAGCAAAGAGGAGAAAAAGATAAAACATGATAGCTGACAGATAAAAGATGATGCGACCGGAAAGCAGAGGATAAACTGGAAGGAATCCATGTATATTATATTTTAAGATACAGCAGATTACTAGTTGAGTGCGCTACACTCTTCTACTCAAAATATTTCAGAACAAAAATCCTGTTTAAATTGGCCTCCTCGATGCTTGTGAAAGAATGAAAAACACAGACATTGAAAAAATATGCTGAAAATTCGGATGCATTCAAATATGGGATGATACTTTTCACATTATGAATTTCAGCTAATGTGGCAAAAAACTGACTTTCATTGTGGTGCTGTGCTGTTATTTCTACTATGGAATCCAAACCCTCCAAAACAATATCTCCTCAAAGAGCACCATAGATGTTTCCATGCTTTCACAATGTTTATATGCGTAAGAAGCCGTCTATAAACAGAGTGGCTGAGTAAACATTTTTGCTATTGAGTAAACAGCCATTGATTGAACCATGCCAAGCACCTGCAAAAGCTGGAGAACACTGTATCTGAACTTCTGAGTGGTGTTTGACTTAAGTCGTGGCTGCTGTTTGGGATTCAAGTCCTTTGGAAAAATGTTTATTTGAAAAAAACAGTGAAGCAGAGAACTGCTGCTTTGTTTGGCCCCTGGAGGTACAAACACTGAGAGTCGCTTTCCAGAAAACACATTTCAAGGGGCAGCGAGATCTGACTGGGGCTAATGTCTCCCTTCATGTGAGGTGGCGAGCTGCCCACTTGAGGGTGCACGGCGTTATTGTTCTTTCGCAAAAAGGGTGGATGAAAGAAAAAACAGACACTTTCATGAGGTTTTGCTTTCATTCAAGCTAGCATGAGCTCGGGGAAAGTGAGAGACAGGGATGGAGACTCCCCTCTACTCTTCTCTCCATCCATCCTTCAACTCCTCCTCCGTCCATCTATCCCATCCATCCCTGTGTCAGGCCCCCGGGGGCCACTCGCTGTTCTCCGTGCCCCGGGGCCCGGTTTTCTCTGGCTGTTGACAACATGTTGCAGACAGATTGTGCTCTCTGTTCTAGTTCACTACTGTACGTTTTCCTGCTTCAGCCAGCATATTAAATGCATCAAAGACCAGTGGAACAGTGCAACAAACAAAGACTCAACCACAGCTGACAGAGTGGACGGCTGGTCTACAGCCAGAGAGAAGTTTGATCCTCTGTGTATAATGTTCCTGTGTGTGTGTCTGCGTGTGTGCACGTAGAGGATGGTGCACACAAAGCACAAAGAGGGGGAATAAACAGCATGTTACTCAGAGTGGAACCAGGCAGACATGTCCGATGAAACTTCTTCCCACAGAGGGCTTTGATCCGACTTTGATTTAAGACGATGTGTATCTTAAGTGACATCTCACTTAAGCACAAAGGTACTCTTTTTGGGGGTTAGCACCAGAGATCACTGCTTACCACGGATCCATCCATTTTGAAAAACTAGACAAGAAATAGCAGAAAAAATGCATGTCCAGGTAAATATTATTTTACTGAGTCTTGATAATGCTTTTTGCAACTACTACTTTGAGCACCTAAACTGGGCACACACTGCAGAATTTCAGAAATGTTGTTATGTACTTCTTACTCCTAATGTACGAGTAGATCGTCTGCCATGTGAAGCTAAATCTCACAATTTATGTGCTCACACTGTACAATCCAATCGTCAGCCACAACCTGAGTGCTCGCACTCTATGGTGCCGTTGGGCCCTGAGGGCCATTCTGGCTGCTAACACTTGTCAATAAAGATTGGTTTGAAAGCTCCGAGGCAGGTAAAGTTTGTTTGCTAGCAGAGGTATGTACAGGTCACAACGCTAACAAGTCAGAAATGTGCTGCCTTGGTCATCTGTGCCATCCTGCCTGCTGAAACATCTAAAAAAAAAGAGGCACTGAGTCAGTGTGCTGACGTGACTATAACTTGCCCCAAACTGCTTGTGATTATCATAAGTGAGCATGTCTGTAAAGGGGAAACTCGTGGGTACCGATAGAACTCATTTTCATTCACATAGCTTGAGGTGAGAGGTTAAGGGACCCCTTTGAAAATGGCCATGCCAGTTTTTAGCGTAAATTTGGAGCCAGTATCTTCACTCTCTGATTGTGTTAATGTGCTAAAAAAAAAAACAAAAAAAAACTTTGACAGCCCTAATTTAGACATAGAGCAACAAACGCTTTACCTAGATTAAAGCCTGGCTAAACTATCAGCCCCTGTGCACAAGATCAGTATGCATTGTATAACCATTCACCTGAGTCCTGAATGTATTGGAAATGCCCTGTACGCAGGTCATCTGAGCTGTGCTCTGTCCGAGGAGAGTGAGATCCTGGAGAAGGAGGTGGCTGGTTGTGGCAGGCCTTGCCCTTGGAGCTGCTATCATCCGAATCTGAACTTTGCTGGAGATTTAGGTACACCTGTAGGTGCTCTTCCACCAGCTTCAGGCAGCTCAGATGCTCCTGGCCCCAGAAGACCTGTCGAGACAGAAGCAGAGTCAGTGAGGTGGTTGGGAGGGAACCGCAAATAAAGAGTGTGGGATGGCGGACGAGAAAAAACAGACAGCAAAAAGCTAGACAGTGACACAGACTGATGAATAAATACATACGTTGACAATTATTTATCATTCCTCTCAAAAACAGGAAAAGAGGCAGTCAGGGTTACCCTCGTCATCACCCCTTCACATCCTTTCTAACATTGCCCAACACAACCTCACATCCTCCTCACTTACCCACGGCATTCCCCTTCCCGTGCTCCATCAAAGCAAGCCTGCCTGGGGTTTGGACTAAGGACCAGGAATCTCTGAGTCAAAAACTCTTCACACATGGAGCTGCCTGCCTGCTCGCCCGCCACTCACTAGCTTGCAAGGGTGGGTTATGACTAAACTCTAAAAACAGGAAAATTTGGGGATTTTTTTTTTTTTTTTCCCCCAGGTTTTTGGAAAGAGAGCACGAGAAGAAGGAATCGGAAGGAATTCCGGTGGTTTTTGTGCAGCACTTGATTAAAACACCACAAACGCCAATATTTACAGTGGGAAATGTATGATTACGTATTAAGTGTTGAGTTACGAGTCATGTTTCTATTAATGGGCACGCAATAAAAGCATTAAGGGAGCCATTGTAAATGGGGGAGGGGTGGGGGGGTTCCCCCTGGAGAAGTAATGTGGAATAATACATTAGTAATAATGCCTTCACTTAGTCACATTGAAAAGGGACTTTTCAGAGTGGACATTATGTAACTTCTTACAGGAAAAAAGGCACACATAAGATATAACCCCCCCTAAAAATAGCCTTATAATATTCCACCACTTAACCAGCAGATGTGACTCAAATCTATGGTGGAATTACAGCATGAGGTTCCTACTGTCATCACTGAGCAGCAACGAGGACAGAAACTGAGTGAAAGATGAACAGCAGGTTTAAGAGGAGTGTGATGAGATGTGCATGTGGGTGTCTGCTTATCAATACTGCAAGGATTCATTTGGAAACAAAAGGCACTCCACCTGATGTAATGTTTAAAGCTGCAATAAGCAGACTGGAGCAAATATGATAAATATGATATTTTAATAAAATGCTATATCCTGACATCCTGACCTGATTCCGTCACTATAGTGAGACAGGTAAACTGAATAAAATCATGTGTCTCTGTGTCCTCCGGTGCTCCTAATGGCATCTGCAAGATTTCACAGACTGGAGGAAAACAACCAATCAGAGCTGAGCTGGAGTCTGTCGTCTCTGAGCAGCAGTCAGTCACTTGCAAACTCTGATCAAATGGTCAAACTAGGCAGCGCTGATCAAATATGAATCAATATTCTGTTACTGTAATGCCTAAATCTTGCATAAAAATGTTTTCAGAAACATCTTGTAGTTACTGTTTAGCTGTAAAATGAGACAGTTTGTGACCTGGCAGCCATGTTGAGATCAGCTGAGGAAACACCAAGCACCGCCCACCAGTTGGAGCAAACTTTCTCATTTTACAGATAAACAGTAACTACAAGATATTTCTGGAAACATCTGTGAAGAGAAATAGGCATTACAGTAAGAGAATATTGATTCACATTTGATCAGCGCTGCCTAGTCTGACCTTTTGATTGGAGTTTGCAAGTGATTGACAGCTGCCTTTGTTGAATGAACAGCCAATAGGAATGCTCTCTCTGTCTCTCTCTCTGAAATGACCTGTAATTGGCCAACGTCTCCCACCATGGGCTAGATTTTTTAGAGCCTGAAAACAGAGCAACGAGGACGCAACGAAGTCTAGTTTTCTCTCACTTGAATTACAATATGCTGAAAGGTTATTAAGGAATTTTTGCCCAGTGATGCCAAAAATATTCTGCCTACTGCTGCTTTAAGTGGACAGCAGTGTTGCCTTTGTTTGGAGGCTGTTCTTCACCTACCAAAGCAAGACACTAACCAGGTGTAGAGGTGCTGATCTGACCCTGACCTCTACAAACTGTAGCTGTGCTGGGTGATAAATCTTGTGAGCGAGGATGCTGAATCGATCTCACGGGTACACAAACCTGCAGCAGGCCTCCCTTCAGGTCAAGCAGCAGCTTAGGGGGGCCAGGCTCAGGTGCGGGGCTTCCACTGTGTCGACACCAGCGAGCCTCCAGGGAGGTGCTGCAGGAGAACGGCCCCAGCAGGAGACGGCTCCGGTCCTTCAACCCTGTCCTCACCAACAAATCCTGCAGCTCCAGCTGCATTGACGCAGCCTGAAGTGCATCTGGGGAGACAGAAGAAGTAGCAATGAATGGCATGTAGAGCAGAGGGTGGAACTACAGAGAGGAAACAGGAGGTAAATGATACGTCAAAAAAAATTGGACCAATGATGAGGAAAAATGTCTTGTCAATGATACAGTATGTACTAAGTGGTTTGTGGATAAAGTAGGAGCGGCCACTAATTTATTGATTACACATACTCGGGGAAAAAAATAAAGAAAAGAGGGTTCAAATAGATGGGAAAATGTCTAAAATAAATACTGGTTTCAAAGTGGAATATTGATATCTCTAATTATATATAAAAACTAACAGAGTTCATTGATACAAGTGCAACAAAGCCAGATGAAACCGGAAAGCATAAACAATTCAACCTCAAAATTCAGTTGCACGAATGCTTGCCTCTGAGTTTTTACTAAATTCCTTGTCTGCCTACGTGATATCAGAGAAACAAAACATACAGAACATTTACATTAACCGCACCACTGGCCTCCAAACTATCCTACTCATTTGATGTTATTAACATAAACACTTCACTCTGAAAGAGGAGAGGAAAATTCTTCCTCATGCATACTGTATGTCCCTGCCTTTGCCTGTACAGCATCTTTCTGAATCAACGGGGATGACAATTTAAAAAAAATAGCTTCAAACTCAGCCTTTTATGATGACAGTGAGCCAGAGGAGCCCACTCATCCTGAAAGAACCAAAAGTAGCTTAATTAGTACAGCATTCTCCGTCCTTTCCATTAAAACAGATATGTCTCACTGTGGTCACATGCTGTCCTGAACTTAGTCCTTTGGTCCCACAAATCAGCAGACTGTATCCCCTTCTGCTAGTCGTTGACATGGGAGGGCTGATCTCTGATCAGTTAAAGCTAAAGCAGGAGCAGCCCATTTGGAAACCTCAACCCTAGATGACTAATAATGCCCTGAGAAGTAGCTCTTTAAAAATGCCTTTTAACTCTAGAAATTCTCACTCCAGCCTGACTGTGAGTCCGGGAAACTAAAAGAATGAAGCGACACACCTGGTTCGGTCCCTGACTTTATGTTATGCATTACAGTTCCTATTATTTAACTGTTTGACCTTTAAAATGCCAACAGTAGTGCAGATTAAAGAGGGACATTTTGATAGATAGGTTGGATTGTTACATTGAAATCAGCTGTTGTAAATAATGCTGCAAGCAGAGGCATCTACAACTCAACTAGGGGTTGCTATCTGTCAAACTGAAAATTAACACCCAGAAGTGACATTATATGACATCAGTAAACTAATGTTCAACATATATGGTCCAACTGACTTGTCCTTTAACAACTCTACATACAATGTAATTTGCATTTATCTCTTAAAGGCGCATTGTTTAAGATCTGCTCAGAATTTTTGTTTAAAAAATTCATTCATTCATTCATTTTCCATAAGTGCTTATCCTATTCAGGGTCACGAGGAAGGTTGGAGCCAGTTCCAGCTGACCTTAGGCGAAGTCAGGGTACACTCTGGACAGGTCACCAGACTATCACAGAGCTGACACACAGGGACAGACAACCATTCACACTCCTATTCACACCTACGGGCCATTTAGAGTCAACAATTAACTTGCATGTCTTTGGACTGTGGGAGGAAGCCGGAGAACCCGGAGAAAACCCACGATAACACAGGGAGAAAATGCAAACTCCACACAGAAGGGCCCCAAGCCGGATTCGAACCGACGACCCTCTTGTTGTGAGGCACAACAAACAGCCATTCCACAGGTTAGACCCAGTGCCAGCCCGGTTTGTGCTGGATGGATTGGAGTTTCCGCAGCCGCTGACTGGGCATCTCTCTCAAGGAGTCGCCGATTGCCAACCGCTCTCCTCCTGGCAGAGGAGATCCGAGGGGAGG
Source organism: Pterois miles (assembly GCA_947000775.1). NCBI lineage: Eukaryota > Metazoa > Chordata > Actinopteri > Perciformes > Scorpaenidae > Pterois > Pterois miles. The sequence continues at coordinate 2,311,119 of CAMQGK010000568.1, read as the reverse complement.
ACGAGACAAAGGTGCAGGTTGATTTCTACTTTCTGCCACTTTGGATTTAATCCAGTAAACCAACTATCAAAATTACCTGGACTGTACAGTCCAGCTCAATGGCACTGCCAGCACAAAGATGGCTAAATTATAGGCTGACGGCACATGTGGAGATTGTGAGACAGCAGTCTTATTTTGATTGGCTCTCAGAGTTTTAGCAGTTTGGTTGAATTTCGCATATTCTTGCCCTGCTGTTGGTTAGCAGCAGACTATTTTTAATAAATGATGATTGTAAATTTAGATTGTACGGACCCAGTAGTAGAGGTGATATGCTGACCCCTATTTCTTGGAGCAGGTGGTCAGGTGCTACACCTTTAAGTATTGTATTATTTCCTGTTGACGAAACACCCCGGTTTCACAATTATGGCAATTCCATGTAGTGCTTTTATATCGAAACAACTTCCCCTATTTATTTTTTTAGTCCTTTGAGGAAAGTCTTTGACCACAGTATACTCAGGGTTCACTTGGGGTAAAGCAGGATAGATGGAAGAGATGGAAAGGCGTATGCAGGGAGTGGAGGAAATAAATGAGGAGAAAGCTAGATACATGGACTGAGAGAGCGAGCTAGGATTTGATGAAGATATGACACACCAGCGTCCTCACATCTTTCCAGGCTTGGTTAACCGACTAAGGAATATCTTATTCAACATCAGAGCGCAATAACACAACAGGGGGGGTTCCAATGAAAGAGAGCTTCTCTTGTATAAATCATTCAGGGGGGAAATATTATACTGGGGTGACTCATTTCTCTCAGGAAAAGACATTGTTGATACAAGTTGGCAGTTTACCTGCTAATATCTTCTGGTGTTGTGGCGCAGAGAGAGCTGTTAGAGATTACTTACTGAACTGTGGACATCGGGTTTATTTTCATGGCTAGGATTTATTAGACAGCACAAGGGAACTCCCAATCTGGCTTGTTAAATGGAGGATCTTTCTTTCATTCACACACGTATAAAAGGAGACACAGGCACAAAGACACATGCAGGGGAAAAAAAACCTGCATACATACATATGTAAATGCACAACCACGCACACTCAGGTGAACAAGTAGAAATAAATGCACCCACATTAGCGCACGCACACACACACACACAGTGTGCACCAAAGCATTCCCTCCTGTCTCACCATGCGTCATTTACAGCCCAGCTGACCGCAGCATCCTGGTGCTAAAGCCAGCAGCAGCAGCCAGCACTCTTAATAATCACCCTAATTGGGAGTGGTTTTAATGAGGGGGAATCCCTGTCTTTCTTCTTCTCTAACTCCATTCTTCCATAATAGTCAGAGGCTCATTTCTCCACGCTCCCTCCATCCCTGCTGTTGCCCTGTATGACCATAGTACTGCGATTATACTGCTGTTAAGGCTCGTTTCCAGAGATATGTCAGCAGACAGCCCAAAGACATTACAACGCTGAGCTGTGAAGTACTGCCATGAGAAGGGAGGAGCGGAGGGGATGTTAAGGGGGAAAAGAATGAGCTGGGAAAGTATTGGAGAATGAGGCAGCGGCACCTGTGAGCCTGTGTTACCTATTAACAGATGATGGGAAAGCCACAAAAACAAGCGACAAAATATCATGCACACAGATAAATAAGAGAGCATGAGATTGCTTGAAGATGGGAAGAAAATTAAATAAAGGAGCAGTGTTGACCCTGCACACATAGTTGCAGTAAGATGATAAATACTGGAGGCCAGTGGACAGACAGTTGTCATACAATCACCACTTAACACAGCTCTGCACCTTATAAGACAATGTGCACACGTGCCTAAGACCTTTCATAGAAACCAGACAGAATAGCGTGATATTGGGATGAACATGTACATTGTGTATTAACTCAAGACATACTGTACACCCTCATTTACACAACACGCCCACAAACGCACACACACACCGGAGACAGCTGTTGTTTTGGGGGCTTTGAGGTGGCTCTACTTTATGTGTTTGGGGTTTAGAAAACTGGTTCAGATTGCGCTGAATGAAATAGATCCTGGCATATGAACATGGCATTAACACATACACATGCACACACACCCTGTACTTCAATACTAGGGCTGTCCTCGACCAGCCGACTAACACTCATACGATTTTGTCGACGAATCAGTGCGTTGATTTAATTAACAGCTCTGTGAGCTGAACTGAGTTTCTTCACAAAGAATCACAGAAAAACACCACTTTAAAGGTATTTAGCATTCAGGGGGATCTACTGGACTGGCAGAAATGTAATAATATATTAATATGTATGTTTGCTTTAGTGCATAATCATCTGAAAATAACAATCATGTTTTTGTTAGCTTAGAATGAGCCACTTATATCTCCAAACGGAGTAGGTCCTCTTCATGGAGCCGGCCACCATGTTTCCAGGATGGACAAACCAAACCCTGGCTCCAGACGGGGCCATTTGTGTTGTCACGTTTTCATGTCGGCCTCTGTAGTTCTCCTACACGCTTGGCACACAGGAGAAGTTTCAGCTGGTTGTAATCTGCAATCTTCCAGATCCTACACACTGCACCTTTAAATCTGTTTACCAGAGATGTGCCTATATGTTTCTTGGAAATAAGTCATTCAGCATGAAAAAAGCATAAAAAATGTAAAGGAATCTTAGTTGACTAAGACCAAAATGACCAATTACTCGACTAAATTGATGAAAAAGAGGCAGCCCTACTGAGGACAGTTATTGATTTAATGCATTCCCAAGCCTCTTACCTTAACCTGAGCCATCACACACGCTGACATTAACCTAATTCTCTAATTCTAATCTAAACCCCCAACCACACACACATACACACACATTTATACTGTTTAGTTTGACACTATTTTTAGCTCGCAGCTAACAGTGCTAACAACGCTAACAGTGCTGACAGAGCAGACTGTTAACCTGAGGGGGAATCTTCCAGCTGTCGCTGTTATCAGCTGTTACCAGCTGTTACCAGCTGTTACCACCATATGATAGCAGTGCAGAGCGCCGGCCATGAGCTAGCCAGTAGGTCAAGCTCACATGCGCTAAAAGACGTGTAGCAAGCCCGGCTATGTCAACAAAACACCGAGGAACTTGGACTACAACACACAATCATTCTCTGCTCAGGCACACGTTACTCCACTATAGTTGTTTGCTGCTATATCTTATAGATAACCTTTAATTAATCATACAGACAGCAGTCCTCTTCACATGATGCCTGCCAATAACTGCAGACAGAGCAGTACCTTTAAAAGCACTTCAGTGTTTTCCTCAGGCATCTCTGACATCTGTGAGCCCCCCATTACCAATCTATGGACGTCTTTTAAACAGCCACATAGCAAACTGGGACACAGCTCCAGGTAGAGGATATACAGTATACCATAACCTTGGTGAGGAGCATCTTCTCCAAACACACACACTCATACACAAATAGGAAAGAAACATACAAATGTGAAAATATTTTTTATGAACTACCAATATACTGTATATCCAATACCCAGAAGCAGTAACACACACATACACAGTCCTTGTATGTAATCAGTTAGTTTAGTCAAGTGAGTGAGCTAAAATAATTGAACTACCGAGCGTCAAAAGGCTGTAATTTAGATGAACTTTGATCACACACACAAACCTACACCTGCATATATGTGATGCTCTCACTTGCCAGTAAACCAGCGCACACAAGCACATCATCCACGGGCCAACACACATTTGGGAAACGAAGTGGGTGGGGGGGAACAGGGTGGATGGAAATCTTCCTAAAGTGAAATACATTTCTGGCAAACACTCGGGTAAGATTAGATAGGATCGTAGACGTTGATTTACCGTGACGGTTTCTCCCTGGCAACTGTTATCTGACCACTGCCTGGCTGATTTATACTCCGGGATGCACTGGTATCAATTAGACGAAACCTAAAGAAGTCATTACCTAACTAGCAGAGGCCCCCAAAGACTGTCTGGGATGGTAAGAGTAATAGAAGTAATATACTGTCACTCACCACAGAAATACACTATCCCTCTCACCACAAGACCACTATAGGACACTAGAGGAAACTGGTTTCCTAGCGGGGGACACTGTCGGCCAAAATGGCAAAATGCAGGGAGCTGTGCGTCATCCAAGCCATTACACAGTAACTGATGAGTGTCGATGAGTTACATATGGGTTCAATGAAGCACATTAGCAAACACAGCAAATTACGTACTGGTAGATGTGTTCTAATTTCTTAATATTCAACTCTACATGCGATCTCTTTATTGGAAGACATGTATGAAGATAATGCTGCAATTATAGAGATCGTGTTCCAACAGTTTGAATTTACACAGTATGCCATTCTGTTACACAACTTAAGCCTGATGGGTCCTGACAAATTATCGGGTTTTAGGTCGAGTTCAGGCCATTTCATTTCTTATAGCTTCAGGCTCGGTGTGGTTTTGGTTTTGGTTATTTTAAAATGTAATTTAATAAGAAATGGCCCTCTTTCTCTCTGGCTGCTCCGACGGTCTGCGTCTGTGTGTACATGCATCTGTGTTGCAAGCAGGACATGCAGTGGCCAGCGGGAAAAGTGAAAGAAACAAAACTAGACCAATGTTATGCGTTACATAAACTTGGCAAACTAATGCTCAGTACTGTATAAATCCAAGCACAATGTTGCTAAAGGGAGGCTTCTTGAAATCTCTACTAACTCGGGACAAGCTTCTTTATTCTTGAACCATATGACCTTAAATGACCTATGATTGTGCTGTTTTGCTCTGGATTATGACAGTTTAGGATGTCAGACATGTTAATCTGAACAAGCATAATACGGGTGTTATTTGTATCCTATAGTAGGGGATCATTCATGTTTTAGGAGCAGTGTCCCAGTCAGGATCCTCCTACATATTATACAGCAGGATAAAAAGACACAATCTGAGTTTCTAAGGGTGAATAAAAGACACAAGAAAATATTAGGTTTAGGGGTCTTCCCCCAAGAAAAATACGTTTTTGACTTAAAACTACGCAATTTTACAACATTTTAGACCATTTTTGTTACTAGTTAAATTACACATTTAATTCTTCTGGAGATGTTTGCTCTAAAAGAGCAGATTCAGAAAAGTTATGATGGACGTTATATTGATAAATTACAGCACCATCGTTCTCACAGCCCTCCTCCATGCCGTGCATCGGCTCGTCCAGATGCTCTCCACATTGTTTTTATGTTCATACAGCTTATGAGGCACAGAGCAAATACGCTGGCGCTGCGCCGTTATGAATCACTGCTATGAGTCTCCCAGAGAACCTGATATAGAGCACAGACAAGAGTACCGCCAGCTATGCAAGAAAAAGTCGCGATACGCCAAAGAGTAAAATGTAGAGATGCTGATAATGCGTATAGGTGAGTTTCGGCCTATTTAGAACAATGGGCCACTCCCATGTCAATTCATTTTTATTTAGGAAAAAGTAGAAATAGCAACATATAATATTGAGTCAGTTTAGGTTCAGGGCTAAAATTAGGCAACATGAGCTGGTCTCAGTTGGATCAGGTCTTACATGGGTACGAGATGGGCTCAGGTCTTCTTGCCTGTGCTGTATATTGACCTCTAGCTTCTGTTTTTTAGACATGCATCATACAAATCTATGAAAAAATAGAGAAACAAGTATAGTTTCGTACAAATGCTGCTTTGAAATTACAGATTTCACAAGGAAATACATTCAGGTTTTAAGATCACATACTGCATTTAGCCCACTACTGCTAGCTACTTCTGTCCACACATGGTAGGTAACCAGCTAGTAGCTAGGTAACCTTTTTATTAACAGTTTATTATTATCTATTTAATATTATCTATTTATTAAATTGTTCAGGTGCTGTTGGAGAGTTGGCAAGCAAGGAACAATAACTGTCAGGTCTTTGTAGGTAAAGCAAGTATACAACAGTGTACTGAATACAGAATAGTACATTAATCAATTAATTGATTGACTCAAAAATAACTACTTTTATAGTGGATTCGTCATTAAAGTAATTTAAATTTACTCAAAATTTTGGTCAGGAAAAATTGACAGTCATTTTCAAAGGGGTCCCTTGACCTCTGACCTCAAGATATGTGAATGTAAATGGGTTCTCTGGGTACCCACCAGTCTCCCCTTTACAGACATGCCCACTTTATGATAATCACATGCAGTTTGGATCAAGTCATAGTCAAGTCAGCACACTGACACACTGACAGCTGTTGTTGCCTGTTGGGCTGCAGTTTGCCATGTTATGATTTGAGCTTATTTTTTATGCTAAATTCAGTACCTGTGAGGGTTTCAATATTTGTCATTGTTTTATGTTGTTAACTGATTTCCAATAATAAATTTATATATACATTTGCATAAAGCAGTGTATTTGTCCACTCCCATGTTGATAAGAGTATTGAATACTTGACAAATAATAAAAAAATGATAAATGATGAAAAATGTGTGATTGATTTGCAATTAATCACAATTAACTACAGACAGCCATGCAGTTAATCACAATTAAATATTTGAATTGATCGACAGCCCTTTATGTCATCGCATATTGATTATGTTTAGGTTTGGAGTAATGGTTGTACGCAGCAAGCCATCAGATGAGGTCAGCTTTGATTTAGGAAGCTGTGATGACAAATTTCTATTATACTGTATTCTGTTCTGTGGTTAAAAAGTAATCATGAAATTGATCACTAATTACAGTACTCATTGCTTACAGCCCTAAAACTGTATGAACCACTGCTTGAATTTGAAGTTCCCACTCAGGATTACAGTCTTTTGGTTTAACACGGCTCCATGCTGAGAGATACCTATGTTCCACTAAACACCTCTCTGATAATCAACCACGACAATCTCACAGCTTTCTCACACTCTCCCCCCATTTATTAGTTGGGTTAACTTGCTAAATCACAGCGGGGTATATTCCCAAATATAAATCTCCTCTTGTTTGGCTTTGCTTCTCCCCGACTATTGAAACAGAAATATATGATAAATGGAAAAAGAGCAGCTTTCTTTCAGCAGAGTAAACAAACTGACATGATCGTAACTCAGAGACTGGCCAGGGAAACAAAATTAAAAAAAAAAAAAATCTCGAGACATAAATAAATAATGGGTAGTTTTCACTTTGTTCCACGAACAGAATTTTTCCTTTACAAGTGTGCTGGAGTAAATCACCGTGAAGAAGCAGGGGGTCTGCGGAGGCAGAGGACCGAGGAGAAAGCTTTGTGCGTGTATGCTGTTGTTGTATGCTTTTGAAAAAGTGTGCACTACTAGTAACACGGTCTGTCGATGCGTATGTGTGTGTGTTCTGAGGAAATCGGGGGCACTCATGGGCAGTGTGACGGAGAGCTGAGAGATTAGGGAGGGTCTTGTTTCATGGACCTTAAGACATATGTTCTCTCTCTCAGCAACCCCCCCCTTCTTTCATTGAACTATAAATGCCCCCCTACCTTGGGGAGTGGTGAGCCGTGGACGGAGGGAGGAATGTGGGGCTTCCACTTGCTTTTCATTAACACAGGATCTGGTAACACACCTCACTGTCAACCTAATCCCCTCTCTCTCCATCTTGTCCCCTGGCAGAGGGGGGCTGCCATGACCAGGTACAGATCCCCAGATGTTCTACGCATAGGGGGGGGGGTTTGGATGACAGGGTCTTCACCCCATTGCAGCTATGGATGTATGCTGATGAAGACAGGGTGGGGTGGGGTGAATGTAATGACATACTGAAGAGACCCCTGTTACTGCTTTTCCCCTTCTGTCCTGTATTATATCTCTCTCCCTCTGCTTCCTTTATGCAACTTTGTTTCTGCTCCTCTGTCCTACTTCAGTTACTTTTCTTCCAACATATCCCATTTCTATACTTAATCTGCATTTTTTTTCTAATCATGTTTTATTTCCTTCTTATCTGACTCGTCCTTGTCTCCTCTCACAGGCCCTGTTCAGACCTGGTATCAACATGCGTCCTCAGTGATCGGATCACAAGTGGACAACTCTAAGAACAGGTGTGAATGCACTCGTGACGCATTGAGGATGCATTGAGACCCGATCACTCAGACCACATTCAGAAGTGGTCTGGGTCACATATGGCCACATTCAACAGTGTGTACGTGAATGTATCCTGGGCCACATTAAGGACCGCCTACTCAACTGACGTCCCGCTGGGATCTGCGTCTGGTCTCACTGTGCTCCTCATGTAAGTAGACAGGCAGATGTGAGCGCTTGTCTGCCTTGCTGCATGGAAATGGCTTCTGTGCTCTACTGTATTCTGACTGTATTTTATTAAAATATATCTTATCTATAGGCTACATATCTACAGACTATCAGACTAGGCACAGGAAGTGCATTATTATCATACTGTCGGAGATGTGTCTGTGTTTTTGTTCCGGTGGTTTGCACGGTGTTGACACCCTCCTGCCCGCCTGCTCGCTCTCATCGCCGGCTCTCTGAGGCTCTGTACACCGCTGTTGCCTGGTAAAGGTGGCAGTGTTGGCGACACAGATTCTTGTGGACCGCTGGTACAATAACCTTTTATTTTGATGTTAATAAAATGAACCCAAAATCTCAAATATGTAGGACATTACTACTGACATTCCTGTAATATTACATTACAACGTCTGTTGTATAAGCCATGTGTTTACTACGTGTTTATTTACAAATAGAGCTGGGAAGTGAGATCAGATCACAAGTGGTCACTGGAGACGCATGTGGAGACGCATTCTAATGCCGGGTGTGAACAGACGTACTTAGAGCTGTCCACTCGTGATCCGATCATTCATGACGCATGTTAATGCCACGTCTGAACGGGTTTCTCCTCTCCCTCTACTTCTCTATCTCCATCACCCTCCTGCTTCCCTTCATTCACAACTCCCCCTTTCCCTCTTCCTCCCTCTCCTGTTCCTCTCTGCACACTGGCATCATCCCGAGGTCTGCTCAGGATGTGCTCCATCAATCTCAGCCCGCCGCCAAGGACCAGCAGAGAAACAACAACAACAGCAGCAGCAGCAGCAGCAACAGTAGTGGCGCATAGCGGTAGTAACACTACATTCTCCTGTCTTACATCTCTCATGTACGGCCCTCTCCCAGGGGGGTCATTCCCGTTGACTTATTGTGGCAGCTCAAACGCTCAGCCTAACAGAATGGGAATCCTAACCTTTATCTCCGTGAAAAAAATTCCAAGGTATCCGTTTTCTGAGGTAGAGAGCACGGACTGGAGAGGCCAGAGTGCTGAGTGATGGAGGCGGTACAGCTGAGGCTAAAAGTCAGCAGATATGTCAGTGATCAGTCCGCGTAATTGGAGACAGTTTGTCTCCTTTCGATGGCAACAAATCTGGAAACACTATGGGAAGAAGCCCTCGGGGGAAAATAGCCGTGTGTGTTGTGACAAAGATCTATGTGAGTGCTAAAGTTATCACAAAAAAAGAAGAAACAACTGGGTGAGACAAACATGTTATTCAGCATGATAACTGTTGACATCTGCTTGCAAAAAAAAAGATCCTCTCTGTGGGCATTTGGTGCCATGTAAACTTTGTTATCCTCCATTGTCTACATGTATAGGTGCGCCACCAGAGATGAAGCAAAGAGATGAAATATCAGCATCTATAATGAGATCTACATACAGGATATTAAACCTCTCAGGTATTTCACACAGCGCTAAAATAAGATATACGAGCAGCCAGATGAAACTTTAGCTGCACACGATGACAGCATTAGTTTTACGGCAGTTATTATAACGTCTTGTTCGGAACAGAGGTACATGATGTTATGTTTTTTGGGCCGTAACAACAAACAGTTTTTCAAAGAGTTTGGAGCCAAACCGGGGATGAATGATCCAACTGATGTCAATTAACACCAGCGGCCCAGATCCCCACGTTTTTTATTTGCGTCCAGTCAAACGAGAAGCGGTGGCTCTGTTTCAAGGTGCTGCTGGTAACTGAGGGGTAAACAGTATCCATGAAAGGACAGTTCACTGCACACTAATCTGTTTACTGTTAACAAATCAAAGGCCGACTATTAAAAAAATCTCTTTTGAAAACATGCAAAAGAAGAGAAATCACTATAAATAGTGGAGAGCAAACTGAGCGGGAGGGGATTAGCTTTCATATTAGTACAATTGTCTCTATTTCTTTTTCCATTTCACTGCACACGCAGCTTCAACTGTGTTTGTCGAAGTCAACACATCAAAGACGGATGAAAGCTGGTGAAAATCAGAGCGGGGCAGCGGCGCTGGGTATTGTGTCACTGTGCAGTTATGCAGATTTGAGTAAACAAAGTGCAAATTGTTTGAGGTTTTAATTAACATTTTCGACAATCATTTTATCTGAAGTAACCCAATATAACAACATCTGTCAAACAGATGAAGGCACTTAGAGAACCCAGCTCCAGCTCCGTCCTCGTCCCCCTGCAACCCCAGTCAACAGGGGATGTGCTGCTCGGTGGTACCGAAGCACAGACTATCTACTCAGTACAGTGTTCCTCTCCTGCATGTCAGCCCCTCACTCTCTCTTATCTGTTTGTTTCCATCTGCTCTCCGATTCGGAGGATGTGCCAAAAAAATAGCAAAAAATCCCTGATCATCTGTTGCAGCACATCGGCTCACACCCAACGGCACAGAGAACTGGAAGCTTTTGAATTTACATTAGCATTAGCAGTTCTGATTGTTAGGATGGAAACAGTGCGATGCCTCCTGGATAATAGTCAGTGTGGATGATGAAGGCAGGGTTCGGTCCTAGCACGAAAACAAACATCTCGCTCTCACACATAATCGTACATACAGTACGCACATGGGGAATATCTTTCTCTTTCAGGCCCTAATACACACACCCTTGCAATCAAATACACACAACAACTTTAGGTCCAAGACTAACACAAACATCTCACTTTACAGTTTACTGACAAACCTTGTTTTTGGCAGATGAGGGCTTCGCTAGCATGTGTAAAAAATAAACAGCAATATTCCAAATAATACAGAAAAGTGTTACTGGTATTTGGTTCCCAGTGTGAGTGAATGACAGAACGTCAAATCATCCAAGAAGGCTGAGACATCACATGTTCTTCAACAAACAAGGGTGGATAGTGGAAAGTTTGACTAATGACTGAGTATATCTTAGGGTCAGAGGTCAAGAGACCCCTTGGAAAGTGGCCATGACAGTTTTTCCTCACCAAAATATAGTGTGAGTTGGAGTGTAATTAAGCCTCCTTCAAGACAAGCTAGTATAACATGGTAATAATAGTGGATTCATTAGGTTTTCGAGTTTCATATTCAATCTAGCTTTAAAACTGAGCGTGTTATAACCTAAAAGTCGCAAGTTGCACTCATGTGTTAAAGAAGTTAGTGGCGTTAAAATAGATTTGCGTCAACACGTTATTATCGCGTTAATTTTGACAGTCCCAGTTACAACACGTCAGCTACAGCTAAGAGTGGTGCACTGGATATAGCTCTTTAGTTTGTCCACATCAATATTTGTTTGGTTACACAATGACATGAAACAGAACAATTTGTTCTCTACTACATTTTTGCATTGGATGTTTTGGAGCTCTGTGTAACTGTACTTGATTTTCAAAGGGCCTGGATTGGTTCCTGTTGGCACACGCCGTGAGCTTGGGTACTGGGCAAATGACACACCACAAAAAAAAAAGTCAAAAAAACATGTATATTTAGTGTAGTGCATTACTGAGTCTTTGTGGTTTCTTTAAAAGATGATAAAATCTGCCAAATGGGGTGAAGTCATTGCAGTTGTTTCCAATGTAGCTCCACCTGTTTCAAGAATGTCCTTGAAACAAGTGGCAATGTTTTGCAATACAGCAGAATAAGATGGATCACATCACTGGTTAGATTTTTTTTTTCATTTTCATGTTAAGAAAAAGCAGTAATAATAAAGTAAGTCATTTAAGGGCCAGGGCTCTTGTTACTTTGGAGTGAAACAACATGGGTCATTTACTGAGCTCAGAGGAGTCTCGGCGGGGGGTTGGAGAAAAGAATATAAAATGGTTCCATAGTCTAAAAAAAATGCCGCGCAACTGTGTTCCTTGTACTTCTTGTGTGCCCACATAAGCTCATGTTATTTTGTGGTTTCTGCAAAAAAATAAAAGGTGTGTTTCTTTGACTCACCTTCTATCCTGGGCCCTGACTTCATGTTCAGACTTCCCGTCATGGCTGACACTGTTACCGCCACGCTGGGCCTCATGGGATGGGCTTCCGTCTCCATGACGACCACAATCTGGGAAGTGTGGACACAGACCTTGTGGAAGGACAGCGCCAGGGCCCTGAGGCCGCTGGCTTTACCCAGGGCAGAGGCCTGATGGTGCGGCTCTGAACGAGGAGAAAAGGCCCGGGGTAGCGTCTTCGTAGGGGAGGAGTGAGGGCTGGAGGAGGCGGATGGCGGTTTGCTGGAGCCATCCCATGTGTGGTCTGGCAGGACTTTCTTCAGGTAAGCTTTGGCCTGCTCCAGCTTCGCCAGCGTGGGGTTGACTTTCAGCGGGCGCGACAGCTCCAAATTAAGCTCAGCTGTTGATAGAAAGAAAACATGGGGAGGAAAAAGAAAAGAGATAAGAAACGAGACAAAATAAAATCAGATTTTTTAATCACTGTGCTGCCAACAAAACTTTACAGCCCACTCTATGGATAGTTTCTACACAATCTCTCTCATCATCCTGACTTATATTTATGAAGTGCTGAGTTATAAATAAAACAGGGCAGGAAGTAGAGAGAGCAACACTTTTGGACAAGTAATAAAAACACAAATTTACTATCAAGACAAAACAAGTACATTGAGTAATACACACTCCCCAGGTGTTTCTGTGTGGGTTCTGTTCTGTTTTGGTAAATGGGAAATTAAAGGTGATATCATGCTCATTTCCAGGTTCATACTCATATTTTGGGGCTCTGGTAGGACATGTTGATGTGTTTACTGTTCAAAAAATACTTGTTTCTCATACTGTCTGTCTGAATATACCTGTAGTCACCCTCAGCGCCTGTTTCTTTAAGCTCCCCTCCTGAAAGCCCAGCTCTGATTGGTCTCACATAGTTTAACGGCACTTCTACCGTTGACATCACAACCTTACGGGAGTCCTGATGGCTGGTTTACAGGCCCTGAAGCACCAAACCGACAGACAACCGTCAGACAGTCTGGGGCTGTCGATGACCATCTGTCGGCCTAGTCTGTCCGTGTCGGACGTTTTTCTGCCGATTGAGCTTGTTGAATCGGTGGCGGCGCCCGTCGGTGAGAGAAATCACTCTGATTGGTGGAATCAGTGCATGAGAAGAGAAACGGAAGTGAGGAAAGCAAGCCAACGAGTAAAGTCAAGAGGAAAAAAACAAAAGGTTCCTCTCATTTTCCATCTTCATTTCATGTGATCATTCCAATACATGGATATGTTCACAGAAACATGGCTGCTTGGAATGAAGCTAAGTGGTGAGTTAGAGTGGTGTGAAAATGGTTGTCAGATACCACTTCCTTACGGTTTCTCTTTTTGAATGACAAATACAGACTACCGCTACCTGCTGGTGTGGAGAGTTATTTCATCTCACACAGGTTCAGAACATACAGTATATGCTAACTGGAGTATAGTATATAACTAACAGGCTCTGTGCATTTCTGTGGATTGATACTTCCTGCTCCTGATTACTACTTCACAAAAGACAGAGAACTCTCACTTTCTACAGTATGGGATGTTTAACTTTTTTATGATTAGCGATCTAGTGAAAGACTGTTTAGTCTCCTTCAGTGCTAAAGCAGGCCCTCCTAAACTATATACTATAAATTCACTGGTGGCTAGGGTCTTTTGCTCTTCAAAATGTACTCTTGTCATTTAGAAACCCTCCATAAACTGGACACAATCCATTTGAGTGTTTTACGAAAAGGCAGGCTTCATCAGTGTCCCACTGAGCAAGATGTGTTACTATCTAACCCAAGAATACTGAGTGGAACTACGTCGTAAATCAAACTTTCAACTCCAGTCTCTTCTTCTAATCACTGAGCTTTGCATGCAGGGACCAGTTAAAGAGCAGCTGGCTCCAGTCTCAGTCTCTTTCTCCCTGTCTTATATGTGCTTATATGCACACACACACAATTACAGGCTGTCTAACTGTAACATCCTAACGTGACACTGCGGAAAAGCAGAGGAGAATCTCTTCTTCATGCCAGCCACATAAATCCAAGACTCCTCGGCTCTCTCCCGTTCTACCTCTTTCTCTCTCTGGTGAACTGCAGCCTTCAAACACTTGACTGGAATTTACAGAGACACATGAATTAACTCAATGCCGTTTTACACCACTTCCATTATCCCATTTTTCCACTTGGTCATGATGATGGGAGAGGGAAGCGGCCCGAAAACAAGCGCAGCTGTTTTTCATGGTCTCATCAAGGCACCAGTGTTTAGAGGGGTTTTAAGGGTTTTAGGCCTCCCGTCTGTCTCCTTCCCAGGTAGGAGCGCTGGATGACACGAGCGGGAGCGCTGCCAAGAGAGGCAAGCACACACACACACACACACACACACACACACACACACACACACACACACACACACACACACACACACACACACACACACACACACACACACACACACACTCTGCCCTGAGGATTCCTTCTCCTTTAATCCAGTGGAAGTGAGGCACATGGTCAAATGGAGGAAAGATAGGTGGAATTTGCTGTGCAATGTAGCTTATCATTTCCACTTGACTTATCACCAGGAAACTTTCCAGTGGTGGAATAAATAGTCTGTGTGCAGCTGTTCATCCAGGTTCCTCTTCTCCCCTCCCTTCTTCTTTCATTTTCTCTGTTTTCATGTAGCCCGTCCTTCTGCTTCTTCCGCAGTCTTTTCTATCTTTTACTCTTCTTCCACCCCTCAATCCAATCAACCCCTCCCCCCCTCGGTAATCACATAAAGCTGTCTCTGATCACCCAGTCAGGGCCTCGCCTGGCTCTCTGCACAAGGAGACCTGGTCCTCATTATCGATTGTCCTCCATCCCGAGGTCCCGCTCTTCCCCCACCCTGAAGAACCCATCCTACCCCCGACGCCCAGCCAGTTCTGTGACGGTGAGGGATTTATTACCTGTTTGTTCAGAAACTCACCTGGCCTGAGTGAGTAGTGCAATGGATACAGCTCGCTATAACCTACATGTACCTTTAGATGGGACATTAATCCTTGGTAAATAGTCTGATGTACAGTATGCCTTTGGTGCCTGTAATGCCACATCTTTCCCACTATCTCAAAAACATAAACGGGAATGGGTGCAGATTCAAATCACATATGGCTGTTCCACATACAGTATTTGTAAGAACCAAGAAAGTGAGGACTGTATCTAGACATTGTTCAAAATATCCTCATACAATGATTCGGATGATATCTTACGAAAAATTAGTCTTCATTTTTTTGTGTTATTTGTGTCAGTTTCTACTCATTACATGCATACAGTCTTTTCAAAAATAAACTTCCATCTCCACAAAAAAACTTCACTTGGTTTAGACAAAAGAACTACTTGGTTAGGTTTAGGAAACAGTCGTGGTTTAGGCTAAAATAACTGTGGAAGTGGCGTACCTTAAGAACAGAAGTGACATGACAAATAAATAGTTGACTTCAACAGGTATAAACAGCAGTCTACTGGGTGAACTCTACCCAACATAGCATTGGTCACTCTTTATGCTTCCAGGTTCACAATTTCATATGAACTAATTTCGTGGGATATATATGAGTTATATGTATATTATTATTATATATTATAATTGTCTGTTTCTCCAAACTGGGGGCACGCCGACCATCATCTACTGTATGTAATACACCTACTATGGATAAATACCTCATACAATCCCACTTCAAAACACCCAAACTATCCCTTTAAGGGTTCAAGGAAATTTTCTGTCACTTTACTTTGTCAAATAACAGCAGGATAGAGTACAACAGAATCAGTTGATTTAAGTTGTGTGAACTCCGAAACAACTCTCCACAGAGGACCCTGGAGAGGAACAGCATCTGTGCAGCCTTCCCACTGGCTTCATTCAGAGACCGATGGAGCACATTCTTTACTGCAGTGGAACGATGTCCAAAGACAAATCTTTTGCAGAATTCTAATAAAATCACATCACAGCAGTATGTGGCTTCAAGTCGAGTACATCTGTGTCATTTCTCTGGGTTTGGTTGTCTCTTTAGGGCTGTGTGTGCGAGACAGCCTTTACAGTGGCGTTCCATGTGGTTTCACTATCTGGGCAAAGAGGGCATAAAACGAGGAAATTAAAACCTCAAAACAGAAACAAAAACAAAAAAAAAATATTAACAAGCCATGACAGACTTATACAGACAGACTTTTACAGACCAAGCTGCAAAATCCAATATTTGTGTAGATGTGACGCAGCACTACGATACCGACTTCTCCCAACACTGCTGCACCTCTTTAACACTGTAAGAAGAACAACAACTGAGAACACAAATCGTATGTAATGCTGCTTTCATGTGTGCCTGTTATGCTTTAGGAGGGCAAGGAAAGACTGCAGAATTTTTTTGAAATATAAAATATTAATAAGTGTGGAGGCACTTTCATCACCAAGAAGGGGGAGTCAGAAGAGGGCTTTTCCAGCAGTGGCACTCACACATAAGAGTGTTTTTATTGGGAACACCTTGGCTTCAGCCATAAGCCTACTGGCTGTTTTAAGCTGGAGAGTGTCAGTGCAAGGAGCAGGCATCAAGCCTAGAGGTTGAGAGGTGGTGTTGGTGTTCACATACCTTTAAAGAACAGGACTTAATGTGAACAGGCTGGGGGGAATCATAGACGGGCCCTTCTCAGGTGTCAGCCTCTATTAGCGCTGGAGAAAGTGGGAGATCAAGGTCTGACAGCGGCACATACACACACACACACGTATATCTCTGCAAAGTGGCGGCGCAGATCCAATATGCTTATTACCCAGGTTACTGTGCCTTTTTTGGCGAGGTCAAGCATGACGCCGTCCCCACTTTGAACCTGGTGCTGGGTATATGTGTGTGCGCAACCACCACGAACATTGTTTTCATTCCCACCCCACCTTTGATTTCTCTCGCTGACTTTTACGCTTGACTCTTTGACAGCAGAGAGCCCGTGCCTGACACAGGTGGCAATGTGTCCAATTACACAGGGTCCGTATGTGAAGGGTATGTGTGCATGTCTGTGTTTGTAAGGGCCAATCATGTTTTTGAGGGGGGTGTCTGTAGAATCCCACTGTCACAAAAAAAAAGCCTTGTACCAAGTAAGGCCAGTGACACCCGCCTAAGATAGCATCTGACTCAAATTAGAGTGGTTCTGGACGGTTCGGAGGGGCACAGGCTTGTATACAGTAACTGACAACGTTTCTGCGAACCCATAGTTTGACGGGAACCAGGGACACGGGAGAGTAATGGTTCCAATTTGTTCTAGCTAATCTATCACCTGTTGCTTCTCTCGTCTCCAAGTGGTAGCAGTTACATCTCTGGACTCGCTCACTGACCCTCTCAAAGACTGGAGCTGAGTGGGGAAGACGAGAGAGGGAAAGTGTATGTGTGTGTGTTGTGTGTGAGCGCTGGTCGATCACTGTGAACCCTGCACATCCCGGGCTTTTTTCATGGATGTGTTTGCTGATCAAGCCTTGAGCCCTCCTGGTTTACAAATGTGGCTTCCTGTATGTATCTGCATTAGTGGTGTTTATGTGAGTGTGAGATGAGCGGCTGCTGAGTGAGGGTCAGTCTGCTGAGACACCAACCAGTTTACAGTACAAGTGTTTCCCACTCTGCATCCTTGGGACGGCAGCTTTGGTTGGTCTCGCGGAACAAACGCCGCAGAAATTGCGAGCACATTGCTATAAACACACGGCGAGATGCAGCCTGTGGCGGTCTGCTCTCCGTTTGCGCCTTGTTGAAACAAATCGAATGTGAAGCACAATTGAATCAAAGCCGAGCCACCCGACATGATACGTACACCTCGCAAAATTTAAAGATTTGCATGCGCAAATAAACCATCTGTGAAAACACCAGGGGTGGGGATTGATAAATAAAATGCTGGATCGTCTTTTTCTTCCCAATCCTTCTTTCGATCCTCGCTTTATACTTTCTTCACACTCATTTTGTTTCCTATTCAAATTAGGCAAATCCAAACACTAGAGGCATCAAAACATGTCTCACCAGGTCGAGACATCAACTGAACCTTTGTATAAATGATGCTGACTCTGTCTCTATGTACCGTCTCAACAACAGGAATGACTGTATGCCACTAAAGTCCACATCCGTTCACTGACTCTCCTGCTCTTTGTAACTTCTTCCTTTGCGCCCCAATCCCCGAAGAGGATAATTATCTCCACCAGAGACTCATCTAACCAAACAACTCACAGTTGAAAATGTGTGTGTGACTGTGTGGGTGAATGGGTAGCGAGGGGGGGACCAGTAGCATGTGTGGTCAATTCTAGATATTTCCAGCACAGCCTGACCCGGGGCAACCTCACACTGAGCCTGGATCCTGTCTGAGTCATTTGGGAGGGTGCTGTTTATATGTATGTGCAGGGAGAATGAATGTGAGTGATTATGATCGAAGCTATCCTTCTGAGACGAGGACAGCTCTGCTCTTTAGTTCAAGGGAAACACCTGACTGTAATTGCACATCTGCGCTTCAACTAAACACTAGACTCACATGTAACCACAGCATAATGTAATAAAGATATGACAGGCTGTAACCTTGTTCAGTGAAACATCCTGTTAATAAATCACATTAAGTAGTAAAATCAATGCTGGACATAATGCAATTTTGATTAGATAAATATATCAAGTGAACCAAAATCTATTTAAATATTTGTTTAACCTTTGGAAACAATACTGCATCCACTGCTGTTGTTCTTTGTTGCTGTTCTCCACGGACAGATCAGAGGTCAGTGCAGTATATACAGCACTGTCTATATCCGGGTTTCCAGTGCATGGTACAGCTCCGCTCGACCCGACTCACTTTTGGTACCAGTCCTTTTCTCTATGCTGTGCTGCCACTGCAGATAGTACCCCCTCTGTGTTGGCGGGATTCTTTGGATCTCGTCTAGAAGATAACCCCCAACTTGCGAAAGTCCTGTGATAGTTAGGATTACGCATTGACCTTGAATGGTTAAGGTTAGACATTGACCGAGTTTTTTTATACACTTACACAACTTGAGGGTTACCTTCTAGACATCAATTCGCAGCTGATCGCCGTGCGATGGTGCATGAAACCGCCGTGACATCATCCTCAACGGGACACTTGCTGGATCTATTCAATGGCTAGCTGCCATTTTTTAAAATCATGGTTGAGCTTGAACATTAGAAAAACATTATATACATACATATTATTAAATATTATAAAAACAGCGGGTTTGTGCAGGATGTCCCGGGTCGTGATAGTGATGATTCTTTTGATTGATGATTCTAAAATTCTGATGTAATTCATGCCTCATGGAAAGGTCAAGCACGCTGTAATTTGACTGCTGGCGCCATCTGGAACGAGCAGAGGTCTGGATGGACACTGGTGGCGTGCGGCTGCATTGTGTGATTGTACAGAGAGCCGCATTGTGTTGTGTGATTCCAGGTGGACGGAGAAGCTGAGGGCTTTCCGCTGACAGCAGGAAGGGACGGGTGCGGGCGAGGGGGGCTTTGCAGCTTCCCCGAACCATCATCAATAACACCTACAGTTCAGCCTGGAGCTCCTTTTTTTGTATACATGCACAGTATGTGTTCGTGATTGTATGCATGTGGAAGAAAGACAGACTATATGTCATAGTGTGTCTGTAGTTGTGTGTGTGTGTGCATCTGCAGCATCTGGCCTACTGGGCTCAGGGAGCTGAACTCTGAAGGATGTCCTGCGCCTACACACACTCTCCAAGAAACCCTCATAGGGATAACAAGGTTGCACACACTGAAAAGCCCACTCATACTTTTATTCATTGCAGCAGTATTTGGGTAGGATGTCAGCCACACCCTTAGGTCAACAACCTTAGCTTAAAGCTGCTCATATGGATATCATATCGGTCTAAAAATAGGCAACCCAACCCTGTGAAAGGCAAATCCACAGGAGCCTGATGCTACACACGCACTAAAATCCACAGGAGCTTGCAGTCGGCAGTTCAAAGTGAGCATTAGCAAAAATAACGTCATTTAGGCAGCTCATCATGTGCACACACAGCAGAAAAGTAGACCTTTGTGTGTGCATCTGGGATGTGTTTGATCTGTGTGTGTGTGTGTGTGTGTGTGTGTGTGTGTGTGTGTGTGTGTGTGTGTGTGTGTGTGTGTGTGCGCTCTTCTTGCTGCGTCACAGCGGTGGACATTTCCTCTGCAATGGGATTAAATGTGAAACGGATGCCTTAAAATAGTAAACGAGCATGTTAGCGTGAGTGTACAGAAGTTGCTTGCATTGAACAATGTGTGTGTGTGTGTGTGTGTGTGTGTGTGTGTGTGTGTGCTCTGTGTGTGTGCGTGATCCCCACCCGGTCCATTGAGGAAATCTTTGATCTGGAGGCAGAGCAGAGGGGGAGGGATGCCCGTTTTACTGTCTACCTCTCCTGCTACCGTCTGAAGCCAAAACATATTGTAGTCCAGAGACTCTGGCAGAGTCTTTCCTGGGTCTGGATGAAAGATGAAGACATTAAGAAAGAATGGGGGGAAAAAAGAGGAGGAAAGGGGAGAATGGATAAAGAAAGAGAACAAGACAAAAAGGAAGAGGTGTCAACATATTTAACATTAAAAGATTTATATTTGCTAGTCTGAAAGTCTTCCTTGTGGATTGGTAGCATGTTACATTCCCTGTACTTCAGTAGGGTCTATTTTAGGACTGTAGAAGTTAACAGGATAATAACTCTCCTTTTAAAGCTAATAACATTTAAAGTAATTTCTTTAACACATTAACGCAGTCATTCTTTTGGAGGTTGTAGCGGGGTCACTTTTAAAGCTAGAGTGAAGATACTGGCATCATATGAAACTATAAAACCAAATGAACCCATTGGTACACACTATGTCACACTAGCTTACTTTCTTACTAGTCGCAAAAGTGGCTAAATAATGCTCCAAACTTACTAAATTTTGGTGAGGAAAAACAGTCATAGCCATTTTCAAAGGGGTCTCTTGACCTCTGACAGCAAGATATGTGAATGAAAATGGGTTCTCTGGGTACCCACCAGTCCCCCCTTTACAGACATGGCCACTTTATGATAATCACATGTAGTTTGGGGCAAGTCAGCACACTGACAGCTGTTGTTGCCAGTTGGGCTGCAGTTTGTCATGTTACGATTTGAGCATATTTTTATGCTAAATGCAGTTCCTCTGGGGGTTTCTGGACAATACTGGTCATTGTTTTGTGTTGTTAGTTGAGTTCCAATAATGAATATACACATACATTTGCATAAAGCAGCATATTTGTCCACTCTCATGTTGATAAGAGTATTACATACATGCCAAATCTCCTTTTAATGTACATTTTGAACAGATAAAAAATCTGTAATTAATTTGTGACTAATCACAGTTACAGTAACTATGGAAAATCATGGGATTATTCATGATTAAATATTTTAATTCGTTGACAGCTCAAGCCTATATTTTAATCAGAACATCCAAATCCCACAGTTTACTCTAACAGGTACCCTTTAGTACCTCTTCCCCTCAGAAACTTTGCCATTCTCCTCTCCTGATCTCTCTTACCGAGGCACTTGTAGTCAGAAGCCACTCCTCTCAAGACCACGTCAAACACAGAGAGCTCCATCCTCTGCTTGCGGTGGTGGCAGCTGAGCAGAGCAGAAGGTTGCATCACCTGGATGTATAGGAGGGGTTCCAGCACCTGGTCTCCAGCACCTCTCCTCCCCGGCTGCCTCACTATGGTCACACCCAGTGCTTGGCGAGCCGAAGAGCGGCTAGGAGCTGGCAGGCCACCCAGGGATAGCAGGCTGCCTTTCAGCAGCGGAGAGGCCAGCTGGGAGTTGTTGCTGTTGAGGATGTCCTCGGCGGTTAGGCCAGCGAGGGAACCCTGGACAGCTGGAACAGGGTCTGGAATCGGGGAGGCCGAGGCTGGAGGAGACTCAGACAGGACCTCAGGCTGGTTGAGGGCACTCTTTCCCACCTAAAACAGATGCAGAGAGATTGTTTAGTGCTGTCTTGCCGGTATCATGCAGTTTACACACATCCTGTTGATCATGAATCATGGCAGCTCCCCAAAAGTGAAGCTAACTGGCTGCAGTATAGGTCATAAGTCCCGCCTCCTCCATGTTAGTGGATGAGATATGGGCCAATCTTAAATAGTCAAAATACATGTCAAATACATTTTTTCCAAAGATGGTTTCTGTAATTTTAGGTAGTTCTTATCATGCTGATGTATAATCATCCATCCATCCAACCATCCATCCATTATCTGTAACCGCTAATCCTATTGAGGGTCGAGGGGAGGATGGAGCCAATCCCAGCTGGCATTGGGCGAAAGCGGGGTACACCCTGGACAATTCACCAGATTATCGCTGGGCTGACACATAAAGACAGATAATCATTCATGCTCACATTCACACCTACGGCAATATAGAGTCAACAATTAACCTGCATATCTTTGGAGTGGGGGAGGAAACCAGAGAACCCCAAGAAATCCCACGTTAACACAGGGGAACATGCAAACTCTACACAGAGGGGCCTCAAGCCGGGTTTGAACCTGCGATGCTCTTGCTGTGAGGTGGCAGCGCGAACCACTGCACCGTGGCACCACCGTGCCACCTGATGTATATTCAAATATTAATTTTAATGATAAGTTTGGATTTAACTAGTTGTTTGATGCTCCTGTATAAGAAGAAGAAGAAGAAGAAGAAGAAGAAGATCTGCCTTTATTAGTCCCACAGTGGGGAAATTCAATTTACACTCTGTTTAACTTATGCATGGTACATGCACACAAACACACACACACATGCAGTAATGGAGAGGTGTCAGAGTGAGGGGGCTGCTCCTGACAAGCGCCCCGAGCAGTTGGGGGTTTGGTGCCTTGCTCAGGGGCACCTCGGCAGTGCCCAAGAGGTAAACTGGCACCTCTCCAGCTACCAGTTCACACTCAGTTTTTGGTCCATGTCGGGACTTGAACCGGTGACCCTCCGGTTCCCAAGCCAACTCCCTACAGACTGAGCTACTGCCGCCCCCAAATCAGAGGTCACGACTGACAGCTGCTCTGAGTGAAGTAGTTGCAGCCGGAGGCTCAGGTATTGTACAAGAGAGGAGATGTAACTGATGATAGAACACGTGTCAGTTTCATAATAAATGTAGAGCAAGAGATATTATGGTAAGTTGTGTCTTTCTAGCCAAACAGCTAACGTGGTGCTATCGTACCAGCTCGGTGGTTTACACTAGAAAGCGGTGGCCGTGCTGGCCTCATGATTGGTTCAGGCGTGTGTGTGGGCGGGACCTCGATACCGCAGCTCCAACCCTCCAATCACTACTCCTCAGACTCTAGCTCTAAATGATGTCAAAATCTCAAGATGGCAGCTCCTGTATCCGGGATACGTTGGTTTCACTTTTGTGCAATTGGAGGAAGTAGAGACGCATCGTCCATCTATATACAGTCTATGATCCAACTGGATCACATTACCTATAGAACACGTTGTAGCATATCAAATGGGCACTCAGTGTAGATGTGAGCAAATAGACATTTGGATTACCAAGAATGAAAACTTCAGAGTTCTAAATGCATGTTACAAATATGTGTGTTTTTCTATTTCATGTGTGACAGTGTTGAGCTGGTGCCTACATCACATTACCACAGACTAAGTGTAAAGAGCAGCGTTTTAATATACATCAGACATATACATTTTAAGTTTTTAGTCAGATAGATGGGCAGTGACAGATTGAACAGAATAACACAATGACTAACCACACTGTACACATCCATGTTTCAGAATAAAACACGTCATTATGTTGGATTAAATTCAGTCATATAAATGTGGGCTGTATGAAATTACTCTCATAAACCACATAAAGTGATTCCAAATTGCAAAGTTGATTTGAAATATGTGTAATATTAATCCTTTGTAGTTATACACCACTACAATCCTCACATAAATGACACATATTGTGTATAGTATGAAAAATTACACACACATGGACAAGTGACAAATCCAGGAAGTGACTCATGAGAAAGCCTCCATGTTACAGGCTTGCTGTTTACCTTATCCCCAGGCTCCTTCTTCTCGGGTGTGCTCGGGGCGTCCGCCGATGAGGGAAGGGCCTTTGGGGCGCTGGAGCAAGCATAGGTCATGACAGACAGCCTGCTGGCTGTGAGGAAGATGTCGAAGGGTATGAAGCTGAGGTTCTTGGTGATGGTGGACTTGTGGGAGGGCCGAGCGATGCAGTGGTGGCTGGCCCCGCTCTGCTGCTCGATTTGGACAATGCGAATGCGAGCGCTGTCGCTGCCGAAGCCGCTGTCCTGCCCGGTCACGCTGTGACGCGATGAAGAATCGATGCCTGCTGTTGGGTCTCGAGTGCCACGCTTGTGCTCATATCGACGCACCTGCACACAGAAACAGAGAAAGGTGAGGCTGTGTTCACACTGATGCTGATTTTGAGCCTTGACGTCTACTGGAGATGGCAAATGGTGGTTTCAAGAACATGAAAGAAATTGTAAAAGAAGGTAAATATGTTTACACTATAGGCTGCAGTATTCCAAGTGGTGGTGAATGCAGTTTGCTTAAAATTGCATTTGACTTCAACTTTTTCAGATAAAAGCGGAAGAGATGGCCTTAACCATAACGTAGAGCAGTTGTTCCTAACATGGGGATCGAGTCGCTCCATAGGGTCGCAAGATAAATCTGAGGGGGTCATGAATCAGTGTTACTTTAGTAAATGAAAACTATGATGAAATATGTTTGTCAACGAGTAACACATATTTTAACATGTTGGGTGGGCAGATTGGCCGTTATAATGGATCGATGGGCGCGACACAACCACGCATCACTAATGAGCGCAGTCAGGAGGACTCAAACTAACTGCAAAGCTGCATTCTTAACTGTTCAACCTGTGTTTTCCATCACACAATGAGGAGATAGAATATTATGTGAACTACATTCTGATGACTAAACAGAAATAAAATGCCTGATGAAATGAAGTGAGAAAACATTTTGATTAAAATCAAGTGACTTTTCAGAGTCTAAAACTGAACTAAAGCGTTTTGAGTTGTCGACTAAAACTATGAAGATGATTGATAGCTGCCAAAATTAACAGACACGAGTAAACAGATTTGGGAAGCTGAAGAAATATTCCACAGTTCTGGTATAGCAGGTTTTGTGATTGTTTACTACTATTTCTTCCTAATAAGTGACTTTCTGGTTGAAAAGGCCACCTCAGGGTGAAGTTTGTAATGTGACGAGGGGACGCAAGAGGATGGGAACCACTGGTATAACGTGCATCCTCAAACAGCAGTCATTACATCATCTCAGTAAAAGACAGTTTCCAAAGGTAGAAACTGAAAAAAACACAAACAATAGCATCCATAAATACATATTGTATACATAAATAACTACAATACCCCCCAACACACACACACACACACACACACACACACACACACACACACACACACACACACACACACACACACACACACACACACACACACATAAGGGCGGCTGCTACCTACTCCACAAACACGTCTCAACATGTGCAACAGCTTGATAAATGTGATGAACATGAGAATTCAATTTGCATTAAAACAAAGTGCATTATCTCAAACCAAAGCAAGATGCTGTGTTACAATCGCAGAGATGCATCCCAGCATCAAATAAAAATGGATGAGAACATATTTTTTTTTCTTTTATGCAAAGTTTGTTTCTTGTTTGGATCCTGCCTTTACAAGACGATTCAAACCAAATAACTCGCATGATTAAAACCATGGACAAAACTGACCAAAGAAGGGGATGATCATATAGCCACAGAGACATTAAAGGCATGCTCTGGGACTTTTTCCATGGTCTTAAAATCATTTTGCACTTCTTGCAATATTGGAAATGCCTTTTAAAAAAAAGAGCCTCACCCCGGCAAATCCAATCGTTTCGTGCAGTGACTGTGGTATTGTGTCTAAAGCGGCAGAGATTTTCTGCTTGGCTCCAGCTTACGGATGTCGAGAGAGTTCCAGCCGTTGTGGCAATAAAAAGCTTTCAGTGACAGATGATATAAATCAATGTGAGTAGGTTGCTGGGCTTCAAGCGACAATGAAAACAGGCATCTTTACTCTGCTACCAAAGCATGCCATCCTCAAGACTATAAAGAAGCCGCCGCCGATTCTCAGGGGACAGGAACGAGACAAACATATAAAACTAAACGCTACCTATCAAATAATAAATCACTGGACGTGTTTATATAGAGCTGACAAGTGTGGGTAAAAAGACGATGGAATAAACAGAAGCGTTTACAAAAACTGGCATGGAACATATTTTTGTAGACGCTGAGAAAAAACACAGTCCTCAAAAGGACTCCCTTTTCTCAGTCAGAAAGTAAAAAGTACAGTAAAAGAGACAGCAAAGAGGGCCTTTTCAGTTTATGCAACCACTGTGTCATATCAGCTGAACACTCCTCTCATAGCTGCAGGTTTGTCAGGAGCATCATGAAGAGACTTGGGCCTATTAATCATCATCATTTCCAATAGCGTGTCTATTATTGAGGCCTTTCCCCCATTCATTACCCATTCATGATAACGGGTACGTGTCAGTTTCAATTAGCTACTGCTGTCTGTTGAAACAGGGTTGTGATGACTTGAAAATAGAGGAGACACACAGAAAGAGAGTTTTCAAAAGACCCAAGGTAAGTCCCGTCCCATCCCGCCCTCATCTACTCCAACCTGCACATGGTTGCTATTACAGCATGTACTCTCAGCTGCCCCCCCACTCTCTCTTTACATCACTCCCTCCCACCCACTCCATGAGAATTTTAAATGTATATTATTGCTGTGGCGGAGATAGTGTTTCAAGACCTCCAGGCAAATACTAAACCCACTGGCAGCACATTAGACAGAATACTTGACTTATTAGATATTTCCTATTCTAAACAGTGTCATCAAAGGCTAAGAACAAGAGCCGTATAAAACGCCACGGCATGCCCGCCCGCCCGCCCGCCCGCCTGTTCTGTTCTGTTCTGTTCTGTTCTGTTGGTCCAGGCTCATGTGTGGAGCTTCTATAGGATCGGCCCTGCCAGATCCCTCTCTTTTCCCTGGCCTAATGAGGACAGGATGTGTGCACTTCTTTTCTGTAGAAATGTAAGATTTTCCAAGCAATGGGGAGGGGAGGCAGAAAAAAAGGGCCTGGACTTGTCTCCATGTGTGTTGTGTTAAGCGGGTGAAGCTTGTATTGAGGTAAGGAGGTATTTGAAAAAGGTATTCAGCAAAGGCAAAACGTGCACTCCGAGGAGCACCCCGCGTTGGAAGGGACAAATAAGCTGCACAGCAGCTGGGAAAAGAACGAGCGCCAGGAGAAACTGCCAGATACTCTTTAACGCTCCTCGGTCTCTCTTCCCAAGCTTAGGCTGTACACATGCATTTACAATTACAGCAAATACCCCGTCTTCTCTTTAACCACCACTACTAAGAGAGTGCCCCCTAAGCAAATTCTTGGTCTATATTTAGACGTGCTTACAAGTGGAATAACGGATAATGGGGAACACAATTGGGGGCATAGAGGAAAAGAAACAATGAGAAAACACACCACAGCACACAGTTGTTCATATAGTTTGAATCAATCCATGCAGTCAAGTGCATTCACAAACATGTACATATAAACACAAATGAAGTCTGTTGTTTTCCCAGGGTTTGATCTCAGCTTTACTTTTCACTGGATTCCTTCCTGTGTTTCTAGGCTCAGTTATATTATTCGCATTGTGCTAACTCTTGGAAAAAGAAAAAACAGGTAAACCTATGGCTCTGTAGACTATATGCATTAACCTTTCGCCAATTTATTCATTGACAGAGGACAATAAATTCAGAATACAAACATGCTCTGTAGCGGCCGGCCTGGTCCCAGCTGAAATCCCCCTTTTCCAACCATTACTTTCTATTATATTATATAATGGCTGCACCGAAGCACTGTTTCCAGATCCCAACGCAATCTTTCTCTGAACTTAGTTGATCATGATCATGGACTATACACACATACCCCCCCAATACAACCCCCATCAGCCAATCATGAGGTCATCCCCTCAGAGTCTCTAGGCAGAACACTCTGGAAAATGGAGGATAATCCCCAAAGTGTGAAACCGTGAGTCTCCCAAGTGCCAATCATATCCGAGTGCATCTGTACGACTTCTGACCCCTATTTCTGTCAGTGTAACTCACAACAGCTTGGTTAGAGGAAGGCTAATACGCGGAAGCAAATGTCACATCATCCAAATGCCACCCGTTTACAGCGTTGGCCGGCTAGTTGAATATGACAACATCGCTTTTACATCTGAATACCACATATGCAGTTGATCGTTTCCAGATGAATGAAAAGTAGGTTGCAATTCAGGTTCAGGGATCAGGGTATATAAAAATGTGGCTGTTTTAAGATGGTAGAGACGTCCGTGGTAGTCGACAGGAAAGAATATAATAAATAAAGTTAAAGTAACAAAGGTGACTATTATTCCTTTCAAAAGGGTCCATTTAATAGCCACATATCCCCACTAAAGTCTGGATTATATAACAAAAGCTTCAAGGGAGCCCAAGTTTACTTCAGGGACATGAAAAGCACCCAAAAAAGCACTGAAAAAAACATAAATATATGTTTATACATATGTTGAGTGTGCCCCACGGGCTTAATCACGGCTGGCACTCTGCTCTCATACAGCGATTACAGCTGATAATGCCGTGCCGACTGATGCCATTGTTGCTGAAGTATAGCTCCCACCCACCGGTTTCCCATCAGGTTAAGACTGTTAGCTCTATCTGCACTGTTGCCTTCGTTTTCACTGTTAGCGCTGTGAGCACCGTTAGCAACAAGCGGCCAACTCAGCTGTCGCCATGTTGAGAGCCATGCCAAGGCAATGCAAATGCTCCCAATCTCGCCTTTACCACCTTTAAAGAGGACACAATACATGGTCAAAAATAAGATGTTACAAAATTTTAAAAAAAGACATACTGGATGAAGGTACTGCACAAGAAAATATCACTAAAAAAACATGAGAGGAACCCAGAACCCAGATTATGACAACAGGGCATGGGCATCAAATAGTGACATGTCTGTTGGTGACGTAATCAAAGTACTGGTGAATGGAAAAGGTGGAGTGACAACAGTGCTAATCGTGGGAGGAGGTCAAGGCAGACGTATAAAAAGAACCTTAGTGCTGAGTGAAATAGGTCAGCAACAAATCATAGAGGAATACAGAGTTAAAAAAAAAAAAACTTTAAGTATGCGTGAACAGAGTAGTCCCAGAGAAACACATTACAGGCACATTTCTTAACTCAACCCAGTCTCATGGAAATATAAATACCATAACATTACACAGAGATACCGCGTGTCATGATTGCATATTTTACATTTTTCATTTGTATATCACGCAAACGTCTGCAGTTAGGTTTAGGCAAGAAAACCACTAACTTAGGTTTAGGCGAGAAACACACTAAGTAAGGGTTAGGGAAAATGTCACGGATTGGCTTAAAATAAGTACACAAATTAAGCAAAACATGTAAGAAAACAACCCAACTCCAGGAAACACGTCACAAACATCGGAAAAAATATGGTCATGTGACAAATGTCACCAACATAATTTACAAAACAAAACAAAACACCGGTCAAAAACGTTCTCCTGGTTAAAAGCCCAGTATTTGTTGGACTGATCCACCTCCCCACCCATCATTGCAGTCAGTACAGGATACATGGCGTACAATGACAAGTGAAAATCAATAAAGGGGTTTTTATTGCAATTTAAATGCCTTGCGCATTATTGTGGCATTCATATACCTTTTCATGCAAACGGGCTCTTACAAAAAAAAAAAAGTGACTTCACATGGGTTGTGTTTCCATTTCGGGCTGTCGCCTCCTCAGGTTTTCCAACATACAGTACATGTTTGTTTATGAACTTGAACAGATATGACAGTTACTGTGGAGAGAAAATAAGCCACAATTAGCAGCATATTTCGACCTAAAAGAAACCAGCGGCAGGCGGTTCCAGTAGTCATAGCAGTCAGGTGAGGTCAGCTTAGGAATGGAGCTGCTTTTCATGCATTTCATGTTGAAAAATTGTACGTAACAGTTTTCCCATGTTCTCTTGTAACTACAGTAGAATTCCCATTGAAAAACGTGGAAGTCATATTACTAAATCTTTCTGACAGGACTATTCAGCTGAGCTACTTGCTCGCTGGACGCCTGCATGGAAATTAACTTCTGTATCTTGACTCCATCAGAGTTTACAGGTCCGGCCCCTGCTGTGCTACCCGCTATTGTTTACCAGAACCATAAAGCTGATAGCAGGCCTCTGTGCTTTTGTGCTGATGGAAGAAAACCTCAATGCGGCAATACCTCATCTTAATCAAAAATAATAACAATAATACTTAACCAAATGCCATAAAGCCTGCAATTCATTCTCTCATTTTCTCGAGGAAAACAGAGGGGGGAAGACATTTATAATGTGAAGTCACCGCTCATTGTACGCCATAACAGCAGTCACAAAGCAAAAAAGGGCATCAAAGGCAGTCATTTAATACATTCAACTTTGTTTCAATAACAAAGGCAACCTGCTATGCACTTCAGCTGAACCACAACAAAGAAGCAGTGGAAGGTCGCGACCCCGGAGCTTGCAAATGGATGCCGAGTGCTTCAGAGTGACTGTCAACTGTATTTTAAACACTCTGTACTCCAAAAGCTCAGGGCGCCGAGTGGGGCCGTTTTAACAAGCTCCCTCCACCCAGTAATGCTGGTGGGTGGGTTTACTCCTCCAGGGTCTAACAGCATGAGAGTTAATATCCCTTTCGTTCTCTCTTCCCACAATCCAAGCACCTCTCCTTAGTCCCCACAGTCTGCGCTTTAGAGAAATAATGTGAGAATATTTTGCTTACCATGTCAGACACTCTCTTGTTCCCCTGATGCCACGTGACATACGGCGGAGGGGGGAGAGCAAACATTCGTGTGACAGTAATAATTTATGCATGTTGACATTCCTAAAGCACTGGGTCAGTTGGAACACTTTCCATCCGGAAAAGACCTACTGGAGGAGAAGTGAGGAGAGGACCGAGTATGACATGGCTGGTCTAAATAGAGGAACGCCTGTGAAACACCAAACTAAAAAAAAAAAAAAACAAAAACAAAAGAAAGATGAACAGACAAGAAAACATGAACACAGAGATGTTTTCAGCTGCTTTATGGCTTGGGAAAGCCTTGGCTCAAATACAAAGATGCAAAATGATAAAGGCTGGAGAATGAAAAGAAAAATTGTGAAAAGGGTGCGTTAATGTGGTCCATCTGGGGAGCTGCAGTACGCTGCTCAACAAAAACCTGGCTCTGGGAGATGTGGCGGTCAAAGCCTCTGTTTTAGGACTGATTGAAGTACAAAACTCTGCACATGACATTACTTTGCTTACAAACATTTTGCCACAAATCGAATGCGGATTGCCGTTGCTTGGTAAAGCAGAGCTCTGACATTCAGCAAGCTGCAGTGTTGTGATCAACACGCTGCACGTAAGACCGAGGCCTTCCCGGTGCGACTCCAGGCCCCTCGGCGGAGCTCGCCAAACCCACCATGCCCCGCTCCTGAGCTTTGGCAATCAAAAATGATTTAAAAGGCCTGAGAGACACCACCCTTAAAGATTAACAGGAGGCGTATTGCTTCAGTCACCCTCAACAAATCCACCAAATCTAAACCAAAACCCTGATTCACATCCACCAATCAAAACCAAAGCTTAGTTTAGGGGTGATTGTGAGGACACCGCAGGAATTACCCCATATCACTACAATAACACTGGCTGTTTGTTTATTAGTCAGTAACGAAAGTGTTGCCAGAAGACCATTTCTAGATTAACACCACCAGCGTGTTAGTGAAAACAAACAAAGGAGGGAAAGTGGCTCGACCGTCATGATGTAAGTATTCAAAAATGAGACACAGACTTTCTCTGCTCATCCGGCATAATCTCTTGGCTGGAATCAGATGCTGCTGCATGGACTTTATCACCAAATGCATCATTAATGATAAACAAGATATCAGCCATGTGGTAAACAAAGCAGGGACAGTAAAGACATTGAAATTCTATGATGAAGTTATCGTGGGGCTGAAGCTAGATGGAGAACTTGGCAGAAAGATTGTGGCGGATAAATAGATGGATGGCCTTTCAACACAAAAACATCAAACTCCTTGTCTTACATCGCTGGACAACTACAACCAAACTCCGAACATTTTATTTAGTAACTGATTAGATTAGGACGCAGGCCAGATGTGCAGACAGGTGAGATTAGATGACGAACTAGTGAAAGTGAATTAAAGGCAGCGGCACCCTGGGGTCCCTCTTAATTGCTGTGATCCTGGCCTCCATAGCAGCAGCCCAGTCATCATCAGACTTCCTTTCTTTTGTCCACTCTCTTCTTTCTTTCCATGGGAACGGAGTGGAGAACAACTGGCTCTCATTAGCTGTCACCGTCCCTATTTAGTGTTGAGATTTGTGTGGGGGGTAATTTTCTAATCTAATATTCAAGGCTCCAGTATTTACACGTCATGAGTCCCTGACTGAGGTGGGCTTGATGGTGATGGTGGCGTCTGAAAGCTGTGGGTGTGGAGAGTGGGTGAGCTACTGTGAGAAATCCAGTACGTGAGGGAAATGTAAAATCCCAAAGTTTGTTAGAGAACGTCCAAGCTTTAAGGTGCTATTTGTATTTGCAATTTGACTTTAGATGTCTATTATTTGTAGGATTGCATATTGGCAAGAATCTGACCATACGATACGTATCATGATACAGTGGTTACGATTCATTATATAGTGATATACTGCCATACTGTATACAAGATGATATATTGTGATTTTTCAAAAATCTAATTTTATGAAAATTGTCATATTATGTATAGACATTAGAGACATAGACATATGGTCATTTTTAAATTTATTATATATAATATGACAATTTTCATAAAATTAGATTTTTGAAAAATCACAATATATCATCTTGTATACAGTATGGCAGTATATCACTATATATATATATATATATATATATATATATATATATATATATATATATATATATATATATATATATATATATCTCAAAATCTGAGCAAATAAACATTAGCGGTGCACCTTTATGCTACTTCCTAATGTGGTTACATTGGCGTGGAAGAGCAAAACAGCTGAAGATAGATTATAACCACAGACTGTACATAGAAGAAGTGGACATAGTCATCCTGATGTCAGTCACTGATTTGTGGACTGCAGCTTTGGCCATAACCATCTTGGTCTATTGCAAACAGAAGTGACACAAAACGGTGGAGCAAAGTATAACTGAACGCTGAATAAGTGATTTTCAGGCAACCAAAAAGGTTAGAAGTAACTTTCATGTATTGAAAATATACTGTGAAAGGGTTAAAGTTATAAGACGAACACCGGGGTAACAACCTGTCAATCACAGGGCAGCCATGCCCTAAAGAATCCCCAGCTTTAGCATCTATTTGACTCTAAATGGGACCATAATTTAATAAATGAACATCATGCTGTATTGAAGAAGACTTGAAATGACGGAGACCATAAACTCATGTTTACAATGTTTACAGAGATAATATATCAAGTGAGAAGTGGGATCATTTTCTCATGTACTTCTATACAATCAGACTTCTTTTTGCAACCAGAGGAGTCGCCCCCTGCTGGCTGTTAGAAAGAATGCAAGTTTGAGGCACTTCAGCATTGGCTTCACTTTGATTGGAAGCCATTGCTCATTGGCACCACACCAGAGGTAGACCACTGATTACAACACTGCTATCCAGCAGTCGGGGGTTTAAACACAACACAAAATGAACCACTGTCTGCCACAAATGTTTGCATATTAACTATTAATTAAAAGTGTTTTTGAAAATTGATACAGTAGCACAAAACATAATATTGTGATACCCAAATGTATTAATATTCAATTACTCTCCTAACTGTTTGTGTGTTTGGTCCATAACAAAAATCAGTTGTAAGAGCACTGATTCAGTGTATTTCGTCTTTCGTTGCCTCTCTGTTTATATTCTCTGGATAAAGTGAAGTGTGGCAATGCACCACAGTTCACAGGCACGCACAGCGAAAACACATCATCAGTATAGCAGAGATCCACGCAGCGGAGTAATTTTCAGTTTAGGTTTCAGCCTGGCCCTCAAGATCACTCACCCAAGCTTTCAACTTAATGTCATTAGCTTTGGCATTATGTTTTCAACAAACAAACAACAAAAGAGACTTCAAGCTGCATTGTCTTCAGCGCGGGCTCGGTGGTTCATGAAAGCAGACTGTCTGAGAGACTTCAAAAAGCTGCGGAGATGCCTTTCATTAGGTCATAAAGTGTTCTTCTGAAGCGCCTCCCTGCGCTGCCTGGCGGCCACGTCTGTATTCTCTGCTTTAGTAACAAGGTCGTGGGGAAACAGCAACGGCGGGGAAAAAAACAACGGCGACCCGAGGTGAGATGAGGCTGTTTGGAGCAGGACAGGGTGAGAGAGGTGCAGGGTTGAAGGGGGACAGATGAGCCCCAGGTGGTCTGCTGAGGACTGTGAGTGATGCTGCTGTGGTCAGCCCACACCCTGGGGGAGCCGGCACACACTCACGGTTGCAAGCGCACACATACGGTATGCACGTTCACAATGAACACACACAAATGCGCAAAAACACACGCATAAGTTTGCATACAAATTCAAAGAGCAGCGTGAAGACGGCAACAGTCCTGGCTCACTGTCTATTTACAGAGCTGAAATTAGAAGAGGAGGATTGAAGTAATCTTCCTTTAATTTCTCTCTGGATGTGGTCCCAGGGCTGAGTGAGACAAAGGCTCTGATGTGCTGTATGTTGGGTTCTCAAAGGAGAATGATGCAAGACCCCCTGTCCCCTCATCTGGGTTAGCAGGAAGGGCCTCGATGAGGGGTACAAAGAGGACAAGGCGAGAGGACACATCGGTACAAGAAGAAAAACTGAAGCTGACCACAAAAAATGGCCGTCAGATTTCAGAATGCACTGGCTGCATCAGGCAGGCACGGCTCAACGGGACGTTGTGGAAGGTGAAGCAATTTCAGGTGTTGAAGACCTGATCACGAGGCTGCACTGGTGGCATTCAGAAGCAGAGCTTAACATGGAAGGAGCACCTGTAAAACATTAAACTGCAAAACTAAGTCATCACCACACACATGAGTTTTTTTTTTGCTGTTCTGGCTGAAGTACTGGCAAAATACTGCAACTCAAATGAACGCACTATCAAGAATGGATTTTAGCTAGTGGACCAGTTCCAAGAGTTGGACTATGTGATGATTCATCTCTGTCATGCACATCTGAACCACGGGAGCAGCTCCAAACAGACAAACTGAAACAGGTGAGGTAGAAAATCAAGCCCACCTCTTGATCATTCAAAACATCTGAGCTATGTTTTGGAGTTGGGTCTCAAGTGGCTACATGGCACCTATCCGTGCATATCCATCATTGCCTGGATTTCATTTGGGTTCGCATGCCTCTATCGGGTTTCAGGGCCAGTCACAAGCCTTAAGTACAAAGACATCACTCATTTTACACATGCATTCATAGATAGCACTTCAGGTATACATAGAATACTGTTTGGTTGTTCAAACATGTACTTAAGAAACACATTTAGGTATGGGAAATGTTACCCCATAGTTTCTGGAGGAATAAGCAGTAAAATATACACAAATTCTCCTCATGTCAAATATGGATACCCTTTTGGGAAGAGGGAGGAAAAAAAACCCCACAAAATATATTTTTGACTTAAAAGAACCTCTGAAACTAGAAAATAAGTTGTGTATAAATTTACAAATCGGCAGACATGGATCTCTTTAATATACTGTGTGTGACGGCCGTGAAGCAGGTGACAAGGCCATGGTGCCAGTCAAATGCACCAAAACTAAATTTAGAAAGAAAGAAAGATATTCCTTTATTAGTCCCACAGTGGGGAAATTCAGTTTTACACTCTGTTGTTCACACAGTACATATACATGCGTCAATGGAGAGATGTCAGAGTGAGGGGGCTGCTCCTGACAAGCGCCCAGAGCAGTTGGGGGTTTGGTGCCTTGCTCAGGGGCACCTCGGCAGTGCCCAAGAGGGAAACTGGCACCTCTCCAGCAACCAGTTGGTCTTGGTCCATGGGGGATTTGAACCCGGGTCCTCCGCATCCTAACCCAAGTCCTTACGGACTGAGCTACTGCCGCCCCCAAAATGAACCTTTAAATGAACCTTTACTATCAGAGATCATATCAACAACTGGAATAAGATCAACTCAAAGAACTAAAATAATGTATAATTTCAATCTATCCTAAGGTTGGCAATAATCAGGTACTCCTCCGTCATCCCAGTCCTTCCCCTCCTACACTATGCCTACCTACCCACTTTTAAAAAATATTTTAAAATTGTATTTTTATTTTATTTTACTTTATTTTATTTTTATTTTTTGGTTTGGTCGAGTTTTGTGTCTCTTAATTGTTTTCCGATATTTATTACTTTAACTTGTATAAAAAGTATAAAAATATGTACTATACTTAGTAAACAATTGTCTGCAAGATGATGATGGAAACATTGCAATAAATTATTAAAAAAGGAAAAAAATGAAACAGATTTCACAGTCAGGGCTGCAACCATGGATGTATAATACTAACACCTGAATACAATGCCGTCATTCAGCCTTTCCTATTTTTTTTTTCTACAGACTACCTTTGTAAAAGTGACTCCATTATGACTCTGTTATGAACTTTTGATTCATGGACATTTTGTATCTGTAAAACTTTCCTTGAGACGAGAAAATGTAAAGTAGGGATGCTAATTTTGTACTGTTCCTATTCTATTAGGAACTATTAGGACTATTCCATTACTAACTTATGTCTAAGTTATTTTCTAAATAAACGATTAATCTTTTGGTCTATAGACTGTCTTCTAGTGAAAAATATCCATTACAATATTCCAGAGCCAATTCTAATGTAATGCTTTGGTTAAGCAAAATGCTTGTTTTGCTTAACCAAAAAGGTCAGTTTGAGATACTAAAACAAATCATGCAGGCAACACTCCCATTGAAGAAGCTGCAAATTTTTGCTTGAGAAAATGACAATCAATTATCAAAATTGTTGTGGATTAATACATTATTTTACCCCTATGTGACCTGAATGATATAGCAGCATAGAGACACAGAAAAAAAAAGGAAATGTGCCTGCACCCATGGAAAGTCTACCAAAAGCCTGGAATGATGTGTGAATTTTTAGGGTTTAATTTTAGGGTAAATATTTAGTTTAATGAGAGCAGTCCAAGAGGAACTCAGTGGTGCTTCAGTCAACTGCAGGACTTGCAGATACTGTACGTTTGTGTAGTAAGTAACAAACATTGCATACACATACATGTATGTATGCACATGCAGACCCACATGCATGGTCTAGCAAACACACATACGCACACACACTTTTACTACACCATCCAATTCACAGAGAGAGAACCCAATACTCTCCATCACCTGTTATTCTAGGTGGAATCTTGCTTATACAGGTGTAGAGAAGAAAAAAAAACTGTTTCCTCTTCAACTCTTCAGACAAAAAATCTGGGCTTCTCCACTGAACAAAGTCTACCATGGTGTGTACATTAGTGTCTGTACTAGTTGGCCTGGTGTGCCCTGCTTTTACTAGTCCCCTGGGTGTGTGACCCGGTTTCCCTCGCAGGCTGAGAGAGGGAGGGAGGGAGGGCACTCCTGACTCCTCCTCACCTGAGTTGACACCCGAGCCCAGGGCTCACTGCGGGGGCCCGCTGCCTCTCCTCAAAGGCGCCGTTTGTTTCCGTGCTCTAATAGAATTCCAGCCTTCGTGATTTTATCAGGAGTTTTCACGCCAATTTTGCCAAAACCGATTGAGGAGAGAGCAAATTCAGCTGCTACTGATCTCAAATAGATTGAGTTTCCAAGGGGCCAATTTAAGAATGTGCCACGGTTCTGCTTTGAGAAGAAGGTAGGCCGGGGTGCGGGGGCTGAACAGGCAAGGTGAGTTGTTATGACTGGCTGTCAATTAGCAGTTGATTCACACAGGAGGGTCAGCGAGACATGAACAAAACCGAGGGGGAGGGGGGGAGATACGTTTTCATAACAAAAGAAGGGCAGCGAGATGAACACTGGCTATGAAAATATGTATGTTTAAGATAAGCTGAGACAACGACGCTTACTTAACAGATGTAAGGCAGCCAAAATGGAAAAAAGAGATGGCTGTGCAGGGAGCCTTATTTATTATTACTCTCAGCAGCAACAGGGCGAAGGAAAATAGTGCTAAGCAGGATGGGAAGAGGTCAGGGTGAAAGGGATCTGGCCCTCAGAGAGGGTTAATAGCCAGGCTGACTGGTTAAGAGCTGACCTCTAAGGGACGCCAGCTCCCACATTTACAGACAAATGCTTTGGACAGAGCCAGGAATCAAAGCAAACACCGGATTCAGACTCTCTTTTTCTCACTGTCATGTCTCATCTCCGTGGATTTCTCCCTTACTCCTTGCTCCCTCATGCACTCTCTGTCATTTGGCCATCGTTTCTCAAAGCTGTCTCCACTCTCTTACTGTTCCTTTTCCACGCCTCAGATTTTCACTCACATCTGATGTCTCCCTATTTCTGTTGGCCAGCAAGAGCACATAAAAGCTCCTCTGACACCTCACTGTCCTGGAAGGATCGGAGGTCGGGGGAGAGACTTCGGTTCTCAAAGCTCAACAGCTACGAGACAATATGAAACACTCATCACAAAGAGGAGCGGCCTTGGAAATGGTTTACTTTAAACATACACAGACGAGGATCCAGCCCCAGGTCGCTCGCTGAGCCAAGCTTGTCAACAACACCGTGGCTTAGATAAGCCGTCTTATGTGCTTTTGACATTCGGCTAATACTCCTACATGAACAAGAGCGAAATTGTTATACAACAGCGCAGAATAGGTCACCGAGCTTCCATTATCCCACAGTGTAACACTTAGTAGCATTTGGAGTGAAGACTGAGGTGCAGAAAGGTCTTCATTTGTTTCAGAGGTTTTATTATTCTATTTATCCAAAAGCTACCACATCACCAAATTGCCTTTTTTTTAACAAAAAACAAACAAATATTGGAAAACTCTAATCCATCATTGGCGTCTAAATGCAGCTGGTTAGACTGTTGTGAGGTCATTGAAGCAGCAGTGGGTAGAATTGGAGCAAATGTGCTTAAAAAAAGGTATTTTTTATAAAACAGTCACTATATCTTGACAGTATTGTATGAGACAGGTAATATGAAAAACATCATGTGTCTCTGTGCTCATAATGGCATCTGCAAGATTTCTCAGACCACAGGAAAACAACCAGTCAGAGCTGATCTGGAGTCTGCTGTCTCTGAGCAGCTGTCGATCACTTGCAAACTCTGATCAAATGGTCAAACTGATCAGATAGGAATCAATATTCTGTTACTGCAATGCCTATTTCTCTCCTCAAATGTTGTCAGAAACATCTTGTAGTGTACTGTTTAGCTGTAAAATCAGAAAGTTTGTGACCTGGCAGCCATGTTGAGAAATACCAAGCACCGCCTACCAGCTGGAGCTTTTTGTTTCATTCAATTTTACATATTAGAAGGTGTTGCTTCTAAGTTTCACTTTCACTTTTACAACATAGTAGGCATAGCAGGCCTTTACTGACCAACATCTATGACGCTTTTAAAGACTGATAATGTACATTTAATGAGGTGATAACAGTCAAATCGGGTGCTAAATTAGACAACTTTAAAAATCTATCCAAACATATGTAACTGCAGCTGAGGGTGGTTGTGTGGATGATGTGCACAAAAAACACATGCATCAGTAAAACACTGTCTCCTCCCCACTAATGACCTAAAACTGCTGTCCAAACCCACTGACAAACCAAACCAGCTACCGACCAGCGTGCTGCACCCACTGTAAATTCACTTCTCACAGCGGTTGGTCTTGGCTGGCGATCTATCCCGCCGTCTATAGTGCTGCATTAGTCCAGCTTTGCGTGAGAGTGCAGCTCGTGTGCACATCGTGTGCATCCTGAACGCAGGCATGTAACAGTACGGTAACGTCATAATCTACAGATCTGTCTTCAGAGGAGGAACTCTCTCCACTGTCAGCCAGCTATAACTACTTAACCAGCCAGCTCTGGAAGCACCAACGCTTTTCCAACCAGGAGCTGTGCCAGTCCCACGAGGGAAAAACAGATGAATGAGAGGGGACATGGAAAAGAGAGGAAAGTGATAAAAAGGTAGGATAAAAGAAGAGGCAGGAGATTGAGAAGTGGGTGGTAGATAAAATGCATATAACCTCACAATGCCAACTGATGTGGTAAGTGATACAAACAGGAAAGAAAAGAAAAAGAGGGGGAGACGAAGAATAGAGATAAGGCAGGTAATGGGTGATTGAGAAGTTTCCTCCATGTGTGTTTGCTAAAAACTGTAATTCAGAAGTTCCTGTGAGGCCTGATACCTTGTCCTGAACTTGGGTGCTGCCTTAGTGTGTGTGCACTGGCATCCGTGTGTGTGTGTGTGTGTGTGTGTGTGTGTGTGCACATGAGTGTTGGAGGAAGTCTAAAGCCCTGTTTCCCATGCGTGTAATCATCCCAGGATGAGGTGGAGGATGAAGCCGAGCGGGACTTCCCCTGCACCAGAGGGTATTTTCCTCTCACACTGTGGTGCGAGCACATGGCTGACCCGGGCTGCCTCTGCCTATGTGTGTGTGAGTGAGAGAGGGACATACCAACATGGGACAAGGGAAGCAATTTTTAAAAAATGTTCTCTATTCTGGCTCTTAACCAGTTTGGTGGGACATTACTAAAATACTTTGGGAGCTTGTCATTGTGGTGCAGTGATGCCAACGATGAGAGGTTAAAATCTGCTCAAAGGGATGGATGGCATTGAGGTGGCGAATAGAGCTGGGCATAGACTGTATGATTTTAGAGATGCTGTTGTAACTCCTACTCCTACTGTACCAGTAGATCATTTGCGATGTAAAGCCAAAGCTTGCGATTTATGTGCTCACAATGCACGGTCCGATCGTCAGCCACGACCTAAGCACTCACACTGTATGTGTAAAACAGAAAAGGTCCACGATACACTGCTCGGCAAACAACGGCCGACGATGCTGAAATTCTGAAACTCCAAAGTGAGTCATGCGGCTCAAAATTTGGGCCAGAAAGGGGTTAAAATCGTACAGTGTATGCCCAGCTGAAGAGAATGACATGTGCGTGGAGGAAGTTCAGAGAGACTGGAATGAGAGGCTGCAGGGAAGATGAGGATTCGCACACTTCTTTCACACGAAGTCATTAACTTCTGGAATAACGTCATGGCAGAGCTGACGCACACAGAATGCAAAACACAAAAACAAACAGGTCAGCTGTTCAGTCATGAAGCGGCATCACAGTACTGGCTTCCAAATAAAAGGCTGCAAGCACTCACCATGCAGAGAATGTGGGGACCATGTGTATATGTGCACATGTGTGTGTGAGGGTATACACTTCTGCGTTGCCGGGTGACAGTGCCGATGACAGAGCGGCGAGATAAGTCCCAGAAGCCGCTCTATCATCTATTCATAGCTCCCTGACTGTGGGACCTCCCGCTGCTGAAAGCTGCCTGATCTCAACCCAGCGTCGCTTTATCATCATTAACATCGACTGAAAAAATACGAGATGAAGTCAAACTGTGACGGACCGGAGCTAATGCTGAGATAAACATCCTAATAATGCACTGACTTACAACAAATCTACCCATGGAGCACTTAGAAATCATGTTGTATTTGCATCTCGATCATGATTTAAATCGGTATGGAAACTGTAGACAGCCAGCTACAACGACACTGAAAGTAGAGATTATGAGAAAATAACAATCTTGGACAACATCTGTATGTATGCACGGGAGGGTCATAATAAAAGTGTGGATGTATGCGGACAGACTCTCTCTGAAAGCACAGCTTAGTGACTGAAATCACACACAACAGGGC
Source organism: Pterois miles (assembly GCA_947000775.1). Classification (NCBI taxonomy): domain Eukaryota; kingdom Metazoa; phylum Chordata; class Actinopteri; order Perciformes; family Scorpaenidae; genus Pterois; species Pterois miles. Next base: position 2,269,083 of record CAMQGK010000568.1, on the reverse strand, counting down.
TCACACATATTGCCCACGCGCCTGGCTCGCCTCACCACTGCCAGGGAACCCAAAAGCCCCTACAAAACAAATTCATTAACCCAGACAATAAAACACAGCTGTGAGGGGCCGATGGGAACTGTTTGAAATCAGTGCCCGGGATTGCGGAGAATCTGTTCAAGGCAAACAAGCGTGTTCTCAAAATGTCTAGGAAAAAAAATAATTAAAAAAAAGAGAGGAGGAAAGGGTTTGGAAATAAGAGAGTGAGGAAGGAGCAGTGTTTAATTTAAACTGTTGCTGGGGACAGCACTGTGTGTGTGTGTGTGTGTGTGTGTGTGGTGGTGGGGGGGGTTATTGAAGCACAACAACAAAAACAGTTCCCCTGCACCAGATGCTTGAGATCCAGGACCTGTTTTTAATTGAATCCTTTGAACAGGTTGTATAAAGGAAGTACAAACAAAACTGTCAAATACTATAAATATCATTACGGAAGTTGAAAAAAACAGACAGATACATGCACCAAATCCAGACCCTGATATTGTGGAAACTGGCTATGGAAATACATCTGAACTTTATGATTATTATTTGTAACGTGCTAGCAGGGGGCGGACAGGCATCTGTTTTATTCTATCCAGTTAGTCTACATCAAAAAGTCCTTACCTGTTCCAAACTCATACTCTAAACAATGTCAGTGCACATACTACTGATATTATTTGATGGCGGTGTGTCTAATGTGTTAGCAGGGGGTAGACAGGCTGCTGGCAGGGCAGGCTGCGAGTGAGGAGAAGCAGCCCTCACGGAGCATGGAAAGCCGTGTTGCTGTGGTTAAACACACCACTAGAGGGCTCTGCAGCTTGTCAAATGAGCTTCTGCAGACCCGATCAGGTCTTAGTCACACACTGACCTCCCTTCTGCAGGTTCTGGGCCAAGCAGCCGGACAGATGCGGCCGCCAAAAGGCTTACGCCACAGAGATAGATGGAGGTACAAATAGTTTTACAGACAGTGTCCAAAAAGTCAAAGCCAGACCACATTTATTCAAAGCAACCTCCATGCTCTGCAGCTGCACAGAGGTGAAGACACACACTGACTGACCTCAGTGTTAATGATACTGTTACGCTCCATAATGGCACCACTATAAAACCGAATGACTAAAGAACATGGGATAATGCACCTGAAATGAATACGGTGTAATAAAAGTAAAAAGTGAAACACTGAGAGTTCCCAACAACTGTGACCAAAAAAAAAAAAAAAAATACTAAATGAAAGCAGAGGAATGTTCCCAAGCATATATACTTCATTTCTCAATAGTGGACGGATGATCATTATATTACATCACTCTGGACCTATGGGTCATTTCAATTCCACTTAATCCAGCTGAAGGCAGCAATAACACAGCGGTTGGATGTGGATTTTTGAACAAAACGTTGACTGTTCCCATCTCTGGATAAACTGGGAAAACTGGCCGGGGAAAAGAACGTAACACTCAGCAGCTACTGCTGCAGTGCCCTTGAGCAAAAACATACTTAAAGGAATACTTCGCTGACAACGTGACTGTTTGAATATCAATTACTCGCCCTGTGTTACCTTGAATTATTGAAGAAAACTTTTTATTGCAGGCCTCCACAGTGAACGAAAAAATCAAAACACAGAGGAAAGTCTTGATGAATTGTCTGCATCACTGTTTTCAAAGGTCTCCGTTTCTGTCCATCCAGACTAAAACGCAATCCTGGAGTATTAAAAAACATGAAAATGCCGGAGTAGTGTGGACATGTGGTATAAATATAGCAAAAGTTATGCATTTTAAAACAAAAACATATTAGTGTGGATGTAGCCTTAACCAGCCACTACTTCCCAAACGTGCATTTTCACTTCAGACAGACAGATTTTAGTGAAGATGAATGTGTTTGGCAAATATTGTGCATATGACTGGATAAATGAAACTTGGATATATTGCCCCAGTTGTGTGAGAGTACGTAAATAGATGTTTTGATTTAGTTTTGCTGTTTGGCTCCCATTTACTTCAATTCATCGAGGATTTACACCGTTGTTTGATATCCATTCACCATGGTGGCATGCAAGAAGTTTTCTTCTGATATACAAATGGTTATTTTATGGGGGAAGTATTCCTTTAATTTTGCAGCAGGAATGCACAGAAAACTGAAATCAGAGAGGAAGGTTTTTGTGTGTGTGTGTGTGTGTGTAACTGTGTGAATGTGAAGCAAATTGGAAAATAATCAATTTACATTGCCTGGAGAAATAAAGGTAAAACAAACCTTTCTTAAATGGAGTAAAGCTGAATATTTTTTTTTTAATCTAATTTCTTAACTGTTGCCAATGGACCTCCCAGAATAGCTGCTTGCTGAACTTTCTCGTCCTGCCTTGAACCTGGATGAACCCTCTGCAGCCGTTAGCTGCCCCTCGACAGAATCAAGCCATGAATCATTACCAGTCAGGGGTGAGGGCTCCGAGATCAGCCAAATCAAAACCAGATGCACATCAGGCACCTCCTTAGGACTCACTGTGTAAATAACTAAATAAATGAATGAATAAATAACGAAGTCGGCAAACTTCACACTATATCTACTGACTAGATGTCCATTTTATCATTGACTCTATGATGGTTTGCTGTCAGCTGACGGACGGCTCTGTGAATGATGGTACTGCTCGTATTGTCTGTTAGTTCCTACAAGATTGTAAAGCACATCTGTAGTAGCACAGCAACCGAAACAACAAATGATCACTGCCCCTTCAGTATATCCCTTTTAAGTAGCAAGAAGTAGGAAGAATATTTTTGGCATCATTGGGCAATCCATAATTATTATAATTTGTGTTCTGAGAGAAAACTAGACTCCTGCACCTCCTCAAGGCTGTTTTCAGGCTTTAAAAATGTAGCACATGACAGGAAACTTTGGCCAATCACAGGTCATTTCAGAGAGAGAGCGTTCCTATTGGCTGTGCTCCGGCTGGTGGGCAGTGCTTGGTATTTCCTCAACTGATCTCAACATGGTTGCCATGTCACAAGCCTTTTCATTTTACAGCTAAACGGTAACTACAAGATGTTTCTGAAAACATCTGAGGAGAGAAATAGTCATTACAGTAACAGAATATTGATTTATATTTGATCAGCGCAGCCCGTATGATCGGAGTTTGTGAGTGATTGACAGCTGGCTCTCATAGATGGTAGACTCCAGATCTGCTCTGATTGGTTGCTTTCCTCCGGTCTGTGAAATCTTGCAGATGCCATTAGGAGCACCGGAGGCCACAGTGGAACATGATTTTTCTTACCTGTCTCGTGCACTACTGTCAGGAAATAGTGACCGTTTTATAAAATAATAATAATCATAATTGCTTGATTTCTACCCAATGCTGCTTTAATTGTGTGGGTTTTTTTTTTTTTTTTTTTTTTTTTTATTTTCCCTAGAAATCCAACCACGTCACTTCACAGAAGCCTTTACAGGATCTGAGTCATCTGACGCAGCCGCTGCACGTCAGCACACACATCCTCCCTAAAGACTATAAAATCACTTTATCAACTCGCTCCATTTCTTCCCATCCCCCCTCTTCCTCTTCACCCCCTGTCGCCATCCCTCCACGATGACTCCCATCCTCACCACAGCCGGTAAATATTTTTATATTGTGTTCCATTAGAAAGCCTTATTAAGCGGTCAGACAGGGCAAATGGCGCCTGGGAGCTCCCTGTCCTGTAAACAATAGAAAGGGCCCTGAAAGCTGCAGCTGAGTACAGCACAGTAAACTAAGGTCATATCAGAGGACTTCCTCACTCTGAGTGAGTAAATATTTAAATGTTGGATTCACCCAAAATAGTGAGGGGCGATAGTTGGGGGCACTGTATCGGGAAAATGGACATGATGTATTTTTGAGTGAAACTGGCATAGCCTCATGGAGTGATTTTGTAAATGGAGGCATGTTAAACTTTGATACTTCATAAAGATTAACAAGATGCTAATCATCAGCGAGAGAGAGGTGATCTGAGGGTCAAGATGTGATGTGTGAGCATAACTACTGTAGGGCCAGGCTTCATACGTGCTGAGATTGGTGCTGATTAGCGTACGCACCTCGGCACTTTTCTCAGGAGCGTCCATCCCCACCATGTTTTCTCTGACAAGCTGCTGAAGGAGTTGCACCTGGGCAACGCTGAGGTAGAAATCCAGACTGCTGGTCACATTCACCTCCAGAGAGTGGCCACACACCACCACCTCCTAGAGAGATGAAGCACAGGGGGAATGGAAATAGGGAAGGTGGGTAGAGAGAGAGCAGGAGAGACAAGTTAACATGATAATAAGGTGTTAACGCAAATTTGTTTTTAACTGCACTAACTTCTTTAACGCATTAACACAACTTGTGATTTTCAGGTTGTAGCAGACTCAGTTTTGAAGCTAGAGGGAAGATACTGCCAACTAGGAACTAGAAAACCTAAAAAAATGCATTGGTACCAACCATGTCATACTAGCTTGTTGTGACAGAGGTTAAATAACGCTCAAAACTTTTTAAATTTTGGGAAGGAAAAACTACCACGTCCATTTTCAAAGGGGCCCCTCAACCTCTGACCTCAAGATATGCGAATGAAAATGGGTTCTATGGGTACCCACGAGTCTCCCTTACAGACATGCCCACTTTATGATAATCACATGCAGTTTGGGGCAAGTCATAGTCAAGTCAGCACACTGACACACTGACAGCTGTTGTTACCTGTTGGCTTGCAGTTTGCCATGTTATTATTTGAGTATATTTTTTATGCTAAATGTAGTACCTGTAAGAGTTTCTGGACAATATCTGATATTGTTTTGTGTTGCTGATTGATTTCCAATAATAAATATATACATACATTTGCATAAAGCAAATTGCAGCAAATTTGTCCATTGTCACGTTGATAAGAAGAGAAAATACTTGACAAATCTCCCTTTAGACCTGCAGTAGACAGCATATTTTTGACATCGTTGGGCAAAAATTTCACGATAACCTTTCAGCATATTGTAATTTAAGTGTTCTGAGAGAAAACTAGACTGCTGCACCCCTCATGGCTCTGTTTTCCAGTTTTAAATAATCTAGCCCGTGACGGGAGACTTGGACCAATCACAGGTCATTTCAGAGAGAGAGAGCGTTCCTATTGGCTGTGCTCCAGCTGGTGGGCGGTGCTTGGTATTTCCTCAACAGATGTCAACATAGCTGTCGGGACAAACTTTCTAATTTTACTGATAAACAGTGCACAGAGGCACATTTTCAGATTACGTCTCATGCATTACTGTCACTGTCACTGCAGCTTCAAGGTGCATTTTAAACAGATAAAAAATGTGCGATTCATTTGTGCAGTGTGATCATGCGATTAATCATGATTTAATATTTTAATCTATTGACAGCTCCATCAGTAACACATCAGTGTTGATTGTGACCTGTGATAACTTTTATACTGTTGGTCTGTCTACTAACTATCTCTCCTCAGTCTTGCTCCCTTTAACTCCGTTGTTGCCTCCTTCCCCTCGTCCCTCTGTCCTCTGCAGGGTCCCACCCACAGCCAGTAGTAGTTCAAACCTGAGCCTGGAGGCTACATCTAACAGGATATCACTCACTGACACTCACACTCACTCACACACACACACACACACACACACACACACACACACACAAGAGGAAAGACCTACAGTAACTACACACAATGCTATTTGGCAACTTCTGTGTAAACACAATCTATCAACACCCACAGTCTAAAAACATGAAAGGATTATGTTATATTTGATATCATTAATATCACAATTTTTTGTCATTTAGATGTATACAACATATCACATGTACAATCATCATCATCATCATTATTATTACTATTAGTAGTAGTAGCAGTAATTTAAACACACAAGGTCATAATGTCACTAGGTTACAATAACAGTAACAGAAAATGTTGCATGTGAGTATAGATTATAGAACATACACTGGAGATTGTAATGAATACATTAATAATTTGATAAAGATAGCTGTTACATTTGCATGCATACATCTTTTAAAAGTTAGTTGAAAACTAAAATGAATTTTATGATACAAATTGTTATGATTTATCTACATGATGTAGTTCAAAGCCGTTTGTGTTGTTATTGGCTCTGTCTGCATATGTCAGGGAGTTACACAAATCACAATGTGTGTGTGTGTGTGTGTGTGTGTGTGTGTGTGTGTGTGTGTGTGTGTGTGGGCGTGCGTGCGTGCGTGCGTCAGTGCAAACTATGGATTAGCTGTTACGCATTGTCAAGGGGCGCGTTAGCGTGGACGGAACGAGGCATCAAAGAGGCAGGAAGTCTCAGAGAGCCGTGCCAGAAAACATCAGCTGTATAAGCAGAAAGGTTTGAACTCTGTGGGTCAAAAGCCTCCATTACACGGCGGACTGGGCGGAGGGATTACTAATGAGGACGTTACTGTATGTTAAGAGGCAAACCTTAAATAGTTCTGACATCTCACATAATCAATGTCTATTTTCATATGGACAACGGATTGTGAGAGTAACGGTTACAATCATGACTATAACAGGTCGTGGTCAAAGGGCATTAAATGTCAGTGGAAGTGGGGAACAAACCTCGACAAAGTAGACGAAGAAAAATATTCAACCTCTGACTCACAGTGAGTGTCTGAGAAAATTTACAGTCCATATCTTTAAAAGCTGTTCTTACAAAGTGAGATTTTTTTTTACGTTGAGCCAGACTTCAGTCACAGTTACATCCACCAAACTTACCAGTTTTATTTTATTATTCTGAAGGTTTTCACAGAGGGGTTTGTTCATATATCATGACTGAGAACATTTTATTCCTAAAAACATGGTGAAAATATTTATATTTTTATGGCTGCTGAATGTATTTTCTGCTTTATGGAGAAATAAAATGATCTAAAATCCCCTCTGTAAAAAAAAAAAAAATAATAATAATCTTATTGTAAGGAATCAACTGAAGAAGTTTCATGGGGATATCTATTGGTTAAAATGATTTACCCTGTTCACCTGTAGAGTCAAAATGTACAGAATTTTATTACACTGTGATATGCAGCACCTTTAAAGGCTGTTCTTACAAAATGAATATTTTACTTTGTGTCAGGAATTTCCACTTCAGGAGCATTTACATCCACCAAACTTTCCACTTTCATTCCTATCTATATTCTGAAGGCTTTCACAGAGGAGGGTTTGTTCATATTGTTCATTCATCATTCATACCCTGAGAACATTTTATTCCTAAAAACAATGAAAATATATATTTTTTACAGCAGTTGAGAGTATTTTCTGATTTATGGAGTGATAAAAAGAGATATCTCTAAATCCCCTCAGTAAAAAGCTTTGACTCTAACATGAAAAACAAAATGAATTTTGAACCTGGCTCTATCCAATGTTGAGATTTCTGTTCTGGAAATGTATGCAAATTTAATAAGATAATACTTCATTTCCATATTTAAACATGACATTTCAGAAAACTTGTAATACAAATAATTGTCCTGATGTAAGTAATCAACTGGGGACGTTTCATGGTGATAAATGTTTTCCTTATTTGTGTTGTAAATCCCTACATCCTCAGGACCTGGTGTCATCAATAATCAGATATTTAACTTTGATGTTAGAAATAAATTGCAGGTACTAGTGCTCAAATTTGTTTTAACACCACTAATTTCTTTAATGCATTAACTAAACTTGTGATTTTTAGGTTGTATCATATGGAAGTAGAAAACCTAAGAAATCCATTAATACCAACCATAGCTAGCTTGTCGCGAAGAAAGTTAAATAACATGTCATGGTGTCATGTCGTGTCATGTCATGGCCATTTTCAAAGGGGTCTCTTGACCTCTGACCTCAAGATATGTAAATGAAAATGGGTTCTATGGATACCCACAAGTCTCCCCTTTACAGACATGCCCACTTTATGATAATCACATGCAGTTTGGGGCAAGTCATAGTCAAGTCAGCACACTGACACACTGACAGCTACTGTTGTCTGTCGGACTGCAGTTTGCCATGATTTTCAATAATAAATATATACATACATCTGCATAAAGCAGCACATTTGTCCGCTCCCATGTTGATAAGATTATTAAATACTTGACAAAACTCCATTTAAGGTACATTTTTTTTTGATTAACTATGGACAATCATGTGAATAAATTCACTCTTGCAGAAAATACAAATACTTAAAAGAGACAGACGCTGGATTCATAAAGAGCCGTGTTGAGGGGATACTGACCTCCGCCTGTCCACAGTCAGGGGACAGATTCTTGCTGAAGATGATGGCTGGGGCAGCAGTCACCCGGACAGAAAAGTCAGTCAGGATTGGTGTCAGGATGGCCCGCCGCTCCTGGTGCCTCCTGATGCTGAACAGAGATACATATAGGATCAAGTATTAGTACACACCTCCTCAGATAGGCTCCATAACTTAGATAACTGCTAATACGCTAAGAAAAATGATGGGATAAACTTGCAAATTTGGAGACCATTATTGCACTCAAGGTTCTTAGTGGCAGTCTTAATGGCATTTTCAATTAAAGGGTATTAATTACTGAATTATATTTTAGGGAAACGTGTATAGTCCTGAAGTGATTCTAACAGCAACCATAAGAGAGCACTTATTCACAACATTCCCCAACTTTATTTACTAATAACTTGTTATGGTTACCAGCTGTTAAATATTTGTAACACTGTCCCATCTGCCTGGGACATGACAAGTCAACACAACACAGTCAAAACCACAAAATGTTCAAACTGAGCTTTTGTTTTGCCCTTAGCTGACGAGGCAGACACACATTTCAAACTCGCTCTGGATTTTTAAATTCAAACCAGTAGGATGAAAAGCTCAACTCAAAATAAAAAGACTTCAAAATTGATTCTTCTCCCGCAGGCCAGATTTGTGAAATATTCCCATATACATTTTTTTTTATAAATTTCTGCTCTAACGCATTTGAGCTGGAAGCTTGAAAACAGACAGAGTGAGACGTTATTTGACAAGTCTCAATTGGGAACACCCCTTAATTGTATACACAAGATCAAATGGAGACCTTCTCACTTCAACTCTCTCCATTTCACTAATGTTCATTCCCACAATCAAGTCATATTTGTGGGAACATTTGTTAGTAGTAAAACAAATATACATGGGGGCTTTATAAAGTGGTGTTAATTGCCACATCTGCTGCTATTAAAACAATCAAGTGGTACAGCTTCCAATATTTATAGTTGGCCAGGATTATAAAAGGCCCTGCTTCTAGGTGGCCTAGAGTACAGTACTTAACCAGAACCAATATCATATTCACTTCTGCTACACAAATGTGCATTACCGGTGCCCTTAAGGGATTATTTTCAGATACATTTCGTTGCGTAGAGAGTTCGAGGGAGGCCTAATTCGGAGGTGAAATGATCTGTGAGGCCAATTGGTGTTGGCTAATCTCCCCTCAGACGGGGATTGAAACAGTGAGTGTCTCATTGCAGGGGACAGGTGCTATCATTCACCAGCGAGACTAGGAGGCGTGAGGCTCGGTTTACCAGTAATACGGGCTCCTCTTACCGGCCTGGAGAACTCTGTGTGTGTGTGTGTGTGTGTGTGTGTGTGTGCGTGTGTGTGTGTGTGTGCCTTTGATTGGGTGTGGTGCATAGCACAAAAGATGGAAAGAATGACTTTGTTTTCATACAAAGCTACACAGTGTGAAGGGTAAGTGGGGATATATCATGACATGGACAGAGAGAGAGAGAGAGAGGAGAGAGAGTGTGCACTGGGTGGTTGACAGGAGGGGAGATGGAGAAAGTTCACAGCTCCATGACACGGGTCTTTCCTAGCCGGCAACTACACACTGTGATGAGGACAGATCCTGTCAGTGGATCCATAGTGCTGGAATTTCCTCGCAAAACCTCAGGAAGCCGACTGAGGCCACTGGAGATCCGCAACTACTGGAATTGAACCCCAAAAAACTGCAGTGAACATGCCAGAGAGGGGTGGGTGGGGGTGGAGGTGGGGGGGTATCAGTGTAGGGAATGAGGGAAAGGTGTGAACTTTGGAAGTGGTGTGTGTCAAAACTTGTTACAACCAAGGTGGTGGATTTCTGCGGGTGATTGCAGCGGACAAGTAAAGCTGTGAACTTGACTCTCCTTTCCTCAGTGTGTTGGAACATTCTAAATCACACGTTCAGTTATGACTCGGTCGCGGTGGTGGCTGAGGCCGGGGTGTGCGGCGCAGCAATTTCCAACAGAACCTCCGGTGCTGCTCCTGCCAGGGCGAGGAGAGAGGGCAACGAGGAGGCAACCACAGACGCTTTGGATGATTTGTTTGGAAGTTTCAAGTGAGAGTTCGGGTGAAATTTAAAAACCTCAACAACAACAGCAACTTTGACCTTCTCAGCGTGATCACACAGGAGTATACTTCCTTCACTTGGTGTGAATCTTAATCATTAGGCATTAGGGCGGTCGAAGTTAACGTGATAATAACGCGTTAACGCAAATTCATTTTAAGGCCACTCATCTCTTTAACGCATTAATGCAACTTGCGATTTTTAGGTTGTATGGGGCTCAATTTTAAAGCGAGACTGAAGATACTGGTATCATGTGAAACTAGAAAACCTGAGGAATCCATTAATACCAACCATGTCATACTAGCTTGTAGAGAAGGAGACTAAATAACACTCCAAATTTAGTTATTTTGCCATGGAAAAACTGGCATGGACAAAGGAGTCCCTTGACCTCTGACCTCCAGATATGTGAATGTAAATGGGTTCTCTGGGTACCCACCAGTTTCCCTTTTACTGACATGCCCACTTTATGATAATCACATGAATTTCCCTCCTGGGGATCAATAAAGTACTATCTTATCTTATCTTAGTTTGGGGCAAGTCATAGTCAAGTCAGCACACTGACACACTGACAGCTGTTGTTGCCTGTTGCTTTGCAGTTTGCCATTTTATAATTTGGGCATATTTTTTATGCTAAATGCAGTACCTGTGAGGGTTTCTGGACAATATAGTCATTGTCTTGTGTTGTTACTTGATTTTAGTATTAAATACTTGACAATTCTCCATTTAAGGTACATTTTATACAGATGTGATTAATATGTGATTAATTTGTGATTAACTGCAATTAACTGTGGACAATCACAAAATTACATATTTGAATCGATTCACAGCCCTATTAAAGATATGAGTATGAGAAGTGATAAAGCTACAGCATTCTTACTAGCCTTAACACTAATACAAGACATCATACAGACTACATTGGCAAAAAGTCAATGCAAACTTAAGTGACCTTCACTACAGTAGAGCACTGTGCGTCAATCCTTTGAGTAGAAAAGAAACTGTTAAGCTACATGTTAGGTCATTCTATAATCAAGTTGTGAATAGAAATCCAGACCTGCAGCTGTAGCATGTCTACAGAAAGTTGAGTCTACTCAAAAGGCATTCGGCATCTTCTGGAGCCCAAAGTGTGAGCCCAAAATCTCACCTCATTGCCCTGTCAGACAATCTGGCCTTGGCACGAGGCCCACGCGGCCCTGTTTTCATCGACAGAGAGACAAATTGAGAGTAAAAGAGAAAAATTGCGAGTGGACTGAGCCTCAGTAGCAGCCCTTTGCTCATATGAGCTTGTCAGACTCGGTAATAAGAAGGTAAGACGCTAACGCAAAGGTCCAAGTCCGCTACTTAGAAGGGCCGTTTTACAACAGACTCTGGCGCGGTTAGCAAAGGTCGAGGAAAAGGAGGATTTTTGGATACATGGTCCGAACTACCGGGGATATCAACCCGTTCTCGTTGCCAGCTTGTCACAGCGAGTCAAACAATGACGCTCCGCTACAGTCACAGTACACACGTGGTTAATACTGTGAATTACAACAAAACCACTTAGTTAGGTTAAGGAAAAAAAGATTGTGGTTTTGGTTAAAGTTAATACATTTTTGAAATGAAACTGAAACTTTGGCAACACAAAGACAAACAAAACTTTGTTGGATTCATGCATCCTCCTCTCCCACCCATCCTTCTGGGTTTTTATTTTTGTCAGCACACTCCCAGAGCACTTGCTCTGAGCGGCTAATATTGACATGGATGGGTTTACATTTTAGGTCGGTATAAAAGTGTCGGGACTAGACGTCCTGGGAATGAGACTGGGCAGGCGACACGGTGGGAGAGCAAAAAAAAAAAAAAAAATCAACTCCAGTGTCTTGTTGAAATGTCAAAAACTAAAAAACTAAAGCTCTACCTGCTTTCTCAGTCTGGCTGAAAGCCTCAACTAAATGACTGAAATGAGACAACTAGACCTAAACTGACCAAAAACAGGAGTGGAGACAGCACTGATTATTTCCTATTTAAATAATTATTTTCTATTCAAACATGAAATACAAAACTAAAATAACCAAATTAGTTTAAAATGGCTGTATTTTTATGTTTGCCATCCTTTTCAATATTGAGTGTTGCATCATGTCTTGCACAGGTTGGGAGCTTATTTTAAAAGGTCAGCACCTCAACTTTATTCTGACATTTGCCTAACTTTGCCTAAAAAAGATGATTTTGTTCAACCTGGAAGAGGTAAATCAGCTAACTTTTTAAAACATTTTTGGGGCATTTTTTTGTTTTACTTAGATAGTATAAAGCAGGGAGCTGACAGGAAATTGAAGAAATTAAAAGAGAGGGGGATGACATGCAACAAACTGGTTGTTACGGTACAAGGTCTTACAGCAGGTCTAATGGCTGAAGGATCCTCTATCATATACAGTATACTGTGAGTGTGTGTGTGTGTGTGTGTGTGTGTGTGTGTGTGTGTGTGTGTAAGATATAAAGTAAAGACAACATCAGTGGTGATGATGAGGATGTATGGCTGTTTGTGTGCGTTGGTCTGTGTCTGCGGGTGAAAGGTGTGTGCATCTCAGCCACCATCAGCTCCGATGACCTGAGGCCATTCAGTCTCAATCAGGCCCGTGTTGACTCTGCACTGCATTCTTCCACAAGGCTTATTTTTAGTTGACAGGGAACAAATCTGCAGTCGTTGCCTGTGATTCTGTGATTTTTGGGCCCATTCCCTCTCAAAACATGAGCGGAAAAAAAGGATGTGGGGCCAAACAGGCTGTTACACTTGTGCTTGTTTTAGCTCCCGAGTCTATAAAAAAATGACAGGGTTTGTAATTATGACTGTGCATGGAGAGGCTCCATGATAGGGCGCTAACTCAATAACACGCTGCTCCCACATCAAGACTGATGAGATACATTCTGGGACATTCACAGCAGATCACACACACACACAGCACCTGACTCAGGGTGTAACAGTTTAATCTAGCAGCAATTATACTTGCTGTGGTCATTGTAAGGGATTCATCCAAACAGACTAGGAATCTCAGTGGGGTTGTTTTCTGGCCACCTGACCAATGTAATAACAATAATCACAAACATTTCGGTCTTGGTTTGTCAAGTCCTGAGAGAGATATATGGCTCTGTTTGCCGTATTGTGCTGAGCAGTTAGCGTTGGCTTGTGTGGTGTCAGTGATTCTGTCAGATTTTAAAGACTACGGAAGCCCTGAGACGCAAGAGAGAAAACAAATCTGGTGATCCATTTTCTAAGTCTAAATAGTTTTCTCTGCCGTGTTTATGACTATGAAAAGCAGGGTTTGCCATATTTTGTTTTCCATCTGTGAAATAGGTGGAGAAAAAGATGTTTTGCCAGGTGAAAAAAAGGTTTTCACAGGATAATTTCTTTATTATTCATCTGTGAAAACAAGTGCAAAAAAGAAGATTTAGCAGGTGAATTTGTTGTTGTTGTTGTTGTTGTTGTAATACTCATTTTGGCCACAGGAGGCTGAAGTGCACTGCTGCCATGTTCAAAATAGGACTGATAGCATTAATTAATATACAGTACATTTCTGGCCAAAACAAAGACATGACAGTAATGTTACATAATGTATTGACACAATATACTTGTGTTTAAGGTGCAGGGAAAAATTACAGCTCACCAGGAAGAATTTATAAATGCTTTTAGTCCTATTTCGAACATGGGGTAGTGGTGCACTTCAGCCTGCATTACAACAACACTTTGTGATCTTGACAGAAAGTCACCTGTTTTTACAGATGCGAAAAAGTAACTCTGAATAAGCAAAATTTGTTTTTCTCAACTTCTTTCACGTGGATGCATTTATTATTATATTATTATTATTTATTTATTTATTTTAATGTTTTTTGAAGGAACTTGTGGAGGAAATGATCCTGGTTTCGTCAGTCATAAACACGGGACAGAAAAAAATTTCAATCAGACTTAGAAAACAGACCACCACAATTTCTTTTCCTCTCACTTGACTCTCAGGGCTTCTGTTTGTGAAGAGATAAATTCAGTTCTTCAGCTCAGTTGTTTGAATGTCTCCTATTCTACAGTGGATACAAGACTTCTTTTCAAATAGAACCAACAATTATTTACTTTATAAGCAAGAAAAAAAGACCTTTCACTGGTACTGCTTGACTGAATTAATCATACAGCGTCATCTTCCACTTAGTCTTAACATGCAAACACTGGAGTGTTTCCTGACCTGCTGGCCATGTTCCACTCCAGGGCCGGGTTCTGGGAGCTCCTCTCATTCTCCACGGACACACCTCCTTTGGTTCCCTCCTTCTCCGGCTTGAGCTGCTCCCACTGAGCCGTTCCGATGTTGATGGACTGGAGGTCGACCTGATACTGCCGGTCCTCCACCTCCGAACCCGGGTCACGCAGGATGCCGAGGTGCAGTGCACGTCTAGAGGGAAGGGTAGGAAAAGGTCATTTGTTTGAGTCACTTTGGAAATCAAGCAGTGTGCTAATGACTGTCGGAAGCCCAGGCTAGGGTTCGACTTAGATCTTTGAGAAAGTATATCAGGTCGACAACATACTGCAGGTGTCTACGGCCAACTAACCTCACTGTATAAAACATCAATAGGATTTATTTATTGTTGTGGAGGTCACACTGGGTCAGACTGTACTTTATATAGTCAATTACTATGAAGTACATGACTCGAGGAGTAGAGCAGGTAGTCTGTTATACTGAACCAGTAAAGAGGTTCTGGCAGCAGGCCCCAACCACTATGGACTTCTTTCTTCTCTCTGCCTGCTCAGTGGTTTAGTAGCACAAGTTTCTTACAGGATGATTTATGACAAAATCAAAGCCTCTGGTACAGCCAGGCCTCAGATAAATAACCCCACGGGCCTCAGGTGAAATCATTTGCCTTTTATAAAGTTCAGATTTATGCCAGCTTATCATTGACAGTAAACATTGCTTAAACCCTTGGCTTGGCGGCACAGTAGTCTGGAGACTCTTACCGCCTCTCTCTTTCTATTTCTGTCTCCAGAAACACAGGGCTTGCAGTATACACAAACCGTGATATGGTAGGAGAGATGTAGAGATATGTCAGGAGTGGGCAGCGCTGCCTCTGTAGTTGAACCGCTACACTCAACGTGAGCAAACACTGTCCCACCAGCGCCAAGAAAAAATGATGTCATCTATTTTTCGCCTTTGAGAGACAAGATCCTGACGAATTCACAAGGCAAAAGGAATAATCAAAATTCAACATCTGCACATGACATCAGGGCTCTCGGTTCGTTATGATATGTTTATTTGTGCTGGTGAATTCAAATGAGAGCTTAAATGGTATAAATAAGGGCTTAAAATGGCTACAGATGTAGCGGCAGCATGAGTAGTTTTATTTGTTTCGGCAACGTCAATGGCAATTTTCATATAGCGTTTCGCCCCCTTAGCCACACTGGAGAGGCCTCTACCAGAGCGTGATGTTATGACAATAGGCACCAAGTACAAAAACAATGGCAATGGGAGATCAGAGGTGTATAACTGGATTTAGCTGGATTTGTTGACATACAAACAAGTGAAACAGATCCTTAATCAACATTTGGAACCACATTTATCAACAGAGTATAATATAAATCAAACCAAGAGCCCTGTAAGATTTGGGTGGGATGTGTCAGTCTAGATTCATTAGGGCTTTTGTAACAGTACCTCCATCACCCTCCCCAAACCCCAAACTGTATTTTTCACATTAAACAAACCACAGTTACCTCATGTGCTTTCCAAATTATCTCTTAACTTCAGCTTATTTAGGAGACTCTCTTACTCATAATCAACATTACATGGGAGTCGGCGGCCAAGTCTCCACATTGCTGAGCGGCAGGGTCATCTCCAATGACATAAATAAATATGATAAACATTTGTCTTGGTCATGCAGCCAGTGGAAACCGGTGTGATTTAATATCAAAAGACATATTTCAGCCAATCGCAGGAAACGAGAGAGCTTCATTTCTGACAAATGAGGAGGGGAGGAATTTTGGAAGTTCCCCTTGGGGTGCAATAATAATTGGAGCCAGATTTTCTTGTTGTACATGTGGGGGGAAAACACTGGTGGTTTGACATATTTGATTGGTCATGTGAAGACCACACTGCTTGGCCGAGGGGAATCAGAGAATGCCTTGGGAAAGCACGGCACTCACTCTGCCCACCATATACACGGACGAACTAAAAACATACAGAGCGAGGCAGGTGGAACACACCCTTCTGCTGGGTCTCCCATTATCAGACATCTGCCTGCCACTACTGCCATGTGGAAAATATGGAGCAAAATGAACATAACAAGTCATAAATGACATGCTTTCACAGATGAGGGAGGCAAGGAGGGAGGGAAGGGAGAGAGCAGGGGAGAAATTTTTCTCAAACACAAGTACTTAGTTTTGCCCTTGTTCCCGAGCCAACCTTATTTTAATTGCAGGAAAAGACCACAGAAACATTATTTTTTACGACAAAATTCTGCTATTTATAAAAACGGATCAAAAGCTCTGCAGTAAGAACGCTCCGTTTCATGGCATTCATGGCTATTATTTTAAAAAACATTTCTCCCTCTTCTGACACAATTTAAACCCAATTTGAGTCCGAAAAGCCACTGGGCCGATTTCGCATCAGAGCTGAAATATGAGGGCGGCCGTCCAACATTATTATGGCTCAAAGTCAAAACCTCCATCCAATTCAAACCCTCCGGTGGGAAACAGCAGACGAAATAGCGAAGGCATGGCAGTGTTATGTATCTAGAACGCAGGACTTGGAAAGAGCGATTCACTGGTACTTCATCACCGAGGAAAAAAATAATGATGTTCCAAATTCCTTTGAACAGAAGATATGCAGACAAATTTACAAATGGGCAATTAATTGCAAGTTATGTTCCTGTGTTTAGCATTCTTGGGGTCTATGCATGTGCTGGGCAGAGCATCAATCATGATTTGTGTTATTAAGTGGACGTGTGGGAGGACTGAGTGCTTAACATGGAGCAGATTTGGGAACGTGTGCTGAAGTGGTAATAGGATTCACAGAGGAATCTTCTGGGCACATGCATAACACGCCAGTTTATACGCACATTAGCTTAATGCTCATGTATATACTGATAAACAGCAAATGAGCTCATGCAGACAGGCTGCTGCTGCATGCCATGGAGGCATTAGGTGTAACCAGTGAAAGATTTACTTTGCTGCTGCACACAACTTTGAAACAGCATCCAGACCTGGAATATGGATCTTAGCACGACAGGAGAGAATAAATTGCAAGAAAAATAAAGTGAAATACATTTAAAGAGTGTTACATGGACACAGAATCATATTGAGCAGAGCCAATGGGTAAATAAGTAAAAGGGCTTGTTGAAAAAGAGAGAAAGAGGAATGCTGGGAGAGCCTGATTACCAAGCTAAGGCTCTGAAGGCTAACCGTGGTTCAAGGTTGTAAAACAAACCACAGTGGGATCTGGTTGAGGCTCACGGCCCGATGGTAGGAGTGTGGGAGCAGTGGGCTGTTACAGAGTCTCGCTGAGGGGATCCCGTGGGCCAGGGTGTATCATGGCCCTTGGCTTTAAAGGGCCTCCCACCTTCCTCTCTCAAGCTCCGTCCAACCCCCCTCATCCCCATCCCCTGCCCCGGGCCAATGGGGCAGGAAGCAGCAGGGTAATACCAAGCGCCGCTGGCTTCTGGATCTCGTCACTCTGAAACCCGCAACCTGAACCCACAACCCCAGACCTGTTTTTCACTCCATTTCCCCAACAATCACATGCAATACATGTCTGCTTACACGTTCAACAGAGGCAGGGGTGTATGTAAATGTGTGTGTTTGAGAGAGATGGGGCCCTCTGCTTCAGCTCTCCTTGGACATACCGAGAACAAATTTCATTGAGATCTCAAGTTTAATTCGGCTAAGTCAAGCTAAATTAGGTCTGTACGCACGCATGCTGTATTTCTTTGTTTTGAGCAGACCTCAACTACTGTATATTTGAACTGAGAGAGCACATGCTACGTGACACACTAACGGTGCATGTCTCGCTGTGTCATATCATTCTGCGGTGGGTTCTGTGAAAATGCGAAACTAAAATCAAAAAGGCAAAGAGGTCTTGATGCTCTTTCTCTGCGGCTCCAAAGTGTTATTAGCCAAACACCATTAGCACCCTGCGGCTCCTGCATGGTGTTTCTGATGTGGAGAGGCCAAAGCTGCACAGTGGCTTCTCAATTCGCTTGCTACGACTCCCAGTGGCTTAAAGCAGAGTCCCACTGGGCCTGCCTGTGTGCCGAGGGGGAATTCATAAGCATTATGATTCATGAAACTTGCAATTACTTAGTAAGTTAAGCACCCCTGCCGACGGTGGTCTGCTCTGGATTGCCAGAGATTCGGCAACTTCTGAGCTGTGGATTTATGACCCCAGTCAAGTCCAATTGCTGTTAATTTGCATCTACCAATTATAGTAATTAAGGCTCGGAATTAGAACGCTGAGCAGCTCTCGGAGCGCGAGGGGAAAATGATGTCGTGGAACATGGCGAGTCAGCAGAATCTAAGACTCAGTCACTCAGGGGTTTTCATACTGCTGCTACTAAAATGATTTTTGATGACTAGAGCTTTTTTTTTTCAACAGGAGTCAAACAAAACAAAATATCCACGACAACAGAGCGGCAACAATGCTCCAAATTTGTCACACTTGGCAACACCTAGGTACTTACTGGGTGGGTGCTTTACGCCAAGTACAACAATCCCAATCTACGTCTTTTTTCTCTCACTGGCACAATACACAATAAACATCACTGCTTTGCCGCATTGTGTCTATGCAGCGACACATTCCCATGACAAAAACTGAATAATCTATTCTTTTTGAGCCCCGACAGCATTACTCATCTCCACTGCTGCTCCCAACAGAAGCCTGTTATTCATTAAACTGATTGCACTTTAAAGACACTCATGCTCAACCAATTATATCATATTTACACAAGATCTTAGGAGGAAACTATTACTTCTATATACAATACATGCAGGGCTTAGCTGGAGCCCGTACCACCCTTGAGACAATGGTACTTGATAGTGAGGAGCAGGGAGAAGTGGCGCTGCAGAGGAAGGCCCCCTGTTTACAGTGACATGGTGCATACCAAACGACACTGTTTGCACTTTGATTTCGACATAATTACAGGAGTCATTTATCTCCCCTGCAGTTTACATGTCAGAGGAGTCATATTGTTATAAACATGGTCGGCATTAGAAGTGTTGCTCTGAAGACGCTTGCTAACATGTGCTCGCCATGATGGCCTGTTAAAGATGTCAGTCTGGCTGGATGGTGTAGTTTATAAAGGCTCATCAGTTCAAAATCTGCTCCTTGCATCAGCGCTCCATGTTGCAAAGAAGCTATGAGTGATGTGTATTTTGCTGGAATTTACACGTGCTGGTGACTATGTACATTATTTGCTAATCTTTCATCACAGTCCGTGATGTCCGTACAGTAAAAACGTAGTTTGCTACAATCACACAGCAGACATGCTCATTTATTAACACATTTTAAGGAGAAAGTATGTCTAAAGCTGCATAATATCATATAACCCTGGCTGTACATCAGTCACAATGTTGATTCAGCTCCAAACTCGCATTTCAGTCTGAAGTGCTCTGCAGTTTGTCCCCGCTAATAGCATCGTAAGGGCCTTTTATTGAAACGCACAGATGTCGTCCTCATCTCCACTGCTTCTGTTCTGCTTCTCACACACACTTTGCTTGGCCTGTTCAGCCTTAACTGAGCTCATCTGCTGCTTCTGCTTGCATGTAGCTCAAAGCACGGAACTGGCTAACAGGGACAGTAATTCACCGGCTTTTTAAGGGCACTGACTTCTTACTGTATCCCTTCATACAGTACAGTAGGTACATAAGCATAGGATCTACTGAAAACAGGCACCTAAGATCCTCATTTGTGAACAACTGAAGTTGTGGATTTGGATGAAAATTGTGTTTTTTTGGGTGTGTGACTGCATCCAAACAAATCAGTCTGTGTAAGGCCCTGACACACCAAGCTGTTTGTGAGCGTCCGTCGGCCTACCACATCGTCGGCTCTAGTCTGCCCATGTCGGAAGCTTTTCAGTCAATTCAGCATCTTGATTTGGCGGCAGAGTTTGTCAGCGAAAGAAATCACTCTGATCAAAGCATGAGAAGAGAAACAGACGTAAAGAAATCAAATGAAGTGAAAAGCAAGTGACAATGGTTGGCAAACACCACTTTGTCTCATGCAGAAAGTAGAGAAGCAAAAAGATGATACTCTGGTGTTTTTTTTGACAACAATAAATGCCTATCATATTTATAATATTTTATTGTTCAACAGATTTTGGTACAATATGACAATAGAATCAAACTAACTTTGGTTTACCTTTGTACGGTACTTTTTAAGGCAGACATTTTACTAGCGTCCAGTAGCTGCTTTCAGTCCGAAATGGCGGAAGTGAAGCTCTGCTGGTGGGCACTGATGTTGCAATGGAACGACAGACTGACTTCTTGGCAATATACATTCTTTTTTTCATGTACACAGCATAGCAACGGCTCATATATCCACCATCCTTGGTCTTCCGGTTTCTCTTTTTGAATGACGAATACAGATTACCACGACTTGCTGGTGTGGAAAGTTATTTCCTCTCTCGCAGGCGTATAGTATGTTCTAATTGGACGTTGGCTGAAGTCGCAACTTGTCTGCCGAGACAAAGGTGACGCAACCTTCATCGTCGGCCTTCATCAGCGCAAGTTCTTCGATGTTGGTTCGGTGTGTCTGGGACTTTAGATGGTGGCATCTGCATTTTTGCACTTGAAGTTGCTGCTGAGAATCACGATGAGTCATCTGTGTGTCACTGCGGGACAAAGCTACCGTTTTTTCCCCGTAAAATTGTGTGGGCCGGTGCTTGTGAAATCACTTCCTCTGTTAGCAGCTACAGATTTGACATGCTTCCTCCCTGCTCTGAAAACAGACACAACGCCGCTTTTATAAAACATGTCAGGTGGAGGAGTTTTAGCAGTGGGGTCCCTGACGCAGAGGTGTGAAGGGAAATGCCTCGCTGACTTCCTCAAGACCTCAGATTGAAAACAGATTTCATGTCCCCACCAAGTAGTTTCGCAGTGATGTAACCCTGCTGCCATTTTAATTTGAGAGGCCTTATCTTTAATTAATCGCTAAACACATGCGTGGAAGAGATTATTCATAACTGGCTGCAGCGGGGAACATGGCAGGGGTAGCCAAGGATCTGGCCTGCCCTCGTATGCAGTCATTTTCATCAAGCTAAAGTAGAACAGGCACATACCTCAATGCTACTTTTACACTAATTAAAGGAAAATAATCCTTTTTTGCTGGAGGAAGATTCCAGATCCAGAGTCTGTCCCAGGTCTCTGGCGAGGCACTCGGCGTGTTTCGCCGGTCTGATTGACAAAGCCTGAAGTGAATCAAACATAAAGGAGTCAGAATCGCCCAGGAACCAAAACCGTTTATTCCAGCTGACGCAGTTTCAAGTAGATTGACCATAATTGATGATAGAGTGAGAGCGATACTTGTACAGCTGCACCTCACATGTTGTATCAGACATGCTGTCCAGATTGTCAGAAAACACATGGAGCGGTGGTGCATATTCCTTTTATCGTTCCCAAATCTTATCGCTTATGAGTAGAAATACACTGTAGCCTTTAAGCGCATAACTACCAGGACAAACAGGCATACGTAAACACTGAAAAATCTATGGCAAAACTGGAAACGCATTAAAACATAATGCTCACACGCACAGGCAGTATACATCCACTGTATGATATGAGTCTCAAACCAAGATGGTTACAGTCTTCAGAGCATTCCTCATGATTTACTTCTGCACATAAATTGTTCGCTTCGTGCTCCGGCAAGGAGGGTGTTTTATGGAGCTGTAAAATTAGGCCCACTTTATGGATCCAACAGCATGAACCACTACTGTTTTTTTCCACTTGATATTGATTAAGCGGTTCAGCATTGCCAAGCTGCTTCGCATTAGTGTACACACAGGGCGCGTCGTGTGTATTTTTGAGGATGCTCAGTTTTATCTGTGAAAGCGAAGGTCTTTGGCAGAGCACTTTGAAGTTGATTACATGTTGTTTACAGCAATTATTGAATTCTGACAAATGTTTAAAGCAACGAGATTACATATCAAGGCCTTATCCTTCGTCGGATAAAGAATGAGAATTTTCCTAAACAAAGTCGGGGAAATGATGGCCATATTTGATTAGGTTAACGTATGCTACAGGTTTAGCAGACAGGCTGAACAAACATGTAATCGGATAGCTAAAACAGTAGGTCCTGCTCGTTGACGTTTGCCTTGACCTTAAACAACATTTTGTTCTAATTCAAATTTCCTTCCAGCAAACAAAGGCGGAATGAAACAAAATACAACGACTTGCTGCTGGAAGCTCCCACATAATGGAATTAAAAACTTATGTCTAAATCACAAGCTTTAAGGAGAGACAGGCCGGACTTTGAGAATATGAGAGCAGCTTAGAAGCCCCTCGTGTGGCCTGAGACTGCAGGACTACAACGGCTTTCTCATGAGATAGTGTCCAAATACTTTTATGTCAGCAAGGAAAAACAGCATAAAATAATTACAATAATGTGGGGCACACATGCTTCCTACATCGTCTAATTCTTCCTCCTCTGTAAATGACTGCAGAGCCAGTGTTTATAACTCTGAAGCGGATCTCGTATTCATCCAAACCGCCGAGTGTATTTATACAAAGTGACATTTCTATATGGGAGATTTCCCCCTTTTCTTTTCCCCCTCTAACTGAGGAAATCACATGAACTCCTGTGCTTAGCTAATTCCACTGGTGGTGCTGTTGATTTGGGGAGAGAGAGGGAGGGAAGAATGGAGAAAAGGTACAAAAAAGGGATGGGAGATGGACTGTAGCATCACTGAAAATGTAAATGTAGCAGAAATGCATTGGAAACAAAGGGGTTCAAAGGGGTCACTTGACCTCTGACCTCAGACATTTACAGACATGCCAACTTTATGATAATCACATGCAGTTTGTGGTAAGTCATAGTCAAGTCAGCACACTGACACACTGACAGCTGTTATTGCTGTTGTTATGATTATTATCACTAGTCATTATTAATCATTTATACCTGTACCAAAATACCTTCTTTGAAAAAGGTCTAATCTGGGCAATGCTCTCACCAGAGGTACTAGAGTATGTATTCAAAGCATTGATATTTGATAGATATGGAGCTGCCACCCTAGCACAAATACACAATCTAAAAAAAATAACTACTGCAGAGATGCCAGGACACCCTACCGATACTTCTGCAGAATACTTCCACTGCTTAATTTAGCCAAATTATTCAACTTCTGTGGATTAAATGAGGTAAAAGTTTTCTCTTCCAGTATGGAAATATAGTGTGAAGGAAGGAGAGAGAAACATCAGGAGTAATACACAGAAACATCATATGAATGTAAGAGGAACTCCCTCAGCAGGTTGCTGAAATGGCTACATCTCTGAGACTTACAGGAGGTAAACGCTGCATTCAATCAGCTTCATCTGGAGTCTGTCACCCTGAACATGTGCAGTGACAGAGCTCTCTGAGAATCAGCCTGAGCCTGGTTGTCTCTGGGTTTGCTGGCACTGCACCTTGTTTTAATAAAGAGGAAGAACCACAAAAAGAAGAGAGGAGCTAAAGCTGGGCATACAGTGTACGATTTTAGAAATATTGTGCAATTCCTACTCCTACTGTACGAGTAGATTGTTTACGATGTTAAGTCAAAGCCCATGATTTATGTGCTCACTGTACATTCCCATCAGCTACTGATGGCCATTCTGGCTGGTGACAGTTGTCAAAAAAGATTTGTTTGAAAGCTCCGAGGCAGGTTAAGTTTGTTTGCTAGCAGAGGTCTGTACGGGTCACAGTGCTAACAAGGCAGAAATGCGCTGCCTTGGTCATCTGAGCCATCCTGTCAGGGGAAACTTTAAAAAAAGGTACTGGCGTATGTGGACTCGCAGCTGGTGAGGATGATGTGGACAGTATGGATTGTATTGCCCATTTTGCAGAGAGATTTGGAGGTAAGCTAGCTACGTTCTACTATATCTATTGTTCACTCTGATTACTGTAAAAAGAGGAGAAAAAAGGCACTGACAGGGAATTGGCTCGTGGCTCTGCTTCAACTGAGACAGCCAACCAAAATTCCTCATCCGACTGTCCAACGGCCTATCGGGAGGAGTTAATCAGTCCTCGGTCCCCCCTGTGCTCTACACAGCAAAAAACGCCTGACGAAGCTGAAATTCAGTCTGACTCTAAAATGAGTCATGTGGCTCAAAATTTGGGCCAGAAACAGGCTAAAATACCCCAAAAAATAACCCTCAACGAGCCATAATGACAGAGAAATTAAAAGAAACGTGTTCTTGTGGAAGAGTGCCTCCATTGATAGCTTCATACATTATCTTTACATTATTACCTCAGCAATAAGTTTCTACTTCTTTAAGCATTATCATATTCTTTTTCCTCCCCTCTCGTCTGTTGCCAGTCAGTGTTTTGGTACACTGACTCCAGAACAGTGAGGAGGAAGTGGCCCCTGTGGGCCAGGCTCCTGACAAACCACAACTCTAAACAGGCAGTGCTGTGAAAATATGGCATTCAAACAACACAATGCCAAAGCTTTCTGACCACCATGTCGACATCCAAACAGCTGCCGGCTCTGAGAACATTTAATGGAAGAAAAAACAAAGAGAAAGAAACGCATAGAAAAGAGGGACAAAATAATAAAAGAAGTAGCAGGAGGGGAGTTGGAAAATCAAAAACATGCCAAGCAGAGCTTTAGCAGTGTCTGTGTTGAGCTGGGGACCGGAGTGGGCCTTGCTTTTATTAGAAGGAACTGGGAGATGAGAAAGACATGATGCTAACACGTCAGCCCCCCGTGCCTCTGTGGAATGGAGCTTCTACCCCCTTAAAACATACTGAACAGAAGAATATGTTGTGAAGCAAGAGGCTGCAGGGAGAGACTGAGAAGTTGAGTGAAGGATGTTGTAGGAATGAAGGGAGAGAACAAGAGAAGTTTAGTTCAGTAGAAGCTCTGTACAGAGAACAGTCCAGGTGTAAAGAATTAGAGGAGATGGCACATCAAACAGGGGCTGTGCTCGGCCTCTTTCCTGTAGCCCTTGTGTCAGGAAATGCTCTACAGCATCCTGTGAGCTGACCAGAGAGAAACTGACGAGAGGGAGCAACCAGCAGAGCAAATAAAGTGGGAGGTGAAGAACAGAAGAGGGCATGTGTAGAAAATGTTAAACAACATCCTGCAGAGAAGAGGGAGATTAGGAGGCAGAAGGGGAGGTTAAGGGCATAGGAAGAAGGGGAGGAGGAGGGGACTCTGCAGAACAGGGCAGGGATCAAGTGAGAGAGGAAGCAGAAGAGGAGGAAGTAAGGAGAAGGTAGATGACTTGGCACTAATAGGCAGGCATGAAGATGAACTGGGCCAGTTGGTTGGGGTGGAGAGGATCAATCGATTAACACATTTAGTCGCAATTAATCGCAAATCACAGATTTTTTATCTGTTCAAAATGTACCTTAAAGGGAGATTTATTATTTAATACTCATGGAGTAACATGGGAGTGGGCAAATATGTTGCTTTATGCAAATATATATATATATATATTTATTTATTATTGGAAATCAATTAACAATACAAAACAATGACAGATTGACAACAGCTGTCAGTGTGTCAGTGTGCTGACTTGACTATGACTCGCCCCAAACTGCATGTGATTATCATAAAGTGGGCATGTCTCTAAAGGGGAGACTGGTGTGTACCATAGAACCCATTTACATTCACATATCTTGAGGTCAGAGACCCCTTTGAAAACGGCCATGCTAGTTTTTCCTCACCAAACTTTAGTGTAAGTTTTTAGCAGCGTGAAGTAAATCATGGTACCAACAGATTCCTTAGGTTTTCTACTTTCATATAATACCAGTATCTTCAGCTTAAAAACTGATCCTAAAAACCTAAAACTCGTAAGTTGCTTGAATGCACTGAAAAAATTTGTGGCTGCAAAACAATTATGAGTTAACGTGTTTATCGTATTACCGTATTATCACATTAACTTCACGTGGCTTGGCTAAAATACTCTGCGATGGCGACTGACATGTGTCGGGTTAAATCATGGATAGATAAGCAGGTTAAATATTCTGTTTAATATTCTTGCTATTCTGTGTGTCTCACACAGATATGACAGGCAGCACACTGACATTTGTGTGTGATTGAAAGTGTGTGTGATGTGCTTGATGCGCACAAGTGTGTGTACTTGCCATTTGCACAGCATGTGATATGACGTGTGTGTGTGTGTGTGTGTGTGTGTGTGTGTGTGTGTGTGTGTGCGCGTGTGAACATCTGACATGTCAGGTTGTGATGTGTGAGCCTCTTGTCTCCCTGCGCTGTCTGTCCAACATGTGTCTGGATCTCTCCCTCAGCCTTCAAACCAGCCTTCTGCTCCTAAAAAAACTCTTATGTGGCTTTAAAATGCTAATAACATCAGTCCATTACCAGGCTACACATAATGTGAGGCCTTCAAAAAAAAAAAAAAAAGTCCTTTCAAAGCCCTTCAAATGCTTTCTCGGTTGTTAGGAGAGGAGATGGAAAAATATCAAGGGGGGAACAATGATGCCTTAAACACTGGCTCCTCGTCATTACTGAGGAATGGAGGCAAGTCTTGCCAACAGTTGGACATTTTATTTCAGCATAAATATATGGAGCACAGCATATTTAATATATTTAATAATTTTTGATTTTTGCCCCAGCTACATGTGCAATAACCAGAGCCGTGCATGCGTGCGATGATAAAGTGACAGGAGTGGTTTGCTGATTGGAGGTCTGTGTGTGTGCGTGTGTGTGTATGTGTGTGTGTGTGTGTGTGTGTGTTTGTGTGGGGTAAGTTATGGAGAGAAGAAAGGGGACCACCGCAGTAGAGTTGTCTACATGGTGGCTTCACATTTCCCTCTGTGGTTCTCTCAAACCTGCAGCTGAACGAACATGACTGACATGACTGACACACACGTACACGCACAGGCATGCACACATGCGCACACACACACACACACACACACCGCACACACGCACGCACGCACGCACACACACACACAATACCTGTAGATGCACATCCATAACTCAACAGCCTCTTTAAAGCTACGGTTGGTTCAAAAACATTTTTTGTTATAATAGTTGAAATTCTCATTACATCCTTCTCACCCACCACCCATTCTCATACATTACATCATAAATAAATTAAATTATCTGACAAAAAAAAGAGAGAATAATCCATCGCAGGACTGTAATAAGCCCGTCCAATCATTTCCATTCATCCATTCATCTTCATGCTTATCCCGTTAGGGGTCGCCGGGGGCTGGAGCCAATCCCAGCTGGCATTGTCCATCACAGCCCACCGCAGGGCTCACACATAAAGACAGACAACCATTCACGCTCACATTCACACCTACGGGCGAGAGTCAACAATTGACCTAAACTGCATGTCTTTGGACTTTGGGAGGAAGCTGGAGAACCTGGAGAAAACCCACGCTTACACGGGGAGAACATGCAAACTCCACAGAAGAGCCCCAACTCAGATTTGAACCTGTGACCCTCTAGCTGTGAGGGAACAGTGCTAACCACTGCACCACCATGCTTCGGATCCGGCTTTGGGCTCTTCTGTGTGGAGTTTGCATGTTCTCCCCATGTAAGGTTTTCTCCGGGTTCTCTGGCTTTCTCCCACAGTCCAAAGATTGTTTAAAAGGAGAAAAGAAAGAAAGAAAGTTTAGGAAGAAAACAAAGTTTAGGTTAATTGATGACTCTAAATGTGCCGTAGGTGTGAATGTGAGCATGAATGGTTGTCTCTGTCCAGGGTGAACTGCGCCTTCCCCCAATGCCAGCTGGGATCGGCTCCAGCCCCCCTGCAACCCCTAACGGGATAAGCGGAGGAAGATGGATGGAGCGTACGCTTGCTAGTTTCCTAAGATTACCAACCCTAGCTTTACAGGGGTAGCTCGGGTGTTTTGAAGTGGGGTCGTATGAGGTACTTATGCACAGTAGATGTACTACTTACAGTAGATGACGGTCTGCACACCTACACAGGAGCAAAAGCAATACAGTGCTACGGGCATGGCAGAAAAACACATTTTAGCAATCTAAAAAATGATATTCATTCAAGTGTACACTATATTTAAAATATTTTCTGATGACTAACTGAACTGAAAATGAAACCTATACTTACTGTTTTGTCATCTGTGCCTGCTATCTTTGGAGAGAGTATAAATA
This sequence comes from Pterois miles, assembly GCA_947000775.1. NCBI lineage: Eukaryota > Metazoa > Chordata > Actinopteri > Perciformes > Scorpaenidae > Pterois > Pterois miles. The sequence goes on along the minus strand of CAMQGK010000568.1, from coordinate 2,240,525 downwards.
AGTTTCACTTTCAGCTCAGTTCCTCATCAGAAAAGAAATGTAAAAGATTGTCTGAAGACAAAATAAAGCGGCAAAAATATTCTAAATGTAACATACACTTAAATGGATATCTATCCCTTTATGTGCAATACACAGGAACATTTAGTCCATTTAAGTCATACAGATATTCAGCCTGGAATGTGCTGCTCAAACTATATAGTCAGTTAAATAGTGGTAGATGCATTAAATCTAACTACAGGTGCATTAATAGGGATTGTTAAGTAGCGACTGCCTCATGACCACAAAAACATAACAGAGGATATTCAATTTCCACATATGGGATTTGTTTATTTAAGAAAAATATCTGTGTGTTAAGCAAGATGGTATAAAAGTGGCAGAACAAGAGGGAACGGGGGACTAATCAAACACATACCGAATATTAGAGTTGATAATATATACTGTGCATTAAATAAGCCATTCGATCCCGAGCGGGACTGAGTAAAAACAACTGGTAAAGACCAAGAGGAGGAAGACAGTTCTGAACCCACTTTAGTGCCAGCCTCTGTTTCTTTCAAGTCTGGTTGGGCCTCCTGGGGTTGTAATGTGCCTCTTATTACACAAGCATTAGGCAATTACGCCACTGGTTTCACATTGGCTTCCCAGAGCCACAGAAGAGCTTGTGGCTTCACACATGGACATTTGAAAGCATCTGCACATTCCTTCTCTCTTGAGGTTGACTACTTTTTTTTTCTCTCTTTCATACTTCTTTTCAATCCTCCAATTGCCTCTGCTCTGGTCGGATGCTCGACTGAGTAGCCTACTGATAACCGCCGCTTGGCAGGAGACTATTGACCACACACACACACAGATAGGTAGTAAGTAAGATAGATAGTAGTAAGATAGTAAGTCCAGTACATATATATATATATATATATATATATATATATATATATATATATATATATATATATATATTTTTATATATATATATATATATATATATATATATATATATATATTAGGGCTGTCAGTTTAACGCGTTAATGAGATTAATTAATTACGCTGCAAATTAACACGCTATAAAATATTAATGCGGCAATGCTAAGTCGTGAGGTCCCGTTCTTCCCCCCCCCCCCTCTCTCGCTTGGCAAGTCAGCCCATGACTCTGCAAGCATCTCTCCATTGACATGTATCTGTACTGTGTGAACTGTACTGTGTGAACAACAGAGTCTTTTCCCCCCTTGGACTATAGGAATATTTTTCCTTCTTCTAAATTAACACGCTATAAAAATTAACTCAATTTTTCTTGTGTAGCAATTCAATGCTCAAGCATTTTAAATTTTGCCCATTGAGTGACCCGTAGGCTGCAGTGGCGTCACTTCGTACCTGCGCCACTAGTCAAAAGCAGGATGACTGACAACAGAGATGGACGCGACACAGGAGAGCGAGGCAAGCCCACTCGGACCTTTCACTCGGACTTTGACTCGGACAAGGAGCAGCAGGGGCCTCTAGCCCGCTACAAAGCTGAGCCGTGCATTGAATGCATGAGTGTCCACTGGAGTGGTGGGCAGCTCACGCAGGAGCTTATGAACAGCTGTCCTCTCCTCCTACCTGGCTACCGCTGCCACATCTGGGCCATGAGAGACTCTTTTCACTGCAGGTAACATCATTGAAAAGAAGAGGGCAGCCTCACACTCAGACAATGTAAACAAGCTTGTTTGTCTGAGCAACTGGCTCAAGGACACATAGAACTGTCTGTTGTCAGTTCCTGTAACGTTAGCTGACCCTTTTAAAGGAAATGCTGTTGGCATCTTGCTATTGATGTTGCCTTATTTAGAGGCATGTTAAACTATTCATTTTGAATTGCTGTATTGAGTCAGCTTTAGTATTCATTTTGATTGAGAGTCTGCTTATGTGCCTATTTGAGACTCAGCCTTATTTTATTTCTGAATTTTATTGATTTTATTTAACTGTATTTGTATTGCATTTTTGAGAAATGCACCTGGTCTAATTGGTTTGCTGATGTGCTTGACCTTTTTTCTTTTGAATTTCATTTATAAAGCACACTTAACCAATAAAAATGTGGATTTCAAATCTTCTCTTCTTGGTGTATTCTATTGATTAGTTATGCACTACAATTTTGTAATGTCCTAGAACTCAAATTCTTTATTTGGGGGCCTTTAGCCATATATATATATATATATATATATATATATATATATATATATATATATATATATATATATATATATATATATATATATATATATATATATATATATAACAAGAGAGAGAGAGAGAGAGAGACTCAACATCTAGGTGCCACTTTCTTCTGAAAAAAAAATCAAAATATTGCTACACGTTTTATTGTATTGCGATGTATTTTACAGTATTGCGATACTATATTATCTTTAATTAACTTCTTAAAAATTCGACAGTCTGCCGTCAGACTATTTGATCTTTCAGAGGCTGAAGCAGGCTGGGTTTTAAAGCTACAGTGAAGTTACTAGTATCATATAAAGTTAGAAAACCTAAGGCATCAACCATGTCGAGAAGGAGGTTAAATAACGCTCCAAAGTTGCATTAAATTTTGGCGAGGGAAAACTGGTATGGCGATTTTCAGTCCCTTTGTGTCTGACCTCAAGATATATGAATGACAATGGGTTCTGTGGGTACCCACGAGTCTCCCCTTTAGACATGCCCACTTTATGATAATCACATGCAGTTTGGCGAAAGTCAGTCAAGTCAGCACACTGACAGCTGTTTTTTGAATGGAGTATACACTGTAAATGTCTTATTTTTGCCTATTCTAAAACGGTTTATTTCTGGTGTGTTCTTTATATTGTGATTGTATATGACTATATTTACAACAGTCGTCTCGTCATAGGATGCAGTTAGAACAAAAAGCAGCTGCTCGCTTACTGACTGGAAAAAGAAAACGTGATCACACATCACCAGTTCTGGTCTCCCTTCACTGGCTTCCTGTCCATTTCCAGCTTGATTTTAAGATTCTATTGCTTGTTTTTAAGGTTTTAAATGGGCTGGCACCACCCTATCTTTCAAAACTATTGCACCTTCACACTCCGGTCAGAACACTGAGGTTGACCAATTGGATGTTCCTGGATGTCCTGAACTAGACTCAGACACAGAGGTGACTGAGTGTTTGTGGTTGCTGCTCCTGATCTGTTTAAGATAAGATAAGATAAGATCAGATGAACTTTTATTAATCCCTGGAGGGAAATTCGGGACCTGAATATCACCTCTGAATATTAAAACTGCTCAGACTGTAGAATCATTTAAGTCACTGCTGAAGACTCACCTCTTCTCGTTGGCTTTTACTTCTGTTATGTGCACATTATGGTTATTGATTTTGCAGTGTTGTTATTATTGGTTGCACTGTATTCATTTTATTTTGTACATGTTCATCACTTTGGTCAACTGTGGTTGTTTTTAAATATGCTATACAAATTACGTTTGACTTGACTTGACTGATGACGTTTTCCTAAAATTAAATTGAAAAAAAAAACTGCGATATATCATCTTGCTTACAGAGTCGCAATATATCACAATATATTGATTCATTACCCCTGTATCATGATACATATTATATTTCGAGATTTTTGCCAATACACAGCCATTACCATTTTTATGATATTGTATTGATTTAATTATTCAGTGTAATTTTCTAAAGAACTAAATTGTTGATGACTGTAACAGCACTACATTGTAACTACACATAATAGGTGAGTTTCCATTCAACTGTCAAGAAAATTTTAAGTAAACATTTGAAAGAAAAAAAAGAAAAAAAAAATGCAAAAGAGACGTGTTTCCATCACGTGGTTTCGAGAGAATGATCTCAGCTACAGTGTAGTTTGGAGGTTGTGAACTGTGAATAAAACAAGTCGGTTTGGACAGCTAACCATCTACAATAACAAAAAATGGGGCGGTTTTCAGTTATTTCTTTCAATTGGGCAAGTTTTAGCTGTTCTTCCATGTCAGCTACTACTGGCCATGTTTCATGCTGTCCAGAGACAAAAACACACATTAAGGATTTATTTAGCAAAGGTGTTTCCATATCCCATTTTGGGCATCAACTCTTTTCAGAGTGAAAACTTTTTTTCTTGTAGATTTATCAAATTTTGCCATTTCCATATAGCTTTTCTAATGTGATGCTTCAAAATGTAGATAAAAATATATGAATGGAAACACAGTTTAATGCCTGACAGTTAATGCTCTGAGAAATAAAGTTATCAAAAACTCTCCGTCTGTCTCAGACCTTGCTGTGTATATCGACACATAGCTCAAGCTCAGCTATTTCCATGTAAATCCCATAAAAACAAACTACAAAGCGGAGACACAGTGACTATCAATACGGTGATCCTGAATTCCCCCGACTATCCACCTGGTCGCAGCTACTGCTGTGTGTCCGGCCAGTCAGAGTGTCCCTGTCAGAACAATGACAGCTTCAAACCAACCACACAGGATGCCAGAACATCAACATGCCATGAGCCGGAGAAAAGGAACTAAAACACAATAATGCACAAGGCTGGGGGTTTGACTGCACATGGACACATACACAAAACATATGCATTTACAACACACACATGCACACACATATCAGATTTTGACAGGGTAACACCGGTAGAATGTGTGTATCGCACGCCGCAGAGGAGAGCAGAGCTTCCTCAGTTGGTGGCATGGGTGTATTCTTAGAAACCTTATATCCTGCTTCAGGATGAACCATTTACACTCACACATACAGGCACAATCAATGAGCCCAGTGGCCCGGCGGTCAACCCCTGGATCAGGCCCTTTTATGAGTGCAGGACAGCTGAGGGGTGATCCCACTCGCCTCTGTCAGCACGAATCCCGACCTGACTGACAGCAGTGTGCCAAAACACAAACGCCGTTTCCGGGAAGCTCTGAATTAAGGCCTGTCACCTTGAATGCCACCAAACAAGGAACGCAGAGCTCCACTCTGCTTTCGACAGCAACACACAGACAGATGTTAAAGAGGGAGGTGGGGGCAGGAAAAATGAAAGGGAATCCAAACTGTGGGTGTTTCAGCTTTGCATACAACACATGAAAGGGTTAAGGAGTTCATCTGGTCTGCTTGTATGTGAGTACCATACTTGGGCGGTGCCAGAGGAATGGCCATGTTGTTACCAAAACTAAAAGGGTTCATCTTCTGAGAGAATGAAATGTGCATAGCGGCTATTTTTCACCCTGCAGGTGGTGCTAGAGAAAATGTAACTGTAATGCTTTGGGTCTTCCCTCTGAGGAGGCCTTTACATTTAGAGATCTTTTCTTATATACAAATGAAAATGTGGGTGAAGCTGCATGAAAGGCTGAGCTGTTCTTCCTTTGATGAAGATTCAGCAAATGTCAAGGCAATCTGTCTGACCATTTTCAGATTATTATTTATTTTTTTTTTTTTGCAAAGCAGGGGGCAACTCCTCTGGTTGCAAAAAGAAGTCTGATTATATAGAAGTCTATGAGAAAATGAGCCTACTTCTCACCTGATTTATTACCTCATTGTAAACATGAGTTTATGGTCTCAATCGCTAGTTTCAAGTCTTCTTTAATACAGCATGATGTTCATTTAGTAAACTATGGTCCCATTTAGAGTCAAATAGACCATAAAGCACGCTTTAGGACGTTGCTACCTTGTGATTGACAGGTCACTACCACGGTGTTGTCCAGTCCGGGAGTTATCCGTGTTTTCGTCTTACAACCTTTAACCCTTTCACAGTGTGTTAACTGTAACCTTTGGTTGCATAAAAATGTGTTATTCAGTGTTCGGTTGCTCCACCCTCTGGTGTCACTTCTGTTTGTAAAAACAAAGATAGTCAGAAACCAAAATGGTGTCGGCCAAAATGTCAGACTCAAGGCTTCAAAACGACACACCAATGTGTGATGTCAAGGTGACTATGCTCACTTCTTACGTACGGTCTATGGTACAAAGGTCATAAAAATCATTACGATTCATCCTCTTATCCACGGCAAATTTCACAAAAACCCATGCAATATTTTTTATTTATTTATTTATTTATTTATACAAAATCTCGTCAAATGTTGGACATACAGTCTCTGTAACCTCGTGGTGCCACCATAGAAAAGATGGAGGTATTGTCAAAATAACTACAATTTATCCTTTTTAGATAGATGTCCATATCAAATTTCATGGATATCTATCCAAAAGTTCTTAAGATATTTCAGACTGGACCAAACACTTGGACCAACGGACCCAAAGACAAACAGATCAACATGGTTTTTCCCAATAGCCGCTCCACATTGTGCCAAAAAGAGAGGAAAAATAAAGTTGTGGTTTACTTGTTTGATTCCCCTGTGGTGAGTCCTAATACCCCCTTCTCTCCCTCATCTCCACTTTCTCCGCACATTACATTGGAATCATATGCATAAAATGGCCATAAAAATGTATAGCAGGGCCTAGGCTGGGGTTTTCTCCCTCCTAATCCCCCTAAACCTCTAACTGCAGGCTGAGGAATACAAGTGTTGTGGTGCAATCTTCTCACAGAGCAGAGGGCCCTGAGAATAACATCACAGAGGCCACAGATATTTATGGAATGAACCACAGGCTGTACACAGAAGTCAGCAGACACCACAACACAGCACACAAGACCCTGTATACAGCTCCCTACTCATATACTGTACAGCACAAGACACTGCTGGCTGAACACAAAGCGCAGAGCTGCGGTCAAAAGCTCTCCAATGATGGATAAGTGGAATTAGAGGGACAGAGAGAGATGACAAAAGACATGATATTGGTAAATAGACCCTGCTTTATTCAGTATTCATACTGAATAAACACTTTACTTATAATCTGTTTAAGGGCCTCTAGTCGGACAGAAAGAGGGACGGCTGGTGGTCAGCCTGGACAGCGTGGAGTACACCCTTAAAAAGACTGATAGCCTTATACTGAGTGGTTGACTTGATTGAACACAGCGGTCAGGTACTCTGGTTCACAGATCAAAGATCAAATCCACTAACATTCATCTGGTTTCCTCTGTTCTGCTCTAGTAACATTAGCTCCTCAAACACAAACCAAGTCTTCCTCTCTTTCACTGCTAGAAGCAAATGACATGCTCTCCCATTCCAGGAAATCAGCTCGCATGTCACATGATATGCTCGCTGTATCATCTGGGAGACAGAGAAATCTATCCATCACACTGGTTCCCACTGAAAACAATGCCAAATATCACTTTATCAAAAGGAGGAAAAAAAAGGTGAAGGGGGAAATATGTAGTCCACCTCAAAGCCGCAGCAGTATTCAGTGGCTGAGTCGAAACTTCCTGTTCACATTACGACACGTTGTCCGAAGAGCTGTTTCAACATGAGCCCCAGCGAGCCCACACTCTAAGTCTCATCTGTCGGCTCTGCGCAGCCTATCCCGTCCGATTCAAAACATAAATTCTAAGGGCAAGCTTTAATAAAAGGGGGCGTGTGATTTACTCTGTGTAGCGGCTGTCCCCATTCTTAAAACAATTTGATGTTGCATTAATCCTGAGTGTCAAGGCGATGTGAAAAATGTCCTCTGCGTTTACCAGCACCAGGTGTTTCATTTGCTGGACTGACAAAAAACAATGTTTATTCTGGCTGACTCTCCGATCCTTGCTTATTTTATCTTCTTTCTCTTGTAGTGAAGAGGGAGAACATGGGTGCATGTCTACAGTGAGAAAGTAGAGAGGGTTAAAATTAAGGGAGAGGAACAAATGGAGCTAAATGATTTACAGTTCACCAAGAAAGGTCTCGCTCTAATCATCTCAATTGGATGTCTCTTTGCAGCCTCCCAGGCCCAAACGGAGCACGACAGGATGAATGAAGCCAGGGCCTCAGGAGCCTACGGAGCCACTCTTGTTGACGAAATATGTTGCTCTATTAGCTACTTTACCACTGACTGCTGGGTGAGTCCACTATTAAAGGGTCAGGTTCCACAAACTCACATGGCTCAGCGCCGTTTCCCCCTTTTCTGCCCAAAAGCTTATAATTACTACTGAATTATATTATGATAACTGGACATTTATCTTTAACACAGTACGGGGCCGTATACATGCTGCGTCTAAAACACTTGGAAAACGCCAGCTGTGCCACTCTTGTTTTTTCCAGTGTGCTTGGGAGTTTGCGCTCCTGTCACGCTTTCTGTCACTAAACAACCAAAACCTGTGTACTGTGATGACAATGATGATAAAGTTACAGTTGGGTAATTTAGCAGAAAGCCTGCCTGAAAGCCACAGACGAAGGTAAACACAGTCAAAACAAAGATAAACTGATTCTCAGCACCGTAACTCCATCACAGTAGCTTTACTGACTTATTCTGAGTCAATCTGAGATGCTGTGACGTCCTCGGACGTAAAGGGTGAAGCAAGTAAAATAGTCCATGGGACAGATCCTAAAGGCTCTGGGTCCTGCACTAAAATGGTAATCTTTCCTCCATACAGTATATTTACCACAGGCTGATATTATCAGAAGAAAGAGAAGATCTGCCGGCTGTGATTGGCTGTTCCTTGTCACATGACGTGCTGTGTGTTGCAAATGATGAACTAGCCCTTGCGCCCCGAAAAATAAGCATTTGGGAGCACTTGCTCGCCACAACGGCATCACTCTGGCGTTTTAAGGGTGCAACAAAATGCTGCATGTGCACAGCCTGTAAAACTACACTTTAAAGAGGACCTATGATGCTCATTTACAGGCGCATACTTGAACTTTGGGTTTCTACTAGAACATGTATATATGCTTTAATGTTTAAAAAAACACATTATTTTCCTCCCACCAGCTGTGCTGCTGCACCTAACTAGCTCATTTGAGGGTGTGCCAGACTAGCCGCAAGACAGGTATTACGCAATAGTGTTACTTGGTGATGTCATTACATCACAGAAGTACAGACAGGACTTCAAATGAGGCATTTCAGGCGGTTCAGGAGCCTGTTTCTATGGGGGACAGTAGCGCCCTTTGGTGTGGCTTTGTAACTTTGCAGACCTTTAACATTCACAATAAAACTATATAACACACTTAAGAAAAGGGGAAAAGCCCAAAAGCATTATAGGTCTTCTTTAAGACAATCGTGTAGTACCAAAAGGGATGGCTGTAATAACATACATTTAAGTCAATATACTCACATGAAGCAATTAAAAGATCATAACAGCTAGTTAGCCAAACAAGCACCGATGCAATGAAAGAGATTTACTAAGTTGGTTTGGTTTTGCCCACAGTTCTGTGTTAATGACACACTGGCATATTTTTACAAAAAGACAAATTTTAGCATAGCAGGAGTGCAGACTATTCTCTGATTGTATTTTTAAAGCCTGGAAGTGGAGACCAAAAATAGATGAAGAGAACTTTGACTGAAATGGTTCATGTCTGGCTGGGTAATCCCCACAGACTGGTGTCTGTCTTTTACTGTTCTAAACGCTACTCTGCAAACTCAAAGCACTGAGTAGCAACGTACTACACCAGCAGGGAGTAACTGAAGTTTTACAACGTAACTCCTTTCAGCACTACTATTGCAAAACGTAATTTTGGCGCATCAAAAAATTTGCTGCTCATCATTTTATGCTGCTCTGCAGTAGCAGCTTCAAAAGATCATACTAAAGCGTTCTTTTAATCTGGCGATACAGCTGTTACCACCATTGCCATCATTGCCTCTGAAAGGAGTTTATCATTAAACCTGTTCGGCAGCCAGGGGAGTTTTTAAAGCAACTCCTAAATCAGTGTATATAAGTGTAAGTCCTGAGTGTCACTGTGTGTGGCCCTGAGCAGCTCCTCTCCTCTTGCTGCGGCAGCGAAGCAAAGCCGGCGCACTTTTTTTGCTGGTGTAAACAAACGGGGAAATGGGGCACTTGGCAGCCGACTAAAGTGAGTGATGAGGCAAGTGTGCACTGAAGCATCTAATGAATCATTTGCTGGGAACTTGGGGTTTTATGAGGAAAACAAAGATGAGGAGGAAGACAAGAAAGAGAGAGACCAGCTGAGAGTGTTAAAAAAAGAAGAGTGGCATTTCAAATGAAAAGGAAAAGCTGTCATACAGACGGACGCCTGAGATGATCATTCAGTGTTTTGCCCCAGTGTGAGGACAAGAGATTAGAACACATAAAACTCGCCGAGTCTCGTAATCCGACTACTAGCACAGCAGCAGCCGTCTGGGAACCCGGTGAATTTACTGAGGTGACTGCTGACGCTGTGACAGGTCTGCACCTTTGAACAGAGCTGATGTGCTGAGGGCCTACAAGCAGCTTTATCCCACACCTTGCCTTCCCTCCGACTGCCTCAGTCTAATAAAGTAGAAATATTACCTCTGCTACTACACAGTAAAATCCAACAAGGATGATTAGAAAACTGTCTATAAAAATTAGGGCCGTCAAAGTTAAGGTGATAATAACGTGCAGTAATGCGAGTTGCGATTTTTAGGTTGTAGCGGGCTGAGTTTTTAAGCTCAAGTGAAGATCCTGGTATCACACACAAGTAGAAAACCTGACGAATCCATTGGTATCATTTCATACTAGCTTGCTGAGAAGGAGGCAAAATAATGCTCCAAACGTAAGCTAAATTTTGGAGACGAAAAACAGGCATTGCCCTTTTCAAAGGGGTTCCTTGACCTCTGACCTCAAGATAAGTGAATGAAAATGGGTTCTATGGGTCCCCACCAGTCTCCCCTTTACAGACACTCTATGATAATCACATGCAGTTTGGATCAAGTCATAGTCAAGTCATAGTCACTGACACACTGACAGCTGTTGTTGCCTGTTGGGCTGCAGTTTGCCATGTTATGATCTGAGTATATTTTTATGCTAAATGCAGTACCTGTGAGGGTTTCTGGGCAATATTTGTCATTGTTTTATGTTAATTGATTTCCAATAATAAATATATACATACATTTACATAAAGCAGCATATTTGTCCACTCCTATGTTGATAAGGGAATTAAATACTTGTGAATTTCTGCACTGTGGGACCAATAAAGGAATATCTTATCTTATACTTAACAAATCTCCCTTTAAGGTACATTTTGAGCGGAAACTATATCTGAGAAAAGTAGGGGTGTATAAAAATAGTTTTCATGCAAAGATGAACTCAGTCAATAATTTAATTTACAAAGATGTGCACTATCTGAGTGTATGTGTCCTCTGAGTAGTGCTATGATGTTGGATGTCACAGGGACTGTGATGAATACAAATGTAGATACCACTGTTCTGATTGCATATTTTATGCAAATGGTGGTGTGCTTTTCCTAAAATTAGATTTAAAAAAACTGCAATACATTGCCTTGCTTACAGTATTGCAATGTATTGAATTGTAACCCCTGTATCATGATACGTATCAAATTGCCATCTTCTTGCCAATATACAGTCCAAATGAAAAGTGATATTTATTGATAATATTTATTGATAATATATATACCATGTTAACTACAGGGTGACAGTTAGCCACAACCGCAACTTACATGGTTAACCCCATATTAATGTGTAGATTTCATAGTATGCCACAGTACATTAGCTTGTCAGGAAGACTGAACAAAGTACCCAAAATGTTAATTTCAAACAAACAGTTATTTAGTCAGTGTGTAGTTGGGTAGTTGATGTCTATTTAAGTCCCTGTAATGCAATAGAGTTACTAGCTAAACCAGTTTTTAATTCTGTACAGGATATAAAAATATGGATCCATTTGGAAAGCACAAAAATACAGCTGCTCTCCCAAAGGTTTCTGAGCAGGTCCATCACGTACTGTCAGGTAGGAGGAAAGAGCAGCACACCTCGCCTCCCTGCTGTATCCACACACACCATACCAGCCATGACGAGGGTGTTACTAGAGGAGGAGGATACATAGAACGCGGTGCCAGGGAGTTTTATTGGTAACAGGCAAGGTCCTGGCTTCAGCAGGCTGTGTTTATCTGCGGAGGGGAGATCCCCATCACAACCACTTATTAGGACATATATGTGGGCTTAACCAGGCACCCATTCAACAGCAATAAGGGGCTTGCTTACTGACCACAGCGTGCTGGGACTGGGACCAGTCTAACCAACACTAGAGCGGAGAGGAAAAGCGAGACAGGAAGGAAATAACAAATACACATGGAGACAGAGAAAGCAAAGAAAAAAAAATAATAATAATAGAAAAAGAGACATGGGAGGTAAAAAGGACAGCAGAAGGTGAGAAAGAGTGGAAAGTAAAGGATGAACGCATGAAAAAGAGCTATTTAGGCACATATACTGCAGCCAAAAAGAAAGACCATGAGAGGGAAAAAAGAGAGGAGGAAAATTATATAATTGATGATGATATTGGAGAAGGGTGAAAGGGGGCATGAAAGGAAATACCAAAATAAGAAGCAACAGTAATATTAACAAATAAAGCAAGGGAGATGGAAGGTAGGAAGGACGAGGGAAGGAAGAAATTAAGGTGGAAATAAGGAAGGATGGAGAAGAGGAGAAAAAGAAAGAAATATGATGCTGATCAGTAAAAGAGATGAAAAAGAAAGAAAAGCTACAGCAATAAAAAAGGTGGAAAAAATATGGATAGTGAGAAGTAATGAAGGTATATGTGTGTGTGTATATATATATATAGTATAAATATGCTAAAGAGGTAGGGGGCGGCAGTAGCTCAGTCTGTAAGGACTTGGGTTAGGACGCGGACGTCACGGGTTCAAGACCCCCATGGACCAAGACCAACTGGTTGCTGGAGAGGTGCCAGTTTACCTCTTGGGCACTGCCGAGGTGCCCCTGAGCAAGGCACCGAACCCCCAACTGCTCTGGGCGCTTGTCAGGAGCAGCCCCCTCACTCTGACATCTCTCCATTGACGCATGTATATGTACTGTGTGAACAACAGAGTGTAAAACTGAATTTCCCCACTGTGGGACTAATAAAGGAATATCTTTCTTTCTTTCTTTCTAAACACCAGAAACATGGGATGAGGAAAGAACGTGGGGAGAAAAAGAAGTAAAGGACAAAAAAAATGCCAGACATATTTTGGAAAGCATATGAGAAAAAGACGCAGGAGTCCACTGATACAGCCACATCATGTTAACTTGGCTCTGCATCACCACTGACACAGCAGCCGTGTCTGCCGTTGCCGTAGAAACGCAGGCATGTGAAATACTCAAAACAAGAAAAAAAAAAAAAAAAAAAAAAGAAAGAAAGAAAAAAAACATATTTTGCGGTAGCAGGATGCTCCCTGAGTCTCCCTCGGACAGACCATGATGTAACCGAGCATGTGATGGAATCTGGAGCTGTGTCATCGAGGTGTGGGGATGTCGGGAAATGTGCAGGATATTTTAAGACACAAACACAAACACACACACACACACACACACACACACACACACACATGGAAATAACATATGGGAATTCATAATTTAGGTAGTGTTCCCCTTTAAGTTAAACTTTCATTATTTAAAATGTCCTGGGATAGTAATTATTCAACTGAGTTTTTACTTTACCTTTAAAAAAAACCTGTTGTTTGGATAATACCAATAGCAGTTATTAGGCATAACTCATTTTATAATAATAAGATGAACAGCCCTCTAATAGATTAACAGTCAGACATCAAGGGCAGAAACAGAAAATAAAGTGAAGTAATAGTGTTCTAAAAATAAGTAACAAGTATATAATAAAGCCACCTAAAAGAAAATTAACATACTATATACAGTACATGTGTGTTGGGAAATATGAAAAATATGTTGGTATATTTCCCCACATCATTTGTTTTTAAGAATATAAAATATTTAAGTAAAAATATTTAACTAAAAAAATATCAGATTTAATTTCTAAAAAACAAACAACAACTAAAGGGAATACAGTATGTTTAAAAACTAGAGCTACAACACTTAATCACTTAGTTGTCAACTATTAAATCAACTGTGATGATCAATAGTAAAAAGTAATTTTTCAAGAAATAAAAGTAAAATTCTCTGATTCCAGCTCCTTAAATGTGACTATTTTCTGGTTTCATTACTCCTCTGTGACAGTAAATTGAATATGTTTGAGTTGTGGACACAACAAGACATTTGAGGGCGTCATCTTGGACTTTGGGAAACACTTTTCACACACATTTTCTGACATTAATCAAGAAAATAATCAGCAAATTAATCAACCATGAAAATAATTATTAGTTGCAGCACTATAAAAAACAACTTGCTGTTGAAAGGTTAATACCGGGCCAAGATTTTGGCAAACTTATGTAATGCTTTAACCCTGGAAATTTTAACATGTGTCTCTATGCTATTAAAAAGAGACACTCACTTTCCACATGGTACTTGAAAGAGTGGTCTCCATTCACCTCGGCATACAAGAAGCTTTCAATTAAGTGTTCCATAAGTGAAAAAAATCTCATTGGAAGAAAAAGGAGAAAAACAGAGAGAATAAGAGAAAATAGGAGAGGGGAGTAAAAGATCTGTGAGATTTTTACAGAGGGCCCAAACCACAAGAAAGTCAGGGCTGAATGCATGCTGGACATTCCCCGGCCCGGCGCTCATGTACTTGGAAAAAGCCCGCTTTTTTTTTCAAGACAGGAAAATGATTTCAGCTGTGTAAATTGACAGTGGCCTTGTAGCCGAAGATGGAGAGGGAGAAAGAGGGGAAGCCTGCAGCTCTGTGTCATAATTCCTGCTTAGCGAAGAAGCCGCTGGGGACCCGCTGCTTCGGGGAAACAAGATTCAGCATCACATGATCAAATCAAACGGTGATAATTGTTACCAAATGAACCTGGCGATGGATATCAACTGAGCTCTACGGCTTTGCAGTCAAACAGGTTTATTTGACCTTCTTTGAGGAAATCTATCTGATAAATACACACTGTGCACTGAGAAGGTTGAGGCTGAAAGGGAAGCTGAGCAGCTCTGAAGCGTGTCAGAAACAGTGTTAGGTGAACAGCATCAAGACATGCTCCGTCAGGATGTTTACACATGCTAGCTATTTTAGCCTTCACTCTCGTCTTCTCTCACAGGGTGGCATTATAGTAAATCCTGCTTTTAGACATTGTGAGGCAATTATTTCATGTACAGTAGACAATAACTGCATGGCCGCTTCAGATCAGTCACTCAATTATGACAACGGATGTAATTAGTGGCGGGCTTTAAACAGAAATGCAGCAAATGGCTACTGGCATTCACAGACATATTTCTTCCTATAGCCACAGTTGGTTATAGATTGTAAACACACATTGGTTTGCATGATTACAGACTCTCACTTTGACTTTCTCTATACGACCTGGGGGAGCACACGCGGTACAAAACCCGGCGCAGATAAAGCACACAGCAGTGCTCTGTAATGGTATGTCAACAAGTCCCTGATCTCAGGGTTATCAATCATGTGACTCAGAAGTGTGATCATCCTAAATTGGAGGGCAGATGTGAACAGGGAAGGTGGTGAGGATAATGCACGGTTAGGAATGGAAGAATGAACACAGAGAGTGGTTTGACATAATTCCTGGGTTTCGCTGCAGAGAGGGAAGTGGTGGCTCTTGGCTTCTGTGTGTAGAGGTTAAGGGGTTGAGTGGATGTGGGTGTGTTTGTACACACGGCCATGCCTGCCGCTAGTGTTTGTGACCGAGCACGTATATGTGTATTTTTGTGTGCGTAGGTACAGTATGTGGTTTTGTTCGTTGCACACTTGGGTGTGAATGCATGACTCAGGGTAGGAAACATACTGCATTTCTGAGTGCCTGACTGTGCGTACTGAATGGCGTGTGGAGGGCTACGTGGTAGCGTGCAGGGTGGAGCGTCGTGCGAGGCAATCTGCGTCTATGAGCAGATGTGGGCACCACAGCAACCAATCCTCTAGCTACCACAGGCAGAACATTACTGGCCGATATGAGGTGAAATTGCATGGCTGGTCTGACTGGTTTTTGGGGTGAAAGTCTGAGAAAAACTCCAGATTAGTTTCCATGCCCACAAGATCATCATTTATCGTGTGACATGATAACAACATGGCCAACATGTCAACAAATAAATCCCGGCACAGTTGCCATGGAAATGGAGCAGTTACCACCCATTAGCTATGCTAACTTGTACCAAAACAAAAAGCAAACATTCAGCACAGTGTGGAACGAGAAGGGATGAGAAAATACCCCCAAAAGTCCCTGAAAAACAGTAGCTATGGTTACTGATCAATACCATCTTTGCTCCAATACATCAAACGAGTTAATGAGAGACTGTGATGGAGATAGCGTGGGTACTTTAGACAATGCTGGACAGAATGTCTCCATCTTGCCTTGATGGTTACAGACTGTCAGGCATGCCAATAGGCCCGGACCGCCTCGGCCTCCCTGCTTCATGTAATCTCCCTGCATACGACACTTCCACCAACTGAAGGCAGCAATGAAGCCTAAAGTGGCCTCTCCTGTCCTTTTGTTGTCCACCTTCCTTCCTTTTTTTTCTTTTTCTCCACTTCACGTCTTGTGTCAGCTCACATCTCACTTGCAGCTGCACAAAGCATTTGGCACCACTTTTATCTCCCTCATTACATGTGTTTGCCAGCTCCATATCTGCCCATTCACATACACTCTCTCTCTCTCTCACACACACTCACAAGCTGTGGGGCTCAGGGGCTGTGGTTTTTGAGGCAGCTATGACACAATCCAGATTCTTTTAGCTGCCTATAGCAGGGAAATGTGTTTTGCGCGGAGCTATTTCCCTCAGAAGTCCAGATTTTCCCTGCCTAGTCGCTTTGATCCACATGGCACGGGGGGGCTTGTGTCAACAGTCTTGTGTTTCAGCTGGAGGGCCCGGCAGACCCCCAAGGTGTCACTCAATGCTCTCATTGCCGGGGCAGCTTAACCACTATGTGGCGCTGTCACTCGCTGTACACTTAAAAAAAAATCCTCTCGTGAGACAGCAAACATACACATAGAAGTGCACCCATGCACAGCCTGGACACACACACAGACACCAAAAACACTTGCCTCACAACAGGTTTTATGGAGTGTGACTTGAGGTCAGACAAATTTGAATGGCACCTTCAGTGAACTGTGGTCAAATAGCAAGTTTCGTGGTGGTTTAATACTACCAGCGGTGTGTGTTTTCAAAAAAGAATGTAATAAAGCTGTGTGAGTGTGACGAGATATGTTAACAGAAGAGGTGTCGGAGCTGAAAGTTAAAATGCGTAAAAGAGGGAGAGGGCGACCGTGAGGTAGACTCAGCGATAAATATCTCGCACATCATCTTGAAGTTACGGAAGCTCAAGTGAGGCAAGTGAGAAAAAAAAAAAAAATCTAGTGATCCATTTTCCAAGTCTGATCTAAGTGAAACAGGTGGAACAACATGCTTTGGCAGGTGATTTTTGTTTTTTTGGTCAGGATCATTTTTCTTAGTGTTTGTTGTTGCAATACTCATTTCGGCCACAAGAAGTCCACGTAGCTAAACACAGGGTACAGACAGTATATTGTGTGTTAGCAAGTCAATGTAAATAAAAGCTAACCTGGATGAAAACGTTAATGTTTTTAGTCCTATTTAGAACAATGGTGCACTTCAGCCAAAATGAGTATTACAACAAAAAACACTTGATCCCGACAAAAAAAAGAGGTGTCAGAGCTGAATGTTAAAATGTGTAAAAGAGGGAGAGAGAGACACACAGCAATAAATATCTGGCACATCATCTTGAAGTTACAGAAGTGCTGAGTAACAAGTGAGAATAAAAAATCTGATGATCCATTTATCAAGTCTGATGTAAACTGTATTGACTCTTGTGTTCATGACTTTTCTCCATTGCTATTTATTTTAAATGATCACGCATTTGTTGTTGTAACACTGCTATATTTTAGATCAGATCAGAAAATGGATCATCAGAATGTTTTTTTTCTCACTTGCCTCTCCGGGCTTCCATATAAAGTGAAGAAATTGGGGATAAACATACAGTATGTGCAAACATGAGAGAATGGAAAATTGCAAATGATTTAAATGATGACTGTTTTTATTTGATTAACATGCTGTTCGAGGGCTGTAATTAGGAATTGGGGAGGTTTGGTTATTCTGCATGTGCTTTTAGACTGCTGACTGCAGGTGGCTGTGGCTCAGACGTAGAGCGGGTCGCCCACCCATCAGAAGGTTGGTGGTTTGATGCCCAGCTCCTCCAGTCCACATTTCCAAGTGTCCTCGAGCAAGGCACTTAAACCCCAAATTGCTACCAAAGGCTGTACCGTCGGTGTGTGAATGAGTATTTAGATTAGAGCCTCAGCCATCAGTGTATGAACGTGCGTGTGAATGCTGACATGTAGTGTGCTCAGAAGACCAGAAAGGCGCTATATAAATGCAATCCATTTACCATCCATTTACTGTACCATTTAAACACGTATTGGTTTGCTAACTGGTACTACTGTGACTGATCATATTATGCTTTTATCAAATTTGAACTGCATACTTAAAGCAGAAAATAACTTTAACAATTTCTGTAAATGTCCATTTTTCCATCTACCACATAATGTCGATTCTGCAGAGAGGATGTAGAGAGAAAAGAGTTGGTCTTACTGGTAGATGTCTTTTCGTAGCACAGTGCGGGTCAGGGGGTTATCAGCCTGAGGAGCCATGCTGAGGGAACCCAGCTTTAAGACCAGGGTGTCCTCTTTTTTCACCTGGCAATCTATGGGACACACACGGACACTGAATCAAATACACTGAATATCGAGGGATTTATTTATTTATATATATATATATATATATATATATATATATATATATATATATATATATATATATATAGCCTTACCACTATTAGTCATAACCACCAGCAGACAAAACAAGCCTCCATCTATGACTTTCTGACAATGGTTTTATGTTCTGTAGGAGTGTATACAACTGTGGTTGGTTCTTCACAACCTCAACTATTTCTCTTAGCAAATGTCTAATGTGGTGGCTCTGCTATGTCTGGTGAGGCATGACAGGGACTTTCATACAGGCACCACAGAATCTGAAATACAGCCTGTGACATAATACCGTCCCACTGTTGTTTTCCATGTGAAAGCACAAGTGCGTGTTCAAAAGCAACAAGTGGCTCTCTAACCTGTGTGTCTGTCTTGTGCCCCGGGACAGAAGACTCTGATCACGCTGGTGTTGATGTACATGAGAGGCAAACATCTGGAGGTTAGCGTGTGGCTTCTCATTGGTTGACCTGCTGACTTCCCGCGCTCTCTGTAGCGTCTCGGTACCGTAGCCTGAAAAGACATCAAGTCGAACATATAACTAATGAATTCATTAGATCTTAAGCATGAGTTTTGTTGTGTTAATGACTGGTTCAAATAACAAAATAAGTATACAAATCCTCATCGTGGAGAAGCCTATCAAACTGCATGTTTTAAGGTACATTTTTACCATATTGTACCATATTTGCTGTGAAATGTGCACGTTAAATACTAAAATATCCATTTAATTAATAATAATGATCCAAAATAATGTAAAATTACAAAAAATCTTGGTGGTGGAACCTCAAACCAATATCTCCTCGTATCTTTGCCTCTTAATCCTGTTGCATAATATGTAAGACAAATGTTTATAAGTTTACAAATGAGTTTAAGGTAAAACTGTACCTTATTGTACACATTTTCATTTATAATAAAGGCTAACTAACTGGTACAATATATATTTAATCTATTAATGTGAAATTATTTTAACAATGACAAAATAATTCTAGAAAAAAATATATATATACAAATGACTGACATTTTTATATATACAGTATATATACTGTATATTTTTAAAAATATTTTTTCTAAATATATATATATATTAATATTAAAGTAATTTCACATTAATAGAAGAAATATATCGTACCAGTTAGTTAGTAGTTAGCCGTGTGTGTATAATACATATATATATATATATATACATATACATATATATGTATGTGACTACCTGGAAGACTCCAGCTACAGTAGCTAACAGCGGACAGGACAGCACCACATCAAAGGGCTGGGCTGTGAGCAGGATTTCTCTCAGGTACTGAGGTGAGCTGTCTGCCAGAGGATCAGTGGTCGCACCGCTGCGTGTTGGCCGCTCAGGCCGGGTGGTGAGTTTGTGGCGGACATTTTTGGTGACAGCCTGGGTGTAGGTGATGGACAGGAAGCCGTGCTGCTGGTGCGAGCCCTCCAGGACCTTGGCTGCCGTCTGGCAGTGGTCAAATCACACTGACGGTTAGTATCGAAGCAATAGTAGACAAAAACTTGAAGTCTTCAGTGTTATTTTGGTCTGATTTCTTGGATGAGGGTTAAGCCTGGCTACAAATAACATAAATCTTGACTTTACAATATATTAAATAAAAAATGAATAAATAAATAATCTCCTTTTAAATAACTTATCGAAGACATTGATCAAGAAACTGGGCCAGATAGCTTTTACCTTCAACAATGATTAATTAAAAGGAAAAGACTAAACCTCAACCAAAAAAATCAGCCGTCTGTGTTCTAACATACAACTCGACAAAAGCCAAGCTGAAGCTATTAGCTAAAAAGGGTTCTAGAGCAAATGCATTCATATTCTATGTGTTGATTTAGATTGGATCCTCAAACCAGCCAACTTATTGAGATGCATAAATTTATATAAAACCAATTAATGACAGAGGCTGAGTCATTTCTGATTTATCAGAAAAGTCAGATTTCCAATCTTATGTGTAATTTGTCAAGCAAATACAGGGTGAAAAATCACCTACATACGGATTAAGCAAAATACAATAATCTGTTGCATGATTAAAAGAAAATCAGGGAAAAGTCTGCAAAAACATCCAGTAACAGTGGATTTAGCTGTTTATAAAATAATGTATCGTCTGAAAAATATATAAAAGCATAAAGTATCTGCACCCATTTAAGATAAGATAAGATAAGATAAGATATTCCTTTATTAGTCCCACAGTGGAGAAATTTGGGAGACATTCAGCAACAAAATGTATGTAAATGCATAAAAAAATCTAATTTAGATTTCCACAGTCCAAGTATGTTATTTACGTATATATACCCATAAAGGTATTTTCCTTTACAGCATAATGTGATTGATTTTATTATTTTATAGTTGTTACAGTGAACATAGCTCAGAACTGGAGAAAAAATTTAAAGCAAAATTATGATAATTGTTTAAAACTGTTATATTTTAATTGTAAAAATACTGGTGTCTGAAAGCTGTCTGAGGTGCATGGAGAACCCTTTTAAGCCACTGTTACTGGAGGTTAAGCAGAGTCAACTAAAAAGGAGAGGAGCATGGATTCTTACAGGTGGGAAAAAGCCAGAGAAGTGGCTGAAAGATTCTTGCTTGCTGACGGGTCGAACCAACACAGTGCGTCTGTTCAGCTTGTCAGTGCAAGAGAGGACCACTCCTCCACAGCTGCCTGAGCTCCGAACACCCTCCTCCGTACTGGAGGTGAGGAGAGGGAAGGAGGAGAGAGAGAGAGCGAGATAGGGTGGATGCCGAAAGGGATGGAGAAGGCAAGAACAGAATAGAGAAGGGTAGGAAAAAAGACAAAGGGAAGAAAAAACAGAAAAGCATGAAACCTCAAGATAATTTGGGAAAAATGAAATATAGAGTGAACTGATTAAAACCAAAGGAAGTTACACCAGCCTGATCCAGCTGACATACAGTGGAATGGTCTTATACTATCCAGGACTAAGAGCACTGAAGCCCCCGTTTACTTCTGGGATGAGCAGTATTTTGAATGGAAAATTTACAATTTAAAGTCTTAAATCTCTGACCTGTAAACAAGATAAATGCTAAAAAAAAAATCTAGTGTACATTCTTTACTAAGGCTGTCCTCGACCAAAGAGATTCTTAGCCGACTAACACTGGTATGATGTTGTCAGTTGATAGTAGTTGATTTCATCAGCAAATGAGTTCCTCAACGAAGAATGGCACAAAGGCGCCACTTTAAATCTTACTGGAGATGTGCTCATAAGTTTCATGGAAATAAGTCAGCATGAAAAAATCTTACTTGACTAAGACCAAAACGGCCGATTTGTCGACCAATCTACTAGAGAAATCTCAGTTGACTCAGACCAAAATGACCAAATAGTTGACTAATTGACTAAGAGGGGGCAGCCCTATCCTTTACTGCTTAAATAATGTAAACTCTTCTCTATCCAGCATATTTCTTGTGTTAGTTACCAGTATAAGACCATCCCCAGAGTAAAATTTCATCAACAAGAGCATGGAGGCCCATGTCCGAGTCTCCTCCCAAACACACACAAACACACAGAAGAACGGTGGTCACCAGATTTCATGGCCTTGATTATTTAGCCAATCACAGCCACTGGAGAGACAGGGGAAAATCATTCTGCAAATTCAATTCATTTGTAATTTGTCTGTTTTCATGAAAATTTGAAGGTATATCAAATTATTACATGTGCGGACACCCTGCGTCATAACCCAAAATAATGTGTTTTTCCTTTGTTTTCCTGTCTGTCCAGCATGAGCAGAGATGAGCGACCTTGATTAAGAGCAGCAGAGTGGCAGAGATACAGTATATAGAGGCCTAAGGGCGGCTGCTATGTCTGGTTGGGGATAGGCAGAAGCCTCACCACAGCTGTCTCCTTGCACTGCAGAATGAGTCCTTCATAGTGGCCAGGGGACAATCCCTGTCCTGGCCTGGAGAGACACACAAGGCCAAGCTTAACTTGGGCATCTGGGATTACTCATACTGTTGTGGCAGGGACTGATAATATCTCTTTACTGGCATCAGTAGTAATAAAAACTGCATTTAGATAAGTGAACCACAGGCTGAACATTGGCAGCGGAGGCACATTGAGACTTCAATGGGGGTAAATTACACATGGGAAATGACCACTACTACTGAATTTTAGTGCTTTAAGATATTAGTGTAATACATATATTAACTTGGAGAACTTGTATAAACTTAAATAATGTTATGATTAGGGCTGTCAATCAATTAAAATATTAAATCGCCATGAATCGCATGATCACCCATAGCTAATTGTGATTAATCACATATTTTTTATGTTTAAAATGTATCTTAAAGTGTCAAGCATTTAAAACTCTTAACAACATGGAAGTGGGCAAATGCACAACTTTATGCAACTGTGTGTATATATTTATTATTGGAAATCAATTATCAACTCAAAAAATGAAAATTTTGTCCAGAAACCCTCACAGGTTCTGCATTTAACATAAAAAAAATCAGAACCTGACCAACTGCAGCCCAACAGACAACATCAGCTTTAAGTCAGTGTGCTGACGTGACTATGACTTGCCCCAGACTGCATGATCATCATAAAGTGGGCATGTCTGTAAAGGGGAGACTGGTGGGTACCCAGAGAACCCATTTTAATTCACATATCTTGAGGTCAGAAGTCAAGGGACCCCTGTGAAAATGGCCATGGCAGTTTCTCTTTGCCAAAATGTAGCGTAAGTTTGGAGCATTATTAACCCTCCTTTGCAACAAGCTGACCTTGGTGGTACCAATGGGTTCATAAGGTTTTTCTAGTTTTATATAATATCAGTATCATCACTCTACCTTTAAAACTGAGACCGCTACAACCTAAAAATCACAAGTTACATGAAAGAAATGAGTGGCATTAAAACAAATTCGTGTTACCGCCTTAAAGTTGACAGCCCTAGTTATGATGCATAATTATTTTTAGTGACATTCGATTTCTGTTGTTGTGGCCATCTGTAAGAAGCAGAAAGTACCTGTAAAGTAGACACCAAAAAGAAGTCAACATGAAGACAGACAGCCAACAATTATCACGCTAAATCTACAGTATACAATAAAACACACATACGTGCACAGCGTTATTACAGTTACTCCAGGATGCCAAATCATGCACAACACATGTATGGCAAAGTGTTTCACACAATGGAAAGGGTTTAACACCATCTGCATCGTATCTTTTACACACACCCCCCCCCATCCCTCTTCATTATTCCCCACCAGCATACTGGGAGCTCTTGAGAGAGAAATAGGCCTACTGGTGAGAGCATGTGCATGTGTGTGTTTCAGGCGTAGTGATGTTGTGTGTGTACATTAGTTCTGTCTGTGTGTGCCTATGTGGATATCTCTTTGTAATCTTCTCAGCAAGAGTGACTAATGCATATGGACCCCCCACAAGCTCTTCATTTCTCCCATCATCCCTCTCTCTTCTCCCATCCAGTCATCCTTCGCTCCAAGCCATTTGTGGAACAGCTGGAAGACATCAGCTCCAATCTGTGCGAGCTGCTCCTTGGAGCCAATAAGGGTGAACTGTCACTGGCCGTCCTCTCGGGGAGAGGGGGGGCGTTGCTATGGGAGACCCGGCTAACGAAGGAGAAGAAGAAGCTTCCTGATTCATACCCAATCACCTCCTTGCTTCTCTGATTCCCTCTCACTCACCTCTCCTCCATGATTAGTGAGCCCCACACCTACGAGTCCAACGCCAACCTATTTCATATCCCTCTGGGACTCCTTTTCTGTCATTTTCCCTCCTTTCTCCACCCTTTTTTAATCCTACTCCTATTTTGATACAATCAGCGATTCAATTATATATTCACCTCGCATATTTCCTTGCCCTATCTAACTTTCCATTCATTATCCAGCAGTGAGATAGCTGAGGCCAGATGAGACATTTTCTCTGTCAAGCTTGATTTAATCTGACCCACTGCACACAAATAACCTGGGCTGGGTGATGACATACCTAACAATTATCCGCTCAGAATGATTAATATGGACTCCAACCCCAGTGTGCTCCCTTGTATATGTGGATGATACAGATTATAGTGGGCCGGGAGCCCAGAGGTCCTCCACTATGTCCTACGCAGCCATGACTATAACCTGGCTTGGATGATGGAGCGCTTCTGCCTGCCAGAACTTTGGTCGGTTAAAAGTGTGTTGAGACCATGTTGTTAAAAGCACATTAAACTGAAATAACCTAGAAATGAGAAAATTGACCTATTATCTACTTAGGAAGGCATAGAGGTCTACTAAAGAGATTAAGGTTGGCTCAGTCTCAGAAGCAATTGGACACACACCTGCGGAGAACAGAGCAGTGCGATATAATGACCTGCAACACCTTTACGCTCTAAAACTGTTTAACCACTGACATTGTCCTGGCTTAGGTTGATTCTCCATACTGTATATAACACATGTGGCCTGAATATAAATCAACTGACTGCAGCAAAACCAGGGAGGTCTGTAAGATGCTTGCTAGAGAGTCAGGTTCAAAGGAAAGACAGCCGCCTCGCTCCCTCTCTGACCTGTACTCACATGGCTGATTTTAAAATCTGGCAAATCAGAATCTATATCTATTATCGCGTCAGTGGCGAGAGTGTTGATTGCTGATGACGGGTTTCGATACGGGCGCACGGCCCGGGAAGGTCTATCTCCCTTTCACTGCCTGGCTCGATCAGAGAAGGAGGCACTTATAGGAAGATATCTATTCAGGCACGTAGGCAAACAGACCTGGAAACACACACCACGGTCTGCTGGATGCTGGAGTGCTAGAGATGACTGTTTCATTATCTCCTCAGACAGAGACAGAGGGAATTGCTCCTCCTGCTAAAGTGGTCTCTCCAACAAAGCAAGACCTCAGGCACGTACTGAGCACGCTCGCAGCTGCTGACTCCATCACAGAGGCATGTGATCAAGGCATGGAGGAAAATAAAGATTTAGATATTGAAATGAAGCCACCCTTTAATTGATGGGAAGAACGTGTGTGTAGGGTGTGGGAAAAATACAGAAAGGTTTAGATACAGCTTCAATTTCACCATGCTGCAGTGTGTGTTTTCATAATTTCAGAGCCCAGAGCTAAATTACCCCATTTTGACTGGAAGTTGACATGGGGAGAGATTATCTTAAGGATGCAGTGGAATATAGCCCAGTGGTTTTCCTCCACAACGTGTTAATGTTTCTGTGAATCGATTCAGACACCGCGGACTAAACTCTGCTCCGTGAGTTAGACTTGGGCCAGCCCGGAGCCTGCTCGACGCATCCGTCCAATCTGTTGGTCCACGTGTCTGTCCATCTGCCTGTTTGTCTGTCTGTGGAAACCACTGTAACAGCTGTCTGGAAAGAGGATGATGCTGAGGTGATAATCCCCCCAAAAAAATAAATTAATTAAAAAAATCACCCACGTGAGCAGAAGCGGGAACAGACAAATAGTTAGTGGTATTGGTGATGAAGTGTACACGCAAAAGTGTATTTAGAGTCTGGGACTATGAGAGCACAAGTGTGTGGGTGCAACAGGGTGACCTGGTGGATAGAGAGTCACAGTTTTACTATTGCCTCTGCCAGTGCCATATCATTTAGGTATGGCATTGTCATCAAAGCATAGATGACCAGCATAGCAACCAACTGAGTACTCCTCTGCTCACTCCTCCCTTCCCAAGACGGCAGTAACATGAGCCGTTGAGTGCAAAACCATGGTAACGCTGTGGCGGTTCACATTACCACAGTTTCACAAGCATGTTGGGGAATTACGGTGGCCTTCAGGTAACGTAATAATGCAAAAGGATGTCTCTAGAGCCACTGTTTGGTTTGAGCAACATGGCAGTCTCGGTGAAGCGAACCGGCTCCCTATGTAGATATGAAGGGCTCATTTTAAGCTAACAAAAGCACAACAATTCTTAGTTTCAGGTGATTATACTCTAATGAAAACATAGTTATGATCATTATACTCAATTTCCGCTAATCGATCCCCCGAAATATTACACACATTTCCTTGAAAGAGCACCTGGATGCATGTATGGGTTTACACACACATGATGAACATTACCTGCATCTGTGGTGGTCGATGTTGAAGCTGCCAACTTTACATTTGATCTTTGTATAAACATCCTGGACGTCTACTGAGGCACTCAGGTCTTCTAGTTCACTGATGACACAGATCTCTGACAGAAACACACATAAAAAGAAAACATTTAAGATATATTAAGATCAAGAAGTGAATCACGGTGGAAAGTCATTCGTTATGCAGCTTAATTGAAAATCAGTCTTTAGTTTGGGAGTTTTCTCCCTCTGTTTCTGTTTAGGAACGCTGTATGGCCGTCATAGTAATCGGCAAACAGGCAACACAGCTGAACTCGGACTTGAGTAGAGGAAGTTTCATCTGTGCGTGTGAATTTCATTTCTGTGTGCAAGGACCTGCACTGTAGCTAACCCTGTCCAGGTCTTGCCTTTGGTCCTGATCCAACCGCTGTGGTCAGTTCCTGCACAGTGGACACACAGTGTGTTTTCAAAACCGAACCAGTGCTGGGCTGATTACAGCTAGAGTCTATGTACACACACACCAGTCATACTGAAATATGTCGGTAAGCAAAGCATGAATAAAATATCCCTCAGACTGTCACAATGAGGAGTTTATGTGTGTGTACCTATGTTCATGTCCTCTGTGTGTATTCATGAAAATGTATGTGCGTGCCTCAGTGCACCTTGTGTGCAAACAAACCCACCCTCTTCAGGCAGAGTGAGTAAGCTTCATAGACGGACTGATTAACTTTGTATTGAACCGAGCCTGTGAGCTTAACTGTTGCTTCTCTCTCATTGTTTCCACAGAGAGAGAGAGAGAGAGAAAGTCCCACAATCACAGGCTAGCTTGGGAAAATGGACTTCATGCATGTGAAACTATGGTTGTTGTTGTACTGTTGCCTTGCGGTGATTCTGAGAAATGCGGAGGTTCCTAACGGCTTATTAAAATTGAAACACAAGGCATGTCAGCTTTATTGTGGAGACTGTGTGGAAAGAACTCTCTCAAGTTGTCAGATACTCAGAAAGTCATAGTCTCCGAACATGGTGTTGATATTGATGTATGAGTTTTCTAAACCCACCCCCGTAAAGAGTACTGTGGAAAGCCTTAGTCCCTTGGTCTTAAATGGTTCATCTTAAAAGAAGGAAAGTGTACCACTGATTTGTGCCTTTAGCAGAGCCTCTGGAGACTCGCGCTTGAATTTCTACCTCTAATCTTCCAACACATAATAGCATAACATTATACCCGAGAACCAATACGTCTTGGAATGGCTGTTTTTCCATTTCTCTGGAGAGGCAAGAATCTGATTTCCTTTGCAGTTGAAAAACATATTACATCATAGCAGATTGTCTGCAGTCCTATCTGTGGCTTACTTATCTCCAAGAAATGTGCATGTGATATTAGCCATCTAATATATCGCATGCAAAAAATTCTTGTTTTCAATAACATGCTTAATGCGTTGCACACAGAAAATCCAGTGGTAAGTTCCTCTCGCAACTCAGATGGCACATATTAAGGCCAAATCCAAAGCAATGCCTCTTTAGGATGTCTCTAAGTCAAACCATCTCTGTGAGGTCCTCCAAAACATTCCGTCTCCACTATTTAAAGACCTTAAGCTGGGCGATCTGCTTGGCAGATGCTAAATATTACAGCCACCAATTAAAGGTAAATCTAGCCTTTCATCGCCCCAGTAAATCTAAAGGGGACAAGAGGCGGTTCGCTTGGGATTCATCATCCATTTATTTATTTGCCTTCTCCCCCCATCCCTCCTTCTCTCCAGCTGCTTTTCCCTTACACATGCACAGCTTTCGAATGAGACAAGAGGCGGAGGTTGATCACTTTAAGTGTTGATACAGCAGGACTGTAAAAACGCTGAATAACTTCCTGCACTCAAATTTGCAATAAAAACTAGTTCCGCTTTATGTGAGACCTTTCTCTTTTAATAACTAGGGCTGTAAATCGATTCAAATATTTGTGATTAATCGCATGATTGTTCATAGTTAATCGCAATTTATCACAAATTAATCACACATTTTTTTATCTGTTCATTATGTAGATTTAGGAGAGACGGGAGATTTGTCAAGTATTTAATAAACATGTTAACATCTTAATAAACAAGTTGCAATGCTAGATATGGTACTTCACACTGATTGTGATGAAATGTAATCTGATGTAGTCTAATATAAGGAACAACTAGAAGGCAGGATTTTCATGTCAATCAATCTATTTATTTCATATCTGAGAGAATGTTCATATTAGAGCTGTCAATTGATTAAAATAGTTAAATGTGATTAATCTCACATTTTTTATCTGTTCAAAATGTACCTTAAAGAAAGATTTATCATGTATTTAATACTTTTATCAACATGGGAGTGGACAAATATGCTGCTTTATTTATTATGTGTGTATATATTATTATTGGAATTCAATTAACAACATAAAACAATGACAAGTATTATAGTAAACCCTCACAGGGACTGCTTTTTGCATAAAAAACATGCTCCAATCATAACATTGCAACTGCGACCTAGCAGGCAACAACAGCTGTCAGTGTGTCAGTGTGTTGACTTGACTATGACTTGATCCAAACTGCATGTGATTATCATAAAGTGGGCATGTCTGTAAAGGGGAGACTGGTGGGTACCCAGAGAACCCATTTACATTTACATATCTTAAGGGCAGAGGTCAAGGGTTCTTTTCCTGTTCTGTTTTTATCATTGTTGTACTACTTGTAAAGTCACAGCTGTTTTTATTTTTGCACCAATAAAACAAAAGGCACATAAAGCACAGATACTTGCCACATATCATATGTTTAGAATAGCTGTGTTTTATCAATCAGTAATAGAGAAAGGAAAAAAAAAAAAAAAAGAGCAGTAAGTATTATCAAGGTTAGGTGGGTACCTGTCTTTTTGGCAGTTGGGTCGGCAGCAAACAGCTTAACTGTGACCTTGGGTAACATCCACTGCATCCACAGGCTGACCTTCCCACTGGTGCCACCAATGCTGCTAGTTTTCTGCTCCAGAGTCACCGTGTCGGCGAATGGACCGTCGTCTCCTGCAGGTACCGAGTCACCCTGGGGAGCCAAAACAGGATCTGTTCAATTGGAGTTGGTGAGAAGCCATGATTTGAGTGGTAACTTGGTGTTACCACATGAACACCGAGACAGACAGAATTCAAACATTTACATCAGATTTAAGGAAGTTAATATGGCAGTAGGCAGTATATTTTTGGCATCATTGGGCAAATCAGCACATTGTAATTCAAGTGTTCTGAGAGAAAAACCAGACTTCTGCACCTCCTCATGGCTCTGTTTCCAGGGTTTAAAAAATCTAGCCTGGGGGACTTTGGCCAATCACAGGTCATTTCAGAGAGACAGCGTTCCTATTGGCTGTGCTTCAGCTGGTGGGCGGTGCTTGGTATTTTCTCAACTGATCTCAACATGGCTACCATGTCACAAACATTCACATTTTACAGCTAAATAGTAACTGTTTTCTGAAAACATTAAAAGTGACAGAATATTAATTTGTATTTGATCAGCGCTGCCTAGTTTGATCATTTGATCTGAGTTCTCGAGTGATTGACAGCCAGCTCTCATAGACAGCAGCTGGACGGCAGACTGCAGACTGCAGATCAGCTCTGATTGGTTGTTTTCCTCCGGTATGTAAAATCCTGTAGATGCCATTAGGAGCACCAGAGGACACAGAGGAACATGATTGTTTTCAGATTACCTGTCTC
Organism: Pterois miles; assembly: GCA_947000775.1. NCBI lineage: Eukaryota > Metazoa > Chordata > Actinopteri > Perciformes > Scorpaenidae > Pterois > Pterois miles. The sequence goes on along the minus strand of CAMQGK010000568.1, from coordinate 2,210,162 downwards.
ATGGACTACTGTCAGAAAATAGCGACAGTTTCATAAAAATAACTTTGTGTTTAGTCAGCTAATTTGTGTAGCCAGTTACGAGTTCCAGCAGTCAAACAAGAAATGACATTTTATGAAAAAACAGATGCATAAATTGACAGTAAAATCCTGATATTTGTGTTGCAACAGTTGGTCTATCTGTGCGTATCCAACCATGTGTTCATGTGAATGTGCACCCGTGTTTGAAAGCATTGTCACTGTGCGTGTCGCCATAACAAAGCAACCACCGGCCTTCGAGCCTTTTGGGGTGTAGATGACATCAGTGTCTGGTGTGCAGAGCTCCAGTCGTGGGGGGAAAAGGACCATTGTGTGGAGCTGTCACTGGTGTTAACCCCAAACTAAGCCACCGGCACCCACGTGGCCTGTCTTCACTCAAGTGCACCAGGACACACACGTCTTGCAGCCTGGGAGAGAATGGGAAGTGAAGACCGGAGGCGGAGGCGGAGGTGGGGGGTGAGGTGGAGAGGCAAGCAGGATGCAGCAGCGGAGCTGTGAGCTCTCATCTCATTACCGGAGGTTTGGCAATGCACTGAGGATGACAGCACTGGGGACATTTTTTTTTTTTAAATTTCTCTCATACTCTTCCTGGTATATCTGTTTTCCAAACATGTATCTCTGGGGCTGACTCGGATTGTGAAAAGCCTGCAAACAAACAATATGGCAATTTGCAGCCCTGGCATTGTGGCGTTTCACTTTTTCCATAGCTTTTCCCATCGCGGTGTGGTAATGACAGATTGTGTCATGGTTATCGAGCCTGGCTGCGGTTGGTGAGGAGATTATCAGGCATCTCAATTAGAAAGCCCGCAGCTGCTGGGCTGATTACAGTGTTTTAAAGAGGGTCCAGATGAGGAAACTATGTCCCTGCTGAGCATCTGGGGGGAGGGACGAGGGCCCCATGCTAAATTGCAAATTTAATTTAATTGTGCAGTTGAAGGGTGGCTGACAGCAGAGCTCAGTAACAACGGATGACAATAATATAAATAAATTAAGGAATATACTGATTAAAAAAGAGATTCAGCATTACACTAGATCACTAGAAACAGATGAGAGACATGTGCTCCATGGGAAACATTAGCTGAAAGCTGCAACGATTAATCAATTCACTGTCAAATATCAAATGAATCCTCAACTATTCTGATAATCGATTAAGTGATTTGAGTATTTTTTTTAAGAAAAAAAAAGTCAAAATTCTCTGCAATTTCTCTTGCAGCTTTTGAAATGTTAATATTTTCTGGTTTCTTTACGCCTCTATGACAGTAAACTAAAAATGTTTTGGTAAATTTCCCCCCCTTGGGATCAATAAATTACTATCTTATCTTAAAGGAGGTTGCACTTGGGATTCATGGTGCATAAAAATGTGAATGACATCCCAGATTTCAGAATCAAGAAGGACAATATACCAACACATAAAAGATTTCACTTGCTTAATAGGCCACAGAGCCTTCTTGGCTCTTTAACTGTGAGCCAGTTAAACAAGTGAAATGTTAGTATTTTGTCCTCCTTGATTTTGAAATCTGGCATGCGCTATCCTATCACAGTAGTAAACATTTGAGGACATCATCCTGGGGTTTGGGAAACACTGATCAACATTTTTACCATTTTCTGACATTTTATAGACCAAACAATTATTTGATTAATCGAGAAAATGATCAACAGATAGTTGCAGCCCTACAGTACATTAGCTAGTAACAAAAGTCAAAATATCCATTTCGGCATTTGCTTTAAATATTGAAGTATTTTAAATCAAGCAGATAAAAAATAAAGAAAGGTATGGACCAGAAACACAAACACAAACTTGTTGAGGACACTGAAAGCTTTGCAGCCAGGGGAAATACAGTCCTATACTAGATCAAATGTATAGTACCATATGTAACCTTATATAAAGCCCCATAACTCCTCCCTATGATGAATTTAAATACTGTACTTATGAAGAAAAATACCACAAAAAACAACACTGAATCACTTAATTCACCCAAGAACTAGCATTTACTCCAATCAAATGTCTCCAGCAGTGTCATTACAGTATGTGTTTCCATGGAACCAAACAGTCAAGGTGTGTGTGTGTGTGTGTGTGTGTGTGTGTGTGTGTGTCAATGTGTGTGTAATAACGGTGAATGGCAGTGAGTAACATGAGCCCAGCAGTAATGGTGTTCAGTCAGTCTCAATGAGAGATATTCTAGTGTCAACTGCCATTTGGGGACTAATTATTGTTGAGTTGGAGTCAAAACATGGGACTGTGTGTGTGTGTGTGTGTGTGTGTGTGTGTGTGTGTGTGTGTGTGTGTGTGTGTGTGTGTGTGTGTGTGTGTGTGTGTGTGTGTGTGTGTGTGTGTTAGGACTGTTTAGTTTACAGTTCTGGCCAGTCGGTAGGATTAGACTCTGTAATGTCATGTGTGGAAACAGGAGCCAGCCGCTGGCGCTGTGGGAAGCTCAGACCACTGTGTACTGTAGCGTGGTTAAACTGGAGCATCGGACACCCGACTGCTCCGGCTTCCCAGCCAGAACCGCTGCTGTCTGTCACTTAGAAACGCTCAGTCTCTCTAAGCTGATTTCACCAGGGTCAGTAAGAAAGAGCAATTATTAACAGACTAACATCCCTGCATTTTTTAAGACAACAATCTTTTGGACTTCCAGTTGAAGAATCTTGCCAATTGTGAATGGCTTCAAATGAGAGAAAACAACCTCAAAACTGCTTAGTTGTCAAAAATCCACCTACAAGACATTTTCTAAGACATTTTAATGCACACCTGGAATTGGAGACCAACTGAAAACCCCAATTTAAGAGAGAAAGTTGATAAAGAATACATCTCAAAAACATCCTACAACTGCAACTCAGCATTTTTCAGGGATGTAAAAATTATTGAATAGCACAATATTAGGTTTTATGATACTGCATTGGATCTCAAAAACACTATCAATTTTTAATTAATAGTTTACATGCAAAGATTAAGTGCTATGATGTTGGATGTTACAGGGACGGTGCTAAATGCAAATCCCACTGTTCTAATTGCATTAAAAAAGCTTTTCTTACTCAGATTTTATGTATATGATGGTGTGTTCTTTACACCATGACAGTACGGGTCATGGTGCAATACGAAAATTAGAGTTCAAAAATTCTCAATATGTCACCATGCTTAAAGTACTTCAATACAACGCAATACATTGGATCGTAACTCCTGTATCATATGTATTGTATTGCCAGATTCTTGCCAATACACAGCCCAAATTTTTAAAAAGAAATGATCATATGTAATTTAGGATGTCACAATACCAGAAATGTAATAACACTAAAAACAGTGAAATTCCATGATTCTCAATATCCAATCTGATTCTACAATTAAAAAAAAAAAACAAATCTGTTTGCATCCTGTTTTTTTGAATATATCATTAATCCCTAAATTATCATTAATCCCTAAATTCTTGCCAAAAAATAATTTAACAAGATTACATTTGAATTCATCATAATGTAATTTACCTTTGCCTAATGCTCATTATTACTGAACAGAGCTTGAAGGCGTCATAATGTAAACTACGTACATTAGCTGTTAGCTCTGTTATTTAGCCAAGCAGCTCTGTGCTGCCCACCGGCTAACAGCTAGCTAGTTCTCTTCCTGCTGATTTCAACATGGATTTGTTGTTCACAGTGTAGCATTATCAGGAAAGTTTTCTATTATGCCCAGGACGACGGCACGCTGTTCGTCTCCTGATGCCTGGTACCCGCAGTACCTGCTGTACTGCAGAAAAATGAGAACCGTCACGTTTTCAGGATTTTGCAATTGACTTGATTCCACATTATCTGTTCTTGTGACTTCCCTACATGGAATTCATTAACAAGCTAAACCACTACTGTTTTAAAGCAGATGAAACGAATAGTAAGTCCAAACAAAAAGCAACAACTTCAAAATAAAAGGTCGCTAAATCAAAACCAAAGCTCATGTTTTAATGTGACGGAAAATTCCCTCCCCTCTTATCAAGGTGAGGCCTTGAAGAACAGATGTGGTGGCGTTGGCAGAGGTGGGCTCTGCCACGTTCCTGAACTGATGGGTTTGGGGCCCCAAACACACACACAGACCCATAAACACACACACGTTCGAAGAGGGAGCTATTTTCCCACACCTCCACTAGCCAAGTTGTAAAGTATACAGTTTAATTCCTGGGCCTCCGTGCTATAAACGGGCTGAGGATCCGCGTTTATTTTCTTTGCGGAGTTTGTCTTTGCTCATCAGAGAGACCCAAACATTGGAAGACAACAGCAGGCTGGGAAGTGTCAAAGAAAGATGGAGGGAAAGACGAGTGGAAAGAGAGAATGGTTTAAGGACAGGTGGAAGGATGGAGAAAAGTTGGGAGGGTACAAACACTGGGTTTAGTGATAGCAAGAGAAGATTCAGGGCGCTTTCACAAGCCAACATTTAGTCAGCTTTAATCAACAAATGTGTGGGTTAAACCCTGGTGTGGCTGGTTTGGGCAGTTGTGAACTCAGTAATCACTCTCTGGTACAGACCAAAACAACAGGACAGAGACCACCTCTCGCAAGGGGTCCGGACCGGTTGTTTTGGTCTGCACCAGAGTGTCCAAGTGAAACCTAGTGTAGTTCAACTGCAGTGGGAACATAATCGTAGGAAGTGAACCAAAACTTAGGGGCTGACTGCGCAGGCATTTGTTGAGATAGACACAGATATGCGACGGGTTAACATGAGTAAGAGAGGACTGGCCTTCAGAAGTCCAATGTTTGCTTGACATCAGTGCAGTCTAAGAGAAAAACAATCAACAGGAGTATTCTGGGAAAACTGGGACGGTTGGTACGGGTTGGTATGATATGGCCATAGGGCTGGGGTTTAGGGGCATGTGGCATGGATGTAGCTGTGTAGACAACCAGAGGACTGAGCTGGAGGGTGGGGAGCGGGGTTGTTGGGGAGAGACTGCTGCCACTACTGCTGAGACTTATCAAAACAGCTCCTACATTCTTGCTCAATCACTCGGCCTCCCAGAGGACTAAACACTTCTACCAGTGTTTGTACTTAGGTAAACAGTGACAAGTGGGCTGTCAGGGGCCTCCATGGCCTTGTTATAGAAGCACTATACCACCGGGCCTCCGCTGCCATACTGAACTGCTGCTACTTCTGTGGGTCCACAAATGACGCAAGAGCACCCACGTTGATCACGCGGAAACAAATGCAGACACAGATGCACATCGACATATGAAACACTTTTTTTTTTTTTCATGTGTATGTTCTCACACAGACACACTTTATTGGCTCTCAGGGCGGTATGATGGCTGTGCTGTGACCCCAGGGGCCCCACACTGCTGACAGGGCCCTGGTGGTCAAACAGCATTAAATCCTGGGCTGGTTGCCAGTGCTTAACAACACAAACACTCATCAACTCCATCGGTTTTATGCATCTTATGTTCCTACTTCACACGAATATACACATATGTATTACACAAGGCCCTGGTGGCTAAGGCCCCAAGGCCTTGGACCTCCATCTAGTCATTGTTGCTGCTACTGTACTAGACAGGAGAAAAAAAAAACGCCTGCCACATTGTCAGAGTCAAGGATAAGCATCACTTCGGGACGGAAGGAACACTCAACATTTGTTGTTGCCTCCTAAAAAGTCTCGACTGTAATTTTTCCATTGGCTTCGCACATGCCTGCACGCACTGCTACACTACATACCTCATTCTCTGGGTTTGATATTTTATCTGAGCGAAAAATGTAAATACAGGTTATTGTTTTCCCTAAATTAAGAGGCAGGTTTATACTCAATCAAGCCCCAGCTTACACGAATCAAACAGAGCTCACAGCCTATCTAGAGTATCTGTTCTGGGTAAGAAAATGTAATGCAAGAAACACAAGCACTGATGAGATTTTTCCAGCTTTGAAAATCCCTCCCAAACAAAACAGATTTTTTATAGACACATTGCATGCATTAGCACTGACTGAACTACTCATAACAATAAAAAATATGCTTAAAATCAAAAATCAGCTGCAGAATTGTCAATACAACAAAGGCTATTTCTCAAAGTACCTTTGATTTAAAATAAAAGCTCATAGTTGGTTGTTGGCAGGGTGTAGTCATTAGGCCTCTTACTAATCAAGTAGCACCATATAAAAGGAGTGATGCCAGATAAACGCAGGCCGAATGACAAAAAAGTGGCTGACGCTGTGTTGTAGTACATAATATGGTAGAAGCAGCAATATCAGTATGATAAGTACAAAACTGAATAATGAATGAATGAAATAGTGAACCATTTAACTACAAGAGTAAATCACATCCTGTTACATGTTGCATTAGTGGCAGTGGCAAGTTTTTTTTTTCTTTTTTGATTATGGGAATAGGCTTATCCTTTAGAAAAACACAAACACACACACACACACACACACACACACACACACACACACACACACACACACACACACACACACACACACAAAACATAGGTGTGAAAATTCATGAATCTCACAACTTTAATGTGTAGCTGGGTATGAAGGACGAACCTCAGTTGGGGAGCCGAAATCTGCAGATGGGCTGCAGGTGCTAGTGTCCGGTAGGGCGGTGCCAGCACTGCTGCGCACCGGGGATGACGGAGCAGCAGGGGGTTCTGGTACGTTAGAGGTCTGACGCAGGATGCCGTGTCTCTGGAGGCGAGCCCACGTAGAGCTCCAGCTGAGAAGGAGCTCGTACAGTAGCTGGACCTAGAGAGTGACAGAGGCAGAAACCTTTAAGTTGCAATGCTAGGTATGGTACTGACCTGCACTGAGTGGGATGAAATGTAATCTGATGTAGTCTAACTTAAGGAACAACAATAATATGTGATTCTCATGTCAATCAATCTATTTATTTATTTATTTCATATCTGTAAATATGTTAATATTAGAGCTGTTAGTTGATTAAAATAGTTAATCATGATTAATCACAAATTAATCACACATTTTTTCATCTGTTCCAAATGTACCTTAAAGGGAGAAGTATTTAATACTCTTGTCATCATGGGAGTGGTGAAATATGCTTGCATTATGCAAATGTTTGAGCATAAAAAAATATGCTCAAATCATAGCATGGCAAACTTAAGTCCAACAGCTGTCAGTGTGTCAGTGTGCTGACTTGACTATGACTTGCCCAAAACTGCATGGGATTACATTATATAATAATTACATATTGTAATATATCTTATAAAGTGGGCATGTCTGTAAAGGGGAGACTGGTGGGTACCCAGAAAACCCATTTTCATTCACTTATCTTGAGGTCAGAGGTCAAGTGACCCCTTTGAGAATGGCTATGCCAGTTTTTGCTCGCCAAAGTTTAGTTCAAGTTTGGAGCGTTACTTAACCTTCCTGACAAACTAGTATGACATAGTTGGTACCAATTGATTCCTTAGGTTTTCTAGTTTCACAAGATATCAATATCTTCACTTTAAAACTTTAGCTTTAAAACTGACCCCGCTAAAATCTAAAAATCACAAGCTGAAAATAAACTAGTGTGACATGGTTGGTACCAATGGGTTCCTTAAGTTTTCTTGTTTTATATACTACCAATATCTTCACTCTAGCTTTAAAACTGAGCCCCCTACAACCTAAAAATCATAAGTTGTGATAATGCGTTAAGGAAATTACTGGCGTTAAAATTAATTTGCGTCAACACATTATTATGTTAACTCTGACAGCCCTAGTTCATATAGTAAGCTCTTTCTCACTTGGAAACACAGCTGAATACACCTCAGTATATGAAGTCTACTGTGCCAGTTGAGTGCCTTAAAAGATGGACCTAACACACCAAAAGTAGTCTTAATATTTGAAACCAGATTCAATTGTATTTTTGCCAAGGTCTGACTCAAACAGCTGCACTGGGGAGTTCTCATGTAGTTCTTACTTCTGAAGCCATTACCATGATTTGGCTTGGCAGCATTGTAGTTATGTGACACTAAACCTAGTTATAGTTGAGAGAGAAGGAGGAAATATTAGCCAGAAATGGACCTCTATATCCATTCCCATTTCTTTCACTCTCCGACTTAACACTCTTTTAGACGTTGTTCTTGTCATTCGGCGAGGCCTCATTTCACAAAAGCGAAATTTGTTCATGTTTCAATTTGATGGGTGATTACTTGCAAGGCCCAGCATGCTCATACACGTGCTTCACAGTGCAATTTTTTTTTTTTTTTTATCCATAACAACAAAACTCCCAAAGAAACACCCACAGAGGAAAGTTTAGTTGTGTCATCAATTTCCCCTGAAAACTCACCACGGTTAGGAAAAACTGAAGGCTCGGCGTCAAGTGTTCTCAACTATTTATCATGTGTTCACATGAAAAGAGGCCTTCGCTTTAAACAACAACAAAGCCAAAAACAAGAGTGGAAAACATGAGGGGAAGGCAGGGGAATGTGATGTGATGCTTTCAGTTATTCATGCATTCACTCAGTGTTCTTTAGAGGAGAGGAGAGAGAGAGGGAAAGAAAAGGAGGAAAGCGACGCTCTTTCACAGTGAGCTAATTTCTGGATTTCAAATGCTTCGCTTCTGCAGCCAACTACTCCCCCCCACCACCACCACCACTGAGGGTCCCTCTAAAGTAAAGGTGCACAGACACATGATCGCACACGCAAAATAGTTCTCTCTACTCCAAACACATTTCTGCTCGCTATTGCTCGCTCGCACACATGCACGCCTGTTAGCGCACACATTACAGGGAGGCCTTCCATAAATAAGCATAAATCAAATGAAAAGCAGCACAATACATTACAGCTGGGCCATTTCAAACATGTCCAGGAAGAGCTGCTAACGCCGATCCAGCAGCCCGTCCAGGGACGGGGCCAACAGCTGTCTGCCATACCCAACCGAACTGCACCGCCATCAGGAGAGGTACGGCTCCACGCTCTCTTCTCTGAGAGTCTGGGGGCCTGGAAGTCCAACCAAGCACAACAAGGCCTACTGCACTCAGCAGCAGATGTGGAGGCAGCAGAGAATGCAGAGAATAGAGGAGTGAGTACAGTGAGGCCCAGATGAAGGGTCATTACATGACCTCTGTCTTTGCAGAGTCTGGGATTCAGTCCCGACTTTCATGAACTGCGGTCTAAAAATCATTTTTGCTTAGGAGAGTCCCAAACGGAGTGAAATGACCCGGAAGTAGCAGCCATGATAAGAGCTGTTTGATTTCTCTAAATGTTAAGGAAAGGTGCTTTCGTGCTTCCTTTCTTATCTCCTTGGGCCATCCTTTACCAAAGGAAAGGAGATAGTAACATCCACAGTTACTTGCTGTTACATGCATCATACAGCTGTTAATGAAAACAAGTGATGCTTATCTTGTATAATATTTTTAGACATATACTGCACTGCATATAATGTATATATGCAGTCATATTAACAATGCAGGGGGGAAACAGCACCTTTTGTAGTCCATCTTCAGAGCATTGTAGGCAAAGTAACACCCGCCACCATCGCCTCATAATTGTGGAGCCTATTCTAAGTGCAATCAGATTCTCTTAATGCCACGGTTCTTTCCCCATGCATTCTCCTTCACATCTTTCCTTGACCTCATGATGTTTTTCATCGAGGCCAAGGAAAAGTGGTTCGGAAAAGACATTAGGATGTAATTTTTTTACTTTTCGACCGAAGCCTTCATGTTCTGTGTTACCTAATTCCTTTCATCCACCCTCTCATAATTTGTCTCCATATTGTCCTTCTCACCATTCTTACCACACTCTATCCTGCTTTTCCTTCATCTTCCCACTGCCAGTTGCTCCACCCAACATCTACTTCCTGCTCATGATAATAGTGGAAAGTAGGGTCAGTTGGTTCATCTCAGCTACTGCTGTCAGGCCGGTGGGCAGGTTCGGCCACACACACTTACACAACACATGTGCCACATTTCATGAGTTGGGGAAGTGAGCAGAACATTTGGAGGGCTGGGTTCTCCAAAGACCTGTCATCTGCAGATCAGGAGGTCTGCTCGGCTGCAGTAGTACAAACTGGAGGCTGAACAGAGGCTTCCACAGTCATTCATAAAAACACGCAGATGAAAGACGGGAGAGCATGCAGATGGTGAGTGCTCTGTCTTCCTTTATCTAAGCACAGTTTATATAGAAACTTCACAACAGTGACATATTGTTAGGTTTGTGTAGTAGCTGAGGGTGTACATGTGTGCAGATTATGAGTGTGTGTGTGTGAGTCTGAGAGTGTGAGTGCATATGTGTTCATTGAAATGCTGTACAGCTACATGTCAAAGGTCAATCCAAGCTGCTGATTTCAAGGTGGTCCTGATAAGGTAAAAGTGCAGCTACTAGCCCCATCCCTCTGACACCCACATGAATCATTCACCCGGACACACAAACTCAGATTGGAGACGACACACACTACGCACAGCAAGCACCACACTACAAGCACACGTTCTTGTTCAAATAAGATGAACACATCTTGGAAACATGCATCAACGCTGATTGTCCTCCTTCATTTCTTTGCACCTGTGTCGTCTGGCCTCTTCCCTTTCTCTCTTTTTCTCTTCTCTTTTACAATCCAACATCTTAATCTCATGTTTTTCTCAATCTTTCAAAGACCTCACTTCCTAGTGTTAGCTGCAGTTGCATCCATAATATTTTCTGGGACTCCAAAATCCATTCAGAAACATGCCTATTCATGTGAACAGACTATACAAATGACAGCTTTTCATGCTCTTAAAAATGAATAGTTTGAAGTGGGGCTGTATGTGGTACTTAGCCATGGTAGGTGTTTTATCTACAGTAGATGGAGGTTGGCAGGCCCCCAGATTGCAGCATAGACTGTATACATAGATGGACGACATGGCAGCTCCCCATAAGTGGCATCAATATAGGTCATAAAGCCTGTCTCTTCCATCTTAGTAAATGGGACATGAGCTAAACTAAACAGTCAAAGAACACGTCAAATATTTTTTTTTTCCTTTTTAGGTTTTTTAGGCAGTTCTTATCAGAAAAAATTAGTATACATCAGTGTGATAAGTTTGGGTTTCATTAGTTATTTGATGCTGTAAAAAGGGGGATGAGACGTCACGATTGACCGCTGTGAGTCTTGCTGACAAGCTGTGGTTCAAGTGGGTGACCTCGATGCTGCTACTCCACCGCCCAATCGCTACTGCACAGACTCTAAATGACGTCAAAATCTCAGGACGGCAGCTTCTGTATTTGGGATGTTTTGGCTTCACTTCTGTACAGTAGGAGGAAGTGGAGACTCATGGTCTATCTATCTTTATATACAGTTGATGGTTTGGAGAAACAGACAGGAGTACCAGTGTGGAAGCTAAGCTCTCTTTAAAGCCACCAGACTCCTTTGACAAAAACTAATTTTACATCTTAGAACACAGGAGTTGCTGGTCTACCGCGGCCTGGATTGGTTAATTAGTTTGTGTTATTTTGTGACTTTGGTGAATCCAAACTAACTCTAACCAATCAAGGCAGTGGAAGACCAGCAACTCTAATGTTCTGCAAAGTAAAATTACTGTCTGGTGGCTTTGAGGAGAGCATAGATGGGTAAAAGCTGCCGTGCTGCCCCCATCCACAGCAGTAACACTGCTTAGCTCCTGTGTCGTTACTCCTGTCTGTTTCTCCAAATTGAGAGCGTGCCGACCACCACCTACTATAGGCAATACTGTACACTGACAATGGATGAGTACGTCGTACAACTCCACTTCAAAAAAATCCAAACTATCCCTTTAAAACCATGATACCTGTGGCTACCTGTAAACATGTAATATTAAGTTTTAAAAGAGGAAAAGATAAAAACACTCCAAGGCTTGTGACCGTTTCACCCGTTTCTAAAAATACCTTTTGTTTGTGCCGTGGAGTAATACACTGCATATTATGGAAAATCTGATTTAATGTAGCTTAGATGCCAGGAGAAGTTAAGAGGCCAAACTCTTTGGTTGACTTTAAACATATTAAAGTCTCAAAATGAGTGTGATGATAATTGATTGATTTCCTAATGTAAATCTACCACCCACACTCCTCCGGTTCCTCAGACCCATCGCAGCGTTCTCAGCTAACCGTCTTGATGGTACTTCTTGTGTAGCAACCGTGCAGCGCTCTGACAACCCCATATACATTCCCACAAATGGAAATGCTAATTAAAAAGAGGAGTAACTGGTGTGAGGTCTCTTTTGTCCTGGAGAGGGTGGGGTCGCTCTGGCAGCAGTTCTTAGAGAGCTGCTGCATGACTTGAAATGGTACAGTATGAGCTTACAACCCCCCTCGAGTCAGAAATTTACACAGAAGAGTGGAAGAAAGAGGGAGGAGGAGAGCAGATGGGAAGAGAGAGCAGAGAAAATGTGATGAAAGAGAAGAGAAGTTTTCATTGGACCAAAAAACTAATAATGACTCATCATATAATCGCAATAAGCCTTCCCAGCTTTGCCAGACACAGGCACTGAATTTGAAAGGCAGAACAGAGAAGAAGAAACTTTCCTTTAATAAACGACCAGCTCTCCTCATCTCTGGGAAAGTTTTCACCACTACCAGATTAAGGCCTTTCATTCGTCTCTGGTACCAATTCCCCTCAATATCACCATGGCTCATCACTGTGGTCTGAGACGTTTAACAGTGTGACCACTCAAAAGGTCGCCCCAATTAAGTGTTTACAGAAGAACCTAATTCAATACAGCTAATTCAATTGTGAAAAAACAAAACATGTGTAATGGTACATGTAGATGTGATTATAGCGCTGTAGCAGCGTGGTGAAAAACAACACAGAGAAGCCTAGCCGGGAGACAAACCGTTTCCAATCTGTCCATATTCATCATGCTCTCAATAACACATAATAACACACTGTAAAACAATGATGAGGAGTCTCGCAAATCCCCCACTCTCCCTCACTAAGACCTCAAAATATCTGAACAAAGCAAACAAGGCAACGCTCTCTTGTTTATGCTTCCATTCTCATGGAAATCATACTAGGTAAAAAGATGAGGCAGTTTGTTTATTGGAGTCCATCTATATGAGAGAATCAGGCAGAGGCAGGATGCTCCTGCCAGGGTTCCTGTGTTCAGACTCAGGAAAGTTTACAAGGGGATGATTTGTGTAAATATACATGTAAATCTGCTGACTACTTTGTGAGATTCGGGGCTGTCTGACTGACCTGAGGGTTGGAGCATTTGACGTGGACGGGCTGCAGATCAACATGGAGGCAGACAACGAAGGAGTGTCTCCCTTCAGAGCAGCTCTGCAGCTTATGGGATGTGACGGCCAGCGTGGAGGTACAGCCCATGGGCTCCAACAAGCTCAGGCTCTGCTGCTGTCCCAGCAGTGTGTACACGCTGAACTGACTCAGGCTTACTGTCCACGGGAAGGCATCACCTGGTGGTAGACACAAGAGAGGGGAAAAAGAAGGATACCTTAAAAAATGTAGGAAAGGGATGAAAGAGCAGGAAAAAGAGGATGGAAACTGCAACACACTGGCAGGATTGAGAGGAGCAGGAAGGATGAGAGAGACGTCATGTGATGGGAGAGCAAAGAGGACAAGAGATGCAAGAAAATAGAGACTACATTTGGAAAAAGAAGGACAAAAATCATGACTGAAAGTGCAGTTACATTGTGATGTTTGTTTTATAATTGCTCATTAGATTGGAAATCCATTTAGTAAACCAGCTTAACTTGGTTCATCTGATTCATCTCCACTTGAATGAAGAGTGATTTACTGTGATCAGCAAGGTAAAACGACTGTTTCTGTCAATGGAGTCTTGTGGCTTTGAGGAGAACATATTAATTGTTTGTTTTGTATGGAAATAAAATATAACAATTGCTCAAATCCCTGTTGATTTTATTTATCTTTTAACAGGCCTATATTTTCCATTGTGGACTAGCAGTCAGTCAGCAATGATCAAAAGTGCTATCACAACAAGATTATTCCTTTCGCTTATATTTAAAATCCAATCCTACACAGGATAAGAAAGCTTCATGGATAGCATTAAAGATGCACTAATGAGTGGTATCAAACCTTCAATCCCTGATAAGCAGAGAGATGATCCCATCAAAACACATTGTAAAATGAGGGTCTATTCTAAGTGTGTGGGTCTGAGAGAGGATGCCACACTGGGAGCTTGCTAACTTGCCAACGCTGGTGGAACAACCATACAGAGAAGGGGAACTTGGGCCCACTGTGGGCAGCATGCTTTGATCCAGAGCATTGCAAATGAGAGATGAAGAGCTTTTCAAAGGGTCGGAATGAATTACTAAAAGTGAGGGTTGCTCATTTTTACGGCAACATTGACAAGGCTGCTGATGTCACTGTTTTTGCTGTCGTTTTTTTTCTTCTAATCTGTATGCCCAATGTTGATGTCATTGAAGAGTTGAGAGAAAAAAAAAAGAGGAGGGTGGCCCCTTTTTTTCTTCTTCTTCTGAAGAGAAAACACTGCTCACCCGTCTGAGTGTTGCTTATGTCAACTCTACCCAGGTGTGCACACCACATGTGCAAGATCTATCTCTCAAAGTCGCTCTACTTAAGTTTGTTTGTCTTTTGTCATGGTAAATGAGTACCAGTGGGTCAAAGGTTTGCTCAGTGTTGAAAAGCCCATAATGATGATGAATTCACATTATGTAGCCTATTACTATTATGAAAGCATTTGTTTCAATTATTAATAAAAGCATGTGTAAATAAGTTAAGTAGATGTTCCCACCCATTGAAATTTATGTTCCAAGACTCCCATTTTAACCCATGAACCAATCACCATCATTGTTTTCTGAAGGGTAACATTTTGTTTTCTTATTTAAGCTTTCAAATCAGTCTTTTTTGACATCAAGTCATTTGGTGGAGTTCTCATCTTGGTGTGTGATCTTCTCCCAGCATTTTAATCATTCTGATTAAAGCTGAGATTTATCAGACACAGTATGAAAGCCTACCTTCTTCCAAGATGGGCTTGGACACCACAAAGGGGAGCTCCTGCAGTGGTTCCATGTACTTGTGCCCAGCACTGAGGACGCTGATCTGCGGCAGGCAGACTACCAGAGTCCCGGGCATGGAGGCCTGGTTGTGGTACCAGCTGCGAACGGTGCCGGGTATGTCTCCGCAGATGATGGTGCTCGGGGAGGGGAGGCTGTCATTGGGCAGAAACACGCAGCATGACTGCAGCTCCAGCTGGAGAAGTGAGAGAAACATAAAGCACACGTGATGTTAATCGATTCAGTCACGTGATCATGACTCGACCTCCCTGTATCATTTTCAGAGAGCAAAGTGCTCAAGGGGCACTGCCAGCGTTAGAGGATCTGGACTGCAATGGAAATAACCTAGTGTAAGAAGGAGTGAACGCTGGGTGTTGCTGGAAAAGACTGAACATGCTTAATAAACCTTTCCTTGATTTGGAAAATGGAAACAGTGGATCGCACAATTAGTCATGCATGCTGTTCTGCTTGATGCCTCCTGTATGATAAACTAAACTTTGTTATATATTATTATATCATAAGACCACTACTGTATTACTGTAGTACTGTCTAGTAGGATCTGCCTTCAAAAACCCTTTTAAAAGGAGAATGTGAGACTTTGAATGCCCATTTAAAACAAATGTGAAATTCCATATTTAGGAAACTGAACACCTTTTACAACTTCAGGGACTTTTTTTTACAGTTAAATCTTGAACTTTAATCATATTTGAAGTATTTTTAAAAGGGTTTGAGACCCATTCCAGCAGCATTGAGTCACGCATATCACTGTTCACCAAAAAAGGCAAAATTTACAAGCCGTTAGGTCAGTAACCAGTAGCAAGTAGCCAGTAAGTGTAAGAGCAGTGTCTTTTTGCATTACATCGGGCTGCACTGATTTTAAAAGACCAGTTAACAGAAAGGAGAGGAGGATGGGGTCCAGGGGGCAGACGGCAGGTGCTGCCAGATACTGTGTGTGTGTCAGTCAGAGAGTTGCTTGGTTTAATGACTGGCCAGTAAGCGCTGTTACACTGTAATATGTTCAGTGTAGCATACATAGAAATTTACAAATACCACACATTTCCATTGAAATTTGCATGTACAAATTTGCAGCCTTCTGATAAGATCACACACAAATGTCGGACCGCCTCTGACGGGCCTGCGTATGGAGGCCAGTTCTCCTGGCTTTGATGAGAGGGCGAGAAAGAGAGACGGAGAGCAAGAGAGAAAGAGGGAAAGAGAGAGAGATATGGTTACACATTCATCTCACGCTGCTTCCTCTTTTGATTACTCTTCAAAGGGGGGTTTGAAATTGGAACACTTTTGCACACTGACACATAAGGCTTTGGCCTTTTTAAGAGCCGGCACGCATGAAGAGAATCCATTGACACTGGCTGGTCTGCTGCAGATCTTAGCAGGGTTAAGCTGTAAAGCGGGCAGACACACGGAAAGCGCTGGGTTTAACACTGGGACTCTGGTCTGCACCTTTGAGCTCACTGCCTGAGCCTAATGCTCTCCTGCTGGACATCTTGGTTCAGTCAAATTATTATTACACATTTCTAATTCTACTCTGGCTATTTCTCAACCATCAAAATAGTATTTGGACAACGGTAAGGGCTGTTACTGGGCATGTCAGTATGAAGAAGTTACAGACAGAGAGGAAAATTGGGAGCGGCAATGGCGGTCAATAATGTATTTATTGTAGGGCCTGATCTACTTCTACGTCATTTTTTAAGTATGTAAAAAACAATAAAATGCTAATAACAAGTAACCAGAACCCAGAGAGATGTCTTAATCTCTTTTACCCAACAAACCTGGAACCGGGTTCAGCTGAGCTCTGTGTTAAAGCACTGCCTTTTAAAAAGGTCATAAAATAAATTGTTTTTAAAGGACGAGGCTTAAACGCAATGAAACAACACTCTGTATTGTGTCCAAAAAATTAAAAAGTATTTTTAATTCATGATATTTTTGACCATTTTTACATTGAATGTATATATACTTGACTTTATCTTATTTACATTGTTATTGATCTCATCTGTTATTATCTAAGTTTTACTTGATAATATTTCATTTTTATAATAAAAGTACTCCCTTTGGAGGCAAAATTATACAATTTCTTTGTTTTTAATTAATTTTATGCTTCACACAACGGTAGAATGTGATGATGTACAGGGTAAATGTCATGGTCAAAGGCTCCATTGTGTGCACATAGCCTCCTGTAGTGGATATCAGTAGAGTTTTATAGCCAGATTCCCTTTCAAGAGGTAGAAAACCCATTTGGTACACATTGGTTATCCAAGTGGCCAAATGGAGAGTCCTTCTGGTCCTATCTTTACTAAAACCTTAGTAGAGTCTATGAGCTTTGTGTTATTTATATCTGCTTTGGCACAGCTGAAGTCAAGGAGTTGCTGAATGAATTCAGTGGATGAATTCAATTCAATGGCATCATTGCTATAATGGTGTTATCCACTGTCTAATCTAATCTAATTTTAAGTGAGGATAAAAATGTAAATTTCCCTTTGGTTCATCTCAGTTTACTCAGGCATAGTAACAGGCATCATGTTACTGACACTGGGGATGAAGTTTCAGAGGTCTTATTTATCCATAAAGACCAAGATCACACATATAGACCTGGTAGTTGTGGAGCTATTCTTGATTTATTTTGGGTATGTCTGTCTAAGCAAACCATACCTTCCAGCACCCTAGGGCTTAAGAGGTTTATATCATTTAGTTTGTCTCAACAGTTGTCAGTTAACATTGACATGAAAAAGAAAAAAAACAGCAAAATACACATGCAAGAATCTGTAACAAGCAAATATTTGGTAGTTTTGTTTCATAACTCACTGACATAAGGTGTCAAAATTGTATAAAGATGCTAAATATGTCTACTTCGGCAACGGTGAGCCGGCGGCTCATTGATCATGGTGCTAATAGTGCAAACAACAGAGAAAGAACTGAGAGAGATAACAGTGTTCACCTGGGGGGGAACCGGAGGGTGAAATCAGCACCTTTACTTAACTGTTTGATCAATAGCCTAATCATTCAGAACACATTTAATGCAGAACCAATATCAAATGGCATTCAAAGGTATGCATGCAGATGTATACTTAGTGTAATATATGTGTAAGCTTAACCCTAGTACTGTCAGATATAAATAATCATACTAAGTTCAACCATAACATATAGAAAGTAATCTTATACTTTAACATTTGCCGTTTCAAACGGGTCATGTCAGAGCACAGCTATCCTACCATACAGACCAATTGTAAACTACAGGTGCCTAAATTATTTTGGTTCCCATACTGTGTCTGATGGTTGGCTAAATCTGTCACCATACATCAAACTTTTATACACAATCATAGGAAAATATTAAACAGTAAAATAAATGCTCACAGATGAAAGTCCACACTGGTAACTCTAAAGGAAACTGGTCTGTTTGTGTTTGAGAAGACACAGATGGAAGACTCTATTTCACCAGACATTTCATTTTATATTGACCTTTTTATTAGCAATTGTTGGATAATTTTAGCTAAATTAAGTATGAAGTTGATTTTGTTAATAGCTATTCGGAAAGGGTGAGTTAATGCTTGGCCACCACAAATAGAAAAGCTTGGCGAAGGAAAAAGGGATTTTTTTTTTTTGGTAGTGAGAGTCGGTTGTGCCACAAGAGGATGTATATCTTTCTACAGCAATGCAGATAAAAAATGGGCACCTTCTGTAGAAGCTACCACCATATTTGTGAGCTAGAGTGTGTACAATAAAACATAATGTAATACCCCTTAATGGTGTTTGCTTAAGAGTTTATAATGCTTTGCTGTTGTTCCCCATGGCAACCCAAAACCAAAGATGATGTCAAGTGTATGGTAGCTGCAGACTTGCCACATCACACAGTGAAATACTAACAATAATCAGATAACATCTCACAGATGACAACAGAGGGAAAATGTTGAACAATTGAATGGCACTCACTGGGCATAGCGACCGCTGTTTCTACATGTTTACACTAAGGCCAAAAGGATCAAAATGCTTCAAAGGGCCTAACTATGTAATGGAAAAGAAAATGGCCTGTCAGTGCTAAATCTGGGTGATACAAAACTAATCTTTATTCAACCCCACCCCCTCCCCCCTTCAGTGACAGCTAATAAAAGCCACAAAAAACACAGAAACAAACATGCTGTAATTCACAACAGCAACAGTTCATGACTCTAACTGAGGTCGAGGGCGGTGAATGAAGAAACGTTTGCTTTTCTCTTGAGTGAGGGAGTCTAGGTCAACAGAGTAAATAAGAACAACAGTGAACGGAGTATGCCATGCACTGGGGACCAGAGGCTGCAGCCGCTGATGAATATCTGACTTCAAATCACACAGTTGCTAGAAGAAGGATGGCGATACAGAAAGACAAGGGAAATGATGCTCTGCCAAATAGATGAACTGTAATGTTAGTCAAATATCTTGCCAGGGTCTGGATTAAATCTCGTGGGGCCACAGAGTCCTTGAACAAACTACTTATTGTAATCCATACCTACTCCAGGAGGCAATATGGTCACTGGCTAGAAGCCGTATCCAAGACAAATTATAGTAAACAAGTAAGATGAAAATATAATGACAACTAGAAAGCACTCAGAGAGAGCACGACTGCGCCAAGGCTGCACAATCGTCTACACTTGTTATTTTAATAATAGAAAATGTTTAGGAATGTTTAATCAGCATCTGGATCTGGAGCAAAATAAAAAATGTGATTGACAATCATGGGATAAATGTGCCAAAAAGTGAGTGCAAAAGTTCACGAGAAAATAGCAGAAATGTTAAAAAATGCCATATCTCGCAATGTTGCGAAGTCCTTTAAGGGTGCAGTCTGTAAAAGATTGTAACATCTAGGTGAGATTGCAGATTGCAACCAATTAAAGCAGCAGTGGGTAGAAATGGAAATGGTGCTCCTAATGGCATCTACATGATTCCACAGACCAGAGAAAAACAACCACTCAGAGCTGAGCAGCAGTCTGCCATCTCTGACCAGCTGTCAATCACTCGATAACTCTGCTTGATCAAATGATCAAACTAGGCAGCGCTGATCAAATATGAATCAATATTCTGTTACTGTAATGACTATTTCTCTCCTCAGATGTTTTCAGAAACATCTTGTAGTTACTGTTTAGCTGTAAAATGAAACAGTTTGTGGACAAGCAGCCATGTTGAGTTCATCAGTTGAGGAGCACAGCCAATAGGAACGCTCTCTCTCTCTGCAATGACCTGTGATTGGTCAAAGTCTCCTGTCACAGCTAGATTTTTAATGCCTGAAAACAGACCCATGAGGAGGTGCAGAGGTCTAGTTTTCTCTCAGAACAATTGAATTACAACATGCTGAAAGGTTATTATGGATGTAGATAAAGATGTAGATATAAACGACTCATTCTACGGTAATGTAAACACAACGATTCTTATTATAAGGTGATTACACTAAAGAAAACATACTTCTGCCAATAGATCCCCCTAACTGTAATACACTGGTCCTTTTAATATAACTTCCACCCGAATGAACTCATGTTCACTGACATGATGCCTTTGCCATGGAAACCCTCTGCTTTCTCAGTCATAGTAAACCACTGGCCATTTAAAGGCAGTATATCAAACCTTCATGCCAGAAAATTTATGGTGAAATATACTTAAAATACGAGTCAAACATATTGACAAAATTTTTAAACGACTATCCCTGGTTTTGCGGTTGTGTCACTCTGCTAGGAACGTGAACTCAGTACCCTCTGAGAATGGACTGGCTAAACTCCACCCTGTTCTCTGCTACCGCTAACGGCAGGTCACCCCGGTTGACCTCACAGGCCCCACCCCCCGCTGTGGTCTCATGTTTTGAGCTGTGACTCACACACACACACCAACACAAGGAGACGGACATACAGTATCCAAACAAAGGCGGCGGGGGTAACAAAGGGCCAGAGAGGGGAGCGCTGGTACCGCTGAGCAGCGCTGACAGATCCAAAGAGAGAAATAGTCTGAGGTCAGAATGTCCCATTATGCATCACTGCTTTGACCACTGCCAAAACCACTGACAGCTCTTCTCCCTGACCAATATCCTCTACCCTCCCATGCCTCTGTCCTTTTGTCTCGCACACTGTTGAGGCCTGGCTGTTGGGTGTCCAGGTCTTTCACCATGACCATGCATTGATTGAGGGTGGAAAGTCTGTGTAGGGATGTTGTGATCGGAGCAAGGGAAGGAAAGGAAACCCTAGAGGAGGGGTGAAGGGGAGGTGGTGGGGGCCAAGGGGAATCCAGTGTTTGTGAATGGCTGCATACACAGCAAAAACATGAAGAAGAAGAAGAAGAAATACTCTCTGAACTGACAGGTCAAAGCAGAAAGTGAGAGTACGAGTGCAGCGCCACTGCTAGGTACACACTCATCAGGTGCTGTGCATTGAGCAACAAGTGCTGAGCGGGCACAAAAAGCCTGGTCATAATGCTGCCGTGTCATGGACCTCGCAGTACAGACAGCTCAAATTTGGAGCAATATTTAGCCCCTTTGTCAGTAAGCTAACATGATATGATTGGTATCAATGTACCATGTCCACTGTCTTAAAAACTGAAACCTTCAAAAGACAGTAAAGTTACACCTGCAGGAGGCATACTGTTTTTGGCAGCATATTGTAATTCAAGTGTTCTGCAATCACAGATCGTTTCAGAGAGAGCAGTACAGAACAGTAACTACTAGATGATTCTGAAAACATTTAAGGTGAGAAATAGACATTAGATTAACAGAATATTGATTCATATTTGATCAGAGTTAGCGAGTGACTGACAGCTGCTCAGAGACGACAGACTCCAGATCAGCTCTGATTGGTTGCTTTCCTCCAGTCTGTGACAGTTTGCAGATGCCATTAGGGAACCGGAGAACAGAGAGGCACATGATTTTTTTTTTTTCAAATTACCTGTCTGGGTATAGTGACTGTTTTATATATTTTTTTCAATTAAATAATTTTTGCTACCTACTGAGTATTGTCTAAATCTGCTCTATATGAAAAGCATCTGGAGATAACTGAAGATTCTGTTATGATTTGACGCTATATAAAAATAAACTGAATTCAACTGAAAGATCCACCATCATTTTCCAATTTTAAGATCACGGTGATCAATGAGACAGGCAGAGTCTAATTAAAATATAACCTATGGTTCTATTTTTCCACTTTTAGATGGTTAAATTATGTTAGAAGAAGACCTACCAGTAGGCTGCAGTTTAATCATTAGCCTACTCAAACAAGACAATCTAATTTAAAATATAAATATATATATATATATATATATATATATATATATATATATATTCAATGTGTTCCTGCTACCGGTGCATTCTCGTTAGATTTAGTTCTTTTGTTTTTAGAAAAAATAAGATTTGATCTTCAAAAATTTTTTTCCAAAAAAAGGAGTCTTGGAAAAAAAAGGGATGCCAGTATGGTAGCTCTGTTATAAGCAGGTTAAGAGGTTATGTCTATCATGTATACATAAAATCACACTGTTTAAGAACCCAGCAGGGTGCGATTTGCGAGCTAAATTATTGCCTAGGGCACCAAATTGGTCAGGGCCGGCTCTGTATGGGTGTGTTTCATGTCACAACTTCAGGTGTAAAAGTTGAGCTGAGGTTGTGCGGGGTCATGTTTGGTATTCCACACAATTGTGTTTAACAGCTCTGTAACAGGCCAATAAACACAGCACTGGAAGCAGTTAGCCTGTGTGACAATGTCCCCCTGCTGCGAGCTGATGGGCATGCCAGGTTTGTATGTGCATGCGTACGTGTGTGTGTGTGTGTGTGTGTGTGTGTGTGTGTGTGTGTGAAAGAGCGAAAGTATGCACAATATCCTGTGACAGGACAGGAAACTGACAGGTACTGCATGCCAGTTTGACCTAAAACTCAGTTTGTTCCGTCACATGCTTGGGAGGCAAACGGCGACATTTGCAGCATGTCACTGTATTTACGAGACACTCACAAGGCTCAGCAAACTAAATTAAATTCATCATCCATAATAAGATGGTGAAAACGTATTTTCTGTTAGGGTAGGCCCGCGGTAAGGCAGCTTTTCCAAGTGCAGCAAAAGGAAAATTCTGAAGTGAATTTAAAAATAGAAATGGGCACAAATAATATCTGAAAGCCAGGAGTATAATTGCAGTGTGGAATATCTGTTACACAACTTTACCCTCTGAGGGGTTCAGGGTAATGTGGAATAAAACTGCAGCAAGAAATGACAGAGAGACGGCCTCTGGAAATGACTCAGGTACAACAAACAAGACACACATTACAGGGTTGTGCAGCACCTCTGTGAGTGCAACCTATGTTTTAACAATCTTGTGGGTTAAACAATCATCTCTAATTATGAAGTACCTGGAGCTCAACCACGTTAGGAGGACTCAGGATTAAGGACTTGGATTCAAGTTGAAGCCTACTGTTGGAAGGTTAAGAATGGCAGGTGTGTTCATATAGTATATATGTCATATGTCATGCTTCAGTGGGGAAAAGAGGAGTCAAAGAGTCATAAGTCTTCATTCCTTTTGTCCAATGACATCATGTCCTGTCAAAGTGAAACTAAATCTTTAAACATAACAAATGGAGTTAACTGTCAGCGGCCTGGGACTGCAGTTCAGTTCCCCCACTGCCTCTAATGACATATTAATTCAGGAAAAAAACACACCGAGGGACAATGTGAGTGTGTGTCCGTGTGTATATTCGGGGTAGGGTGTATCACTCGCGGCACACTATTAATATACTTCAAAAACAGCGGAAACACTTTTCAATTTTGACCAGGAAATCTCCGTTAGAGGAAAAAAAAAAAAAAAAAAAACGATTGAAGCCAATCGACTCCTTATGAGGCTGCACGTGCCAGGCTTTAACTGTGAAAACATGCTCAAATGACACACTTACAAAAGCGCACACACATACACACACCATAAGTGTGCTTGCATGTTGCGCACACACAAAAACACAGGTCGTATCACGCCTTGCAACTGCAGTTATCGTCATTTAACGAGAAAAGATTCAGAATGAAAAAGTTAAAACAAAGTTAAAACAAATAAAATAAAAAACCTACGGTCTTAAGCCACCTGAATTAACATCTCCCGTCTTCTTTTTCTTCAAACAAGTGCTGCTCCCCCCCCACCACCACCACCACCACTCCCCCACTGCTCCGTCTCTTTTTAATATCCTTGCAGAGACTTGGTGCTGTGCTTACCACTTCCTCTGAAGGATGGCACCTGCAACAGCAATGAACTCAGTTACCACAACACTGCTCATGTTATAAGCTTATATCCCTCTGTTCCACTGCTGGGTGCTGAGCTAGTTTAGTACAACAAGCTGGCTGCATGCTGCATCCTCTCTCCTCCTCCTCCTCCTCTTATGTGGGGTGAAAAGTATGAATGGGACGATTCACCGAACTCCTGATTCAATACAATCATGAAACTTGGTTGCTGATTTGATATGAAGTGAGATTTTTAAGTTTTGTGAGTCTACAAGAATTGTAACTCGTGATTTTTGTTAACTTTTTTTAACACTAGACCATGGGGAAAAGTTGAATCATATACTTCTAGGGACTTTTACTTTGGACAATATCTAAATTAATGCATTAAAATGTTTTATTTTTAGCATGTATGTAGTCCTGAAGATCCTGAGATGTCCTGAAGTCAAATATATCAGTAATTGTCAGGCAATATACTGTATATTCCAGTTTTTCAAGCAACCCAAAAATATTTTTCCCTGACAAATTAGTGGTATTTTACTTTTAATTTATAAGGGAACAATCAATCTTAAAGTGCATCGCTAGCTCTCCCCTTATATGGGTCCTCTACAATTTTAGCGTGGGATGATTTGACCACAGAGATGAGAGTGAGGGCCGGCTTGACCGCACGTTACCGCTATACAATAATGTTTCCTGTCTATGACAGAGTTAGCATGCAGCTTTAGCCGTGATGTCTAGCTCTGCTTTTCCTGCAATGTGTGAAACCCAAAGTGTTTCCAGACTTTACCGTATGTGTAGTGTTTACCACGCTGGATTTAACATGTGAGAGTGCAGGTTGACACCCAAATTTCCCTCCGGGGATGAATAAAGGTTTATCTTATCTATCTTATCTTATCTTAAATTGTATCCACGCAGGTATCTACGGTACTGTTTCGTTTTGGCTTGCAGCAGCCGCTTGCTGTTTGTTTAGGTTGAAGAATACAGAACGAATATGACGTTATGTTACTCAGACTACAACAATATAACAGGTAACTTCCTTTTACCTCTGCATAGCCTCAAATGAAGCAAATATATCAATTCTAATATTAATAAATCAATTTTAAAATCGTAAAAAAAAGTGAATCAATTTGAATCAATTTTTTTCCCACCCCAAGAGAAAATACATCTAAAAGCTGGACTAATGGGAGACTTTCCTTCAGTATGAGCGAAGTGAAGATAGTGCTGTTTGGCATAGAATCAGAGACAGAGCAAAGAGTGGAGTATGTTGTTCCTACTTATAAAAATGCATTTTATTCATTGCTGCTGTTAGTCAGTACACGCCTGGTATGTGAGGAAAATGTCTGTGTTATGTGGCGTGTTCATTCAGAGATAAGAGGGAGAGGTCTGACAGTACACAGCCATTAGTGACAATGATAAACTCAGGATTCAGTTAAAAAAAAGGCCCCACGGCCTCGAAGAGCAAGAGTGCCAGTGGTTTTTGAGTGACAGCATGGTTATTTAGTAGGTGACCGTTGCTTATCCTGAGACTTAGGCCTTGATCCTTTTCTCTTAGGCCCCTAAATGAACAAGGATCTTCTTACACTTTGATCTACAATCACACAGGCTCTAATTCAATCTGGATTCTGGATCAGGAAGCCAGCACATGCTGTCAAGAGTAAATAAATACTACTAGAAAAGGGACAGATGAACAAAAAGAGCCCGAAACACTAAAAAACCTGAAACATATCCATTTGGAAAGCACTTTGATTAAATAGTAAGATGCCTGAAGACATTTTTTTTTTTTTTTTTGCTTTGTCTATTTCTTCCTTCTCATCCCTGCCTGGCGTCACATCACAGACTTCTAAATGTGGGATTGTTCCATTTTCTGCAGCAAGTTCTGCTCAGTTTTATTCCTGATCACTTCCCCACTCCATCAGATAGCTTTCAGAATCCAGCCACATGTGTGGACCCTGTTTCAGATCTTTCAGTCTTAATACCACGTAAAAAAGCCTCCCTTTCTGAGCAGTGTTGGGAGCGTATGATCTGTCTTGTGTAGCATTTCTCCCCAAAGTCTTTGTGAAGATGGTTTATCTGGTTCCAGCAGAGCAGGTTCTAATAGACAGGAAGCTGAGGGCCAAACACACTTAGGCTTTAAAAGGCTGGGGCCATGTGGAAATGGCCTATATAACCGCAGGAGGCTCTTAGGATCGGCCGTGCCTCGCCAGTAAATGACAGAACAGTGATTTGGATGGAGGACAGCCTGTCTGCACTGAAGAGCAGCTTCAGCTGAGAGAACATTATTCTCACATCATTATTCTAAGTAACAACTTGAATGGCGCAGTAAACGACACAAGATTATACTCTTACTGCTTAAACATTTCTCTAAACAAGAATTAATGTAGCAGCAAACATCTATTTCCTATGTAAGGATAGAGAGGAGTAATGTCAACCTGAGCAGAAAATGAAGTCACTGTCCATCTGTGCGTGCTGTAATTAGGGCTGTGCTCAACCAAAGAAATTCTTGTGTCGACAAACACTCATATGATTTTGTTGACTGATTGATTAGTTGAGTTAATCAACAGATCTGTAAGACTGAATTTCTCTACAAAGAATCACACAAAAGCACCACATTAATAATAATAATACTTGTGTTTACCAGATGTGCTCATAAGTTAGGTCATTCAACATGAAAAAAGCATAAAAATAACTAATTACTTTAGTGGACTAATCCACTAAAGTAATTAGCTGACTAACGTAGGGATCAGACCACACGATATTTTTACCTTTGACGATTGTCACCATGTCAGATCTAACCATCACAGTGACCTGAAGTCTTGCAGTGTCTTGGTCAGGTGACTGACTAGACTACACGTATGACCTCGATCAATCATGGCTCGTTGTATTTCACGATCATGCGCGAGTTCAGGCGTCATCGGGGAGGCGGGTGAAGCAACTGTCGATCATGTTGACAGAAGTGTTATGTGTGATGCTGACAGTCTTGTGTTGTGTAAAGAAAAAGAAAACAAAGATAGTGTTACAGCTGAAAACACAGTCACGACTGATGGCGTGGAAGTGTAGCACCCACCCTTCGGTTCCCCTCAGGTTAAATCTGTTAGCTCTGTCAGCACTGTTGCCATTGTTTGCACTGTTAGCACCATAAACTGTAAGCCACCAACTCAGCCGTCGCCATGTTGAGAGCCACGTGGTGGTAATAGAAATGCTCCCAATCTTGGATTTAGTACCCTGAAAACAGTGGAGAATGTTTTAGAAAGTGCTCCAATGTTTAAATGGGTTGGTGCTCTTCACACCGTATCTGAATCTGTGTTATCTTGTGCTATATGAACCATCTGTCTCTATGTAAAGTATTTTTTATTAAACTACAGAATGTATAAGAAGGTTTTCACTTTTTCTAATCTGTTCTGAGCCCATAAACGTATAAAACTGGGTCTACATAATTATGACAGCATTAAATACAACCTCTGTCTCAGTCATCTATGTTGGAGCCAGGCAGTGAAGTACGTGTCTGACATTTGTCCCGTGGTGCTGCGGTCAGATCCGCTGTTAGGCCTATTGTTTTCATATCACTGCAGGGAGGAGAAACGTGGAGGCCCTGACTCTGTACAGACCTCGGCACAGCACAAACCCAGGATCACCTCTCTGTGGAGCGACCCCACAACATGCAAAGCACAACACACGCTCGCACATAAACTTGTACGTTCAAGCACGTATGTGCGGACACATTTTCTCCTCATTTTCTCTACTGCACACTCTTTTTCACACAAGCCACAACACACAGGAAATCACCCAGAGATAGAGGAGAGGAAATTAGAAACACCCTCCCAACATCCCGGGTGAAAACATTTGCAACTCTGGAGCAGAAAGATCTCTGTGGAGAGATCTGCAGCAAACGGAAAATACATCCCTTTGTTTTTAAAAACCTGATACCTCTCCAAATGTAATCTTCCTGTGCCTGCACCAGACGGGACACTGTGTTTCCTAAGTGGCCGGTCAGATGAACAGAAGGTCCACAGAGCAACCCCCCCCCCCCTCCAGTCTCTCTGGATAACCCACCCACTAGTAACCTTCTGCTCCCCTTCCTTCTGCATATCCTCCTGCATTTTCAGCTCTGTCCAAAAACACATTTGGAATTGAGTGTAATAGTGTAAATAGTAAATTAACATGATTAATGCGCGTATCTGAAGATGACACTGTGCAGATGTGTGTCGCGGTGTACGGATGTACACAAATTAAGTCGTCCCTGAAACCTCAGAGAGCAGCTTTCCTCCCTAATGTCTATGAGAAAGGCATCTAAGCGTGATGCCTCCTAACAACAGATAGGCTGGGTCTCACCCACATGCCACCACAAGCAATAAGCTCGTGGCCTGGCACAGCAGCAGCACGGCCAGGCAGCCAGCCATCCCTGTGGCCCTGCATTCCTCTCTTCTAACACTGCTTACAGAAGCTGACAAGCGCTGGAGGTCTCCCTGGCCGAGGTGGAAATCTGCAAAAATAAACGCTTTAGGTGACATGAAGGCTTTGTTTGTTTCTGCTGGCCCGGCTGTTTGTGTTAGCGCGGTGGGTTAATTGCGACTTTGATCGCTGCGTTTATTGATCCAACAGTGGCCTTAGGAGTGTGGCCCGGCCGGGCCTGCCTCGTCTGCTCCCACCCCTGATCCCAAACAATCACACCTCAACCACCTCGGCATGGTGAGCCACTACAGATGGGGTCTAAGGGGTGGACACACCAAACTAGGGTTGAAGATGAACTGGGAGATGGTGGCCATGATTGTCAGGGAGTACTTGACTGAGCAGGGCCAAGAACAGTTAGGATGGGGTGGCTTAGTTTAGAGACCCAGTCAACCTGATTCGACTCTTATCAGGCCATTAAATAGATGTTAGTGCTTGCTATAAGCACCATAGATGTGGTGTGGGGCTATGGCTTTGGGGCTAATAAGTAAGGGTTAATGTACGACGGCATTGCAGCACTGTCGGGGTTTATTTTGCAACAATGACCCACTCACTGTACGTATCGCTACTTACTTATAAAAATTAGTAATTTGACACAAAAATGTGCTCCAGAGTCCAAGATCAGAACTGCATCTATAGCAATGGTCTGTACATACATAAAGAAATATCAGACTGGACAATGCCATGACTGGCCAATCAGAATCAAGTATTCAACAAAACTGTGTAATAACCACCAATACGCCAATTTAACAGCCTGATAACGGTCTCACTGGCTGGCCCGTTAAATGGGAATGGGGTGAATTGGACTGGGCTAAAGGTCCAGCAACAGTTTAAGCCAGATATATACATGGTACGGCTGAGAGCACAGATAAAGGCTTTCACATACAACAGACTTATGACAAGCAGGTTGGCCTGTGCTTCAGTCAGATGTATGAAATAGGCTTGGCTTAGTTTATCTACAGTAGTGGTGTGGCCAGACAGTTTTGCTCTGGGCCAGCTGAAGTGAGTGGAGGTGGCTGTGTATGTTATGCAGTATGTAATACAAGGCCAAGCTGGATCAAATGGTGATGGACTGCAGATGAGAAGAGCTTTTATTGGCTAGCTTTGGCAAATTTTCACCAATACTGATTTATGCAGTGTGACCCGATCAAGTAGGCCAAACTGGGCTGATCTGATTTGACCTGCACTTAGCGTGGCTTCCCCCTCTGTCCCAAGACAAAAGGGTGGACGCATACCCCAATAACATAACCGGATTCAAGTCCAAACAAGCTTCCCAAAAACACATTCAGAAGATAAAGGTGAAAAAAAAAGCGCCATCATATATCCCTGACAATTTTTAAAACATCTCAATCTTGAAATTCAAGCTGCTGTGAGTTTTTATCCTGATGAAAATCAGTTCCAGGTCTCCAGGCCTCCGAGGTTCAAGAGGTTACAGACACAAGAGAATCCTGGTAAGCACTTTTCCAGCGCAGCCCGGTGAGAGGGTCAAATATGTGTGTGCGTCTATAATGGCTGTGAGGTCATTGGTGTATTGACACAGCAGCAGATGATGGAACGGGATTCTGGCCACACAGGCACATGAGCGCACCCGTCAATATGTGCATGCATAGAAACACAGTGTTCTCACTCGGTACACAGCTAATGACACATCTACTGTGACACTGTGTGGTCTTGATTGAGATCAGGTGACACCAGAGAGGATGAGTGTGTAATGAGGACAAAATGTACACCCTTTCTCTCACTTTCTCCTCCGTCATATTCCCTCAACACCTCTGTTGAATCCCTCTCAGTTCTTCCTTGACTCCTTCCTTCCTCTCAATTTGCTCTCCGGCTCCTTCTCCCAATGACAGGAGAGACATACTGCGTTCTGCCCTCAGCATTAACCCTTGTCTTTGTTTGCACTACAGCCAATCAGTACTTAGCCTTCTATTAGACTACCAGGGACTTCAAGCTACAATAAAAGCCTATTCTTTCCCTGTGCTCTTAAACATAAACACCACAGCCATTTGAGCCACTGATGCTCCATCAAAATATATAGAATTCCTCACAGTTTCAGTCTGATTGATAAAAAAAATTACATGTGGCAGCCTGCAACAAGGTACGCTACAGTAGCATATGGACTCTGGTCCAAGTGTGTGGATGTCTGATATAAAGCAGCAGTGGGCAGAAATGGAGCCACTATTATTTATTTTAAAATGTTATTTTTAGAAAAGTGCATGAGACAGGTAATCTGAAAAACACCATGTGCCTCTGTGTCCTCTGGTACTACTAACAGCATTTACAAGATTTCACAGACTGGAAGAAGACAACCAATCAGAGCTGATCTGGATTCTGCTGTCCAGCTTCCGTCTTTGAGAGCCACATGTCAATCATTCACAAAACCTGATCAAACCATCAAACTAGGCAGCACTGATCAAATGTAATGCCTATTTCTCTCCTCAAATGTTTTCAGAAACATCTTGTAGTTACTGTTTAGCTGTAAAATGAGAAAGTTTGTGACCAGGCAGCCATGTTGAGATCAGTTTAGAAAATACAAAGCACCGCCCACCAGCCAGAGCACAGCCAATAGGGACGCTCTCTCTGAAATAACATGTGACTGACCAAAGTTTTCCGTCACAGGCTAGATTTTCTAAAGCCTGAAAACAGAGAAGTCTAGTTTTCTTTCTGAACACTTGAATTAAATATGCTGAAAGATTTACCCAGTGATGCCAAAAACTTGTTGCCTACTGAAACTTTAGCGCCCAGTATTAAAGTCAAACATGCACACTTTGAAAAATAACCTTACTAAATGATCAGGGGATGTCAGCGGGAATGCGCCAGGAGTGTTTGAGTAGCTTTAGTTGATGAGGCTTATTACATATTTATTTAATTGCTGTTTTATTACATTCTATTTATTCAAATGAATTATATTAAATTACAGGGACAGCGTGTCGGACTTGGTGGCATCTAGTGGTGTGGTTGCAGATTGCAACCAACTGAGCACCTCTCCGGAAGGGTACTCCGCTCTCTCTGCCTTTACCAACTCTGTGGCCTTGGAAAGGGGATGTGAGATGCCTTGCCCAGAGAGCATCCTTACCATAATAACACTACTTCGGAAGCAACAGAAGTCAGGCGGCACCTGGCGGTACTACGGTTTTGCACTCTGCAGCTCATGGTACCAGTTTCACAAGCATGTCGGAGAACTACAGCGGCCTTCGGGTAATGTAAAACTGTGAAAGGCTCTCTCTAGAGCCAGTGTTTGGTTTGTCTGTTCTGGGCTACTGTAGAAACATGGCAGAGCAACATGGCGGACTCTGTGAAGCTATCCCACTACCTATGCAGATAATAAGGGCTCATTCTACGCATACGAATATGAATATTATATTCCATTTCTGGTAATAAATGCTACACACAGTACCTTTAATGGTCTTTAACCAAAGACCACATTGGGGCTCAAAGGGTAGGGTGAGGCTTGATTCATGGCCGGAGCTGGGGTTTGAGGTTAATCATAATAAATGTAAATGTATGCAGATCAAATCCTAGAAGAGCCGAGGTTGCAATATCTACCAAAACATGTTTCTGTGACGATTTTGATGATATAGAAACCCTCAGGGTTTCTAAAATGACTGTCAAGTTGACAATTTATCCCCACAATCCACATATAAACATGGTGTTTTAAGTGGCACAAAATTAAAAGTTGTATTTGCAAATCATCTGAAAATTGTAGGGATCTAACAGACAGGGAGGGTGAGGTGTTGAGTGGAGGGATGATAGGATGGAGGAAGAAGTGGTGGGGGGGGGGGCAGAGGATGAAGTAATGTGCCTGCAGAAGGCACTCCAGCCGGGGGTCAGATCCTGTTCATGGAAACCATCTGGCCAGCTCCATCTGAGCCACACCAAACATACAGTACACATGATCCTCCTTTCTATCTCTCTCTCACCTCCCTCCTGCCTTAAACTTACTCACCTTCTGCACATTTTTTCTCCTTCTTCCTCGCCTCCTCACTCGTCTCCTTTCCATCACTTTACCTTTTCTACCCCACTGCTTTTCCTCCTCCTTTTCTCTCTCAAAAAATATCCTACTCATTAATGCATGGCAGCTGCAGGGAGCAGTGTTACTTCATTTTTCCATGGCAACGGTCTCTCTGTTTCAGCAGATCCCATTTCAGTTTTGGTAGCAACGTGCTCCTTTGCCAGCGCTGAACACATTCATGTGTTAAATAGAAGGAATTATTGCAAAATTCCTGAAATAGAATCGCCATCCTGATCACTGGCAATTATTATCAGGGCCCAGAGAGAACACGGGTGTCCCCGGGGGGAGAACGGAGCTGAGAAGGGGAGATGACAGGATGAAAAGGGGTAAGGGTGAGCAGTGGGGGAGAGGCGAGGGCAGGAAATAAGCAGGGGAGGAGAAACGCAGGGGACAGAGATGGGCCTGAGAGGTAAGAACATAGAAGGCAAAGTAAGGAGGTCAGGAGATGTAAGGAGCAACGCAATAAGTTGGAGCAAGACAAGGAAGTGAAGCAGAAGGTCAGAACTCCAAGGTTGAGGGCAAGTGGCCATCTGAAAATGTGCCAGGCTACTCTGGCTAGGGTGACAATTGCGGCACTGCCCTTCAGCCCTAATCCGAAGTGACTACTAAAATAACACCACCTACACATATTGTAGCCTTGCATGACCAAGAGACTTAGTTGCCTCTGCTGGGAAAAACACATACTTTCTCACTGGTGTGTACAATGACGATGATCTGCTCTGTACGTAATTTCAATTTCAATTTCTCCACCATCTTGAGCCTGAGGGGATCACTTTGGGTGGTATGTCTCTCTGACCTCACCATGCCTGTGTTGCAATGGTGTGACAAAGACACTGGGCGCTATTTAAACGATCAATAGCGCACGGTCCAAAGTGTATGGCGCAAGTGCATTCTAGGCATGTCTGGCTGAGCTCTGGAGCTGCTTTACGCTTGCAGAAGGGCACTAACGCATTGATCTATCAGCCTCAAACGCTGCCATTTAGGTGGAGAGGGCCCACAAACACTGAAGAGAGTTGGGATCCTGCCAATGTTGCCGCATCTTACTATCTGAATAATGTGTTACCAGGTTTTTGTTGGTCAATGGGCAATCTCTTTCTGCTGCTTGAAGATAGCAAAGCATCAACAAAGTACCTGACCACACCTAACAGGCACCCATGTCCATGGGCGCACAGATGAGCGCAAGTATACTTGCTACTTACACAAGGTGGGCGCTGGGCATGAAAATGACAACTGCATTGGTCTGAAACTAGTAATGACAGTTGTAGTGCTCTGTGTGCTGCTTTGCACCAGGTGTAAAAATAAGGCCCACTGGTTCATTCACTCTGAGTGAATGTCTTTTTCCTCCACATCCACATTCTCTTTTTCTCTCACTCCATCTTTCCCGAGGAGCATCAACACTAATCAACTACTGTTTAAGACTATGGGACCCCTAATTGTTCAAGCGGTGATTCGCTGAACCATTTCTCTTTGGACCAGCCAGCTTGTCTGTTTTCACCATTAGCTGCCTGTCTGTCTGTCTTGATCATCGACAGTTCCTTGAGGAGGCTAAAGGACGTCCTCTGATGGCTTTTGAATGGATTACGAATAACGTTTTAGCCATTTTCATTGCAGGGTGAAAATCGCCTATCATTCCCAGCGAGGTAACAGGAGAAGAGGGTGTTACAAGCTGAGATAGATAGGAATGTGTTGGACTTGACGTAACAGAGGAGCCAAGGATCAGAATCATTTCTGGGGTTTGGTTTAAGCACTCAGCTACAGATAGAGTGTAACACTCATGGATTCAGATAATAATCTGTACCCTAACCACGCATGACGGGCCATCACCGGGAATCAATGCTAACTACGTCTGTCACTGAAAAAGACAAGTACAGTGTAAAGCATGATTTTAGAGCAGAAAGCTACAAATAGAAACAGTGCATGTTCTGCTTTTTCCAGCTGCTATTCTGGTTTTAGACTTTGAGTGGGAGATGTGTCTAAGACATTACATAAGCTATACTCAAGTCTAGAGACACACTGTAATGAAATGCACAGTGCAGTGGGACAGAATTGCTTGCACAGATTTTTTTTTATGCTGTTTCTTGTGGTAAGATAAGGGATGATGCAGCAAAGTGCATTAGACCCTGAAATGTATGACACTAAAAATGAAAATATAGAACACGTTTTATTCCTTTCTATGCTATTTGTGAACTGCTGACACTGGTGGAATAAATGACAGCAGACAATAGCTGAAAATGCAAACCTCATGTACTGTAGCTTTTCCAAACTGCATTATCACTGTTTTCTCCTCCTATTAAGATGAACTCACAGCCTAGCATCTGTGCAAGACCTCTGCTTTCTTGCTTTCTGCTGGGAATCTGTAGGAAAGAATTTATGTCACAGCGACAAAGCATCATGACTGCATCGATTTATACAATCACCAGCTATCACCTGTCCCTATCCTGTTTAAACAGCCTTAAATGGTCTCAGCAGCCGTAGAATAATAAATACTTTTCTAACTTTTCTCTCCCCCAATCTCGTTCCTCCACCTTCGCTCTATCCCTCTTGTTCCTCTCTCTTCTGTAAAAGACAGAGAGAGCCCCGCATGCCAAATTGGGCACATGTGCAGCAGAAGTGTGAGCCATTAGGTATTCTGTTTACACCACACTAAAATAAATGGAGTGGTTTAAGTTTGGGGATATCCAAGGCCTGGGGTACCAGCTGTCGGGTCGTTCGGGTTTGGTCCGCTTCCACTCCCTTGTCAACAGGACAGACTGTTTCCTAATTACGGCTGCAGTGCGTGGTGTGGTCCCGGTCGCAGCGCCGAAGGGGACAGAGGGAAGTGGAGGCAATGACGGGCTCAGCAAACTATTAGCGGGTTGAGTTAACTTTTGTGGAAGTACTGTAAACAGCTCAATGGGCTGACATGGGACCTCGGCTCTGAAGCACTGTTTCAATTCGCATGCGTCATGCACTCTTTCATGTTTGACTGACATCAGTTTGTGTGGTCCTAGCAATAAGAATTAAGATGAGATTAAGAATGGTTTTTGGACTTCTGCTTCGTCGGTTATTGTTTACATGCATTAAGAAACTTGCCTACGAGCCATATTTCAATTAAAGGACGATTTAGTTTACTTGAATTCCCTGGAACAGACTATCCCTGTTGCTGTGAATAAACCTGTTAAGAGAAAACTTATGTGTGCCTGTGATGACCTGCCTGCATATATAACCCACTGCTGAAAAGGTATGAAAACAGAATCCTGTGAAGTTATGAGCTCTGTGGTGATCTGTGAGATGATAGTCTCATCACCATGTAACCATTACCTTGTTTGACTGTGTGATGACAGAGAAAACCAACAGGGAAACTTCCATGCTGCAGTGATCTGTGGGATACTTCATCATGAGAATATTAGCCTTAATGGAGTTTAACACAGTTCTGCCAACCAAAATCTTGGATATTTCAGGAAGAAAAATTAATACCCTGGGTAAATGTGGTCGCCATCTTCACAGTAATGTCTGCACACTTTAGACCTGCAGTCATAAAGAGACTTAACCCCTTACTGGACACAAAGATGTCCATATTCCCCAATCAGTAATATACCAAACCACAAATGCTGCTTGCATAGACACACACGTGCATACACCATGACGTTCTATTCCTGCATCAAGATGAGCCCTGTCAGAGAGTTGTCAGCACTTCCTGATGTATTTCAGATGGAGGTGGCTGTGATGTGGGCTCTGCTAACCGGTCCAGTCAGGATGCAGCAAGCATCTACACAATGGGAGCACTCTACCGTCCAGTTAGACACTCAAACAGATGGACAGGGACATCCAGCAAGCCAGCCAGTCAAACCAGACAGCCAGCCCACCACAAAGAGACTTGAGACATTACGTCGCATCTGTGTGTGAAGCAAGCTAATGGGCTAACAGCTAACAGAGGTCCCTGGAAGCCATATGGTCACAACCACAGGGAGAGCTAAGCCGAGCTGGGCCAGGCTAAGCTAAACCTCAGTACCTCAGAGAGGAAGAGGAGGACAGGGAGAGGGGTTAATGGTCTCTAAAGTAGATTTGGGACTGGTGTTTGGAAATGTAAAACTGCTCCCGGACCTGTGTGACAATAATAGCCAATAACTTTTGTCAAGTCAAAGAGCAAGAAGTTGAAGCAGTTATGCTCGAACCCCAAAGACAAATGTGGTAAAGACTGGCATATATAAGGATTCAAAGATTTATTAGTCATTAGTCATTGCAATGCAATACAGGACTGCACAATGAAATGTAGCTGTAGTAAAATAAAACAAACTGTAAAAAAGTTGCACTAAGAAATAAAAAGGAAAACTAAATTGTAATTACAAGGGATATGTGTGTGTGTGTGTGTGTGTGTGTGTGTGTGTGTGTGTGTGTGTGTGTGTGTGTGTGTGTGTGTGTGAATTATCATAAAGTGGGCATGTCTGTAAAGGGGAGAATCGTGAGTATCCATAGAACCCATTTTCATTCATGTATCTTGATTCCTTTCCAAAATTTAAAATAAATGTGGGTTGAGTTATTTACGTTCCTTCGCCACAAGCTACTATGATATGGTTGGTACCAATGGATTTCTTAGGCTTGCTGGTTTAATATGATAACTGGATCTTCACTCTAGCTTTAAAAATGAGCTGCGAAACCTAAGAGAAAGTCCCAAGTCATTTCCAAGACATTAAAAGTCATTATTGATAAATACTGTATGTGGGTGGCAGATTTCAATGAATCTAATTGTGTGAATTCAGTATATCGCTTAACCTCTGAGTACTAGAGTATAAAGACATGCTACTGGGCCACTCCGCCCCCAACAAGGACTAGATACAGCATCTAAGGACCACTATGCAAAGGTAATGGGCATCTTGTATACATGCTCCTATACACAAGTACAATAATAATGATATAGAGTTATAGTTTGGTACCTGTAGAGTAAGGCGTTTAACAGCATCCCAGGCTTGAGCGATGAGCTCCTTCATTCTCTCCTCTGAGGTTGTCCATGACTCCACTGCTACGGTGTTGGGCATCACCTTCATTGGGATGGACAGGGGACGTGATTCTGGAAAAGAAAGACAAAAGACATTGGATTCCTACATTATTTTAAAACAGTTTTTCTTAAAGCCCCCTCCAGTGTATTTTGGCATTTCTATGATATTTGATATTTATGTTGATTAGCCACACTATTTGCTTTTTTTTATAAATAACTTGATTTTTGCTCAAGTCAGACGTCATCCTCCAAGCTGCAGGAGCACTCATGCTTGTTTGCATCTGAGCAGCAGCAAACCAATAAATCTGTGTATTTGTCTGTCAGTCTCTTTCTAGGCAGTTAGCCAGTTAAGTGTAGATAGCTTGCCCAATTTGTTGTATCAGCTAACTGGAGAATTTTCACCTTATTTTATAGTTCCCTCCACCTCAGTTTAGTGTGTTTATTTTCACAATGGCATTTGTGTGTGTGGTGAACAGGAACAATCACTCGCTCTCTTCTTTACCGTCTCCTCCTGCTGGAGATAAATTAAAGAAAAGCAGGTGGTGCTGGTGGTTTGCGGCCCTCTAACAGGTCTGAATGACAGGGAGCACGACTTTCAGCCCAAAAGAAAACTAGAGAAAAGTCCCGTTAGAGGAATAAATGAATCACAGTGCAGCCCGGTGTGGTGTCAATGCTGGAGCTGAGGTGAGAGTGGGTGATACTGATGGACGGTGAACCTCCGAGACATCCTCTGCAACATGTCTGTCCGTCCTCCGCTGCGGCCGGCGTGCGATGGTGTGGCTCCTCAATGCCGCAGCAGCCAGACGGCCGCCTTGCCAGGACAAGATGGTGAAGAAGAGATCGACTACGAGAGAGTCTTGTGTTGCGCTAACTCTTGTGTCATTTGTGGTCTTAAATTTATGGTTTCATCCAAATTGGGTTGAAAAACGATGCAGTCTCGTTGCCATGGTGATGAATTACCTCTGCCTATTAACCACATCCCCATTCTCTGAGAACGGGGGGAAGGTGGGGTGTAAACAATCATTCATTCAACAATCATCATCATTTTTAGTATTTAGCATTAATGTGACTTTGTTTTGTATAAACTTCTGGTCCTGTGATGAAGTAACCTCTGTACTACAGAAGTAGTGTAGAACCCTGTAACATATGATATAAAATCAATATATGGTACATGAGACTACGTTCTGTCCTACATTAATCCTTTATTTGACTCTCTTCATAATTCACTGTTATTTTCATTTGCTGTACAGTATCATGTTATATGATGTTTTACTGACACTTCATTGAGGTGATGTAATGTTGGCACTCTGGTTTCTTGTCTCCTGCAGCCGGAGAGGGAACTATGAGAACTGAGAGAATGCACATACACACACACAGTGTCCTAGACATGACATGTCCTGGTGTGCCTGCTGTGGTCCAGACGAAGGTCGATCGTCTACGCCGACACTCATGGCAACAGCCAAGCACACAAATCCCACAGCAACAACCCCCTCAGTTAGCCTTTGCTCTAACCACATTAACTTGATGGTGAAAAAGACACCTTTAGTGTTCAATAGGCAGTTGTTGTGAGAAAAGAAGACATGCGTAAAGGAGAAGATGAGTGGAAGAAGCAGAAATGGAAGGGAATGAGACAGAGGCGTATAGACACAACGCAGCAGGTTAGCCTGAGGTCTGTGGATGTTAAAGCCATCAGGGCGTCAGAGGTGAGGGAAGGGGGGTCCCTCTGAAGACACATTAAGACATATTCCATGATTTAAAAGGTCTGCCTTGCTCAGCAGCTCTGTCCCACAGTTGTCATGAAACAGCAGTGATGTCACAGCTCTGCCGTGCCTCCTAAGACGCCACGCTCCCAAATATCACTAAAACAGCCCAACGGGTTGGTGGGACAACAGGAGCGCGTTGCCAGGGCGACGGACAAAAAGGATGGTTAGTTACCCTGGTTTGTGGTCGCTGTGGCAACCTGCCTAAACCTTGTGAGTGGGAGCGTGTGTGTGTGCGGCTGAGTAACTGAGGTCACAGGTGTATGTGTGTAAACTTGGTGTGTGTGGAAGTGGAAGAAACCAGACTGAAGGCCGAGATCATCGTGTCTGGACTCTCTTACAGTATTTTCTCACACTCTGCATCCAGGTGCCTCTGGCATTCAGGGACTATGAAATGGCCTGTTTTTGTCATGATGCCTACAATCAGTGTTGCATCATTATTCACTATATGCACAGCACTTTGACCGCACTGTACATTGTGTACATTTAACAAACCCATATTTTCCAATTCGCCTTCTCCCTCATTCTTATTCGTCAGCGACATTGTTTCTGCGAGCCTC
This sequence comes from Pterois miles, assembly GCA_947000775.1. Classification (NCBI taxonomy): domain Eukaryota; kingdom Metazoa; phylum Chordata; class Actinopteri; order Perciformes; family Scorpaenidae; genus Pterois; species Pterois miles. Next base: position 2,170,277 of record CAMQGK010000568.1, on the reverse strand, counting down.
GTACACAAGCGATTCCACTGTTCACATACTTTACTAAATATCCACATAGTCACAGATGGCAGAAATTGACTTTGACAGGACATATTGTGTTTCATAGACAGTCTTTCATTGAGTAATGTGCACAGAGTGCTGCATAAACCGCTGTGATATCATTGGGTTGTCAATAGTGTTTTGTTGTAGAGGGCAGTGTGTGTGTTAGAGTGTTCCTGTCACACTGCATTAAGAGAGCTGTTTCCTGCTCAGCTCTGCAGGGGATCCATACAGACATGACAGAGCTCTGTGGCTGCCGCTCTCTGTCATGTGGCCCAGCTTTCTAGACCAAGCAGACTTTACCCTGGGGACTGGGCATGCTCTGTGTGTGAATGTGTGTTTATTTGTAGTGTATCTGCATGGGTAAGCTTTTGGGTGCCCCCCCCCCCATATCCAGAATACATCCTTGCCCAACCAAACAGCGCCTTACCACATCGGAAAATACAACGCAAACATATATCCACGCACACTGCCCTGGCAACACACAACAGAATAAACACTAAAACAGACCCCAAATGAGTTCACACCCTCACCAATCATCATTGATGAAATCTTAGAGTAAACAGAGACCACCCTTCTAACCATCTGCTACATTAACCCTGGTCACATGTCCCACCAATTTACCAAACTAATCTATTACACACCATGAGATTTGTTAGTGTGAGGGTGGAGCGGACCCTGCATGACTGGAAGTTGGAGGCTATCTGGCTGTGTGTGTGTATGCATTTTGAAAATTACAACTATGATTCCTTTTTAACTTAAATGCATGATTATGAACATGCAAGCTTACATGAGTTGGTGTACAGTGTGCCACATGCAGTATGCACTCACATAAACCAGTGGAACTAATTTTATAATGCACAAGATGCAGCCAGTATTAATACTTCCCCCAGGAAGAGCGCCGGTCGTTGATGCTTCCGTGTCCATAACATGATGCCATTGGGCCCAAAAAGACTTTTTCCGATAGACTCACACTGGGAAAGAGACATATGTAACGCAGCATTTTTTTTTTTTTTTTTTTTTTTTGGTAAATTAACTATCCAGTATGAACACTTGAATAGCACTTACTTACATCATTAGGTCCTAAAAGTTGTAAAATGCACTAATAGTAGTATCCAGAGTTCTTTCCTTCCCTCAGTTCATGTGAATGAGATCCAGACCGGCTGGAACGAGGGCTGGGAGAGGGAGTTAAAGGACTGCACCGGCTCTATGGGCCCAATGGATGCAGAGGATCGCTGGATGATCCGGGTACTTTATGTCTCAGCAGTTGAGCCATTTTGGTATATTGCACCACTGAGCAGCTTTCATAGAAATTAACGGGAGGCCGCCTACAATGCTGTATGCAGTTCTCTTTATACACCCATGGCACACACACATTAACCTGACCTGCCACATGGTTTGTTAGACAGAACCATCAGACAAGCCATCATTGGAAACTGTCTGAAAAAGGGGAGGCACTTTCAAAAAATACTTTGCAGGTGATTTGATGAAGCATCTGTCAATCAAACTCTTGCCAAAGCCAATCGTGAGAGTGAAAACATCTTTTCCACCGAGAAAAGTCTTGGGTACCATTCTCTTCTCTTCTTTCAATGAAGAAATACTCTCTAGTTCTGATATAACTGATGCTATCGCAGCTATGCTAACCTCTTAATCTCGCCATTGTTGTTTACAGTCACCTCTGTGTCGTCTCACACCTAACGATGATCGGTCCGTGCTCTGGCTTGCTGGACACAAACGCATTACTTGAAGCCTGGCAAGACTTTCATGTGATATCGTGTGATCGTGCGATTCTCACATGAGCTTGTAACATTGCGAGAATCCAGCTGCGGTGCAAGGTAACACACATCAGCAGAGAGCCTGAAATTGGGCCAATATACTGTTATTAAATTCAGCTTTTAACACCGTGACCTTCTACTATATTCACATTTCAAATCAATACCACCTTCAAAATTTTAATCTGAGTCATGTTCTAGAGGAACCCATCACTCTCCTTGATATTATTACTTTTTGGCCAAACCTCAGAGGCTGCAGTTTTCATCTAAAAACTGGTTATTGCCCTAATCCTATAGACCCTATGGCTAACCTTCACCTGAAATAGACCAAGGAGAGAAGCCATTTCTTTACACTGGGGGTAGGCAAGACTGTGAATGTCCTTCCCGAGAGAGAGTCTGTTAGGCCAATCAGAAAGTGTGCATAGGCAGTAACAATGCAAGGCCAGTCTGCTCTCAGCTTTGTTTTAAATACCATTCCAGGACTCTGTTTGTTAATCCTGGGGTCATTATTTGGAATGAAACTGCCATATCTTGTTATAGTGACTTGGCGCCCGCCATTTCTGCAGGGAGGGGATTGAAAAAAAAAAGAGAGAGGCAGGCAGGGACAGAGAATGAGAAAGACAGAGAGAACACAAGAGGTCTAAATTCAAATGAAAGAGAAATATGACAGGAGCGCCCAAAGCTCTTAAACCTGCCCAGGCCTAACAAGTCCTGAGAGTCCTCTTAAAGTGGGGTTATTCCCCCTGTCTCGTGCCATCTCAGCCATGTCCTCATTTTCACCCTCTGTTAGGCCATTAGGCTAATATCTTACTGGCCAAACTCTGACCATACACCCTTCCCCTCTCCTTTCCTCCTCTGTTTTGCTCTCACTCTCTCCCACCACTCCCTCTTTCTCTCTTAGTGTTCAGAGCTGCCAGTCCAGTCCCATATAAACATTCTCGTGTTCTGCTGGTGATTATTCATCCTCTTTAACAGCTCCATCACATCTCCCAGCGAGCGAAAGGCCCGGCTCTTTTAAGACTCACAGCCTGGGCCGAGAGACGCAGAGCCCCATTACAACAAGTTGACTTTAAGGTGAGAAACAAATCAGCGTTGCCTCATTTCATGAGGTACAACACAACACCGCTGTGGCAGAGTAGCAATGCAATAAAATGTGAGAACACACACACAAATTCGATCGGATTTAACGGTCTTCACAACAACAATGTCGCAAAGTATCCGTGCGTCTTTCCCAAGTGGTTGAGCAAGTCAACCATAAAAACAGCCTCATTGAGGGATCTCGGCGTTTCCCCATGCCGCCTGCTATCTTTCTGGTATGTTCCATTTTACAAATGGTTTACAGTGAGTTGAAGTGTTGTATATTCTGTTACAGCTGCGTGCAGAGGCAGCAATGGGGCTCTTTAATAAACCTGCCCGCCTATTTGTTTTGGATGCAAGTCGGTGTTTATTTAAATATTTACGTAACTTCATTTGTTATGGGGTTATTGAAGCCGCCATGAACAAGTGGCGGCATGGCCAGGCTGACTGAATGGGTAAGGAATGGGGGTGAGTGGGTGTTAAGAGGACTGTTTATCCTGCCCATTTATTTCTACTTTACACACACTTGGGGTTGGGTACCGAAACTCAGCGCCAATATGGCACCGGTTCCTAGACAACTGATATCTACCGGACCAAATGATAACGCAGATTTTGTTTACTCATTTCGATGCCACTTAAATGTCTAAGCGCTGTCTAAGAAGCGCCGCCGCACGTTTCGTACATCACCATTTACCAGCGTTGCCCTCGCTCGCAGCGGCAGCAGGTAGCATACTGTTAGCTTGCAGCTAGCTTAAAGATTAAACACGGCTAAAATGCTTAAAGCTAAACAGTCTAAAAGTGTGGCTTAGGGAGGCTAATTTTGAATTTTTTTCAACCAATCACTGACCATCCGTAACTAATGACTAACTGTTAACAGACAACATTAGTGTGTCGCATGCAGTGGTGCTATTTTTAGTGCCTAACAAGCCATCCAGCTGCAACAAAAAGCCGACACACAAACAGAGTCCCCGGTTCACCCGACGGGAGAGTTACTGTAGCAGCCACGCTGTGTATACTGTCCACAAGCATACAGTCTGTGAGCCCGGTGTAACGTTAGCGAATGTCCGACAGACGGTGTGTGGCGGTGGGGAGTGTAGGGTTGTCAGAGAGGTTAGCTGTAGCATGTAGCATGTGCAGTTTATTGGTCAGTTAAAAAATACTACAACTCCTCCAAGCCAACTTCCTGTATCCTGCAACACCGACTCAATTAAGTTGGAATGTTAAGGTGGACCAGCTGTTCTCCTGTAAGTTACAAGCTGCTCCTCCAAGCTTTTTAACTATTTTTTAATATTTCTTTTAACCATTTAAACAATAGCATTAATCGGTTAAAATTCTTAATGATGGTTAACGTTTAAGTGGTTAATTATTTAAATCCCTAGTGTGGCTGTATTCCAAAACCTGGCACAACGGCAGACTTTCCTCAGGTTAGTAATGTAATGTGATATTGATTGCAAATCTTGCATTTATAATGCATCCCGATTATTATTGTTAATAACTTACAGTGTGCAGTAGTCCAACTTCTCTCTTCTTTGTCTCTCTTAACTGTTAACACACAGTGAACATTGTGTGTTAACAGTCAATATCCTAATGTAAAGTTCAAATTTGCTTAAAAAATAAATAAAAAAATGTTCATTAATATCCTTGACTGTCGTTGTTTTGTGTGCTTTTTTTTTTTTAAAGTACCGGTTGAGGCACCGTGAGGCACCAGCTCCGTTAAAACGGTTTGAATCGCTTTTGCACCGATATCTGGAAGAAAAAAGCACTACCCAACCCCACACACCCTGCGTGATCTCTTTTTGTGCTAGCTCCGCTTCAGGAAGTCCCCGAACCAGTCAAGGTAATTGTGGCGGAATGACTTTTCAATTCAGGCATGTGGAGACAGACTCTGATGTCTCTGGCAAAAGGAAAAGCGAGGAAAGGATCACACACATTTCCCACCGCAATCGTCATCACTTTCATCATCATTATCATCAAAGTTCAGCCTGATCATGCACAACATCGCTATCCAACCTATACAAAATGCAGTTGAGATACTTATCTAAAAAAGATGAGAGGAGTGAGGTTCTGCCAGCCAGACCATGACACAACAAGTAAAGAATGAAAACAAAAAGACGCGTCTTCTCAGTGTGACACCAAGACCCTTTGATACGTCCCTTGTGAAATCATCTCGACCCGGTTTCCAATCCTCTCCTGTTCCTCTGCCGTCTGAACTAAGCCCCCTCCAGCCTGCGCACTAATCCACCCCATGTCTGATGAACCACAACTCAACCCTAACTTCCCTCTCTGCTCCTCTCACTTCAACCTCAAAAACCACAGCCAACATCCACATGGCCTAATACCCTTATCATTCATGAAAGCAGCAAAGGAATACATAAGGACAAATCTGTTCCCCTCTGACTGCTCGGTCTGTCCTGGAAGCCGGGGAGGGCTTTGTATGGGCTCATCAGCTAGCAGAGGCCAGAGACGTTCTCAGCTAGCGAGTAGAGTCCCTACAGACCACAACCATGCTTCTCAGGAGGGGCCTCCTATCTCATTATTCCTCCTTTTTCTTGTTTTCTTTCCCCACTCCAACCATCATTACCTTGATAAATTATTGACTTTACCAGAAAAATTAAACTATATAAATAACTCCACAATGAAAATATTATCCCCTTCTGAAAAGCGCACAGCAGCCAATAAAAACCTGCCTGACTTCCATCAGGCTACTTGGGCTCAGATTATAGTTATGTATGACTGTGTAGTTCTGCCTGAAGTCCTCTCATCAGTTCTCTCTCTTTTATATATATGTGTGTATAAGCTAGTATACTGTATATTAGTTTCTCTCTGCCATTTCTTTCTCCAAAATATATTGATTAATGTCTTTCCAGGATATACGCCTCCCAACCATGAATCCTGGACTTTTTTTTTTCCTGTTCCCAACCTTCTAGCTGGCGCACTACGGTTGAAATCACAGAAAAGCCATCAGTACAGAAAAGGTTTTTTGTGACGCCAACAGTCATGAACACCACCGGATATTGTCCTCTTGAAAATGTGAACAATGCAAAAGTTTCCATGTCTCTCTCTCTCTCTCTTTCCGGTCCTCCCAGTAAACAGCAAAATTACATCTAATCCCATCATCCAGACCACTAGCAGACAGAAACTAAGACAACAGTTCTTGTTCCAACCTTTAAGAAGCAAAGCCAGGTCGCAGGATAGGTTTCTCAGCAAAAGAAGTATGTTCTCAGAGCGCCAACGGCTAATTTTAGGACTGAAAAGGAAAGCCAGTGAGATCATTACTCTGGTAGATGTTAGAGAACAATGAGAAGCTCGGGACTCGGGAGGCTCTCAATCAGGAACAAGGTGCTGCTGCCAATACGAACATTCATTAGGGACAAATAAAGAAAATACTTAGAGGCTAGTTTTATGTGAACCAATTTGTGGCGTAATTGTGTGGGCAGACAGAAATCGACCTCAAACAGAGGAGAACCGACTTGTTTTCAAAGTCGCCGTTCCACGGCCTTTTCTTGTAAAGAATAATCACACAAAAAACAACTGTTAACACTTCTGATGATGTTACTAAGCAATATTCAAACAAGCCTGTGATGAGAGTTAAATTATCAGTCTTGTGTTTAGTTTTTAAAATGAAGTCAAAAACCTCAACCTCTAGTCTACCCACCAGACTATTTAGTCAGACCATATACTTTGACCAGCAATGCCTGATGGATTGACCAGAAATATTAGCTATTATACAAGCCAACCAAAGCCATACAATTATGAAAAGGGAGAATTTTTAAGAGACAACGTTTAGCACAAAAAAACACCAAGACAAGGCTTAAAGAGGACTTGTACTTTTCAGCTTTCCCCCTTTCCTTTAGTTTGTTCTATAGATGTTTTGTGCATGTCAATGGTCTGCAAAGTTCAAAAGCAAAGTCCATGCCAGAGGGAGCTACAGAAACACTGCTCCTGAACTGCCTGAAACACCTTGCTTGAAGTCTTGTCTTTCGTAACACAGTGATGTCACTAAATAACACATTTGCATAATCCCTGCCTGCCTAGCAGCTAATTTGGCACACCCTCAAAACAAAGCTTGTCAGAACAGAGTCCAAAGAGTTTGGTCACTTGACCCAGTCCGAACAGAGTGGGCCAGCTGACCAATCAGAACAGACTGGCTTTATCAGGAAGCCGGGCAGGAGCTCAACGTTTCAGACAGAGGGTGAAAAGAGGTGCTGGAGCATAGCCAGTATGAGAAAAATAAAGTTTTTTGAACATTAAATCATATAAACATGTTCCCAGTGGAAACCCAAAACACAAGAATGCACCTGAAAATGAGCATAATAGGTCCTCTTTAAAAAATTTGTAATATATGCCATCATAAAAGGCAAACCAATTCAAGAGAAAAATGATTTGCTATATGATAGAGAGACAATCTCAATTGCATTAGTGTGTCTTTTGTAACCTGAACATATCTATAATATCTTTTACCATGTGCTGTGTTCAAAATCTCTGTCATCCAGCAGAACTGGCTTCTGTCCAACTCAGCCAATGCCGGTCCTGAAAGTCAGTGGTGTTTTGTAACATGTGCCCTGTATATTTAACATGTGCAATGACCAAAGCCAGAAAGGAAGAGAGACAGAGTGAAATATTTCATTGCCAAATGGAGCTGAGTGGATATGGGTAGTGAGATTTGAGCTGGGCAGCCCCACAGCCCCAGAATGATATCACCTTGCCCTCAGTGCTTTCTGGGGAAATGATCTGCAGTGAACTGGTCCTGTGTGTCTCTGTACATTTGCCTACACATTAACAGGCACCTTACGAAAGCCTGCAGGAAAGTCCCCCTTGATTACTACGAAACTGTAGCTAGGGCTGAATGTGGTAACAAAACAACATAACACTCTCTTTACATCATAAAAGTGCCAGGCATGCGTTCAAATGGCCAATTGGAAGCAGGGACATCTAGCGAGTGCAATTGTTCTGAGGAGGCTTTGAACTGCTAAAAACTCTGAAAATGATTTTCTTCCAGTGGATTATGATTTATTCTGTAATTCCCCGAGGTGATTTCTGTGGGGAAATCAATAGCTCCAGTGGAAAACTATGATAATCAATAGGCACAGGAAAAGGCTGCTCTCGCCAATTTATAATCAGGCGGAACAAAACACCGCTCTATATCAATATTCCATATATCCAGCACGTCGGGTCATTTAATCTTATAATAGTATTTCAAACAACCACACTCTGGACATGCAAACTGTTAACTTATATTTCTGAATTGACCACTTTACTGCATGGTTGGAGAGTACACATTTTGGGCTTCAGAGTGTCTCAGGAGGGCTAGGGGCCAGAACAGTATGTATCCTGGAGCAGAAAATCTTACCGTCATGTATTCAAGGAGGAATCACTGTGTCCACTGATATAGTTTCTATAGGAATATTTTGAAGAATGTACATTTTGGGTTTTTTTAGTGCGTAGTATTAAGACAACTGAAACGACAATCGTGGGATAAAAAGTACTACCATAATTTTTTTTTCTCCAAATAGAAACGACCACTCAGTCATTGTAAAAAGCAGTGAGGGATTACCAAAGTAAGCTAACTGAAGCTAATCAATAAAGTTATGAATAATGTGAATGCTACAGCTAGCTAAGTCAGCGTTAGCTGTGCTAAGTTTAATAACTGTAAGGGTTAGTTTTTTGCAGGGGTGTTGTATGCATACTGCCATGTTCTGCAAGGTTAATAATTTCTGCTTTTGTCAATGGAGTCTGGTGGCTTGTAGAGAGCTTCAGTTCTGTTGGAAAGAGCTGTCTGACGATGAGGTAGAGCAGCTGTACATGAGAGTAGCAGCTATATCAGTTATGTGTATGCTATATTTACAACATTTGCAATGTTTCATTTATTTATTATACACCCCTTTCCAATGGGGGAACTGACGGTCGTCAAAGCTACCAGACCAGACTCCACTGGCAAAAAAGCAGTACTTGGTTTACCGCTGCATCGATGTGTTGTTTGTGTTATTGTGTGACTTTCAGATCTGAACAAACATGGCTTCCACAGCAGTACACTGTTTAGCTTCTGTGCTGGTACTCCTGTCTGCTTCTCCAAACTGGGAGCACAGAAACCGCCATCTACGTTACCGTATGTGACATTAATACACTGACTATGGGCTTGGGAAAAGAGCAATTTGATGCTAAAACCTACATACTTTGACCAAAATTTGAATGTTCAGATTTGAATACATAAGGAACACCACTGGGAAGCTACAGAAGGATTAAAAAAAAAAACTCAAAAAACCTAAAAGTTATAGACCCGCCCTGAACAGGGAGTATCCAGGATTATGACAGCATACATACTGTACATTACGAGCATTCAGGGGCTGAATATTTGAGTTCCACACTTAAGGTAAATTAATTTGCAACAAAACACCAGTGTTATGTTTCCTATAAGAACCTCATGACGTCTTCTCTTGAAGGTCAACTGAGCAGCAGCACCAGTGGCAGTCCAGTTGGCTTGCTGCCCCTGTTGAGCCTGAGCCAGTCTTACTGTATGTGTTTATTCCCCATGCATCCCTATGAATGGCAGCTCCAACACATGTTGACTCCAACTGGCAAACAACCGGCACATCTCTCCTCTGTTTACCTAAATAGATGACTGAAGACTGAAAAATAAAACGTCCGCTGCGGTGATTACAACCCCCTTAGAGTCCCCCGAGAAATTATATGCCGGCAATAAACCCGCAACTAAAATCGACCTTGTCATATATCTGAACGTTTATTTGAAGTCACGTTAAAACAAGCACATTAGAGCTATCGAGAAAAAGGCCAAATGATAATTTAGCAAAAAGAAGAAAGAATGCCTCTGTGTACCCGCTCCAAAAGGGGAAACATGAGTCGGTCCATTTCAGTTCATTTCTTACAACAACACAGTTTATTTCTCAGGGCAATTATTAATTTGCCTGAAAACCTCGCTCCGTCACAGCTGTGAGATTAAGGTCCATCAAGACACAATGGTCATTTCTCAGCTACATTCACATCAGCTTTACCCTTTAGTAAATCATTAAGGCTTATTGATTCAGCTTAAGCTAAACAGTTGGATCGGATGTCCTGGGGTAAACATGCAGCCATTACAAATAGATTCTGGGAAATCCATCAGATCGCTCGCTGCGGCTAAATGGCTTTAGAGATCAAATGCATCTTGCTGACGACGAAAAGCAGAAGACAGTTTTATGTCCAGCTAACAGTCAACAAAGTATAAACACCACAGGCAAACATGATAAACTAATAACTAAGTTGAATTTAAAGGCTGACCCTGGCCAGTGTTTTTTTTTTTTTTTACATAACAGCTAGACCAGAGTGAGCTCCCATCATCTCTCTCCTGTTTAAACACCCAGCTCCTTATTCACACATGGTAAAGCAATTAATAAATCATCTTTAGAGAGGCTAATTCCAATCATAACATGTTAGATGTCAGCAGCTCTTCTCATGAGGTGACTTGGGGGGGGGGTTTACAAGGGAAAATCCACCCTAACAACAGAATCCACTGTTATTCCCTTTCTTTCCATCAAAAGTTCCCAGGACTTGGAGTCCCTGGAACTACTTTTCAAGGAACTAAAAGGTTCCTTTAGTCCTATGTGTTCAACGTGGTCTAAAGACGTGTGAAGATCTGAAGATGTAAAGATCAACATGACATGGGACGAGGGCTGCTGGTGCTCACAGTGGTACCCACACTGTGCAGCAATGCAGTTCAGTGTGCCTGCCTGTTTCATCTAAAAAACACACTGGGCCCCTATTTGGGGGGTTAAAAGGCCCTGTAAAACGTCCCCAGAACTTAATTTAGACCCTGATCCGTTCTTAGGGCACTTTCATATCACGGACCCTGGCCCAGATCTGAGTACACTTGACCCTAAAGTCCAATTCGTTTGATTAGTGTAGACACTCCGTACCATACTCAGGCACGGTTCGATGATCCGTACTCGAGTCCACTTGAGAAGGTGGTCTCGAGTATGGATGGTGTACTCGGGTGCACACGGAAGTGGACTGCAAAGTAATGTGAGTAATGTCAGCGAGTAGTTTCGAAAGGAACTGGCTTTTTTCAACAGCGCCAGTCTCCAAAATCTGTATACATAGATATAAAACTGTTTCCTATCTATGTCAGTATATGCAAGCAGCATGCGTCAATCTCATTTTCTGAACCGCACTGAGAGACAGCGGGGCGGCGGGGAAATAAGAGTTTGAGTTTATTTCGACCAAACCAGACTTGGTGTTTGTTGGAATGACAGTTTTGGTGAGTTTTGTTTTTGTCAAGTTTCAGTGAAGTGTTTTACGATGTTCAGCTACTAGAACAGCTGATCTCAACATAAACAAATACAAGTGGATGATGCCACTAGTGTACAGAACCAGCGGGGGGGTGCCGCTCGTTCTAGGGAGAAAGTTCCTGCAGTGGAAAAGGGGTTCTAGTTTAAAAGAGTACAGCTGTGTGAATCCTGTTTTGGGGTGGATTTTTACCTGAGCTGCCTCAGCAAACAGCTCTTTCCACACAATTCTACATTAAACAACTATTACCCAGAGGGAAGCTAAATATCAGGATAGATCAGTCTACATATCAGGTTTCTGTGTATCGGGTGTCTAACCCACCATGGCCGGCCAACCCTGGGGAACGTGAAGAATTAACATTCAATTTATCATCCTCCAATTAATCACAGGAACACTGTATTATTAAGAGAAATGAGGTGGAACAGAATTTCAGTTTATGATCTAAAAAAAAAAAAAGACTGAGTATCAGGTATCACCACAAGATGTGTAGAGTTCACATTTTTCATCCATGGCCAAAGATATAAAGTCATCTTCGCATACAGAGAAACAAAATAGTTAATTACAGGAAGGATGCATTATTATGTAACAAGGATAAGGTGGAGCTGGGATGAAGGAAACTAAATACCTGCCATGCCGCAAGTCCTCCTCCGCAGTGTTGAGCTGTAGTCTATCAAGCTCTTGTGACTGCAGGGAGGCTTATTGTTTCACCATGATTAAAACCACACGGGCTAAATGCCTCTGCCCTTTCCTTATTCTGATTGCTCGCGGAAACAATTTGTAACTTTTCATTACATCTACTTCTGTAACACCGCAGCAATTTCCAGAGAAGATGCTATTCATTTACTTGCAGGTTCTATTCCAGCACAGAGTGTTGGGAGTGTTGGGGCACTGGGGGTTGAATTTCAACAAAATACAATACCAGCACCTAGTTACCACTGGCTTGTTTTCACTTTGCAAGAGAAATATTTGGATAAGAAAGAGCTTGAGTCTGAGTCGAGTGCATGTTTCTAACTAACTAATGCAGTCCTACAAGGAGATGCATTATACAAATAAGTCTAACACTAAACAATCCAACGGACACAATTTCACTTAACATTTCACAGTCAGCACACACAGTGTGATACGTGTGTTGTCAGTTAATTGTAAAATCCAGACTAGGCCTTATCATCTGCAAACACCTGTGTGGTAGCGAGACAGAGAGACACAAATGCAGTCAGCATTGACTACGAAAGCAAGAAAAGACTATTCAAGAATGTAAGACCAACAGATAGCTTCACAGACAGAAAAACAACAAGTTAGACAACAGCTGGGGTCTCTACTACGAAGCAGGATTTGCGGTTGGTGAGGTAACTTCAGGGTTAACTCTGGGTTTTCCATTCTATGAAGGTGGTTCACTTCTTGCCAAGGTATACTGCCATGTTAACTTACAGCATGCTGAACACCTACAGCATAACAGCCTGAGCCTACTTAACATTGAAGCTAATGTGAAAAGCCAGTGTACATTCTGTTTATTTTGCTGACGGTGAAAACCATTAACTTGTTAACTCCACCTAGATGCATTTATTTAGTGTCATCTATGAAGTATTTAACATGTATATATATTTTCACATGCATAAAGTTGTGATTTATTTGTTTTGAAATGATGGGCTTACCTATTCAAGTTAATATGAGGTGATGTGGAAGTGACAGTAACAATGGTCAGCAATGAACAAATTTGCTCTTCTAAAGATTTATAGATAAAGCCTATTGTGATGGTTGTGATGGTTTGTCATTTTTTAAAAAATTGGTCCCCAGAAAAAAAGTTTGGGAAACACTGCTCTACTCAGTAGAGTGTTGCTGACAAGCTTCAGCCTGATTTAGCTTTGTGTGCAGCATTGGAGCCAAGGTGACTGTTTACTGATGACCCATAATGGGAGAATATGCTGTTGAGATGTGAATAAGCAAAGATGCTGCAGGATGGAAAAGCCATTAGTGCACATTTTGAATGAAACAAGGAACACAGGGAAAGCCAGGAGGAAAAGGCGGCGTGACCTTTTAGCTGTGAGCTTTTAAAGCGAGCAAGGAAACAACCCTAATGGCCTTTTTTTAGACTCTGAAATGTCAAAGGAGCATTTTTCCTATCAAAACACTTGACATGGGGGGAAGGGGCGTCGTAGATATGCAATGTTATTTACAGCTACAGAATGACTTCACCCAAAACAGGGATTCATCACTCCTGTTGGGAACACATTTCCCAGGGACTTAAAAAAGAAAAAAAAGACAAACAACCACTTGCTTATTTCCCCCGACTCTTCACTGCGATGCTTTGGCAGAGAAAGCTTCAACCGTTAAAGTGTTTAGAGGACCTGGAGCCTAAACACTGGGAGAGTCAAACAGTAGAGGCTGAGGAGACGTTTTTGTTGCGTATTTATTTATCCCTTTTTTAAACTCTGTAACTAATTCAGTTACATGAAGCTCGCCAAGTCGTTCCATCGGATCACATTAATTAAATATCTATAGGGGAACACGAGAGAGAGGAGGAGGGCTATTAGGTTTGTAAATACACCACATGAGTATTAAATGAAAACCATTTCTGCAGTCAGTGAGGCTCTGTGTTGTGTCATGGACAGCTCCTTAACAAAGTGACTGCTCCAGCCATCCTCCCAGGTACAGTAGGAGTGGAAGTGTACTGTACAGTGTGTGTGTGTGTGTTTGTGTGTTCAAGGTAGTTTTTCGTGATCACCATACAATATCCCTGAGGTCCACTGAACAGATTCCTCACACTGATAAAAAACACCACAGAGACATAGTGTCATCCTCTGAAAACCATGCTCGCCGGAGGGGAAAACAATCGGCGCCAAAATATGCAACCAAGGGTTGAAATGCTAACAAACTGCTTGCAGCTAGCTAAAAACATTAGATTTCAGCATGTCAAAGGATTATTTTAGCATCCCATGTCCACCAAGGGTGCAGTTAATAACTAAAAAGATAATGGGTGATGAGGGGTGATGATGAAGTTAGAGGCAGAAGAAATGCTAATGTTAGCTATGTTTCAGCAAACTATTGTAATTAGCTAAGGCGCTTGCAAATATTTATACTGCATAGCTTTCTGATTTATCCACATTCCGCTATAACACAAGTGTCATACTGTCAACATGCTTTATCTTAAAGGCCCCCTGCAGTCTATTGTGCCATTTCGATGATATTTCAGATTTATTTGAGTCATTTCTTGACTAAGTTGATCAGCCACACTGTTTGCCAATTTTTTGACAAAAATAAAATAAATAAAAATAAATAAATTACCCAAAGTTAAAAAAGGAAAGTTGTTGCTAAGATGGAATATGACCTATGACTAAAGCAGAAGCAGCAGGTCAAAGGTCATCCTCCAAGCTGCACTCATGATTGTTTGCATCTGAGCAGCAGTGAACTAATAAATCTGTTTATCTGCGTGTCTAGTTAGGTGTAGTTAGCGAGCCCAACTTGTTGCATTAGCTATGAGGGTTTTCCTTTTATTTTTCAGTTTCCTCCACCTTAGTAAAGTGGGCTTATTTTCACCATGGCATTTGTGTGTGGTGAACGGGTGAAATCAACACAGTGGAATACACATAATACCCCTGGCACAATTAGCACAACGCTCTTATCTGTACCCTCTCCTCCTGGTCCGGACAAAGGGAGCGCACAACTTCCAGCCCAATAGAAAACCAGAGAAAAGTCCCGTTAGAGAAATAAATGAACCACAGTCCAGCCTGGTGCGGCCTGGAGCTGTGGCGAGAGCGGCTGCTACTGGTGGACGATGCACCTCCAAAACAACCTGATCCTGCCTTTCAAACGGCGGACCTCAGCAACATGTTTAACCTTGTGCATTGTGCCCAGCGTGCGGCGGTGCAGCTCCTCGGTGCAACAGCAACCAGAACCTCATCTGTGGTCTGATAAACAGCAAATTCATTTAAACTGGGCTGAAAAACGATGCAATTGCCATCATAATGATTAACAGACTATTAATCACACCCCCTTTCTCTGTTTGAGTAATCAAAAAACAGGAAGTAAAACAAGACTGGAGGGGGCTTTAATTTACAGAAACAGTTAGCCCAAAATTGACCTTTAGACTTAATTCTTGCTGCACACATCAACTTACTGACAACGAATTCACATCAGAGCAGCAGCAATTTTTTGGCATTTTTCTGTTGTTTGCTAGCAGATGACAATGAGGCATCTTCATGCAATACAAAGTCAATGACTTTATTTGATAGGGGTAGTCTTGAAAGGAGGGCAGAGAGGCGACCTGGTGTGTGATTTAATTGCACTGTCTCTATTACAAGGTCTTACTGCCCTGCATTATACATATACTAATGAATCCTCAGTAACTGAATTCCTCCTGCCCAGTCACCATCAACAATAACCTAAAACTTATGGATACTGTTGGTGTACATCAGTGTGTTCCTGACGCTAAAATAAACAGTCACATCGGTGACGAGGTCCAGAACTGTATCTATCCTCCCTCATCTCTGTTCTCCTCTCCTCCATTTCTCTAATCTGTCCATGTCCATCCAAAGGGTTCAAAGTTTCCTACTTAGAGGCCGATTTGGAAAATTCTGGAGAATCTACAGTACATGTACATAAGGACAACAGCAATGCTACGTCAGTGTGTGGTGTGTCTGTGTGTGGCATGCACTGGTGTGTACAAGTACCAGCCTGCCTATATATAAGTATTTGCATGTATGTGTGCGCCGATGTGTACATGTGTTCTGTGAAATTGTGTGTCTGTGTGTGTCTGTGTGTGTGTGTGTGTGTGTGTGTGTGTGTGTGTGTGTGTGTGTGTGTGTGTGTGTGTGTGTGTACGTGCACTGAACAAGTTTGTTCTGAACAGGGGGGTCCCAGAAAAGCGGAAAACTGGCATGGAGGAAGGCTCCACACAGCCAAGCCACTCATCTATTCTGGGCATCCAGAGCCCGCAGTAATACTACCAGAGGAGGAAAACAGAGGAGGACATGCCTGGATATGTGGTGTCCTCTGAGAAATGGGTTCACTCAGGTGTCAGTAAGCTGTAGTGTGTTATGTAACAACATAGTAACATGATTTCATCGCATAGAAACAAGGTTAAATGCAATAAAAGTGGTGTTATTCCACTACTGAAAGACCATATCCTTAAACATAGAAACATGTGGTAGTTATTGCAAATATCAAGGGAGAAGTAAATGTCGTTGCAGTTTTCATTTGTATATTAATCTTTACACAAAACACTTCTGAAAACAAACACTTGAGAGAAGATCTGTTACAAACCTGTTCCCTTTATGTGCGTAAACCTCTCTGCAGCATGGAGTTAATGTCATGTTACTGTATGGAGTGCAATGTCACGGTGATATCTTCAGTATTATACCTACAGTACTGTTTAGCAGAGCTCGGGGGTTGGTGGACCTACCTGTCACTGTCTTAGTTTTGACCGGGCTGCTGGCATAGTCCGAGGCCTGATTGGAGGGCTGTTTGGCCAGCGGTGTACTCCCAACTGACACCTCGTCCTCTCTCCTCTTGGCCAGAGGAACTGAACCTGGAGTCTGTAATGACATCACAGCATGACTGAGCATCTATGAGGTCATGGGAAAGGAAATATGTGGTTTTATTGTAACATGATTGCATTTCCTATTGAATATGCATTCAGTCTCTTTAAAAGAATGCTATTTTAACGTGCTATCAGGAGTAGGAGCACAAATTACTCAAATACTGTTCTGTATTGTAACAACATTGTTCTGTGCTTGTGAGGCCATGACCTGGAGATAACTTCAGACAGCTATAAAGATGTGAGTTAAACAGGAGACACAATGCATAATGCAATATAATGCAATGAGAGGGAGACAGGGAGAGAAAGAGAAAAGAAAAATGCAGTGGAACACAACAGAGGCCTCCAAGACCAACAAGGACTAGTGACAGCTCCCTGTTTTTTTTGAGCAGTCTCCCATGCTGCTAGCAGGCCAAACACACACAGACACACACACACACACACACACACACACACACACACACACACACACACACACACACACACACACACACACACACACACAAAGACAGAAGAGTGGAAGGTTGGTCTGAAATAAGGAAACCCCATTAGCATCAGCCAGCAGCAGCACTAGGCTATGATGCAGCTGCACAAGGCTGCAGGCCAACCGTGTACTGCAGCCTGTGTAAACAGTCACACGCACACATTGATGCAGTTGTTTTTCAACGACTGGGTCGGGACCCAAAGGCTGGTTTTGCTAAGATTAAAAATGGGCCCCCAAATTACATTAGTATTTGAAACTACTGACTGAGGTATGACGCCAAATCCCTCTAAGGTTTTCTGCAACATGGGCAGAGTGAAATACTGTAGGCCAGTAGGTTAGTTGCACAAAGTCACGTTCATCTTGAAAATCAGATTCAGGTCTGTTAAAAGGTGCAATGCGTAAGATCTGGCAACATGCTGCAAAGAAATAGGGGGCAACAATTCACCTCTAATAGCAATCCATAGCAATCCATGCCATAGACATAAAATAGAAGTTTTTATACTAACAAGAGAACGCACGTCAGTGGGTCATGAAGTGCGTGGTCGCAGCTCCTGGAGACAGCTGGCTGGCTAGTTAGCTTGCTATCTTGCTAATTTCACCACGCTTCAATGCCACATTGCTTACGGAAAACGAGCCGAACAAAGGTGTCACTGTCAAATCTGCAGATAGCAATGTACTTTCCTCCGCTGTGATAAGTGTGTGGATGAAGCATGATGTTGTTCAATTTGACCCATTTACATTTTCTATACTCCTCATAATGTTACCACAGCCCACCACAAAGATCAAGTGCGCTAATGCGTAGTGCTGTTAACTTTGACAGCCCTATTTTAAACTAAAATTATGCACATATCTTACAAATTGCACCTTTAGACCAGCTTAGAGGACATTCAAAATATTCTCTACTTAGAAAGACACTACAATACATCCATAGCATACACAAACACTGTATTGGAGGCTTTAACAACAAATGCATGTTTGAAATTTTTTTTTACTTAAATATGGATTTATAGAGCATACATGACAGTACAATACTGTACAGACGAACCATACAACTGTTTGTTGGTTCATGTGTTTCAGAAAAATGCAGAATGGTTGAAAACAAATTGAACACTTCATGGAAAATGTGTGCTTGGCTACATTTTAATACTCGATGCTAAAAGCAGGTACCTTACCCAATGACCATCGCTCATTCCTGATGGATGACATAGTATGAGCTAACTCCTTCTACCGCACACACTGAGGGGCGGTGAAAACAGCCAAGGCAAATGCCTGTTTGGTTCTCAACCCTCTTTTTTTTCCTCTTATTCCCCCTCTTCATTACCCGCTTCCCCAACCAACTCCCTCTACTTCTCTGATTTGTGGCCTGTGAGTCTGTGTTCGCTACTCGCTCTGGTAGTTTCAACCTCCTTCTCATTTCTCTGCACCTTCTCCATGCAGTCCTATTCTTTGTGTTGCCTCCACTTTGTTCCTTACTCTTCTAACGCTGCCAAAGTGTTTTCTTTTATCCCTCCACATGTTCCTTTTCATATACTTATGTCCTCTGCACTCTCTCATACCGCCATGTGCCTCCCCTCTCCATTGTTTGTGACTCCACTTCGCTCTGATACTTCCACTTGCCTTCTTCCTCTCCCCCATCATCTTTTATTGTGCTTTTTCCCAACTTCTCTTTCCTATGCGTTTCCCGAAAACTTCCCATTCCTCTCATAAGGCAGCAGCAGATTGGAGCAAATATGATTAAAAAGTTATTTTTATAAAGCAGTTGCTATATCCTGACAATAGTGCATGAGACAGGTAATCTGAAAAAAAAAAAAATCATGTTCCTCCTTCCATGGTGCTCCGAATGGCAACCGCAAGATTTCACAGACCAGAGGAAAACAACCAATCAGAGCCTGGAGTCTGCTGTCCAGCTGCCGTCTATGAGAGCCAGCTGTCAATCACTTGTGAACACCAACCAAATGGTCAAACTAGGCAGCGCTGATCAAATATGAATAAATATTCTGTTACTGTTGGCCTGTTTCTCACCTCATCTTGTAGTGTACCATGTAGCTGTAAAATGGAAAAGTTTGTGACCCGGCAGCCATGTTGAGATGTGCTGAGGAAATACGAAGAACTGCCCATCTGCTGGATCACAGGCAATAGGAATGCTCTCTCTAAAATGACCTGTGATTGGTCAATGTCTCCCATCACGGGATACATTTTCTTAAGTCTGAAAACAGAGTCAGAAGTCGAGTTTGCTCTCAGAACACTTGAATTACAATATGCTGAAAGATTATTATGGATTTTTTGCCCAAAAATGCCAAAAATATTTCTGCCTACTGAAACTTTAACGTGACACGTCCTTCTCCACGTGTCCATCTGTCCTCCTTTCCCATCATTTCCTGCCATCCTGACCCTAGTCAGTGTCCTCTCCCCTGTCCTTCACAGGCTGATGTGTGGCCTTCAGCTGAAGGTCTAAACCAGCCAGGCCTTTAGAAGTGGCCCTGACAGGCAGCTGAGTTCACAGAAACACACACACACACACACACACACACACACACACACACACACACACACACACACACACACACACACACACACACACACACACACACACACACACACACACACACACACACACGGCAGCCAGTGTTGTGTATCCCTCACACTGGCTGCAGTTAAACTCATAACATCTGTTTACCCCCGTATAGCAATAACCTCGAGAGTAAGGAGTTGGTGCAATTAACTCCCTCTCTCTTTGTCTGTCAAACACACATGCATGCTGACAGCCCTTCCAAACTGCAGGAGGCATGAAACAGAGCAACTTGTAAAAAAAAAAAAAAAAAAAAAAAAAATTAAAGTATTACAATATGATACTTTCATGTACTATATATATTTATGTGCCTTTATGGGGTGAACCTGTACTATATCCCAGGCAATCAAACTGAGCATGTCTGCATGTGTGTATGTGTGTAGTGTGGGCACAGAGCATTCAATGTCCATAACCATCACCATGACCCCTGTCAAATAAATAGAGAGAGAGTGGATGGAAGACAGGGAGCAGAGCACATGGAAAAAGGTAGCTGGGAATGAGCAGGCAATGGAGAGGGAGGGAGGGAGGGAGGGAGACATTTACATTCCCCTCAGGCTCTTAACAGTAGAACATGTAGAATAACAGTAAAATATGCTGCAGGTATTATTAATACTACTACTACTACAAATTACATGTACAAGTTAAACATGCGAAACATCAAAAGTGAAACGTTTTAGTGTTGACACAAAGGGCCAGGAAGAGAAATTTTGCCTGAGAAGATCTTTAACACATTAATGTAACTTAAACCCTAAGGAATCCATCGGTACTAATGATCAAGCACTGAATATTATTTGTATTATTGGTTGTTAGTATTTATTTGTTTTTAACCATTTTGCATTTCACAAAACATGAACCAACAAATCAGTCTTATGGTTTGCCTGTACAGGATTTTACTGTCATGTATACTCTATAAATTCATATTTGAGTTTGCTTTCAAACATGCATTTGAAGTTAAAGCCTCCCATACAGTGTTTGTGTACACTATGGGTGTATTTAAGTGTCTCTCTGATTAGAGAACATTTTGAACATCCTCTATGCTGATCTAAAAGTGCAGTTTGTAAGATATGAGCACAATTTTAGTTCAAAATAGGGTTGTCAAAGTTAACAAGATAATGATGCTGTAACGCAAATTCGTTTTAACGCCACTAATTTATTTAACGCATTAACACACTCGATCTTTTGTAGGTTGTAGCTGGTTTTAGAGCTAGAGTGATAAATATTGGTATCATATGAAAACAGAAAACCAAACCAAAAGAATCCATTGGTACCAACCATGTCATACTAACTTGTCGGTTAAATAGTCTAACCTGTAATTTTATCACAATAATATGTGTTAATGCAAATTAAT
The DNA here is from genome assembly GCA_947000775.1 of Pterois miles. Classification (NCBI taxonomy): domain Eukaryota; kingdom Metazoa; phylum Chordata; class Actinopteri; order Perciformes; family Scorpaenidae; genus Pterois; species Pterois miles. The sequence continues at coordinate 2,149,184 of CAMQGK010000568.1, read as the reverse complement.
TTCAACACCACTTGTTTCTTTGATGCATTAATGCAATCAATATTTCAGAGGCTGTAGTAGGCTCAGTTTTAAACTTGCGCTAAATCTTGGCGAGGAAAAACTGTCATGACCATATTCAAAGGGGTCCTTTGACCTCTGACTTGAAGATATGTGAATGTAAATGGGTTCTCTGGGTACCCACCAGCCTCCCCTTTACAGACATGCCCACTTTATGATAATCACATGCAGTTTAGGGCAAGTCACACTGACACACTGACAGCTGTTGTTGCCTGTTGGTCTGCAGTTTGCCATGTTATGACATGAGCATATTTTTATGCTAAATTCAGTACCTGTGAGGGTTTCTGGACAATATTTGTCATTGTTTTGTGTTGTTAATTGGTTTCCAATAATAAATATATACATATATTTGCATAAAGCAGCATATTTGTCCACTCCCATGTTGATAAGAGTATTAAATACTTGACAAATCTCCCTTTAAGGTACATTTTGAACCAATAAAAAAAGTCATTAATATGTGATTAATCCTGATTAAATGTTTTAATCGTTTGACAGCCCTACTGACTGTTAGGATCAGGTACCTGCTGCTGCCTGCTGCTGCCTTTGTGAGGTTGGTACAACAGCCATGTGCAGAAAACTGGGTCCACGTTGACAGCTATGCCCTGGACACTGACCAGCAGGACTGCACCTGGACAACACAAGAACACAGATCAGAATCAGCAATGCAACTCTCAGGACAAAGAAAATGAAAGCCATGGTTCTAAAAATAAAAGACTAATAGGAAAAGATATATCGTACATCTGTCTTGCCTTTACAAAATCAACATTACTGCTGGCAAACACAGGCACATTGTTTGAAAGCACTCAAGCAGTGGTTTGACAATACTAAACTTCAGCGATCAACACTTCAATAGCAACCAGATCGAGAGATCTGAACTCACATAGACAAAAATGTCCCGATGCTGCAAAGTAGGAGGCACATCGACACGGATCACTGAAATCAATGTAAGGTAATAACCAGCGAGTGAAAGAGACTTAGGGCAAATCTGCCCAGATTCAGTGTCAGGTTCTTCCTCTCCCGCGTGGTTTACACAGTGTCCTAATGACCCGCTGGCGGGTATCGAGCCTGCTTGTTGGAACGCAGCGAGGAGCACAGTTTGTTTCAATTGCCCTGTTCAAAGTGGTATCACACTAAGCCAAGAATAACATTTTCTTTTGATAAATTTCTATGAAACTGGAGACTTTCTCTGGGTTTTGGTTTACTCTTAAATAATAATCTTTACCAACAATAAGCGGGCCCTGAGGTAATGCATTAGGATTCTATCAATAATGATTCCCATGCCGGCAGGATTAGCGCAGGGTCTCTGGCGTGCCGTGGAATGTCCCAGCATGACGATAGGAGGATGTTTCAGCTCTAGAAGGACTTTCGGCAGTTTAATGGAGCTTTGGACAAGACCCCGGTCTTCTGTTTCAGGCCCCGAGGCAAAGCTGCAAGTGTGTAAGTGTGAATGTGTAAATGTGTGTGCGTGTGCATTTCACCTACGGCAAAGCCTGATTGCTTGTTGCTTTGCCGAACATTTTAGCGTCTCAAAGCATGGACAAAGCACAATTATTAACCCTCCCTTGACACACACACGTATTTTTGTTACACCAGCTCTCCAGCTTGGCAGGAATCGCTCCCTCCTCCATTATTCCCTGTGAACAATGCAAATAAAACTGCTCTAATTTGCTGCACTTTTACAACGTTCAGTGATTTGTGGCCTGTGAGCCTGTGTGTGTGTCTGCACTACCAAGTAAATGTGTATGAGATAAAGCGTGAGCGATGTGAAATGTGTGTCAGTACTGTCAAATATGAGTGTATGTAATGTGTGAAGTCTGTAGTGTGTGTGTGTGCATCTACAGAACAGTATGATACAGTACTAGTGTCTGTGTATGTCTGATTATTATTCACCAGGTGCACTTCAGTCCTGAGTTAACTTTAAGGTGAAACTTTCTCATTGGATCAGTCAAACTGACACGTTTCTTCCTTTATTGCCTCATCTATTTTTCTACTTTCTTTACTTTCCATCACTTCCATCTTTCGGTGTCTCCACTGTTTCCCTATCCATGTCTCCCTAACAACCATCCTTCTTTGACCCCCTTTATCGACTTTCACCCCTCTTTACCCTTCCATCTGAAACCATATCTCCATCCTTCCTCGTCATCCAAAACACCTCCCCCCTCCTCCTCCTGACGAAGAATCACAACCTCAGCCCTGTGGCTTGAACTGCTACACCACAGTGTGGCTGCTTAATAGGCTTTGGCTGTGGCTGTAGTGCTGGGGCCCGACTTCAAGTGGTTTCATCATAGCCCAGAACAGCGGGAGCCGTATAGGACCCAGAAGGCTGGGAATGGGCTGAGTAGTGAAGATGTATTCAATAAATTGACCCTAAACTGTGGTCTATGGGATGTGCAGTGAGCACGACAAAGCACATTCAGCAGAAATGAGTCATGGCACAATAAATCATACGACTTAGGAGATGGATTGTGTATTTAGCAGTTATTACAGAGATAAATGAGCAAATAAAAAGATATAAAATGCCTAATTGCAGATAAGTCTCTCAACCAGAGCTGGTTACACAGCATCAATATGTATTAAAGCCAATACAGACACACCAATACTGCTACCAGCTTTTTTTATTCTCAACTTAAAGCTGCAGTGGCAGCAAATATAAAATGGAGCAAATATGATTAAAAAAAAAAGGACTGTCAATCACTCGTGAACTCCGATCAAACAGTCAAACAACGCAGCGCTGATCAAATATGAATCAATATTCTGTTACTGTAATGATTATTTCTCTTCTCAAATGTTTTCATGAACATCTTGAAGTTACGGTTTAGCTGTAAAATGTGACAGTTTGTGACCAGGCATCCATGTTGAGATCTGTCAAGAAAATACCAAGCACCGCCCACCAACTGGAGCACAGCCTATAAGAATGCTCTCTCTCTGAACTGACCTGTAATTGGCCAAAGTCTCCCGTCACAGACTTGATTTTTTAAAGTCTGAAAACAAAGCCATGAGGAGGTGCAGAAGTCTAGCTTTCTCTCAGATCACTTGAATTACAAAATCCCGAAAGGTCATTATTGAATCTTTGCCCAATAATGCCAAAAATATACTGCCACTTTAAGGTGAAAGTGGTCACTTTAGGCGGTATGCAGTGATGGGATGGATGCTCGTCAGTGCCACCAGAGAGCCCACAGAGTAGGTGCAGTAGTGTTTCCTTTAGGGCTGACTGGAATGCTTCGAAGCTTCAACCGTTTCCATGGTCTTCAACCTCCAAAGCAATGTTCGAATGGTTCGTTTTTTCATTTTTGTTTTTATTTTTTCATATGCAAGTATGTAATAACACTGTATAAATCCGAAAATAGCCCAAGAAATAAGGATAATCCCACACCATTATTAATTATTATGTTATTCTCAAAAGGATATCACTGTTTGTTGAGTGTAGTGATGCTTGTGTGTACAGTAGTGCAGCAGTGGCGCAGTCCTGGGCGCTGAAGCAGGGGATATGAAGCTGATGCTAATGATAGCTAATGAAAGCTAATGATTTGAATAAAGGCTATTCAAGTGTTCGTACTGATTCACCTTTAAAACAAAGTTATCTGCTGATTTACGGACATCTCTTTCCCAGTGTAAGTCTACCAGAAAAAGTCTTTTTGGATTCAATGGCATCACGTGACGGACACAGAAGTTGTAATTCCACCACTTGGCCACTACGAGAGTTTGTTTCAAAGCCCGGAGCTCTTCCTGGGCTCTTGTGCCAGAGCCAGAGCTGAACATCCTGTTATTACCATGACCAAATACAATACACATAAACCCACACATGTAAGTTTCCATTATGACAACACTGTCTCATCGTCAGTTGAACGGAGCTGACTTTTGAGCGTATTAAAGTGTAGTAAGTCAGTTGCTTAAATAACTCAGTAACTGGCATTGTATCAGCCGAGTTTTACGCATCATGCCAGCAGCTGTCATCTTATTGTGGCTGCGTGTCATGTCTGTTTGGCTTCTGCCAATGACAGCCATGACCATTTTGATAAATCACAACACCACTCAAAAAGCTCTCTTTCTGAAATTAACAGAGCAAACAGTCTTTTCTCTCTCTGTCTGTCTCTCTGCCAGTTTGACAGTGACACAGAAACAAAATATGTGTTGACCTGGCTTACGAGGCTTTGAAGACCAAGGCTTTTACCGTCCACACTGTGTTTTCTTGTTTCATCACCATGTTGACATAACTGCCGGAGAGTGACACCTCCTTTGAAGCGTGCAGCACCATAAAACGGCTTGGCATGCTTAGAGGGCGACCTCGGCGGCAGGCTAACTGTTGTTTTTCTCTGCTCTAACAGGGTGGCATGTGGGTAATTACAGAAAGTGATGACAATGATAACAGGAGTGTTTTTCTTACTTCCTAAATGATTCCTCAAGAAAACACCAGAGGACTTCACAGCGGCCTAGACGCTGAAAACACACACAACCGCAAGATGTCCATGCATGCATCATCTGTGAAGACACACTTACCTTGACTCACCCACAGTGGACCTATTAATGCCAAAGGTGTTTTTTTTTTTCTTAAGACCAGTAGAGTTAAAAGAGAGCAAGGGGCTGCTGGTGTTGTTTTACGGCTGTCTGACATCAGGCTGCTCACAGCCTGAGGCTACAGTAGAGCACTAAACAGGGCTGGGAGAAGGCCTCTAACCTTTAAGCCCTGTCTAGGTTCTGTCAGTCTCAGTAATCTATCAGCCATACATCTTCCTGTCTTCATATTGTCTTTTTATCAGGTTACGTCGTTTATACATTGCCATTTTTGAATGCAAAATCTGCTTTCGTTCAGCCACCGCAAGCATGAAATTCAATAAAGTGGGAGCGGTTAGGTCAGCGCAAGTTCAAAAACCAAGTCCCACAGTGGAGACCAAAGCCCTGATTGGGGTTACAGAGGGCACAACCTCCCAACTACAGGGCCATGACCCCACCGTCAGAGTTACAGACAGGCAAAGAGAAGTGGGGCGAGCTCACCCTCCACCCCCTAGGTAGACAGACAGGAGGGGGGGGGATTCATGTTCAAGCCAGCTAATCGCCCCCCTCAGAATCGCTTCATTGTTGAACACGAGGCAGCACTGGGACCCCGCGTCCAGCTTCTCCAACAGAAAATAAATAAATATAGCCCAGCCCGCGTCAGCCAGATGACTTCTGACAGGTTTGGTTAATTTTGAAGCCAAGTAGCAAAACAAAACATTACGCCAGCGTGCGGGGCCTACACTGCCTTTAATTGCTTTTCCGATGAGCTCATGACTCGAAGGTGTCCTGGAGCGAGCCGTGCAGCCCGACAGGTGTTCTAGTGGTGTGTGTGTGTGTGTGTCAGTGTGAGAGTCTATGACTACGAGTGTGTGTGTGAGAGAGGGAGAGCTGGAGATGTTGACACGACTGAAAAAGGACTCAGCTGTGTGTGGGTGGGTGCAAGGAACAGCGAATATGTTGTGTGTGTAACCGAAGTGTGCTCATGCTTCTTAGTGAACATAAGGAAGTGTTTCTATTTGTAACCATTGGTGTGTGCGCTGTAGGATAGTGAACAGACACCAACTCACAACGCCACACACCTTCTTGCTTTCTCACACACACTCGTACTCTCGCTCTGTACTGCTGTTCCCCTGCCGTGCTGTGACCCAGCGGCCTGGGGGCAATGCCGCCGCAGGAGCCCAGGGGCTCAGGAAGGACACAGGCAGGTTTGACTGGAAACAGATCCTGGCCTACGGAAAGCCTGCTCTCACTCTGGGCTCATACGACTCTGCACTGGATGCCTGGATGTGTGTCTGTGTGTGTGTGTGTGTGTGGTTTTAAGAGAATATAAGCACATATGCGTAAGTGTGTGTGTGTCTTTCAACATGGCCCGACCGCGGTAGCCTGCAGCTGACAGGCTAGACCCACCTCGTAAAGGTTGACTATGGCTGTGGGTACAGTAACAGTAATAGGCAGGAAGAAAGCTGGAGAGTGATTCAGCCGGCCAGCGAGGGAGTCAGTGAAAGGCAGACATAAAGAAAGATGGAGTGACAGAAACAGAGAAACACCTACAAACACACTGAAAGACAGAGTCACAGACACACACATTGAGGGAAGAAAAAAAAACAGTGAAAGACAAAGACAGACAGAGACAGAGATAAACAGAGGGAACATATAAAAGAGTGGATGATGAGAAAGTAAAAAGTCACTTTCCTAATCTACATGATAAGTGAGTAGGCCTCAGAATTTGGCCATGGGTCTGTATGATTTATGGGATGACTTCAGTAAGTCTCCGTACATGCAAAGTCCTGTGAACCGGATATATCACACACACAGCCAAGTCTGGGTGAGCAGTAAAAGCACATGAGTGCGTGTGTCTACATTACATGCATGTTGAAAGGTCCACGTACATACACATACACCCACTACATAACTCAAACTGTGTATGTACATGCATGCATGTGTATAGAGCAGAGAATGTGCGCGAGTCGACACGTGTACACGGATGATTATGTTTGGAGTAGCGAGCACAGGGCTGTATCTCATCCCCGTTCCCATCAGGACTGAGGCTCCCTCTTTCCCATCTGCTGGGCTTGGTGACTCATGGTTGCTAGCTGTGGACTTGACACATTTCTCAGGCAAAGTCCAGACAAAAGCACTGACCCTGCAGCAGTGCTGTTGTCTGGAGAGCTTTGGGTGGTGTTTGACTCAACAGTAGCAACACTTTCCCAGTGCGTGTACAGGCAGGGCGAGAGTAGCGCCGGTAAGGTCTGGTGCTCCGTATCACTAAAAGATTCAGTGCTGGTACGCAGTCCCAGGAAGAGACAGCAGCTGCCAAATCCATATACAACCGTCACTCACGATCGCATTTCCAACAAGAAAACACATCTGCTGACATCAGGCCAACACACAGTTAGTTACCTCCGCCAAGTCTGTTTGTTTGTACACACTAAGATCTTTTCAGACGGGGAAAAAACTCTCCGCCTGCGTACTTGCGTGGATCCACCAGATCTGAGTGCACTCCTCATGCAGACAAGCACTCCGCGAGTAAATGCCAGGCACTATGCATGGCAACCATGGAAACGGCATTTGTGTATTACTGTAGGCTATATATCCATGCCGGTACAACTGTGTGGTCTATCAGATATCCATAATCACAGCTTAGTTTGTTGACGCAAGTGGCAATACTGGCAGAGAGTTTTTGGCGTCACTCAAGTGCTCTGAGAGAAAACTAGACTTCTGCTCCTCCTCATGGCTGTTTTCAGGCATTAAAAAATCTAGCTAATCTAATCTATCGAGCGCTCCCATTGGCTGTGTTCCGGCTCGTGGAATTTCTTCAAGTGATCAGTATACTAAATGTTTCTGAAAAAACATTTGAGATGAGAAATAGACATTACAATAATATAATATTGATTCATATTTCATCAGCGTTGCCTAGTTTAACCTAGAGCGTAAGTATCAGATGCTGAGGGGGCACTGACCAAGCGGCAGTATCTGACAAGCTAGGAGTGAGAATATGCTGTTATGACATGTTGTAGGCCTCCAGGTGAGCTCGCCACAACTCCCCCCGTCCCCAGGAGCGCTCTCTTCAAGTCTTCCCGTGTAAATGAGTACTAGTATTTGTCCTGTCCAAGAGCAGTAACACAACCACCGTGTCTGCCTTTAGTCCCTTCTCTTCTTTCAATGCTCTCCAAAGGGGAAAATCCACAACAGTGGTGATGCGTATTTGTCCTCGCTGTCAATCACTTTCTTTTCGTGACTTGAATCCTTCCTATGAATGAGGTTTATTTTTAATCTGGAGCATTCACTCTGTCCTCTTGGACGCTTTTTAGGATTTTCCGACATAGCTTCCTAGTGGCTTCTCTGTTGCTCCCCCCCCTTCCTGCCCCCTTTAACTTTGGCTGGTTGAAGTAAACACATCACTTCAGGTGCGCCAGCGCAGAAATCCGCCACAGACACCACAACTCTGTTATACTGCGAAACACAGAGAGCTTTCCCTGGCGGCGATAGGCTTAATCAGCATTGTGTGAACTCGTTTGGCAAGGGCTTTAAATGTAACACACGCTCATTTTTAAATAACGTAAAATGGAACCCACACTAAACATCTGACCAGTGAAAAATGGACTTATGCACATCTTTGTTACGTACTGTAGACCAGCAGTGAGGCCAGATGAGGGGTTGGAAACAGCAGCTTAGTCGAGCTCCATGTTGATGAGAGGCTCTGTAGCCAAACTTCTAGTTGATTCCCTTCCTTCATAAATCCACATCAACTCTCATGGTGTTGAAAAGACAACCAGACAGTGCACAACTGGTGCCTGTGCCCCTGCTGAAACCCAAACACGACTGATTTGGACTATTCCAGCTTTTATCTCTCTTCCTATCCTCTCACCCCTACACCATTTCTCTGATATGCCCACAAAAATACACACTTTCTGCCTCCCTCACTTCAAATCACACCGGAGGAAAATGCTTAAAGTCACGACCAAATGTGACCTGGCCCTTGACAGCAAGATAGCTAGCCTTCTTAATGAGAGACAAAACAGACTTGGTCCTGATTGCATTAATGTATCATTACCGTATCCATCATGGACATACAGTGCACTGTGTGAACTCCAAATGAGCCCCAGTGTAATGTAAGAGAAACAGGAGAGACACTTCTGAGCTCATTAAAATAAACAGACTTCTGCTTCTGCTGCTGCTTTCCCACAGACAGTTTCAGTTTTGCATAGTTACCTTGAAAACTCCTTATCGCTGCTATCATTCAGCTGGCTCATGGGCTTTCTCTACAGTTCAAGCTGAGTTCTCTCAGTTTGTCATGAGGAGAGGGGGAGCCAAGCAATTTAATGTCTGTCATTAGCTGGGGTTCCTTCCAAGCCTTTCAATATGAATTACAATGTAAGAAATAGAAAAGCCTAATGCAAATGGCAAAATTTGAGGTTTACTTGATATTGCAATAATGTTTCATACACTCTTGAGGCTAATAATGTCAATATGATGCAATTAAAAAACAGAGAAAATGCTTTGTCAAATAGATATTGACATTGGAAGACAATGCAGGCACTCCAAAGTCTACCAAATAATCATAAGTTAGGAAATATTAAAGGTGGTAAATGCAAGGTTGGGAGCATTTCTATTGCTGTACAGCTCTCAAAATGGCAGCGGGTGAACCGGTGTTTACCTGGCGGGGAACCAGAGGGTTGGTCCTACACTTTAAAAATGACGGTAATGTCAATAAACGATGGCGTTATCAGCTGTAACCACCGTATGAAAGCAGTGCAGAGCAGCCCTAAACTGGTCAGCACGCTTGCATACACAAAGATGCAATGAAAGGTAAGGGTGGCCAGCGCGGCTAGAGAAGAGAAGCTCTGGTTTCAAATATGTCTGTTAATCCTAGTTAACGCGATAGTAACGCATTCACGCAAATTGATTTTAATGCTACTAATTTCTTTAACGCATTGACGCAATCAATCTTTCGGAGATTGTAAGGCTCAGTTTTAAAGCTGGAGAGAAGATGCTGGCACCATATGAAAACTAAGAACAGAAAATAGAAATATCTACTTAGAAACACATAGAAAACATTTGGAATCAATTGATACCAATCATGTCAAACTAGTTTGTCACAAAGGAAGTTAAAGAAACGCTCTAAACTTACACTACATTTTGGCATGACCATTTTCAAAGGGGTCTCTTGACCTCTGACCTCCAGATATATGAATGTAAATGGGTTCTATGGTACCCACCAGTCTCCCCTTTACAGACATGCCCACTTATGATAATCACATGCAGTTTGGATCAAGTCATAGTCAAGTCAGCACACTGACACACTGACAGCTGTTGTTGTCTGTTGGGCTGCAGTTTGTCATGTTATGATTTGAGCATATTTTTATGCTAAATGCAGTACCTGTGAGGGTTTCTGGACAATATTTGTCATTGCTTTGTGTTGTTAATTGATTTCCAATAATAAATATATGCACACATTTGCATAAAGCAGCATATTTGCATCGACATGTTTATCTACAGTTGAGTACACAGAGAGACCAGACATTTCTCTAATCTCTAATCTAATGATGTACAGAAGGTCCGACATAATATTGAGACTAGAAGAATATTTAGGGAGCTTTGGATGTATGCAAATCAAAATGACCACAGAGCAGAAAAGGAATATACAATACAGGTATATACTATAACATGGTATAAGACAGGCAGGAGACTTCAAGCTGTCTGAGCGCGATCACTCAGCTTAAAGTGTACTGCCTGCATAACTGCATGTGACTTCACAGTCATTCTTATTATTCTATATTTATTTGACTTCATTAAAAGTTTGAAATATTTCACTCTTTGCGAGCACGGAGCCTCCATTCTTCTTTGTTTTGCTTTTCCTCTCTGGGTCACTTTGGAAACTCCAGCTGTACTTGATGTGGATTCCCAAAACTGATCCAATATAATTGCACAACATTTCAAAAGTGGCTTTGGAGGTTCTGAAATGTTTGTTAAACATCAATCCAGTATGACCCACACAAATGACATATTGGTTATTACTTCTGCATACAAGGGATGTGCTGTGGTTAGATGGCTTAAATGGTGTTTTACTATGTGATGCTTTCTTTTTCATTAGGCAGCTAAAATGTGATATTCAAAAACGGACAGTAACTGACACTAATCCATTCATCTCTTCGTTATTTCTCATGTTTTGTTAGAAGCCTGCTGTATCTGGTGCATTTGGTTGAACCCAGATGATGAATGTACATTCCTGCTTCCTTTTTCTCTTTAAATCCTTTGTTTCCTCCCCTACCTTGGTTTCATTTATACCCCTATCCGATTGTTTTAACGTCTTTTTTATGATTTCTCCCAAATATTGTGAGGACTGTAGCTGCCTCTCCTACTCTGTCTCCATCCAGAAACTGACCAGCTTCATGATCCAGCTGTCTTTTGCTACAAACATCCAGATGGTGGTTGTCCGACCCCATCTCCTCCAGTCACCTTCTTCATCTCTCTCCACAGAACCTCAGCTTTCTGGAGAGCATGCGGGACAACTGAGGACGAGATCCTGTCTTCAATTACCTTCAAGTCCCTGCACCTCTCTGCAGAATCTCTGTTCTCCCAGTCTTTCAGCTTGGCCTTTTGTCAGTTCAGTAGACTTCGTAATTATCTCAGTGACAGATCAAAGTCCTCCGGCTGAGACTTGGGGTCACTCAGGAAGCCGGGAATGCTGCGCTGAAGAATTTGATGTTTGCACGGCAACATGCAATAGATCTCCTCCTTTGGTCTCTCTATGTACTGTATCTATCCGTCTACCAGTCTGGCTGTTATCCAGTAAAGTGGCCTGAATATCTCTGTCAACCAATTTGTCTGTTTGGTCCATGAGTCATTTCTAATACTCTTCCAATTTTGGCCACATCTTAGGTGATAAACAGTCACTGATGAGGCATTTTTGCACCGTGCTCCTCAGAGATCAATAAAAGAGTACAGCCAGCATTAAAATGGTTTTTTTTCCCCTTGAATGCTCAGTTCATTATTGCTCGTGTTAGCTACCGGGTTCTTAAATTTGTTCCAAAGAAAACGTAGTTGCTGTGCCAGAAATGGGGGGAAAAAACATAATTTTCTGTGTTACACCAGAGGATTTCTTCCTTGGAAAACCTACACAACACCAAGTGCTGAGAAACGTTCCCGTAAAAGACTTCAGGATCCGTAGAGGGAATTCATGTTTTCTTAGAACAAGTGAAAATAAATTCAATTAAAGCAATTGATTATGGCTTTAAGAAACGGGTGTTTTCACAGAGGGAACATAGCAGCATGTTTGCCAACTCTGGTAGTGCAGTTGGTCTCTGACAGTATAATACTTTAGTATCACTATGTGATATATATACGTAACCACCCTTTACACAGTACTGTGTGCATGTGTGACAGAAAATAATGTAATACCTGATAATAACCATCACTGATAGTTAATTAAACTTAATGGATATTTTACCGCTAACAAACAATTAAATGATAATTAATAATATTTACTTATTATTAATATTGCAGTTATTACAGTTTATTGTTGCACATAACATTTTATATACTATATTTTAAGTATATGTTAATGATTAATAATTGGTTTGTAAACCACCTATAAACATTATTTGGATGACTATTATAAAGTTGCAGCTGATGATTAGAATCTATCTAATCTAATCTATAAATATGATTTAGATACAAAGGTCTTAAAGGTTTACAAATCAGATAATAAATATAGTAGAAAAAATCTTATAATATTATCTTATTAATAATACTAATAATCTTATAATATATGCAAAATAAACTGTTAATGAATAGTTTGTCATCAGAATGTAATTGATGTTGAAATATTTCATATTACATGGACTAATTACAAAATAGAAATTATAGCAGTACTAATAATTAGTGTATATTATTATCATTTCATTGTTTGTTAATGTGAAATAACGCTTAACTGTTATAAATGATGGTCATTAATAAGTATTACTGAAAATAAGTGTGAGCCTGTGAGTTTTTACTCTCTAGCCGCTCTCATTCCTGTGAATGTGATTTTGCACTTTCTCTGCTAACCAACAGCAGAGTAATAAATACAGCGCTGCATATGGAGAAAGAGACAGAAACATGGGGAGATGTTTATATGAAATAGCTAATATCTCTTAACCCTTTCTCCTTCCATCTATCTCAATTTCTCTCAGTCTCTGTGGGTCCCTCTTGGTTCCCGCTCCTGCTATCCACCTCATCCTCTTTTTGCTTGCCACAGTAGATTGAAGATTACTCCTCTTAAAGACAAAGCCTTAAGTGGTTGCACATTTGAACCATTTAGCAATTTGGTCTAATGGTTTCAGGATGAGCTATTTTAGCTGCAATGCAGGGACGAAGGGATAGAGGAATGGAAGGGGTGTAAAGCACAATGAGACGCTGGTTCTGATTGGCTGGATTTCCTGATCCAGGAAGGGGGTCAGTGCGGTGTCAACGCTACGAGGGATGAGCTCAAACAGAGATAGGATGATTGCAACTGAACAATTAGAAGTTAGCAGATGGAGAAACAATACACCGAGACATGTTAGAAGAAGAGAGGCAGATTGTGTAAAGCTGTTTTCGATTCACAAAGGAATTGTGTTAAAGTAAAGTCATGACTGAAGTGATACAGTGGGCCTTTATTTGGTGGATTAGGACAGACCGGGTGAGCTTAATGCTCTCTCACTGGTCTGTCCATTAAAGCCCCCCTCCAGTGTATTTTGGCATTTCTATGATATTTCATATTTATTTGAGTCATTTCCTGACTAAGTTGATTAGCCGCATTATTTGTCTTTTTTTGACAAATAACTTAATTTTGTGCTCAAAATTTAAAAAAGAAGGTTGAGAAATAAAATGGGAATAGGACTTATGACTATAGCAGAAGCTGCAGGTCAAAGGTCATTCTCCAAGCTGCAGGAGCACTCATGATCGTTTATGTCTGAGTAGCAGCATACTGATAAATCTGTTTATCTGTCTATTTAGCTAGTTAGCTAACTTGGTGTAGTTAGCTAGCCCAACCTGTTGCATTAGCTAACGGGGTTTTCATTGTATTTTTTAGTTTGCCATTTGTGAGTACGTTGAATATGTGCGATCAGCACAGTGGATTAGTCCACGTGCCACCGGCAGAATTAACTCAACACACTGACTCACTCTCTTCTTTACCGTCTCCTCCTGCTGGATGTAAATTAACAGAAAGCAGCTGATACCGAAGGTTTGTGGGCCTCTAACAGGTCCAAAATATGAGGAGCACAATTTTCAGCCTCAAAAAAAAAAAAAACAAGTGAAAAGTCCTGTTAGAGAAATAAATAAATCACAGTGCAGCCCAGTGCGGTGCCAGTGCTGGTGAACGGTGTATGGCGATAATTGGTCTCAAAACCCAAGCACATAAAAGACACATGCATGCATGGGATACGAGCACACAGAACAGTACCTGAGCGTATAAAAGCCTCCTCGTGAAGGAGCATTTCTGCTCCGCATACACAAATGCGGGGCCGGGATGAGCACTTGTTCGACCCTTTCTCTGTGCGCTTTATCGTCAAGTTGACTTTTGAGACTTTGGAGGCAGGGATGGAGTAGATAGCGGCGCTGAATGCGCCGAGCAGAAACGCCCCCTCGCGTGAAGGCTTTTCCCTTGTATCCACTTGTATCACATGCATTCACCTGGTTTTTATGTGCACAGGTTTTGAGACCAATTCAACACCATAACAGCAGTGCACCTCCAGAACGTCCCGAAGCTGCATTTCAAACGGCAGACCTCAGCAATATGTCTATCCGTCCTCTGGTGCGCTGTGGCCGGCATGTGGCGGTGTGGCTCGTTGGTGCGGCAGCAGCCAGACGGACACCTCACCAGGAGGAGACGGTAAAGAAGACAGCTGATGTGTTGCGTTAATTCAGGTCTTTGTCTTTGTTTTGTGTGGTCTGTGTAAATTCATCTAATCTGGTTTCATCCAAACTGGGTTGCCATGATAATGAATTACATCTGACTATTAACCACACCCCCATTCTGTATTTGAGAAAGAACATTAACCAAAACACAGGTAGTAACACTGGCTGGAGGGGCTTTAACACCTAACCCCGTATTAAACTTACAAATTACAAATTCCATGAGTCCAGATAACAGATAACCATGATGATGAAGGACATGCAGTTTTATCTGTGTGTGTGTGTGTGTGTGTGTGTGTGTGTGTGTGTGTGTGTGTGTGTGTGTGTGTGTGTGTGTGTGTCCTGAAGCTTCAGAGGAAGAGCTCCTTTGCATCTTTGGCCTGTAATTAGTCACTGTTGAATGAAGCCACGGCTTGAATGCGCTTCACTGACAGCAGAGTAAAGGCAGAGAGTGCGTCTTGTTTTTGGAGGACGTCACTCATGTCTGCGCACACACTGATGATAAGGAAGAGGTGTTTATACCCATCAGAGCTGTATTTAATACAGTCATACATCACACATTCAGACAGACATGTACTTGTGCACGCAGACAAATAGAGAATGCTTGGGCCACCTGCAACACGGGACGTCCAAGCTGCTATCAGCTGCCCTACATTAACAAACCGCGGCACAAAAACAGTGATGAGTCAGCTACTCTAAACACACTTCTCCCCAGACTGGCTTACTGCAGACCAACAGGACAGATAGGGAGGAGAGGGATATGAGGGGGACGATAGGGACACGAAGAGGAAATGATGGGAGGAAAGAGGTGGGTTAAAAGAAAGGAGAGAGAGGGAGGGAAGGCAGGAGAGATATATGGGGATAGGGAGGAAGAGTAGAAGAGAGGGAGAGAGAAAGGACAAGTCTTTGAAGGTAGAAAAGCAGCAGCAGCTGCCAGAGAGAGACTACACTTATCCTTCAACCTCTAATCTGAGAGTTATCATCAGGACACAGAGGGACACCCCACATCTAGAGGGACACCCTGTTGGTTCAATTGACTCCCTCTTGCTGTCTTATTCAAACAAAGCACGAGGGGATAGAAAAAAATCGATTCACCTATTCATTTTTGTTTTTACAATTTTGAAATTGATTTGCTTTATTTGAGTCTATCTAGACACTATCTTGTCGTAGTCTGAGTAATGTGAAGTCAAATCCGTTCCTTATGCGTCAACCAAAACAAACCTCAGCGAGCCAAAATGAAAAAGAAGGAAACAGCGGAGGTTCCACGTGGATACGACCTGCACCATCACATATTAAATCCAGAGTGGTAAACACTACACATACAGTTAAGTATGGAAACACTTTGGGTTTCACACATTGCAGGAAAAGCAGACCTTTCTTACTGTACTCAGCTAGATACAGTCCCTCGAAGTGTGATTCAACTTTTTCCCCATGGTCTAGTGTTAAAAAAGTTAACAAAAATTGCAATAAATCGCAATATAGAATCGCAATACTTGAACTAACACCCGAGTATCGTGATAGTATCTAATCAGGAGATAGATGAATTGTCATCAACCCTATATACTTCATTAAAACGTTCATATGAAGACATGAACACACTATGCTGATGCACACAGTAAACACATCCTGCTGACAGGCAGAACTAAGACCACAGCAACACTGGACTGTAGACGGGGGCGGCAGTAGCTCAGTCCGTAAGGACTTGGGTTAGGACGCGGAGGATGCCGGTTCAAGACCCCCATGGACCAAGACCAACTGGTTGCTGGACAGATGCCAGTTTACCTCTTGGGCACTGCCGAGGTGCCCCTGAGAAAGGCACCGAACCCCCAACTGCTCTGGGCGCTTGTCAGGAGCAGCCCCCTCACTCTGACATCTCTCCATTGACGCATGTATATGTACTGTGTGAACAACAGTTCACAAAAACTGAATGTAAAACTGAATTTCCCCACTGTGGGACTAATAAAGGAATATCTTCTTCTTCTTCTTCTAGACTGTTGCTCATCTGGTAACACCACTGCACCACTCCTTATACATGCAAGGCTGAGACACAGCAGACGGTGAGAGCAGCAAAAGTCAGCTCGCCAACAATCCATCTCCCGTCCTTACGGACGTCTGTCGGCCGGTGAAAAAAAGGAGATGACATATTTGGCCGTGGCAATGGGACAAATCCCAAGGTGATCCAAAAAAGCCCAACATAAATGTCCCCACGGGAATCTTAAAGTTGATGAAAATGCTTTCTGTCTAGACTCATGAAATTCACAAAGGAACAAGGGTTTTTTTCCCACCGCACCTTGAGAATCAGTGGCCCACGCAATTTAAAGGAATGTACTAGAAGAGTAGGAGACATCAGTATTTGACCCAGTGTTAATATCATAATTAACCTTTAATGTTATCTCAAAACACTCTTTCAACAGGTATTTCACTATGAGAGATGCTTAATTCCTTAGAGTGATAATGAATTGACATCGTCCGCCACTCCATAATCTGCGCAGTAGCATTATGTAAACCTCCACACAGTGAAAGAATGTACTCCTGATCTTTGGTTACAATCCACACCACACATTTACTCCTCAGACCAAGACTCGCAAGAAAATAGCTTTTGATATGAGAAACCATGTTATTGCACAAGCCTCCCGACTTAAAATTATCACTAACAACTTCACATGGCAAACCTCGAGGTCTTACATCAATTATACGCTCATTTTCAGATATGCGTGCAGCCCTGATAAGCTAATAACTTCAGCCAGCCCATGTAACCAGGGCCTGTATTTATCATGGTGTCATGGCTTTGGCTTGTATTCACGCAGCATCTTAAAGCAGGCACGCTCAGTTATTTAACTCTTATTTATGTACGCAGAATAGGCCCACACATGTTGCTTTTTTGCAGCAGTTCCTATGGCAGTAGTAACAAGGGTAGGGGAGCTGACGTGTTACCAGCTGACATTACAAGTTCAGGTGAAGGCAGAGCATGAAATCTACAACGGGTATCCTCATTCTTATCCTACACTATATATGCCTAGATGCCGCATTAGCCTTTGGATAGTTTGTCAATGTCACCGCAATACTGGGGAGGTCAGGACTGGCCTGTATAAGTGAACAGAAAAAGTAGGGCTGGGATGATTCAGGTCATATCTATGCTGACCTATTGCCGTTTTCTACTTTTCGTTTCGGTTCACTGGGGTTGGCTTTGTTTTGTTTTGTTTGAAGAATATGGAACGGAAATGACGTCACGTTATTCAGACTACAACAATAAAAGCGGTAATTCAAATGAAGCAAAGAAATCAATTCTAACATATAAAAAAAATCAATTTCAAGATAGTAAAAAAAAGTGATATATAGGTGAATCATAAAAAGTAAAAAAGTATTCAAGCATTTATAATGTACACAGATTAGATTCCCCTCACAAAAAAAGCTTTTGATGAAATATTGGCTCAGTAACGTTGTGTAGTTGTAATGTTACAGCTTCCGATTCATGGATTACTAGCTGGTCTGTCTGTTGATGTGGTATTAAAATGTTGTACTCTCATAACACATTTTCCTTCGAGAGTTTTTCACATCATCAACATTACAGTTTAAGTCCCATCTTTACAAGACATTTGCTTCAGCAGGTCAACAGATAAGACCTAGCTAGCGTTTGTTGTCAGACCAAAGCTAATGGTACCATATACTGTAGATCTTCATGTCAAACATATTAAAACTTGAAATTTACAACATGCATCTAGTATTGCAAAATAAAGCTAATGTCATGCCTTGGGGTTTTGGACCAGTAATGTTAAATCTCAGTAAAATTAATCATTTTCCAACAAGTATATAATTCTATATCTAATGTTAAGCTTGGCGTCAAGCAGCGATTATAGCTCAGTAACGAGGATTTAAGTAAGTGGAGACAAAACTTTCTTTTTCTACTCCACATAGATCATAATTCCTTGAGTACAAAAACAACTCATTGAAATTGGTTGAGAAATGTAAATGTTATAGTGGTTTTTACCCAGAAAAAAGGCAGCTCCCCTGTTAACTTGTACTTGTGTAACTTGTATGTGTTTACAGGCCAGTCCTGACCTCCCCAATATGGCGGCAACACTGACATATTGCAGCCTGAAGCAGGTATATACATGAGTATTCAACTATTCTTAGAAGCTTTATGAACATGATGGCTGAACTTTTAATTATGAGACAGAGGAGGCGGTTGGAAGCTAATCTCTAGTGGCTATTAGTGTCGGGAACTAGTCCTTTCATCTGCAGGTCTTGTATATGCTCCGAGGGGAAGAGAGTGGTGCTAGGACTCCCTGTGTTTACTGCCTGTTTATCTAAGTGGGCATGTGGGGGGCTGGGGGGCCACGGCAGGTCAAACCACACACAGCGAGAGGAGCCAGGACCCCCGGAGGACCACTAAAAGTGATGAGATTTTACAACTACTGCTTGGCCTATGACTACCGCTGCTGCTGCTGCTGCACACACACACGGTTGTAGTAACAGACTGACATACACACACCCTGACTCAGAGTGATGAGAGTTTATTACTACTGTGTTGAGACTAAGTGCCCCCGGGGCAGGAAGACAAGTTGAGGGTTCTTGTGGACCTTAAGGCCCTCAAGGCAAAGAGAGGGAAACACAGCTTTGAGAAGGCCAAGAATGTATACACTAGACTGTTACTTTAAATCTGCTGTGTTTATATTATACATTGCGACTAAAATACACTCATTTCTAGTTAACAATACATTAACAGTGTGGGCTTACCTAAATACATTTTACATAGGGTTGGTAATCCATTAAAATATTTATTTGTGATTAGTCACGATTGACCCTAGTTAATCATGATTGATCACAAATTAATCACACAATTTTCCTGTTCAAAATGTACCTTTGTCAAGTATTTAATACTCTTATCAACATGGGAGTGGGCAAATATGCTGCTTTATCCAAATGTATGTATACATTTATTATTGGAACTCAATTAACAACACAACACAATGAGAAATATTGTCCAGAAACCCTCACAAGTACTGCATTTAGCGTTAAAAAATATGCCCAAAACATGACATTTCAAACTGGAGCCAGTCAGTGTGTCAGTGTGCTGACTTCACGATGACTTGCCCCAAACTGTAGGTGATTATCATAAAGTGGGCAGGCTGGAAAGGGGAGACTGGTGGGTACCCAGAGAACCCATTTTCAGTCATATATCTTGAGGTCAGAGGACTGCTTTGAAAATGGCCATGCCAGTTTTTCCTTGCCAAAATTTAGCTAAAGCTTGGATTGTTATTCAACATCCTTGCCAACAGACTAGTATGACATGACTGGTACCAGTGGATACCTCGGGTTTTCTAGTTCCATGTGATAGCAGTATCTTCACTCTAGCTTTAAAACTGAGCCAGCTACAGCCTCTGAAATATTGAGAATCAAAGAAATTAGTGGCATTAAAACGAATTTGCGTTAACATGTTATTATTGCGTTAACTTTTACAATTTTACAGACAAGATCTGATGGCAAAAATCAAAATAGTTAGCGAGAATACATCTGACAACAAGTGAACTTAATGCTGTTACACTTATGTTGCACAGTAAGCAAATATATGTGAGAGGTTTCCTTCATGGCAGATGGTCATGCTGCTACCACCTGTGTGATCTTGATCTCTAGAACCAGCGGCTGCACAGAGGACTGCTTTGTGCCTACCAAGAGAGCGAGAGGAGGGGATACTGAGAAAGCCACTAGCAACCAGCAAATCAAAGGCAAGCAGCCTGGTTTGTTTTCTCACGGTGCAGGGCCCCGAGTGAAAAAAAACGACCAAATAAAATAAACCTTTAATTTGACTGAAATTGGAGGCAACAAGCGCTGCTGTAAGGAAAGGCTGTGAAGTGTGATTTCTTGCGGTTTGGGTTAATCCTGATTGAGGAGCCCCTGAGTTGAAATGTCAGCAATATGAGACTAAAACAAAAATAATTACATCCAGGGTTAATGAACACAACTGCCTGAGGCACAGGGAACTATAGAAGACGGGGAGGGGGAGTGGGAGAGAGAGAGAGAGAAGGTAAAAAAGACAGAAAGAGAATGAGAGTACTCTAAAGAACAAGTTGAAGGGGCAGTTTTTCAAACAGAAAGGGTCAAAATCATAGACCCATATTTATCTTCATCCGAGCAGCTAAGCCACTAAGTCCCTTCGGTAGAACAATAAATCGTAAGTGAACGGACTGGCATTCTGATACAGGCCATCCATCTGGGCCTTTGCTATGCCCTGGGTACTATTTCCCCTCAAGGCTAATGACTTGTTTGGTTAAAAGATGAAACATGGAGTATGACAGCACTATACCTCCCTTTTACTACCATGCCCCTTAAGTTTATACCATCTCTCTCCAACCTGCTTTCATCTTCGCTGTTATGTCTACACACACTATCTCAGCTGTGAAGGGAGCTGCCCATTACAATAACACTGGTCACTGGTGCTAGGAGGCACCTGCACCTTGCTTACTGCACTAATGTGTATGTGGGGTGTGTGTGAGTCTAGCAAGAAGTGTTGCTTGGTAGTTAAGTATACAAGTGTATATTATATGTCTGTACATGTGTACAGCATGCTATATAAAGAGTAGTACTCACTGAGATTAAGAAACTCTCTTCTAAGAGAGACCTGGCCAAGACATCAGCATCTAAACATGTGAAACAAATGCAAAATAAATACATAGAATAATATCATAAGACACACATTAAAATGAAGCGTTTGAAGTCAGTGTTAAAATATTCAGATATTCAGATCCAGTATTCTAGGAAAAGGGAGCGGAACAGCTAAAGGCCATGTGACCTAGTCCTGTGTGGACCTTAGATACATATAATAAGTAGTCAGATGAGCGTTGGCTATGGTTGCCAGTGGATCCGATTTTTGATTAGCGTACCCCAAATTGCCTGGTGAACTACTTTGTTTTAAATTTTCAGATAACATAAAATAATGGCAACATTAAAAGGGATAGTTTGAGTGTTTTGAAGTGGGCTTGTGTGAGGTACTCATCCATAGTCAGTGTATTACCTACAGCAGATGACGGCTGTGACCCCAGCTTGGAGAAACAGACAGGAGTACCGGCACTGGAGCAAAGCAATATACAGAAAGCCACCTAAAAAAAAGGCTCAATCAATAGTCAAAATCAATATCAGTTTAAGTGCATGCTATATTTAGAATATTTTCACCGCTTTATCTTGCTGTCAGACAGCCCTATTTCAGAATAAATATGAACGTAGTCGACAGAGAGATGTTTTCACCCTGTTTGAACTGCACCATTAATCACACATATGATGTTTGTCAATTTAAAAAATAAATATTTATCTCCCGCTGTTGACTACCGTTCATATTTTTACCAAAATAAAGTCCCATGGGGTCCATTTACAGAGATGTGACTTCTGCTCTCTATATATACTCCCATATACAGTCTCAAGGCCATATGCAAGCCCACTGAACCTCCAATTTGAAAAATTAAACGTAATTTTTGGAGCTCAAGTATCGGTTATGAAGGACTTTAATTTTCGGTACGCGGCCAGGTTTGTATGTCCAGTGGAATTTGTGTGAGCGTGCATACTTCAGGACACTCTCTGTGCTCTTTAAGCTAGTCGACCCGTGCACAGCTGCTTGAGGGGGATGCGTCCAGGCAGAGAGCTCCACAGAAACAACAACAAACCACATCAAAAGCGTTCCACTGGTGGAACATGATTATCAACCTTCATCCTATGAGGCTGTGAGTCCACGAGTCCTCCCTCCAAACCAAAGCATCACTCACTGGCATGGGGAGGGACGGGAGAAGAGAGGCTGATTTGCTAAATACAAGCTGACCACAATCTGATCCCTTACTCATGTCTTCCTTTTGTTTTTCTTTCTTATTGACTATTTCCCCCTTTTTTCTGTTTAACTCTACTTTCTTAAAGCTATATACTGTAAATGCTCATGCAAGTACCCTCTACCTCAGTCTATCTATCTGCTCTGTTAAGTCCCATTAAAGGCCCTGTAGGCCGGCGGACCACCATGGGACCTGATTTCAGAAAAATATGTACAGTAACATTAGGTTATAAACAAACTACACCACAGTCGTAAAGGCTTCAAAATTTACAAGTGGGGTGTTTACTAATGTATTTTATGTTGTAGAACAAAACATTAAAATCTCCTTACCCTGTGTTAACCACAGACATTAATTCAGGCATCTAACTAAAAAGCAAATCAAAAAAACCCCACTGACTTTCAGACAAAGGAACCGGAAGTGCTAAAATGCTAACTCATTACCAGTGGGATAAACTTGTGACAATTTCTGGGTTTGAACTCGGCTTGGGGCCGTTCTGTGTGGAGTTTGCATGTTATCTCCCCATGTTGGGTTTTCACAGTCCAAAGACATGAAGGTCAGGTTAGTTGTTGACTCTACATTGCCTGTAGGTGTGAATGTGCGTGAATGGTTCTGCATCTCTATGTGTCAGCCTCGTGATAGTCTGCTGTACCTCGTCTTCACCCCATGTCAGCTAGGATCAGCTCCAGCCCCCCTGCTACCCTGAATAGATAAGATGGATGGATTCTACCTCTCACGGTTCCAGTTATTTCTTTAAGTCCCATTGCATCAGTTTAAAAGTATAATGTTACATTAGTCAATCTCTGCAACCCTGTTCAGCGTCCATTGGTAACTTAACTACCTAAGCCTCTCCGGAAGCCGGCTGAAACAAATGATCTGAGCGTTAAGATTGTCTTACTTTCACTGTAAGTCAGTGGGCTAATATAATCTTGGTGATGATATGCTGTTGGGAATCCAGGCCCTGGGCTGGGCGCAGCCAGTCATCTCTTTGAGCTCCAGAGGAGCTGAGTAATAAAGACCAGACAACAGGCTAAAATGAACCGATCTCGTATTCCAAGCCCAAGGGATGGTCAACAAGGATCTACAGTGCATTACCTAACTTTAAAGGATTGTGTTCAGCTCGTGTTTTGGTTGCTGCAAGGTCAGGACCCTGAAACAATGTTGGATCAGACAGGAGATAGTGTTGCAAAATAGTGAGTTCTGCCTCAGCAACGCATCCAAGACATGGACCTGACCCGTATGATGTCACATACCTGGCTTAAAGGTTCCTTGAGGGGTTTTAGGCCTTTAGTAGCGTCATGGAGCTGTTTATCAATGAGATGGTGACGTGATGTGTGTGATGCAATGTACAGCATTACCATTGGCTAGTCCACTGATCAACAGGCGATAAAATATTCTGCCGTGTGCCAGCGAAAGCAGGGAAGATCGGCAAATGTTTTATGAGGAAGGACATGCGCTCAACAAGTTTAGACCTCAAGGATACACACAATGTATTTTGGCGAGTAACAGTGAATGTTAACAGAACTTTTGCCTGTTTAGCGTAAAACTCTATTGTATTGAATCTTCCACACAACCCCAGATGACGAAACCAGCTCCAGTATTTAAGTCATCTGTGTTTCTTCCTGTTTCCCAGTGAGGTGACTCTTCACTGTATATCTTAAAGTCGTGTTTCTGCGTGTCAGTCTAGATTGTATGTTTCAGACTTTCTTGAAGTTAACACAACATTTTTACCATTAGTCATATTAAATGGCACATCATGTTCCTGCTGCTGCTAACGGCCAGACAGTAATAAGCTTGGCAGACGCTGAACACATCTACTCCATGAATCTTGTGCAGGAGCAAAAACAAACTTATCCTTCCAAATACACATGCAGTACACAAACACACACACAGTAGATTGTAGTGGAGTAAAAATGTGCAGTCAATACTGTGGATAATGGGCCTGACGTCAGGCGGACCCATAAACTCAGCTCAGGTGTGGGTTTATTTTTCTTGGACCTATCAGATAAGTCATGAAATAAGAATCTCACTGACAGACCCACGGCTAAACAATAAATCGCTACTCACACTTTCAAAAATGTTAAGTAGAATTGCTGTTCAAATAAACCCTGGCATCTCCTCAGGCACGCAGGCTATCGTGCCATCTGACACATCTCCCAGTCTCACCGCTACCACTGGTGCAACACCCACCGCTGGAGCCTTACAACGTGTCGTCAGTCCACCCCTCTGCAGCGACCGCTGCAGGGGCATAGAACATCTGGACAGGGCACGAGAGGTGCTCATTCATCGCTAATACAAAAAAGGCACGTTTAAATGTTTTACGCACTCGCTGTTGAGTCATAACCAGTGGACATTATGTGGGTAGGAGTCTGCATTACAAAACAGATTACTTTACATGCCTTTGGGTAAAATGAGCTAAACATTTTAAAAATGCTTCATTACAGTATATTACAGCTGCATACACCCATTTATAATGCAAGGTCTGGCTCTGACACGCTCTTGGGTGGACCTATACTGTATGGAAGTTTCACATATGAATGCAAAAGAAACTGAGAATGTGACACTTAAAATGTTCTGGTAATACAGAGACAAATGAATGTCATCAGAAGAGGTCTTCAGGATCCATCAAATCCTGATTGTACTTAATAGATTTAACACAAACCATCTCACCAGAGCTACTGTTAACTTGTGGCCTTTTCACATTTAGCATTCACTGTCTTCTGGTACTGACCTCTCTCTGGCCCTCTCAGGTTTCCTCTCATCCCAACTCACCATAAAGTTGAGGGAGTGTGGACATAATCTGTGGAGCTGCTGGCTCACCCCACGACGACCTGCCTCGAATGCTTTACTACGTCTGATTACATCTATTGCCGTCAACCACAAAGGAGCTCCCAGGAAAGGTCCTTGGAGCCCACGATGCCTCAGAATCTGTTGTGGTTAGGGTACATCCTACATAATACGCCATGTATTGTCTATTGTTAAGAATCGCTGTGGTGAAAGGGAGCTGAGCAACAAAGTAATGCTCTCGATTTACCAGTTGGTCTTCAATCTGACCCTCACCTATGGCCTCATGCCACGGGTCCAGGACGCATACAGCCTAAAAAACATTCTCCGTCCTCTTTCCACATGATACTGATTTGGGAATGGGATCAAGCCACTACTCCTTCATCATGTTGAGAAGAGCCAGATGAGGCTATTGGGCACCCTCAGGGCATGCCGGAGAAATTAAATGTCTAACCCACCTAGGGACTTTGCTTAGGCCCCCTGTGAAGACCTGGAGGAAGGTGTTGGGGAAAAGATGCTAGGCTGCTTGCCCTGATATCACCGTGACCCAGACTTTGATAGGAAGCAAGACAATAGATCAATGGTTTATCTATGAAAATATCTTTAAAAACACTGTATATACTACAAACAACAAATTCTAATATCTTATTTCTAATGCCGAGTATATACTACTCATGAACATTTTTTGTCCAGATTCGCCCTCCCAACAGTAGTCAGTAAAGCCATGAGTTTTTTGATGGTTCTAAAGTTTAACTTTCCAGATATTCCTGTGGTGTGAGGTATGTTGAGAGTGCTTTTTACATCCCCGGATCGGCTTGGAAGTCCATCCGGGCCGCACTGATTTCAAATCATGAATATTAAACAGGTTCAGTATTTACAATCAGATATCCTGTTGTGTGTGGGGAACCAAGAGGACAGCAGATGACGTAGTCACATAGGAAAGAATGATAGCCAATGGAGAAGAAAGCTGACTGAAGAAGGAAGGACAACCACTGATGTCATGACAAATTAGTGCAAAAATCGTGAATTTCTGCTTTTTTTTTTAATTAGGACTCTTGTTCATGAATGAATCTGTTAGTGTGTGATGTGATGTTTAGGCCAAATTGTTGCTCTCCACACACTACAGGAACAAAACTATTACATTGAACATAGCATGTCGTTATGTGTGGGCTCTCTCACATTTTGAAAATCTGTTAAGATTTGAAAAATCTTTAAGTGTGGGCCAGCCTTTAGAGAACAAATGATGGATGTAAACTGTGTGAAGACAAAGATGAAAAGGTCAGGAGGAAGAATCACAGAATGAACCTGACATTAGGCAAAGCTGTTGTTTAAATTAGGAGGAGACCAAAGACAAAGTTCAACCTAAGGACCAGACTTTTATGAGTATAATAAAATACTACTGTGATTTCAAGGCACTCACTTTGAACCCTGTGCTGTGATCTCAAGTTGTGATAATTTCACAGTGTAATATTTATGGTTTTTGCAAAAAAAATGAAGCCTTTGTAAATAAAATTATTTTGAAGACAAGCTATCATAAAAATCAGCCAGAGACCAAGTCAAGACAACATCTGATGAAAGAGATAACTGCTTATTGAGGCTACAGTGACTAAATTTATTGGAAAAGAAAAAAAATAATCTTTAATCTCTTATGAGCAATTTAATTAAATAACGTTGAACAAAGAATGAGCCATTGTTCACAAGGAACAAATTTATAGAACAAAAAACACCGCCTAATCTTATTCAATCTAATATTTAAGAGACGGATTGAAGCAGGGAGGTCTGAAACATAGCGTTCATAAAGTTACACCTGAATTTGGAGGGAACTGTTGGCAAACAAAGCCTCGCCCATTGCTGCATATAATTTCTCCTTCTCCCCCACATATTTGTGAGTAATTACCAATATATATCATTAGGTTATATGAAATTTCTACGATAAAGCATCTGTATTGTTAACCAAGTGTAGGTAAATGTTGGCAGTCTGTCGGGGAGTCATTCCCGTAAACGCCTGGTTCTAAAGGCACCTATTATGCACTTTGCAAGAACACAATGGGTGGTGAGAGAGTAGTGAGGCATGGAGGGAAATCAGTCAGGCTATATACTATCATATATTACTGTGACTAACAATTTGATAGATTTTTAGGTAGAGCCGGCGCCCCATGTGCAAAGGCTGAGTCCTTACTGCAGCGGCCCAGGTTTAAATCCAAACTGCAGCCCTTTGCTGCATGTCTTCCTCTCTTTCTCCCCCATTCCTGCCTGTCTACGTGCGAGCTAATAAAGACAAAAAGCCCAAAAGATAACCTTTGAATCTCTAAAAATTGGCATGACCATAAACAAATAGGGTATTGTCAAAAGCACAATACAAAAGGCTGCCAGAAACAGAGTAATAAAAACAATGAATATTTTAATTATCCCTCTATATACACCAGCCATTCTCTCTCTCTCTCTCTCTCTCTCTCTCTCTCTCTCTCTCTCTCTCTCTCTCTCTCTCTCTCTCTCTCTCTCATTCCTCTCCATCATTCCCTCTTTCTGTCCAGCATGTCAGAAACACAGACACATCTGTGCCCCCCTCACCACCACCACAGCCGAAGTTTATTTGACTAGAAAATTACCCTCCTCGTGTTTAACATATCTCCAATATTGTCATCACCAAATATTTATTTGTAAAGGAGAGGACCTCTGAATGGCCACATTCCTTCTGCTTCGCAGCAGTTACACAACTCTTTTCACGAGCGCAACACACGATGCATGCACACAGCCGAGGCTAGATGTGTTTAAGAGAGACATCATTCACACAACATCCTGCACATTTATAAAGCGCCTGTGTGTACTCGCCTGGGTGAAAGTCAGCTTCGTTTGGAAAGTGACTGCGGGTATTTGCATGATTGCGGCAGTATCCGGCCCTCTCCCTTTCTCTTGTGTAAAGTCCTGCTGAGCTCCCTCCAGATTATGACACAGTGTCTTCATCATTTCCTCAGAAGAAACCCGCTCAATGCCAGTGAGAAACAAAGCTTGGCTATATTATATGTCAGAGAATGACCACATGATTATACAGTGATTAACAGTTCAATCCATTTCTTTCACAATAACAGTGATTTTGTCCACTTGCCTATGTATCAGCTCAATCTGTCATCATCAAAACATGATTCATTTTTTGTAAATCATGTCATACACAGATATTAACTGAGGCTGCGTCCACAACCAAACCACAACAATGTTGTCAGACATTAATAAGCTGATTAACTACACCCTAAAATCCATGTTTAATGACCTACGTGACAGTAAGTCTTTATCAAACTCCTGAACTCTTGACCACTTCTGCACGGCCACACAGACCAGTATGTGTCATGCAAACTTGGCCCGATTAAATAACTATTAAATGAACCATCAGGGATGACTTAGTTTGTTTGCTTCACTTGTTTCATCAAGCTGAAAAATCAATTACAAGATCATTGATATAGTACCCAGGGGGGTGGTCTACCATCAACTTGACAGTGGGGGGGAACTTAACATAATGAAGAGCACACCACAAGGGGGCAGTGATGTAACAAGGACCTGGAAAAGGTCAGAGAGGCTTCCTCATTAAGAGCTGACAGAGGAGCGAGAATGGAGCAGGGCATATGGGGGTGGAGGTTGAAGGAGAGAAGTGTCAAAGAAGGGAAAGAAGAGAAAGAGAAAGGGGGAGAAAAAGTGGAGAGTAGTATGAGGGATGTCTGAAAATAATTTAGGATGGTTATGGCATATATACAACTGTAGAGAGAGCAGGAAATAACACTAAAGATTAAGGCCACAGAGTGTCAAACAAAAGCAAGCTGCTTAAAAAGTCCATTTAAAGACCACCCAACTCTCACCTAAGCTAAAAAAAAAAGTTTATTTTATTGAAATTGTAAGCAGAATCTAAATTTCAGATAACCTTACAAATAACAGCGCTCTGACCTTTCCATTTTTGAATATAGCCCCAACATCCCGGCAAACAAAACCAAACAATAAAGTCTTCATTTAGATAGTGTGCTGAAAAAAGCCTGTCTGCCTGTCCTTTGAATGGCCGTCCACAGAGACACAGATGTGCATGCACACAAACAAGAACTATTGGCCTCCCAGAGAGCTGTCCCAGTAAAACCACAGGTCCCAGAGGGAGGCGCCCTGGTGTCTCTGTAGTGACCCATTCCTTAAACAGGCCTAGAGATGTTGCTGCTGCAGTGAGCTGCTGGCTGGGTCATGAATGCACTGCAGGAGGAGAGTCGGTACTAGTTTGTATGACCCCCTGGACAGGCCCGCTGCTCAGCAACCACAACAGTCACGTCTGTGGCCTATCACACACTTTGTGTAGGTGTTGCCCTCTTACCTACCTGTGATAGCTTGCACCACTGTCTGGCTTCATTTGAGTCTATGCCAAGGTAAAAAGAAGTTACCGCTTTTATTGTCGTAGTAACGTGACGTCTCATCTGATCCGTATCCTTCAACCAAAACAAACCACAGTAAGTCAAAATTAAACAGAATAAAGCGACGGTTGGCATGGATACGACCTGCACCCTCACATGTTAAATCCAAAGTGGTAAACACTACACATACAGTCACGAATGGAAACGCTTTGGGTTTCACACATTACAGCAGAGCTACACATCATGGCTAAAGCTGCATGCTAACTCTGTCATGGACAGGAAATATTACATATTGCGGTAGCGTCCGATCACCCATGTGATGTGGATCACCTACATGCTGGCATTTATGTTAATACATGCAAATGTTTGTTATTCATGCAAACAGGCCCGATGGAGCTCACCATAGCTGTACAAAGAGAAGCTGATGGAAGAGCTAGCAGCGGACTTGGCGAAGTTAGCTATGTCCACTTTTCAAAATAAGGTGCTAACAACTGTAAATTACATTACATATATACTGTATTTACAACATGATCCAAATATATTTGACTTCAGGACATTTCTGACTACATACATGCTGAAAATCAAACATTCTTATTGTATTAGATGTACAGTATTTATATAATATATATATAACAGTATTTAACTAAAAAGAAAACTGTATATTTAAGTAAAAGTCCCGAGAAGTATATGATTTAATTTTCCCCATGGTTTAGTGTTAAAAAAGTGAACACAAATTGCAAAAAAATCATAATATGGAACCACAACACCTAAAAACTGCAATACATTGAATTAGCACCCAAATGCCGTGATAGTATTGAATCAGGAGATAGGTGAATCATCCCAGCCCTACTGGCTACTACTACACAAAAGGCAACAAACAGCAGTACTGAATGTGAATATTTCTGGGAGACCCTAATGGAAAAATTGTTAATGGGAAACTTAAAATCTAATTACACATTCCACAACAAAGATATCCCTGTTACACTCTGTTTACTGCCTGTATGCCTTTCTTTCAAACATTCTGCCCTGGTTCATACCATCCCTGCCACAAACACTGTCCAATTCCCAGTGTCTATGTGTGTGATATTCTGCCAGCCCAGATGTCTCAGCCTTGGCCTGTTTGTCTGCCTTAATACCCCGTACTGAACTTCCCGATGCTTTACACGTCTCTCTGCCTCATACTGTTTTTCTCTCTGCCTGCCTGTCTGTCTTAATGGCAGCCTGCAAGGGCAAACCACAAAGTCGAGGAGCCCGGTGACCAGTGCAACACATGTGGCGAAGCAGAGACACACACTCATATGAAGCCTAGCATTACTATACTTGCTACTAAACCGCAACCAATTCCAACTTAACTCTGCACACACTCACCCCACCCAGTGCTGTGTCATCCTGACAAACAATCCAGTTTAACAATCATGCAAACACACGAGATTCCTGTACTTATCTGTAAGAAGTCTTTAACATTAGACAGATTCATAATTTAGTTCAAAGTCAAACCAATCAAATCGCTCCTGAAGCTCTTTAATCCTTTGTCTTCCCCCTGATCCTCATACAGTAATTGGGTTTTCTGTAACATTTTTGTGTGCTCACTTCAAACGCTGCCAGTAATTACTCACATGCGTTAAAGTGGAGACCACAAACAGCCATGATGCCGCGCTCTTTTCAACTTCCAAATGGTGTTTATTAAGCCTCCGTTTCAAGACCAAATTTTCAGTGTCCATAAAGTGTAGCATTTTAACTCAGTGGCAGCTTGCAGCAGTGGTTTCACGTTAGTCACATGCTCTGCGTCCATTGTGTGTCACGTACAGCGCAGACTTCTGCACGCAGAATGCTTTATAATGCAGCATGTCGCAGGTATGTCACAGTGTATTCTGTGTGTAGCTATTTAAAGAATCCAACAGACCCAAAGCAAAACCATCACGTAGTATTTAAATAAAAAATGCTCACTTTTTGTTTTTGATTTCTTACAGTGTACATACTGAGGCTGAACTTTGGTGGTGTTGTGTTGGACTACATTATATTAGGGGTTTTGACAATTTGGTCATTTATTTACTAGGGCTGAGGTTACAATTCAGTATATCGCGATATATTGTGATACTGAAACTGATGATTTTCCAATAACATTTTTTGGAAAACTGTCATAGTATAAAGATGCAAAAAAAGTTTGCTTTTTTATGAGAACAGTGAGATTTGCATTTTTGCATGCAACATCAAACATCATTGCTCTGCTTTGAGAGGAAACTCACACTGAGGGTGCATATCTTTGCAAACGTCTTTGCAACTTTGCATGTAAACTATTAATTAAAAATCAATACAGTGTTTTTGAGAATTGATACAGTATCGCAAACCATATTATCGCGATATTCAGTTTTTTCAACAGTTTCGTACATGAGAAGACCTTTACATATATAATAAGTACCAGTGGAGAGCCGGTGTGAAGCTGTCAGCTGAGTGTAAACCAGCCAGTGGAGTGAGACCATCTAACCGCTGTCTGTCTGTTCTACCGTCTCCAGCACCCTGCTGCTCTATGCTGTTCTTTCCTTCCTTTGGCATGGGTGACCCCATGTCACACCTAAAATGAGGGCAGGGGGCGTTCAGCAATGTCTCTGAAGTGCCCCTCTGCATCCCAGATAGCCCGGTATCTCTCTGTCTGGCTGCTCTGCGCCCACATGTTCACCCTACCACCTACCGTGTGGGCACCAGCTGAGTGGATCTGTTGGATGTCATGATAAGGCACCTTCCTTTCAACAAGCTCTGCTCAGATCACATCCCTGGATTACATTAGATTACACTAGATTTGAGCAGGCACAACAGATCATGGTAACCCTTGATTGTAAAATGCAACATGACTCTAAATCTACAGATAAGCCCATTTGCCAGATCGCCTCTCTCTTGTACAGGGTGCACCTCTGGCTCCAGGCTCCGTGGCCTCTCCAGCTTGCCTGTGGCAGCAGAGGAAGCTCCTGTGAAGGTTTCTGATAGCAGAGAAGGAGTGGCGGCTGATAAGAGAGGTGTGAACAGGAGTGTAAGCTTGTCACAGCAGGGGGCTAGAATGACAGACCATCAGAGGTTAGAGGGTTACAAGGCTAAAGGACTCGGCAGTGTTACACCTAGTTGTCATCAAAAACATCCTTCTTATATGGGAATATGGATACCTGCATTTACATGCTCACTCCCAGTTTATTTTTCTTACTTTATCTCTGCTAAGGTTATTTTTTTATTCTTTCACACTATCAACTACTTATCTTGAAATAATAATGCATCGTGGCATCCTGTTATTAATAATATTTTTTTACTTTGATTGCTGAGAGCTGTCATATTTCTTTATTTTGCTATTTAAATTAAATTTTGATATTCATATATTGTTTTAATCTTCAAAAATAAAGTTTTTAAAAAACAAATCTCTTTTATTTTTGTGAATGGCATCGCCATGGCTGTTTTCTAGCAATATTATATATTTGGTCCTTGCTGGATTTACCAGATATAAAAAGTATGATAGTATATTATTGAAATAATTGGAATATTCATTTTATCCTTTTTTTCGAAGATGTCAGAAATGCTAATGAAATAACCCATTTGATGAGTAACAACAGTTTAGTTTGAAAAAAAAAAAAGTACAAAAAGTACAGTTCATATTCACATAATTGACTGGAAGTGGCTTATCTTGGAACACACTGTCCATCCTGAGTTGTACTGGTCTAGGTCCACACCATTAGCGGTACTGGTAGGACTTGATGCAGCACTTAATGCAACTCTGCAGTTCAATTGAGCCATAAATCCACCATGTGACTTGGAGATAAGGTCCCTTTGCTGAGCCCCCCCCCCTCATCTGTTTCTTATCACACTGTCGCTCTACCCGTCCCCTCCACCATCCCACCTTACACCCCCCCATGCGTTGTGGAAAAGCACGACGGTTTGACCTTTGACACGTTAATCAACTGCATTAAAGAGCCTCTTAAACAGAACTGATGGACTGGACAGATTGGACTGACAGGGCGACTGACTGACTGGCCCAGAGGCTAAGAAGGATCCAGAAGCAGCGGCGCTGAAATGCCGTCGCCAACACATTGGAGGTGGCAGAGGTGGTGGGAGAGTGTTGGTCATCACAGGGTTTACAGATTAGCCTGGCTTATTAGCTCAGTAAAGGGCCCTTCCACCCTCTGGGGACCGTCACACGTCGCTTTACTGCCTCGCCTGTTTGGACCCCGTCTCATACAGCCAGAGCGTCTGTCTGTCAGACACAGATGGAGGTGAAAGGGTGAGAGTGATTCAATGATCCTGTAATGTTTGAAAACCTAACAACAGCCGCCAAGCTCAGCAACAAAAAGGCAACCCGGAAACCCACTTGCGTTAGAAAAGACACACAGGCACACATGCGCCAAAGCACAATGGTTTTGTGCAGACTGTTCTGCTCCAAGATTTTTCACCACAACAAAACATGTCTACATGTGCTAATACTGAGACTAAAGACTTTGCTTTTGAATTTTAATGATTTGTAACAAGTGGTAAAGCGACGGCATGTGAAAAATATGCAAAGTGCAGCAAAAGGACAACGGTGCAGTCACAAAACATGGTGATTAATCAGAGAGAAAATGAGAATTAGATCAATGTGTTGATATCTGGGATAAAGGAGAAAAAGCCTATAACTTACACTGAAATAGGGTAATATTTCTAAGCCCTGCTCCAGTGTAACAGTGACCAGGGAAGAGGTCAACTCACGGTTAGTCCAACAAATGGATTTCCAACAAATCCACTAGAGGTGGTGTTTGCTTTAAAATCTTCAAATGCTACATTTGTTGGCACAAAACAATTATGAATAGATAAAGCTGCACTGCACCATGCAAAAGTTAATGAAACTTCTGATTTGCTTGATCATACATACTGATGTAGAATCCACGTCTATGTCGCCTAAAATCTATTGTCTCATAGATGTTATTGACTGAGTAAGCACGCAGTCACATCCAGTTGTCTGGATGAGGTAACAGGCCCCTATGTGTACTGGCCTACTGCACGCAGAGCACCACACATGTAGACAAGCCATCTATCTCCCTGTGTGGAGAAGCAGACTGGATTTAGTGTCTGCACCTGGCCAGAGATCCTCTGCCTGTCCAAAAACCAGGCCTCACAGTGACACTTTAAAACAGAGCAGACTCATTCAGCAGTCAATCAGCAGTCTTCGCTTCCTCCCCTCATGTGATCTGTCACAGCCCCTCCACCCCTCCCTCTCTGCTCGAACACACTCATCAATTATTATTCTTATTCTCTTCACTGTTATGATGTTGTGTCAGCAACTCGGATCCATAAATTGTCTCAAGGCAGATGACGATCTTCCTAAAATGATGGACTGTAGATTAAATGTTGATGAACTGTTTTAACATTTTATTTAACTACGCCTGTTAATCGATTGTAATCATGATTAATTACATGATGATCCATAGTTAATCGCGATTCATCACAAATTAATCACACTTTTATCTCTTCAAATGTACCTGAAAGGGAGATTTGTAAAGTATTCAATACTCTTACAAGGGACTCTTACTCAACATGGGAGTGGACAAATACGCTTTCCTCTTTATGCAAATGTACTGTATGTATATACTATATTTGTTATTGCATATCAATAAACAACAAAAATCAATTATAAATATTGTCCTGAAACCCTAACAGGTACTGGATTTTATCATAAAAAATATGCTCAAATCATAACATGGCAAACTGCAGCCCAACAGGCAACAACAGCTGTCAGTGTGTCAGTGTGCTGACTTGACTATGACTTGCCCCAAACTGCATGTGATTATCATAAAGTGGACATGTCTGTAAAGGGGAGACTGGTGGGTACCCAGAGAACCCATTTTCATTTACGTATCT
Organism: Pterois miles; assembly: GCA_947000775.1. Taxonomy (NCBI): domain Eukaryota; kingdom Metazoa; phylum Chordata; class Actinopteri; order Perciformes; family Scorpaenidae; genus Pterois; species Pterois miles. The sequence continues at coordinate 2,113,915 of CAMQGK010000568.1, read as the reverse complement.
TGAGGTCAGAGGTCAAGGGACCCCTTTGAATATGTCCGTGCCAGTTTTTCCACGCCAAAATTAATGTTTGGAGCGTTATTTAACCTTCTTAGCGACAAGCTAGTATGACGAGGTTGGTACCGGTGGATTCCTTTTCTAGTTTAATATGATGCCAGTCTACACTGAAACTTTAAAACTAAGCCCTCTGCAACCTAAAAATCACGAGTTGAATTAATGCGGTAAAGAAATTAGTGATGTTATACAAATTTGCAACAAAGCATTAACTTTGACAGCCCAACATTTAACATTATAAAGCACAAAAGATAACATATAAGTCAATAATCATATTTTTTTACGGTTTTACTTGGTCATATATACCACATCCACATTCAGATAATTAGTGCTGCACTGCAATGCTTAGTCAATGGTTAGAAATCCCCTTCAAAATGCCTGTGGATTTGTGCAATGCTTCCCAATCACCCTCTGTGTCCTTAATGGCAGAAAAGGCACATACTCCCACACAAACACACCACCCCTCAAACCTCCTCTCCTTTGGGAAAGGCTTGATGCCGTAATGACCCTTAACTACTTCCGTGCTGCAAGGGGTTGACAGAGACTGAAGTTGAGGCTTCATCCTGCAGCAGTGTGTGTTTTGTGAGTCATGAATGCATGTTAGTGATAGAAAAGCTTGCGTTTTCTTACATACAGTATGTGTGTCTAAGCCTCCTCTTCACTCATTCTCTAGCGAGACATAGCAGGCTGCGTGGCCTAAAAGCCTTTAACCCACACAGACAGGAGCTTCTGGCTGCTGCTGACCAACGGGAGCACAGCAGAAACTCTTACCATCTGTAGCAGTTTAACATACACATGGGTACAAAATACCTACACACTTCCCATTCTTCATGCATGCACATTAAGCACAAACGCAGTCCGACTAGCAGGGAGCTTTAAGTGCAACCCACTGCTTTCATCTTGTCTTCAATCAGATAAATTAGCTGCCTGCTGGTTACTGGCCAGTGTGCCTCCTGATTTTGGAGGGTTTTTACGCCTTTTTCTCCCCCAGCAGGGCAGAAAGTGCTGGAAACCGCATCAGGAACATCTTGATACCAGAACAGCTCCTGCTCAGCCCATACTTCACATAGACAAATACAATATCAAAACACCTGCCACCAGAAACCCACTCAGTGCATACACATTCATACTGTATAAAGCCTACTATTACTACTTCCTTTCCCGGGCATACCAGAGAAGCAAGGCCCTAATGGTGCTGTTGACCACAGAGCTGACAGGAGGCTCTGAAGGAAAAGCAAAGTCCCGAAGACCCGAAGCACCGTCTGCACCTTGGCTGTGAAACTCCTCACAGGAGCAAGGATGTAGCCCTGAGGCTGGGTGTCAAACCTCCATCCCAGTCCAGACAGTCAGAAGGCTGATTAAGCTAATACACACTGTGGGTACAGACACACATTAGCCACAGCTTTCAAAACACCAGATCATATTTCGTGGTAAAATGTTTTCCTTATTAATTTCGGTAATGAGTGTGTTGCCAGGTCGGTCTCCGTCCCTCCCTCCCTCTCGGTCTCTGATCTCATAGAGATCTAGATGTCAAAAAGTGTGTTTATGAGTCATGACATAATGACAACCTTTTGGTTCTGGGCAGAGCTCTTTTTTGGCCCTGTTATTTCTCTTCCTGTGAAAATAAAAGAAATCCCAGAGAAGCAAGGGGCGTCAGTAACCCCAGAACACTGATGCTGCCGATAAGGCCAGAGTGACCGATAAAACTGAAATACAGGTTAGAGCAAAGGCACAAGGTTAGAGAAAGGTAAACAGAGGTGCAGAAGTTTCATAAAATCTCTAAGCTATATGATGTGAAGGGGAGGGGGTACTAAAAAATAGAGTTTTCAGCGTCAGAAAATTACAAGTGGCCATAAAAGTGGAGTTGAAGATGACCAGTCACAAGGCCTTGCATGGGGTTCAGAAACACTCAGGCTCAGGTTACCAAGAGAGGCTGGAGGGGCCAAGGGAGCAGGATGCTCTCCTCACCCAAGACACCATAACTCTCTCTGGGGAAGAGCCTCTGTCACTACAGCCTGCCCTGGATGGATCCATCCAAATCTGTTTACATCGACAGCTTCCATTAACATTCCTGCCCAACCTGGCAGCAGAGTGACTGAGGGTTAAGTGGGGTGACAGGGCGGGGGGGATAACAGACTGGGGATAGGAGCCGTTTTAAGGTTTGAGGACGAATAAAAAGCACATAGGGTGAAGAGTATAAACGGGAAAGAAGAGAGAGTCAGAGGGAGGGCGAAGGGGTGTGGTGACCCAAGCAGAGAGAGTGGTGAGAGGAGGAAGGGGGTTACAGAGAGGGGCGGACGGAGTTCACTGATTGTAAGCAACTTTCAGCTTGTTTTCCCGAAGTCACTTCCAAATATTGGTAGACGTGGGTTGTGTATTTTTGGGCTTGTTTCTCCTCTGCTTATTTGGGCTTGCTCCTGTCTTTCTTCTCACCACCATCACCACCGCTGTCGCCACACAGAGTGTTGTTGTTGTGAGACAAATCTTAGCTAACAATGCAAGGTAGTAAGAGGGCAAAATACGGCAAAAAGTTCAAAAAAGACTGATTTAAAGATTCAATTTGCCCTCAAACTGATATAGGAGCACATCATGCTGATTTGCAAAATTGAAATTAACTGTTCAAGTTTAGTTAACAAGCAAAATGTAAAGTTACAAGCTAATAATGGATGCAAAATGAAATGAAATACAAACAATCCAAAATGAATTCATACATATACAGTATATGAAGTGATCAGGTGGCTCCTTCTCTCTCATATTGCGGTAGGTAGGTAAAGTTGATTGCTTTGGGATTGTTTCTATAGACCTGGTTGCTTGTTTCTCCTGCAAGATCTGGCAACACTGGGGGCAGGCCAGCACGGGGATCTGGACCTAGTCTGTATACTCCACTCTGAGTGCAGCAGGATACACTAAATCACTGGCAAATAACACCACTGGCAGGTCTGCAATGCTGCTGCTAAATTCGTATGTCTGTTTAGAGAGTGTGTGTATGTGTGTCTGAGAGAGAGAAAAGCAAAGAACAGACAAAAACAATATTTTTCTCTATTTAATAACAATGGGGACAATATACTATGATTTCCTCCCCACAGCTTGAAAATTCAGTAATTCAAAAATTCTACATATTATCTGAGTGATTTTTGGAAAGGTTAAATTTTAGAATTTTAAAAGCCTTATTCTTTCTTCAAATATTTTCCATTAATATTTCTAACATGATTTTTTTGCTATTGTTGAAAAAAAATAAAAAAAACTATTCTGCAGTAAGAAAGCACATAAAATCAACAGAGGACTATTAATACGGTATTACAAATGTAACCACTGAAGAGAAAACCAGGCAGAAAAACAACAGGAGGAGCAGTGAGGTCAGCAGTGGACAGCAGCGTGGACAGGTCGACATAAACCAGGCTACTGAGCACCCACTGCCTCCAGCCACTATTAACCAGAGCTGAGCTAAACCGCCTCAGTCACACTGTTACACCGCGACTAGCATCGTGTGGAGGTAAACTCAATAAATCTGTATAACGCCAGACCTTGTTTCTCTTAAACTCATCATCGCCTCTCTGTCCAAGGTCATCATTCATTCAGCTCAACATTCATCTGTTTGTGCATGTAACCTGTGTATGTCGCTGTATATGTCAAGCAAAGTATATGGCGAATGTTAATTGCACAACTGCACAGTTAGACTAGTTTTAGGATACGTATTATGATAATAACATGTTAACGTGAATTTGTTTTAAAGGCAGTAATTTCTTTAACGCATTAATGCAACTTGTGTTTTATTTTTAGGTTGTAGCGGCTCAGTTTTAAAGCTAGTATGAAAGAGTGGGAACCACCAGTACCAACCATGTCACACTAGCTTGTCACAAAGGAGGTTAATAAAGCTCCAAACTTATGTTATCTTTATAATGTTAAATGTTGGGTTGTCAAAGTTATCTTGTTGTTGCAAATACACCACAAATTTCTTTAGCATATTAAAGCAACTTGTGATTTTTAGGTTGCAAAGGGTTCAGATTTAAAGTTTCAGTGCAGACTGACATCATATTAAACTAGAAAACCTGAGGAATCCATCAGTACCAACCTTGTCATACTAGCTCGTCACTAAGAAGGCTCAATATTGCCCCAAATTTATGCTAAATTTTGCCGTGGAAAAACTACTGTGGCCATTTTCAAAGGGGTCCCTTGACCTCTGACGTCAAGATATGTGAATGAAAATGGGTTCTGTGAGTACCCACCAGTCTCCCCTTTACAGACATGCCCACTTTTATCATAATCACATGCAGTTTGGGGCAAGTCATAGTCAAGTCAGCACACTGACACACTGACAGCTGCTGTTGCCTCTTCAGTTTGCCATGTTATGATTTAAGCATATTTTTTATGCTAAATGCAGTACCTGTGAGGGTTTCTGGACAATATCTGTCATTGTTTTGTGTTGTTAATTAATTTCCAGTAATAAATATATACAAACATTTGCATAAAGCAGCATACTTGCCCACTCCTTTTGAACAGATAAAAAATTAAGCAATTAATTTGCAATTAAAAGCGATTAATTCTGGACAATCAGGTGATAAATCGGGATTAAATATTAGAATTGATTCACAACCCTAGATATGTTAAAGGTGAGCAGTGTGCTACATCTACCGTATGTGAGAACAGTTAACAAGGTTAATATCCATGTCTGAATAACACTTCTCTATATGCGATATATGAGAACAGCTAGCAACACACACTTGTATATCGACCCACAATCTCTTAATAAAGGATCATTTTTAAAATCATTTCCTGTTCCCAATACACAGCAGAAGTCACTTTACAAAATTCAGGTTTGCTACTGTTGTAGTACTGTGGACGACCGGCTTTTCTCCACCAAAAAAAAAAGAAAAACAACTAATGTCAGGTAAAAATGCAAAAGCAGAGCAACAATATCAAAAACAGAAGTCACAAGCCACCATCTGTATTTACTGACTTAATCTGCTACATTTATTTGTATGTCTGCCAGCCTTTCTGTGATGCATCTCCTTAAATTGTATGCCTAAAAGCATATACAGATGTAGTGTGCCATATGTAAAGCTATAACTTACATGGGGAAATACATGTACTGTCCAGTACAGTACTTATAATAAAATAATGTCTATAGTGTATTTTACAGCATCGTACATCCAGCCAAGAATAAACATCAGAAAGATCATACACTAAATTAAAAGGTCGCAATTATGCCCAATGATGCGTGCCTCTGCATATACCGCATCTGAGTGAAACAAATTGCATGAATTAAACAATTAAATGAAAAAAGTAAATATCTGCAAACATTCAGAGAGGTGTGAATCACAACAAATTGGATAACCAACTGTAGACAGATTTTTTTAGTGACTTTCAGTGAAAGCAAAGCAGAAGTTAAATAAGTAAAGCATTTACTGAGCAGGATTATAATGTTAGTCATTGCAAAACCTTCCAAATCAATTTTAATGTTCTTAATATAATTGATCTTAATGATTATTGTGACACAATGTAATGGGCTGGTTGATGCAATGCAAAAGCAAACTTCTTTTTTTTTTTAATTAATTATAACATCTTGCTTGCCAAATATAAAGAGTTTAATATGTGATATTCATCACAAAATTCAAGCAAAGTAAGGCAAATAATTTAGAGACATTTCCAAACACACAGATCTGCTTCATATCGCCCTGTAAATTCTACAAATATGTAATATACAATGATTTTGGGACACACTTGGTTGTGGCAGTGTATTGGCATTATTTTCAAAAGCGCCTATACGAATCTCAGAGTATGTGTGCACGAGTATAATGAATTTAAATGAAGCGAGAGCACGTTTGATTGGAATACTGAAAGCATACGAACGTATCCTCAGCAGACTAAAACAGAGCATTAACAGGCATGTTATGAAAGTCTCACCTCACCCACACTGTGCTCCATAAACATGAATCACACAGTCTAATCCTACAGCTGAGGGTGACAGCTGGCCAGTGGCATTGACGTAAGTAAAGTCTTGTTCAGCCGAACTTCTGATGACCAAATGACATGAAAGTGATAAGAGCGGGAGTTTTTTCAAAAGAGATCTTTTTTTTTTTTTTTTTAACTAAATCCATTATTTGATTCATAGAATTTTTGTCTTTCCAATTATTTTATAATTTATATTATATTTCTATTTAAAATAATTTATTTTATTTTCTATTCATTTATTTTTTTAATTATTTTATTTTCAATTCATTTACTTTTGCAAAATTATTTTACTTTATTACTATTTTTTTCTGTTTTCATTTCATGTCAGACACTGAATTATGTTCTATATTTGATAAGATGACCTTTACCATATCTGAAAAAAGAAAAAAAAAAAACAATAAAATATGATTTGACAAGAGAATTGTAGCTGGAAAACAGCATACATTAACACAGGGGCTGGAGATGCTCTCCACATTGTGACGTCTAACTTCATCGTACGGCGCTCCAGATTCCAGCAATCTGGTTCATTTCCGCTGCCAATTATTCTACTGCAGTTAAACCCGCTCATACTTAGCCATCACAGCATGACTCTTGGTTCTTTGATGGGAAATGATGCCACAAAGATGTTCCTGTGTGGTATGAGGGGGACGGCGGGGACGAGGGGGGGGACTCTGAAGACAAACGAGAGCTCAGCCTGCAAATCAAGAAGAACTGCCGAACTCTAACAGAGAACTGCTTCCATATTTAGGGGATAAATAGGTGACGATTGAGTGAAGACTCTGAGGAGCCATTCTTCAGTCTGTCTGTCAATAGGACAAATCACAGTGGTTTTGGACGATGGAGAAAGAAACACAGTTCGAACAACAGAGGGCTGGGGTATATGTGGCAAATAAAACCTTGCATAATCTACTTTGTCTTTCTCTTTCATTTCCCTCTGAGAAACAGATGATGCTAAACTGCACTCTTTGCTGGCTCCAACAGTGTTTTTGAACACGAGCCAACCCTGAAAAAGAGCCAAAGACCTTGTAATTGGTACTATTGAGAGTCTTGTGTGTGTGTGTGTGTGTGTGTGTGTGTGTGTGTGTGTGTGTGTGTGTGTGTGGAATGAGTGTGTAAGAGTAAGCTAGTTATATGGGCGAATTGAACATTTAGTGTGGCTTGTGTCACATTCCATACTTGACTGAGCCTCACTGAACCCCCTCCAGCCCCCCACCTGGTCTGGTTCCTACCGGCTGATTCTCTTAATTACTTTGCCTTTTTTATTCTGTGAGAAATCTCTCTCACCGCCACCACCACCATCCTGTCCAAACCTACACCACAAGCCCATTACCGCCATTAGCTTAATTAGTTTAATTAATTACATCTTAACACAGTGCTCCAGTAATAATGCCCAGATCAGCATCAAAAGAAATTTCCACGAATCCTACCCCTTCTCACCCCTACATCGCATTTCAACTCCTCCTTCCCCTCATCTTCTCCCCATTTCATCTTTTCATCCTCACCACCGCTGCTTTATGCGGGACCATACTTAGTGCACTGACTTTAATATTTCCCCTTTCTTTCTTTTGAAGAGCTGCTGCTGCAATGTTGTGTGGTAAACCTTTGCCCACTGTGTGCACTGATTTGGGCAACCGTGCAGCCTGGGAAAATGTGTGCAGAGCCGGAGGGGAGTGGAAGCAGAGGAGTGTAGGGGGGAACGGGTGAAGAGATGAGGGAAAGGCACGGTACGAGGGAGGAGGCGCGCCGCGGCAGCTGAGCTGTGAAGAAGCTAATGGGCTCTCATCCCCTTCCCACGCCCACCGTGTGTTTTCTGACGGGCACTCAAGCGGCGAGACACATATTGGTTTGGCTACCGGCACAGAACTGCAGCCAGCTAGCTTCAATACTGCCGATTCGGCATGTGTCTGAACTCTGGTTAGCCTGTGTGTGACTTTGGGACTGGGAGAGTATGAATCAGTAACCAGCCTCTCATAATGTGAGGAGGTGGCGGTTGATCTCGCTCATAGTTGGAACAGCAATAACGTGAGATGAGAGACAGAAGCATGGCTCACAGACAGACAGTGACACTGATAAACTAAGTGGTGATGAACAGGGAGCCACCACAAATTAATGTTTGTCTCTGTCAGCAGAGATGGGAAGGCATTAGAAAGGGAAAATCTCTATCACAGGGCAGCTGCTAAACCACAGCCTGTTGCATCAGCACATCTGTACAGTTTATCATCAAAACACAACATCAGTGGCATAAAGAGTAAAAGAGGTTTCTGATCAAATCATGTTTCAAGCTAATCAAAAGCAAACAGTTACTTTACTAACTTAAAATCTGAAAGAAATCATGTTCCTCTGAGTCCTCCAGTACTCATAATGGCATCTGCGAGATTTCACAGAACGGAGGAAAACAACCAATCAGAACTGATCTGGAGTCTGCCGTCTCTGAGCAGCTGTCACTCGCTAACTCCGATCAAACAATCAAACTAGGCAGCGCTGATCAAATATGAATCAATATTCTGTTACTGTTACGCCCATTTCTCTCCTCAAATGTTTTCAGAATCACCTTGTAGTTACTGTTTAGCTGTAAAATGAGAACCTGGTCGCCACGTTGAGATCAGTTGAGGAAATACCAAGCACCGCCCACCAGCTGGAGCACAGCCAATAGGAATGCTCTCTCTGAAATGACCTGTGATTGGCCAAAATCTCATGTCACGGCTAGATGCTTTAAACCCTGAAAACAGAGCCATGATGAGGTGCAGAAGTCTAGTTTTCTCTCAGAATACTTGAATTACAATATGCTGAAAGGTTATTAGGGAATTTTTGCCCAATGATACCAAAAACATACTGCCAACTGAAGCTTTAAGTAACATATGAGGAAAAAAAATCAAGTGCATAAATTATATTCTGATAGTTTTTTACAACACATACCAGTACAACTAAATCAAATTAGCAAACTAGAGACAGCGTTCTGGCCCTCCGCAGTCAGTCAGGACATTATCCCCTCTAATTTGTGAGAATAAAAGCCCAAGCCCCTGATTAGCAGATCTGGGGGGAAGCCAATTGTTTTGATTGTGCTGTGCAATGTTTGATCCGACGGTGTGGAATGTGGCGACCTTTGATCCAGTGACAACATTCAATTAGATAAGGTTAACTAAATTGACCTCCTCCACCCCTGCTACTCGGCCCAGAATGGGATAAAGTGTAAACAGCTTGTGTGCTACACAGTGAACAGTCAGCATGCCCTCTCCCATTCACAACATATACATGCCATGTACTGTGTTTCTGCCTTAAAGCTAGTGAAAAGTACACTAATTACCTTTCCCTCTCTTCTTCTATACTTACTAATGATGAATGAAGAATCTTTAAGGATACAGCTGGCAAAGTACTCTCTCTCCCTCTCTCTCTAAAGAGCTTAACTTGTAATTATTCATTGTAATAACTCTGCAGTCACATGGGAATTTGAAATGATGGGAGTATATAGAACTTTGGGGGGGTTGGGGAGGGGGCGTCTCTTCACTGAATGTCTCACTGACAAACATTAAAAATGAATTGCACCTTAGTGGGAAATGAATCAGGGTGCCCTGGGAATTACATTACGCCCAGTAGCTGACAAGCTAGATTACTATTTTCCAGCTGCTGAGTAACCAAGGGCAAGCATCTCCCCCATCCCCACAACGAGGAAAACGAGAAATGCAGGGAAAGCTATAGGAATGAAATCACTTCAGATGTTGTCTCATTTTGAGTGGAACACAAAAACTCAACATAAAATGAGATGTTACTCACCTTTAGCTAAACGTCAAGGTGCAGCTAATGTGTCACAAAAGACATGAAAGGTCTTCCATCTGTGCTGACCTGCCAGATGTATTCAATAGGTTTTAGGGATTTGGGGAAAAAAATCGATTCAACTATTTATCACAATTGCTTTTTTTTTTTTTTTTAAATAGATTTTTTTAAATGCCAGAATAGATATATTTCCTTCATTTGGGTCTATGCTGGGGTAAAAGGAAGAGCTTATTGTAGTCTGAGTAATGTCATATCTGTTGCATATCTTTCAACCAAAACAAACAGCTGCCGGCTGCAGTCACCCAAAACGTCCAAGTAGGAATCAGCGGAGGGTCCACGTGGATACGACCTGCAGTCTCACATGTTAAATCCAGAGTGGTAAACACGTCATATACAGTAAAGTATGGAAACACTCTGGGGTTCACACATTGTCAGGAAAAGCAGAGCTAGACATCACGGCTAAAGCTGCCTGCTAACTCTGTCATGGACAGGAAAGGTTATCGTATCATGTGCGGTCAAGCCAACCGTTACTCTCTTCTCCGTGGTCAAATCAGCTGACACTACAACTGCAGAGCACCCATATACTGACATTTATGTTAAATGCATTCAAACGGCCCCGATGGAGCTGAGCATGGATGTATAAAGAGAAGGGAGCTGACGGTAAAAGCTAATGAAAAGACTTCACGGTAGACAGTTAGCAGAAGTATACATGTGTGACTACATCCAGGTTTCAAAATAAGGTGTTAACAAAAGGAACCCTATATACAAAATACATATGTGGAAATAAGACTGATTGGATTAAATTCACTATAAAAATAAAACCTTACATGTCCCTTATAAATTAAAAAGGAAATACCACTAATTTAAATGCATAATTCCTGACAATGATCCTGATATATTTGACTTCAGGACATCTCTGACTACATACATGTCGAAAATCAAACATTTAATTGTATTAATTTAGATATTTTCAAAGTAAAAGTCCCTATAAATGTATGATTGAACTTTTAGTTAACATAAATCAAAATATATTGCAATATCGAATCACAATGCAAAAAAATTGCAATACATTGTGATTGTATTGAATCAGGAGACTGGCGAAACGTCCCAGCCTTAATAGGTTTTTAAAATTGGGATATAGGAGAGCTTTTAGTGTCCGTCTCCCATCCGTCTCGGCTGCCTTATAGAGAGATTTTTCAGTTGTTGTGGTATTTCAGTGTGGACGTCAAACCTTTAACAACCTGAAGGAAACCAGGATGGCAAACTTTCAGCACATGTATGGTATCTTACACTGCACTGCGTCAGTGCACACAAAATGTGAGAAAAGAAGCCACATTAAAGGCAGCCATTAGGTCTTTACACAGATCTTCCTAATGAAACGTATCTCCACTTTCACACGGTGAAACAAGCTTCTTCCCTTTGACGCTGCTCTACCTTGACGACAACTTTTAGAAGTGAAACAGCAGTGACCCAGAATGACCTCTCTTCACACTCAAAGGCTAAATCTTCATCTCTATCTGACTCACTTACACACCACCATGATGCCTTACACTGACAGCTAACACCAGAAAAGCCTGTAGTTTGACCACTGTGTTCCCCTAAGCTGCAGCTAGTCCTGGTTTCTGCAGCTGCAGCCCCGTCCTCGACAGCGAACTACTAATCCTCCCTGCTTTATTACCATCAACTGATAATATGCTATAAATTATTACATTTTTCTGTGATTAATGTTTAAATTATCTGTTCTGGCGTAGCTTGTGTAGTCATAGCTGCATGTTTGACACTCCCTGACTTCTCACTTTACTATTTATATTCCATTTTCTGTTTGGTGTATTCTGTTCCTTGACTGTTGCTATGACCAACGTCCCCACAGGGATCATTAAAGGGGTCATTGGCTTTCATCTATTCTCCAGTCTAAGCCCAAACGCCAACCTCTGTCCATTTTGACTGAGATAAACTGAATCATTTTCAGGAAGAATGTAAAACGGCCAATGCCAAATGGCCGCATGGAAGCTGTGATATCATGTAAGGGTGGAGGCTAGCCTGAGCTGCAGCTTTAGCCCCAGTCACACTCCAACCCAACCCCATCTCCAGCCTCAGCCCTTATCCCTTTGTACCCAATCTCTGCCCCCTGCCCCTCAGCCTCACACTCCAGCCAGGCTTTAAGCACTGTGAGAGTGGCCTAAGTAGCCGACACTTCACAGATGAACAGCTCCAGTAATGGGTCGTGATTGACCTCAATAGCCAGCTCTGAGTGGGTTCCCTCGGGTCTAATCTCCACATTACCTGCTCTGCTTCACATACACTGACTGACGAGACATGATGAGAGCGGCTGCCTTGAAGATTAAACAGATTTGTTGAGGAAGAAGTTAAGAGGGGCTTAAACAAATAAACAAATGGAACAACTGCTTATGGTCCAGTTTCATGCACCCAAATTACATCTAAAATTGAGTGTGGCCATTTTAAACTGTATGCCACAGTACCCTGTAAACTATTCACACACATAACTGTGACAGACACACATTTTTCATATATATATAAACATATCCAGTCAAGGGCTGTCAGGGAATTAAAATATTTAATTGCGATTAATTGCATTATTGTCTACAGCTAATCGCAATGAATCACAAATTAATTTCCCATTTTTTATCTGTTCAAATGTACATTAAAAGGGAGTTTTTCAAATATTTAATACTATTATCAGCATGGGAGTGGGCAAATATGCTGCTTTATGCAAATATATGTATATATTTACTATTGGAAATCAATTAACAATACAAAACAATGACAGATATTGTCTAGAAACACTCAGGTACTGCATTTAGCATAAATATGCTCAAATCATAACATGGCGAACTGCAGCCCAACAGACCAACAGCTGTCAGTGTGTCAGTGTGCTGACTTGACTATGACTTGCCCCAAACTGCATGTGATTATCATAAAGTGGGCATGTCTGTAAAGGGGAGACTGGTGGGTACCCAGAGAACCCATTTACATTCACATATCTTGAGGTCAGAGGTCAAGGGACCCATTTGAAAATGCCCATGCCAGTTTTTCCACGCCAAAATGAACATGGTAGTATGACATGGTTGGTACCGATGGATTCTTTACGTTTTCTTGTTTCATATGATACCAGTATCTTCACTGAACCAGCTATTAGCTAAAAATAGCAACTTGCATCAATGAATTTTAAAAATTACTGAAGTTAAAATGAATTTGCATTAACGTGTTATTATCGTGTTAACTTTAATTGAGTGTCTATTTTAGGACTACCCACTTAAGTCGTATTTGTCTCTCAATTGTAAACAATAATTTCAAATGAAGTTTTGGTCAGATCCCAACAGCTACAAAGCTGATCACATTACTTAGAAGACCAGTTAAAGAAATTGCCTCTTGTGTTTTCTCACCAGGATGTAAAATAAATGTTTTTAGTACCATTTTGTCTACTGTATCAGCCAGAGAAAGTTCAGCCCAGCAGCTTAAAACCATCAAGCTGCTGCCTGAGACAAAGCCAGACTGTTGATTTAACACTCAATGGAGTGAGTGAACACATGCAAAAGAGGGGGAAAAGAGCATGATAGATGGACGTATGAAAGTACGGCAGGCCTTTGAAAGATTGTAATGGAGGAGGCTACCAAGGGAGATCCCAAAATTCACACCCCATCTACGGTGTCAGTGCAACCCATTCAAAGGCCACGGTTTGTGAGAGGAGGCACCGAGATCATGTGTGGCAAGTGTTTCTAAGTGTGTGCACACACTACTCAGTGAGTGTGGTGCATGTGTGTGTGTTTGTGTGAAATAGTCAGATCAAAGTCAGGTGGCGCTTCATTCCCACCTGCTCTCATTAGTCTTTGGGGCTCGGAGTATTGTGAGATCCCACCTGTCTCTGACTGCTATGGACAGTATTTTACCTGTTCATTTGGACCGTGGGAGTTAGACAAAGAGCGTGAGACAGGCTAAGATATTTTCTGTTGACCATCACGTCATTTTACGCTTAATTATTTCAGTTAGCCTTATTGTTTGTAAATCCTTTAATTTAATAAGCACTTAAAGACATCTGGACTTTTGGACATTTTGGAACAGTTCACACAGTCAAGAGCCTACTTCAGCTTCTTTGCGGCTTGTTAATTGATAGTAGTTGCTACAACGCTTAAATATCTAGACATAGATGGATAGATGGGGAAGCAATTGTTTCTGCTAACTAAAATGAATTCTTTGTTGACACATTAGTGGTAGTATTGACACTACCAATGGAAACATATTTTGTTTTCTTTAAAAACTGTAGATTAATCATGCTACAGCGTAAACAAAGTGGTTCAGCGCTGAAGAGTGAACTTAATTCCATATAAAACCTCAAACTCTGAACCATTTTCTTCCTTCCATCTGTCCAATATGAACAGTAATTGAGGAGAAAACAGCTTTAATATCTATTAGGGAACTAAATATGTTTAGTATTACCGCACCCGGGGAATTCTCCAAGGATTAATTCCATGTAGCTTTCATAATTCCCTCCAATATGTTTAAATTAAGATTAAAGATCACTTTGTTCCCCTATTCCCACAGCTCCCATGGTATGGTAAAGAGATCAAAACTGGAGGGCTTTATAGGGAACATCTTTAACATTTGCTCTGCTCTCAGTGTGCTTGATTAAATGTAACATTTTGAGATCCCAGAGTTCTGAGAAAGGCATAAATCATTGTCTCGCAGCTGCTGGCGTGCCTGGGGAAAACACATGCTATCCCTCACTCTCGCTCACTTTTTGTCTTCTCTGTGATCATAAAGCCCACCCGACCCGCTGGTCCCTCCTCCTTTTGGTGCAAGTCAGGGTGGTGGTGGGTGGGGGGTGGGGGGGGGGGAACACCTGCAGGCTGCCGCTCGCCCTGAGGTTCAGCATAAACCCCAGCTCCTCACACGCCCTCTGGCCCTCGACTCCCTCACACTGGCCCCGTCCAAGGCCCCCTTAGTCTTTCCCATCCATCAGCAGTGACAGGCTCCAAGACCAAGCCAAGGAGGATAGTCAGCCAGCCAGCCACTGTCCGGGGATCAAAATGATCAAGCTGTCTTTTGAGTAGTAGTGATAATTTACACTCGGCGTAGCACTGGAGGTCATTCTGAATGACATGGCCAAGGATTTCTGGTTTGTGATCCTTAAGGCACCGCTCTACTCTGATTAAATTCACAAATAATTTATAGATCTAATACCAGTCAAGGAATACAGGCATCAGTCCCAGTGTGTGCTAGTGAAGGATGACATGCCCCTGGCTCTCAGCTGGGCCCATGTGGAAGACTAACCTGTGCCCCTTCTGATCTAGCTTGCCAACCAGGATTGCTGCCTGCTGTGACTTAAAAGCAACTCCCTCTCACCCCCTGAGCTCCACAAGTCTGACTCCTCCTACAGCTGCCTCGCTTTCTTCCAGGTTTCTGCTCCATCCCTCACTTTGTTTTTCATGTTCTTTAATAAAGCCATTGATTTCTCAGTACTCATTGGATCATAATGGAGCACATGCAGGAATTATATTCGGTTCTTATAAAAGGGGAAAAAATGAAAAAGAAAAAGGGGATAACGATTGTTTGTGGGCAGGGTCTGAAATTATCACCCACCACCTGCCAAATGCAGATAAATTGTTGGCAGCGGTGGATAAAATCGGCAGGCCAGCCGCCACTTTGGCAGGCAGGGAAAACAACAGTGATGGGAATAAAGAATCAGTTCCCGTTTGTCCTAGTTGTCCGATTCCTTGGCATCTCATGCCTCCTTGACTATCGATTCCTCTTATTGATGCTTTCTGAGAGTTATGCAAACACAATGATGCATATGCACGCTGTATCACGTTTCAGTTTATCTGGGACCGAATACAGTGGAGAGGAAAAAAAAAAGAAAGCCCTTAAAAGCATGGCGCAACTAAACCTGACAGGATGCACCCTATTTTTCCCTGATAATGCTACAATGTGATCAACAAATCCAGATAAAATATCTGAGTGGCAGACAAAAAGTGCCACAGTGGCAGGATGTGGGTTACGCTGACTCTGCCAAAACATCTAATCGTTGGGTATATCTGGAACGGCTGCTCAATTAGGAGAAATCATCTGGGACCGTCACATTGTAATGCAAAGGGTTAACGGCAAGATATTAAATTACAATATGCCTTTGGATCTATAAAAAAGGATTTTTCAAAGCAGAGCTGCTTAGTTCTTCAGCGTTAAAACCCACGCCTTTAATTGTGTTTAATTTATTAGAATGTTCCAACCTCAGCTCCGTTAAATGAAAACACATTTGCCTGGATCTGCAGGAGTTCTACAAGTGTATGGGGACTCCCTCCAACCAGCACCCCGAGCCTCCTAACCCAATCTCTTCATTTTCTAAGTAAGTTGGAATTTCGATTTCGCTGGTAAACAATTAGACAGAAAACAGATGTGACTGGCCGTATTTGAAAGCACTTGGTTGGATTAACTGTGCATGAAAGAGCGAGAGAGATAGAGAGAAGATTAAAACATGTGTCAAAGCTGCCATTAAAATGCCGGACCACGCATTCAATTATTTAAACTATCGCTACTTCGGTGCTGTGAAAATTAACATTCCCAATCGTGCTTTGAGGTTTGTTCTAAAAATATAACTGTGTTGCAGAAAGAGGGCGAGACAACAGTGCTCCAGAGACTTGTGTGACTGGCCGTTAGTAAAGAATTTAGCTGTCTGTTTGACCAAATGTATTGTATCAGAAGTGACCTCAGATTTGGGCCTTTCTGAGCTCTAAAAAAGGGAAAATGTAAGACATGGAGGAAATGGCTTCTGGGATGAATTAAAGGATCCATAAGAAAAGTGCTGGCAATTTCCAGAGCCTGTCATATCCTCTAAGAAATGAGACAACACAGAGATCACACATACATGACCAGTGGGGAAACACTGAAGGCAAGGCTTCCCTCGACTTATAATCAACCGCAGTCAATCACACACCAAAACATGAAAATAAGGCAGATGTATGTGAAAGCACCATGGCATGTGAGTATATATATCCAAACACTTCAGTGACTACATGTTGGTGGCTTGATGTCTGTTACCAACAAGCTCCCCCTTCCTTAAATAAATATTATGCTTTGGGAGCTGGGCGGACAGATCCCGCAGCACCGCTGTGCCTTGCGTTGCATCCCTACAAAAACCAGAAGCGACTAATCAAATGAAAAATGGAATATAAAAGTTGATTGCGGCTCATTATGTCCTAATGTTTTCGGCATGTCTATGGTGTAAGGAGTTAGCTTTTCTCTTACTCCCCTACCTCGGGCCTACGCTCCATGTATAACGATCACGCTTTAAGAATTTGCTAAATGGAATCAACAGAGCCACATGTGACGAATAAAATGTGTTTGATGCCAAGGCCAAGTGCTCCGACAATTCAGAAATGTCATGATCACAAAACCCCGGAGTCGGTCCTGTGGGAGCAAAGGGTGCAGCCCGTTTCGAGTGGTGCTACTCCACCTTTCATCTCTGGCTGAATGAGGCGTCGCATCCATCATTCCATTAACACTGCTCTAACAGGCTCCCAGTCACCCGCTGGATGACGGCGGGGACACGGGACATGTGGACTGACCAAAAAGCTTTGATGTCAGCCTGACCACCATACAAAACACAGACCTATAAGTAGACACCCAAAAATGTCTGTGCGCGCGCACACACACACACACACACACACACACACACACACACACACACACACACACACACACACACACACACACACACACACACACACACACACACACACACACACACACACACACACACACACACACACCCGGTAACTTTGGAAGCTCTTCCTTCAACAGCATGTTTGACACACAAAACACACACATGCATGCACAGGGAGAGAGAAATGTTCCAGTCTGGTGATATTGTTACTGTCAAGCCATGCTGCTGTCTCTGGCTTTGACTGTATTGACAGGTATATTGCAGATAAAAGAAAGACTTCTGGCACAAATACTGCGTGTGTGTTTGTCAGCTGTTCTGCAGTGCTTTATGTTAAAAATAGGGCTGGCAATCGATTAAAATATTTATCTGCAGTTAATCGCATAACTGTCCATAGTTAATTGTGATTAATCACAAATAAATCACAACATGGCAAACTCAAGCCCAAAGGCAACAACAGCTGTCAGTGTGTCAGTGTACTGACTTGACTAAGACTTGCCCCAAACTGCAGGGGGGACTTGTGGGTACCCATAGAACCCGTTTACATTCACATAGCTTGAGGTCAGAGGTCAAGGGACCCCTTTGAAAATGGCCATGACAGTTTTTCCTCGCTAACATTTAGTGTAAATTTGGAGCGTTATTTAACCTCCTTCATGACAAGCTAGTACGGCATGGTTACCAATGGATTCTTTCGTTTTTCTAGCTTCACACGATGCCTCTAGCTTTAAAAGTTGCGTTGATGCGTTAAAGAAATGAATTCCATTAAAACAAATTTGCATCAACATGTTGTCACTGCGATAACTTTGACAGCCTGAGTTAAAAATCAAGGGAAAATCGAAAAAAATAATCATTAAGGTTTTGTTCCTTTGTACCTAACACCAGACTATATGAAACGAATGCCTCGTCAGACTTCTGAGAAACAAAGGAACAGAGAACAGAAGAACAGAAAGAGGGAGAAACAGAAAGCATCCAAGACTTGAGTTTAACAGCAACCAACAAGATTAAGAGACAAAAGAGAGACGCAGACAGAGTGGAAAAGAAAGCAAAGAAACAAAGATTAAACACAGAGGAGGGGGAAAAAAAGAGGAGAGTATTGAGGCAGTGATGAGAAGGAGTGCAGGCCTCCGCTGCTCCACATCTGCTGGAGATATATCCAGTGCTTCTGGGAGTCAGACCCCCGCCTCCCTTTCACCTTCATCTTCTTTCTCTCCCCCTCTTTTCGCTTCCTTTTTGGTCTTCTGGTTTGTGTTCAGATCAGGTTTTAATATTCAAAAATATGTACTGTCTTTATGAGCCATTGCTTTGCTGAAATAATATGCTCTCTAAATCAAAGTAATAGTCTGAGGCTGCGCACTAAATAGAATTTACCCAAGTTCCTAAAAGTATCTATCTGTGTCTGCGAGGCTGTAAAGGGTGGAGCAGCCCCTTGTCAGAAATACAACTCTGCTTTTAAGAATCTACACTTATGTCATTGCGACTTGCGGGAAATTTATTCAATGACTGTCCTCGCGTTTATCAAACCGTGAGTTGCCTATGAAATGCAAGCTTTACCCTGCCTTACATTTACGATTTATAGCAGTGTCTTGGCACGGTGTTCACTAGCAATGGGACGGTGATTGACTGAGTGACATTCAAACAGCAGTGGAATGGAATTCCTGGTTAGGGGTGACCTCCCAAATCCGTTGTCTCTAAACCATACTTATCGTCTTACTTCACTTCACTCTAAGCTACAGCTGTGTCTTCTCCTCGCAGTCTGAAACCACCTGAGGCCGACTCTATCTCCATCTCAGCGCTGACATGTTTAAGGCCCAGGGGCCTGATATGATTCAGGTTTGGGGGGTTTACTGTACCTAAGTCAAGGCCACACGATGAATCTCTGCAGGCCTGTATTAAAAGTGATGTAGAGTTGGGACTCTGAAGACAACTCTGAAAACAAATACTGGAGGTGTATTGGTTTACATTGTCACCCCTGGTTTCTCCTGTATCTGCTGTTGGGTGGGAGGGGGGTTGTGGGATAACAGGCCAGAGTACTTTGAGACACTCACCTTTTGTGGGCTTTTAGAGACTTGGGAGCAATTGAAGGCCATGACATAAGAGAGACTGTCAAGTATATGTACTTCCAAAGGTATCAATCTTCCCTGGGAGCCCAAAGAGCTGCCCGATAGGTGAAGTAGTTGCAGTCGCAGGTGGGGAGGAAAGGTTAGTGATGACATACTGATATTAATGGCCTCATTCACAGGAGAAAGCACTACAGGAGCAATTTTTGCTTGAAAGAAGACTGGAGACCAGTAGATACAAGAGAGGTACCAAGATGTAGTCATTAAATATCAACTACTACACAACTAAAGGGTAAACAATCAACACTCGATTCCACTGTCATCAGGCCATTAAACAGGCAGTCGCTATACGCACCACAGATCTGGGTCATTAGGGCCCTGCTAAGGTTTAGAAGAAGGAGTCCTTTTTAGTCCCCAGGGGAAATTATTTTTTTTCTTTTTTTTTTTATTTTTAAAATCCAACCCACAAACACAACAAAAAAAAAAAAAGGGAGAGGTTTAAGGGTGGGGGGGCCCCCTTAAAAAACCCCCCAGAGTTGGGGGTTTGGTCCTTCCCCAGGGGCCCCCCGGCAGTCCCCAAGAGGTAAACTGGCCCCTCTCCAGCTACCAGTTCACACTCATTTTTTGGTCCATTTCGGGACTTGAACCGGTGACCCTCTGGTTCCCAAGCCAACTCCCTACAGACTGAGCTACTCGGCAACACAAATACAGTTTCTTAAGGTTTAGGCAAAAAAACACAGCTTCTTTAGGTTTAGGCAACAAAACTACATATTAGTTTAGGTAATAAAACCACAACTTCTTTAGGTTTAGACAATAAAACTACAACTTATTAGGTTTAGGCAATAAAACTACAACTTATTAGGTTTAGGCAACAAAACTGCAATTTATTATGTTTAGGCAATAAAACCACAACTCATTTTGGTTTAGGCAAGAAAACTACAACTTCTTTAGGTTTAGGCAATAAAACTACAACTTATTTAGGTTTAGGTAACAAAACTACAACTTCTTTAGGTTTAGCAACAAAACTGGAGATTGACACTATACTACAGCGCCTCACTTGCTTCTGCTCCCGTCGTAATTACTATGGTCGCTGGAGGTCGCCGTCATGCTCTTTAAACCTTTTTCATGATCTAACATGTGAACAGGTGATGGAACCGATAGTGGTTATAGTAGGCCCCTATCAACCCACACCTATGGGGCTTATAGCGACTGATAACGTCTATTTAATAGTCTGACAACAGTCTAATCGGCTGAAATCAAGCACTACAGTGCTTTGAGCTCTGGAATCTGAATTGCATATTTTGGTGTTTTGGAAGGGCTACTGAATAACCACACCCTCCCTCTAAACACACATATGTACACCCCCACACATCTGTGGTCTAAGGACGCAATCAAAAACTGCAACCTGACATCAGTGCAGCCTTCAACAGCAATCCTCGAGTGGTTAAGATGTTGTTAGCCAGCTCGGCCCAGCGCTGACAGAGACTAACTGCTGTTTAGAGAACTCATGCAGCCTGTAAAGAGATGCCGGGTTGCCAACCCGGCCTCAAGGATACTGGAGTGGAAAACACTTATCGGCTTTACTAAACAAATAACTGAAAGGGGGCACTGCATGACATTATGGGAGGAAGGAAAATATGACGACCTAAACAAACCGAGACTCTTGCATTAGATCACCAATAATTGAGATGGAATATGGACTACCAGTGCCTGTCACAAGTCCAAACACCACAACCACGACCGGAAAATGAGCTAAAGAACTGATATATCAACGCAGAATGGTGATTTGTGATTTCAAAAATACGCAGGCCGAGAAAGAAATTGTACCACAGAGCAATGTACAATGATGGATGCAGTGGAAAGAGGAGAGGAGAGGAAAGGAGAGGAGAGGAAAGGAGAGGAGAGGAGAGGAGAGGAGAGAGGAAAGGAAAGGAGAGGAGAGGAAAGGAGAGCAGAGGAGACGAGAATAAAGCAAAGGGAAGGAGAGGAGAGGAAAGGAGAGAAGAGGAGAGGAGAATAGAGGAGAGGAGAGGAGAGGAAAGAAGAGCAGAGGAGAGGAGAGGAAAGGAAAGGAGAGGAGAGGAAAGGAGAGCAGAGGAGAAGAGAATAAAGCAAAGGAAAGGAGAGGAGAGGAGAGGAAAGGAGAGAAGAGGAGAGGAGAGGAGAGGAGAGGAGAGGAGAGGAGAGGAGAGGAGAGGAGAGGAGCAGCATGTTGCAACACTGCAAAAACTCCTACCTGAGTTCCTGCAGTCGTCTCCTTGCTGAGGGACCTGAACAGAAAAGGCCAGCAGGTCTGGAGCTAGCAAAGATTCAGGTTTGCGGATCTCATTAAGCCAGCGGCTCATATGGAGTTCTTTGGTGTCAGATGGGCCCTGAATTAGAGGAACCAGCTTCTCCTTAACCCCCTCTCCCAAACCTAAGAGACAAAAGTTAAAGGGTAAGAAATACATTAAAAATTCCCCATCAACCATTATTCATATTCACAAATGTGTCCAAGAGGATACAAACAGCATAAAAGCAAGAGTCTTGACAAGACACCATATCATCCATGTTGAAACTGCAGGTGAATTATGAGGAAAAAAATGTATAAAAACAATGAATAGTGATCACAAGTTAAAGTTGGCCAACAGGAATATGACAGCACAATTCACCTTTGTAGCCATGTTTGCAGTGGTAATATATTTAAAACATTAAAAGTAACACCCTATGGACACGTTACTTGATGCATCCACTGTAGATGTTAATTTAAATATAAGAAAATTAATTACACATGATTTTTTTTCTTTGTAGTTCTATAATGGCAGCTGCAATAGATCTTATAGTCTGCCTGACATCATGTGTGCAGTTTGACCCTGTGAACTCTGTGCTATGACACTAGCTCCAATAACATCCTCGCCATCAAAGACATGGCCAGAGCCCAATGACAGCGCCCCAGGAGAAAAACAGCAACTGAATCACATAGCTGGAACGAAATCAAGATAAAGACTGTGCGGGAGAAAGAGAGGGAGAGAGACAGAGTGGAGTGTGTAAAAGTATAAGTTAAAGAAAGCAAGAGAAGAGTCTAGTCGGTCTCACTCTCTCCCTCCTACACAGGCAGTAAAGTTTTAACAGGGCACAGCTGCACACACCTGGGGTCCTGGCGCACACTTTTACAGCTCCCACGGTTCCCGAGGCACATTTCACCGTCGCACGGCTGCAGAACTTCAGCTCCAGGTTTTGGACCGAGCCCTCAAGAGTCGGTGACGGGCCTGGAGACTTCACACCTAATAAAAAAACAAAACAAAGTGAAAATGAAGTGCAGTCCGGCAGGTTTAAACACCGCTGCCGTGGCTTCGTTAAACACTTGATTGGCCTTTAATTGGTCTTGACCCCTTTCTTTCCTTCTCTGTCTCTCCCAAAGTCCTGAGAAACCAGGTGCTGCTTTAAACACAGATATCACCAACACCAGGCCGAGTGTGCAGCGTTTATCTAAGCTCTGGCAGTGGTGCCCTCTGTTTCCCAGGTTAACCTGTTGGTGTGTCTCCATACCATGATAACTATGTCAAACAAAAACACATTTATACATTATAGTCAGCTGTAAAAGTTTGTTAAAACACATGTGAACAGTCCCCTAAAGCTACAATCTAAACAACACATTTTACTATGAAGTATGATATCATCACCTGACTTTCTATGTGTGTATTTATCTGTAAGTAAAAGCTGACGAGCTCTGAACATTTACAAGCAGCGTATTTTATTTGTATTTTGATCCCTGTGGATTTAGAAAAGCTTCCTGTGAAAACATGTAGAGTTTGCTGATGGGATTTTGGATACAGCAAAGTCTCGACATCACAGCCATGTTGTTTTTAAAAAGTGCCCGGGAAGGATATTACATGAGATAAAAAACCCTTAAATTGTCAAGTGCTTGTTCTAAATGTTTTACAAGTTCCCAGTAAATTTACTGAGTTGAGTGACTTTTTCGGTTAAATAACAAGGACTATTAGGAGTATGAGTAATAGGCCAATATAAAGGATATATCTTTCCAAAATAATATCCAATACAGTCACGCCAGTATCCAGCTTAGTGTCAACTACAACTCACCTAACACCAGCATTACATCACAGGAGCCTCAAGTGCTCTTCGCTCTATGATTATTTCTCTTAATGGCAGCATGGTGTGGAAGAACCTTCCGTCTGCCATCTTTCCAAAATGAAACTGTTTGCACTGTGGGAAGGAGTGGGGGGGATTACATACTCGCCATTATGATATGTCAATGTTATTTCTATGGTGAGAGGCTATTTCAAACACATAACAAGAGGAGGAGGGAGAAATAGCTGGATGGCTAAAAGATACTGTAGAGTTTAGGGAGTTCTGTGCCAAACCGCCTGTTGAGAGAGGAGAGGAGGATCCATTCATCACATGCTACATTCTTCCAGTGAGGGAGTCGCATTAAATTCTTACATCACCTGTTCCAATAAGGCTTTACTTCTCAGAATAATCCCCCTTTTACAGTGATAGCACTTCATTTCCTACAAGTGTCCGCAGCACTTTCTGAATGAGTTTACAACTCAGAGGGGCTTCTTTTCTGTCAAACGCTGACTCGAAGATCAACAGGTCAGAGACGCCGAAAGACTAGCAAAGAGAAACGCAAAATTTAAATATAAACACAAATACTGTAAAGACTGATCATGAACAAATGAAGCAGCCTGACTGGATAGCAAGGACTTACTACCTGCTGGTGAGTGGGTGCTACCAGAGAGGTTATAAAAGTACAACAGGTCAGCTTGGTTCTTAATTGGCTATCATTCTCTCATACATCAGCTGTCCTCAGGATTCTCCACACACAACAAGATACCTGATGTTTAATATTTACGATTTGGGATAGGTGCAGCTTGGATGGACTTCTGAGCCAATCGGGGGCTCACTCTTTAACATACCTAAAAGTACAGGAATATCTGGAAAGTTAATCTTTTGAACAATCAAAAAAGCAGGGCTTTGCTGACAGTTGTTGGGAGGGGGAATCAGGCCCAAATTTGTCTTGATTCTGATGTAGTTTGTACCCAGCATTAGGTAATCCAAAATCTAGACTCTACATAAACAAAGATAAGATGGGTTGGTTATTTTACACCAAAATTAGCACCCAGTATTTGTGTTTGCAGGTGTTAATCCAAATCAACTAAAAGTTCAATGGTAGTTTTAATGTAAAACAGCAGGCAGCGTGGATACGGACGGGATTCAAGCAGACACACAGCACATTTAACCAAGAAGTGAATTACTGGCAATTGCTAAAATCCCTAACCACTGACTTCCCTCCTCTCCCTCTCTCAGACAAATTACCCAGCAACCTCTTCACCTGCTGTCTGAGAGGCCCTCCATCAACCCAGATGGAAGATGGGGATGTTAATAACCCTCCCTCTGTCTCCCTGCCTGCCACTTAATATATCTGCTGTGGGTCAAACAGAGCGGTGCTGTGTGTCCGTCTGTGGCTTCACTTACCTCCTTCTCCATCAGCTTCCTCTGTCTATAGGACACATGTTCTACAGTATATGGAGGGTAAAGCTCGTATATGTGAATTATTTCATCCCAGAAGCCAAACAAACAATCGGTGTCTCATAACAGAGATATATTGTATGATCTATTACATATCAATGTACTTTTAAGTTACTAGTAACCTTAACCTAAGTACCCTATACATAACTTGTGCAATTACTATACACAAATGATGCCCATGGTGTAGCATTTTGTTTCAGAGAACAGTTAAAGCAGTGATGTTGACTTTATTAAAATATCATTTTCTCAATGTTTTAGACAAGTTTAGTCATCGTCTTATCATTGTACTATGGCTGTCAGTCAACTGTCCACAGTTAATCATGATTAACAGCAAATTATGATACATGATACATTTTTTATCTGTTCAAAATTACCCTTAAAGGGAGATTTGTCAAGTATTTAATACTCTTATCAACATGGGAGTGGACAAATATGCTGCTTTATGCAAATGTATGTATATATTTATTATTGGAAATCAATTAACAACACAAAACAATGACCAATATTATCCAAAAACTTTCACAGGTACTGCATTTAGCATAAAAATATGTTAAAATCATAACATGGCAAACTGCAGCCAAACAGGCAACAACAGCTGTCAGTGTGTCAGTGTGCTGACTTGACTTTGACTTGATCCAAACTGCATGTGATTATCATAAAGTGGGCATGTCTGTAAAGGGGAGACTGGTGGGTACCCAGAGAACCCATTTACATTCACATATCTTGAGGTCAGAGGTCAAGGGACCCCTTTGAAAAGGGCCATGACAGTTTTTCTTTGCTAAAATTTTGCATAAGTTCGTAGCCTTAGTTAACCTCCCTCGCGGCAGGCTAGCATGACGTGTGGAAACAATGGCTACAGTAGGTTTTCTAGTTTCATATGATGAGATCCAACCTAAAAATCATATGTCGCTTTAATGCGTTAAAGAAATTAGTGGCGTAAAATGAATTTGCATTAACATGTTATTGTGAATTTTGTTCAAACTAAATTTTCTCAATGTTTAGTCATTGTCTCGTCTTTATACCAAATTATTTTTCAGAGGAAAATAGGGCTATACCAATACCATATTACTGGCCAGTCTCAGAGAGGCATATACCGTATGTGTAAGCTCATGCACATATGCACACACGTATACACAGACATTTGGGTTATTTGATGTAATCCAGTACCATAGGGAAAGACTGAGAATGCCATAGGCACTACATAAAGCTAGGCTCCCCTTCCTGGAAACAATATAGCTTACATACATTTGCCATAAAAGTTTTGCACCAGACACTTGGCTATATTATTGAGTGTGCCTCGGTGAACCTAAAAACACATGACCCATCTACCCTGGAAGAACATAACATTGTAGAGAATGGATATCCAGATCCAGTCACCATTTGGGCTTTTTCAAATCAGTACTGAAGGGAAAATGATTGCACCGGTGATGAGTAGCTCTCCATGCAGACTGACTGTTCCCTTGAGTCTATCATTCTTTCTGGAAAAGATGGAGATGTTAAAAGCGCAAGCTAATCTGGAACACAACAGGGGCCATTCCCCCTACTCTATTTACTCTTTGATAAATGGAACTAGGGGTATCACTATCCCACGTTGCCCACATAGATGTCCTAAAGGGCACGGTGCACCTGCTGGGGTGGTGCTTGTTGCGTGGGGGGGCTCTGGACAATGTTTTGTCCAGCTGTTAAGACTATAAAAACGTGGGGTACACAGGAAGAGGAAAAACACAGGGGTTGGTAGTTTTGTCGACTTAACGGTGGTATTCACTTTGGTTCATGTATGTAGGACGCATTAGTGTGTGTGTTGCAGCCAGACGTGTGTGTGTGATTGAGTGTATGAGTGAGTGAATGCGTGTGG
Organism: Pterois miles; assembly: GCA_947000775.1. Classification (NCBI taxonomy): domain Eukaryota; kingdom Metazoa; phylum Chordata; class Actinopteri; order Perciformes; family Scorpaenidae; genus Pterois; species Pterois miles. The sequence continues at coordinate 2,087,028 of CAMQGK010000568.1, read as the reverse complement.
TGCTGTTACTCTTCAAGCAAGGGCAGGTGCAAGAAGTACATAAACACACAGCTAGGGGCCAGAGGCTACGCCACTCCATCAAACACTGTGAGGGCAACTGTGGGCAGCTGGATTTGCCATCCTGAACACTGAGGAGGGTGTGGAAAATACAGAGGGAAGGAGGGATGGAAAGTCAGTGAAGAAATACTGAGGGATAGAAAGAAAAAGAAAGAAGGAATAGATTAAACAAAAGGAGAAAGCACACACGGATGGAGCAATATGGGATATGAAGGCTGCTCTCTGCATACCTCAATAGTTGGCGTGCACGTGTCTCAGTATGATGTGTGCACATGTGTGTGTGTGCGGGACATCTGCAGACTTGCCATGTTTTACACATTCCAGCATGTCCTGCTCTCACTGCTTTGAGGAGTGGTATGGGAAAGCTGTCTGCCCATATCGCTGGACCAGGCGAAGCTGCATTTTACAGTTTTTCTCAATCGCTTTGGCTCATTTCTTGAAACAGTCTAAACTTTCTCTGAACTGTGAGAGCAACTGTCACAACTGTTTGATAGGACGTCAAAACCCTATTTCACGTTTGCAGAGGGTAGTAACTCACCCAAAGCACTTCATTCATGCTTCACTTTTGGTCTTTCATGTGAAGTCATAAATAGTGAGAAGCAAATTTGGCACAAAGTGACATCCATGTCAAAAATAAGTAAAGTAAAAAACAACTAATTGTACCTCCCCACAGAATATAACACCATGTAATACATATTTATGGAATATACAAGTATGTCTTGTAAGTTGTGAAGAGGATGACAACTTCACTGAGAATCAACATTTTCACCATTTTTGATTAGCAAGACGTGCAAGTGGTCGCTGTACTTGTGCCAAAATGTGCAAATTGCTTGAATGAATGAGAAATTAAAATCCGTTGCAAACAACAAACTATTCAGATTTGAACTTACTGTTTTGAACAAAAAAAAAAAACTACTCTCATTCAAGAACTGAGCCAAAGTGAATGAGAAAAACTGTAAAACAAGAAGCACAGTGTTTGTATTAGCCTACAGTCACAAAACACTTGTGATAATACCTCCAAAATACTAAGCAATTTTCCCTTCTAGTGCTATGGAAACATTTTTTTTTTTTTTTAGCGAATAAACCAGGACATTCACACGGGAACACTGAAAGGTTATGAGATGAAGAAGGCGAAAGCAGAAGTCCTCCTCTCTGCGTGAAAAAGTTTTTAATGCATGTTCTTGAACTTTAGAAAGCATCCAGAGGAGCCATTAAAAGCTGAAGCAAAACCTGAAACTGTCTCTCTCTATTACAAGAGGTGAGCTCTGAGATTTTTCTAGTTTCATACTAGACCAGATATGGAAAGAGAGGGAGGTACAGCATGTGCTAAACCAGCTATTAAAGCTGTGTTATGATTCAAGTTATTACACCTCCTCTCCACACAGTCGCATTAAAGTCATAAGTGAAGAGTTCCCCTACTTTTCAGAAAACCAATCCCTGGCACGTATTAATGTATTAGGGATCAGTTTTATATGTGATGACGATCAGCTGACAAGAGGATGTACACTATCGCCAAACCCTAATGGACAAGTAGTCAGACAAAGATAGACAGAGAAGGAAAGAGAACCTAAAGTACTAAAAGCTCCAAGTCTGGCAATGGGCCTGCAGCAGCTAGGGGGCTGACAGAGAAGAAGGTAGACGAGTTGGGTATAGACCGAAAGCAGCCAGCTGAGCCATTAAGTGCTGATGCAGAAACAATAACTGTCTCTCCTAAGTCAGGAAGGGCTGAAGTAGAAGCAGTAAGTAGGAGCAGGAGGTCTGCTGGCACTTTGCCCAGTACTGACACGCAGCAAAAATGCAGACACATGCCGAGAGAGCGGGACAGGAAAACAGACAAGGTGAACCAGTAGTGGTTTGTCCTGCAGTTAAAGCTGAGACCAGAGCAGCTCTGGCAGTCAGCAAATGCAAATCTGCTCATCACTTTTTACAAAAATCTTATTTTCATACTAACAGATAATAGTGCTGAGGATTGTAGAGACTTTTAATGAAACATAAAGGTAGTTTTAATCAGTTGCATCATGAGTTTGTGACATTTTCATTGGTAAACAATGCTACTTTCTACCAGAAACTGACAAAAACAGTGAATCACCCTACAGCCAATAAAAGAAAACACTTACTGTAAATCTGATGGCTTTAAACTTATGGTATTTACAAGAAAACTTCACTCGCACACAGGGATATATGCATTTTAGATGCAGCAACAGTAGGGCTGCACAATTATTACTAAAATGATAATCATAATTATTTTGATCAGCAGAGAGATTGATTGATTGATTGATTGATTTTAACAACATTTTATTGCACTTTCACATTAAAATAAATAGAGTACTGCTTTCACTTCTGCTGTGCTACCTTCCTGCTAATGTACAAATTAGGGCTGCACAAAGTTGTTGCTACACTGACATTGCAATTTTTTTTTGCTATATATACTGTATGTTGCATTTTGCAATATGAAAAAAATACAGGAATAGTCACCCTGCCATTTTTGTTAGCTACATTTTAAAGCTCAATGCAAAACAATTTTGTGCTCTGAATTTAATCGGAAACACATTGGTTATATAAATAATATCAGTACACAAAAGTGAAGCCAAAACATCTCGATCAGTGGCTGGTGGCTGGCTGATAGTATAAGAAACGCTTGATTTGATATGCAGCAGTTCTCTATGGACAGAGCTGGAATTTTAAACATCAGTATTGCAGGCGATCACGTTCGTTTAATTGTGGGAAGCCCAAATCGTGATGGTGATTAATATTCGATTAATGGTGCTACCAAAGCAACAGCAGTCATTGCAAATGAATGGAACAGGAACTAGGCATTAGTGATGGCTAGCTACTATTGCTAAATAACAACGCAAACTGATGCGCAACTAACCCTAACCCCGACCCTAACCCTAAACCAGGGTTTGGGTTATTCTACTACATCAAAAACCTCCATCACCCCCTAACCCTAACCCCCCTTGTCCAGTCCTAACCCTAACCCCTACCTAAACCCTCATCCTAACCCCCAAACCCCAACACCCACTCAAGGACAACCACTGGTCCTCCTTGCTTGGGGACCGCATCCTGGTTCTCCATCACTGTCTGGGCTGGCATCTGAACCCGGGCCTTTAACAAGCCTAACATACAAAAAGATTCCTTACATCCACACATTCATTCACTCATCAGTAGGCCAGTGCCAAAAGAACCAAAACTATGAACACCTAACCCCAACCGTAACCCAAACCCAAACCTAATCTAGGGTTTGGGTTCTTCTACTTCATCAGTAACCTCCATCACATTCAGTTCTTCTCTACCACCTTCACATGCTGAGGCAAGATTTTTAACTAAAGAATGCCATTGGGTGGACAGAAAAACAGTGTAAGAGGCAAGCAGACAAGTGTCTACAGACACACACACACACTGGTTAGAGGTTAGAGTGGTGGGGTATGCAAGTGGTGCTCGCAGCCTGTAACGGTGGTGGTATTAAGACAGTGATGGGGTGTAAGTGCTGGCGGTAGCGGAGGCTGGGGGTCTAATTTCCATGATTACCATCCCCTCCAGGTGCTGCCTGCCTTTCCGTCTGCCCACTAAAGCAGTGACACATGTTCTCCGCACATTCAAACCTTGGTTCTCTCTGCCACCGAATTACCACAATTAAGGAGTCTTCATGCGGAAGCAATTTGGCCAACACTAATGGGCCTAGGCAGTGGGGTTTGGGAGACAGAGGGGGGAGTGAAAGAGTTATAGAACTAGTGAGAAAGATGAGAGAATAAGAGAAAAGGGAGAGAGACAGATGTGCGAAGAGTGATAGAGAAACATGTGCTGTGACAGAGGATTCCCGCATCGCCACTTGTAAGGAGATGATTAGTCGGTGGTGAGATAGGCCATTAAAACACAGTTCTGGATGAGAGCGCCTGCCTCTCAATCTCCCATATCCCCAGCCTAATGCTGCCCTGACAAATTTGGTTAGCATAAGAAACGGGGGCATTGTGACTTTGAAGTAGCAGCCAGGATTGAATGCCAGTGTGGTTCCACCGCGAGAGAGATGCTCGAAACTACAGACCGCAGCTAATGACGCTAAACCAGCCCCTCCGTCACTGAAACGTAACTCTGGATTACTGCTCCCTCTCTCCCTGCGACTCTACAACTAACACTTGCTCTTTTTCTCAGGCTTTCTTGCACCCCTCTCCCCTTATGGAACAGTATTAAAGAGAAACCAAGCTCTTGTTTATCAATAATCCACTGAGATCAATATTTATGTCTCAGCTTTGCAGAGGCCGACTGTGTCTGTGTGTGGTGGTAGCCAAGACGTGACTGGGGTTTCGGTGCTGCCGAGGCACTTCAATGGGAGTTACAGTGGAAATTTATGGCCTTGTGACGTGGAGCTATGTGCTCAGTCGGCACTAGTCGCTACCCTTAGATGGGACGGTTGGCTCACAGCAGGGAGCCAGCTCTGCAGACACTACCAGATGACATAAATACAAACAGATTTATTTGGGGCTGTCATTGATTCGGGGCTTAGTAACATTCAGAGCAGTCTGCTGTGGGTGCTTTAAAGCCTCTTCTACTTACGCTGCATTTTGTTTTATGTCTCAGTGATGGTCTTTGCTTTGTGTGTACGTGAACTTTTTAAACATGTTAGACAGCTATTAAGCTACTTACTTTTTTATCAGATTAACTGTTGTTTTACTTATTTATGATGCACTGTTGTGTAATGTATTCCTTATGTTTCTTACTCTTCACACCATTATTTACTTTGTGTTGAATCAGTTTCTCCTATGAAGCTTCAGTAGCCAATAATATTTTGGCATCATTTGGCAAAAATTCCATAGTAACATTTCAGCAAATTGTAATTCAAGACTTCCGCACCTCCTCATTGCTCTGTTTTCAAGCTTTAAAATATCTAGCTTGTGACAGAAGACTGACCAATCCACAGGTCATTTCAGAGAGACAGCTCTCCTATTGGCTGTGCTCCAGCTGGTGGGCAGTGCTTGGTATTTCCTCAACTTGATCTCAACATGGCTACCAGGTCACAAACTCTCATTTTACAGCTCAACAGTACACTACAAGATATTTCTGAAAACATTTGAGGAGGCAAATAATCATTAAAGTAACAGAATGTTGATTCATATTTGATCAGCGCTGCCTAGTTTGACTGTTTTGACTGGTCAGGGTTCTCGAGTGGTGGACTTGTGACTCTCATAGAGGGAGGCTGAATGGCAGACTCCAGATCAGCTCTGAATGGTTGTTTTCCTCTGGTCTGTGAAATCTTGCAGATGTACTTAGGAGCACCGGAGGACAACGAGACACGTTTGTTTGTTTTTTCAGATTACCTGTCTCGTGTACTACTGTAAGGATAAAGTGGAAATACTTCTAAAAGTATTTAAAAGCAACTTTTAAATTCATATTTGCTCCATTTCTGCCCACTGCTGCTTTAAATGCATAGACATAACTACACACTTGCCTTCACTACCATACTATAACTGGACTCTGCACACCTTGACTTGTCTTCTGAGGTCTGTTTATTGCATTATCTATTGATGACACATTGTAGGGGTCTACAAGTCTTTAGCACAGTAACGTTTCATAAACCATGACTGCAGGGGTTTTTCATATCAGATTTCAGTTTGCCCTCCACGGGGGGAGAGTCGAGTTTTCTAGCTCTAAATGACAAAAGCTAAGATCTACAGTAACTCTGCTCTACTCAAGCCTGGCCAGCTAACTAAACCGCTCTACTCAGCTCAACAACCGGCCAGGTTTATAGAAAGCATAATAGATCTTTGAGATCAACTACCAATTTAAGCACTATACTGTGCCAACAGTATATTGGATTTAGTGGTAAGTGGAACAATGTCTCTGTGAAAACATCAATGATTCATATAAGAGAGCAAAAATATAAAGTTGGACATGAAAGTCAGGCTTCCAGATCCTGTACTGGAATCATCCATGTCCTCCAACCTGACTGGAATCACATCTTATTTCCCATGACAGCAAAACGGGCTACTATTCAAACAAACAGGGGAGAGAAAATCCTTGGCACACTATCTGTAGACTAGAGGATTTCTTTTAAATATCATATTTCGCCAGAAGCCAGCGGATGGTGTGAGGAAAAGGAAATGATGAATGAAGAATCCGGGTGAGAAATGACAAGCCTGTTGTCCCCTGATGAGTGTCTGAAGTCCCCAACCACGAGGTGGAGATGTGTGCTTAAGTGTTTAAGCGCATAGCTGTTGTTTGGTGAAAATTGAATTTAGACCACAAACATTATAGGTTCCTCTCATCCCATCAAAGATAGAAATATCCATGTAATCTGATGTCCAATTGTGGGACAACGCAACACAACACACTTCTGTTTTGCATTGACTCCACTGGCTTCTCTCATTAGCTCTGGACTGAAGTGAGCAACAGAGAAAGAGCAGAGAGCTTCAGGAAGACAAAAGAAAGGAGGAAGGCCCGAGTCTGGATTGACTTAAAACATCATCACAAATCTGCCAGGAGTGGAGCAAGGGCCGTCTGTAGCTCATTGAAGTTTTCATTGACAAGAACCGTCTCATGTTCCATCCAAGATTTATTTATCGGTTCTCTGATGCTGACACAACGTGTTTTTAATGTCAGAAATAAGGTTGCGTACGGATGAAAAAAAGCCGTCTTTCTTTCCTTCCCCTCCTGCTTTCTTCCTGCCCTGATGTCAATCCGTGAAGCAGACAAGTAGACAGGCAGAAATTTCTCTCAAACCAATAAGTTACCTCTTCAAAGAAGTATGGATACTTGAGTGAGAGGCCAGGCCATGCTGAAACAGACATCTCAGGGTTTTCATTAAGCTTCCCATCTCTTTACTGACATTTGTGACAACCACAGACCATGAAAAAAAAAAAGGCTTGGGTACTTCCTTCTTTCACTTTAACAGGGGAAACAATGAAAAAGCATTATCAGAATAATCTCCATGAGCTAAGTGTACGGGCCCAGTATATGACAGGGCAAAGCTGCATGTTCCTCTGGCTTGTCTTGATTAATAGATTGGAGACATTAAGGTTGCAAGTAAGAACACCATGTCAGCCAAAATCAGCACAGGAAAACAGTGGAAAACTGAGCAGAGTGCAACCTCCCGTGTTCAGTCTCATAGCCAGGACTATGCTACCAACAGCTGCATTATGGGCAAGAGAGAAACGCCACAGAGGGTGATAGACGGGTACGTTCTGGGACCAGACAACATTAAACGCACAGCATAGCGGGGATTAGCTTACGGAGGTGACAGAGTGATATGAAAATTGACACTTTTTCCCCTCCAATAACACGGAGCTATTACCGACACTTATTATGCCACAGCGTCACAGGGGGATTTGCGTCAGACCCATGCTCCTGAAGGCAGTTAGATCACAGGGATGTGAACTGCTGGCCATGACAGGAGCAGCCTTTTTCATGCAGTGCAAAAATGCGTAAAAACTGTTGTTGACATGGTCTTCTGAGAGATTGCATTTGTTTCCAAGCAATGGGAAATATCAGTGTGAAGAAAAGTATAAATAAGTCTCCCTGACGTAACCTTGAATAGTCTTTTTTCCACCCTTTTCTCCATTTTCCTCCTAAACGCCCCATCCCCCATTGTATGTGTAGGGGGAACTTGTAAAAACAAAAGACTTGTTTTAATAATGATACTGTTAGGAGTGAGAGCATAAGTCTTGGACTATTATTATCAACATGCTTCTAGTCGCTATGCAGTGAGAGCATACGCTTTGCTGTATCCAAACATTCTTGCAGTCATTTGCCTTAAATGGGATCGTATGCTGTGGGTTCAGGAGTACATATAGGATTTGATAAAGATGGAGATGGGCATGCATTTGTGCATATGCATGTGTCTTTACGAGTGTGTGTGTGTGTGTGTGTGTGTCTAACTTGACACTCAATTAGGTGCAAAAGCTGGGTTTAATAAAGAGAACCAACGGCCAGTTGTGTTTCTGGGCACCGAGGTCCACCCCACGCTCTCAATCTCTTTATTTCCTACCTTCTGTCACTTTTCCCTTCAACCTTTATTTTTCCCTCTGACTTTCATTTTTCATTCTGCTCATTATATCGGCCACTCTCTCTCTTCCTCTTCCTCTGTTCTTTTCCCCTTATATCTGTCACGCTAAAGTTATGTCACAGCTCGTATATCACCCAGCAATCATCTAGAGCACGTCTGGTGACCACCACCACCAACCAGCTTCTACTAGACCCCCCTTCCTCTTGTCCTAGTCCAGACCACCACGGAGTTCTGTGGCTAGAAAACCAGCTGTGGTAGCTGCATTAAAGGTGAATCCATCACTGGTGGAAATGCCAATGTTATGCTTGTGTTACGACCTTGATCTTTTGTTTTTCAAAACGCAGCCTTTCGCAGGACACTAAAACAGGGACACAAGTGCGAGGATCAAAATAATGCTCAAGCCTTCCAGCTCTGCAGGGCGACATTTTTAGACTACAAATAGCACTGGCCAAACTTTCTGCTCCAAATTCTGCACTGGTCCTAGAATTGTTCATTCAGGGAGGACAATGTTCAGGAAAAGCTCATTAACATGAAAAAAAAAAAAAAAAAAAAAAACTAGGTTACTTAGCAGCTGAGCCTGGCTCAGATTTAGTGGGGGAATTCTTGATTAACTCACGTTCACTATTGTATACTGAATACGATTTACTGATAGAGGAAAGAAATCATAACCAATTTTCCTCAAGACAAGACCATTTCAGTTCACTGTGTAGTCCCAACATGTTCCCATCCCAACTCATAACATACTGCTGATTTGTCACGCCCCTTGGCATCACAACAACCCTTGTAGTCACTTTAGGATTAGGTAACAAAACTACTATAGTTAGGTTTAGGAAAGAACTACATGATTGGGCTTAAAAGTATAGGTGTGTACGGGGGTGTGAACGCCAACAGCCATGACAAAACCTCTGTGGCCTAAAACCAATAAGTCAAATATTGCTCTGCCACAACTCACTTCCAAGCAAATAATGCAAGCAACAAAAGATCAGGCTACGTAGTACTTCTGCCACTGGCTGTGTTTAAAAGGAATGGGCAGTCAAAATCATACGTCTTTTATAATGAGCTGTCCAAAGTCTAGAGCATCCCGGTCGCTCTGTGTGTCGTCTGGAGGGTTTACTGCAATGTCACAGATGCAAGGACGCAACCAAGACTTCTAATTTCTGTGTAATCAGCGAGACAAAGATCACAACAACCAGGCATGCATGCAAGCACGCGCATGTACATGCACACACACCAATACACATATGGCTACGTGATTATTCTCAAAATCACATGTAGGCATGGTATAGTCATAACAGGCAATATTTACAATACACAGACAAGAGATCACTGGGTCAGAGTTGTAACATCTGCAGGTTTAAGAGCTCTCTGTGACTCATCACTTTGAACTGAGCTATACCGTAAATACACCTGTTGAAACTGAAAGACACAAGTCCATCGACAAGTCCAAAGTACATGAATCAAAATCCAATAAAGCTATCATCAACGGGGAAGGATGACGAATACTATAAGAAAACAGATAGAGTATGTATGCTCATGACAATGTACAGTCACTGGGACTCATGGCAGCATTTAGATTTGACTGTTATATGAAAACACTATTGGTGCATTTTCACCAGATCAGCTGACGGCTTTAATTTCCATTAATTTCCTATGAAAAGCAGGTGAAGTAGTCGCCCAGTGCATGGTGGGTATGCTGCAGCAAGTTGGAGAGGGTCTGCATTTGCATAACACTGAAAAATCTCAACTTTCTGAAAATGAACCCATCCAATGCGGTACGTCCTGCTCACAAAACCTGGACCAAGCTGTCAAACTAGGGGGCACAGCTCTAAAATGAACAGAGATTCAGCAGTGGTGTCACCTAATTCTTCCTTAAAATGTTTTCAGAAGTAGATTTTGGTGGATGGTTTCGCCAAATAACAGGCAGAAAACCAGGGACCAATCAGGTGTATTTCACGATATGGTACATCATCGCTTGAAAGGCCAGTTAAATGGAGCAGCGCGTCCCCTAGTTGGACCTGGTGGACGTGTACCTTAATAGCTATGACTGTAGCCATCAGCCATTCATTCAGTCATTTGCTGACACTGGTCTCAGTATCACACAGCACTCTACATTTCTCTTGTATTGTTTAGTACGAACTGTAGCTCCTTTAATTACACATATACATAGTTTGACATGTTTGAGAAATATGGCATATTTAAAGTAACATAAACCAAAAAGAGGCAGTGCAAAGGCACACTGACATTTAAGCCATTGAATATCCAAATATGTTTGAGACAATGCTCTGAGGAGTGAGCAATGACAAAAGTACACTTTCCCTGTGCCAAAATTAGACATACTTATGCACAACACACGGTGCACTCACACACAAATGCATGCAGACTCGAGTGGCGTGTGGGAGGTCACTGTGGTCAGTGTGTCGCTGGATCTGAGGTTAGCAGTGGCTAGAAGCAGTGGTAGGCAAGAATTACTGGCTCCTCTCTACTACTATTACCACTACTGCTACTATGGCTGCTACTGCAAACCACGAAAGCATCCTGGAAGAATAAACAAAGAGAACATGGAAGACGGGCTGGCCGCTGACAATCAGAGGAGAAGCGGAGAAAAAAAAATACAGGGTTCGAGGAAGGAAAAAGAGGTGGTGTGAGACAAAATGAGATATGAGGGACAGAAAGAAAAGAGACAAAATGTGAAAAAAAAAATCAAATTTGGTAGCATAGAATTGCACAGAAAAGATGAAAAGAAAGGACTCGACAGTAAATGTAAAAAAAACAGAAAGAAAGAAAGAGTAGGTTTTGGTCAAGTAAAATAGGAGCAAGTAAGGAGGGAAAGCAGCAGAGCAGAGCTGTTACCGTCACTGGCCAGCTGACAAGGCCGAGGGATAGTGGACACACGTGCACAAACAAACAACCATCTTCCTGTGGACTATAGTTCTCCATTTTCACCACACACATGAAGTATGACATACTGTTTGCTGCAGAACTCACCAATAAAATGCAGCACTAGTGTGAGCTTTACTGGAATGCAAAAGCACAACGCTGGAATAATGTGTCACCGCAGAAAACTGCTCACGTCTGAGCCAAGCTTCACTTTACAGCAGCGCTGGATATCAACACTGTCAAGCAGACAGTTGTGTGACAAACCGAGCCGTCATGCAACAGGCGGAGACTGACAGCGTCTGATTCTTAAGGAAAATACCATTTTACGGTTTGTTTTGTGACTTCAGTAGCTCGTCTCACACAGGCTACTCCGTTTGCTGCTTGCTGGGTTAGCGCTGTGCCGTAGCTGCCACTGAGCAGCTCAGTAACTCCAAATCTTACAAGTCCTAGTGGCTGCGTTCCAGTCAGCTGCAAAGGTTTTAAGTCCTGACTGTTGCTTTAATCTGAGTCCACCAATTATTTTGAAGAATATTTTACAGTCTGTCAGTACCTTGAGATTAAAACTGAAGCTTTGTTGAGTTTCCCCCCATGCTGAATAGTGGAATTTCCTTTGGACAGGGAATGAAATCTTATACCCAAATGGCTCCCCCGCGAAGGACACTGACCATCTGTGTTATCAGCTAGACCTCGATATGAAACACCTTCTGCTATTGAAAAACCCTGTAACATCAAAAGGCTAGAAGGGAGGAGAAATTCCTAAACGAATGAAAAAAAAGCACATGTAAGTGAACAGCTTTAGTGTGCCATGTTCAGTGTTTGACTTCAGCATGTGTGTGTGTGTGTGTGTGTGTGTGTGTGTGTGTGTGTGTGTGTGTGTACAGTATGTGTATGAGCTCTGTCCTGGCAATGGCCTGATGGCTGCTGGTTGGTGACACAAGAACAAACAAACGACCGCAAGACTTAAATGTGGATCCAGATCCGAATCCTGTGAGTGTTAAAACAGACCCGTGCTTTCACCACAAACAGTTGCAGCCAGTCAGCCAGCAAGTCACACTAGCGGAAAAATGCAGCCACTGCTAAGATTGCAAACACTTTTACCGTGCCGTGGGCCAAATAAGTGGCACCATGTCAGCAGTTTAACAGTGCCCATATTTGTCATTAGAAGGGTTTAAAGGATGTAAAATAAAGAGCACTGCCTGCAGCGAGCTTTTCATCAGGAGTTATGATACTAAAGTTTGTGTAGGAAACACACTGACTGGGTTTGTGTTAGTTAAAGAAAGGAGTGAATAGGACGGCAAGTAGCCAGCACAGAACAGCCACCAAGGTCCCATCATGGCACTATAGTGTGGACGAAACCAGGAACCAATACCATTCAGCAGGTTTTACTGGTTTGAATTGTTCATGTACGCATAACTAAAATCATAATAACACACTTGTAGAATAATTTATACAAAATTCAAACTATTTAAAAAGATATTTTTTTTGCTATTTAGTAGCAAAATTTGATGACATATTGTGCTTCAATTCTCATTTCTTGGCATTTAGCCTTTCAAAAACACTACTTTCACTGAGGTCAAAAACCTAATGGTTCTCCTGGTTGATGCACACAAAGGGAGGCTCGCACCCATATTAACAGGGCGGTAAATTACATTTCTTCAACCACATCAACAAAAAAAATCTATTTTTGCTCTAACACTATCATAGTAAATCAATTAAGTTGTTAGAAAACAGACATCATATTATGTAGCTGCATTCGTTGGCGAATCCGTCATCACTTTAGTCATGTTGATGAAACTGATGAGTTCTAATCATAACAAAAAGCTGATTTAATAAAAAACGACTGAATTAAGTTATTAAAATTGAGGATTTTGTTTGAGGATTTGTAATTCTTTTTAGGGTGATGATGTCGGGGGGGCTCAGCTTTTCTTTGATATAAGTAGGGGGGCTTCAATGAAAATAGGTTAGGAACCACTGCAGTACAGCAAACACAGTTTACAACAAGCTAACTCCTCTTCTCTTCTTGCATTTTCTCATTTTCCATTTCTCCTCCACACTTAAGCTGTCACACCAAAGATTGAGAGGGATTGGGACAGCTAACATCTTCCTTAAGGCCTATGAGTGTCACCACAATTTCAAAAGCAGATACAGTACGAGACATCTTTGGTTATATCATAGGAATTATTGCTGAATTTTTTCCCCCACAAAACATATACTTACACAACACATCACCTATTCCCCTTCACTCTAAACCCAAACTCTTTTCCCCACTGCTCTTTTTCTAACCTGCCAGCACACAGACCAGATGTGCAAATGTTTCTCCATGTTTCTATTCAAGCCCTGTTCCAAGAGAAAGGCAGAGTGAGGGGAGAGGAATATTTGACTTCACTCCACGGGAGACCAGTTTCATAAATTTTGGCGGCCGCACAACGGTGAAAAAGGTAGCTTGGCTGGCTCGGCCGAGGGAGAATGTTGACGGCATACCAAACAACATGATCCTAATGAGTTGGAAAATCCCTGGCCCTCCTGAGGACTGTCCAGATGCTACCGTCATGAGAAACGCTACTGTTTTATTGAATTCAGGCTCCCTCCCTTTCTTTAACAAGGGGCAAAATTTATTATTTGACCATTAAGGCATCCTAGGCGACATGAAGCGTAAAACTGTTTCAGAGTTAATTTGCCCTTGGCTGCAGGTCTGGTACCCCACACTGGGCACAAGACAAGTTGATCTTTATGCCAAAGTGTCTCGGATGGACGTGTATATTCAGAGACCTAAAGTTTTGGATATGTGCTCGCACTCCTGGTATATGGTCTGCAGCCAATTTGCCCATAGCTTACTAGCTACTATCAGGTTGACTTGTTTTGGGCAAATGATAGTCTGGCGCATGATGTGCTGAGCCCTGAGAAATAACTGTAAAACTTTTCATAAATTCACAAATCACTTGAAGCTCAAGCCAGTTCCGTATATCTCTCTTGACAATTTCATGGTACTGAGAAACCAGCTTGATTTTATGGAGAACTAAACAAACAAAGGACAGTAAATGCACTTTATGAGATTTCAATAAATCAACTACAATGATGAATGCATTAACATCTAATACAATCGCCTAAAAGAGACCAGATGAGCAAAGTGATGTAGTTTGCTCCTTTGACTGAAATACAGAATGAGCTATTAAAGGACGCATTAATCTTGTGTGTGGGTACTTTTTCGTATTGCCAAGTCACTGAGTCGCCACTGCAGAATGTTAATTGCTACCCTACAGTCCTAAAATCACCATTGTCATGCAAACCAATTACAAACACATGCATTGGGAAAAACAACCTTTGCTCCTCTATGATAAACGGATAAATCTGCTTCCTTTCTCTTCACACACCTATTCACTTGTCTGTTGGATGAAAATCCAATGTGCAATCGAACAGCACTGTGTCAGTGGAAAGGTCAGGGGTCATTTCTCTCACTCGCACACCCGCATGCTCATACGCAGAGAGATATATACATAAAAAGTAGGTAACGTGGTAAAAGCACACAACTTTGATTTAAAGCCACTAATTTTTTTAAGCCATTAACACAATTTGCAATTTTTAGGTTGTAGCAGGCTCAGATTCAAAGCTAGAGTGAAGATACTGGAAACATATGAAACTACAAACCCTAATGAACCCACTGGTACCAATCATGTCATACTAGCTTGTTGCAGCAGTGGCTAAATAATGATCCAAACTTACACTAAATTTTGATGAGGAAAAACTAGCATGGCCATTTTCAAAGGGGTCTCTTGACCTCTGACCTCAAGATATGTGAATGAAAATGGGTTCTATGGGTACCCACCAGTCTCCCCTTTACAGACACTTTATGATGATCACATGCAGTTTGGGGCAAGTCATAGTCAAGTTGACACACTGACAGCTGTTGTTGCCTGTTGTTGGGTTTGTGATGTTATGATTTCAGCATATTCTTTATGCTAAATGCAGTACCTGTGAGGGTTTCTGGACAAAATTTGTCATTGTTTTGTGTTGTTCATTGATTTCCAATAATAAATATATACATATATTTGCATAAAGCAGCATATGTGTCCATATTTATTTGTGATCTATTTTTAGTTGTGATTAGTCACAATTAATTATGGACAATCATGCAATTAATTGTGATGAAATGTTTTAATTGATTGACAGCCCTAATATATACAGTATATAACACATATATAAAGATATATAGATCCCCAAATCCCCAACTATGCCTATGAGTGAATTGTATTTAGGTATGACCAGTTAACTTTACAAGGTCTGTTGTTTACCTGGAGCTTTGTACACCTCACGGAGCAGGCTTTCGCTGAGTGTCAAAGGGGCTCCGTTGACCACGCTGTGGGTCCAGCTCTGACAGATCGCTTGGAGTAAAAGCGTCTGGGCCCGTGTGGCCTGGACAGTGAAGTGGGGAAGCTCAAGAATACACTCTGTGGTGGGGACCGAAGACCTTTTGCTCCTGCAGGAGAAGGACATTAGAGGAAGACAGACAGGGTTAGGTAAAGGATAGTACATGTGGAGAAAAAGAGACACAGAAAGAGTCAGTGACAATAATAAATGACAGAATGGAGAGTCACATTTAAGCGCCAAAATACACTTAATGAAATAGACACCGATGGAAACAAATGGTTCATGACTTCCATGAATCCATCAATATTACATCACAATATAAAACAGCTCATTGATAGCACAAGTGGCCAAATAGGTAGAACTGCATTCCAACAGCAAATTGAAGAAGGACCAAGTGCAAGCCAAGCTTTTTCCTTAGTTACTTGGCAGGTAGGCGCAGTTTGCCTCTTTGCCGCCGACCCTTTTCTCCCCTCCGTCAAAACTGTGATGATGATTTATGCGAAGAGATGTACAGCCCAGAAACCTGACCCCGAAAAGAATCTCTACGCATTTAACATTTCATCTGTCTCCAAGAGTGGGGAGGGAGGGAGTTTGTGTGAGTGTGTGTGTATGACAAGCTGATGAGTTGAGCGTTCAGGGGGATGAGGTAACAGCACAGTCGGATGGAGTCCTCCAGGCCCCTGTCCATCAGAACCTCAGTGGACCATGCTCTCATTTATCATATGACACACACACACACACACACACACACACACACACACACACACACACACACACACACACACACACACACACACACACTTTTTCATTTGCTCTTCAATCCCTACTTTCTAGTATTTTTCACTGTCTCAGTCTGTAATCACTCATTCATATCCAAACACACTGAAAACGCACTCCTCGCACATCTCCAGTACCGCACATATACTGCCCATCAAATCCCTGACTCAGGTCTCTGAGGGCTGTGAAGTCATGGTTCCTCAGTTCTTAAGATCCCATCCATGACATCAGCAACAACAGAAGGAGGGATTCCCCGCCACACACATCAACCAAGGTATGGCATTATACACAGTACCAAGAGTGATGGAACACATACATTATCATCATCGCGACTACTGATCTATATCCCTCACATCCCCCCCCCCCCCCCGTCCCGCCATCCCTCCGTCTGCGTCCCCAGGAACCTCTCTGGAAAAACACCCAGGGAGCCTGAACTAAACACTGCAAAACAAGCCTGTTTGGTTCCACTCCTGTTTTCCTCTCTTCTGTTCTGAGAGGTTCTTCAGTTGTTGTTTTTTTAAGGACTGGCAGTGCCCCCTGCCTAGATACACATCCACTTTTTTGGGGGTGGGGGGGTTGTGTGTGTGCACATATGCTAGCTTGACTACATATTGTAATGGAAGCAAAGAGGCGCTGCCCTTTGAGCGGCGCTTTCAGTGAAAATAGAACCGTGACTAATTCCAGGGATGGCTGCGGCGTGTCAGGAACAAGCATCACAGTTCATTTAATCACACATCCATTTTGGTCTGGTCCCCGTTCAGAGTGTGGGATATATCACGGGGTCCCTCTCCCTCCGCTCAGCAGCTCTGCAATCGTTTAACTCCTCTGCTTCCCTCCCTCTCCTTCTCTCTGTGTCTCTTTATCTTTCCCTTTATTCTGCTCCTGGGTGGTTCGGCAGGGTGACATGAGCTGTTAGCTGCACACAGGCAGGCCCAGAGTTCTTAACTGCCTGTTGTCTCAGAGGGGGACTACTATGAGACAGAACGCGAGAGCGGGTTTGATAAAGAGAGATGTAAGAGTGCAGGAAAAACAAAGAAAGTAAGAGAGAGAAACTCCAACCATGACAGGGTCAATGAGTTTACCTTGACAGCGCACATATACATTTTGAATTCCCTGGAAACATATGGCGCATTTGGCACCAGAGTGAACCATGCAATGTCATGCTTCTCTGCTATTAGAAATCACTACTGTTGCATGCTATACAGCAAGACATCAATCAAACCGATTTTTATGTGTGTGTTTGTGCATGTGTGTGTGTGTGCACACATAGCAGATATCCTCGCCGAACAAAAGAAAGTGAAGGGGACCCAGCAACAACAATGTCCCCCACATGCAGAGCAAATGTGCCTGCAAAGCCACTTCAATGGGAGGACTGGCAAGGGATGAAAGTTTGTTGGCTTATTCCAGTGTTTATAGCGTTTCAGGGGAGCTGTCATGTGCATGTGGTCGTCTAAAACTTTAATTATGCACCTGTTTTTATTATATTATGCCCAATTCTTTGCAAAACAGCAACTTGGATCTCGGAGCTAAATGAGAAGCAGAAACTCTCATTAGGGTGTTTTGGGAATGCGGGATGTGAGGACACTCATCGGATTTCATTAAGTAGCTGGCACGGACAGTGTTTCTTGCTGCAACATGGTAAACAGCTTTCTGGCAAGCAGCTCTTTTGCTGTTACCACAGGCTTTGAGGGAAACAAAAGTCTCCAAGAAGTAAAAATACCTGCAGTAACAAATGACTACACTAGAACATATATCTTAGAATGTGAAACACACGCAACAAAATGCAATTTACTGGTTTAGCACCGTATCCATATTAGAAACTGAGTCTGTAGCCTGGGGAGCAAAAGTCATTAAAGCATACTTCTACTCTTATAATGTGGAGACCCACCAGGAGTGGGCCCACAACCCATTTTGGATCCTGACTCATAATTTAAGAAATCAGGTCCTTGGCCTGAACTTCAGTGCCTCATTGACTAGGCACTCTCTGACCTCACAGTAGTCCTTTAAGTCAATAACGTTTTTATTAAAACACAGAGGCCACCAGGAATATGTTAAAAGGAAATCAAAATTAGTCAGGAGCTATGAAAAATTAGGTGTTTCAATTTCAGCCAATGAAATATGCTTTCCTCTGGTGTATTTCAACAACATTAGGCCTCATTTCCCAACCTGTCCCCTGCTGGTGCCGTGACTGAGTGACAAAGAACTGGACTAGTGTCGGCCAGTCGGGCCAGTTGGCGGACTTGCTGACTGCTTGGCTAAGTGACTGGCTGACTGGCTGGCTGGTACAATGTCTTTCTGTCCAGTGTCCCTGTCAAGATCAGGCAAAACAGGGCATGGCGTTGCGCAGGGGGGCGTGAGTCAAGAGTACCATACCAGCTGTGGTGTTCTACTCTTTGCCTTCACTGTTTCCTCAGTGGATACGCTCTAATGTGGACATAAAGCAGGGACAGCAAATTATTTTTAGTCATTAAAATGAATGAGTGAAATCCAAAAGGGAGCAGACTTAACAGAGGACCCTTACAAAATATTTTTTGTTAGCTCCAATCGAGGCTGAAAGCCATCTAACGACACGTTATGCCATTACTAGCATAAGGTATCACTACCTCAGCCTAACTCTCCATTTAAACAGCCTCTGGGTAACCCCATGTCTGTACCAAAGCCCTTCCACATCATAATAGCTGAGATCCATTCAGACCCATGGTTCTCAGGCTAATCAGCTTCCTGGTCTGGGCTGAGTGTGGTCACAACTATATTTAGACAAATACAGCTGGGGCTCGAGGCCACACACAAGTCGCACATAAATGCACACACTAAAGACACACAACCACAAAAATGCGCATACCTGTACAGACACAAATAAATTAGTGTTTGCCAATATACACACATGCCAACACATATGCCGTCACACAAGCACACGTGCATGCACACCTGTGCACGAATACGCACTAACCCTTAACAGCAGGTAGGTCAGCCAGAGCACGATCAGCAGCAGTAATGAGGCCACAGCTGACAAGAGGCCTGCTGCTCTAACAACCTGTAACTGCAACAATTATAAAACTAGCTGCCAATAAGAAAGTCTGAAAAGGCCGTGCATGTGTGTGAGTGTGTGTAAACAACACTGAGCATCTATAATAGTGACAGAATGCTTGTTCTGCAAAAAGGGAGGGAGAAAGAGAAAAAAAGAGACTCAAACCCTGCAGAAAACACGAACAAGAATGAGGGGAAAACAGCAAGCATAAGCAAGAGAAGGATAGAGACCGCAAACTTGCAGGTCATATGTTATTCTCCAGGTAAAATAATACCTAACATGGGGAGTCTCATTAAAAAAGCCATTTGGAAAAGCTCCAGTACAAACTTGGGAATAGCAGAACTGGTAGGTTGTTGCTTTGTACTTTTACAGACATAAATAAATGTAGCCTAATTAAAGACGGCTGGTTAGGGTATGTGTCTGTGTGTATATACAATTAGGTGAATGTGTGTGTGTTGCGTACATGTAGATGTCCAGCAATGTGGCAATGTGTTGAAACCAGGATATGCTGGCATCAGTGCAGATGTTCTGACACTACTGAGAAAACCAAGCGTGAAGCAAACAAGAAAGGCATAACTGCGGGGAACAAATGTGGTCAGCAAATTGTTTTTTTTTGTTTTTTTTAAGATCAGCATCTTGCCGTGATTGAAGGAATATCGCCAAGAGCAGCTGGTCCTAATGGTTTACACAGTGTCCCAGAATACAAGCCTGGAACCTGCGCACAGTTTCCAGAACGTTCATTTTTGTTATTACTCATATCCTGTACAGTACCAAAAATCTGTTCGCTCACTCTTTCCTAAATACAGTGACACAGACAGCTGTGGGGGCCGGGAGGTCCGGCAAGAGATGTGGAGCAAGGTGTCTGGTCCCTCAATGGACCACTGAGAGAGAGAGAGAGAGAGAGAGAGAGAGAGAGAGAGAGAGAGAGAGAGAGAGAGAGAGAGAGAGAGAGAGAGAGAGAGAGAGAGAGAGAGAGAGAGAGAGAGAGAGAGAGAGGCACGCTCACACAAACATATTCCCTCACACAGGTGGATTTTATCCGTAATGGGAGCTAAATGGGAACTTTTACATGAAAGGAAAGATGACACTTGACTTTCTGTGGTGGTAGATGTTACCGGTGTAACATGGTGGTTGGGCACACACTGATTACATGACGTTCCCACCGCCCCCACCGTTGTTTTGCTGTTTTAATAGAAATAAAACCATTGAGCTCATTTTTGGTATATCAGTGCCATGTTACCTGCTACGTCCTGAGTCTCAGCACACAGTAGCAGGTGTCATATTTCACACACATGGGATGAGAGAGTTGACAGACAAACCGATGGCGGATTTGGTGTCAAAGCAAAAAGCAAAATCGCCTATTTGGCAATATTTCAGATTTAAACCCAATGCTATAAGAAAACCATAACGTTAATGAGGTAATAGCTGGAGGAGTCACAGTGTGCGTAACATGACATGCCAATAAATACAGTTGTTTAAATATCAATACCAGTATCGGAAATGTGGCAGATACTGCCCAAATTCGGTATAAAGTATCAGCGAATAAGCCAGTCTACGCACTGATACCATCAATTAACCCAGAAAAAATCTACATTTACCCAGAAATCTATTCTTCTTTGCTGCTCCAAACAGTAGCCTTCACTGTGCTATCGCCCTGGATGTATCATGGCTGCCACTGGCACCTACTGTTTCAGAACAGCGAAGAAGAATTAAACTTTTGACGCTGCATCTCCACCGATGTGGTGTAGTCAGAAAAAATCCCAATTTTGTTGCCCTTCCAGCTCCTTGATCTCTCTGGCAGCACGCTGGATCAGAGTAACGTCTTGAAAACACAGGAAGTTTGCAATGAGAGCCCTCGCCGGTTTTGATGCAGAGCCAAAGTGCGATGTGCCCATTCAATGACGACCCCTCTCGGAGAGACAATTACTGAAAGGTCCAGAGTTATTTTCTCCAGAAACTCAATGACGTTAGTGTCTTCGCGGCCTTAGGGGAAACCTTAAAACCAAATGCCAATTTCTCCTCAGTTGCTGAAGTTGCTCGTTTGATTTCTGCCAATGTTCTTTCCTGGTTTGCATCCATCTGCTTCAGTAGTAGTAGTACATGTTCGCAATTTCAGCGGAGAGTGTGTCCTCACAGCAGGGGGCACAATCTTGGCCATTAACTTTTCCGTCAGCGTATTCAGTATTTCTTGTCGTGGAGGTCTGTCTCTGTGACTCTTTTTGATTTTGGAAAGACATGGTAGCATGTGTCGGCGATAAATATAATTGCTGATAGGTAACCCGCAGATTAAGTTAAGTAAAACAAGTAAATTACACGGTGATGCCAGAAGCTCTCAATCTAAGCATCGCGTGACCTCAGCGAAGAAAAACTATTCGCTGGTAGTTTGTCACATGGTGATAGCAAACAACTGTGTGGTGCTGGCGGAGTGTAATGGTAGTCAGAGCGAGGTGGCATTTCACAGTAAAAAATGAACAAGTACAACAGCGATATGTACAGTAAGTAAGGCTTCTGTTTGGAAGGGGTGGCAGTAACCTTGTCCAGTGTGTGGATATTGCACCCTGCAGGATACATTAGCGCACAGGCTGTCCACTGAGGAGACAGCTAAGAGTTTTTTAATCACATTGCTATCAGATCGGTATCAGCAGATACAGCAAGTTCAGGTGTTGGAACCGGTATTGGGAAGGAAAAAATGGTATCAGAACATCTCTACCAATAATCTGTTAAAAGTTAGTGGACCTACCTAAAAAATTATGTAGATTAGATCCAAGGAAGTCAAAGAGACAACAAAATAGTCAATCAGTTTTGACTGGCCTCACAATGTGCTACTTTCTCTTGACTTAAACTTATCTGAGTCCACAGCAACACCAATGTAATCCATTATAGGCTGACATATTTGTCTGATAGATACAACAGAGCCACCGTATTGGGACCGGTGATAAGTTATCTGAAGTTTCTACAAATCATTCACTGTCACACCCTGCCTTTAATTATCAATACAAACATTCCCCAACTCAAACAGTTAAACAGATCCTCTACTGCTATTGTTTTCCAATTTGAAGAGCTTCTTTGGAGGGAATCAGACTGAAAATGGAGGGAAGGCAAGACTGACAGCTAGTACCTTCTTTTTTCTTTCTTTCTTTTTGGTGCAGATTGATTTGAAGTATTGCAGAATTCCCCATCTCTCCAAGCCAAGGTCACTGACCCCTCTTGAAAATAACCAGAGTGAGTTATGGGCTGCTCTCAAGTCCCCTCTTTTATCTTACTACAAAAGACTCACTACAATGTCTCACTGCAAACTCTCCAAATGAACATTATAAATCATGAAAGCACTTCGCACTGAACAACAACACCTAAGTGGCCAACTTGGGAGGGGGGGGGGGACATTTTACCACCTGGATGTCAACTGGGTTGAATGGCTGGCATTTGAAAACTTAGAAAACACTAACAGAAAAGCCAAGCAAGCATGTGTCAAGTCAAGGAAAAAAAAACACTTAAAGGAAAATGGAGAAGAAATAAAAAAAAATAGTAAAAATAATAAAACGGGACATCTAACGTGTTTCTGTCTTTGCAGTTTTTCATAATGTTCTTTAAAGTCATTTGTTTCATTGACTGCACATGGCCTATGTTACTGGCTTGATGGGAACTGCAGCAGCTCAGCCTCTGATACAGCACATGGAGCAAATGCTGTTTTCAGCAGCAGCCATAAATGACTCGCAGTGATCATTACATTTTGTCTCCAGTGATTTGAATCCAGCCGAACTCTGAAAATGTCACTTGAGAAGGTAAAGAAGGGTTCAATATAGAGGATTTTCTAAACTTGGTTTAAAGTATCTAAAGTATTATCTATAGCCAAATAAAGTAATACAATAAAAATGGAGCCTATGGCCCACTGATGAAAGTATTACAATATTCATATATTCACAGTATTCAGAACTGGGTGTCTGTGGTGACATTCCCAGAAAAAACGATTTTCTCTATTGTATACACAAAAAATGTAACGATGCACACAGTTCTGAAAACCTGAAGCTCATGTACATATGTACAATATGTACAACACACTTTTGTGTAAATAAAAATGTCTTTTCGGATGCACTCAGCACTTCCCGAGGGCCTCCTTGCTGGTTGGAGAAATGTAACCATGGTAACCTGTGCCAACTTCATGAAGAAAACATCGATTTGTAAGAATCAAAGACTGAATTAATTTAAATATACATTACACCTTGCAAAGTGGAACCTCATAAAGTTAAGTTTGTTGGGGGCGGCAATAGCTCAGTCCGTAAGGACTTGGGTTAGGATGTGGAGGACCCGGGTTCAAATCCCCCATGGACCAAGACCAACTGGTTGCTGGAGAGGTGCCAGTTTACCTCTTGGGCACTGCCGAGGTGCCCCTGAGCAAGGCACCAAACCCCCAACTGCTCTGGGCGCTTGTCAGGAGCAGCCCCATCACTCTGACATCTCTCCATTGACATGTATATGTACTGTGTGAACTGTACTGTGTGAACAACAGAGTGTAAAACTGAATTTCCCCACTGTGGGACTAATAAAGGAATATCTTTCTTTCTTTCTTTCTTTTTCTTTTCTTTCTAAACTGAAGTGTTACCGACGTTACAGAGCTGTCTATCAACATCTGTTATGAACGTTATCGTTACTACCGCACTGCAATATGGGATATTTATGGTGCCAGCGTTGCACACTGTAATATTTCACCTGAAATAGTATACATTCTCATTGTACTGGTTTCATACTAAGGTTTCAGACATACTAAAAATATCTCACAAACTGTTTTAGGGTACTAAATAGCATGTTGCTGTGGAATTTCAGACTAAACTTATTTCTGTGCTGGTGTATCAACAAAACGACTCAAGACTCCTAAACTAAAATTACTGTACTCCATTGTTTCCACTCAAATAGAATAAATCAAGCAAGACTAAAATCTTGAGGACTTCAAGTAATATTACTTTCTTCACAGTGAGATTACATGATCATCTACAAGTGACAGTCGTTTTAAAAAAAAAAAAATCAAAACACTGTTAAGAATTTGCATTTCTTGTTCTGTTGAAGCATCGCAGTAACTGGCAGCCATCTTTTATAAACGCAATATATTCTAATTAGGCTCACATCACGCCATAAGACTCTCGTTATAATCAGGTATTGTATTCCCATTGTATCACTGTGTTTTTCTTTAAGTATTGTAGTCTCGTGTTGATTTTTCACTGTCATTCTGCTGGTGCAATTAAGTGATTACAATTTTCTATTATCGCTCAACCGCAATCTATAATGACATCCATTCTCTAACCCCAAACTCTTTAAAGGCTCTGTGCTGGATCTGGGTAGGAGTTAGGAGGAGTGCAGGGACTGTATTTGTGGCCACAGCTCAGAGGTTTGTGGTTCCCCCGGGTCAAAGGTGTTCCATGTGTGCATTTCTCAATCATCGGTCCTGAACAGCCCAAACTCTTCATAGAAAGAAACACTCCACTCTCACTCTCTCACACTCACACAAACACACACGGCCCTCCCCTTCCTCCCATCTGGAGCACCCCTGACCCAAAACACACACATATGCTCTCACACACACACACACACACACACACTGAGATCCATTCTCAGGAGAGGGCTTCATTACACAGGGATTACTAAAAAGAAATGTTTTAATCAAGTTGTGCAGACAGCTGCAGACCGCAAGGCGAGAAAATGGCAATGACGTGGTTCATCAGGCGTTAAAGGAAAACACATCAAGAGGCCTGTGTATGTGTAAGTGTAATGGTGTGTCTGTGTGTGCATGGAGCTTCCTGCCTCTGTCCAACATGTCCAGCTGTGGAAGACATGCGGTTCCTTATAAGGACACACAGAGATAGGAGACCTCTGTCCAGAGACTACAGACCTAAAGTCACATTTATATTTTCAGATTTTGCTGTGGACTTTTGCACGTCCCGTTGTCATGACAACAAATGCAGCAGCAGCCAACGGAAGCACCTGCTGTCCTTTATTTTGATCCAAATTAGTCGGTATTAGTCTCAAGGCCTTTGAACTTCACGCAGATGGTCAGTGGAAATAAGAATACGGACTCCACAGAGTTTCCCTGAGCCTGAGTAAATAAAGCTTTTTGATCATGGTAACATGCGGGCTGCGACGATTCACGATCTCCCGATTCGATACTATCACGATACTTGGGTGCCAAATCCAAATGTACTGTGATTTTTAAGTACTGCGATTTGATATTGTGATTTATTGCTATTTTTACTTTTTTAACACTAGACCATGGGAAAAAGTTGAATCATACACTTCTAGAGACTTTTACTTTGGAAAATATCAAAATTAATAACTTGATTGTGATTTTCAGCACGTATGTAGTCAGAAATGTCCTGAGTTATTCATTACACTTCTTTTCCAGCAGCCCAAAAACCAAAGCATAAAGACATTTCCCTTACAACTTTTCTTTTTCATTTAAAAGGGACATGTAATGTTTTATACTTCTGGTTAATGTAATCCAAACAATCTTAAATCTACCTATGTATTTTGTGTATACTAGTGTATGGTATACTGTATACAGTTTCCTTTGTTAACACCTTATTTTTAAAACCAGACATAGTCACTCATGTCTACTTCCTCTAACGTCTCCAAGTCTATCTCTAGCTCTCCCATCAGCTCCGTTCTCTTTATACACCCATGATCAGCTCCATCGGGGCCGTTTGAATGCATTTAATATAAATATGAGTATATGGGTGCTCTATAGTTGTAGCATCGGCCGATTTGACCACAGGGATGTGAGTGAGTGACGGCTGGCTTAACTATACGTTCCGATACCATAACGTTTCCTGTCCATGGCAGAGTTAGCATGTAGCTTTAGCCTTTATGTCTAGTTCTGCTTTTCCTGCCAATGTGTGAAACCCAAAGTGTTTCCATACTTTACTGTATCTGCAATGTTTACCACTTTGCATTTAACATGTGAGGGTGCAGGTCGTATCCATGCACCTCTCTGACATTTTATACCATTTTGTTTGGCTCGCAGTGGCCGGCAGCTGTTTGTTTTGGTTGACGGATATGCAACAGATATGACGTCACGTTACTCAGACTACAACAAAAGCAGTAACTTCCTTCTACCTCCACATAGACTCAAATGAAGCAAATATATCGACTCTGGCATTAAAAAAAAAAAAAAAAGAAATTCCACCACCCCTCGCTAACACGAGCGCTTCCTGTACCTCATTATACCAACTGTAGATTTTTCTTCATAATGAAATCGGATGGGCTTGCATCTGGGAAGCGTCGGAGCAGTGCTGAGGCCTGGTGGGGAGGACAGGACAGTGGAATGCACACCACAGTAGATGATAATCCACTCAGAGCTGATAATCCATCTACCCTTCCCTATTTCCCACTGTTTTCCCTCCCTCAAGCTTCAGTTCCTCAGATGACTAATTCGGGCATTAATAGAGTCTCTCAGTCGACTGAAAACATCTCCAGCTGCTCCTAAATTCACTATCCTGGCTCTGGCCTTTATATCCATATACAGTACATCTCATGGTATAGTTAAAATCCAACAGATATTCTTGGATTGCCTCTTGAGAACATTCCAGCCTATAATATATACACCTTTTAGGGCTGAGTTAAAACTGGTGTTGATTTAAGCTACCAAATGACACTTTTAATCATAAGGGCAAGTACACAGCTTCTGCAGCAAAGTGACTTTTCTGCAGCGTTTGCATGCTGACAGAAAGTCATGGCAGCTTCCATCAGGGCCGAGACGTCAATCATTTGAAGCACAAGCCTCGCATTCGCTGATGCCATTTCCTTAATACAGGGCTCCTCAATACGTCCATTGATCTCTGTCAGCCATGAAACCAAATAAAACTGTCTGACACCAGATGTAGTGCAGGAAAAAAAATCCTTACCACAAAGTTGGCCAAAATGCTTTATGGACTGTGCCACACGAAATATGATGTTTCACCTTGCAGCTCACGATACTTCGCACTCCTGCGCTTCAGAGTGAAAAGTGGAACAATATTACATCATATGCCATTCCAGGCTATTAATACGCACCTGTTAATACATAAAGCCTACTTGTTGTAGCGTGCGTCTATGTCCCTTCAGCTTCATCATGTGCACAACTTTTTTTTTTTTCTTTCTGAAAACATTCCCATGTTTCTTCAAGAGCAGGGAAGGGCCTAGTTCATGCGTTGCCTCGCTTTACTAAATGAATTCCCTGCTGCTCTTACGGCCTCCGAACCACAACTCAAAGCCGAGCATGACCACAGCGACCACACGTTGATTTAAGGTCATTCAATTATCCTTCGCCATAACGGCTCACAGTAACTTTAACCATGTCTACACAGACTTCTCAGTTGAGACCTTGATGAGTAATACAAGTGATTACTTCATTATAAAATCAACACTAATCAGAGTTTGGTTGAGGGGCACGACGGTTGACGCAGAAGCTGCGTGTGTGACATCATTCACAAGATCTGTGTCATAAGTCATAGAAATGTATACTCAGAGCACTGGAATTGACTTTTCCATTCAACAGCCACTCCCAAATCAGTTTTCATCGGCCGACATGATTATTCCAGTTCAACTTGTTAATGATACTGCCTGCCAAAATGGCTAGTAGACAAATGTCACAGCCGCACTCAGATGTTCTCAGCACTGAATGCTGTTCATGTACATTTGCTAAATTTGACTTGGATCTCCATGGCTCACTACTGAAGGACACAGAAAGCATTTGTCCTCTTGTTCTTGGCTGTGCTCGCAGACATAGACCAGGAGCAGCTTGCTATGACTAACTATGAACAGGAGTAATGAGGCATTACAATCACACCAGAAGCCTCATGCCTTAGATGCCTCAAGCAGCCTTCATAAATCACAACATGAGCTAATCTAGAGTCTAGACTACTGGGCCAGACATGGTAATAGACTTCTCAACTCCACATAAAAAAAAAAAAAAAAAATAGTGCTAAAAACTGAAGTAGCCATTGACAGTGTGAAAGAGTTAGATCAATAATTAGATATCAAGGGAGAACCGACATTCTTTTCCATTCAGAAACATCCGCGAGGCGAGTCAGCTATTCGTGGCTATATAACATGCACCTGTAATGCCACATGCTTTAAGAAATTATCCCCTCAGAAATAGCTGAGCGAGGAACAGGGGCTGCTAAAAACGCCACATAAAAGCTGGCATGGGGCTGAGTTATGACCTGCAATACGATGCGCCGCGCTAGGCTGCTGCTGGTTTGCTGGTGGGTCGGTTGGTGGGCCCCGGCCTTGGCCTGCCTCCATATGCTGCTGCCGTCAGATGGCCCTTATGTGGTGTGAGCGTATGTGTGTTCATGTGTCTGAGTGAGAGAGTGAGGTCAGGTTTTGGGGAGATCGATGCAGGTGGCACTTCTAAAATCCCCTCCCTACTGCCACCTCCCTCCCGCTCCCCCTTTTTTTTTTTTTTTTTTTTTTTTTTGCAGGCACTGATTTTATCTGGGATAACAGGTTTAACAGCCAGACCAACTGAGACTCTCTGTGAAGTTGGCGGCCACATACATTGCCTTTCATTAGGGATAAGTAGAGCCTGATGCCTCTCAGCTGCACTTTAATTCACTGGGAGTGAAAGTTAATTTCAGAGGATTTTGGCTTTTTACAAACCAAATGATTGCCCAGTTAGTGCATGGTCATGTAGCAAGAGGGTTCTTCTTTACTCCCTTGCGATTTGTTTGTTTAATATTAGGGATGCTAAATTGGATTTTTTCTAACTGACAGCTGACCATCACTAACAGATTATTAATCATTAACCGACAAGATCAGTGCGTTTCATGCAGGGGTGATGTGATTTTAGAGCTTAACAAGCTGCCCAGCTGCAACAAAAATCCGACGCACAAACAGGTTAAATCCTTCATTCATCAGCAGCTGCAGACTATGCACGAAACAGACAACTGAGTCCCCGGTTCTAATGTCCGGGGGAGTTACTGTAGCAGCCATGATGCTTTGTGTATTGTTGTGAACACATGCAGACACTTTCCCAGTAGAAGTCTCCACCGTATCATGTAGTTTATATGAGAACTTGTCAGCTGTTTGTCTGCCTGGCGTAACGTTAGTGAGTGTCGAGTCGAGAGACAGAGCATGTGTGTGACGGTGGTGTATTCTTGTCAACCTGGCCTAACAATACAGAGTGTCCAACAGACCGGGTTATTCTAAAATTGGAGCTAAAGTTGTATTTCTTTGCATTTTACACACGATTCTTTACACTATAATTCACACATATAACAGAAGAGGTTATTCAAAAAATAACAAGTGATGGCATGTATGTATGTGATGTATGCAGCAATAACAGTTAAATACAATATTAAGCAATTATGAAATCTTAAATCAGATCTTTTTGCTGTTTACAAATATAGTGTCGAACCCATTTTAGCTTCCCAGGTCTTGAGTGTATTATTCTACCATTAACATTTATATATACTATATGAAATCATGAAATTGTATAGAGATATTCATGTCTTTCAGAGGGGGAATCCTACTGGCTTTTATCAACCTCCAACATTTCCTCTCGCACCACCATCAGGTTGACATTTTTGGATAAAATTTACCTCAGCAACTTTTGGATGGATTGGTATATTTGATATCCATGGTGTCGAGAGGATGAAACCCTATGACACTGGTGATCCCCTGACTTCCTTTAAATACTGTGAAATATGTCACAGGTTGGACTGGTGCTAAATTGGGTACAGAACTCTTATTCTTGCTTCAAACTAAGGAGCTACAAATATTTTTGCAAAAATCGGAAAACAGAAGGATGTAGAAGCCTTTTGACTGCATCACATGGCCGTCAATGCTCACTGTTGACAAATGTCCTATTGTAGCTCTACCACTATTAGCAGTAAAGCCCCTTTTAGAATGTAGTTCTTCAGGTAATCAGAGTTAATGACACTGTTTTAAAATAAACCTTATCTCAGAGGCTCAGTTGTCGCCTTCTGTATGAATGTGCCTCAGTGATCAAGTGGACCTAAGTTTACTGTTTAACAGCTAACACTCACTTTCAGTTATACATTAGCCATTGTGGTGCCTCGACACAATGTCACAGGGTGTCGGCCAAACTTTATTATATACTTAGAACAACCAAATGACATTTTTCAGCTGGTTATGCAGTTTCCAACCTCTAATTTATTTCCACATCTCCATACAGCCACAACATGGCCAGGAGGTTAAAAGGGCATTGTAGGAGTGTTGGTAGAGAACACCTAAAGGTGGGCATACGCTACGATTCAGAAATGTTGTTGAAGCTCATGATTTATGTACGGTCCAATCATTAGCCATGTCCTGCATGCTCACACTGTAGCTGTAAAATAGAAAGGCCGTTCTGCCTGTTGACGGTTGACAAAAAAGATTTGTTTGAAAGCTCTGAGGCAGGTAAAGTTTGTTTGCTAGCAGAGATCGGTACGGGTCACAATGCTAACAAGGCAGAAATGTGCTGCCCTGATTATCTGTGCTATGCACTCTGCTGAAGCATCTAAAAAAATAGGCAGCGGCATGACGTTACATGGACTCACAGGTGGCAAGGGAATTGTGGACAGTTTTTCTTGTCCATTCTGAGGAGACAACTGGAGGTATGCTAGCTACATTTTACGAGCTATACTAGCATAACTAGTTATCTTGATAGCTATGCTCTGATTACTGTAAAAAGAGGAGAAAAAAAGGCACTGATGTCGGTGAATCAGCTCCTGGCTCTGCTTCAATTGTGTGACAGCCTATGGACAGCCAACCAAATTTTTTACATGCCACAAATAAGTCCAATGGCCGGTTGGGAGAAGTTAATCAGTCCTCATTCCTCCCTGTACACTGCCCGGCAAACAATGCGGTCCAACTCTAAAATGAGTCATGCGGCTCAAAATTCAGGCCAGAAACCGGCTAAAAATCATACAGTGTATGCCCAGCTTAAGACTAAAAAGAAGAAATTGCTGCCAGTGGACTGACAATATATTGGTCTGACTGCTCCTTCACTGGGAAAAATGCAACATGGGGAGAAACACAAGGTCACAATCTGAAACTGCTCTGCAACAATTACCCTTCCTTAACATTTCATTTTACTTAAAAAACTGAGGAAACAAAGACATTTCAAATTGGATGCATTCAAGGTCTCACACACAATACCAAATGCCCAGGAAAAGCCAAGGCTGGCAGGGAGAAGATGTCAAGGCAGTGTACTTTCCCCAGTGAAAGCCCCGTATTGCCCACCATGAGAAGCCGGAGCCTTTGTGGTGAGACTGAAGGGAAACATGAGCTACAGTATGCGGTGCGAGCCAGCTCATCAGGAGACGTGCTGTGTCTTCACAGACAGACACCCAGTGCCTCCTCAAATCACACGATCACCTGGGATGATCTGTCTGAACAACGGCAAACATCAGCATGTGAGAGGAAGACCGAGAGAGAACGCAAAATGTGTGCATGACATCTCCTTCTGTACTTCCCTACTTCAAGCTACTCTTCTCTCCTGTCAGTCACCATTTACTTTTAATGCTGCGTCCAGAGGGAGATAAACCTAAAGCTACCTTTTACATTAGTAATGGAAAAAGTTATTCCAATACTCTACAAAACAAAGCTACTGAAGACAGCTTTTTTTTTTCTTCTTTCACAGTCCCTGTCTTTCTCCCTCACCTTCACTAAGGTCTCATGCTTCCCACTTTCTTTCATATTTCCTTAAAACTTCAAAAAGTCGTGGAGCTCTGCTCAGTGTCTGCTCAGAGAACAGAACATCTTGGAAAGGGGTGTTGTTGGAGTTACATCAGCGCTGAGGAGCAGTCCCAAAACAAACATCAATGCAGCCATTTAAATGCTACCACCTGGTGGAGTGCATCTTCAGGCTTCCCCACACACCCAGTGTGTCACTCTGGGCCTCCTCAGCTTTCACTTTCAGGAGAGGAACTGTCTGTCTGAATGTCACTCACATGCTGTGATCAAACGTAATCTCTACATTTGTGTTGGTATGAATGGTGTGAGTTGTACATGGGGATCCCACTGCTCAAACACATTGAGAAGAGAAAAGTGTACTGAAATTGAATCAGCCTTTCAATTCACTGTTCATCCTGGGCTACTTCTATTTTTTTACACCCACGTCCACACAGAGACAACTAAAGAAATCTGAGGCAGTTAATCTCAGCAGAGAACATTACCGCAATAGGAAACAGAAAAATATGAATGGTAGTCAACAGAGTGAGACAAATATATTTTGATCCCATTTCAATTAGCTATGAATCTCACATATGATGTTTGTCAATTTAAAAGATTGTCATAGCACTCAGTTTTGTGTGAAGCGGCTCAGTGAACTACATCTCTCGTCCAACACAATATACGTCACCAACACTAGCTAGCCAGATAACTTGTTCCATGCACAAATGTTATCTTACCTGATGTGTTTTGTCCAGTGACTCCCTGTCTTTTTATCAGCCAGGAAGCAAAAGAACGAGCGAGACCTGTTGATCATGTGAGTTCATCCCAGTAGAAACACACAGGCATCGTAGCTTCAGAGAGAGACGTCACATAACCGACTTTTGGGTGTGTTGGCTTTCTAATTACGTATTTTCACAGTATGATACTTCAACTGTTTTACAACGAACTGAGACTTTCTTGACTTTAAAATTATCTCTTCAACTTATGTGTGATTCATGTCGCAATTCAAACAAATATTTGTCTTTTGTCATTGACCACCGTTCATATTTTTTCCAAAATACGGTCCCATGGAGGTCCACCAAGGGGGCGGGACTTCGCCTCTCTTACCACTGCTGGTTGTCATTCATCACCCTCTATCTCTCTCTTCTATTTCTTCTAACCACTGTCTCTACTGTCAAACCCGCTCATCATCATTCTTCCAGAAGCAAACTGTCAGTTTGTGTTAATTGGATTTTGACTGTAGCGACACACAGGGCGGAAAGCGAGACGGGTCATACCTCCACGCTTAGACAGAAAAGGTCAAGTATGAGTCACTTCAAGCTTAAAATGGCAGGTTCAGAACTCATAACCCCGCACAATACACCCTGTCCCACTATCTGTAAGAAAAAAATGACAGTGAAACAAACAGGCGACTGTTAAAAATTGCTTCTAAGCTGTAAAAGTGTCGGAAACGTCACGCCAAGTTTAAATTGGGGATGAGCAAAATGAGATGAAGTGGAAATAATCCTGTTAGGGCAGTAGAATTAGCTTGTGTGACACGTTCACCTGTTCTGAGGTATGATCGCAATGCCATCACGTAAACTAATGGATGTCTACTCATGGAGATGAGGACTCCTAGTGCATACTGTTACCGAACATGGACATACTGTATTCATCAAAGGCTTGCTTACAACAAAGAATAACGGAGCACTTTCTTAACGTGTCAAGGAGACTGTGAGAGGTTGTCAGTGTTATTTCTCAGGGCCGGTCCCGGCTGAAAGAAAAGCCATGGGAGGGCATTGATCTGGAAAGCTCTCATCTAGTGATTGTCAGAAAGAAAAATAACATCCGTTTGACATCTGAATCCACTATTTGAGGCAGGCAGGGCTGAGACAGGGGGGAGCTGGAGATCAAACAAGCAGCTAGCAGTCTCTTATTGGGAGCAGAGAGCACAAGGAATCAGGTTCTGTCTACAGACACACTCACACACCACTGACTGAGGGTCTTGTGGTTCCCTATATAACTAACCATTGTACAGTAGATACAATGTTTGCCTGGGGAAGAAGTCAGGAAAAGTCAAAACCATCTGCAGGTCTTTGACATGTTTAAATCTAAACTAATGGGGGGAAATCGATTCCCAAGCTAGTGCTCTCGCACAGGTTTCCTGCTTTAACAGGCACTTTGACTGCAAGGTGTGAGAGAGGGGGCATAGGGTGTGTGT
The DNA here is from genome assembly GCA_947000775.1 of Pterois miles. Classification (NCBI taxonomy): domain Eukaryota; kingdom Metazoa; phylum Chordata; class Actinopteri; order Perciformes; family Scorpaenidae; genus Pterois; species Pterois miles. The sequence continues at coordinate 2,053,083 of CAMQGK010000568.1, read as the reverse complement.
GTGTGTGTGTGTGTGTGTGTGTGTGTGTGTGTGTGTGTGGCATCAAGGGTTTTCCCAGATGATGGTCACTAAACACATGGCGATGGAGTGAATGATGGAGATAATTATTTTCCCAACACATCTCTGTATTTCAAAAACTGAAAGATTCATTCATTTGTTGCTCTATCAACCAGACGTGCTACAAAGTTGTCCCAGAGTGTTGAGGGCAGATGGATGACAGGACATAAGCTACTCATTCATTCTTTACAGAAATGACCCCCACAAGGCCATTTAATACATACACTGACCCATTTACATAAATAACAGCAAAGGTGCAAGGATAGATGGGCAGGAATGAGTCCTAAACCTGGAAATAAGTTAGCATTTTAGCACTTCCGGTTCCCCCGTCTGGAAGTCAATAGGTTTTTTTGAATGGGTCTTCAGTCAGATGCCCAAAATAATGTCTGTGGTTAACACAAGCTTAAGAGATTTTAACATTTTGTTCTACGATATAAAATACTTCAATAAATACCCCACTCGCGATTTCTGAAGCTTTTATATGTCTTGAATAAGGTGGTTGCTAACAAGTGGCTAAATGAGATTACAAAACATCATCACGCCTTTACCAAGCCCCCAGGAGGAGAAGCAGTCGTTGATGCCAATTTTCATAGTGGCCAAACGGTGGTACTACAACTTCCGTGTCCGTCACGTATCATCATTGGGCCCACAAAGATTTTTCCCATAGGGAAAGATGTCTGTAACTCAGCAGATAATCTTTTATTGAGGTAAATGCACTTCCCAGTACGAACACTTGAATAGCCCTTATTTAAATCATTAGGTCCTACATGTTGTAAAATGCACCTGAATCCAGAGTTATTTTCCTTCATACGCTCATATGAATGAGACCCAGACCGAGGTTGGTGTGACGGCGGACTTAAAGGAAATGCTACTGTGCCTGCTCTATGGGCCCAGTGGATGCGGAAGATCACCTGATGATCTGGTTACTTCATCTCATTGTCCCGGTACTTTATCTCTCGGCAGTCAAGTTATTTTGGCTTCATGCGCCACTGAGTAACTCTCACTGGAATGACAATCCAGTTCTCTTTATACATCCATGGCCTTTACAGCCTCGTAGCCTTGACTCATGCTCACGCGACAATAATGTAGTTCATAAACATTAGCTTTCTACTTCTGGCGAATGTATTCACACTTCATTTGTGGAGGTTATCTTACGGAACAAAACATATAAGTATCATGAACGTTTGTTTGCCACAGAGTTTATTTTCTGCAGTAATCCAAAATCCAGTGGAACAATCCCAGTGGCTTTTTGTTGAGGGAACCAGGGTGATGCTAACTTCCTGGCTGGCCTACAGAAATATGTCATCCTTGCACCACTGTATTTTAAACCTACTGCGAGACCGTTCATCCCTTTCCCATCATCCTCTCGTCATCTCTATTCATAATCCTCCCTCTCGTCTACTTCTCTTCTCTCTATTCTGCCTTCAGCTGGCCGTCTACTGTCTCCACACTGGGGTGCTCATCTGTGTACTTCCTCTCCTTTTCCATTCGTCCTTGTACAGATTCATTTCTTGTCCATCTCCTTCAAATCTCCCATTTGTCCAGCCGTTCCACCTTATTCCTCTCCTTTCCCATCTTGTCCTCTCTTCAACTCCTACCCTCTCTGGGGGACATCCCCAGTGAGTCATCCTCTGTCTGGTAAGAGGACAGGGATGTAGCAATATGTTTTTTCATCTCCGTAGACGGCGTTGTCTTATTTTCCTCTCCTTGTGTTTCAAACCATCTGAGAAATTGTTGCAGTTGTTACCCGATGACTCCGTTTTTCTGTTTTCCCCACCAACCGCTGAAGAAGTGGCTCATCCATCACTTTAAATACCCTCTGATGCACTGCCCGCAAAAGGCTGCAATCCTCTTTATAAAGTACAATACATGGGCCGAACACAACACATGCACACACTCACGTACACACACTGTATACAGACAAGCCAAGCATGCCTATAAACACTTCCAAGGGCAAAAAACACACTGGAGGTTCACACCCGAAGCTTTCCCAAATCAGATAAAAACATTTCATGTACGTGTGGCTCCCTCCCTTTGGTAAGCACCTTTACTGGGTTAAATAAAGGGTGACTCTTTCCTATGATGCCACCCACAGGTGCTTGCAGAATGAAAAACACCCCTCCATGAGCTGTAGTTGGCTAAGTTCCTTTAGTCATCACACAATGACGAGTGCATTACATCTGCAGCATCTATTTTGAGGAATTTGTTGACCATAATCACCTTGTGCTGCCAATTATTACCTCGGTCAATGTGTTTAACTGTATAACAACACATCTGGATCTTACAAAATAGGTAAAGGATAGGAATGCTAATAGGAGTAATACTAATACTAATAATAGGAGTACTCCAATACAGTGATTTTCTACATACCAGACTTGACAGCTACTCAACAATTATACTGTGAGTGAAATATTTTTTTTGAGGCAATCTCAGGATGCATCCAGACTGCAAACATGTTGGGCCTTTCTTCTTTTTTTCTACTTTAATCTACTTGCCCAAATTCAACTTATAACAAATTTGCTGCTACACAAGCAAGACGGCGTCAAATCTTGTTATGTCACGCCAGTGATGTTTTACGGAAACTCGGCATGCTTTTGAAAAACAACCCAGTTTCATCTGCCTTTTTCTCAACCCTCTTCTTACAACACCGCACTCAACTCCTGTTTCCAGGATCGTTGAAATGCTCACTTGCACTTCACCCCATAAACTTGGTCTTTACCCACCGCCTGATCTGTAGTAATGTTATGTGCTGTGCTGAGGCTTCGGAGCGTGTGTCAAGTAATGCAGGAAGTTTTCTGTGCGTATCAAGGCTTGTATCGTTTTAGACCAATGACATCACAGAAAACGCCCAAAACTGAAATACAGTTGAGAACTTATTATTCTTGAAGAAAAGCAAAAAATGTCTCCCATCTGTCATTTTCCAATAGTTACACAAGCACATTCACTGCCCTCTAAGCCACTGGCACATATCTGGAAAATATCTGCCTGTTTGACCAATAGGTGGTTTCGTGTGCACAGATGAAGCCTCGTGAAATGAAACCTTTTGCGAACCAATTTGCTGGAGAGCTTCAGTGCTTCATGAAACTTCATCTCTCGATCACTACTGTGCGTGTCACAAATTGTATTGCAAGACATAGCAACATGAAGCAAGCATGAACAAAATAATACGAGCAAAATGTGGCATAATGTGTTAAATTAATATGGTGCAACACTGGGCTCCACTTCTTTGGTCGTTACTTGAATCCTAATCATCTAAAGGGGAAAATATTAAATGTTAAACCTATACATAATTTGAGGTAACTATTGCAAAAAATGTCATGTCCAAATCATCTCCTCCTGATAGGGTAAATCTAATCATTTATGGACAAATGGGCAACTCTACCTGCTTCTATTCTCACTCATATTTCCATCCACATTACAAGTGCTCACCAGTATGCAGGCATCTGGATCAGCTTCCCATAGAGAGCAGTGCTGAAGGAAGGGATGATGGGGATGAGAGGCAGGAAACCCCCTGTACTGTCCTGGCATGTCAAGCCTGCCTGGAACCCAAACACCTGAGAAGAGAACCAGAAAGGGAGAGAGAGTAAGATATGGTGGGGGGGAGACAGAGAGAGAGGGAAAAGGAGACATGGGAGAAGAAAAGCAGACATGGAAATGCACATGCAGTAACATATAGATCAAACCATTTACTGGATCCACAGGAAAAAAAGAAAACATGTCAGATCTCATTGAGTTCACACAGCTTGTGAAAGACAACACAGAAGCACATAGACAGCGTTGTTGTTCTCTCATCTCAATCACAGCTGCACTGTTTTGACCATATCTGTCTTCAACAGAAATGTCGAACAACAAATCTGCGCTTTTACAGAGACAGAGGAAAAACAAAATCTTCTTATCATACTTGTTTACTGCACAAAAGCTGTCAGCAAGTCCGTCTCACAGTCTGGGAGAGACTGTTAAAAATATCCTTACAAAATGTTGAACCAGCATGATGAAGCAGAGTATTTTGTTAGATTTTCCTACTAAGTAGCAAAAGATATATATTTTTAAATACTTTTATGTACAGAGTTTTGTGTATCCTGCAAGTGTGTTACTATGATTTTAGTTACATGGGCAAATCTAATTTTGACAACCTCAGAGCAGACAAATTCTGCCGCACTCTCTGTGATCGTTGGCGTTATACGAGTTATTTTTTTCCTGTGACAGTTTTTCAAGGCAGAGTTGATTACATGGGCAGAAGTGATGTGACCACTGCAGTGTGATTTAATGAGGATACACACTGCTGAGTGCTGAACACACTGTATCCGCCTTAAAACTCTGCGGGTAGTGTATGTAGTTCACTATAGCACAGATGTTTACCAGCAGACATGTACAGACTGAACTGAAGTTTTCAGAACTTTGAGGTTTTCTATAAAAAAGTGTGAATACATACCTACAGTAACAGAGCTGAAACAGCGAGAAATGAAGCAACACTCTTGCTTTCACTCCATTGACAGCACAGTCACAACACCCTTTAAGCGGATCAGATTGATCAGGTCCAGATCAGGCAAAGATCACGCCAAGATTCCAACACAACTGTCGAGTAACATTCATGTATTTTCCAAGATGAGACTTTCAGGGCTCACTCAACTCAATGTGGTGTCTTTTAGTGACAGCGTGGCTCATGGCTCGTATCCTCATTATCTAAGCTCCCGGTAGCCACATTGGCAGACACATAATGTACTGCGCCCTCAACGTTTACATACTGTTAATATTGAACATGGGGGATGAAGTCCCGTTTAATATTTGAGGCAGTGGATGATGGCTGGGCCCAGCTGTCCCACATGCAGCTGCTGTATATGCGCAGGGCAGGATTCATACAATTCCTGCAAGTGAAGGTCTACCAAACCACTCCGCTGTGCAGATGGCCTAGAGCAGAGAGACAAAACCTTGGACGAAACGAAAATGATAATTCATTTATAATTGGACAACTGGCCTATGGATGGAATATTACACACCAGAGTAGTATATCAAGTTGCCAGATACAGATGTAGACATAATAAAAATCCCACTTTGAAATGTAAGCTTTGGGCCATATAGCCACAGACTGATTCACTCACTGCAGCTTCCTCTGGGAGACCAGATTTTAAATTCTGTTCTTTCAGCAGCCCAAAGAAACTAGTTATTCAAATAGTTTCCAATTATGAAAGGTCTATTTACTTCTATGGCCTCTATGTTGAGCAAGGCTGACTTTGAGTTCTTGTCTATAACTATAGAAAAGTGAGACAATGGCGAACCGCTACCCTCAAAACAGATACCTTGGCTTTGTCAGCCAGTGTCAATAAAACACAGATTAAGATAAGCCTCAGTTTATACCCATTTCAAATCACTTCCTGAAGTGGGTGAATTGCAGCCAGAATGACCTCCACCCTGTCATGATCCCGCTGCCGAAATCCAGAGACGGAATTAGTACCTTGGCCGATACAGATGCTGATTGGCTGATTGGCCAGAAGGATCCTTGGCCACTGAGCAGTTGACTGTTAACCCCGCAGTGACCCTGTGATAAGGACTACCAGCATGATGTCCGGCAAACATCCTGCCTTAAAAAAACACTCCCAGGCTTACCAGGCCAGACTGGGCCACCCCAGATTACTCCAGACCTGTTATCCAGGCTTCCTAAAAGGTGGATTAGCTGAATTTGCTAAAGCCTCCATAGATGTGTCTATATGTGCTCCATGGGACCTCTGGGCCTTCAAGTAAACTATAAAGACAGACATTAAGATCTCTTCATTTTAGGTATAGGTCCATTTGAAAAGCAAAGCAGGAGAGAAAAACATGCTTTACTGTAGAAACTATAGCCATCAGATATGACTTTACCTTTACCTGTATTAAAATGAATGATTAATCAAATGGAGTTTATGTAAATAATTCATGTGACAGCTACATATGCAAAATGCAAAGATGCGTTAAGAAAATAAATGATCATTCCTAAATGTGTTGCTAGGAACATAAACACTATTATTTAGAGAGGTAATACATATTATTAGGTCTGTCAGTTTATTAAAAAATTGAATTGCAATTGATCACACGACTGTCCATTGTTGATGTCAATTAATTACAAATCAATCACACATTTTTTTATGTTCAAAATGTACCTTACAGGGAGATTTGTCAAGTATTTTAAACTCCAATCAACATGGGAGTGGGCAAATATGCTGCTTTGTGCATGTGTATTTATTATTGGAATTAACAACACAAAATATATATTTGTCCAGAAACCCTAACAGGTTCTGTATTAGCATAAAAAATATGCTTAAATCATAACATGGCAAACTGCAGCCCAACAGGCAACAGCAGCTGTCAGTGTGTCAGTGTGCTGACTTGACTATAACTTGCCCCAAACTGCATGTGATTATCATAAAGTGGACATGTCTGTAAAGGGGAGACTGGTGGGTACCCAGAGAGCCCATTTACATTCACATATCTTGAGGTCAGAGGTCAAGGGACCCTTTTGAAAATGGCCGTGTCAATTTTTTTCTCACCGACATGTAGCCTGAGTTTGGAGCGTTATTTAACCTCCTTTCTGACGAACTAGTATGAAATGGTTGGTACCAAAGGATTCCTCAGTTTTTCTAGTTTCATATGACATCAGTATATTCACTCTAGCTCTAGCTATGCCTTTAAGAAATTAGTGGCGTTAAAGCGAATTAACGTTAATGTGTTATTATCGCGTTGACTTTGACAGCCATACATATTATACACTTGTAGAGTAACACAGTAACGGAGGAATGTCAAGCTGCATAATACAAGCCTGTAGCATCCCATCATGGTGATACATGAAAACCATGATGTAGACCAGAGCTGGACTGGTGCTCGTCACAAAGCTCAGTGCTGAGATGTTTATGACCAGGTGAAAAGGGGTCATCAAGTTCATTAGGGTTATTTCAGAGTGGTGTTAAGACTGTGGCCATGTGGTTGACCTACTGACTTCTGGCCAAAGTACATGGAAACCCAACTGTACAAATTTGTATGTGTATTTAGTGTCAGCCCAAACGATGCTAGATAAAAGAGAATAAAGCTGCAAGCATTAATCGATGAATCGATTAGTTGTCAACTGTTAAATTAATCACCAACTATTTTGATAATTAATTAATCTTTTCAGTCCGCTATGACAGCAAACTGAATGTCATAGAGTTGGGGACAAAACAGGGCATTTGAGAAAAATATCTTGGGCTTTGTAAAAAAAAAATTTCAACATTTTCTGACATTTCATAGAGCAAACAATAATCATTTCAGACAGATTAAATGACTGAAAATAATTATCAGATGCAGCCCCAAAAATATCAAATCAAATGAAATAAATGAGATAGAAACAGATATAAACCTGTGATAATTAAAACGGAAAAGGACAGGAAAAAAGAGTACCAGAGTAAAATTAGTTTTCCTTATGAGTGTAGGTTTTGCATCTACTCTACTATAACATTTGCAAATACTGTATATCAGGTAAGTTAATAAGATTGTTTCTTTTATAGTTTAGTTTCTTTGGTCTTAAACAGCACATTTAATAAGAGCGCTAAATCAAATCAGTAAACGCAAAACTTATATCTACAAAAAAAATAGCTGTGTTTCCATATTGTTGTGCTCACCTTGAGGTAGAGGTGTGCATAGCAGTGATGTAGCAGGTTGTCGGAAGGCTGGCTGAGACCACTGACAGTGCTGACCAGCTCAGGAGCGTACATGGGTACCGAGTGCTCAACATTCACCCTGTCCACCTGGAACTGCACAGAAGGTAGGGGGCGCACCGGCTGAAACACTGGGATGTTGACTGGCCCCGGTGCAGTCTGGAAGATAGAAGATATAAAAGAGGGGAGGAGGATTAAAAGGAAGAATACCAGAGCCGTCAGAGTTAATGCAGTACCTGTGAGGGTTTATGGACAATATCTGTCATTGTTTTGTGTTGTTAATTGTTTCCAATAAGAAATACATACATACATTTGCATAAAGCAGCATATTTGTCCACTTCCATGTTGATAAGAGTGTTAAACATTAGACAAATCTCCCTTTAAGGTACATTTTGAACGGATAATTTGTGAATAATCGCAATGGACAATCACGCGATTAATTGTGATTAAATATTTTAATTGATTGACAGCCCTAGAGAGTACATATCATACTTGTTGCCAGTTGCAGTCTAAAGTCAAAACATCAGTCTCCCTCGTATATCTCTAGGCCAACTCTCTCTGACGAGTTCTTACAATTTAATGAAATCTAAATTTGTGACAAATTCTGTGATTTTTATAATGATGGGTATCATTAATAGTTAAGCCAAATTTAATACTTTCTGTGTCAGTGTAATGTAAGCTCCACACAGCATCACTCTGTCTGGGTTTATTTCACAAAAAATGAGCCGCTAGCTGTACATTATCCCGCTTATTACACAGCACTTAGTTAAAAAATCTATAATTTGACACAAAAATGGCCCGCTAGAGTCCGACATCAGATCTGCGCCCCTAGCAACGGTCTGTTATATATAGCAATGGTCTGCTATAAAGAAATAACACACAACAGAACACCATGATTGACCAATCAGAATTGAGTATACAAAAAAAACGTGCAATAAATGTTGTCATCAGAGGGTCCGCATACCGCCAAGTGGTAGCAAAGCGATCTACTGTGCATGTGTGGAATGCATCCTCCAAGCGGACAGTAAAAACTATGAGTGTGTGGTGTATGCAGCTGTCAGTGTTTGCCACAGTTGAGAAGTTTAACCGAGCCTTCGGAGATAACACAGTACAATTTTAGATTTTTTTTCTTCGCCACAAGACTGCAGAATGTTGTTATCTTTTTTGACATATACTGTATAAAACAGTTAGATATTTTTTAAACATTTAAACATTTTTATCAAGATATTTATCTGTTTGAAGGGGCAGTATGCTCCTAATATCTTTAGTGCTCCTCCATAAGTGTCTGACCATCTATAACATTTCTGTATATTATATTTTCACACCTTCATTTTATGTATTGCCAGGACAAGGACAGAAGGGAGTTATTTATAAGAAAGTAGGTCTGTGTGCGCTACCTTGTATCCCATGATGACAGTCATTAGTGTGTGAAGGAGGTTGAACTCTGCCATGGAGACGGTCACTGAGACTTGGAGCAGAGTGAGACACGTGAGTCTGGTTGGGATGAATTCCTCTAAGCTTGATATCTCTTCTGGAGTAGCTGCAGCATGGCTCTCTTCAACCATTTCTACAGAGACAATGACACAACAGAAAGAAACATGTTAGCTTTGGAGCACATAGTGCGACATATTGCAGAGCAGAGCTGCAGTAATAGGAGAGTGTGCAGTGTAAGATTAAACATATTATTACAAAAACAACAGATTTTTCTTTTGTTTTACACAAGTGACTCTAACCACAAGTATGTGACCTGTGGTGCATTATTTTAAATAAAGTGAGGGAGTGGGAAAGGCCAAAGACGTTTGGATTTGAGGACTAAAGATTGTTTTACAGGGAAAGGGGTTAGCTGTAAAGCACACCACTTTCTTTGAGTGGGCGCCTCTCCTCTACGCCTGCAGCATTAAAACAATAAAAAAAAAAGTATTTCCCGACAAAAACCACCACCTCATTCACTAAATAAAATAAACATGCACTAAAAAAGTACTGGCATCTACAAGCGATATTCATTACAGGGGCTGTTTCCCAGTAGCTTTGTTTTTGAACTAACACATAAAACCACTCATTCAATCAATAACCAGAAACATCCGGAAAGGCAGAAAATGAAATGAACCACCGAGTCAACATGGAATAGAGGCGAGCAAGGTCAGCGCTCACCAACGTAAGGGGTGACCAGAGCACACTGAACCACTAAACTGTGTCCAGGGCCTGGGGTGGACCCAAACCTGAGCGCTTTGTTACTGAACAGCCTTGGCTCTGGTCCCAGGCCATGGGCTTATTTCAGTTCAGTAAAGGTTCTGGTGGGCTACATTCCCAGCTCCAAGGTGGGCTCAGAACCTGATCCCAAAGCTGTTTTGCTCTTTGGCCTAACGCCACAGCCCGCATCAGGTTCATCTGGCACTGCCATGTCCAATCTAATCATATGCCAGGGCTCAAGTCAATATCCACAGTCAACATTCAAATTACAAGAGACATGCAGCTCACATGCTACACAGAGACATGATTACACACACTAAAACACTTTCTACTTAAAACGTGGGTCCATTATTACCTCCTTCCAAAGCCAAGGGTTATGTTATGTTTTCACCAGCATTGATTTGTTGCGATGGATTTGAATGAAATCTTTTGGAGGGATGGGGTGTGGCACCATGAACAAGCCATTACATTTTGGTGGCGATCCGAATCATGATTCAGATTCAGGAATTTTTTTTTTTAAGGATTCCAATCAGCCATGACATGAAGACGGTGGGCGTTGAGAGTGGGAGATGGACAAATCTAAAGTCGCCATATTGTCACATCAAACTCTGTGAAATTAAAGTTGAGATCAACCAAAGCACACCTGGTGATTACAGGTAAGAGCAATAGTTTAGGTGCGTTTAATTTTGTTTCTGTATCGTAGTCAGGCACCTGGGCGGAGGTCTGTGCTCTCCAAGTACAGAGGTTTAGCTTCAGAATGTTATTTTCCCAAGCTCTTCTAAAAACCTTTTCTGACATGACCTGGCATAGGTTTCTTCATGATGACGCTGCTACAGAATACATACATCCTTATAGTCAGTGTAGTAACGTTACATACAGTAATTTACAATAACAGTAAGGACCAGCACGGAAGCTAAGCAACGTACTGCTGTGGATATCACATTAGTTCAGATTGGAAAGTCACACAGCTTACTTTGTTAACTTAAGTCCACACAGAAAAGACAAAAATATGATACAAACAACAAATGTGCACACCATCAAACACACTGGCACACACCATCAAACACACTGCCACACACAAACTATTACTGTATCACTGTATTTTCCCATCCCACTTAACAGATCCGGCTCTAAAAGTCTTATTACTTTGTGCCTTCTATCGTTTTCGTAATACAGTTCATAAAAACCTTCACACTGTAAGTAATTATCAAGTTGGAACCTCCTGATCTAAACAGGGCAAGACCTTTTAAAATACACAGACAGCTGCCAGTTTGGCCTCCATTTACAGATAGATTTGGGGAGTGAATCGTCCTGAGCTCTTGGCAAGGAGTGTATGAGGCAGAGCAGAGAAGGAGAGGACAGGATGAGTAGAAAGATAGTCGTGTCTTTGACCTCCTGACCTCTACCCCTCTACTGGCAAGCACACAAACACAGCATGAAGCCAAGGCTGAGGAGAGGAGAGGAGAGGAGAGGAGAGGAGAGGAGAGGAGAGGTAAGGAGAGGAGAGGAGAGGAGAGGAGAGGGAAGGAGAGGAGAGGAGAGGAGAGGAGAGGAGAGGAGAGGAAAGGGGAGGAGAGGAGAGGAGAGGAGGGGAGAGGGAAGGAGAGGAGAGGAGAGGAGAGGAGAGGAGAGGAGAGGAGAGGAGAGGAAAGGGGAGGAGAGGAGAGGAGAGGAGGGGAGAGGGAAGGAGAGGAGAGGAGAGGAGAGGAGAGGAGAGGAGAGGAGAGGAGAGGAGAGAAGAGGGAAGGAGAGGAGAGGAGAGGAGAGGAGAGGAGAGGAGAGGGGAGGAGAGGAGAGGAAAGGGGAGGAGAGGAGAGGAGAGGGGAGGAGAGGAGAGAACTTGATTTAGGAAAATACATGAGACGTGTTATTTTTTGTGAAAAATGCTTCCTCTTTTATCTACTCTCAATTTCTCAATCTGCCTCGGGGGGGGGGGGGGTCCAACTATACTGACCCTTCTCCACAAAATGCCAGAGAGAGCACAGACATATAGAAACAGGAAGGAACACACTGACCTACCCGACTTTAGTCAAAAGCTCTGTAGTAATTACCCCATCATCTATTATCTATCGCAGATGCTGAAACAGCCGAAACCTACGGATGTTATCGTTTCGCAAAAATGAGAGTTATTGCTACAGATATTACACACAGACACACATTCCATGTTCTTTCACAACATCCCAGGGATGAGCTCATCAATAGCTGTGCAGGGATGATCACTAACAAAGGTGTTTGGCTTAGCCTCCCTCATGTGGTCCAAAAGGTCACTACTTTCATGTACAGCTGTGTGTTGAAAGATGGGTTGTGCAAGGAAATAACAATGCGATGATGATACTGTAAAGTGCAAACTGTTGTGGTTTCTGATCACTAGCAGAATAGATTATAAGAGAAAAGAATAGAAGATAAGAGATAGTGTTGAAACAAGTGTTAGTTTAGTGTAGGGAGTACAGTGAACTATTAGCTGTTAAATTCAGCCCAGTAGAACAGATGGAGCAACTTAGCGTGAGATGTCTGACCTCGCTGTGGTTTGCAGTAGGGTTCGTACTCGTGGTCCATGGCACAGGTGACCATCTTGAGGATCCGGTGGACAGCGCTGCTGTGCAGCCTGACATCCAGGGGTCCCACCACCAGCCTCTTGATGGATGTCTCTTGAACAGCAGGCACAACCTCCTCTGTACTCACCACCGAGAAATCCTGAGGGCCTACAAACAGAAACATACATAATATATTTTAAACAAATATATAGTCGGGCTGTCGAAGTGAACACGATAACACGTAAATTTATTTTAACGCCACTAATTTCTTTAACAAACCTCTGATCTCAAGATATGTGAATAAAAACGGGTTCTATAGGTACCCACAAGTCTCCCCTTTACAAATTCCCACATGCAGTTTGGGGCAAGTCATAGTCAAGTCAAGGAGTTTGCCATGTTATGATTTGAGTATATATTCTATGCTAAATACAGTACCTGTGAGGGTTTCTGGACAATATCATTGTTTTGTTGTTAATTGACTTCCAATAATAAATATATACATACATTTGCATAAAGCAGCATATTTGCCCACTCCCATGCTGATAAGAGTATTAAATACTGGACAAATCTTTATTTAAGGTACATTTTGAACAGATAAAGAATGTGTGATTAATTGCAATTAAATATTTAACAGTATGTGCTTATTGTCCTGTGTGCAATATTCAGTTAACTTGTACATAATTTATTGTCAATTGTACATCATTTCTTGTTTTACATTTCTAAATTTTCTACATTTTTTTTACATAGCTGTACATATTTAATTATTTATTCTTGTATTGTGTTTACTTCTAATAATACACCAAAGGAGTTGCGCTCTAATTTTGTCGTATGCAATGCAATGACAATAAAGGTGATTCAGAGTCTGATTCTTCTGCTGTTACAAACATGAGGATGCTTCTGTCGGTCAGCAAATTTAGCACATTTGTCAAATTTGAAAAGTGTAAGTACAGTAGATATGTCACCTTATGTATTTAATATACAGATTTGTGTGTTTTTAACATAAATAGCTGGGGAAGCAAAAAACTTTTCCGCATACCAATTGATTTAATTATGTACAAGTGCAGAATATCTTCGCCTATTGAGCGAAAACACGACAAAGATGGCAGTGGTGTAATGCAGCAGCAGGGAGCAGCTCACACAGCCTTGACCCGTTGGAATGATGAATATTCCAAATGTCCACTTCTCTCACACAGCTGTCCCTTCATTCATCACAGGCCCCTGTTCCAGAGGTCCACTTAAAAGACTCAGCTCCCCGGCAATAAAAAGGCAGAAATTAAAAATAAAAGAAGGGGGTGGATGAATGGCAGTGAGGGAGGACGAGGACAAAGGGTCACAACTTTCTTTATTCCCATTACACATTCCACCACTGCACTGAACATTCTTACAGCTCAGACAGCCAACACTATGAATTTAACTTTTTTAGCTGAAAGGATTGGGGGATGGGGTGGACCTCCCTCTAAATTCTGGGGATTTATAAAGGGCAATGGGCAATGCCACTTCCCCTTCCCTTCTCCAGTGAGATTTGGCTGCGATGGATTAGGCCTAATATCGACCATATGGCTGCAGTTAGAACGGTCAGTGGAATGATGAGGAGGCTGAAATTAGCCGGGATTTAGACGATTTAAAAGTGTCTCCATTTCCCAAGATTTAAAAAAAAAAAGTTTTTAATCTGCAGCGTTACTCTAATGTGAAGTCAATGGTGAATGTGACCTGGGTCGGTTAGTATTTCGGTTGACTCAGAGTTTATGTTAGTCCCATGGCAATGGAAACTAATTTGTTTGGTTGACACTGGATCTGGTCCGCGTCCGAGAACTGAAACACTGACAGAAGAGAAGCATTCCAATTGGCACGAGTAACCACAGCCATCCCGCAGGAAAAGAGACTGACACTTATCCTGCTGTCAGAAAGGACTCCGACAGCGCAGGATGACAGTATCAATGTTTTTTTTTAATTTAGATTATTATCTGTAGCTGACAGCAGGAGGAAACAATAGCCTAGTCAGAAAAAGGAAAAGAGGGAGGCAAGTCAAACAACATAGGTGACACTAATACGGACTCCTAATACATCAGCTGATCTGTTCAAGTCATTGATTTGGTTCAACAAGATCTTTGCTTCTTGTGTTGATTACAAAAATGCAACTGTACACTATAACATCAAAGATTTCGGCCGAAGTGAATCATCACTGTATCAGGCCATTCCATGAACATGATCACCTAACACCATATTTGCATAACGTTCAGTGACACATGGGCCTTAAAGCTATCCATTAGCCACACTAAGGGGTTGCACTTCATCTAGATTTAATCAGATTTTTTTTTTTTTTTTAAAGTGCTGAGCTTGTTTGGGTTTTTTTTTTCCAGAGCGGGAGGTATCTTAGGACTTGTGAATGTCAGTCAGGTGTCATATACAGCTTCTAAGCAGCACTGAAACAAAATGCTCAACAATCACAGACATTGGTGGGCCAAATATAACATTTCAAATTGAAGGGAGAACGCTTTATCTCTTAATGGGAACTTCAGATCTTACAGACTTGAATAAACATTCTTGAGTGCTGCAGCTGAGAAATGAGAGATCCTGCCCGTCTTAAGGCTTCTGCCAGGAAGAGTGACACCTAATTAGTCAAGAGGAGCCTATTCACTTTCTCAAGCGCTTCCAGGTAGAGAGACAAGGGAGCGGGGGGGGGACAATGTTTCAACAAGCAGCGGGGAGAAAGAAACTCAAATATGTGTCAGCACAGACTAAACACTTCTGACAGTTGCCCTCCAGGTAAGTTTGGGGTGAGAGCGAGGACAGGAAGGGTCAAGGACCAGGTGGCGAGAGGAGAGGAGAGAAAAAGAAACGGAAAGACAAAGCGTCCGAAATTCCATAGTAACATGCTATTTAGTCCCCTAAAACAGTGTGTGAGATATTTTTGCATGTCCGAAATCTTAGTATGAAACCAATAGTTCGCAAATTGCATACTATTTCCAGTGAAATACTACAGTATGCAACGCTGGACACAACAGCATCGTAAATATCCCACAATGCAATGCGTTAGGGACAACAACGTTCATAACGGATGTTGACAGACAGTTCTGTAACATCAATAGCACTTCAGTTTAGCTGTAAATTTCATTTTGCTAAGCATAATATATATTTTACATTCATTCAGAATTTGATTCTCGTAACAGTCGTTTTGGTCACATGGGGTTGGCACAGGTTACCATGGTTACACGTCTCCAACCGGCAAGGAGGCTCCTGGAAAGGGTGCGTCCAAAAAGATCCGTACTACTGCTTATTCACGCAAAAGTATGTTGAATGTTGTACACATACTGAGTATGTAGTGGATAGTATGCGATTTCTGACGAAGCCAGAGTACAAGATAGATAGGAAGAGAGAGAGAACAAGGCAGAGGAAAGAAGAACATGACAGATATAAGGAAAAAGAAGAGAGGAGGTGTTAAGGTGAGCAAACAAGCTCTGTGAGGAGGAATGAAGTAGACAATACCTTTGCCGCTGCTGTTCTCCATTGTGTAGAGATAATCCATGTAGAAAGCACCAAAGCGCTGCATGCCTGCTATCTCCGTATAGGCCTCCTGTCAAACAAAAGGAGAGTTAGGTAAACACGGCAGTAAGGGAGCAAACAAGCTGATAGCATTTAAGAGTGGCAGTGACTGGGGTCACGGTGGATACGGCAAAGGGGGTCAAATTAGAGATAAAAAAGAGTAATTGAGGTGTTGATCTGCTTATTTTACAAGCCAACAATACCACTAATATTTGGAAGTATTTCCAAAGACTTGAAATGAAAGCAGATCACGGCGGAATTAATCATATCTCTAATATGGGGTGAAATTATAACAAACTTCTTTAATTAATTTTTTAGAGCAGAGATTCTGATAGAGAGAAGAAAACTTCTTTATACTGGTGTACAGGGAAGTCATTCATTACATATCAAGTCTGTTCTTCATTGAGCAATAAGCCATTGATAAAAAGAAGTGAAAGTTTCCTCATTTAATTGGCGCCTGGATGCATGCCACTGGAGATACGTACCTTATCTACTAAAAGATAGGACTTTCTCATGACAAATCAAAACTGTCTGACTGGGTTTATGGCTGATAGTTTCGAAATTGTGAAATGTTCTTAGGAAATATGTAGTAAAATAGCAGGGTGCAGCTTTTAAAAACACAACTGTAATGTAGAATGTACCTGTGGGAAATATGTACACATTTGGGGGGGAAAAAAACAATAATTGCTGATTATTAAAGCACTTTGTAAGCGATCAGTAAAACTACTTCATAACTTTCATTACATACAGCGTTAGGGAAGAGGCAGGGTACATCCTGGACAGGTCCACAGTTTATTACAGGGCTAACGCAAACTCACATTCAGACCTCGGGACGGTTTCCATTTGACCTAAACCTGCATGTCTTTGGACTATGGAAGTACAACGGAGCATTCAGAGGAAAATGCAACCAACACAGAAAGAACACCAAGCCAGATTTAAATCCAGGTGACACTAACCACTGAAGCGCCGTGCCAACCTGAGTTATTCATTTACGATCAATGTTAACAAACAAAACCTAAATATAGGTTAAAGACCTGTGGATTTGTATCTCATTTTTGATCTACCTGGGTGTATTGTTGTACCATAACTCATAATCATTTATTAGTGTGCAGGTTAAGAGCTATTGACCCTGTCCTAGACAATATTTGAGAGTGATATTTCTACTGCACATCAAACCACTGGTAAACAGAAAGAATGAGTGAGTGAACAAGAGGCCCCTCTCGCACACACATTTAACACCCCCGCCCCAGACTTACTCACTAGTTGTCTAAACAGAGATTTCTATAGAGCCTTATCAGTCAGGCAGGTTAATGAGTAATATTTATTAGGGGACCTCTAATGGCTCTGGCATGCTTTTGGATCAAAGCCATCGGCTGGTTTCAAAACCGCTAATGAATTAACACCAAAACCTTTGACTCTTAGACTTTCAAGTATGACTCGATGGATGGATGGATGTCCAAACAATTGCTTCATTGAGGGTCATGAACATTTCTGAGCAGAGTCAACACTAAAGCTGTGATGGCTGATGAGGGGAGCTGAGAGTTATCAGGAATAATGGCTTTAACACTACTGCTCAGATAGCGGGAACATTCCTCTACTGCAGCCAGCCGCTGGGTGACTGACGGAAATTATCTCAGCAGCAGTGATTTAAAGTAGCATGATTTATCTAGAGGAGTAATTACCGAGAGTTAAAAAGGAAAAAACACTGTATTAACATAGTGCCGCTGAATATGATAATAGCTGCGATTGCAACTTTTCCAGATGAAACCTAAAGAAAGACTGGATGTGATTAGATTAGATTATTGTTTACTGCCCCAGATAAAGTACTGTTTTAGGAAATTGCGGATCAGTGTGTTTGCATTGGTGATTCCCAAACTATTATGTGTTAATAAACATCTTTTGCTCCCTATTTTGGCAGTGACAGGCCTCAGTGAACCCTTTATATTTCAGAATCAGAGTCCAGCTTTACATTTCCTTTGCATCTTGTGATCATTTGTTTGACAACCTCAGCACTACAGATGTTGTGTTTAGTGAGGACTGTGTCAATAGAGAGGCCCATCCCTTCTAGTGGACCCTTTAGGACCTTATTTAGGAAAAAATATAAATAGTAGTCAACAGCGAGAGACAACTATTCTTTTTATCTCATTTGAATTATGCCATGAATCGCACATATGATGTCTGTCAATTTAAAAGATAATTTTGCAAGTCAAGAAAGTCTTTGTTTATCGTGGGTTTGTTGTCATATCATTTAGTTTTATGTGAACCCGCTCAGTGAACTACATCTCTCGTCTCACACAATATACGTCACCAACACTAGCTAGCGAGCTAACGTAGCTATGTTACACACAAACATAATGTTATCTTACATGATGTGTTTTATCCACTGACTCCTGGTCTTTTTATCAGCCAGGGAGAGAAAGAATGATAAGACCCGTACGAAACACACAAACATCGTAGCTTCAGCGAGAGAGACGTCACGAACGTGACTTTCTAATTACGTATTTTCACAGTCTTATACTTCAACAGTTTTACAACAAACTGCAACTTTCTTGACTTGCAAAACGATGTTTTAAATTGACAAACATCATATATGTGATTCATAGCGCAGTTCAAATGGGATCAAAAAGATATTTGTCTCTCAACGTTGACAACCGTTTATATTTTCTCTGAAATAAGGTCTCATGGTGGAAGGGGCAGGACCTTGCTTCTCTATGGCAGGTGCTGTTCAAGTAAACAGCATCAGTGAGCTCATTATGTTCAATGCCTTTTTGCGTGTTGTTAGTTGAGCTGTTGGCGCAGCTGTGAGGTGCATGTTGAGTTGGTTGTTGGCCAGGTTTGAAATGCTTAAATTTTGCCATCTGCTATTAGTCATGTTGATGTCCTTTGAACGCTTATTTGTTTGTTAGATTGTGAAAATATTGTATATGTCACAAACAACCAGTAATATTGGTTGGATTCACTGTCCCAATGTCCCCCCTAAGGCCTTTAGCCTTGAACCCTCAGGGACCTGACTGATGTCACCTTGTAAATGGCTGAGAGTGAGGGGCTACAAGGGCGTGAAATTGTATAAATATGAATGGGACAGCACTTCGTGGAGACATATCACCTTACGATGATGACACCAATTGTGGGTTTTTATTTGATGTCTTTATTGCCTATTTGAACATCTCCCAGGCTCTTGCCTTACGAGACTAAAGGTAACTGGCAAAATGAAAAGAAATGGTTGATAAATAAACCAGATGTGTAATGTAGTCTAATGCTTGCATTCCTCTGATTTCATGGGTTTTTTATGTAGTACCATCTTAAATCCTTAGTGTTAATGTTTTGGTGTAAACTTAAACATGCCAGGCTGAACACCCATGTGCAGTCCTCTTTGTTTACCTTTTTTTAAACGCCTCTGGGCTGGTAACTCTGTGTTTAACATCACAACCATACGAATTGTGGGTAATTCACTCAGGCAAAAGTCTGCAGATACGCAGACCTATGAAAAGTGTTCATAAAGGGCTAAATATGTCTGCGAGAGTCCTCAAGGAATGTGCCTCAAAGCCTGTGAGTGTGGACACTGGGACTGGGCCTGTTTCACTGATATAGCTGCTCTGAGGCACATGGTTTCTGAGAACTTCCACCTGAAATACACGGTCTGCTACTACATTTTGGCCTTTCATCCAAAGAAAAATCAGCCTTTTTAAAACAATAAAAATTCCTGGTTGGGAGCATTATTCTTTGGTACAGCAGTAAAGTGGATGAGGGGGGGGGCCCCGGAAAAAAAAAGTTTGGGGTGGGGGGGGAGGACCCGGGACCCCCCCCCCAAACAAAAACAAAATTTTTTTTGGGGAGGGGCCCAATTTCCCCTTTGGCCCCCCCCGAGGGCCCCCCAACAAAGCCCCCCACCCCCCCCTCCCCTGGGCGCTTTTCAGGAGCACCCCCCCCACTCTGACATCTCTCCATTGACATGTATATGTACTATGTACTGTGTACTGTGAACAACAGAGTGTAAAACTGAATTCCCCACTGTGGGCAAAGACTTTCTTTCTTTCTTAGTATCTATCTAATTTTCTTGTGACCTTGTGATTAGCGGCATCCAGGATGAACTCCGCCCTGACTCCGTTGTTCTCTGGACTGCGGTAGTCAAAGAGAGAGTTTGTAAGGTAGGTCATTCCTTTACTGCTTAGGCTGTCCCCACAGCTGAAGAACACTGCATCCTGCACAGAGAAAAGAAAAGAAAAGAGGGAAATGTGGAGAGGATGCACAGAGAATGTAAGGAATATTTAAGATGATTTCAGATGTCACAAAAACACAATCCAGCCCATACTAAATAAAAGAATATCTCATCTAGAAGTATTTCAAACTATTGAATATAAATAATTTGTTGTCCCTTCTTAAATGTAATACAAAATAGGCAAGTGCACAATTTAAAAAATACCTCAGAAAATTAAAACACACAGTTGTTGATATACAATGATTTCAAATTGAGCCCAAAAGCGTTGCACTGCACATGAGCCGATGGTGGGACTGCTGCTGACACAGTGATGTATGTGGCAAACACAGAACATTATGGTGAATTACAAAAAGGCAGCTGGGTCTCGCTCCTCCATAAACAAACCAGACCACATCTCCACCTCCTTCTGAAAGCTCTCGGGAGCAATAGAGGCTGCGGAGATGGTTTAGGTGAAAGTGATCCCTGTTCTGGGCTTTTAAATTCTCTTTCTTTATCCTTCTCACTCAAGTTTTCCGCTTTTTTCATTTTTCCTTGAGGTTTTTAGGCCATCTTTTACCTCTTCACGTCGGTTCATGTTTTCTTCAAAATCCCGTACTCCCATGATGCTTTTCAGGCAGAGTGCCCGGCAACCCACAAAGCCAATCTGACAATCGAAGAAGGGCTCCCCCATCATCAGCACCTGGAATAAAAAATGAGACTTTGAACCATTTTTTATTCTCCAGATTTATTCACCTCGACATGAAGAAAAATGTGGAAACTGGAGTAAATCTGGAGCCCTTTTTCTCTAGTGAAGAAACAAGTAATACAAAGTCCAGTTCGGTTCAAAAAAAAAATTAATTAAATGAATATTAAAGTGGCAGTAGGCAGTATATTTTGTCATCATTGGGCAAAAAATCCACAATAACCTTTCAGCATATTGTAATTCTAGTGTTCTGAGAGAAAACTGGACTCCTGCACCTCCTTATGGCTCCGTTTTAAGCCTTTGGCCAAGAACAGGTCATTTCGGAGAGAGAGTTCCTATTGGCTGAGTGCCAGCTGGTGGGCGGTGCTTGGTATTTCCTGAACTTACCTCAGCATGGCTGCCAGGTAACAAACTTTCTCAATTTTTACAGCTAAAAAGTAACTACAAGAAGTTCCTGAGAACATTTCAGCTGGGAAATAGGCATTACAGTAACAGAATATTGATTCATATTTAATCAGCGCTGCCTTCTTTTGACCATTTGATTGGACTTTGTGAGCGATTGACAGACAGCTCTCATAGATGCCAGCTGAACGGCAGACTCCAGATCAGCCCTAATTGGTTGTTTTCCTCCAGTCAATGAAATCTTGTAGATGCCATTAGGAGCACCGGAAGATACCGAGGCACATGATTTTTTCACATTACCTGCCACATGCATGACTGTCAGGATGTACGTAGTAACCGTTTTACAAAAAATAATTTCTTTTATATTTGTTCCATTTCTGCCAACTGCAGCTTTAATATAATTACACTAATAATGAATATACTGTATATAATCCCTTCCTCTCCACAGAGAACACCCAGAGTGAAAAATGTCTTAAATCAGTCAACAGAAGCCCAGTAAAGCCATAACAGTGCAATAACTCAGTGAAATGAATTTGACTGAATTACCTTTTTACATCGCAATAAAACATGAAATTTGAAATTAATGACAGTTCGAGACTCAATTTCAGTGTGAACTTATCGCAAACACGGTTCTCCACAATGACCAGTTTGAGGCTAAGATGGTTTGTGGTGCTGTTGAGGTTGAGGGCTCATTTCATTGTGATGAAAAGAGCAGGGGGGTCAGAGTGCTGTGTGCATGTGTGAGCGTGTGGTAGCAGTCCAGCAGCCCCTGTAACCACTAAGGTGTGGTTGCCTCTCACTTACCGTGCCTTTGCTTCACCCAGCAGACAACTAAACACAGCAATCCAATAAAACTTTACGTTTCACCACACAATAATTACAAGGCCTAGTTTTCCCTGTTTTACTAGCCATCCCTTTGCCTTTCAACGCTCTCACTTTTGGTCCCAGTTCAGACTGCTCTCTCTCTCTTCCAGCGAAAGCATAAATTACAGAAATTGGAATTGGAAATCTCTCAGAATTCTCACATCTGGTAGAAAGCTTAGGAGCAGAAAACTCCCTTCCTACTCCAACCAGGTAATCAGAAAAAAAGGTTTTAAAATATTTGCTACGCCGAGGGGGAAATGCGGAAATGATCGGACTTGGGCCCTACTCACACACAGATTCCACTGTGTTCACAGCAGGCCACGGTTTAGTGACCTGGAGAGGCTTTGTAAATGTACTTAGTGAGGGAATTAAGAGGAACCTGTGTCCAACAGTGAATGAGGAGACACTTATACTGACAATGAAGGATCAAAAGGGAAGGACAGGGATCTCTATTTGTCTGACCAACAGTCTGGACATGATGAGTAACAAGGCTGGTAGAGGGCAGATACCACCAGAAAAATCAGTAGCTGGATTGGAAAAATAACAGATGAGACCTGATGTTTTTGCAATAATGATATTCCTCATCATTAACATTAGTTATAACCCAGAGATGGACGATATTATCAAACTCTATATCAAAATACATTTCATTTCTATTTTTTCTGTTCCTGTCATCTGGGCCATCTCTGGGTTGTTTGGTTAGTTTGTTAAACAAAAGCTAAAATCTGTCATTGTATGTTGTAGCTATTCGCGGTTTATTATATGGAACAGAAACTATTTATCGATTAAATTGCATCGTGAATAAATCAGAGACAGCAACCAATCAACCTATTTCTTTAGGTGTCAGGGTAAGAATGAAGCTTACCTCAATAGTGATTCCCTCTTGCTCCAGGCACAGGACCTCTCTGGACTTGACCTTCTGAGGACTGTAGTAGCTGCTCTCTGACTGGGTCTCCGTCAGCTGGGAGAACAGAGAGACAGAACCCATTTAATATTCTTAAGAAAGGTGCCCATTTGGAACACTTTGGGTATCCAAGTGGCCAAATGGGGAGTCGGCCTGGTCCTATCCTGAATAAAACCTTTGTAGAATCTATGTGGTTTGTGTTATTTATATCTGCTTTGGCTCAGTTATAGACAAGGAGTTGCTGAATGAATTCAGTGGCATCTCTCGGCATGGCATCATTGCTTCTTCGAGTGAATGAGTGAAAAACAAGGAGTCACAAAAAATATATCGAAGCAGAAGACCATGAAAACTGAAACCTTTACCAGTTTCATTTGGTGCTACTGTTAAGACTTTGTGACATGCAAAAAGGAGATTAGGTTTTTAAAAAACACTTAAACAAGTCTGAAAATTGCAGTATTCAAGTGAAAAGTGGTTCAATATGGAGGAAATTTTGCCACCTCAAAATATTGGGAGACAATAAAGGAAAGTAAAGCTTTGTTTGACAGAATAAGTAACGGTTACAGCAATAATACGGACCTCACAAAAATTCAACACTAAAAACTGAAAAGCATGTGTCTCATTGTGTGTGCGTGCGTGCGTACCCGCAATTCACTGCTGAAACAGATACATGATTTGAAAAATAAACAAACGCTATGCAAGTCCTTGGATGTGAAGGGCAACGAGGCCCTGCAAAATAATGCTTAAACCAGAAACAATAACATCCAAACAAGGACAGATGACATTTTCTTAGATCAGAGACTGGATGCCAGCCTTGGGACTTTTTGGCTGTTTTCTCTTCCAAGTTTGGACCCGGGCCAAAGACATTCATCAAACCACATGACAGTCGCTCCTCTGTGATTATAGGGGAGGCCCGCTCTGGCTTTATTGGGGATGACAATTAGAACATGACTAAAGCACTCAGGATACCAAGGGGTACACTGAGTGACTGTTCGCTGAATGATCAGAGAAACTGATAAAAGAAGAGGGATTGTTCATTACAGCATTAATTCTGTGTAGAGATAGTGTTGAGAGGGTGCATGTTGTTGATTGAAGTGAGAGGGGTACAGAGCTGTGATGCTTTTGAATTTGGCCAGTCAAAAAATTGCGGGTGTAAAGCAGAACGGTGCAGGCCCTAACCCCATTCAACTTTTAACACAGGAAGCAGGTGCAGAGCAAAGAGCAGCTGTGCCTTATTATCCCTACTGATGGAGCAGGCTCTCTCACCCTCGCTCCCTTCCCCTCTTTCGATTCTGATGGTTTAATCACGTGCAGGGACCACTCCACCCCAACCCACAGGTCCCCGGGAGCAGCGGTGAGCAAGGATGTTAAATTATCTGACTAAAGGATTGCTCTGGCTAACAATTTCTGAAGAACTGCCGATCAGATGGACACAAACATGATGACTGCTTATCCAATAAGAATTTTGGCATTGGCCAGGCTAGATTGGTGGGGCATCTCTGACAGTACCTAGACCTGAAACAACACAGCTGACAAAACAGAGAAGCAGCACAGCACTGGAGCACCAACTCAAATGCTTAATACAGCCAGTAATATTAGGGCTGTGTATTAATAATCTGGCGATATGATAGTATCATGATACAGGGGCAACAATTCAATATATTGCAATATACTGCAATACTGTAAGGCAATACATTTTTTTTTTAATCTAAGTATAGGAAAACTGTCATAGAATAAAGAACACACCAGAAACACACCATTTTAGAATAGGCAAAAATAACATATTTATACTGCATGTTGAAACTGCATGTTTTCTTGCCCAAAACTGCAAGTTATTATCATAAAATGGGCACATCTGTAAAGGGGAGACTCGTGGGTACCCATACAACCCATTTTCATTCACACATCTTGAGCTTAGAGGTCAGGTCAGGGTTTGAAAATGGCCATGTCGATTTTTCTGCGCCAATATTTAGAGTAATTTTGGAGCGTTATTTAGCCTCCTTCCCCACAAACTAGTATGACATAGTTGGTACCGATGGATACCTTTGGCTTTCTTGTTTAGTTTCATGTGATACCAATAGCTTCACTCTATCTTTAAAACTGAGCCCGCTATAACATCCGAAAGATCGAAAAGCGGCCGGGCCCAAGCGGACCATTGAATTTTTAATAGGTTAATTAAAAATCAATATATTGTTTTGGAGAATTGATGTAGTATCACAAGACATAATATCAAGATAATCATGTGTATAGATTTTCTTACACCCATAGGTAATGCACAAAGCCACTTCTGCCACTACCGTCCCTGCTACCTTCCTTTATCATACTTTGGCCCATCTAAAGGCTTCAACACAAATCAAATGATTCTTTATGACGCATCTTGGAAATGTCATAACATCGGATGTGAATATTTGGGCTCTTTGTCTTTATGTCTCAGAAATGTAACATGGTGGAAAAGTTGAAAAAGACTTAGGGAAGACTTTTTTATTGTTGAAATAAATGAAAATACCTAAACAAAAGAACGGCATGACGTTTGGCATGCAATGAGACTTTGGCAGGTGTGCGAATGTGAAAGAGGGGAAGAAATGGTAAGTGGCGAACTATGCATTATGTGTGTTAAAGTCATTAAATTACCCTGATCAAACAGATCTGGGGAGTAATGGGTCAGATCTAAAAATACCTCTCCGATTTCATGTCCATGTCAAACTCAGGTTCAGGCATTGGCTGTTCAAAGACATGAAATTCCCTCAAACTAAATACTTCCTTGTAGGAAAGAGACGTGAACGTTTAAAAACCGATCCTTTCAGCTGTCTGCAATTACTCCAGACGAGAGGCAATTAATTGATTAAAAGAACTCAAACAATACAGGAACAATTTAAACATTATTAGAAAAGAACCATGGTCTGGCCTGAGACATACCTCCCTTTCACTGATCACACACGCTGTCAAGCGCACACACACACACACACACACACACACACACACACACACACACACACACACACACACACACACACACACACACACACACACACACACACACACACACACACACACACACACACACACAAGTAATGTGATCTGAAGTGCCTGAACCTGAGGGGAAACGCAGATGAATTCCAACTATTCTGAGTGAGCAGGCAGGATTAAAGTTTGGGATCCATTTCTGAATAGTCATCATACCACGTATGATGTTTAAAACATTAACGTGACCCGAGACGCCAGTTAGCGGTTACACTGCCCTCCCTTATACCACACACAGAGACAAAGAGGATTGTGACTTCCTGAAGATCAACTGAAAAGCACCAAAAAACATAAGCTGCAAGGATGGGGTGGGCAGTGAATAAGCAATAATGGTAGCAAAGGAAAGAAAATCGTAATTGTTAACACAATGCTATCTTAAATCAGGAAACTCTATATCAACATTAAATATCATTAACTGCAGAATTTCCCCAAGAATTTCCTGACTTACCATGACAGCCCCCAACACAAATCGGTTCTAGCTTTAGTGCAATACACACATTTTTATCCTCACCATCTATCCATAAATGTGGGATTTTTTTAAATGAAAACCTATTTTTGTTGCCACTGTACGTATATCTATTTTATTATTTCAAAAGCACATCTTAACCCTAAATCAAAATCAGCCCACATTTACTTATTGACAGTGTGATGCAGAATACTTGCAACTTTAAAAGCTTGTCAAATGAGCAGACCTGTCAAAGTTAACACAATATTAATGCCTTAACGCAACTCATTTCTTTAACACATTTATGTAATTTGCCGTTTTTAGGTTGTAGCGGGCTCAGTTTTAAAGCTTGAGTGAAGATTGGCATCGTATGAAACTAGAAAATGCAAAGAATCCCTTAGTACCAACATGTCATACTAGCTTGTCACAAAGGAGGTTAAATAAGGCTCCAAACTTGTGCTAAATTTTGGTGAGGAAAAACTGTCATGGCCATTTTCAACCTCTGACCTCAAGATATGCCAATGAAATTGGGTTCTATGGGTACCCACGAGTCTCCCCTTTACAGACATCCCCTTTTTATGATAATCACATGCAGTTTGGGGCAAGTCATAGTCAAGTCAGCACACTGACACACTGACTGCTGTTGCCTGTTGATTTTTGATTTCCAATAATAAAAATATACATATATTTGCATAAAGCTGCATATTTATCCACTCCTATGTTGATAAGAGTATTAAATACTTGACAAATCTCCCTTTATGGTACATTTTGAACAGATAAAAAAATCGTGATTAACTATGGACAATCATGTGTTTAATCATGATCAAATATTTTAATCGAATGACTAAATATTTGACATTAAGTTGATCATGTTTTTACTTGTCCCCAATGATATGAAATTTTATAGTGGGGGATAAAAAAAACTATAACTGTCATTCATCGAATGCACACTGGCCTACAATCTAGGCCTGATGTGATATTTAGTAATGATGCAAGTTTTTTTTTTTTTTTTAAACAGCTGATTTACCTTGAAGGTGACAGAAGCTTTGGTGCAGTAGAAGCCTATGGAAACAATGGGGTCTTTGGGCGTGTGTTGTTGTGGGTTGCTGGGGATGCCTCCTGTCTCTCGCTGCTGGTAGAGGCCTTCCTCATATTCCTCCTCTGTGCCTACGATGGCTGGGACAAAGGACCAAGCCCAGGACACCCAACCCTGGTCTCCCTCTTCAGGGCTCCCAGGTTGCATGTAGAGGTCTGGGCTAGAGTACTGGTTAGTCCCCTGGTTCTCCATATCCACATCCATCCCTGAAGGGAAAAAAACACAATAAATCCTAATGCAAAGATAAGCAGATGATTTTACTCGGTACACTTTCAAACCTACAAAGATCTGGTGCACACAAAGTAGACTTAATTAAAAAATGCAAAAATATCTCATTTCTCCAACAAATAAATCAATTAAGAGGCAGATTCTGGGAACAAATTGGTCAAACAGAGAGAAAACTGTAGATAATGGAAGTGTGTATGTGCCCAGAGCAGCACAACTAGATTAATTTCTCGATGCCTTCCGGGTAGTTTAATACAAGCAAGATGTTTCAGCTGTCAACTGAACACACAAAAGCAGTACAGACCAAGGCAGTCTCACAGTAGTTGCTGCCAACGCTCCAGCATGCAGGTGTGTGCTGCATGAACGAGAGAGAGGAAACCCGTTCCAGTGGAGGGCCAGAGGGCACAGTATGTCAGCCAGCATCCTGACAGAAGAGAGCCTTGACTGGGCCCAGTGGATCACTGAGGTCAGGGCTGTCTGAGCTGGACCCAAAAGCACAGGCTAGCATGCAACGGGGGGTTTGGTCACATACTTGTTTAGAAGCCAAGAGACTGAAATGGAGGCCAAGAGGGAGGCTGAGTAGCTATGAGCCATCAGCACAATCCGAGCTTGGCTAGTGCAGGAGAAGGCTAGGAAGGGTCGACTGTGACTGCGTATCGACACCTAGACAGAGCACAAGGGGAGCGCTGGCTACTGTAAGGCCCAGGCCTCACACCAGAGTGAAGAGGGAAATGTGAAAGAAAGTGATGGGTGAAAAGAGATTGAGGCTGAGTGGAGGTAGGATACCAATGGGCAAACTGGACAAAAAGAAGATAATTAAAAGCTGAAGACTGTCAACAGGCCAGTCCTCGTGTCAGCAAAAGAGAACTTGGGACTGGCATGTTGGTGCTCTGCATAAGAAAAGAGAAGCAGAAGTGCGGTGAAGTCGTCACTATTATCTTCTCTCTGCTTCACAGCAGACTATTTGGGGGCTCAAAGGTTCCCTAAACCACCATGCGTCGCCCCGGTCCCCGATGCCGACCTCTGGACTCGTCCCATCGCGTCTGTTTCCATACACGTCGGGAGAGAGGAAGCTGATGTCAATACACAAGAATGTGTAATCCCTTTCCTCGCGGCCTCACGTCCTCTGTGAGAAAACAATACTGTCCGTGAGGTCACAGCTTAGGAATCCCAAAGGCTAAGGCAGTGAAAATTATGACATATTTTAATTAAATCTTTCACTTTGCAAATTGGCAGTTGGAAATCCCATGTTATGGCTTTTTATCTCTCTCTGCCTCCCCTCAATCTCCCTGTTGGATTGTATCTCTCATTTCTCTTTTCTTTTTTTTTTTTCCTTTTTGTTTTCACTCCGTAGAAGCCTTTGAGGTGTCAGTTCAACAA
Source organism: Pterois miles (assembly GCA_947000775.1). Taxonomy (NCBI): domain Eukaryota; kingdom Metazoa; phylum Chordata; class Actinopteri; order Perciformes; family Scorpaenidae; genus Pterois; species Pterois miles. The sequence goes on along the minus strand of CAMQGK010000568.1, from coordinate 2,023,863 downwards.
GTTAAGCTCTTTTCGCTTCACGTCCCAGCCTGACGAAGCCTACGTTTGAATAGCAAGGCAATCAAAATACAAGCACAATTACCAATCAAGTGATCAAAACAGACCGGCTTAAGCAGACTTTGAAGTATTAATCCAAAGAAGTGAGTGAAAAATTCCCAGAGACTGATGTGGGCTGGCCAAAACGTATGCTGCTGTGGAGTAGAGCACTATGACACACACAGGTCCGCCATGAGAGCGATCAAAGCCTGACTAGTTCTTTTACATGGACAACTCACAATATCAGCGTGGCACCATGTGTGCATGCACAATCAGAGCTCAGAAGCACTGTGTAATAGGATGTGTCAGGGTCATGGTTGGTTTCCAGGAGTCCAAGGCCTCCAGGCAGCGGTGGATGTCTAAGTTAGCCAGCGGTGGTGAGGAGTGGGTGTGGAAGTGAGTGAACAGCTGAGTGACATTGAGACAGTGAGAGGGGAGAAGTGAGAGAAGGCAGTGCCCTCACAGGCCAGTAGATGTCCCCCCATGTTTATAGAGGGAGAGGTGGACTGGTTACCTGACCACTGAGTAAAGGCCACTCTGCTTGTCAGCTAATCCATCTGCTCACACACACTCCTTTCATTTTTTCCATTCACAGATTATCAGCTCTATCAGATGTGACTGTTCATCACTTCCTCACAGGTGATACAGTACATACACACTTCGGTACACTGGCCTACCTACTTTGATATGAAAGAATAAAACACGTATCAAACATGTCTGTTGCATAAGTTTTCAATTTAACACTGCCAGCGTGACATTAACATCAAACTCTATTTTAGCAGTCATAGCAGGAGAATATAAAACGCTCCGCAAGACAAAAAGCTGTTTCATGTCAACAGACTGCTCCACTCAATAGCCACCACGTCTTCACACCAATATTAAAAAGTGAAAGGATGATTAAAAAGAGGCCCTGTCACTTCACCGAGCTTGCATAAGGGAGCCACATGAAGTTTATAATGGGCAGATAGCCTGTGGCCTCTGTCCGAGACGTGTGTGATGGTCCATTACATTCGATAGGCCTCAAAGGACACTGAGGCTCTCCTACAAAGCAAACACTAAACGCTCAAAATGCGTGCAAAAAAAAAAAAAAAAACAGCACTGGACAAACACAACAACTCCAGGCACTCATACACATGCTATACAGAGAGGTGCACACACACACACACACACCGCACCATGCCACACTTCAGCAGCCACAGTCATCGGTTCATAATTCTTCACATACTTGTTGAAACCGTACAGCTTTCGGTGCCGTGACCAGCTGGTCCACTCAAGCATGTTAGTCATCTGTGTTTCCAACCACTGAAATCTTTTACAGCCTTTCACAGACTTCGTTGAATTTCAGAGAGTAGGAAAACTAGCTGTCTAATCCTGACTGAAAGGTTGCGTTGGTTTGTGACACACAAGTACCCCGCACCGTTCACCTATTAGGGCTATTCATTAATGAGCCACTGGCTCTTACCTAAAAGAGAAAGAATCAAACAAACAACATGCAGCCGCGGTGAATCACGGACACATAAATGCATTGCGAGGCTTTTTCCACTCCGTTAATTGGCAAAAAGAAAAACACCTTCACATGGGGGGGAAATTAATATTTAAGAGTAAGCAAGAGTGAAAAAAGAGACACACGTGCACAGAGGGCATTGGATCCAGATTATACAGTAAAAACTCACCACAAGCGGCCTATGGGAAATCAAATGAATGTGATGAAGTACTATGTACAATACTGGGATCATGTTCCCACAATCATGTGACAATGATTGTTTCCTACAAACTGCAACCCCCTAAAAATAAATATGCATTTAAGCCAAGTCAGTCACTATAAGCGTCAACATACATGAATGTTGCAGAAATCAGATCCTATCAATGGTAAAGGCTGGCTGTACTGGTTAAGAAAAATACATTATTTTCTTTTTACAAATAATACATATGAGCTGCAATTCAACTATTTTTAACAGATTTTTTTCCCTTAAATCTGAAATGAATACACTGAAACCATATGTTCCTGCAAAAGCCCAAACACCTCCCAACAAACACACACCCACCTACTACAGTACATATACACACACAACTGCACCCCCCCCCATCTCCTTCAGCTTCTTCACTCTGTCGATTACTTCCAGCATAACAAGATCTGGGGGCGCTCAGGTTCCAAGAGCTGGTCCCCTCTTGTATATTTTTGTGATGGGATACTAATTCATTCTCAGAGGCTCTGCATAGCAGTAGCATGACACCGACTCTTACATCTGGCATTGGACACCGAACTGGAAGCTGCGCCAACTAGCAGTAAAAGTTCCAGGCCAACAGGCAGGGAGCAAGTTGGAGGGAGAGAGCGAAAGCACTGTATTGTGTTGGGCTGCCTGCTTCCCCTCTGCCCACCACTTCCCCTGCACCAGAACTTGCTCCCGGTGCTACAGAGGCTGATTTAGCCCAGCGGGGACCTGGGACTTGATCCTGTTCTGTTTTGCAGAGATGAGGATGAGCAGTTGGGGAGAGACGAGGTGGGCGTTTTGGGGAATGTTTGTTTTAAGCTATTCAAAGTGATATTGTGTGTGTGCGTGCGTGTCTGTATATGGTATGCAAGAAACTGACTGCATGTGGGTGTTTTGCGTAGCCCCTGGATGTTGGGAGTGTGATTTTATACGGTGCTCTGATCAGAAAGACAGAGACGGGCCTGTGTTTGATTCATCCTCGTGTCTTCCCGTCATCCTCCTCTCTCCTGCCTCTATCCACATGGAGGGGATCAGGCCTGACGACGATGGTCTGTGTTGAGTTACACGCTCCAGCTTTTGTTTGTGGAAAAAGCAGGAGGAGCGCACACCATGGTCAAAGTGATGTTAAATGTCCCGTTTAGGAACAACAGCAGCACATGGACAGACATAGCCCCTGAACAGAACAAGGCAACGTGCAGAGCGTCATGAGACGAAAACGCTGTCTCAGGGAAAGCTTCAAAGCTTCGTGCATGGCCTGATGGCTCATTAACCACTTCAGAGCTTCCAACCGCATTCGAAATGTGACTGCGACAGGAACTATACTGACACACATGCTACGTCACTGTGAGACCTCAATATATCATTCCCAAATTAATTCAGATAAAAACACAATAATGGTGGATGGAAAATGTGACTGTTGTGTACGTCCTTTGCTTACATGGCTAGAACTGCACAGCTATAGCCAGGGTCGGAAATGAACTGTTTTTCCTGCCTGTCACTGTGGCAGGCAGGTTTGTTTTATTTGTTTTTTATCTGCCACTTTTGAAATCTATACACTTAATGAATAAATAACATTTTAGATCTTGTGTCATTCATCCATCCATCCATCATCAACCACTTATCCCGTTAGGGGTCGCGGGGGGGCTGGAGCCAATCCCAGCTGGCATAGGGCGAAGGCGGGGTTCACCCTGGACAGGTCGCCAGTCCATCACAGGGCACATATAGACAGACAACCATTCATGCTCACATCCACGCCTAGGGGCAATTTAGAGTGATCTGTTAACCTGAACAGCATGTCTTTGGACTGTGGGAGGAAGCCGGAGTACCCGGAGAAAACCCACACTTACATGGGGAGAACATGCAAACTCCACACAGAAGAGCCGCAAGCCGGAATCGAACCTGCAACTCTCTTGCTGTGAGGCGACAGCGCTAACCATTGTCACCACCATGTGACCACCACACCACATATGTCTCCTTTAATTTATTCAAGTTTCTTGCAAAAAACTAAAAAACTGCAAAATGCAACTCCGTGGGACCTCCGTAAACGAGCTTTGTTATTTCGTCAAGCAGGACTGTGCTGCCCACCAGCTGCTAACAGGTAACGTTACTAACTCTCCTGCTGATTTCAACACAGATTTGTTGTTAATAGTGTAGCATTACCACTTTTTTTTTCTATCTGCTGTGGCTCCGGTCCCAAACAAACTGAATGATACAGCATGCGTATGAGTTATTGTCAATGCATAACTGTCTGAAAGCATCAATACAGAGGAATCGATAGTCACGAAAAAATCAAACGACTAGGAACCGGATCTCAATGGGAACCGATTTTCCATTCCCATTCCTAGCATTTTGCCTGATTGCCAAAGTGGCGGATGGTCTGACGATTTTATCCACCACAGCCAACAATCTACCCGCATTTGGCAGGTGGCGGATACTAATTTCAGACCCTGGCTACATCACGCTAGTATCAGCAAAAAGGAGATAAGGATAAAAAGAGGACTGCGTCATTCTAGCTTGTGGGTGAACAAATGAATAAAGAGCCATAATTATAGCCTAATTGACCTTATATACGTACTACTTACATACACCAATCAGCCATAACATTAACAACACTATGACCACTGAAGGGAAGGGAATAACATTGATCATGTCATTGCAGTGGCACATGGCAGTAGGGGGGATAGATTAAGCAACAAGTGAACATTTTGTCCTTGAAGTTGATGTGTTGGAAGCAGATAAAAATGGGTAAGCATAAGAATGTGAGCAACTTTGACAAAGGCATAATTGTGACAGCTAGACGACTGCGTCAGAGCATCTCCAAAACTGCTGCTCTTGTGGGATGTTCTCGGTCTGCTGTGGTCAGGACCTACCAAAAGTGGTCCAAGGTAGGAAAACCAGTGAACCAGCAACAGGGTCATGGCCGGCCAAGGCTCACTGATGCATGTGGGGAGCGAAGCCTGGCCTGTGTTGTCTCATCCAATAGAACAACTACTGTAGCTCAAACTGCTGAAAATGTTAATACTGGTTTTGATAGAAAGGTGTCAAAACACATAATGCATCGCAGTTTGCTGCATATGGGGCTGCGTAGCCACAGATCGGTCAGGTTGTCCATGTTGTCCTAATGTTATGGCTGATCGGTGTATGCAAGTTCTAGCAATCGAGTGTCAAATCCTGCTGAAAGATGCTTGAAAGAAACTCAGCTGAGATCTTTTGAAAACATTCCAGATAAATTGAAGCAACCCAGAGTTTTAAAAACACAATAAATCAAAAACAGACAAAAAGAAAATGAATGCTCAGCGACAGAAGTGTCTATGCCCTCTCTACAAGAATATACCCACCAGGTAAAATTGCACCAGCCTCCCTGACATGAACACTGCCCTCTTCTCCCTCGCCCTCTTTGTGTCCTCCTATTTCTCCGTAGTAGAGGGCAATAATCAGCTCTAAAATGCGGATAAACATGGGCAGCTGCTGATCAGTGATGGACAACTTCAGGCTCTCCACCATGGTCTGGATCTGAGGAAACACAGAAAAGAAAAGCATGAGTGATGGTTTAAATTTTGAAATTTGATTTGTTAAATTATATGTTTAGGTGATTCTGGTGGGCTCCCGCTTAATATGACTAGGAATGTTTAATAAAAAAAAGCATCAAGCTGCCCCAGGCCCTGTAAGAAATCAGGTATTGATTCCCCTCTAGCTAACTGAAGGATGCTGAGAGTTGCATGTGGAAGAATTTCCTGTTAAATATGTTGACCGACAGCTACAAACCATAAAGTATGGTCTGAATGCAAAGAGATGTACTATTTAGAGCAACAATAAGGAAGTAGATACAGCCGATAAAATAAAAAACAATTTCAGCATAAAAGACGTCAGGTCCAAATGAAAACAACTGTATCCTCATATTACATGTAGTGTGAACAATGTAGTTATTTAGTAGCTACAAAACTTTTCATTTAACTATTTGTATTATACATTCTGTATTAGACAGTGTTAATAAAACAGCAGAAGATGCACCAGTCAAAAGTGGATTTATCAATACTATTTCTTAACCTGCAGTAACAGATACAACTTCTCTCATTGTGGCAAAACCTGTGTGTGATTGTATTGATGGGACACCATGAAAACCTTACTGAAGGTCATTAAACCACAAAGCAAGTCTGTAGATGGGAATGAGCCAGTTCTGTTTCAATGCAGCCTGTTGATTAAATTAGTAAATGGGACTGAATTAAATGTACCATGATGAAGCTTAATAGTGGAAAGGTGACAAATATAATACAGACAAGCTAAATGCTAAATGGACTTGCATTATACAGCATTTTTCTAGTCTTCTGACCACTCAAAGCGCTTTACACTACATGACAACATTCACATACACATTCATACACTGATGGCAGAGGCTGCCAAGCAAGGTACCAACTTTGCCCATCAGGACCTAATCTAAATATGCCTCGCTCAAGGACACATCGACATGTGACTGGAGCGGCCAGGGATCAAACCAGTGACCTTCCGATTGGTGGACGACCTGCTCTACCCTCTGAGCCACAGCCGCCCCATCGTCCCCAAACATGAGCTGCAATCAATTTTCTGGCTAAACTGTACAAAAGTTTACAAAAGCTCCTTATTTTAACCTTTAAAGGTTAAAAATGCATCATCAAAAGAACTGAGATTAATTTCTCCATCAGAAATAGTTTACATCTGACTACATAAACAACCACATTAAGGAACAACACAGCTAAGACTCTGTGTGTGATTTTCAACAAACATCTACCACTGTTACACAATAAGTAGAAAAATGCCGGTGACTGCTTGTGATGATTCTCTAGTGAGAGCAGTACTTTCTAAACAAAACTGTTACTATTGTTTTGAAATTAGACTAATCTGAGATCTAAACAGCAGTGGCGCAGTCCAAAAGCTGTTGCTTCATGACATGAGATAGTTATCTGGAGTGGGTGTTCTCAATTACATCAACATGGCTGACTAGTTCTTGAGCAAACATTGATTAAAATAGGAATAGCAGATTCATCTCTGGTGTCGCTTTTTCAAACAACGTGCCATTTGTTCAGAAAGGCAGACCAAAATTAACTGAGGTGCTGAAAGAAGTCGCTTCAGTCAAACCCAAATACTGTTGGTGCTACAGTGACACATCATAGTTTTTCATTATCTTGCATTTTAGTACAGGAAGTAAAATCTTGCAAAAACAAACAGCTGTCTTCCATACATATCCAGAACAATGGACTGAAATTAGTCACTATCCTGCTATTGACTTGAGAACAGCTAACCTAACAAAAGTAAGTCACATGTTCCTCTAACAACTGGAAGCTGCTGTAACAAACTGAAACTTTTTCCCCATCGCTAGCATGTGACATGTTAAGACAACGAATTAATGAAATTAAATTAATTGTGAAAGTGTATAAGGACTTAGAACATTATGATAGAAGTATGTGATGGTCATCCCTATGATCTACTATGTCTCATAAGTTGTTGCAGAAATTTTTGTTACACAGATTTGGTGGTAAATCTATTTTTTAACCACTCAAGAATTGATAAAAATGATCAATAATCCTCCAAAATAGCACATTAAAGATCCCAACAAGAGTCTCAGCTTTACAGTGATACCAAATTTATGTAATTCAAGACTGTTTATGGACACCAGTATGCAGAAATATTCAGATATACTATTTCTGAATAGGTGAGACCCCCATAGAACCCACTTTCATTCACATATCTTCAGGTCAGAGGTCAAGGGACCCCTTTGAAAATGACCATGTCAGTTTTTCCTTGCCAAAATTTAGGGGGAGTAAAAACCTCTCTCTCCATCTTTAGCTTTGGGAAGATGATGGACGTTTTTTGCTAAAATTTTAGAGGTGCTCACTTTGATGACAGATGGGATCTTGGAATTGATGTTGTCGTAGGTGAAATGGAGACGTGTTCTGAAGGAGCATTTGTACAACAGCGGGTCCTGGTAAAACTCGATCTTGCCGCTAGCATTCCGCTTGTCCAGGCACACGGTACAGTCAGCAAAGTTGATGACTTTCCTTAGGACCAGCTCTGGAGCTTCACGGAGAAAAAAGAAAACAACATGAATGTAGATAATTCATCAGTGAACAAGAGTGTTTGACATTAATCAAACATGGCAACACACATGTATTAGGCATTCATGCCCGCAGAGAAACGCAAGCCTACGAAGAGGTATCATTAAACACAAACCACTACATGCACACACACTAAGAGAGAGCAGGCCCTGACATAAAATCCTCATTATCTGTGATCTAGGGAGGGAATCAGGGAGATGACACTCTGCAGACATCACAGAGCTGTTGTGTAACACAAGTGGTACAACTAAGTGGTTTGTGTTTTTGTGTATTCCTGACAGACAGATAACCAGACTCATCCTTCCCACAATTATTTCATTCTCAAAGCAGTGCCAGTGACTACTGTTGTAACCACTACTTGTTTCACGTGTTGGGCCCCTTTAACAAGAAATTCCACAGTGATAACAGACACTGAAAGTGAGCTTCATGATTTCTCTGTTGATACAGGCTTTTGTGTCTCCCTATAAAGAATCAGCTCTTTCACCAAGGTTATGATGGTAGTATGCGAGAGCTTGTAAGTGTAATGAATAGAACCTAGGCTTGTTTTGCTTTTGTTATAGAAGTAAAACCCATTTAGTTCATTTTGGCGAATCAGTGCTGCGTTATCAATACATTGTTGGACAACTACTTTTAGCTTTTGTTGTTTATTGCCAAATCCCAGAAAAGTGGTGTCTTTTTGTTGAACTCTGGACTCTTTATTTTTGGTGAATATTACTGGGACTTGCAATTCTTTATCTTACACTTAATTCCCCAGGTCCACTCTGTTTGAACCAATCCGACAGCATTCAATCAAGTTGCCGGAGAAAACCATGAAAAACTAATGTTAGGTTACTGAGCACCAGTTGGTACCAGTTACTCTGTTGTTACAATGGCATTACATTGGTGACGAGCAAATTATGGCTTGTTAATGACTCCAAATTTAATGTTTAGGACTTGTCAGTCTTGACGTGGAACTTGACTCCGGACTTGCCTGTCTTGAATTGGGACTTGACTTGGGATTTGAGTGCAAAGAGTGGAGACTTACTTGTGACTTGCAAAACAATGACTTGGTCCCACCTCTGTCAAACACTACTCTTTTGGAAACTGTTAAGAAGGAATGCCTATAGACTTGGCCTGTCAAAGTTAATGCGATAACAATGAAAAATCGTTTTAATGCCACAAATTTTTTGAATGCATTCATGCAATCAATTCTGTCATTGTTTTGTGTTATGAATTGATTTCCAATGATAAATATATACCTACATTTGTATAAAGCAGCATATTTGTCCACTCTGATGTTGATAAGTGTTAAATACTTGACAAATCTGTGAAAAAATGTACCCTTTGAGGGACATTTTGAACAGATTAAAAATGTGTGATTAATAGATTGACAGCCCTGCTGACTAGATCATTGTCAATGTCCAGTTCTTAAAAACATTATGCAGCTAATAGGGATAAATAATGGCATAGGTAAAAGGACTGGTCAACAAGCTGATTTTGATCAGTCTTGCTCTTGTCAGGTGTTCCAGCATGAATGAGCAGCTTGGCTTAACATCCTCATTCTTTCCTACATGGAATTAGCGTCTCTACCTCGAGGAATTAAAACCAGTAAAACACATTAACCATGAAGCCATCAAAAGCAGCGGCCCACAAGGATACCACTTCCTACTGTTCTATTTATAAGTGGCATGCTTAGGTGTAAAATCCCCCGCCTCATTCATCTTTTGTGGTTTTACATATGAGCTCTTTTCTGTGTCAAAGCCCACCCTGCATCGGACCTGCACATGCTCCGATCAAACTGTGGAGTCTGAATATGCGACTACTCTGGCAACCGACATTGGGCATTTACACAAAGAGCCATGTTTAAACTTGTCTGATATGTCAGTTTGACCTTAGTTTGAACTAACAAAATTAAACACTTACTGTAGTATATAGGTTCTTGTCTCAGTGGATTTACTAGTTAATCCCACTACCAAGGAATGTAAGCAGCCATTGCTCACCAGTGATGTCCATGAAGGCCCTCTCCCATATATCGTCCACGGTGTAGCACTCTGCTGAGGTAATGTTGACCGACAGCACGATGTCATCTTCCACATACTTAAGGATTAGGTTGTTCACCACAATATTCACGTTGTTCACCACGCGCCTGATCAGACTCTGGACGTAACCTGCAAACACATAAGCAAGCACAAGAGAAACATCTTAAACTAAATGATAACTCCATGTAAAAAGATACACAAAACGCATAATTACAAGTAGACACACATGCACACAGGAGGACAGAGTGGCTACATTAACATATATTTAGAAATATCAGGACATATTAATTTAGTGCTGAGACAACGTAAAATACTAAAATCCAGAGCTGCATTCCCTACAAGTCTAGGCTCAATACGACTGACCCCTGCCATCCACATTGGCTCATAAATAAGAGGAGGTCCTGACATGTTATTTTTCGCTTCAGTCTATCCCTTGGACGTGAAAAGTGAAAGAAGCTGAATATCCATAAGAAAACAGTTTTACTCCTCACGCCGCCTGAGCAGCGCTACAAATCCTGGTTGAATTTATGAATCTCTGAAGAGCTCTCCACTCAGATGCAAAGTCCTGTTTAACCCAAAAATATGCCTTAAACATATCCCTCCCAAGCCCGTTAAACTACTGAGTTCACTGAAACATACGCAAGATTCATCGGATTAGCATATGCATGCCTTCACACATGCAAAATACAGAACTTTATACATATTTATACGAGAGTTATTGAGGACACAATGAAACTACAGTTTCAGGAATGCCAGGACTGGAAATGAAAGACACATTCTGCCAATGATGAGAAGAAAAAACAACCAACTGGGTGACCTGTGTGAAAACACATTAATTTTATAGCGCGATAGCTGGACTAGTTTATGTCATCACTTAGTTTCAAAGTTTTAATACATTACGGGATGTGAATAGAATGAGACAAGCACATTGAAATTTTGCGGTGATGGAGAGCAAAGGCTTGAGAAATCAATTTTGTACAAATGGAAAGTAACAGGAATATAGAAATAGATTTTTCTGGTGAGGGTGAAATGTGGGAGCCGGCGGCTTTGTGGTGAAGAGGCGGAGGGATGCAGCAGCCGAGAGCACGCAGGAGAGAAAGAGCAGTGCGATAGATTGGGTTTCAACAGAGCTGGGGGAGCCTTCCTGCAGTGTTACCAGTACCTCCTAATGGCCACAGTGACGCCCAGAAACAGAAGCTTCACAGGAAAAACATACATGCTAAGGTCATTACTCAACGAAGTAAGAAAGAACTTAAAATATTACAGACAGGGGAGTTTCGACCATAAAATATGAAAATATACAGTAATAAATCCTCCTAACCACAGGACCAATGGCATTATTCATTCCTCCCATGTACTGTTAAACACAGTAACTACAAGTTAAAACATATAAACCTTTAATGCTTTTCCCTTATTTTCCAAACCAAATGTTTGTCTTCCTGTATCTACAAGTCTGGACCAGGGCATAACAGAGACCGATAATTAGACCGAACTAAATGGTGCTGTTGATGAAAATATTTATATGAATTGGTTAACTGTTCTGCCACTTGTACACAGGCCCGACTATGCATTAGCATAATCCAATTGACAAAATTCTCATGAGTTTGCTGCCTGACCAAACAGAGTGGCAGGAAGAGAGGATGACATAATATAAACTCAACTCATAAACGCAATGTGTGTTCGTGACATTTGTGCGTGGCCTTGCATGCATGTATGTGTTTGTCTGAGTTCGAGTGTGTGCCTGGCTGCTTTCTTGCGTGCATGAATGTGGCTGTGTGTGTGTGTGTGTGTGTGTGTGTGTGTGTGTGTGTGTGTGTGTGTGTGTGTGTGTGTGTGTGTGTGTGGGGGGTTCTGGGGTCAGTCTGAAAGCTGCTGTCGCACCTGCAGCCTGGGCAGTAAAACCAGCACTTTACCTCCTGCTATTTCCCTCTCTGGATCTAATTTACCCGTGTCAGAGTGTCTCTCTTGCACTCTCTTACACTTGCTATACCTCTTCTTGCCTCGCACCAAGTCCAGGGCCCCAATCCGTCTCTCTGCGAGCCATCGCGCCTCTCTGAACTTCTGTAAACAATTGACACAGCCAGCACCTGTGCTGCGGCCCACAGGGAAAGAGCCCACTTAAAACTGTTCAACCATAAAATGACTGGAAAAACCAGCTCCTTTATGTGATCTCAGAACAGGCCAAGTACTCTCTTCTGTGCAATACAGGAAAGAAACACTATACTGTCCATGCTCACCATTTTTCCTGTATATGGAAAGTATTAGTAGCTATCAGCCTTGCCAGTTATTAGCCATGGAGAGAAAGATTGACAAGTCCATCATACAATAAATGGACTGTGAGTTGGTCCTGCTGTGTTATTCTGAAATGTAATTAGCACAGTTAGCAATGTAGCCAAGAGAGATGAGCTACTGTGGGGTATGGCACCTTTAAAGTGTTGCGTATAGTTCACAAAATTATATAAACTGCCATCCCATTTCATTTTTATCTTTTATCTATAAAACAGAAAATTTTGCGTAATACTGAGATCACCATCGTTTATCACGACTACTCATAGATTTTAGAAAAAAATATTTTATTGCAGTCTCACTTTAAATACAAAGGGTTGTACAAATGCTGCTTTCATTTGTGCTACATTTCAAAAACTCTTAACATTATCCGTTTACTTTGTTATTATCATTTAACAGTGGTTAACTGAATAAAGCACACAATTGAAATGAGTCGGAAATAAATGATTATATATTTTTTTCAATACTTCCCTTGATTAAAAAAATCTTGGCATATATAATAAGGTGTTTAGAGCTAGTGCTGGGAAGTTAAACAGGCCATAATTCTCTCTCTGTTAGCTATTTTAAATTGCTGTGAAATCATCCCCTTCAAACAGCTGGATTTATTCAAGTTTCTCATCAACATTACATTTAGACATCAAGATAGCATTATAATTTACCATTGCCCAATAATGAAGTTTACTCAGAGCTTGAACACACCATAATGTAACTCAATGTAACCACCGTTAATGGAGCTCTCTAGCTCCGTGCTGTCGTCAGACGAGCCGCTCGCTGTGATTACTCTGAGCAGCATCATGGCAAAGAATTACAATATAATAAGCATCTAAGTTAGTTGTTCCAAATCTTTTAAGGTTTTTCCTCCACAGCTTATTTTGGACTTTATTCTGCAGCTTTATGTCTTTTTCACTCACTGAAGAAGTTCAACAGTGACGACATGTTGCATGTGTGTGTGTCATTACTGAATGTGCCGCTGTGTGCCAACATAAAACCATCATGTGGCGGCTGTACATGAGTGCATGACCAGCAAAACTCATATAAATGAGACCGACGATGGCCGGCTTTGACCGGTTGCTGATTGGCGGAGCATTTCTAACTCTTAGTTTAGGAAGTGCTTTATTTATGCAGTTTTCTATGAGTGGGTTATGCATTTTAAACATCAGTATCATAGTTGATAGTTCACTTAACTGTGGGAAGCCAAAATCATGAGCTCAATAATATTCAATTAATTGTGCAGCCCTGCTATGTTATTACAGGCACTTGGTTATGTTAGCCATTCTATTAGCTCAAGGGCCTCTTATAGTAAAACTGTAGATTCACAGAACCCAACCATGCATGGTACAGCAGCTCTCCAGATCTCCACAACAGAAGAAAGCCCCAGCTGGAGAAAGCTCCAGCCTTTACCAGTATGGGATATGCTCTATCCATAAGTAGCATTTCCCAGTAATACCAGAACAGCTGCTGTATTTATATTTTCTGAGCAAAGGCCCCAGTACCAGGACAGCAGTAGCACTGGACCATGGATTTATCTCAGGAGTGTGTTTGCATTTCAGTCCATGCAAACCTCAATCTCCTCCAATCACACGCATACTTACACAACCGTGCATGCACAATTCTTGGACACACACAAAGCAACACAAGCGCACTTACATCCAAAACATAAATTTAGAAGTATGCACTCACACAACAGTACATACATATGCATATAAAACGTAGAACTTAGCCCATTTAATAATGTGAAACCAAACTACCTTCCAGACAAATCAGTTATCTTAAGAAATGAAAGTCAAGATTTGATCTGAGCATTATTATCCACCAAAATAAGAATATTTAGGACTAGAATTTGGACCCCATATTTTGCGACCCAGCTCAAAATGTATTAGTTCAAATGGAAAAACAGAAGAAATGGTCGCCAAACGTTCTGGTACCCTCAGTGGAAAAAGTTGCTAAAAAAAAAAAAACTATATTGGCTGATAACTACACACAAGTCAACTACATAGGTATGGAAGAACTTGTGCAAAGTGATATGATGCTTGCAGACGCAGTGTCAATTCATATTTCCATTAAATGTCCAAAATTATTAGCATGTGACAAGAAATAATTTACCAAGAGAAACTCTCAGACTGCATCAAGTCATACCAAATGTCCAAATGCACTTTTTGTGGCTCTTTAGGAGAGGTCAGCTGTGAAACTGCAAATCTTGAGCACACCCAGGTCGCAGGTATCAGGCTAACTCTAGACTCAAAGCGAGACTTGCCACTATTAAACCTCTTTGAACTCATATAAAACAAAACACATTTTCAACAGTGTGAATAGGGCCAGGATTCTCCTGGAACGCAGAAATGCGGTTCTCACAAACAGTGGCCACTGGTCCCCCACAAGCAGCAGTAAACATAATCACTCACAGAATCGCCCCAAGGTGGAAGCACTTGGTCTTTGGTCTTTGTGTGGCTACCAATCCCATGGCATATGAATTAACATCACTATTTTCCACCACAGGGAGAACACTGAGGATAAATTCATTCAGCATGTGAGAGCTTAGGGCCAAATGACTGGATAATTGCTGGTGGCTGCTTTTTAGTGTCGACCATGTTTTGTTTTGGTTGTTTTTGAAGGGGAGGGGAGCAGACGCAACACAGAGGTTTGTCGACGAAGATGCTGGCGAAGAGGTGAGACAGGCTATTGCCCTGCGATGGTCCCACTGCTAACACAGGCCTTCATTCCACACATCTACACTGCCACGCTCTTACCACCCATCCACACACATCTGCATGTGACTATCATTGTCTTCTGAGAGAAGCATTGAGGTGTAGCTAATATCAAATTTGGGGAAGCATGCAGCTTAAAAATAAGGATGGAAAGCCCCAAACAGGGATGTTCCAATTGCCTGTTTTTCCCTTCAACCAAAACAGATGCTGTGGCAGATAGTTGGGCAAGCTGCGTGTATTTAAGTACACTTAAAGCGTCAGTAGGCAGATTATTTTTAGTATCATTGGGCAAAAATTCCATAATAACCGTTCAGCATATTATAATTCAAGTGTTATGAGAGAAAACTATTCCTATTTGCCATCTATTCAATGGGAGCAGCTGTCAGTCACTCACAAACTCCGATCAAACTGTCAAACTAGGCAGCACTGATCAAATATGAATCAATATTCTGTTATTGCAATGCCTATTTCTTGCCTTAAATGTTTTCAAGAGCATCTTGTAGTTAGTGTTTAGCTGTAAAATGATAAAGTGTGACCCGGCTGGTGGGCGGTGCTTGGTATTTCCTCAAGAGATCTTAACATGGCAGAGTCACAAACTTTCTCATTTTAAACAGTAACTACATGATGTTTCTGAAAACATTTTATGCAAGAAATATCAGAGTTTGTGAGTGACTGAAAGCTGTCTCATGCACTACTGTCAGGATATAGTGTTAAGGTTAGGATATAGTTTTCCAAAAGTAATTTTTCTTCAGTCATATTTGCTCCAATCTGCTCCAGCTTTAAACACAATCAATATAGGAGAACATTACAAGGCCATTCAGATCATAGATAGAAATGGAAATGCTACTCAGGACAACATCTGTATCCATATCAGTGGACTAACAAGTCCACAATAAGGTACACACATCACTAGACTAACTAGACTTCAAAATTACCTCTGTGTCATGAAATTCTGTGCTGTGTCCACATTTTTCAAAAACATCCTTTAAAGACTTGTGACAGGTTTGTTTTGTATCTTGTTCTTGGGAAAACATCCTCTGTATGAGTCATAGCAGGTTAGCTTTACCCCATCTACCTTTTAACCTCTACCTTTTAATTAGGAGGGCTGGGATTACAGCGTTCATCTGCTTCCCAACTGTTATTGAGGTGCTGCAACCTTTGACCTCAGAGTTGTCTCTACAGCCTGTAATGGGTTGAAACAAGGTCCACTGCTGGAACAGTGTGGGGTGTGCACACAGATGAACGCAGACACACTAAAAAACATACGCACAGGCCCACGCACACCTGGGGGATCTGTTAGAGGCAGGCCCAAAGGGAGATGCTGGGGTGTGAGGCACCCTGCTTTAACAGCTGGGGAGAGATATTATCTCATAACATCAGACCTGGAAATGGATCCTCCCCAGATACAACCAGCCAGGAGCATAGGTTCATACATTCATGCATACTAGGGCTTTGGGGGGAGCCTTATGGTTGGGTGTTAGACTGTGACCTAGCTCTTAAAGCTCAGACCCCCATCTCTCTCCTTTCTTTATTTTTCTCAAAAAGCCATATCTTTTCTTTATATTTTAAGTCTCCCCTTTGACACCTTCTTTCTCACATTTGCTGTTTGCTCTGGAAACTTCTTCCCCATCCAAAAAACTTTTCACTGGTTCTATTTTTTTGTTTTTTATTTTGTGTCCAGGATGTGAAATTAATGCAGATAAACTGTCAGTGGAAGCGGCTAAAATCCAAAAGGCCATCCGCAGGCAGGGACAACGCTAGGGATGGGAACGGTTCCCATTGAGCACCGGTTCCTAGTTGTCTGATTCTTTGGCATCTCATGCCTCTGTGAGTATCAGTTCCTCTGTATTTATGCTTTCTGACAGTTATGCATGCACAATTACACAATGTTATTCCTTTATTTAGCACAAATTTCAGATAAAATTTCTGAGTGGCAGATCAAAAAATAGACATAAGTGACATAAAACAATGACTTAATGTAGGAAATCACAATAAATAGAAATAAGTACAAAAGAAACCAGTTAAAGTAAGGTTAAGGTAAGGTACGATATTAATCATACTTGACTTAATAGAATGATTTATTATTGAGCTGAGGCAGATCTTGGGTAAACATATAAATATAATTGTTGGCTACAAATACAATATACACACCCAACTTTTTTGTTTTGTTTTGTTTTTTTGTTTCTTTTTTTTTGTTGTTTTTGTGTTTGTAATATGTATTTATATGGACGTGAGTGTGCGTACACAGGTACAAAAGTATGCATATACATATATAAACTATGTGTAAGTATATGGATGTGCGTGGGTATGTATACACTGTATATGAAGGTGTCCGTAGATGTGAACGTGTACATATGTATATACATAAGCTTTTCTTCCTTTTTCCTCTGTTATCCATTTACTTTTTGATCTTATTTTAACTCTTCTGTTTTAGCGTACCACTGGGTGTATTTAAAAAAAAGTTTTTACAAACACAACTGCAATATTATTAGGGCTGTCAGTTTAACGCGTTAATTAGATTAATTAATTACGCTGCAAATTAACACGCTATAAAAATTAACGCAATTAATCGTGAGTGGCAAGTCAATGTGCAAGCATATTAAATTTGGCCCATTGAGTGACCCGTAGGCTGCAGTGGCGTCACTTCGTACCTCCGCCACTAGTCAAAAGCAGGGTGACTGACAACAGAGATGGACGCGACACAGGAGCGTGAGGCAAGCCCACTCGGACCTTTCACTCGGACTCTGACTCGGACAAGGAGGAGCAGGGGCCTCTAGCCCGCTACAAAGCTGAGCCGTGCATTGGATGCATGAGTGTCCACTGGAGTGGTGGCAGCTCACGCAGGAGCTTATGAACAGCTGTCCTCTCCTCCTACCTGGCTACCGCTGCCACGTCTGGGCCATGAGAGACTCTTTTCACTGCAGGTAACATCATTGAAAAGAAGAGGGCAGCCTCACACTCGGACAATGTAAACAAGCTTGTTTGTCTGAGCAACTGGCTCAAGGACACATAGAGTTGTCTGTTGTCAGTTCCTGTAATGTTAGCTGACCCTTTTAAAGGAAATGCTGTTGGCATCTTGCTATTGATGTTGCCTTATTTAGAGGCATGTTATACTATTCATTTTGAATTGCTGTATTGAGTCAGCTTTAGTATTCATTTTGATTGAGAGTCTGCTTATGTGCCTATTTGAGACTCAGCCT
Organism: Pterois miles; assembly: GCA_947000775.1. Taxonomy (NCBI): domain Eukaryota; kingdom Metazoa; phylum Chordata; class Actinopteri; order Perciformes; family Scorpaenidae; genus Pterois; species Pterois miles. Next base: position 2,005,817 of record CAMQGK010000568.1, on the reverse strand, counting down.
TATTTTATTTCTGAATTTTATTGATTTTATTTAACTGTATTTGTATTGCATTTTTGAGAAATGCACCTGGTCTAATTGGTTTGCTGATGTGCTTGACCTTTTTTTCTTTTGAATTTCATTTATAAAGCACACTTAACCAATAAAAATGTGATTTCAAATCTTCTCTTCTTGGTGTATTCTATTGATTAGTCATGCACTACAATTTTGTAATGTCCTAGAATTCAAATTCTTTATTTGGGGGCTTTTAGCAGGTATGAGATTAAAATGTGATTAATTAGATTAATTAATTACAAATCCTGTAATTAATTAGATTAATTTTCTTAATCGCCTGCACAACAAAAAAAAATATATGTGTGTGTGTGTGTGTGTGTGTGTGTGTGTGTGTGTCTGTGTGTCTGTGTGTGTGTGTGTGTGTGCCCGCAACTGTGGCAGGCAGTGAAAAAAGATCATTTCAGACCATAATTGTGCCTGAGAAGTTGTTTGTTGACCATTTCAGTAAGAGGTTGTGCATCATTTTACACTTCTACAGACATTTAAAAAAATTAAAATTGTCTGTGGCAGCATAAACATAAAGAAAATAAGTTTTCTATCAATACAAGGTCTGTTTTCTTTCGACTGATTAAAATAAATGGCATAAATATGTTTAAAAAGCCATTATCCAGCCCCAATTAAACAAGGCCTTTCTTTGTGAGGAGCAGTAAAGTGGTGGAGTAAGGCAGGCATGGAATCCATGGCCCTGTAGGAGGCATGTGGTCAAGTGGCCTTGTTGATAAGAGCCATCATTGTGTGATTTATCACAGAAACATCCCCCACTCTCTCCGGCTGATTTACACTGGTTAAAAATGCAGCGCTACACAACTCATCCCAAAAAGCCTATTTCTCATAGCATAAACAGTTATTACCTATATCTGAATGTGACACCAACTTCTGTAGTCTTTGGGCTACAACAAGCCAGTGGATTTAAATTCAAATATGTGGTTTCTTTAGCATTTAAAGAAAAAAACAACAAAATTTCTCCATGGTGTAATAGGTTCTAATCTCAGGCTCACTCTGCGGCCCCATCCTCCCCCACAGAGGGAGCGCCTGCCCCGGTGGTCATCAGGGAGGTGGAATAGCCTCACTGGCCCCAGGGCCATCACTCACCTGGGGGCAGGTCCGGGTCGCTGGGGGCAGCCTGCTGGAGGCGGCGGGGCTTGGCCACGGCCTTGGAGCTGTCTGAGACGCTGCGACTGGTGGAGCTAGAGCCGCTCTCGTGGTCATCCTGATGAAAAAACAAACAAGAGCGCCTGTGAGGACAGGTAGTGAAGTAAACACAGGGCTCCAGACAGATTTTTTCCTCTTCTATTACCTCATGGAGCTCAAGATATTAGCAAGCAGGCTAGCACACATCTCCCACATACTGTATGAGCAAGACTGATTACCAAACACCATGTAAACTGTAGTTATGGGGAACAATGTTGCTAGTCTAATTTAATGGTCTGATTATTGGTGTGCATGTAAGATGAGTGTCTTTTCCCCCTGAATAGAGGAGTGATTAGGGGAGCATCTCTTATACACTGTTTTTGAGCCTCCCTTCACACCGAACCTTCCCATTAACCTTCCTCCCATCTCCATTTAACAACCATCTCCGTGGGCTCTACAAATAAACTCTGGTCCTTGGATGATGGTGAAGGTCTCTCCTCCACAACAGCACATGTCATCTGCACTCAGAAACCGTTGGCCTGTTAAGCCCAGGAATGCAAGTACGAGATCTGTGTGTGTTTACATGTGTGTGTAGGAATGACGATGAAATGGACATCCCCTTCAACAATGAGCCTGAACATAAACAAAATGAGCCAGGATTGGAGATGTGGAGATTATTTATTGGTTTGGCGGCTTGTAGAGTGCCCCTGCCCCTGTGACGAAGACATGAGATGCAATTAAAACATCTGGGACAAAGCAGCAGACTTTTACTAGATCTACTCCTGGGGTAGATACAGCTAAGTTTAGGAAATCCACAAACGCACAAAAAGAGCTGAGATGTTTCTCTCCTAACGCTTAAAGTAGAAAACCGAGGCTCTCATATCTGATGTCATCAAGTAACAAACCCTGGAGAAGCTCCATTAACAATAAAGAGACTGACTTTGTGGACTTGTAAAATTTCTACTAGCAGATTGTCACCTTCTCAAGAGGGTCTTGGTCATTGTGTTTCCAAGTTTTAGCAGAAGCTTGCTGTCTTGTTTCCAAGTTTTAGGAGGGACTTGCATGTTCACAACTCAACTTTTGAATCAGCAGTTAATTATCTGAAGTTATAGGAATAAAATGTGTAAAATCTGCTTTTGCGTGCAGAGGAATATATACAGAGAGACATATATTTGCCATATATTGACATATATCAGCCAGCACTACCGTAAAAAACCTCTACAACCACAAATGATTGATTTTGAGAGCAGGGGAGAACATCAAAATCAGAGCATAAGAGACGTACTATGACTACTATAGCTATAGTTCTACTCCTCTACAACTATGTATGATTGAACAAATACCTCATATTCATTTTCACAGTAGACATAAGCCTGCGATGGAGGATGGTAGGAAGAAATGAAAGAAATGAAATGTATTAGAACCATTCTAAAAATAGAGAAATCGTGAAAAAGGTGGAGATTTGAGTGAGTTAGCCCCCAGTATGGGATTGATTAAGGGTTACTGCAGCAGCACTGTAACCTTTTCACAGTCAGCCCGGGCGGTAAGTTAGTCAGACAATCTGGACAAAGAAATGGGGCAATCACATATGTTTAGCATTTAAACGTGGGATCAGCGTGGCAGAGTGTCTCAGGAGTCGCCCCTTATCCTGACAAATGTAAACACTGAAGGTGTCAAAAACCAAATATAACTGGCTACTCCACGCACGCACACTTCATTCACGCACACTCGAATGAAAACCCACAGCCACACCTTTCACGCAAGTCACATGCTGTACATACTGTATATAACCCACACACTGAACACACATTTCCTGGTTCTGGTACTATTTAATGACTATGAACCCCTTTCTCTCTGTGTGGTTGTGTAATGAAGATTAGGTTTTAAACATACTTTGCATAATTTGAGTTGTGGACACACGGACAGGGAAGCAAGTATCCCCCAGTGTGGTAACGTAAACATGCAATTGCCAAAAGAGACGAGAGAGGCTCTGGCAGAAATATTTACACTTTACTTCAGTAAGGGCCTTTGCGGTAGAGCTGTACTATGCAAGCAGTTTTTCCCCCCATCAGTGAGTGGTGGGAATTGGTAAACAGAAGGGGAAGAATAATAAATATTTCATCAAGGTTCCAGAGAATAGAGATTGGCAAATAATAAGATGTAAATTTTGTTGCTCATTATTCACACTTCATTTGTTAACATGTCATCACTTCTAACGTTGCATCTGAGTTTTTGCAATTAAAAAAAAAAAAGAATAAAAGGCTGTTTTTTAGATGAGGTAAGTTTTGTTGAGATTTACAATACACTTCTCGAGCAGATTAGAATTAGAAACAGTCTCCGTCCCCTGTAGACTCTCATATCTATACCTAAAGGAATGCCTGGCCCTGCAGGCCAAGAGTACATTGAGTTCAACAACTCAAACTGCCACTAAAGAACAAGACTGCCAAATTTGGAAGTAGCACAATTAAGCGCTCAATGTCACCGTGGGCAGTGAGCAATTCTCCAGAGGCGAAAAATGCCTTTTCAGAGGGAAGCCCTGGGACAAATGAAGCCTGCCTCAGCTGCTGCCGGGTAAACTGATCCCTCCAATGCCACGGCAGGGCACAGGACAAGGAGGGAGGGATGGAGGGATAGAGGAGGAGGGAAAGACAGAAGGACCAGGAAAAGGAGGGGGGTTGCTTCCCCTGCAGGCATGTCAACTCAGCTGTTGACCAAAGATGACGGTAGCAAAAAAGGAAAAGAGGGACAAAGAGACAAAGAGGTAAGTGGAAAAAATAACATGGTGAGAGAAAGTTGAGAGCAAGGGTAGTTAAAGGACAGCAAGAGTGAGAGAGACTCAGAACGGAGGCCCAGAAAAGAAGGAGCAGGTCCTGGCAGTGTGAGTGACAGGCAAGGGGGACCCCCTACTCAGAGGGTAAGTGGGCACCCATGGAGGGTTAGGGCACAGGAAGGCCAGGCCTGACCTCTGTCCCCCTGCAGACGTCTGGCTCAGTCAGGGACCGGGAGGCAGTGTGTTGAGCCTGTCTGGAGGGTCGACCCTCATCTGAGCTGCTCAACACATTAGCTGAACCCCGCCACCACCTCCAGCTATTAAAAACAGCACCTCTGCTCTCAGATACTGTCACAGTCGTCCTAGTACAAACAAACGATAGAGCTATAATGCTCAGATACCAGAAACCAGGGAAATCTTAACTGCCATTGGCAATGAAACGTATATGTAAACTGTGATTGTGAATGAGTAAAACTATGGACAAAAAAATACAAATAATTTTTGGTAAGTGGACCATTTTAGGTCAGAAATTTGAACAGTGTGATGTGATGACAGCTAATAGGACATAATAGCTGAGGTTGTCCGAATGAATTTTATTTGAAATGGATCTATTTACCGGGCATCTGTTTAAACTGTTTCAGATATAAGTTTAACATACACTTTAAAATAATTTTAGCCTACTGGAAATAATATATACATTACTCAATGTAAAATGTAGGGGGGAAAAACAGAATAATGGTCTTACTGCAATTTCTTGTCATTTTAGGCTTTCACTTTGACAAGTTTTGGCCTAAAACAAAACAAAATAGCCAGTTTGTTTTTATTTCCCAATGCACGTTTCTTAAAAAATAAAATATGACATTTTGTTTTTTTTCCCTCCACAAATTACAAAGCAATTTTTCAATTTCAGTGGAACACAGAGGAAAAAAAAGTTGGCAGGGATTAGCAGTTGACTACCCTGCATGCCTGCAAACTGGCTGATCTTTGAAACCCAAACATTTTTAAAACTGGTCAATTTCACACAGTTTCAGCAGATTAATGGGCGCATGCAGAAGACCATTGCTGGATAAACACAATCTTTGTTATTGTTGTTTTTCCTCTGCAGGTTGCTGGCGAACTCATGCTGACATCAAAGCAGCAGGCCTGGAGATTGGAGGCCAGGCAGTGGAGGGCGAACGCCTATGGAGTGAGAAAATAAATGAAGGAAACCCAATAGCTCCTTATCTCAGACACACACACACACACACACACACACACACACACACACACACACACACACACACACACACACACCCCGGCACACTCGCTGGGTCTGACAAGTAGAGGCCCTGTCCCCCATGTCAGGGCCCACAGAGTACCATCCCTGGGAAGGATCCAGCAATCAGCCCTTCTTCCTCCTACAAAAACACTAACAGACAAGACATTTTGCCATATAATAACAGAAATAATACAAAACCTCTCTAATACTGGCTGCCAGGGAATGGTAGGATACACTGGATGTGATGGGTCTCTCATTGTTTTTCCAGAATAATACTAGGGCTGGGACGATTCATCTATCTCCTGATTCTATACTGTCACCATACTTGGGTGCTGATTCAATATGTATTGCGTTTTTCAAGCATTGAGATTCAATGATACGATTTATTGCAATTTTTGTTAACAGCAGTTGAATTATACCCTTCTAGGTTCTTTTACTTTAGAAAATATCTAAATTAGCAAGTATGCAGTCAGAGATGTCTTGAAGTCAAATACTATATATCTGTAATTGTCAGGAATAATTTTGCACAAATTAGTGGTATTTTCCTTTTATTTTAAATGGGACATGTAATGTTTTATACTTTTGGTGAATATAATCCAATCAATCTTATTTTCATGTATGTATTTTGTATACACAGTTTCTTTGTTAACACCTTATTTTGAAAACCGGATGTAGTCACTCCTGACTTCTCCATATCCGTCGCTAGTTCTCTTGTAACTTTATAAATCCAAGGTCAGCTTCATCGGGGCTGTTTGAACGCATTTAACATGAATGTCAGTAAATGGGTGCTCTACAGTTGTAGCTGATTTGACCACGGAGATGAGAATGACGGCTGGGTTAACAGTACATTACAATATGATAACATTTCCTGTCCATAACAGAGTTAGCATGTAGCTTTAGCCGTGATGTCTAGCTCTGCTTTTCCTGCAATGTGTGAAACCCAAAGTGTTTCCATACTTTACTCTTAGTAAAGTAGTGTAGTGTTTGAGGCTGCAGGTCGTATCCACATGGACCTTTCGTGGCAGCCGACTGGTTTGTTTTGATTGACAGATACGGAACAGTTACGACATCATGTTAATCACACTACAACAATAAAAGCTGTAACGCCCTTCTACTTCTGCATAGAAAATGGAGCAAATATATCGATTCTAGCATTAAAAAAAATCAATTTCAAAATCATAAAAACAAAAAATACTGAAAATAATCACTGCTGACATGATACACGCACCCCACATTCAGCAGAGAGTACACTGGTCTGGTCTTGGGGGCAGCAGTAGCTCAGTCTGTAGGGAGTTGGCTTGGGAACCGGAGGGTCACCGGTTCAAGTTCCGACATGGACCAAGAACTGAGCGTGAACTGGTAGCTGGAGAGGTGCCAGTTTACCTCTTGGGCACTGCCGAGGAGCCCCTGAGCAAGGCACCAAACCCCCAACTGCTCGGGGCGCTTGTCAGGAGCAGCCCCCTCATTCTGACACCTCTCCATTTGATGCATGTATATGGGTCCTGTATGTGCATGTGTGTGTTAAACAACAGAGTGTAAATTGAATTTCCCCTAGTGGGACTAATAAAGGTTGTTGTTGTTCTTCTTCTTCTTCTTCTTCTTGCTCTTCTTCTCACCATTACTGGATGTCTTCTCTCCTCCTCTTCTCATCTTGCTTTTACTTTTGTTTCTCCACCTGTCCTTATTCCTTCCTACTTATTATCATATCCAATTTCACTTTTTTTCTTCCTTATCTACAATCTAGTATGTCCTTTTTTTTATACAGTTGCTCCTAGTTTGTTGTTCTTATCTTCTTCATCTCTCTGCTTATTCTAGAGCTTCTCATCCGATCCATAACCAGCTAGTCTGACGCTTGTTTTAACAGTGACGGCCCTGGTTCTCATACAAATGGTTTCCAGCTGGCAACAAGAGGAACAAGACGCAAAAAGTGGCTCACTGTTTCAAACATACAGTCACAATTTGGGACGGTTCCAGTAATGTCAACTGGTATGCAGCCATTGATGACGACCCCACTGGAATGTAAAGCTAAAGAGAACGGAGCTCATCGGAGTTGACTCAAATTACCTTTCCTTTAACGTCCCTTGGCTTCGAAATACATCCATCAGCTCAACTAAAAATTAGCCGCTAATGGGTTTTTAATGAAACTGTAACAAATGCAGAAAGCCATTACGCCATGATTAAAGACAGTGGTTTCATTTTCTCCTCTAACGGAGGTAGACTAGAGAAGGCTGCTGCCAGCCAAAAATGGAAGGACAAAATTTCTCACACTCCCCATCACACTGAAAAGACTCACAAATGAGCAAAAGTTCGTATGGTCTGCAATTAGTATACAAATACCAGCACACCACTACCTTACAAATGTACATTAAAGACAAATACACACAAAAGCATGTGCACAGTCTCACACACTAAACAAAGATCCATACTCTTAAAAACACAGTGGAGCCGTGCAGCTGGAATCCATGGCAGATTGGAGGGATTAGAGCCTGAAATGAGCCCAGATGAATATCACATCGTGTGACACTCTGAATAATTATCTCAATGAAAACAGACTATTACAAAAAATGTGCTCTCTCTCCTTTTTCTCCTCTCTACAAGTAATTAAATCCACTACTGGGAAAGAAAGTCTGCAGCTTCAGTTCATATATTGCACTAATGAAATATCACAGTACTGAAATGTATGCTTTGTTTTTCTGGGTAAATAAAGTCAGCGTAACACAGGAAGCACAACTTAAACAGTTTCTGAAAAGGCTCAGCTTACAAAATAGTCAACCAAAAGAACTAGAGCTACTTTCATGAGTAAAGTGTTAAAGTGTATCAGTACAGTAAATAGCAATAACGTACTTACCCATAATAGGTGTATTACTTATAGTCGACGTGCCCCCAGCTTGGAGAAACAGAAATAAGTACCGACACCAGAGCAAAGCAATATCGTGCTGTGGACGAGGACCGCAGAAAAACATATTTTTTGTCACCTAAAAGAAAGGCTCACCTAAAAAAAACTGTTTAAGTGTACACTATATTTAGAATATTTTCACTGCTTTACCTTGCCATCAAACAGCTCTTTTCTTCACTTTTCTGACAGTGAACTGAACTGAAGTGAATTTATCTATGCTCTCTCCAAAGCCAGCAGGCTCAGATGACAAAAACAGTGTAGATATGTTTCACTTACTCCATAGCACTGTATTGCTTTGCTCTGGTGCATCTGTCTGTTTCTCGATGCTGGGGGCACATCGATCATTATCTACTGTAAGTCATACACCCACTGTGAATAATTACCTCATACAACCCCACTTCAAAACACCCAAACTATCCCTTTAAGCTCGGTCATGAAATGCTGCTACAAGAAATGCGGTGCTTTCTGATGTAAAAAGTAAAGCTATCATGATTCTCATTTAAAAGTCTTTCCCAGGTCTGTTTGTGAAACCATTCATCGCAACGATTCAGCACATATGAACATATTCACTGCCAGTTAAATAAAATATCAGTCCATAAAAATATGCAATCCATCTTAAAATATGCAAACTTGTTATTTTCTTTACAGTCAAAATGATTATCTGTAATTTGTGTTTTTCAAAACCATCACACCGCGACCACAGAAGAGACAGACTTGTGGGTTTTCTTTAAAATAATTTCTAAAGGATGTGTTCAAGGTTTGTTACCAGAAGTGCAACTAAGCACATTTCATCTTTGCAAAATGTTACAATGAAAGCACTACAGTTTTCCAAGCATAGACCTTCATTCTGATATAACATGTTCATTAAAGAGGGGGAGCAGGGACATGGAAAAGACTTCAACAGCCAAAGGAGAACGCACAATTACGAAACTATTTCACTCTAAAGCGGGAGGAATCACAACGACAGCACTGGTGATGTCATGCTGGAGGTCTGCCAAGAGTGCCTCCACTGTACCCAAGTCAAACTGGCTATGTTTAATATCTGCCTTCAACATGCCCAGAATAACAACAAAGACAAACAGGGATCCCAGCCATGGACTAGACCCACAGGCAGCAACAGAAGGACTTCTAAGCATTTCATTTTGACATCTTCAGACAGCCGTTGCATTATCCTCACCTGAGAGGATACAATTGGTTGCAGTTGAACAGATCATTTACTAACGGACAGTAAAATATTTGCACACTGCACACAGTAAAAACCTTGTAATTGTAAAGAGACGAAAGCCAAGCCTCGAGCTTGGTGCCATCCTAAAACTCTTTTACACTGCACAGTTTTGTCAAAGACCTGTCCTACAGCATCCCAGTAGCATGGACCAGTCAGTGCCATTATTGTCCGTCATTATGTTGTGTGTTGTTAGCTCTTCAATGGACCTCTTACATTCTGTACTGGTTTAAACCTAAAGATATTTTCTTTAGTCTTATAAGCAAACCTCATGTAACACCAACAGAAACCAATCTTGTGTTTATGGTACAGTAGCTGTTGCTGCTCCAGTTAAAGTGTGCATAATTCTCTATTAATCGAGTAAATCTCAAAGCCAGTGTATTCATGCATGAAATCAGTTTCTTTGTTATAAAATAGCTAGGCTGCTTGTTAGAACAGTAAGCAGGTCAGCGGTAAGACATTTCAAAGCAGAGGGAGTGCTGGGGTCAGTGCTCTTTCATCCTCGCTAACAATGTTTGTTTTCCACAACTGCTGTTCAAATGAAAGATTTTAGGTCATAGTTACTCTAATCCCAAGACTAGATTAAATGCAGACATCAAGGAATTCAGACAGGCTACTGACTCATTCCGATGTAGGTGCCATGATGGAATTTTGAACCAGGCTGAACAGTCAAGATCACTCCCGTCTCCATTTTCCATTCATTGGAGTCCATTGAAATTCTGCCCAGTGACCATTTTTATATTAAATGGATAGTTCGGGTGGTGTTCTGAAGTGGGGTTGTATAATTACTTAGTCATAGTAAGTGTGTTACCCTCAGTAGATGGTGGTTAGCACACCCTGCAGGGAATCGAAGCAATGTACTGCTGTGGACGGGCCCGGCAGCAAAACATATTTTAGTCACCTCAATGTAAGTTTAAGTGTACGCTATATTTAGAATATTTTCACCGCTTTACCTTGCCATCACAGCCCTTTTCAATATTAAACAGAAGCTGTTGTAATCATCTATGCTCTCTTCAAAGCCACCAGACTCCATTGCAAACAACGGTTATTTTACCTCACAGAACACAGGGTTTGCTGGTCTGCCACTGCTTACATCAGTTAGTTTGTTTGTATTATTGTATGACTTTGGCGACTCTGAAATAACCAGTCACACAATCACAAACTAACAAACAGTCACACAAACAAACTAACCAGTCAAGGCAGTGGCAGATCAGCAACTTCCATGTTCTGAAAGCTAAAATTACTGTTTTTTTCCCCCAATGGAGTCTGGTTGCTTTGGCGAGAGCATAGATAATGTCTTCAGTTCCCTGTCAGAAACATAGACTGCATAACAATCTCATGGCGTGGTTTAATATATTCTAAATATATTGTACACTTAAACTGATATTGATTTGTTTAGGTGTTTCAGTGGTAACAGACTGACTGTAGATATGTACCTTATAGAAACCCCACTAAAAAACACCCAAACTATCCCTTTAGCATACCATGTTCCCGTTCCCGCTGGTGACCTGCAGTGCACTTTTAACATTATTGCACCTGACACGGAAAACTGTTGTCTCATTGGTGAAAAAGAGAAAAAACAGAGAAAAGGGCCACAGAAAGAAAATGAAAGAGAGAGAAAGACTGTAAAAAAAAGTGAGGGAAACAACAATTAGAGAACAAAAAGCCAAAACAGAAAAGAAGAAAAAGAAGAGTGAGACAACAGCAAAGTGCGGGGAAAAAAATCAAACGAGAAGGAGACACAGAGAGAGAATGGGAAAGAGGGAGAAATTGTTCCTGATTTAGATCTGAGAGGCTCTGGTCCTTCAGATGTCTCCATCAGCTAACCACAAGCCCAGGCTGAGCATGTGAGGCATGCTGCTTACGCTGGCACAGCTACCCCCTAATGCTAATAACTGCAATGTGTTAGCTACAATAAAACACTCCACACAGACCCCTGACACACACACACACACACACTAAAGCATGTGCAAAAAAACACAGTCAAGTCTTAGTCAAGTCCACTACGACACACATGGGGGAATTCCCAAACACTTGAATCTAACCTGTTAATATCTAATCCAAATACTAACCAGTTATATATCATGTAGTTAATCTACCAAGCAAAGCCTTGTTACTTTCAACATGATATGAAGGTAATTAATAATCTTTACAAATGGTAAAGAAAATGACCATCCTATAGAGAGATTTTTTATTTTGGTGAATTGCTGAAAATTTGTGTTTCAGGAGCTGATTTAACATAATTCTGTCAAAAACTGGACCATCCCTGTTCCACGCTTTGCCCATTATTTCATATGCAATATTAAGCACATTACACAAGACATAAGCACCCCTCGAACGATGTAAGCACCAGCCTCCACGAACAGCGCAAGCGGTGGCTGAGGCTACTCTGACAACTTAATTGCACATGTGAGGTGCAGCTGGAAGGCATGCACTGTAGAGGCCTAAGTGTTCTTGGAGAGTATCAATGTTCTGAAACCAGCAAGATAGAATAAATCAAACAGAGAGAAATGGGAGAGGACTTTCCGTCAATGTTGAGAAATACCAAAACCATATTGCAGGAGGTTTGAGCATGCAAGTGGAATGCAGCAGGCCTTATGTTTGCATAGCTTTTATATACCGGGTTCCAAAGCAAGTGAGGTACTGTCATCATTCATCAGCTTACTTGAGAGATGGGAAACTGTCAACCCTACTTTGGGAAAAAATTTCATTTCAGTTTCATCCTTGAAACATCTTGGAGCAGTAACCTAGTTCTTGTCCATGGATCTCAGGTCTCTTATTGTCTTCATCAGTGTAATGAAAGAAGACATTTTTCTTTTCTTAACTTTTTGGATAACAAAGCAATGAAACAAGAGGCCTGGACCTTGGCCAATAGCCAGAGTGCAGTCCTGTTTTAAAAGTTGAAAGGTTAGAAGTAACACACCAGGGGCGTGACGAATAAACAACATGTGAAATGCTCCTCCTGTGAATATTATACTTAAGGCTTTTATTGTGAAAGGTAAGACTGGAAGAAGTGAATCTAGTCTCGCTGCCTTTGTCAAGGTTGAAAGTAATAATAAAGTTTGCCATCCTGGTTTGGACTACGGAGCCTCTCTGTTGTTGTTTCATAAATATACGTGCAACTCAACCCATTCTGCACTACGTGATTGGTTGATGCCTTTATTCAAAATGCGAAAGCGCAGAAAATCAACCTTATCCGAAAAAACTACATAGGTTTTTTTGTTGTGGAATATTTGCGTTCTGTGTGAAAGTATTAATGACAAAACCAACAATTCGAAAAGTTAAAATAACGGTGTGTAAAGGCCTCGAAATGTAGAATTTAAACCATAGTTTGAAAATTTAAAATGGGATAGGAATATTTAAAAGGTGCTAAATGCGAGATTGGGAAAATTTCTATTGCCTCTGCATTGCTGTGAACATGGCGGCGGCTGAGCCGGCGACTCGTAGCTAATGGTGCTCACAGCATTAAGCCAAGACTGCTGACAGCACTAACAGTGTTACTGTGGTAGGGGGAACCAGAAGGTGCGTGCTGCATTTCCATAATGGCACCACTGGTCAGGATGAGCTAGCACGTGGGGCACACTCATATGCTCTAAAAGCATGTGTGGCTGGCCTGGCAATGTCAACAAAGCACAGATCAGCTCAGATTACACACACAGAGGAAGAGAGACATCATTATCTGCTCAGGTAGACATTACTCCTCCAAATCTTTATATAACAAATAGTTGTTTGCTGCTGTGTTAATGCTCTGGATATCACGTAGTGCACCTTTAAAATATCTGTAATACCTGCTTTATACACGTTTGCAGTATACTGGCTGTAATGTTGCCAAACTTGAATGTATGAACACATAGTTGTGAGACAGTAGAGGATTAGCCCTTTGTTACTGCTCTGGCTGGTTTGGGTTTTGTTTTGTACTTTTGTAGCACTGCAAACACTAAGAGAAGAAAGGATTGCCAAATACATTCAAACATTTACATTTTCATGTCCTGTTTTTCACTTTTAAGCCATGGCTTAAAATCTCAAGCCTTACTTTCAACTTATTTCAATAAATATTAAGTTCAGCTTTAAGAAATGTGCATATGAGTTTCCATCATACTCCTTTATATCTCTGTGATGCTGAATCTCAACCAATCAGAATCCCAACATCTCTATTCTGCTGTCAACTGGAAATTATAACTGTCAAAAAGTTTTTATGAAAGATTAGGAGCACGTACAACTCAATTATAGCATGAACATTCTTATCATGTTGGTCATTTTAAACAAGCAATATGGCCAATGTCAAGCCAGAGCGATACACTCCTTCAAGATCTGTATGTTTATTATCTTTTCAGCTAACCACACGCCTTCACCACACAAACCCCTTTTCTTCCCTCCCCCACCATGGAGAGTGACATGTGTAATTATTCATATTACATTCTTCTTCTCTTACCCACACATTACAGGCGCCCTGGCCGACCAAGATAAAAGCAAACACTACCAAATCCGGCACACTCTGGGGCAAGTGCAATCTAACGCATACACCGTCACACAAAGTAGCAGGCAGCTACTTCTGTATCAGGTCAATGTTCCTCTGGCTTTGGGAATCATTGGCTTCATGGATAGAACTGAATTTAGTATTGGAAAATACACCAAATAGCTTGCTACTGACTCGCTCCACATGCATGATTTTCCTGGTTAAAATGTCCTGCCTTAAATGGTGTCATCATTTCTATAATAAGAGTGAAATTATTCATAGGTCAAAGGGGTGAGGGTCTGCTAAATGGAGCACACACTCACCCTGAGACATAAAACACAGACCACCCACAGTTTGTGTAACGTGGAGTCACACAAACCTACCTTTCTCCACTGAGAAATTACACACAGAGGCACTCAGTTACCATGTTACTCCTTTTTTTGTCACTTTCTGTCTCACCCAATGTAAAAAAAATATATCCATCTCTATTAATGTGGTTGTAGCAATAATATGAAGAGAATCATGGTGAAAATGACCCCGATTGCCTTAGTCTGGGCGGGACACAAAAACTAAATGAAATAAAATAAATGAAATGAAAGCCTGTTGTGTCACACTACCGCACAACACAAGGCAATATATATAAAGCAATATAAAGCTAAAGGTATCCCCTAATCTAATGCAAACTCTTCCTATTGTGTCTGTTTAAATTTAAGACCCATAAAGCATGTGGTTTTTGTAACTGTGACACACTATCTCCCCCAAATTTCTGTCCAAAGAAAGCACTAATAAAGCAAACATTAGCCTTAATTGCAAGGTAATCGTTTCCCAGACTGCAATATCACCAGGAGCACCCGGCAACTAATAAGCTCCATTGAGGGATTGCTGTAGTCCGGATGGCCTGAGAGCAGGGATTAAATTGTGAAGAGGCAGCATCCTGCCCAGAGTATATTGATCACCACTTGACTCACTGGATGCAGGAAGCCGTTGGGTTTAATTTTTCCCCCGACAGCTTTCCTGTGTCTGACGACTGTCTGAGGAGGTGAAGTAACCTCATCCCACCAGGAACCCAAAACTCCATCAAGCCTCAAAGACAAACCAGTGTAACGCTGTGGGTAGTGTAGCCTCGGCTGACTCACAGCCAATGGCAGCTGAGTGCAACGCTTTCAGCTGGAATGACACACTTGTGCATTGCTTTTTGCAAATGCTTTGAATCAGTTTTGAATGCCAGAGAGCAGTGTAATGGGTCAGTCTATATTGAGAACTTGAATATACTGTATATAGCTATTTATAACAAGTGGACATAGTCACCATGACGTCACCAATTGGATTGTGGAGGGTCGATTTGAATCCTCAAGTTTGGCATTTTGGCTGTCGCCATCTTTGCTGTTTTGCAACCAGAAGTGACACAAGAGGGTGGCGCTAAGTACAACCGAACATAAAGGAAAGCAAAATATTACAATTAACTTTCATGAACTGAAGACACACTGTGAAAGGGTTAAAGTTGTAAGACAAAAACACCCAGACCAGACTATGCTGTGGTAGCAACCTGTCAATCACAAGGTAGCCACGCCCTAAAGCATACCCTGCTTTATGGTCTATTTGACTCAAAACTGGACCATAATTTACTAAATGAGCATCATGCTGTATTGAAGAAGACTTGAAACTAGTGATTGACCATAAACTCATGTTTACAATGAGGTAATAAATCAGGTGAGAAATAGGCTCATTTTCTCATTGATTTCTATACAATCAGATTTCTTTTTACAACCAGAGGAGTCACCCCCTGCTGGCTATTAGAAAGAATGCAAGTTTAAGGCACTTCAGCATTGGCTTTACTTTTCAGACACAGATAGCCCACTGGTGAAATATAGACTCACTAACCACAACATTTCAGCATCATTACAACATCTAAGCCCTCCTTGGATTGAACAATGGTGTCACCAAGTGGGTTGACCTGAGCTTATTAATGTACAGTACATATGACAGAGGTGGTCTTCTCCCCGCTGTGATCAGATCCAGTCTCCCCTGAAATATCTCTAAATTTCGCTGATATAAGACAAATCGTTGACAGTGATTGACAGTGATTGACAGCCGCTCAGAGACGGCAGGCTCCAGCTCTGCACTGATCGGTTGTTTTCCTCTAATCTGTGAAATCTTGCAGTTGCCATTAGGAGCACCGGAGGATCCCGGAGGACACAGAGGAAAATGATTTTGTTCAGTGACCATTTTATAAAAAGAACTTTTTTAATCATATTTGCTCCATTTCTACCCACTGCAGCTTTAAAGAGTAAATTTGTAGATGGCTCCTAAAACAAACAATGGATGTGGGCTTTCAGGATACGTTTACATGAAGGCCTGACAAACTATAAACAATCTCATCTTCATAGCCATGGAAATGCTCCCATTTTTATGACAAAATACAAACACATATACAGGGACTTACACACATAGATCTTTCATAACCACTCCCAAGCACTCTGATGTTCAATCTACTGCCGTCTCTCTATAGTTCTCTTTGTCTCTCATCACAACACTTGCTCTGGCTTCCAACCTGCCTGAGGAATCCACAGTGTGCCAACATTACTCCATCTTTTTATTATTTACAGTCAGAGATGGGTTTTGTTACCGCTACGGGGGGTTGGATTCAAGGAAAATAGATTCTCTGAAGCTCCATGTCTGCACCCTGTGTCTCCTCAGTCCTGAGGACAAGGCCCTGCTGAGCTGATGATCAGACGGATTTATGGTGCAATCTCTGTAAGCCATTTGCTCCCTGCGAGCCGGAGAATCAAAGGCAAGATTTCCGGATGGCATTGGGACAGAGATTATCCAGTTTGTGCTATCTGATTGCAAACTTCCAGGGGCTGTTTTCTTTTACTTGTTTAACTTTTTCCTTTGTGTTTTCTGACTTGTGAAAGATGAGTTGCACAGGCACAAACATGGGTCTCATTCTGTCAGAAGAGACAGTACACTATGGAGGCGGACAGTGAAGGTACATTTGATTGCATGTTTAACAGGACTGTGTATTGGCAATGCAATTGGCAATATTGTGATATTATAAGCAGGGTGATACATTGCCTTTTTTATTTTAGGAAAACCGTCATAGTATGAAGAACACACCAGCAATTCAGAACTTTAGGACACGCAAAAATAATACATTTATATTGCATGCAAAATAGTGTCAGTGTGCTGACTTTACTATGACTTGCCCCAAACTGCATGGGATTATCATAAAGTGGGCATGTCTGTAAAGGGGAGACTGGTGGGTACCAATAGAATCCATTATCATTCACATATCTTGAGGTCAGAGGTCAAGGGTTCCCTTTGAAAATCGCCATACCAGTTTTTACTCACGAAAATTTAGCCTAAATTCAGAGCATTATTTGGCCTCCTTCTTGGCAAGCTAGTATGACGAGATTGGTACCAATGGAATCCTTACTTAGTTTCATATAATGTCAGTACCTTCACTCTAGCTTTAAAACTGACCCCCACTACAACCTCTGAAAGATCGAATAGTGGCCGGGCCAGACGGCGAGCTGCCTACAGTGTTACAGTGTTTTGTGTGTAACATGTAAGCTGGTAACAGTCCATACATCCCGGGTTTCCTATTTAGTGGGTTGTGGATTCAACCCTAACCACATGTTAAAGCAGTAGCATCCACAGTATAACTCCACATCAACGTCACAGTGTTTTAAAACCTGTGCGTAATTGATTCTTTGATATTAAGAATTCATGTATTACGTCTAGATTTCCGTTTAACTTTGGAAACCAAAGTAGCAACCCTTTGTCTTGTAGGTGGTAGATTTAGCGGTGGAATAACAATTTGGAGTTTTTCGGGAGTCTTCAAAACGGGGTTCCCTAATTCACATGTATTACCCATTATTTAGGAGCAATGAGGGCTGGTGGTGTAAAGCCCTAAAAATAGTTTGGAAGGAATCTAACAGAAGAAAGGGCCTAGTTGGACTATATGCCAAACCAACAAGTCTCAGAGGCACCTCCCCAAATCATCTTGAGGCAATGCATCAATCAGAACCTCCACATCAGTGGCAAATGCACTCAGTGGCCATAAAACTCCCAGATCAAGCAGCAAACTGAGCCAAAACCAGAAAGACTCTCCTCGGTAAACCCAAGCCCTTATCTTTATCTCGTAAAAAAATAAAGAGTGCCTGAGAGTGTTATGATCCACTGTAACTGCTGTCCAGTCAGTTCGTCTCTGTCTGTGCTGATCACACCTCATCTTCAACATCTGCAGCAGTTTACCAAGATGTCAAGAAGAAGAAAAAAAGGAGCCCGTAATTTTGCCACAATACATCAGTGTTAGGTGTTAGGTCTTTCATTAAGCTAGCTACAAAGGCAAGAACAAAAATGAAAAACAGTCACACAATGAATTCAATCTCAAGCTTTATCCTTCTCTTCACTATAGGGGTAAGTTTTCCTTAAATCAAATGCTCAGTATCACATCACAGACCAGCTCCAATCCACCACATCTGAGCTGAAAACCTTAAAATGTCAACCACCTAATGAAAAAATAAATACATCAAAACATAGAACTGTCCTGGATGTGAATAGTTTGGTGTGAATCTGGTGAAACTGAAGATTGCTGCCAACTCCTTCCATGAGATTTCCTGGAGAGAAGACGACACTAGATGGAGACCTTATGATTTCTATTAATAACTCCAGGTCCTGTTGGGGCTCCGTTCATAGAATGACAGCTTTTAAAACCATTGTTTTATCCTGTGCAGCTCCTGACATTTTCAGATTGCTTTCTAATTTAGAACGGGCTCAGATCAAACAGTTCATTCATATCAAGTAACCCAAGAGGGGCCACTTTGAGTGTGTCTTTGCACAAGAGGAAAGAAGTTAAAGTTGACTACTACAAACCCCTTTCATCCCCATGACCAATCTCCTGTTACATACATTGAGCTCTTAGGCATAGACCAGGGCTTAGTTTAAGTTCACATGGAGATGTCCACAGTAATTATTAAGCTCATACATGAACGATTTACATTTTTGGATTTAGAAGCTGAATAGAAAAGCAAGGGGAGATGTACATGAACAGTAAATCTGAAAACTAAAGTGTGGTAGTGATTTGAAAACATGCAGAGAAAGCATCTACAGTGTCTAATCTTCAAATAATGCAGGCAGCCTGAACACAATCAATGAACATTTCTAAGCTTGCGTCAGATCACCATGTGACTGTAAGACACAAAAAGGCATACATATAAAATCTAATTTTGTTTGTAAATGTGAATGTGAAGTGCATGTCAAAAACAAGTTGACAACATTTTTTCTATTACTCTACTTTCTGCAATACAAGTCCTCATTACAGCTCATTTTAAGCAATTACACTGTCAGCAAGAGCTGTAATCTCCAACTGCTGCTAAACGCCCAAATTTCCACATTTGTTGGAAACTATAATTGTGAGCTGCTCTTGGTGCTTTGCAGATGGGCTCTATTGAGCAATCTGAATATCCCTAATATTACCCAGTTCCTCTCGAGGGGAAACACGAACATTAAAAAGGTCCAAATAATTCCGGTCAAATTACACAACCCTTAATGAACTTCAAAAGACGTACGGATGTTTTTACAGGCCAGCGCTCAGGCCTTAACAGTAATTATGAAAACAAACCATATTAATGATATCATTTATCATTTCCACACTTTGGCCGCATGAGGCCCACCACAAAGTTCCTGTCTCTACTGGAAAAAAAGAAACACTAGTAATCTACTAATTTTAAAATGTAAGATTTTCCATACACAGATCAATTTTTTCAGCTCTTTTTAAAATCCTGTGGGCCATCACCCAAATTACTTGAGGGCTTCAGGGAGAACTGTCATGGCCCAGGTTTTGCATACACCTATGCCAAACTCCCTGCATCCCGGCTGGAATCTGATTAAACCTGGATCGGGGCCTGACATGCATATGAACATGATATCTAACCTCCAGAGAAATATAATCTTGTTTCTGTGAGACTAATGTGACAAAGGCCAACAGACCTTTTCCTTCAATGAAGGAAATTCTCCCTGGGCTGACCATAGCGGGAAACTGCCACCACAGAGATGACATGGCAAATATTGCTGTTGAAAGTGTAATAAAGATGAAATAAGTGTAAAACAAGTTACCAATTTACACAAATCTAAAGCATATAAGTAAACCTGCTGAATGTTCTTGGCTTAAGAACACAGTAGTCAGCCTGCTGCCTCCCACTCATTGGAGAGAAGTGTAGTGGCTCATTTAAATTCCACATGCGAGAAGGACTTCTGCTGTAAGTCTGGCTTTGCTCCAAATTATGTCTCATGGGTATACATACCACTGAATAATTTGTCCAAACGTCCTTTGCAATTCCCCCAAAATCTTTTCTTGACTGGAAGCCTTTTACAAAACATCTGTAACAAATAGCTGTTTTGCGACTACATGCATTACACCAGTACCGGTCCTGGTACATGACCTTAAGCTGTGTATGAGGCATAAATAACAAGTTTAAATTTCCATCAACCTGAAACCTGATCGCAGGAGCAGTAGCCACCTGCATGGTATGATATTTACCATTAGTTCTGGGCAGCTCAAGCTCATGTGTTACAAATCTTTTTTGCCGCAGTCTATATAATTAGCTGTAATTGACTTCCCTTGAAATGTGTTTCTTCTGGGACATCTGGCCTTGAAACTTCAACCTTCCCATAACGGCCCAGCACCGAGCTACACTTTCAATTTTGAAAACTGCATGGGTGGCAAAGGTAGGACCAGGCTCTTCTGAAAAAACAAATCTAACAAAAATGTCTTTCATATACCACACTTAAAAAACTGAAAGTATGTATAACTAAACTAAATACAATAATATAAATATTTCTCTTTGGATGACATTTTTTACCGATAATTTACAAAGACAGCCGCTCACTCTTGTTGCTTAAAGGTGCTTTGGGGAGCTTTTTTGTAAATAAAAAAGAAAATCTGTTTACATTCTGTGTCACTCACCAAAACGCACTGGGTGTATTCCTGAGGTCTTATAAACGTGCTGAATTCATTTTCCTCCCTATAAAACATTTGCAAAGCTGATTTGTCTCAGATGTTTGAAAACAGCAATGTTCACACATCCATGTGAAACCAATGTTTAGCTGTCTTTGTGTTCGTAAATATTTTAACCCAAAACACAATGTTTTTCACTAAACTTTACGTTTTTGCCTAAACCTAAAGAAGCTGTAGTCCTACTGCTTAAATCTAAAGAATTTGTAGTTTTGTTGTCTAAATGCAAAGAAGTTGTAGTTTTGTTGCCTAAACCTCAAGAAGTAATAGTTTTGTTTCGTAAACCTATAGAAATTGTAGTTTTGTTTCATAAACCTTAAGAAGTTGTAGTTTTGTTGCCTAAACCTCAAGAAGTAATAGTTTTGTTTCGTAAACCTATAGAAATTGTAGTTTTGTTTCATAAACCTTAAGAAGCTGTAGTTTTGTTGCCTAAACCTAAAAAAGTTGTAGTTTTGTTTCGTAAACCTAAAGACATTGTAGTTTTGTTGCGACATCTATAAAAGTTGTAGTTTTGTTTCGTAAACCTAAAGACGTTGTAGTTTTGTTGCGTACATCTAAAAAAGTCGTAGTTTTTTTGCCTAAACCTAAAGAAGTTGTACTTTTGTCACCTAAGCCTAAAGAAGTTGTAGTTTTGTTGTCTAAACCTTAAGTTGTAGTTGTTGCCTAAACCGAAAAAAGTTGTAGTTTTGTTATCTACCTAAAGAGGCTGCAGTTGTTGTCTAAACCTAAAGAAACTTTTGTGTTTGTGTTCAAAACATGACATTTCATTCAGTTATACAACATGTTAGACTGTGTTGCTATTAAGTTTGACTTTCACTTTTACAACATAGTAGTTGTAGTAGGCCCCTAATGACCCACATCTATGGTGCTTATAGCAACTGATAACGCCTATTTAATGGCCTTATAACAGCTGAATCGAGTGAGGTTGCAGTCTTCTCCTTCCCTGTCTTTGTGTTGATGTGATGTGAAACGACCTCAGTTTGTTTATGAATGTAATTCTAAATAGAGTGAGAAGCACTGTTCACCACTGGGAGACTAAATGAAACAGACACCGACGACATGCTAAAGATGGAAATGGCCAAGAAGCAAATAGCACTGGTCAGATTCAGTAAAGTCACCCCTCAGTTTAGAGTTCCCTTAATACTTTTGGTCAGTGGTCAATGAAGCTGTCGCTCTTCTTAAGAGTTAGATGTGGTGAGCGAGAGTACTGTGCTTTGCTGAAAAGAAATCATATAAGCTCAGGAGAACCAACTATTCCTAAATTACAAAATCTTTGGGAAAATAGTGAATATGCTGAAATCCATCTGTTTAAAAATAAAAGCAGATGCATCGCTTAATATATTTAAAGATCATTTGCAGTTATTCTGGTAGTATAGATGAAAACAAACTTTCAACCCCAAATTATGAAATGTGCACCTCATTGGAAACTATCACAACAGTACTCGCTACTGTGCTTTTTTTCTAAGAAGCTTTTGGAAATGTAAATTACAATCCAAATCACTGTTTTAAAAGGCACATAATCATAATTTGCCTCAACTAGGCAGTGATTTACTTGCTTCTGGTTTCAATGTTTGTTTCAATGCATTTCTCATCAGAGTAGTCACGCATGGAACAGAAAGACAACTGCTACTTAGCTGTGTCAAATTAACAACCCTGCCCTTTAATATGGTTGAGCTCTCTCATTAACAAGTGCTGCTGCAGTAAAATCATCCATAACAAACCCAACTTATGGTACCAAGACTCATATCATATAACTGTCTGTCATCATGACAGCTCATTACAGATGTAAGTCGGAGTTGCCAAGCCAGTGAAAATATGTCATATCAGGCCAAATGAGCACAGCTTTGCCTAAGTACCAAACCAACTTCAGATGGCACAAGTAGTGGGATGTAAAACTGTCAAAGGCCAGAAGGGTTAATGTAGTTGATTTAAGCAGTGTTGCCAACTATTTTCCAATGACAGTAGGTAACACCAGCTCCAAAAACCATATGACATCATATTCCCATTTGCATATTGTTGATGCTATCATGCACTTTGCATAAACCTAAGTAGCTGTGTCAGCCAAACGCCTGCCTGTGCACTGCATAAGAGGACAGGGAGCGACAGCCACAGACTGTGATCACTCTGAACAACATATATGGGAAAGAATTACTACATGATGTATTCCTCACCTTTTCCCTGGTGTGGATAAGTATATAAATAAAAAAAGGGCCTGTAAAGTTGCTAAATCAAGCCACAAAGTCGGCAAGTTGGCAACGTTGGATTTGTGAAAGAACTAGTTAAAAAACAATTCTTGTGATTTTGTTTTTATAATATACAACAATATCTATGGTATTTAAACATAAAGAATATCTAGATTACTTGCAGAAAACTGATTCAAATACAAGACGACATAACTGTGACTGTATTTAAAATAACATTTAACACTTTAATCAGGATCCAGCATAAAGTGAAAAAGAAATGGTAGGTTGTTGGGAGTTTTTCTTCATGGGATTTTACACCAAGTTAGGATTATAGCGTGTCTTTGTCACAGCAAGACCACCACAGGGCATTTGTTTATTTAAAACAAACACCATTGTGAAACTTCTTGGAATCACAGAGAGAAAATGGAATGAGAAATCTTAACTTGAGGGGGTATTTCACATAAATAACAAGATCTGGCCAGCCCTGTTTTGGCCCTACAGTACACTGGAATCAAGGATAACGTGTTTCTCATACTGTACCAGTAAAGAACTAACCTGGGCTCCATCCCTCAGCTTCAGGATGCACTCCATGGTGTTGATGGTAATCACTACAGGCTCCGAGCCCAGCTTGGTCCAGGGTACATGGATACGCAGCTCATGGATATGACCACTCATGAATGTGAAGGGCAGCTTCAACTCCTATAAACATGCAAAGACATATAAAGATGAAAACAACAGATAGCTATTAAACTACAGTTAGAATAATAGGTACTATCGTGTTACATCTGCGATACAAACAGCATTGTAAGGACGTGGTGATATGACCACAGAGGCTTCAAGAACATTTGGAACCTTCATCCATCCATTTTCTAAACCACTCTAATATTTGAGGACGAGAGGATCGTAAAAACAACAGTTACACATTACATATTGGTCACGCTTTTAACAAAATCAGTCAGATTTTCTCAGAGGCAGACGAATCACTGTTCTGCATCTTGAACTACTCTGTGTGAGAATGAGTCCCATGAAACCAGACTGCCTACACACAAGCTTTACATGCCTGCCCTGTAAGTTCAAGCCAAAAAACCAATAACCAAACATATTTCCGAGGAAAACCCGTCATATGTTTGCTTGATAACTCCCCACAATGTTTCACTAAAACATTCTCTTGACATTAAAAAGATGATCTCTAATTGCACATTTCAAAAGAGGCACTGTCCAAATGAAATGCAATAAAACAAAGGAAAAAGGAGGATAATTGCCAAGGTTTTGACAAAGCATTACACATCAAAATCCCAACACAATTCCTACTGTCAGTTGGCTTAAAGCTGCTTCCAATAAGAACTTTCATCACAATCTCTGCTGGGTTAGGTAGTGTTTTGGTCTGCTCTTCAGAAGCAGTCAGAACCCACTCAAGAGAGAAGACAGGCAGCTTGATCTAATCCAGACATTACATGTGTAAAAAAGAACACTGTGTCAAAATAACACTGCAAGAGTAAAATATCAGTAAATCTATCAAACTCCTCCTTTGTGATTGACTGAACAGCACTGCTGCTTTGTTGATGTTAATGTATATTATAGGTCTCTACTCTGTAGCTATGATTGGAAAAAAATACATTAATGGGGCACATGCTTACCCTGCACATATTTATTCCAAATGAAATAACCACATTGCTCATTATCTGCCATTAAATGAGTTTTGTCTTTTAATAGTACCTGTTCCAGCACATCCAGCTTCAAGTCCAACTTGCTGAGGACGACATCGCCTCCCCAGAGAGACAGCTGCAGGTCAGATGGCTTCAGATTCTTGATATACTTGTTCACATAGCTCATCAGGAGTGGCGTGACATAGGACTCCAACATCTTGTCCCTGTCCTGAACACGCAACAAACATGGAACAAAACATTGTTATGTCATTCAACGCTGTTTATTTGTACAGTATTTATGTTTTAAATCTCCTTTCGACATTATATCTCAATATTACATGTTTTAAACACTACTGCTTCTGAAGGCTGGGCAGGAAAAAGACGTTTTTCATAGCAGATATGTTTATATGTCGTAGCACAAAAAAAAATTGAATAACAAAATTAAATAACATTATTGATGACTGCATTTCAGTCAAGTGTGCCAGCTCCAAAACAGCAGTACTGTGCCTGTCAGCTCACTGACAAGGCTTATTGGGTCATTTTGGAGCCATAATTAATGATGTAAAGTACACCTGTGCTTTTTCTACCATGACAAGTCAAAATATCTATTTGAGAAGTTCTATATTTATTATTGTTCTTTGCTCCAAGACAAACAGAGACTGTGCTTTTGATGTTGTAGCTCCTAAACTTTGGAGCTCTCTCCCATTGGACTTTAAGTGGAACTATAGCCATTTTTAAACTTCATACATGTTACTCCTATGGTCTAAGACAGTCCAAAAAACATTAGCCAACAACCCTCTCCCAAATACAAAAACTAGAGTGCCAAAACTTACAGTTGTGATGTCATAGGGTACAAAGTCTGGAACTGCTCCATAGACAATAGCTGCGGTTGAAAAGTCAAAAAATCACGCCCTAATGTCTTTTCCTAAATACTTTTCCTTGACCTCAATGAAAATGTAATGAGGTCAAGGAAATAACCATGGTGTTAAGAGAATCCGGCTGCCTTCAAATGGGGTTGTGTTTACCGTGTTTACAAGATGGGAAGTCGTGAATAAGACATGTGTTGCGTTCAAGTGGTTAAGTCGTGAAGAACACCGCTGCTAAGCAACGGCTATATTAACGTTACTGTCCCAGTGTAGAAGCCACAACTAACAATTTAGCAAGCTAGCAGATGGGTAACATAGCGGAGGAAATGAAAAGGCATACTGACAGAGGAGAAAGTTGAGGAGAAGTTGGTGGGAATATCAACATTTTCCAACATATTATAAAATTACCAAGAAAAGCAATATATGACTAGAATTACAATATACTGTACAATACAAACTTATTATGCACCAATAAATGAAGTTACATGGGCTCCACAATTTTTCACAATGTTAATGACAGTTTCGAGGTCTGTCTGACGTGCAGTGGAAGACCGTTCCACAGTTTGGGAGCTGCAACAGAAAAAGCTCTGTCCCCTCTGAGCTTCCACTTAGGCCTCGGTACCTCCAGGAGCAGCTGATCCGCCGACCCGAGGCACCGAGCAGGAGCGTGAGGGTGAAACAGCTCAGAGAGGTAAGGCGGCACGAGACCATTTAAGGATTTAAAAACAAATACAAGAATCTTAAAAAGAACCCTGAAATGCACAGGGAGCCAGTGCACCTATCTGACAAGTTAGAAACAGTTGGCTTCACATACGGAGCCAAGGGGCCCAAGTCAACAGGGGGAGGTTCACAGGAGCCACTGGGACCAAACACCATTACTTCACTTTTCTTTTCGTTAAAGTTTAAAAAGTTTATGAGACATGAGGGGGCGTTCACATGGGCCCAACTCATAAACACTGTAAACACAACCCCATTTGAAGTCACCATATGATACGGCAGCGGTGGTTGTTTTTGACGCAGGTCCTTATGAAAGAGATACTGTATCACAAGCCTTTATGCTGCTAGAACACTTTACATCAACATATAATAAAGGATTATCTGACCTGACGTGGACAATTGGTGAAAAATGTCACTTCATTACCATGGTTGGAATCGAAATTTTCAAAAAGTAATATATGCTACCTACTTGTCACAAAAGTTAATATGACTATCGACTTAATTTTTCAAGTTATGGAGAAGGGGTACTCCTTTTCAGACATGTAGTATTTGCTTATGTTGATTATTTACTAACAGTTTGCTATATGTTTATTGTTCATTTAATGTTATTCTTGATTACTTGTTACATAATTGAAATAAATAATTTGTTAAGTGCAAGAAAATGATTTTCACTGTCCACTCATATTTATCAACATGAATCGCATTAGTCTATCCATCCATTTATCCATTATCTGTAAAAGCTTATTTATGACTGTATGAATATAATATACAAGATGAGCATATTATTTCTTTTCATGAATGGCATGACGGTGAGTCAATTAATGTTGTGGCCACAAGAAAGTGTGGGATGCTATTCTTCCCTTTTCTTTGGTAAAGGATGGTCCAGTGTATCCTATATTAAAGGAGATAAGAAAGGAAGCATTAAAGCACCTTTCCTTGGCATTTATAGAATACAAACAGCTCTTATCATGGCTGCTACTGAGATACTTCCAGGTCATTTCCAAGGAGGGTGGAAAGAGGAGATGTCAGCGTCATATCTTTAAGGTACAACACATGTGCAGTAAAATCTGGTCTGCACTTGTTGAAATTGAGCAAATCACAACGCACAACCGCAGCTACAGTTACACACCGCATGTGTTATACCCCATACCCCAAGACTCATGTCCACCTGTGTCCCAGCCTCTTGCAATAGATCCTTGGTCATTTCACGCAGTTAGGAACCTTCCTACGCAAAAAAGACATTTTGACTGCAGCCAGTGAACTGGGAAAGATGTTCTAGATGACACTGAGAGCACCCGGGGGAATGTTCTGAGTATATGGGTACATTTCTGTTCGACAACTGAGGACACTACAATAAAATAAAGCTCATTTGGATATAAAAAACAAAAACATTCTGTGTCCACACAATCAGCCTCCCATTCACTGGCTCTGTACAAAATCGCATACTATGCACTATACATACTCAATAGGTGTACTATCATTCAACATACTTTTATGTGAATAATAAACAGTGGTATATATATCTTTTCAGATGCAATGAGCAGTATGTTAAAAAATCACTTCCCGAGAGCCTCCTTGCCGGTTATAACCACTGTAATCCATGCCAACCTCATGCAAAGAAAACCACAGTCTGTGAGAATCAAAGACTGAACTAATTTAAAACACCTAGCTAAGTGGGGTTGCACAGTGGTGCAATGTCACCTCACAGCAAGAGGGCCACAGGTATGGAGGGCTTGGGGACCTTCTGTGTGGAGTTTGTTTGTGTGCGTTAGCGTGGGTTTTCTACAGTTTCTCCGGTTCCCTCCTACAGTCCAAAAACATACAAGTTAGGTTAACTGATGACTCTAAATTGCTCATAGGTGTGAATGTGAGCGTGAATGGTGCACCCTGCCTTCGAACAATATCAGCTGGGATCAGTGACCCTGAACAAGACAAGCAGCTGCAGATGGATGGACCTAGCTAAGTGACATTTTATTCTTACAGGTAAATTGAGGCATTATTGATTTTACAGAGCTGTCCGTCACCGTCTGTTGTGAACGTTATCACCACAGCCAAATTGCATTGTGGGATATTAATGCCACTGTTGTGTCCATCGTTACATCCTGTAATATTTCACCAGAAAAAAAACGATGCAGTTGGTGTAGTATTGGTTTCATACAAAGGTTTTAGAATTCAGACACATTAAAATATCCCACATACAGTTTTAGATTACTAAAACTGTATATCTAGCATGTTAGTATGAAATTTCGGACACAACCATCGTCTATGGAGCAGCTCCAGACATTACACCCCATGACATCACAAGTTTGAGACTTACCTCTGTGGTTTCTGGCTTTGGGAGACAGTAGCTCATCTTCACTAATAGTGACTGAACTTCCATATGCCGTGGAAATAACACGCTGGAATTATTAGTTAGGGTGGTGTTCCCCTTTAAAGATCTGTGGACACCTTTAAAAATCAGCTCAACAGCCCTCTTGTTAAGGCTTTGCTTTTGTGTTTTAGTATTTTATTTAACCTTGTACTTTTCATGTTTTTAGCATACTTCATGTCTGTTGCTCTACATTTTATTATGAAGCACTTGGCGTCTGCTCTTGAGAGGTGCTATACAAATAAACGCATCCTACTTATTTACTTACTAATCCTACCACAGAAGGGTCATAAATATTATATGTGCATTTTAAAACTACCCAAGTTATGTCTAGGTAGGCTGAATGTGTAACGTTAACTATAGTCGGGCGTGTAGAGCTGATATTTACACTCAGAGAGATAAAGATAATTTTGCTCGCATGGGCTGCAGTTCAAGTCTTTATTAACTTTTTAAAAAATACGGTTCAGTAATTCTACTTTGGAGTATTAATTCACACGAGTGCCTGAATTAGCCTGCTTGCTAATGTGACTTCACTTGTAATGCATGCGATTAAAGGAGAAACACCTGCAGTAGTTACAGACATTTCCAACAATGTAGCTAACTAAATATAACTTGTGTGTGTTATAAGTTAAGCAGTGTCGTGCTGCGTAGTAAGAAATTAGCGTTAACTTACTGCGGAGTAGTTAGCCGGAGAGGCTAGCTATGCTCTCCTGTCATTCTAGCTGCACACACAGGAGCTAAGCTAAGCTAACTGCTGAGAAGAAGTCCCCCTAACTTCGTTTGGCTGTCTAAAACATGCAGCCACCGGTAAACATAGAAATCCCACTACTTACTTGACTCCAGCTTGTATCCTGCAGCTATTTCTTGAATTCGGCGTTTTAATAAAACACAGTCATCTTGTTAGCTGACGTTAGCCACATCGCTTAACAGCTTCAGTCCAAACGTCATCAGTAAACAGCAACGCGGCTTCCGTATGTCTGGTGTTGCCTTTTGGCCCGTTGGAAATTTACCTTTCGCAGTTCAGTGCAAAAACACGCTACAAGTACCCCAAAAAAACACTGGCGAACGAGACACGAAAAACAAATCTCCTGTAATACGTGACAGAAATGTGCTATTAAGAGGACTGAATCTTTGGAGATCAGTAACAAAGAAATCCACGAGAACATTAAGCAAATACCTGATATGCGTGTTTTTTCCTAAGTCAGTTAATGCAGCACCAGGTGTCGTGGGGACAGCAGGTTTAAAAACAAGTCGGAGCGGATAATTGTTTTTTTTTCAAGGTTATTTTTTATCAAGAATCAACGTGTGCTTGTAGGTACACCACCAATTTCTCAATGTGACGGTTAACGAGGAGCACGGGAAGGCACCATTGTACGTTTCACTCGTCATTTCCCCCCAGCCCCCCTACACGGAGGCGGAAACTCACCTTTGCTGAGAGAGTAAAAAGCTCAAGAATAGTGTCACCTTTTCTTGAAATTATTAAAATAATAATAATGATAATAATAGGCTATGTCCTACAATCAAGAACAGAGATTATCTTCAGACAGGCTATGGAGAAGTCCACGAAGGTGAACAATAAAGAGGCTATAATACAAGGATATTTGCATTTCGGTCACACAGGTCACCTGCCTGGACAGTTTATGTGTGGAGCTGATGAAATGAGGTGTCATTATAATGGCAACACACGCAACTGGAGCTTCACTGATATTTACAGATGTGATATTACTGGAATAATAAATAAATAAATAAATACAGCCTTGTGTAAACTGAAATGCAATAGCAAATTCTATGGATAACTCATTCTGAAGTAAAAAAAAAAAAAAAAAAAAAGATAAATGAAATTAGGCTATACTCGCCACTCCATGGACCTTGGAATACTAATAAAAACCTGTATATATATATATATATATATATATATATATATATATATATATATATATATATATATATATATATATATATATATATATATATGAGACAAATAGCCTATAAGAAGAAAAGGCTCCATCTTTATTTCACAATCAAACTTGTGGCTTCTTTGGCTATCAAATGTCTTTCTTAATACTTTATGTTTCTGCAGTTGTATTTCCACTTTATGCTACTTTTATACTTCTACTCCACTACAGTTTGGAGGTACTTTTACTCTGCTACATTTCTGTGACACCTCTAGTTACTTTGCAGATTCAGATTATGTAAAATAATGCGAAACATCAATCCTAATCAATAAATCATGATGTAATATTATGGATTAAGATCCCATCTTTACCTCACTAATTAGAATCCAGTTATATATTATATAGGCTAAATATTATTCTCGATAATGAGTACTTTTCCTTTTGGTACTTTAAGTATACTTTACTGCTGATACTTTTGTACTATTATTGATGAATGATTTTGCATGCATGCTTTTTACTTTCTTTTTTTTTTTTACAAAACAACTTTTACTCAGGGAAAAGAGGCTACTTGCTCCAGCCCTGTCTGCCTGAGGGTCACATGGAGATCATATGAAGGGCCTGTCAGTGCAGCCTCTCCCCTGTCAGTTAGATAAAGCTTCCTGAGTACACAGTCCACACAGGTCGGTCACCGACGAAGTTCAACACGAACCTGTCCACTCTTTGCCAACAATGTGCCACCATTACTGTCATTATTCATCCACAGACGAGGGTTGAAGAAAGTAGGCTGATATCATGTTATATGGGAACTACCTAAGTTAGTATGATAAAATAAGTGCTGCGCCCGCTGATAAAAGTCAGTTTAATGCAGTTAATTGGTCAGATATACACAGTATAGGTCATTAGGCCCAGTGCGCATTTGAATGCGTCTTAAAACCAGTAATAAATGGGTTCGTTTGTTGTTCTGTTCAGAGAATGTGATCCTTGTGAACAGCTCAAAATGTGTGGACATTTTCCTATTCCCATTAATATATTCTAACCGACACATTTGAGTTGAACTGTTATGCTGATCAATCGATTTCTTTAAAATAAAAACGAATTGAGAAAAGCTCAAAAACTTGTACTTGTTTTTAACCAAAAAGCACCAAAGATGAGTTCACTTGTGAGAGGACTTGTGAAAGTTTTTTTTTTTTCAATTAAATATCTTTATTATAGGGTATATATAAGCTACATCAGTTGGGTTATTTGTCGTAATTAAGGTTAATCTATGAGGTTATATTTAGGCTTCAGAACTGTAACGTTTGTTTAAGTTGATCAAGGTGATTGGTTTATATAACTACAAAGAAAGTATTTAATCACAATATAATACGGGGTTAAATAGGTAACAATGTTTAGGAGTAATTCTCTCTAAAAATATTTGCAAACAAAATAAATAACGAAAAATGTCATTATTATTATCATCATTATTAGACTATTATTGTTACTTCTAGTACAACATCCATCTTTTCATATTTGCATCCTTTGCAGGTTTTCATTTTTAGGGATAAAGCACGATTTGTTTCCCCTCGGATGATCATTAAGAAGCTCAATAGCTGTTTTGTAAACATGAGTTTGCTGGAGACGTTGCACGTTGTTTCCTTTCCATTTAGAAAATAATTAGGAAAAGCCTTCCGTGCGTAATAAACCGGGCCTTGGTTACAGTAATGGCCCTTCAGCAGCAACGAGCGCCGTTTTAAATCATCTGTGTAACCACTTGTTCCAGACCCCATTGTCGAGCCCATTAAATACAAATGCGATTTTTTTTTCAAGCAGTTAATTGCACTGTCAGGTGAAAATCGGGGTTTTTAAACGAGCCTTCAGTAGCCAGCAAAGCCTGGATGAATCAAGAACAACAGGCCTGAAGGCCAAGTAACACAGAGAGCCCAAAGAGACGAAGAGAGTCAGAGAAGAGGATCTCTGCTTTATTGTCTTCACAAAATAATAATCTAAATATATATTATAGCTCTCTTAATCTGTCCCAGGGCATAGTTCTGATAGTTAATATTCAAGCGCATTTTGATCCGGTGGCCGAGCAAAGGTTAGTTGGATGAAATCCAAATCTGGGAATTCAAACATACATAAATCTAAAGTTTGAGTCTCAAGCGCTCACCATCACGAACCCGCTCTTACATTCTCTATAATAATTACAATTAAATAAATACCACAAAAAAAATCAAGCAATGAACAACCTGTAGGCCCACATTTGAATTTGCAGCATCGAGTTGCCTCTTCTGTTGAATGGCAATGATGTTAAATAAATGCTCAATAAAAATGTTGATGATGATTGATAAAAAAAATCTAATAAATCTAATCACTTGATTTTTATTTATTTATATATTTATTTTTTTGTAGCGTAAGTGATGCATTTATGAACCTTGATAATTTCCCCCAAAATAATCTGTCGATCGACCACATCTCATCTCCTTGTCCTAAATGTGCGCTGGTGCCGCTTTGCAGATCAGTGCTGATATCAGGGGTGATGTAGATAAAGACATGTGATATGGCTGCTAATGTGGCTAATATAATACTAATCAGCCTCTGAATATCGAAGATAATAAATGAGCTCAATAATGATGACACTTAGAAAAACACATAATTCTGTCTAATAATAATTGATTCGCATTTTATTTAAAAAACAACATTTTTATTGTTGCCTATACATGATCAATTAATACTAAAAAAGGCAGAATATTTTGCTTTTCAATGACTTTCCTGTCTGCAGGACATTTCATGGTCCCTGGCTGCTAACTGATATCTATAAAAAGCCCAACAAGTCAGCCACACTAAGCTCCCACTGCCTGCTGGCTGTAAACATATAGACTACTAATTTGATGGTCATTGTAAACGGTTTCATTTCAGTGTTGCCTTTGGGCTTTAACGTTGTGTTAGTATATGTCAGGAAATAAAGACAGCACATGGGAATGTATCATGGAAATATTTATTTCTAAAATACAATTTAACATACTTTAAACTTATGACTGTTTTTTGACAACTTTATCATTTCAAGGTCAGGAAAGAAAAATAAAAAAGCAACATTATGTACATGGTCTTGATATTTACAGGTGGTATGAAAGCCGGACATGGCCATGGCTCCGCTGCTGTCCCGCTTGAGATGCAACCAAATCCCACTCTAAAGTGTGCGGCAGTAAACGTGTCCTGATTCTGGAGATTGTCTTTCAAAAAAAAAAAAAAAAAAAGCAGTCGCTCACTTGTCTTCCTGTGGGTTTTTGTCCATTGTTATTTTGTTAGTCTGTCCAGGCTAGTAGTCCTGATGTGGGCTGTGCGTCAAACTGTGCCGTCGCAAGTCACAGTTGCGCCGAAACACCTTTCCGCAGCGGCCACAGCTGTAGGGCTTGATGTCTGTATGGGTGAGAAGGTGAGTTTTCAGGTTACTTCTTTGATTAAAGGTTCTTCCGCATGTGGGGCATTTGTGGGGAGACTCCTGTTTAGATTTAAAGCAAGCAAAGGATTATTCCCTTTAATTGTATAGTACGTCTAGAAATGATAGCTTTCATTCATCTAAATAAATGTGTCAGTTATAACTCACGGATTTACACACATCTCCACATAAACTATATGTGTGCGTCTCACTCACATTTTTGTAACTGGCCAAACGCAATAGCTTTTTTTTTTCTGTGAGACTGTGAGCCCCGTGCATGCAGTAGACAGTGCATTTCAGGTGAATTATGATCATAACGTGTTAAATAGTTTAGCGAGGATAAAATCATGGAGACTGTTAATATTTCCAGCTTACCTGCATGTGTAAGGTTTTATGGACGGCTAGAGTTCGAGACTGACAGAATCCCTTCCCACATTCTTGACATTTGAATGGTTTTTCCTTGGAGTGGATGTATCTGTAAAACAGAAATAACACTTAATCAAACGTCTGCTCATGCGTGGATTCGCTTGTAGCTGTTACAAACCCCAGAGTCATAGGGCGAGAAAGCTCTACTGTGCAACTTATGAGCGTCCAACTCAATGCGTAAAAGTGCTTTAGCGCCCTCATGGAGAAAATTCTGGGAACAGCCTGCATGTTGTAACAAAATTAAGACTATATATATGTATTTATTGCAAGTCCTGAAGAGGTTATTCAGATAAATGCACATGCTTGTGATTTAAATAACGTGCAACATCAGGAATACTGCTGGGAATCTGAAACTCCCTGCCCTCCTAACCGTGTGCGTAATTGGCTGGTAAAAATGTGCCTTACCTGTGGTCTCTGAGATGGTCTTGCCTTCTGAAGGCCTTGTGGCAAATATCACAGGTATAGGGCCGTTCGTCTGTGTGGGTCCTCTCGTGGATGAGGAGGTTGTAGGACTTGGTGAAATGCCTGCCGCAGAACTTGCAAATAAATTCCTTTTTAGTCTTGGATGGGAGCCTGCCCCGGGTGGGCTTTCTGTCCGGGGACAGCTTGCTCAGCTCGGAGATGGTTCCCCCTAGTCCCGATGCCAACTTCGCCAGATCCGCAGCTTTCGGCGGGTCCTCCTGCGTGGCAGCGAGGGCCAGATTGGCGAAGTCAAACCTCGGCCTGTCCTTGTGCAGCGAGGGGATGCCGTGCGCAGTGGGGTTTTGTTTCGGATGGAAGAGCTGCGCTGTGAAGGGCAACGCCGGGAAGGGAATCCTGGGGTCCACCAGACCCTGGGCGGCTGCCATCTCTGTGATCGTCGATCTCAGTCCTTGGATGTGCGGGTAACCAAGAGTCCAGTGGTTCATGTGCATGGTTTGCACAGCGCTGAGGCCGTACAGTCCCTGCAGCTGGTCAGCGGGGAAAGTGTTGACGGCCTGCAGGAAGGAGTAGTTTGTGAGCTGGAGGGCCGGGTGCAGGGGGATCGGAGCGTGCAGGGCTTTGCTCCCCATCTCGGCTCAGACCTCTGCAGAAGACACGGTGATAACCCTGGGGGGTGAAAATACAAAACGATGAGTGTTATGTGTAAACGCCACATTAGAGCCTGTGCCAACAAAGGCAGTAATCATGTTACCGCAAAACACCTGTTTGACTAAAGAATAGTTTATTTGAAGATATTTATTTATACACATTTTTTAATATATTCTAATCTAGAATGATGGCATTTATCTCCTAAAAATATGTCTGCTCACACAGGATATTATATTCCCCCTGTTCTCAAATTGGATGATTTGTGCCCAAATTATAGCAAATATTAATTGTTTTAATTTGAATATCTTTCACAAGGCGATAGAGCTGATGTGGCAAATAAACTGAGAAGGCGGTTAAGAAGCTGCAGTGTTTTCCTGTGAGTAAAACCCTGTTTGTCATGGGCAAAACCACAGACAGAATATAAACACGTATTTTACGCATGAGCAAATGCAAAGTTTGTCCCAAAACGGAGATGCGCCTCGAAGCAGCTTTTACTAAAAAAAAAAAAAAAATCAGTCAAAAAATCAGTCGTCGAAACTGTAATTAAATTAAGTGGGTGTGAAACACTCATATGGCATCGATTAACACAGTAAATTACATATCCAGATCACTCCGAATAAGGCACTAAATCTCATACGAGGTAATTAGAGAAGACACATTGTTGTTTTTGACGGTTGTAGCTGGTGTTTCACAATGCAAAACAAGTGCTCGGTAGATTTGTGGAAGTTTGAAATTTTGCAAGCTGAGATCAAATGCGGGCATGAGTCAGAGCAAAACATCCAAAATGCTGGCTATTACCCACAAGAAAGCTACTTTAATCTCTGCTGGAAATGCATGTGCTTTTTATTTTCATGGTAGTAGCCAGTTAATTTCATAGGCCTAATATCTAGCTTTTAGGTCTATTTTATTTCATGCTGCGTGTTTTTAAATTAGGCTGCTTTCCCCAGAGCAACTGAACATGGTTGCAAATCACCTCTGGGCATTTTAACCTACTTTTTATGTTTGTGAAATAAAGCAGGGGCTACCTTTGCCCATGATGTGGGATCAATAAGGTGAACTGACTGCAAGACAATCTGAAGGCCTGGTTCCGTGTTTGTGGGGATGACAAGTTATGTTTCCCACATAAAACCGTGTAAGTTCAAGATGGTGAAAGCGGGACTGGCCGCAAGCCAGCGGTGCCACGGCGAGCTGACCTTTAGATTGGGTCGAGAACGAAAATTAAAAAGAAAAAAACAGGCTCATTTTTCTGAGTTTTCATAACAAGCTTAGCTGTTTCTGACATGTCTGACCAAATCGTGTTTTAACGCAATATGTCACAAGCGCCTGAAACTCTGTGGAGATTAAGGCTTCATTCACACTTGCAGAGGGCTTGCAGAGTGAAAGTTGTACGGACATGGCAGCCGGAGGGCTGGTGACTTGTTTCGGTCAGGTCCTTACATTTCACACATCATTGAATTCTTTCTACTTTACCTTTCACAGACTGGATAGGGTTAAATTTAAGTTTGCACAGGTGCAACATAAGCCACCATGCAGGCACTTGTTGTACCATATGTGCAACTTTGTTCAACCTGTTCTTCTCTCAGTAACCTTTGGACTTCATTTACACTTTGACAGCAGCCTCTTAAGCGCATTGTTTTGTTCTTTGAATCTCTGTCACTTTCTCTTTTTTGGCAGGTTTTAAATTTCTATAAGTCGTGACAAGTCTTTACAGACGCGACTGGTTGTTTCGGTAATGTTCTGCACTGTGGACACAGACCAGTGATGTCAAAACGTGGGTGAACTATGACCTCAAGGTGGTGATCATCACGAAGCAATAATCACTTTTAGAAGCAACATTTAATTTCACTTTTGTTCGTGGAAAGTTAACATTTTGATACTACCAGTTTGATCTCGTTGGTCTACAGCTCAAATTGTAAACGTAAAATATTTTCTTTAGTGAAGAGTGTTAAGTGAGTTGAGTGGTTCCCTTCCTGCAGAAGACTGACATGTGTCCTGCAAAACAGAATCTTACCCCAATAAATAGCTGCCAAAGGTCCTGCGTTATGTCAGTAATCCACAGTAACTATAGAGGCGACGAGCTCCAATAAAGCGCCGCGAAAAGTTTTCCAAGTTCCAAGTCCATGAAACTTTCATGTAGCCATGCAGTCAACTGAGATGCCTCGGACCTTTGCGCAGATCTGACAAGTTGTGAAAGTTGTGGAAAAGAGGCGAAGGAGTTTGGAGGAGAGGCAGCGGCAGCGTGGGAGTCCCGTCCGGAGCTGGGGCTGGAAGTGTGCGTAATGCGCACCGGTCCTTCACTTTTCAGGGCTCCGGGGCTCTGGAGCGCTCAGCCCGCCCTCCGACACGCCTCCACCCCCCTCCTCTATCATTAACTCCAATGTTCCTCCTCTGTTTATTTGTGTTTGGATAGCAACTAGGGTTCCAGACCATAGTAGAGAGAAGCGTGTTCAGCTCAACCTGCCTCCTCTGACACCTCTCATATACCAAACAGCCAAGGCTGATACCTTCTTTTGGAGACATGATTGGAAGCGCAGGAGGAAACACTGATCGCTTTTTCCCTCCAACTCCACGCTTTTGAAAACGTGCTTTTTGGATACTTGAGCAGCTTACAAGATTTTTTTTTCTTGAAACTCCATTTGCGAAAATGGAGGGCACATGCAAGAACCACCACATTATATTCTTTTATTTCTTTGTGGTAAGATTAAAAAATTCTGAGGTTTGTGACAGAAAAAAAACACCCATGGTGAACAAATGCAAAGTAAGCAGTTAACGTCACTTGTGTTCTTCTGACAACGAGCTGCTCTTTTATTCCTTCTGTACAGTTTAATATTTCTCAGAAATTTGTAGAAAACACAAATAAAACTGACTAATTACATCTTCATGAAAACGTCTCATAGGTTCCCTGGACAGTTGTACCCGGGTTATTTAACAGTTGATAGACTTATTACCACACAAGTAATCCCTTATGTTCTCCAAATATAAATTAAATTTCATTATATTTGATAACTGTGTGCAATAAAATAGTCTGTGATATGTTGAGGGACAATACAAACGTGTTGAGATCAGATTCTTTTTGTTCTAAAACAGAAACAAATCATACTTTTCATACTTATCATTGTCCAGTGTTTCCATTGAATTTATTGGAAGTGACACAACATGCGATGCATTAGACTGCTTTAATTAGATTGCGGGTTCTTTCTGGCCACAGATTTAGATGCAGAGAAATAAAGACTTTTGACAGCACGAATCAGAAGTTACAGAGCGCCTCGTGTCTTTACGCACACCAGCAGACTGCACTTCAACAGCTTATTAAACGGTGTTTGTTGAATTTTCTACCAAAAGCTAATTCACCGAAAGGTTAATTAAATATTAATTTAAATAAAAATAGTTTTAGAGTTTATTCAAGGGTGAAAAAATCTGCTGATATTTCCTTTAGTGAAATATCCAAATGTAGGACCAGTGTTTAATCTTTTCTCTCCCTCTCTCTCTAATTATCTCGTAATGTTAATATGTATGACAAAACGACAGGAGGAAAACTTTTTTAACGTGAATATACTGTAGATCAGAGCAGACGGACTAACAGAGGTCTGCAGTTCTTTGCTGCAGAGTTGGTCTGCAGCGCCGCCTGTTGGGACTTTAACTAAACAACAAGCTGCTTCCTCTCAAGTGTTTGCGCCTCTGACAGACAGATCTGTTATAATATATACAGTATATATCAATTGCAATATAGATTTTCTGTCATCACTGTAAAAAATATGGTTTTAATAAAAATATCCGCATCACTGTGGGGAATTGATAATTTAATAAATAATAAATATTTAAGATAAAACAAGTAATTACGAAAAAAAAACCCCATTCCTGCACCGGGTCATTAGAGCTTCCGACCTGTTCATGCAAATCTTTAATTTGAACCAGAGTTAATAATCAAGTGAGTGCACATGCAGGGCCAGGCAGATCATTTTGTGAGAGATAACAACAGAAGCAGACGTCTATCAGACATTTAGAGTCATCTAATTTTCGTTTTCTTAGAGCTGCAGAACATTTTCTGCACCCAGCACGCTTGTGGTTTTCGTTCGGTTTCACATCAGCCAGGCCTCTATCTTCACTGTCAAAACACTGAGCACCGCGGACACATTAGAAGACACATAAAACCCCACATTTCTACATTACAGACGACGGCATTTTCTCAACATATCCTATTCACAAAAAAATCTACAACGATGTAAATTGTGATCATTTTTGTGTCCTCGGAAAAAGGCAATTAAACCATTTTTTTTAAATATCTCTTGGTCTGTAATGCAATCACCATAATTCAGCTTAAATTTACCAGCAATCTATACAGTCGAAACTCATTTAAATCTTACAAAATAGGTCAAATATTTTCTGTGAGGAGAATACCGACTTCCTGGGGAAACCGAGACTTTTTTTCCTGTATTTAAATATTTAAAGAAACAATCCTACTAACATCTACAACAGATTTCTCAGGTTTTTTTTTTTTTTTGTATAATTCTTATGACATGGACTCATGTTTCTGTGGTACTCCAGATACTTTTGATAGTAAAATTACCTTTACTTCATGGTATTTCTACATTTTATGGTGTCGATTACATTACTGTTCAGACAGAGAACAATATATATTTTTTTATTTTGCCTTATTGTGCTTTTATCTGCTACAGATCTGAGATAATACGTTTATGTGAAATGTTTTATCTTGTATCCTGACAGGACATTTTGCATGTGGCCTCTAGTATACAGTTGTTTTTCTGTTTTCCGGTTGGACCAGTGTGCTGTAGGATTACTGTACTCAGTCGGTGAGTTAGTGCCTTGCCCTTTGGCCCTGCCCTGAGTCCCCTGCAGCAGCAGCCGCCATCATTCTCTCTCTGTCTCTCTATGATAATCTGACTCCCACAGAGTATCAGTGTTGCAGCTCAGTGCAGCTGCCAAGCCTGTAATGGCCGACAGACACTCCTCTCTCCCAATAACAATGAGTGACAGAGCAGAGATTATTAATAAACAACTATTACAGCTCTCATGGATTTGCACGAAAGATGAAATACAGAAAGTGACTTCACTTGTCAAAGAATGAAAGTGTTTAAAGCATTTCCTAGTAATAACTTAGATATATAAAAATATCACTGATCTGCTCTGATGGAGGTTTTAAATTTATTTTTAAATGTCAGTCTCATGCAGACTTTTTTCTTAACTAAATATTTTAAGCAAATAACATAAAAAGCAAATAAACAGTTTAATCAAATGTGCTGTTAGTATATTTATTTTAAACTTAAAAGAACTTTTTATGTACTTTTTATGTACTTATCAGAGATATACTTAAGTAAACTTAGCTTATACACACACGAGTGCACAGAAAAGTCTGCTTGGCTAACTGCATGTTGACAAGTACACAGTGATTTCTAAGTATACTTGGCTTACACTGACAAGTATACAGTGAAGTTTAAGTACACTTATACATAATCTTTTGATTGCGATATACTTAACAAAAGCACAATTAAGTATTCTTGCCTGATGGGCCCACAGAAAAGTATACTTGGCTTCTAGTTGTGCTTACTGATAGTCTGTAAACAGAGATTTTGATATGAATTTACTTCAGTTCATCGAGACTCTTCTACATTTTTTGGATTCTCTGTTCACCGTGGAGGCATGTGAGAGAAAATACTTTTTTTATCATCACAAAACCATCTGTTTATGTGATGCATAGATCATGGCTAAATACTATATGTTAAAGTATACGAAGTGTAATTTCATAAACAACAAAGTGGGATACAAATACACTTGCAGTATAAAAACTATGAATCTCAGAATACATTGTGTACTTTCTAAAGTGGATTACAAGTATATAACTATTAAAATAACAGTATACTTATTCATTGTAGTATAGTTCATAGTATAGTTGCAGTACAAAATACCACTTAGATGTAAACTAGTTGTGTACTCAGAGTTTACTGTTCTTACTTTTATAAACTAAAAACTGGGCAAATTTAGTCCCAAGAAGTATTAGTACACTTACAAGTACACTACTAGTACATTGATATTAGTATACTAACTATATTAAGTATACTTCGGGAAATAGAATTGAACTTTACTTGAGCATACTTCATGAAACAAACTTTAAGCTTCAAAAGGGTCGAATTATTTCCTCCAAATATTGATATTTTCATAATTCATGGTCAGAAATGAAGTTCAACTAGAGGGAGAATTAAAATCAATAAATCTACACATTATCGTTTCTTTCTTCAAAAGCGCCACCAATTTATTCAGTGTCCCAGCTCCAAAGATTTGCCTTTCTGATGAAATCATACTATAATATTCATCTCCAACATATTTGTATTTGTCCCGGTGCCACCGTTCTCCTTACCTCTGTTCTACTCACATGTACTGCAGTCGTTGACAGGAAAGATGGAGCCGGTCCGTTCCTGGAGTGTGATTGGGTCTGCTTGTCTCTCTGGTGTTGCTGTGTCTCTGTGCATGTTGACAGACAGGATGTCAGGTCCATACTGTGACAGCGAGGGGGAGGTAAACCTGTCACATTTACCTACCTGCTGTGGTTTCAAAGCCCCCACATCCCCACCTACACTCTCACTCATCCTGTCCCAGCAGCAGCAGCGGCGGCGGCGGCAGCTCTCAGGATGGCTGTTTTTCACTCAAAGACCCCCCACAGTCATATTTTCCCCCACATCTCACTCTTTTACCTGAAATCGTGCACTTCTAGAAAAAATGGGTTTGTGCCTCTCTTACCTCATGGGTTGGTGTCGTTTGAGAGTGAAGCAGAATCATATAATGTCTAAGTCTGTCGTGAATAAAGCAAAGAAAGCTCCAGATATGAGGTTTTCTCAGACATAATAAGCATCAACTGGTTTAAATAATCATACATCCCCCATCTATTCATCTATCCACAGCTATCCTGTAGTGGCTGCCATCCTTTGTACCACTAAACCTTCTGCAAGGTAATTCAAAACTGCTTTTAGGTCTTTTTCCTGCCATCTAAGAAGGAGTATTTGAGCAAGACAAGTTTAGCAATCAAAATAAATATATTATAAAAATATAAATATATTAGGGCTGTCAAAGTTAAGGTAATAATATTGCATGAATGAAAATTTGTTTTAACATCACTAATTTCTTTAACACACTGAGACAACTCATGCTTTTTAGGTTACTATGGGCTCAGTTTTAAAGCTAGGTATTGGTACCTTGGTATTGGTAACTTGTCAGAAAGGAGGCTAAATAACGCTCCAAACTAACTTTTCCCTTGAACTCTGACCTCAAAATATGTGAATGAAAATAGGTTTTATGGGTACCCATGAGGCTCCCCTTTACAGACAAGCTGACTTTATGATGTGAAGTGTGTTGTTTTCTTGCCATGTTGTGATTTGAGCATATTTTTTATGCTAAATGCAGTACCTGTGAGGGTTTCTGGACAGTATTTGTTATTATTTTGTGTAGATAACTAATTTCCAATAATAAAAATATACCTAATTTGCATAAAGCAGCATATTTGTCCAGCCTCATGCTGATAAGACCATTAAATACTTCACAAATCTCCCTTTAAGGTACATTTTGAACAGATAAAAAAATGTGTGATTAATCTCAATTAACTATGGACAATCATGCGATTAATTGTGATTAAATATTTTAATCAATTGAGAGCCCTAAAATAAATGAGAATGTGAGATTCATCTGTGTGATTGTGCTGATTTGTGCTCTGAAAATATTTTAACACCACGAAACCTGATTTTTCATTTTCCTTTTTCTTTCTTTTTTTTTTTTTTAGAGACATAAGTTACCACAATTATTTAAAAACTTTTGTTTGAAGTCTTGTATTTTGATATCACTGAAAACAACTGTTGGCAATATGATGCTGATGCCAGGGCTGTTTGTCTCAAGTGAACAAACAAATATCAAGATTTACATGATCCAACAACACATATCAATCACATGGAAGAAGTAACACATATTTCCACCAGTTTAAATTGGGCGCATGGTCCAGTTAATTAGTAAACTGTCTCAGAGGGTTTTTGACAGGTTAGAGAAACCAGAAGAAGATGATACTCTGCAGTACCTCTCTGTCCTGGACTGTGTAGTACACACTGTATACTGTACTGTACGTCAGCTGTGACAGCCACATGTTCTTTTTGCTTTATTGTACAACATTGCCCCCTATTGGTTCACCTTCAAACTACCAGCATTCAAGTTGTGCCATTCAGTGATGAGTACATTATACAGTATTGTCAGTTTTAGTATCAGTATAAATGTTCAGAATGGGACATGTTGAATTAGGAATATGTCTTAAATTCAACTTCTGCGCTCTACCAAATAGGACATATTTGTTTTGTTTTAATCTTATTTATCTTTTCTGGAAATGCATACTCGTTTACATTTCACTCAACTTTAAACATGAGGAAAAACTGGAAGATTGACTCACTCATGTGTTTGTGTGAGCAGGAACTGTGAACTGGCAGTGTGTCGGGTATATACACTGCATTCCTCTGGTCTCCTGCATAATCTCTTCTCCATCTGCTGTCCATTGCCACTCTCTTCACTGGTCTCCTGCCATCTGTTTAACAGCGCTCGGCACCTTCGCGTGACCAAATGCCTCTGCTCCCTGCAACGTCATCCACTCTGCAAGAGAGGCATAGAAAGGGAAACCGCCATGATATCGTGCTCCTTCAACCAATAAAACCCACCAGTTAATGCTGCTCAAGCCCAGCACCAAATCCCATTTGTCAGCAAATAGCTGCTTCCTCTCGTTGTCTGTGCTGGCCAGGCGCTTCTGTAGAGCCCCCTGCCATTAACATGACATTTCTAGTTATTTGTTGTCTGGTCTGATGGCAAGCAGACTGGAGCAGCAGGAGCAAAGAGAGGGATCTGTGTATGAT
This sequence comes from Pterois miles, assembly GCA_947000775.1. NCBI lineage: Eukaryota > Metazoa > Chordata > Actinopteri > Perciformes > Scorpaenidae > Pterois > Pterois miles. The sequence continues at coordinate 1,961,537 of CAMQGK010000568.1, read as the reverse complement.
CATAAATGTGTCTGATCAGACATCTGATCTCTGTTGAATCAGCAGATGATTTAACTGATAGCTTGGTAGCCTAAAAATCAAATACCATGTCAGCGTTAAGGCAAGTCCACATTCATTAGAGTTAACTTAATGTTTAAAGCAGCAGTAGGCGGAAATGTTTTGGCATCGTTGGGAAATACCATAATAACCTTTTAGCATAATGAAATATTCTGAGAGAAAACCAGACTTTAGCACCTCCTCATGGCTCCGTTTTCAGACTTTGAAAAATCTAGCTCATGATAGGAGACTTTGGCCAATCACAGGTCATTTTAGAGAGAAAGCATTCCTATTGGCTATGCTCCAGCTGGTGGGCGGTGCTTGGTACTTTCTCAACTTGTCTCAACATGGCTGCCGGGTCACAAACTTTCTCATTTTATAACTAAACACTTTTGAGCCAAACATTTGAGCCGAGAAATAATTACATTAACAGAATATTGATTCATATTTGATCAGCGTTGTTTGTATGTATTTGATGACCGTTTGATTGGAGTTTGGGAGTGATTGACAGCTACTCATATAAGGCAACACCCCAGATCGGCTCTGATTGGTTGTTTTCCTCCAGTCTATGAATTCTTGCAGATACCATTAGGAGCACTGGAGGACACCAGAGACACATGATTTTTTTTTCAGATTACCTGTCTTATGCACTACTATCACAACATAGTGACTGTTTTATAAAAAAAAAAACTTTTAAGATCATATTTACTCCATTTTTTGACCCATTGCAGCTTTAACTAACACTTTTCTTTTGGTCATTTTGTTTTTCATATGTGGTAAAATCCACAGGATTTTCAGACAAGTAAATTAATTCTTACTATTCTATAAGATGAGCTGTATCAACACTGTTTTGGTGTGCTTGTTTTGTACCTGGATGGAGGGATGGAACCAGTGCAGAGATTTTGCGATGGAAGTGTGAAGAAGTGCTTGATCAGATAGATGGAAAGATTTTAGAAGAAACAAGGAAAATGAGCAGATGGAAAGTGAGAAACAAAGACAGAGCTGAAGATTAGTGCAAACTATCATTTCCCAGTCCATAACAACTGTGTGCATATGGTACAATTGTATGCATATATATATGTGCGTGTGTGTGTGTGTGGTGTAAAAAGCCAGCAGGAGAGCGAGGGTGTAGGTGAGCAGTCCAGCCTCCTCAGCAACAATACAGGCAGAAAGGGTCTTATCAAACTGTCTGGAGCGTGTTCTCCCAGCTGTAAGGCCGTTGCATTTTTGCATTGTTATATGTGCTCATCATGAAAAAGGCATTTTCTCAGAGCATGTTCTGAAGCTCTTCATGGCTCAGCTGTGACAGGCGTGACCTTTTTGTTGCCGGGTGGGGATTCTCTGGATTCAGCTGCTCTGCTGGTGGAAGGGCTGTGGTGCTGTTTAAAAGGTGCCTTATGCCTTATTGCCCTCCACACATTGCATCATGGCTGTTTTGCCTCTTTTCTCACTGAACGCTGACAGCTCAGTTTACTGGATTAGCTCAGTTCAAATCTACCATGAATCCAAGATTGTTTTATGTGGAACCTCTCCTACTATTGTGGGTAATACTTCTGTATTTTTATTTTCATTCGGAGACAGCGACAGCACACATTGTCACTTCTAATGTAAATTCATAGTGTTTCTATATTGGATTTAACACAATTATTAATCATAGATATCAAATCTGATTACAAGCATGTTCACAGAAAGAAATTTATATTGGTGATGGCATGTTCTTATAAACTTTAAAGGAATAGTTCCACTTTTATGGAAATACTAAAAAGACTAAAACTAACTAATAAGTTAAATATTGTGGAAATGTGAGTGACTATTTCTTGGGATGGTGGTGCTTGTTGGAGCGGGGGTTTGTTACTGTCGGACAGAGCCAGGCTATTTATCTACACCTGTTTTTAGTCTGTATGCTATGCTAAGCCAACTGGATGCTGGCCTTAGTCTTAAAGGTACTAAATACTGGACTGGGAGCATTTCAATTGCAGCTAACGGCTCTCAACATGGTGACAGTGAGCCGGCGCCTAGTAGCTAATGGTGCTAACAGAGCTAGCAGTGCAAACAAATGAGGAGGAGCGGAGAGTGGCTGCTACACTTCTGCGGCGATGCCGTTGGTCGGGACAGCCTTATCAGTTGTAACCGCCGTTGTCCGGCTATGAAAACAAACCAAAGAGAAGCTCGGATTACAACACACACAGAGTGAGTGACTTCATTCTCTGCTCAGGTAGACATTACTCCCCTATATCTTTACATAGCAAATAGCTGTTTGCTGCTATATTAATGCTCTAGGATGATGAAAAAATATCGGTAATAACAGTATTTTTGGTAGTTCAAAAGAAAGGTGAAAGAAGTAGTTGTGCGAGGGATGAAAAAAAGAGAGCTAGAAAGGGAAGTTCAAACACCGGCTCCAGCTTTGAAGATTGGTATCAATCTTCTCATCTAACTCTCAGCAAGACCGCAAAGAGGTGTATTTCCCAAAACATGTCCCAGCTCTGACACAGTCTAAAAAAACGCTCCAGTTTTCATTTGCTGCATTTCTCCTTTGCTGCTGTTTTAGCCTGAAGTCCACCGCCTAATACTACTTGTTATTGGAGATGTGACTTTGTGGGCCCAGAGTGTTGGAGCTCCGGGTGCAACTGTACTCCCTACTGCTGATGGGCTCCTGCTGGTGAGGTGATGGACAGTAAAACTCTCCCAGCACCTGTTTCCTGGCCATGCTCATGTGCTGTTAATAGGCTGATGAGAGACATTAACAAAGTTACTGGTGTCACACTGGAAGGATAAATCAACAGAGCGGTACAAAGCGTCTCATCCAGCCTGTCAGAAGTGACATTTTTAAAAGGTCCCAGTGACTGCTGCATCCGTCCCGTACCTGGGGGAGACGGAAAGATGGAAACAGAGTGAGGATGGAGTGCTGAAAGTAAGGGAGGGAGAGATTTAACAGAGCTTGGACAGTGAGAGTAAAGGAGAGTCTGAAGGATAGAGAGATGAAGGAATGGAAGGAGGGACTGATGTTCGAAGAAGCAGTGGAAAGATGGAGAGATAAGTGAATGGAAAGGGTTGATGTGAGGAGCGGAGAGACGTACGAATGGCTCTACACAGTTGTTCCAGACTACTTGTCACGATTCGGTGTAATCAGGCCTTCTTGAAACATCTCTGTGATGTTGTTGGATGAGGAATGAATAATGCAACGGACCCGGTCACTTTCCCACATCAACAGCAACAACAATAACATCCATCTTGTGTGATTTCATAATTTCTTTATTCCCCCGCCTTTCTCTCCCTTTGTGATGTGCCAGACGTATGCACATTACAAAGAGAGTCAGGAAATGGCTTTCCACTTAAAATAAATGAGAGCAGATCTTGACACTGTTACCAGAAGGACCTTTGGTTGCGGAGGACCTTTGGGACAGCTACTCTGCAGGCTCAGATTCTCATATGAACAAAATGACAATTTAATTAAGTTAACCCACAAAGAGCTATATTTCTTCAACGTGTTATCATTATTCTGCCAGTGAGTGACCGAGATGTTATTATCATAAAAGACCGAAAAGTCTTTCTCAATGCTAAAAATATCCTCGCTGGCTGGAGGCCAACCTTGTTGCTCCTCTCCCCGTCTATCCCCTCTCGCTCTTTGAACTAAAATAACATTTATTTTTTTTTATGGATTCTTGTGTTTTTGATGGATATATGATCCGTTGTGGTTTGAATTAATAGCTTGGATGCCTGTATGGTTGCATTTAGAGCGTAGACGCATGCATGGACACAAAAAAAAACGCTTACAGGCAATTGCACAACAGCACGCACACACACACACACACACACACACACACACACACACACACACACACACACACACACACACACACACACACACCTAAGTAAATGTTAATGCACACAGGTGCAGCCTTTAGGGAGGTTGCTTTTGCTCTCTCATCAGTCACTCGTAATCACTTCCCTTCCAGCCCAGTAAATCGCCGTCTTTTACTGATGCATTTATAGAATGCATGTTCACAACTTGTAGCCGGGGAAAAAGTTTGACCACCACCAGGAATACATTGTAAGCTCCTGCATCCATACGGTTGCACAGTCGATGCAGTCATATGGTCGACTCACAGACAGGAAATATTGTTTTAGAAATGTCTACTTAGTTTCTGAGCTGTATTTGTGCTTTTAATAGGGTTTTAAGCTGTTTACGACATATGGGTGAGAGTGGAGTTATTGGTCAAGTGGGTGGGGGGGTGGGGCTCCTGGGCAGCTGTGGATATTGGCAGGTTCACCAAACTGGTCCTGGGGAGGTCCCAATGACCTGTTTTATACCAACACTGGTGCTTTGTCGTAAAACCAGGGGGGGAAGTCGAGTCACAACTTGAGTATTTGTTTGAAGCGGGTGGAAAAAGTCCCCATGTGGCGGGATCATGCGAGTGTTTTGTGCTGCTGTGTCTGACGGGAGTGGAAATGCGTAGAAAAGCAGGCTACTTTGTCTTTACATACAGACTTTAGATCGGTGCCCAGGTTCTGGTAAAATACTCCTAATACCACCGAGGAAAGAAACCCACATTCCCCTCTTACTCTTTTGGATGGAAACAGTCTCCTGTCACTGCCGTTTGAATGCTGTAATTGGACGTTAAGGGGCTTGCAGAGAGAGGTGTGATGTAGTGTTAAAACTGCTCGCAAATCACGTATTTCTCACCTCCGCGGAGGTTCGAACCCTGGCTCTGGCATTCCCCGGCCACACCGCTCGTATCGCCCGCTGCATTTAAAATTCACACAGCCCTGTCCTGAATGAGACAGGTGAAGAAAACTGTCGGCGCAGAATGGTCTGTCAGTAGATTTAATATTTCCTAAAAGCCTTGAATTTTACCTGTCACTGACCATAAAAAAATGTGTCTCTGCATGTGCAGTGTGCGTCAGAGTGATGGATGGTGTAAGTGTATTCCAGGATTATGTTCATGAAAGTTAAAGGGCCCTGGGGTTGGTCTGGGAAGCACATAATCTCAGTCAAAGTGCTCGGCTGGATGAACCAAGGCTTTATTATTAAACACCTATGAGAGGCCTTGAGCTAGTGGAGGCCCCGGCACATCCAGCTTAACACTCTCTGGCCGCTCTCATCACACGTCCTTGCCATTTGAGCATGAAATTAAAATGCTTCTTTAGAACCCATTTACTATTAAGCTTAAAATAGGAACTGCATTATTATGCACTGATACATTATGAAGGGGCAATCTTTAAATATGCTGTCATGTCATGTTCCTTGTGCTATCTTTCCACTGTTTTAGGGTTTCTTTTCATTAAGTGAGTTTTACCTTTGAGGAGAGAGTATTAAAAAAAGGTAATCGTTTTGGCAACATGCTTCAAATTTGATGGTACAAGTGAGAATTGGCTATAAATGATGTGGTATTGATTTCACATGTGGAGTAGGACTACCTGGGAGGAGAAGAGGAAGGTGGAATGCAGTCGTTGGGATGTGCATGGAGGGCCTGCTGGAGGCTCTAGGGGCCCGGGGTCTGGCTCCACAGCTCTGGGAGCTGTTAAAGATACTATAAAAGTTCAGAATCCACAATTATTCAGACTTTTTAGATTTATAAATCTCTGCGTATGCTCATGGTGGATGTATTACTGGTTTCAGCGTGGAACTTGATTGCTGCTCCCTTGGTAACAGTGCACTTGATAATTATAAATGAGCCCATAAAGACAACAGATTTTTTATAGGATCTGGCACAGCAGTAGATTTGGTAGTACATTGTGACTTGTACAGGTCAGTTTGAAAGTTACTGAAAGGAAGGTAGTGCAGGCTAGATACTGCAATATTATTTTATTATTACATTACATTCATCAATGGATCATATTCATATATAGTACATAAGGAGTGGATGCAGTCCCTGCGACGTCACCAATTGGTTTGTGGACTGCCGTTTTGAAGCCTCATATTTGGAATTTCAGTCGTCGCCATCTTGGTTTTTGCAGAAGTTGTACGAGAAGGTGAACCAAAGTACATCTGAATGCTGAATAAGACAATTTTAGGTGATCAAAAAGGTTCTAATTAACTTCCATGAACTGAAAACACACTGTGAAACGGTTAAAGTTCAAAGACGAAAACACAGATAACTCCTGTCAATCACAAAGTAGCCACGCCCTAAGGCAACCCTGCTTTATGATCTATTTGACTTTAAATGGGACCATTATTTACTAAACGAACATCATGCTGTATTGAAGAAGACTTGAAACTAGTAATTGAGACCATAAACTCATGTATACAATGTTTACTGAAGTAATAAATCAAGTGAGAAGTAGGATAATTTTCTCATAGACTTCTATACAATCAGACTTCTTCTTTCAGTCACCGCCTGCTGGATATTAGAAAGAGTGCAGGTTTAAAACACTTGGGCTTCACCTCTCAGACCCAGAGGCTGACTACATGTCTGTTGCTTATAGTGATGATCCCACAGATAATTATCACCTCCCTCAGCTCTAAGGAGCATTTTAGTGTCTTTCAGCTCATTGTTTGGCCTGCAACCTTGCTGCTGGTTCACTCTTGCTGCCCTAACAATGTTGTCTCTGGCTGCAGACATCAACTGTTTCATCAAAAACAGCTCTGATAAACTAACTATACGCTACCTGCCCAGCTCTAAACTGCAAACAGACAAGTAGCTGGTGAACACAGTGGAGCATAAAGCAGCTAAAAAGCAAGACAGTTCTCTCAGGAGTTGGAGGAAAACAGAAACAGAGCTGACAGAGCTAAAATAAGACTAAATATTTAATTGCATTCACCTTGTAGCCATAAACCTGACTCCAACTGAATGCCACTGTTGCTCTGTATCTACTGGATGTGTACAATGGCAACTGCTTGCTAACAAGTTTGCCATATCAACTTAAAAGTTAATGATATGTTGATGTTTGAAGCCTGTCTGCTGCCCAAAGTGGGCAGAAAATCAGTTATTGTATATTGAGTATAGTATACTGTTCTCATTCCCAGGGCGTTAAATATCAAGGTTTTGTCACAGCCATCGGCGTTCTGTACCTTTCGCGCTGGTATTTAACACACCAGCCATTCCATTAACTATAATGTAAACCCATCTGCAGCAACAGTAAACGCTCTGAGAAAGTGCACTGGGAGTGTGGTGAAGTAGGTTATTTAAATTAAAGTGAAACCAAGGGGGCACAAAAAGTGGCTGTATGCGATGAACTCGGATGAGAGCATGTTGGAGCATCAGGATGTCATTCTTACCTGGTGGTTTTGGAATAATGACAACTTGAAAAAAATGTCATTCTTGTCCATGTTTGTGTTGATCCATCAGTACAGAGATGTCAAATGACCGAGAGACACAAGATTGCTCAGACTGAAGTTTCCCTTTTGCAAACAAGTTCACCATATCAGCTTAAAAGCTGATAATATGTTGACATTCAAAGCTTGTTTCTGCTGCCCCAAGTGGCCATTAAATAAATTATTGCATGTCTAAAGGACAACCAGAGTGAGTATCAGCATGTCATTCTTACCCCATTAAATGTTTTGGGAATAATGATGACTTGAAAAAATGTCATTCTTGTCCAAGTTGTGTATTGATCCATCGGATCAGCATGCTGCAGAGATGTGAAATGTCACAGAGTTCCGTCCTCAGAGAAACGGAGCTTTAGCTGCAGAGTACAGCAACTTGTAACTTTGGCATGATCCAGCTGGCCTGGACTGGGAAGCTGGAAATGTTTACCATGGTCCACATGGTTAATTTGTGTGCTTTTATTTAGCTGTGCGTATCTGGGACTTTTGGTTGGGGGGTGGGGGGTGGTGCAGCAACAGTCAACAGATGCTGTCAAAGTGACCGCAGGGAGGAAGCAGAGACAAATGCTCCTCATTACAGCACTGACTGCAGCCCAGTGGCCCGGTAACCAGCAGAAACCAGCTCCATGTCTGTGACTGTGCAGCTGGAGATCAGCTGATCCTCGCTGGCTTCACTTACAGTCAAGTCCCATTCGCTTCTTCTTCGCTTCAGTTGAATAAGACACATTGTGGCAGCCATTGTTGTACCAACACAGGAGAGATACTCAAATCAAATGCATCACGCAGAAGAAGCTTTTGTCAAGGCTGCCACTACAGCAGCTGTTCACTAAGGATGACTCAACCCAATCTACGATCCACATTATCATTTTAAAGCAAATTTTACCATCCACATGCAAGGATGCATTGACGGACAGGTCGGGGGCACTCCCAAGTGGGATTCTACTTACAGTGCAACGAGCTAGACCACATCCGAGGCAGACGGGTTTCAGTGGAATTCTGCATTGTCTGGACACTGTCCAGTCACATTGTTCATCTGAGAAACATAAAGACATGTGGGAAAATATGAACAGATTTAATTCAGTGCAACCACATGAGATGCATAACTGACATTTTCAGGCCAAGTGTGGGTAACCAGAAATCCACTCTTATAAGAAAATCGTACTGAAATGACAAGTGTAACTGCAGGCTTAGATAGCCTATTTGTCAATGCAATGCTTCGCTTTGACTTCTGATCAAAGGATTTGATGATTATTAATATCCGAAACCCTATACAACAACAGCGTGTTACATAATATCATAAAATACATCTTTTATTTTATCTTCTATGGCCCTTAAAGACCTAAAAACATGTTTCTCAAACAGATCTTTTTTGTTTCCTCCGTCTTCATGTTTCCAGCTGGTTCCTGTTTTCTATATGATAAATTAGGTAATATTATTATTCATTATCTCAATTATCTTTTCACTCAGACTGTAAGTGGTAGAAGTTCATTCATATGCTTTGTGTTACAGCACAAAGTGAGAAAAAAAAAAAAACACATTTTTTTCCCCAGCTCCTCACTGACTGAATTAACAGCACAGTGCAGCGTGTCCATTGGGGTAATTTCATTGGGCTGTGAAACCAACGTGAGCAATGTTCCTGACCCCGATCAGGAGTCAGACAGCAGTACGGGGGTCACCGGGGGTTACACCGGGCCCCTCTTGGTGGACAGGCAGGGAACTGTAAACCTGGAAGACCAGGAGCCCGAGCTCCATGTGTTTACCTCGCTGCTTTTACAAGTGATGTCACCACGTTGTAAAAAGATACAGTTCTCGGCGGCCCCGTCCTTTTGTTACTATTTGAGAGAATAAACACGGCGCTAAGTGCATGGAGAGAGATGGAAGCGGAGGACTCCGTGGCTGGAGGGTAGAGGGAAACCGGGCTCCTGTGGTGTACGGTGCGTCCAAGCAGTTGAAGTGGGCTGTGGGGATCTGTAACTGTCCAGGTGCTGCGAGCTCGGGCCCAGCCTCTGCCGGCCAAACCCTTCTCACTGGTGAAGAGGGAGGTCCTGCCTATAAATATTCAGCCATCCTGCCTTTGCAACAGCAACAAAAACACCAACTGTTGATGATCCCTCGGGGCCTTTCACTGTGTCTACATGTGCGTTTTCTCTCTTGAAATGAACGATACAGTGAATCCCATCGTCAACTTTGGTGTCTCAAGTTCTCATTCCAGCTCCTTTGGAATTCCATAAATATTCAGCTTCCACTTCACATCCCTGCTCGCTATCTTCGTCTTTACGATGCTGCCTCTCACCGAAGGTCTTTGCGGTATTGCAACAGAAATTCTCTTTACATAAGTCAGAGTGTGGTATGAGTGTAGCCGTATGCATAAAGGCAATGAAACAGCTTGTGTTTTATGTGAGCTCTCCGTGCTCAGACAGCTGGGTGGTTGCTGGGGCTGTGTTAACCTACAGTGCCGGGGGTCCCAGTCTGCACTGTAGCAGTGTGTGTCAGGCTATTCCAGCCCAGCTGCAAAGGCAGGAATCTGTATTTTCAGATACTGTCGAGTACAGAGACGCCTCGGCCTCTCAGGACCTTTCCATAGAGTTTGCACTTTTTTTCAGCTGGGAATCACAGCTTTAAAAACTCCTGAAACCCAATCTCCCTGTTGACTCTGACACATACACATACCAACAAACCTGACCACTGGAATAATGTGGCAAGACTTTATGCCTTTCTGGTCATTTTTCTGATGAGACCTCAGCTGTCTCGCTGCGTTGCTCCATCTCTTGGTTCAAGTGTGCTTGTACGGTTCCTTGGCTTGGACTTTTATTAGCTTTTCCCGAGCCTCAAAGAACTTGGCCTGGTCCGGCTCTCCCCGGCACTTTCCCACTAATGAAGTGCACATTCTGCCGGAGCGTTTGGCCAAGCCTGGCTCCTTGGCCATCCCTTAATGGGAATTTCCCCTTCTTCCATGCATCCCTGCCTGCCTCGCTCTCTGCCTCTGCCACTCTGGTGTGTGTGAGTCATGTCCTGAACAGCCAGCCATCAGCCAGGGGATGTTTGATTCATAAACATTCTTACACTTGTTTGCCACTGTTGGACTAGTCGGCTAACTGTCTGGGCAACTGGCTGGCTGACTTGTTAAGGGGCTAACTTATTGCAGTACTGGGTGGCTCAAAATGGGACACTGAGTGATGTTGTATGTGCCCTCAACTTGCTGTGAGTGGGTTAAAGTCAAAAAAACATTCATCTACACTGACACGTTCAAGACACTGGCACTTTGGCGGTGAAGCTGAAGACAGGTCGCACTGCCATTTTCCAAACTTGATCTCTGAACGTTGAAAATAATACAGGCTGTGATGGATGACATGATTTCAAACATGACTGCTTGCTTTTTACAACCACTAAAATTAAGTCAGACCACCAGTGAAAGCACCTGTTGCTCCACAACTGAATGCAAATTAAACTGCGTTAACAGCTTTTTTTTTTAATTCCATGAGGAGCCTCTCAGCATCTGATAGTTTGGAGTGTCTTAATCACTGGAAAAATAATCCTTGTATGTTTTCATTGCATAGCTCAATGAAGATGAGATAGTCTACATCCTCAAATCAACCTTGAAGGGCCTGCGCTATCTGCAGTTTATGAGGAAAATCCACCGGGAGATGAAAGCTGGGAATATACTCTGTGACAGGGAAGGTCATGCGAAACTGGCTGGTTCTGGCCTGGCTGGACATTTGACGGTGAGCTGTGATTCCACTGGGCCTTCCACTCTCTAAAAGTCAACATAATAAAATCAGGTCTCCCTTGGAGACTATGGCATAAGATAATCATTTCTGTCCACAGTGGTTACAGTGCTATTAAGCTAACCTTCCTGATGCAAAACAAAAGGCTGGGAGCAGTAGAATTTGGAAGTGTTTATTTCCACACAGTCTTTGCTTACATTTTACGTCCAAAGAATGCTGTTGGGCAGGCAGCTCTCGCGAAACTTTTACAGCCCCTCGTGAGCTTTAATCTTGTCAGAATCTCGGTCTACCGTAAGAAAGCACTCCAGAGCTGCCAGCGAGACAATATACTGAGGACAGAAGACAAGAAGCTCGACTCTTCAGGCTGTTCAGTTAATTCCCGTTAGGAGTGGTTGTCATGTTTCCAACAGAAGTTTGTGGTTTTGGGCACTTGCTACTTAGTGAGGATATTTTACTTTTCCCACACTGGCGTATCTTTGCTGCTCATCTTATTCCTCTGGTCGCTCCTTAACGATTGGCTAGTGTTGCTCAGAGGGGGGTCAGAGAGCAGCTCTCAGCTCCCTGTGGGTGGTTAGTCAGAGGAGAATGCTTTGTGGGCGATGAACTGTGCTGTGCTCAAGGGACGGAGTTCTGTGACCTAACAAGTTTAATGAGGAAGGAACAAATTACCAAAACATGCAAATGATAAAAAACACAGAACAATGCACAGAACAAAGCACTCAGAGCAGCCTAGAGGTTAGCAATGCCAGTCCCTCAAACCCAGCATGCTAAAGTGTTCTTGTGCAAGACACTGAATATCAACCAAGCCCCCAGGAAGAGCACTGGCTTGGCAATTTTTGCAGTGGCCAAACGGTGGTACTACAACTTCCGTGTCCGTCATATGATGCCATTGGGCCCAAAAAGACGTTCATGTGAATGAGACCTAGGCCGCGGCTGGATCAAGAGCTGGGAGGCGGAGTTAAAGGAAACGCTATTGCTCCTGCACTATGGGCCCAATGGATGCGGAAGATTGCCGCACGATCCGGATACTTTATTTCTCGGCAGTCAAGCCATTTTGGCTTCATGCACCACTCAGCAACTCGCGTAGGAATGAACAGGAGCCTGCCTACAATGCTGTATCCAGTTCTCTTCATACAGCCATGATCCCGACGAGCAGCTCCAGGAGTGCTGCTTTGTGTCTGATCCTGACCTCTGACCTCCCTGTGGAGGAGGCCATAAGATATGGGAATTCCCCTAAGGGATCAGTAAATGGCAAATTATTATTTTTAGAGACAAAAATAATAAAAAAGAAAAAATGAGAGTGAACACAAAACAATCTATCTTCATCAGCACTCCTTTCACTGGATTAAAGGACAGTTTATCCTCAAAAGACTTCTGGAATGTTTCTAACCAGAGCTGATGACCAGTGCTCGGAGGTCCATCCGCTGGTTTAGAACTGAACAGCTGCAAACAGGCCGGGTCTGCTGCTGCTGCTGCTGGCTGGGTGGTCCGTAGTCTATAGAGCATAAGTGCCCCATTACTTACCTGGCTGCATTGTTTTACTTTTTGGACACTTAGCCATTTTTGCTAAGCACTTGATGATTTAAAGAGATCCATAAAACCTGCAGGACCGTGACCCTCAAAAACTTGTGCTGGCTGGGACCGAGGTGGATCGAGACATTGGGAACAAGGTGAAGCTATAGGGAGGGTTTCAATTTAGTATGGCTGGAATATATATATAGCACAATAAACCATTTTAAACCTCAGGTTTAACATATGTAACACAGAAATAATTTGGAAAGAAAAAGAGCACGGGGGTGAGAGGGAAATTGTTTTTGTTCGATTTACAGCCAACAAATCTGTAAAATTCATCATGGGTTTGTCCATCAAGGCTGCGAGGGTGGAGACTGGATAATAGCGCGTAATGGTGATGTGTTCTACAGGGTCATCCTTGTTCTTGTCCAGCTCTGCTGGCCTATTTGGAGACCTTCTCCACACACCGACAATCCTGTTTGATTTTGTTCCCCGTCCTTCGTCAGATGCCTGAGCTCAAAAGGCCCTTTCAACAGAGATGTCATCCAAAAGCCTGAGCAATGGCAGTTATATGTTTTCTGGACATAACTGTTGAGAAATGAAGGAAAACCCCACCACTAATGTATCCCAAGCAGCGGCGCCAGAATGAGTTTTGCAGTGTATGTGTGTGTGTATGACATAATACAGTGTTTCCCACAGGATTTAGTGAGACTTTGGAGGGAGGACCTCTGAGGGTCCAGGAAGAAAAATTTGTACATTTTAAAGTTAAATGCATGAAACTGATGCACTTTGAGAGCAAAATGAAGAAGCTAGGTCTATGTAGAACTTTGTGCTCCGGGACACAAATTGATCATAAACATATTAGTTGTTTATGAATGGTGATGACACAGCAAAAAGTCTCATCCACAAACCATGGTAAACACGACAGGGTCTGTGTCAACCCGTTGGGTTGCAGACATCCCCGCAAACCCGACACACTGAGGACAGTCCGCCTCGGTTGACAGTCACACCAGGAACCCCGTTCCTCCCCACGGTGAGAGCGAGAGTGCACTGTGCACCGGGCACCCCATGGCCCCGGAGAGTGATGAGACTTCTCCAAGCTGACCTAGAGGTGGTGCATTGGAGGAAATGCAATGCGATGGCCAGCGCTAGGGAGACATCTCCACCAGCCGAGCTGATCCCCCCCGCAGACTTTGTGGACTGCTTAAGTTTAAAAATATTTTCAGCTCGTTATGAAACTGTGGAGGGCCTATCTAGACTGTGGCGGGCTGGATGTGAGGTCACTTTGATTTCATTTGAATTAGGCTACACGATGGTGGATTATGAGTGGATAAAGGTCCAACGATTACAACATATAGACATCGCCAATGTTTTATGACTTTAATAACTGGCTTAGATGTTAACCACTTTATTACCATAACATCTGAAAGTGGGGGGACAAAAAGTCTCGCTGTCCCCCCTATTATGATGCTTGTGATCCCAAGAAGGTGTGCTCTTTATGTCTGTAAATTGAAATCTGACTCGGTGGAGGGGAAAGGCCACTGAAACAGCTGAAAAGTTTTTATTGAAACCAGTTCATATAATCTTTTAGGAGGGTAACCATGTGGCGGAGAATGCTGCTGTACAAACCATAAGTTTGCCTTACACATTGCCTCTGAACCCACAGCGTGGCTCTATAAAACCTGCGGTAGGAAACAAAAAAATGTTTGTGCCAGTGCTTGGTCCTTCAATAGAATATGACATTTCTCTTCTGAAGATAATAGTTTTAGATGTGTACATTTAAGAGAGTTAAATGGTCAGCAAGGATATGACCTGCAGCTTTTATAAGCCTTGTTATCCTCGAAGAATGCAGCAATGACTATGAGCAATCACATTATCATCAGGCGAGCCGGCCTGGGAAAAACTGTCTCACAAAGATACCACGAATACGTTGAAGTGATAAACAAATGACGGTGATGGAGTTTAAATGTGGCCCTTCTTCATGTGGTCTGGGCGGTTGCACTTGGGGGCTTACTGTTCTCTTACATCCATGTGCAATCACTGAAACACTCAGCATGAGCTTTTTTTTTTTTTATTAGATCACATAAAGTAAACAGTCCCAGTGAGTGTTTTTGATAAATGCAATTTGCTGCTATGCTCCTTTCCAGGCTGCATCTTGTGTTCAGCCTGTTGTAAGTTAATTTGCCAGATCAACTGAAAAAACAGAGCAATCTAATGGAAAACACTGCCCTGGCATCCACGCTGCATACCGGCGGTTGTCTAAAGAATGGGAGCCCTTTAATGTGGTGATTGCATGGTTTCAGTTTGAAATTTAGTTTCCGTAAAAAGAATGCACTTTTCCGTTGTGTTTTTTTTCCCCATTTTATCCCTATTTCCTTTCATTTGTTGCTTACATTATCAGCTTTATTTTTTTCCCAAGGTGCTTACACAAAATCATCACTTGTGTGATATGAACTCTTACTCAACTTACCTTTTTTCCTCTGTTTTACCACATTTTGATCGTTTCTTCTCAAAGAGTGAGAGTGGTAACTCTAGTGGCTGCAGCTGGTTTCATTGCGTAGTCAGACGTAATTTTGTGCGTGTGTGCGTGCATCCATCTGTATGTATGTGCATGCACTGTGTGTGCGACTTCATTGGGGAAGTGCTGCTATGGTACCTTCCATAAATCCAGCAAACCTCCATGAATAAAGGGAGGGGGAGCTTTGGGATTCTGGGCAAAAGTAAGCAGTCTTGGAAAAATCAAAGGCATACAGCACCTGAGGGAGGTGTACTCCCAGCCATAGTTTTCATTTATGGTTAGCTACGGCTGGTTAGGAACTGGGTTTGACACTACTGCAGCAGTGGCATGCTTCCTCTGCGTCCTTCCCCACTGTGCTGCGGGCACTTCAAGACATTTGGCTCGCTCTTACAATGAGATGTTAGGTTCTCTTTCAAAACCATCCTTTGTGCTCTGAACTGCCTCTCACCTTTTTTAGGAAGTTTCAATTGTTTCATTCCAGAACACACCAGAGGGCTGTGATGGCTGCAGTTTTGGCTGCCGGTTTCCTGTAGGGCCTCCATTTCTGGCAGAGCGTTCTCCTCCAGTACAGCCAGCATCTGCTACAGAGGAAAAAACACATCCAGCACTCAGCCAAACTAAAAAAAAAAAAAAAAAAAAAACACACACACACACATTTACAAGGCCACCAGGCAGAGCTATTCTGATACAAGAGCTTGGTAAAGAAAAAGGAAGTTGTATTGACCCTAAATCCAGCGTCCTGCTGACTTACAGAAAGTATAACATGCCATGTATAATCCAAACTGAGTTTAACCACTGCCGTCTTTTCTAATATAACCATCAAGTGGCCCTAATCATCATAATACCAAAATCACAAGTTGTCACTCTGAGGTTTTATGATGGATCTACGGGATGTCCAGCTTGTACTAAGCAAGGTGAAATGATCATGTTATTATATTTTCTTTACCTAGTATTAAGATACGCTCGCCGACACACGCACACACACACTTCAGCACATGTGCACAAATGTTACATTTCATCATATTCATCGCCCTGCTCCAATCGACATGGACACAGAAAGTAGGCTCCCTTATTTTCTCTGGAGCAGGTTGAGGACTTGTGGTGCGGTGTAAATGTGGGTTATTGTTATTCAAGAGTACGTGCTGGAATATTGGGCGTATCGATTGCCTTTCGCCGCAGGCCTTCTTGGCCAGGCCACAAAAGCCTCTCGCTGCACGCTGCCAGTAGGCCCATTTCTGCTACACTTATTTTTAATACAAGTATTACATGACTTTGCTCTCTCAAGGTTTCAGAGGGGAGGAAATGGCAGATTGAATGTAAACAAGATTAGCTTCCCTCTCTTGCGCGGCGCAGCCAGCTGCTGCTGCTTCCACGCTCGGGCCGTAAATCTGCCTGCGCTGTGTGGAGCTGTGTGCTGGGAAGAGAGATATCAACCCTGATTCTGTCACTGTCTGGAGGAGGTTAAGATGAGCTGCACGCCCTTCAGTGGCAACAGGAATGACATATCTGTAATCATCAGCATTCTCCGACCACACTCCAGATTTCCTGTTGAAACATTTGTTCATTTTAGGGGTGATTTTAGCTGTGCTGGCATTGCTGCAAACCAGTCAATTAGACAATTGCCAGGCTAGTATATAGATGTTATCAGTTGCTATAAGCCCCATAGATGTGGGTCAATAGGGGCCTACTAGAAGACGGCATAAAAGAACACAACAGCGACCTCTGGTGACCGGAGTAATTATGACAGGAGGAGAAGTGATTGTCAAAACAAAACACAAACATAGGACATTCAACCAGGAGTCTGGAGCTTGTATCCCGTGTGATACCAAGAATGTGTGTTTCATGTTATTTTAACCCAAAACACGATATTAGATATACAAAACAAGTGCTTTATTGAAGCTGTAGTGTTGTTTCCTAAACCTAAAGAAGCCTTTTGGTTGAATTCAAAACACAACTTTTCATTCAGTTTTACATGTAAAAACATGTTGCTTTTAAGTTACACTTTCACTTTTACAGCGTAGTAGGTGTAGTAGGCCCCTAATAACCCACATCTATGGTGCTTATAGCTACTGATAATGCCTATTTAATGGCCTGAAAACAGTCAAATCGGGTGCACAAACATACATCAGACTGGCAATACGTCATCCAAGAGTATCCTCACATGAACAGGCCCCTTTATGGGGGAAAACGATCCTGTGCTCCTCATAGATGGTAACAGATGGTAACAGAATAAACTAATAATGACTGCCCTGTCAGTGTGCTAAATGGCTAAATGATGCTGGTGACAGTGACTAGCATGGCTAGCTAACGTTAGCTTGAGTGGGAGGCTGCTGTAGTAATACAGTCTTATATTAAAGTTATAGCAGCTTCAGACTGTCTCCAAGTAAATCTCATCTTACAGATCACACAGTTATTTACAGACCACACTTAGCTGAACATGATTCAATCAAATATGTATAGATGGATGGAAAAAGACTGAAGAAACATGGTGGTGATCAAGCTTATTATTGTGAACACTCAGGTTCAAGCAAGGTCGCACAATACTTATTAGACGTGTACAATAAAAGTTTGTGAGAGATGAATGCATATGAACTCTACAAAATTATAATCCAAACATTGAAGTCTGTGTGATCTTCGGGGTTCTATCTCCAAGAAGGGGTGCGGCCTTGACTTTTTTTTTTTCAAGTACCGTATGTGCCGGTCTAACGTACAGTATGTGGTTTGCATGTCCTGCATCACCTCCGTCATGCTGTACTTTGTCCTTCCCTGCTTTGGTCCGACCGACGCAGGCTTTGGCTCCTTCTGCTCCCTCAGCCATCAAAAAACTAAATATAGCAGATTGTTGCTCTTTCAGAATATATTCCACCTGCCAAAATACACAGGCCCTGCTTTCTTAACCTCGCGCAGTGATCTGTGTATTTGGAGTGGAAATGCAGTGAAAGGAGAAGCCGTGGCGCTCAACATGGCTGGCTTAAAGGCGAAGTAATGACACTGTCCGCTTGTGTTTTTGGAAGCTGTGAAACCACAGCAGGGAGCTCTCCATTACTGCTTCATTGTAACGCCACGCTATTACTCACATCAGAGCCGTATTGATATTGATTGCTGCTGGAATGCTCCCCCTCCGTCCTATGCTGTACTTACACAAGCAGTCCTCGCACAGGGATGCAGCGTTTCGTCTGTGATGGAAGCTCTGGCTTCGCTCAATTGAAGGAGAATTACAGCAAAAATATTTTCTTTTAGAAAGTTAACATCAATAACACTGAAGTGGCATAGTTCATTGAGCTCATACCCATTTACCCTCATTTTTCTTTACAACACCCATCTATGATCCATTTATTATAATACGAACTATGAAGTCATCTCTACAAGGGTAATGGTTTATTTCATATTTTTTTGATTTGTATATATTTAGAGGAACATTTTGAGAAAAAAATTGGAAAAAGTTAAATATTGTGCTTAAATCAATTTGTACTGGTAAAGTCAATGAAAAGACCACTAAACACTGTTTGAACAACACAGTCTCACGGAATACAATCTATTTGATCTGAGTACAAAGACACGATTTTGAAGCTCGGCACAACTTTTAACATCTTTTTTGTGTTTTTTCCTATGAATGTCCAGCAACATGTGACGCATGTGTCAATTTCCACCCCAGTCTTTTCAAAATAAAACCACTCGGTTAAATTTAAGAAAAGATCGATTTGGTTAGGTTTAGACAACAAAACTACTCAGTTAGGTTTAGGAAAAGATGAACTTGGTTAGGTTTAGACAACAAAGCTACTCAGTTAGGTTTAGGAAAAGATGAACTTGGTTAGGTTTAGACAACAAAGCTACTCAGTTAGGTTTAGGAAAAGATGAACTTGGTTAGGTTTAGACAACAAAGCTACTCAGTTAGGTTTAGGACAAGATGAACTTGGTTAGGTTTAGTCAACAAAGCTACTCAGTTAGTTTTAGGACAAGATGAACTTGGTTAGGGTTAGACAACAAAACTACTCAGGTTTAGGAAAAATCATGTTTTGGGTTAAAATAACTCTGGAAGTGCTGTAATATAAGCACTATTACTATAATAACCAAAGTTACATGACAAATAAATCTACATTGAGGTGTGGTTTCAAATGGGGTACGAAGACCAGCCTCCTGGGTGAAAGCCCTATGTTTTTTGACCCACCCATCCACCCTGACCTCCTCCCTACGCCGTGTTTGGCACTCTCTATACTAAAACGTGAAATCTATGTACATGAATCAATACATTCAATTTGTGACTATTTCACAAAGTGGTTGTTTTTAGTGTCTTGAAACAGCAGCATTTTAGTGTTGCAACAACTGCTTTTCCTCCTTTATAAGATACTCCAGCAGCAGCATTGAGTAATATAGTACATGACTTTAAGCAGAAATCAAACAGCATCTCTTGCTTGGAGTACAATCAAATAGAAATGTCTGACTGAATCTGCTTGATATTTTTAAGAAACGACTGTGTTGCTCCGATCCAGATGCAGCGATGTGTTCTGAGAACTGTAATCAGCCATCAGAGCGTTTGTGCTCTGTGTCTTTACAACATCCAAGCAGAGTCCGGTGGGGTTCATCAATGGAGGAATGTGACTGACTTTACAAGGTTTTCACTTCATCTTTCACTTTAACACTTTTATCTTACACACACAAGTAATGCCGTCGTGGCATCTGTTGTTGATCCGTACTTATCAGCCTCATTCTGTTTGCATTAAGACAACGTCCTGTATATACAGTAAAACTGAACTACAGAGCAATGACAACATATTGCTTCACTTGTGCTGGATTGTGCTCATATTATCATATTAGATCCAAATGAATTATCACGTTAATGCATGCAGCAACCAGAGTTTAGCTCTTTTAGTTATGCTTTTAGAGGGCTCTAGGCATGACATATTAGTAAGCATCACCCTGGTTCCCTCAACAAAAAGCCAATAGGATTTTTCCATTGGTTTTTGGATAATTGCAGAAAATAAGGTCTGTGGCAAACAAACATTTATGATACACATTTTATTCAGCAAGATAATCTTCACAAATGATCACCACTTTACATACTAAACATCAGCATGCAATCATTGTGAGCATGTCAGTATGCTGACATAGCAGCTGTACAGTCTCAGGTAACTGCGAGCATGGCTGTAGACTTTTTAAATTAACTCGCAAAAAAAGTTTGGAAGTATGTGTTTGGTCGATTATTTCTCTGTTGTTATAATGCTAACTAGCATTGTATTTTTCATGGTGGGAAAGCCTGTTTATTTACCTTCACAATGATGTCCAACTTGTATGGATCGTGCATTTGTGAGATGAGCAGCACAGCTGATTATGTGGGTAGCGCCCAAGTGAAATTTGCCAAAATTCTCCTGTTGGGATTGACTCTTGTTTTGCTTCTGGTGCCTGATTGGCAGCACCGATTGGTATCAAATCATCTGATGTTGCAGCTTTGAATCGAGAACATGGACAGCATCTTGTTTTAAAAGTATGAAGTCATGTTCTACCATAACAACTGCATATACCGTATAACACATGCTGTATAATATAACTTACAAAATTGGTAAAAGCTGCTTCACATTGAATAACAATGACATGCGATCATGTGCCATTGAAGGCCACGAATGTGCTGGTTTTCATTCTGACCAGCTGATTTCAATGATTACTTTCTCTTCTTCCTCCTTCTCTAATCAGTGAACACAGCTGATAAAGCCTTTGGTCGGAATAATGACAACCTCTATGGCACACAATTGTCTTTCTTGCTCTGCAGTTACATGAACGAATGTTGAGTAACAAAAATGTTGTTTATAAGGGATAACATGACTTCAATGTGTGCCTATAATGGACTTTAATTTGTATAAAAATGTTATATAGTCGTTACTTAACACCAAATTGAACATAAAGTAAACAACCAGTATTATTTATATGTGTATTAAGCCCTGTTTCCACTGCAGGAACCTTTTGAGGAACTCGATTGTTCGATTGCAGGGACCAGGGTCTGTGTGGCAGAAAATTTACGGGGCTTTTTTACCCCTCACAAAGGTCCTGATCACGTGATAGTACTTACTAAAAGTACCAGAAATTTCAGGGTGCAGTTTGGAGGGATGACTATCGCGAAATGGTGAAACACACACAGAGCACCACTGCTTCAACTGTGCCACTTCATTCATATAAAAAGGATGTACTCTAGTATTGATTTAGGACCATTTTAGGATGAATTGCTCTTTCTTTTTATAACATTAAAAGTAGAGTGAGAGAAAAGAGAGATCGTGTGAGCGAGCTGAGATGGCAAACGGTAGAAGAGAGGGAAGTAGAAGTCTCTCTGAACGAGAGAAAGAAACATTATTTTTGGATTGTTTCATGACGTTAACGTTCTAAAGCATAACCATCAAACACTCAACAGAGACGCTCTTAGTTTCATTTTCCTCCACTGAATTTCATTCATTACATCCAATGTACTGTCTGTATGTACGTACTATAAATATTGTCGCAGTAAGACTTTTTTTCCCAGCGTGGTTATAAGATGAAACAGGCGAGAAAACTGAACTACAGGCTGTAGCGTGTAGCAGGACTAAAAGTCCCAGGAACCTTTGGTGGAAACCCAGCTTTAGAAAGCCTGATTATTTTCAATGAGAGCTCCTGTAATAGAGTTCCTCATGGCAGTGGCAGTGCCCAGTATCCTCCCTCCCTTCTTCCCCTCTCCCTCCAGTCACCCCCTCTCATTCCCAGGCTCTGAATGTGGGTGTCCCGCCGGGAATTCAAGTAGCACATCGGGTCGGCCACTCAATACCCCCTGTTTAAAGGGATTCATTGCAGACTAATTGGGATAACATGGCTGGAAATGTTGACCTTGGTATTTCTAAACAAGGTTTCAATTAACTTGTAATAAGGCCAAGCAGCCAGGCCCGAGATGGATCCTCCACAAGCAGAAGGAAATGCGAAACATGCCCCAGTTGATGGTTGGCTTTTCTTAACTTTGATTAATCACTCGGAGAGTAAGCAAGTGGGACTGCTAAAATAATTAGAAGGGAAAACACCCTGTTCTTGCCTGCGGTAGCATTTAGAGCAAAGATTAAGTTACTGGAAGATATGTCAAAATGTCTTCTGTTCCCCCATTATATTGAAATAAAGCACATTTTTGTGCTTGTATCGAAAAAAAATTAAAGTAAATCTAATGAAAACCAATGCTTTAGTACATCCCACACACATTTGTTGGAGCCTAGTTCACAAGACTTCAGTTATTCATTTCTCTTATTTGCATAATGAAATCATGTTCATCTGAAGTGGGAGACCAAAGAATTTGAATTGTCTTTTTATGTCTTAAGTATGTGTCTCCCACAGAGGGTAACCTTATTCAAACCACGACTGTGTTCCTTTGAATGTCAGACTGTGGTGTTTCCCCGTCTTTGTGTAACACAATCAGAGAAAATACAGCTGGTGCCCTCTGTTGTCCAAGGTGTGACTGTAATCGAGTACAGTCCAAATACATAGAACTGCAGATATGTTTTTAATAATGACGTGTCCCTAACAATCTGCCATTAATTTTTAAAAACAAAAGCCTCCTTAAACCACATGCTAAACTGGCTCTGACTTACAGAACTGATACTTTGAGGAAGTTTATTATTTCACATTATATTGTGTACAGGCTCTTAGATGTCGGTGCCAATAGCCCTGATCCAGCAGGCCTAAAAATGGGCTGCCAGAGTTTTAGATTTGGTACAGGAACTGAACTGAGCCACCTGATGAGAGACAGAGTGGAGTTCTGGCTGGAAGATGGGCCTTTTCCCACTGCTGACTCAGCACTTCTCCTATGCGCGCCGGGTCATCTAGAGCCACAGGACACCAGCTGACCTGCGTTGAATTATCGTTAATTCGCGAGGCAATAGCGCAGCGCATTTCTGTGGGCTGCTCCTCCGACAGGAAGACACAAGGACGACGGGATGAGGAGATGGACTCAGCAGATTAAACTGAAACTCAATGAAGGCAGGCGGTGAATTCTCCATCCCTTTCATGTTGCCGTGGTATCACCAGGTTGACAGTTTTGTGTGTTTGGCTTCCCCTTCTTCATCTTCTCTCCCTGCCTCCTCTTCAACTTCCTCCCTAATTCTTCTTTCCTGCTATTTCGAATGATCACGAGTCCAAAGAATGTCTCTCTGCAAGTGTTTAACACACTGGTCTTTGAAGCACGGTCCAAGTGGCTGCTTTGTCTGTGTTTTGTTGTTCTAAATGCTAGCTGTATTAAATCACCCCACAGTCCCCGGCCTTGTGCTTCATCTTCTCCAAACTCCATCCTACATTCTCGGGGAGGAAGTCCTGTTCTGCACTGCTGAGGCTGTCGAGGGACTTGGCATATTTACACAGGTTTTTAATGCAATTCTAATAGCACCGTGACACTTTAAATACTGATTTTTGTTGCTTTTGGAGCGCATTCCCCTCAGCATATATCATCACGCTGGAGACGGGAGCTGACTGAAGGAGAGCGGGTTGCTTCTTTGTCATTTCCAATAATGACTTTCTCCTTCTCCTCTCCTGTTAAATCTAAGCTTAAACACATGTTGCCAAGTGGGAGATGATGGAAAAGAGCTGCAGAAAAAATGCGCTTGATGCAGACAATATTGTCAGAGCAGCATTGTAACTACACATACCAATCTGGTATTTTGATTTCAGATTTTCAAGAGTTAAAATGAGAACTGATCCAAGGCACAAATCGAACCCATGTTTGAAGGGATTTCGCAATCTAAAACCAGTGGTGGAAAGTAAATTTACTCAAGTACTGCACAAAGGCAACTGTGAGGTACTTGTACTTTTCTTGAGTATTTCCAATTTATGCTATTTACAGTAGAATTGTTTGTTACACAGAACCATGGATGTATGAAGAGAACTGGATACAACGTTGGAGGCGGGGCCCCGTTCATTCCTATGAAAATTGCTCAGTGGCGCATGATGCCAAAACGGCTCAACTTCTGAGTGGAAAAGCAGGCGGATCTTCCAACGATCTTCCGCATCCATTGGGCCCACGGAGCAGGTGCAGTAGAGTCAGCTCGGTCACACGGCTTGGTCACATGGCTCGGTCACGGGGTCATGAGGTCACAGGTGTCATGCTGTTGTCACAGCTCGCTAACTCCGCCTCCCAGCCCTTGCTCCAGCCTCGGTCTGGGTTTCATTCATTTGAATGGAGGAAGGGAAATAATGCTGGATACGGCAATTCGTACATTTTAGAACTTTTAGGACCTAATGATTTAAATAAGGGCTATTCGACTGTTTGTACTGGGAAGTTGCTTTACCTCAAAAAAAAAAAAAAAAAAAATTAAAAAAATTAAAAAATAAATAAAAAATTGGCATCAACAAACGGCGCACTTCCTAGAGCCTTGCACAGACCCATCTGAGAAGGTGTCATTGGAAACTGTTTGGAAAAGGGCAGGCACTTTCAAAAAATACTAGGCAGGTGACTGGATGAACCATCTGTCAATCAAACTCTTGCCGAAGCCAGCTGGGCGAAGAGAGACAACATTGAGTGTCGTTCTTTGTTCTTCTTCCAATGAAGAAATACTCTATGCTATTGCAGCAGCTACACTAACCTCTTCAGCAGCCGCCATTGTTGTTTAGAACAAACAGATGCTTCTCAGCCCAGTTGCCAGGAAAAAAAAGTTGGCATTGTACATTTCAGCAAACCAGGGATATGTTGAATGTCAACGTTTTTGCATTCGTTCAGAGCAAGTGACGTACTTGAGCGAAAAGACACAAACCATATGATCTTTTTCAGTAGTTTCAAGTAGTTTTGTTGCCTAAACTAACCAAGCGTTTCACAATGTTAACCATGTGGCACTGTGTTTCTGCAAGTGTGATATAAGTCTGATATGAAACATATTTATCTCCGCAGTCTTTGTGTCGTCTCAGTCACACCTAAGCCACGGCCATAGCTAACAGTAGCTCCTCACAGGATGCTGATTGGTCCATGCTCTGGCTTGCCAGACACAAACGCATTACTTCAATTCTGACCAGATGGATTTTCTTCTTTGTACTCCATTGCATTTATTTGGCAGCTAGTCACTTTTCAGATTTAAGCTGCAGTGGGTAGTAATGGAGCAAATATGATTTAAAAAAGGTGTTTTTATAAAACGGTCACTATATCCTGGCAGTAGTGCATGGGACAGGTAATCTGAGAAAAAAAAAAAATCATGTGCCTCTGTGTCCTCCAGTGCTCCAAATGGCATCTGCAGGATTTCACAGACTGGAGGAAAACAACCAATCAAACTCTAATCAAACGGTCAAACTAGGCAGCGCTGATCAAATTTGAATCAATATTCTGTTATTGTAATGTCTATTTCTCTCCTCAAATGTTTTCAGAAATGTCCTGTAGTTACTGTTTAGCTGTAAAATAATAGTTTGAGTCCGGACAGTCACGTTGAGATCTATTGAGGAAATACCAAGTACTGCCCACCAGAGCACAACCAATAGGAATGCTGTCTCTCTCTCTAAAACAACCTGTGATTGGTCAAAGCCTCCCGTCATGGGATAGATTATTTAAAGCCTGAAAACAGAGCCATGAGGAGGTGCAGAAGTCTAGTTTTCTCTCACTTGAATTACAATATGCTGAAAGGTTATTAGGGAATCATTGCCCAATGATGCCAAAAAAATGTTGCTTACTGAAGATTTAAGATTCTACATTGAAATAGCATATTTTGTATTGTTTTTATGCTTATGATAAGAATAAACCTCATCCTACTAACATATTTAATATACAGGCTCAACCGACTGAATAAACTAGTGTAAGAAACGAACACCATTGCAAAATGTTAAATTATTTTTTCTCAAAACACTATTATTTATGTAATTATTGTCATCTGAAGAAAATAAATAAAAAACAACTCTTATTATACTTATTTTAGGAAAGTTATAGTTAATTTGCATGTTGTGTAAAACAGAAATAGACAGAGCACATAAAGAAATATGTGTCTGACAGTGTCCTTAGCCTGCTGATAGTGTGACACTTTACATTAGAACCACCTAAAAGAAAGGATTACCTAAAAAAATTATATATGTTTAAGTGTACATTATATTTAGAATATTTTCAGTTCATTTGCTTGTTGGAAAGGAACAGAAGTTACTGTCTTATTTTCATTATGTTGTTACTCTATACACACTACATCTATTGCACGTCTGTCCATCCTGGAAAGGGGATCCCTTTATTCCATTTGTTTCTTTTTTTCCCTCTTAAAAGGGTTGCATCGTGAAGGACAGAGGGTGGCTTATCCTGCATAGATTGTAAAGCCCCTTGTGGCAAATTTGTGATTTTGGGCGAACATGAGGCCCCGGGTTCAATCCCCGGCATCTCCACTCCTTTTAGTGTACGAAGGAGCGTTACAGAAGGTCCTTCCTGCAGCTGTTAGACTCCACAACCAGCACTGCTCCCAGTAGACCACATAAACACTCACAACAAACTGACCGGACACAAGTGCAATAAGAACTCATATGTGCAATTATATCATCTGCTCAAATTATAGTAACTGGACAATTATTTATTGATATGCTGGACATATTTTGGCTTTACTTTCTATTATGTATTCATTCATTCATTCATCGTCAACCGCTTGTCCCGTTTGGGGTCGCGGGGGCTGGAGCCGATCCCAGCTAGCATTGGGCGAAGGCAGGGTTCACCCTGGACAGGTCGCCAGTCCATCGCAGGGCACATAGAGACAGACAACATATAGACAGACAACCATGCACGCTCACATCCACACCTACGGGCAATTTAGAGAGATCAATTAACCTAAATTGCATGTTTTTGGACGGTGGGAGGAAGCCGGAGTACCCGGAGAAAACCCACGCTTACACAGGGAGAACATACAAACTCCACACAGAAGAGTCCCAAGCCGGAATCGAACCTGCGACCCTCTTGCTGTGAGGCGACAGCGCTAACCACTACACCACCGTGCAGCCCATCTATTATGTATATATTATTTTATTTTATTTGTATTAATACTGTTTTAAAACCTATGCTTCTTGTTTATTGCACTATCCACTTTGCTGCTGTAACATGTGAATTTCTCCACTGTGGGACCAATAAAGGAATATTTTATCTTATCTTATCTTAACAAATGAAATAGGTCATCTTTTCTTTCAGGTGGCTAATATACACTATTCTGCTGTACTTGTTAGAGCTCAAATAATATGTTTTTTTCATAGAAACAGGACAGCCAATGGCCAATATACAATATACAGGAAACGTCTTAACTTAAGTAAACATTTCTTCAACACTTATGGTCTGTCTCTCTCATCTGCATTTTGTGTCTGCACGGTTTCTCTCAGTTAGGACGTTGTACTTCTCATGCACTCTTGCGAAGGTTGGCCCACTGGGCCACATCTACTAAGGTCTGCAGGACGGCAGTCTGACCTACACAAGGGGCGGAGTCACACATGTTCTACACCAACAACACTGGGCTGCCTGCAGATGTGCCTGCTTGCTAATTGACTTAATTTGCTCAGATGTCGGCCAATGCCGATTATGAAAAAATGTCAAAAAATCATCCTGACTGTCGACATCTAGTCCCCGTCCACAGCGCTGAACCAGTCCTGATACTCCTGTATATTTCTCCAAACTGGGGGCGTGCCGTCCGTCATCTAGTGTAAGTAATACAACGACTATGGGCAAGTACCTCATACAACCCCACTTCATAACACCCGAACTATCCCTTTAATCGTCTCATGATCCCTCAGATTTATCTTTTGTTGGGAACCACCTCATCCAGACTCCCTGACTGTATGTAAAGTAGTTCAAACTAGCTCCACCTAGATCAGCTACAACAGTAAAAGGCTACTTACACATTGATGCATAATAATTCATAATGTCATAATAATGTATCAGTCACGAGTACACTATACATAGTACATTTCTGATGTACTTTTACTTAAGTAAGCTTTTGAATACATGACTTCTCTTTGTAATGTAGTATTTTTCACATTGTAATACTGATGACTTCTTTCACCACTGCATGAAACACACCCATACTTTACCTCACTTTAACAGCGCAATTAAGTTTGCGTTCATGGTAAGCACAGTGGCTTGTGTTTGCTTTTTATTCCCAAACATTTGCATTTGATTCTTTTTACAGACAGTCTTATAAAAGACTGTGAAACGATGGAAGGACTACAGAGGACGTGCAGTAAAGTGGGTAGAGGAAACACACCTTTCTTTTACAGCCGGGGCATAAACAGTAGTTTATGGTTGCAGTTTTACTGTCATATTGCATAAGCAGGCCCCCTTGAAAAAGAGGTTAAGCTTTGGCTGAGCTAGATGCTCTTATGAAATGGTTGGATCTTTTACGCCTACACATAAATGAATTAGAGGCTTGGAGGAACTGATCAACATGGATTAGTCCACTCCAAACTCCCTCATATTTTTCATTAGATACCAGAGAAAAAAACGACTGTGTACAACAAGGATTAGTCCACTCAACTGCTCCTGATTCTTTTCATTTCTCTTGTACATTTTTTACTGGATACAGAGATGAGTGATTGCATGTGCTGAAGTACTAATTTTCACCATCCTCTCACTACATCTACCACATTATGGGTGGAAAACAAGAAAGCCACCACAGCAGATAACTATCTAAACTTTAAAGAGAGCTCTCCTCCAACTGCCAGCGGTCTGAGGAAAGATGAGCCGCTCTTATCAGCTCCCCCAGCACGCAGCCTTCACCTCTGCCTTATACAGACCGGTATCTGCCTTTTGTCAAATAGCTACCCTAATTTTATGGCTTTACCACCCTTTGTGTGCGTCTCTTCGCCTGTGATAGCGTTCAAAGGTACATCCACCCAAAGATAACAGTTTACAGTAGTTAATTGGTGATTAAACGACTAGATGTCCTTGTAAAATGTCGCTACCTGTGTTGTGGTGTTTTAAAAAAAAAAAAAAAAAAAAAAGTTTTTAAAGATGTAAAAAATTTCATTGGGTTTTAAGGTGAAGTGTTTGTTTTAAGGGTGTTTATAGGTTTCTTGGCAATGATACAAAAACCTGTAAAAATTGATGGCATGACATGATATACTGGACCACTTCAGAGTGCACAGCATCAATAAACATGAGGATATTTCCATATTGAGAGGTCAAATTAAATCTTAAATGAGATATAACCTGTTAATTAGAGTTTTACAGGTGATGGTAGGTGGATTGCGTTAGCGTTACAGAGTCAGATTAGTGTCTTTATGCTAAGCTAAGCTAATCAGTTGCTGGCTATAGCTTTATATTGACAGGTGTGAGAGTGGTATCAATTTTCTAATCTACAAAGCAAATAAGCCTATTTCCCAAAAATGTTGAACTATTCCTTTAAAAGGTGACATACCATGAAAAACTCACTTTGTCAGTGTTGTGCTCATACATTTGGTATCTCAACCATGTCTCCTGCAAAATTATGTTCTCTTTAGGGCTGTGAAAGTTAACGCAATAATAATGTGTTCATGCAAATTTGTTTTAATGCAACTAATTTCTTCAACACATTAACGCAATCTATTTTTCGAAGGCTATAGTGGGCTCAGTTTTAAAGCTAGAGTGAAGATACTGGCATCATATGAAGCTAAAAAAAACTAAGGTGTCATAATAGCTTGCTGCTGAGGAGGTTAAATAACGCTCCAATCTTTCGCTACATTTTCGTGAGGAAAAACTGTCATGTCATTTTCAAAGGGGGTCCCTTGACCTCTGACCTCAAGATATGTGAATGTAAATGGGTTCTCTGGGTACCCACCAGTCTCCCCTTTACAGACATGCCCACTTTATGATAATCACATGCAGTTTGGGTCAAGTCAGAGTCAAGTCAGCACACTGACACACTGACAGCTGTCTGGTTGGGCTGCAGTTTGCCATGTTATGATCTGAGCATATTTTTTTATGCTAAATACAGTACCTGTGAGGGTTCCTGGACAATATTTGTCATTGTTTTGTGTTGTTAATTAACTTCCATAAATAAACATTTACATATATTTGTATTCATTTTAAACACATAAAAATGTGTAAATAATTTGCGATTAATCACAATTATGTATAGACAATTACTTTTCAAGGGAAACGGTCACAGTTTTAAACTAATTGTTAACTTTGTAAATTGAAAACAAAACAAACAAAATATGCAACAACATCACTATGTTTAGGCAACAAAACTACTGGGTTAGGTTTAGTAAAACAACATTATGCTTTGGCTTAAGATGAGTACATTTCACTCGGGACACAAACAGCGGCTTCCTGGCAGTTTGTTGCACCCATTCACCTCCCCACCTGCCCGCCAATAACGGACTTGTTTGCTTAATATACTTATTATTATACCATTAATGTCAAGATTCCACGTAACTTTCATTCGCTGTACTACGTCACTTACAAACGTATTAGTGTTACATCAACGATAAACATTTCCCTCCAAACATGAGAATGCAGTTTAGTTGTATGGGAACATAATTTTTTGGATTATTTTTTAAGCTGTGTATCAGGGAGCTCCTACCAACCCATAAACTGTGAAATAAGACGACCCAGTCAGTTTTTTTGTGGGCTGCCTAGATCAGAAAACATGTAATTCAACAAGCCATTCAGATTTGGGTTCCCTTCCTGTGTCACATGCAGACTCATTAAAATATATCAGACACGTTGCATTATAGTTTTCTTGCAGGCCAATCAGAGCAGACCAGGTTTTTTTTGGTCTTACAGAGACAGGCACTAAAACGGAGCGTTTCAGACAGACGGTGAATACAGGTATATTCAAATAAACAGGACGAGAAAAATAATGTTTTTTTTAACATTAAAGCATGTAAACATGTTCTAGTAGAAACCCAAAATACAAGTATGAACCTGAAAATGAGCGTGATATGTCCCCTTTAAATGATTAAATTCAGGGAGCCTCGACTTCTTTCTAACTTTCTTTCAAGTGGTCGACCATGACATGGTGCTAGTCTCCTCGTCCACCCCAAGTTTCTCCCCTGCTGTCGCTTTCAGAGGCAGTCTGCTTTTACACCGGGAAGGAGCAGCTCTGCCAATGTGAGATTTGCAGCCACCCCAGCCTCCGCCAGAGCTCTAAACCCATGTAATTACATTTTAAGCAGCATTGGCTGGTTGAAATACCTCGAGTAATTAGTTTTGTTTTTCCACTCTTCCTATAATCTTCTCCTTTTGTGTGAGGGTTTGGACCATGAGCTGGAGAGAGGGCAGAACAAGTTGGTAGGTAATATGGAATGAATTAAAAAAATCTGACGTAGTTGGATGTAAGAATAGAATGAATGACCCCCTCTACCCCCCTCATCCACCCACACACACACACAGACCACCTGTAATGTGTTTTGGGGGTTGTTTCCTTTGATTAGGAGTGTTATGGGAGTGCTGCACAAATATAAAAGCTGTCCAGACGGTTTTATAGTGTTTATTTGTGGTACCACCTGTGTTTCCATACAGAAGAATGAGCTTGTGATGGTGATGAGGAACATAGAGTGGAAAGAAAGTACAGTCTGTGCTGCGCCGCGAGTTCGACTGGCCAGTTGAGAGCCAAAAACATGCCTATAAAGTGCATCTTAATCTGTTCCAGAGACCAGCAAATCCTCAGCTTGGCCTGTTTTTTAATTTGTTAGAAATCTCCATGGTGCAGTTGTCACTGTGCTTTCAGAAGGTCCCTTAGACGCCCCCCACCCGCCCGCCCCCGCCGCCCGCCACCGCCCCTGCCTGTCCTCCTCCTTGCCTCTTCCTCTCTCCTCATCTCTCTCTCTCTCTCCCTTCTCTGTCAAATATTTATAGCTGATGGCAGATAAGATTATTTCAGCCTCGAACCTCTCAGTGCCAGCTGCTGCAGACCTTTGCTCACAATAAAGCCTAAGATGCGTTCCAGGCGGGGGGAAGATTGTTTTATTTGGAGCTCATCCTAGCTCTCTATTGATAGGAGGGTGAGGTGCAGAAAAGCAGGACACCATTTGCTTTCTTGGCTCAGCGCATCATCACCGACTCTTATCTTGACATGTTGGGAATTTCCTTCCTTTCATAAGGTTTCTTGTTTGAGCACAGATTGGGGCAGAAGCAGTGGGATTCAACTCTGAGTGTTTTCAGGGTGAGAAATAAGGCTGAGACGATGCACCTCTGTCCCACTTCGATAGTATAACAACACCTGGGTGCCGATTTGATCTGTATTGCAATTTTTAGGTACTGTGATTCAATATTACAATTTTTTTCTTGCAATTTTTGTTAACTTTTTTAACACTAGACTAAGCTCTACAGTTGTAGCATCGGCCCATTTAAGCACAGAGATGAAAGTGAAATAAATAAGTTATAGTGCAGGTTGTATCCATGTAGAACCTCCGCTATTTCTGCTTTGCTGTTTCAGCTCAATGCGTTTTGTTTTGGTTGACGGATACAGGACAGATATGATTACTCTGACTACAACAATAAAAGCGGTAACTTCCTTCTACCTCCGCATGGATTCAAATTAGGCAAATATATAGATTCTGGCATAAACATCAAGATCAGTAAAAAAAGAAAAATTGCGATACATATGATTTTTTTCCCCACCCCTTGTGAAAAACACATTTTTTAATGCGTTACATCATGAGGAAGTGCTGTCAGCACTCACCTGTCTGCTAGTTCACGGGTCTCACACATTGTAAGCCATGCACACATTTTGCTTTTTTCTCTACTGCCAGAGATTTAGTGAAACATATGTGTGATGATTTGCTGAGTGTATATACAAGCTGACCACAGCGTATTAAAGAGTATTCAAAGAAAGACATGATCCATAATTCAACTCAGATGCTTCACATTTTTTGCTATTTGTTATAAATGATTTGCCATAACTCCTAACATCAGTAAACGGGCTGACGTTTGTCTATTTTGAAGTTTCATAAAACAGGAAATCTTGTTATGGGTTCAGACACGAAGCTGGATACGTTTGGAGCGTTTCTACTTTATACATGTACATTTGTCAGAGTGAATCCGTGTCAGCGTCTCTTTACGCAAGACATAAATCACCGTGATGAAATGCCAGGGCTAATCCAGCTGAACACACTACAACCTGTCATAGTTGGACCGAGAATGGCCTCCTAGCCAGTCAACTCATGAGTGGAAAATTAATCTTGTTTAATAAAATAGAACGCCATCTGGGCTTTGCAGTCAAAATTGTTACAATATGTGAAAAACGTCGCCCTGTTGAAAAAAAGGTTTATTAACCTCAAGCAACCCTGGAATTTCTGTGGCTGCACAAACAGTTTGGAAGCGCATACCGCGGCTGATGCACAGAAAAGAAAAACGATAGCAGCGTTTTATCAAGATGTCTTTCAGCTGTGAGCAAACGCAATAAAACTCCAGCATTAAAAAAAAAAGAAAAAACCTGAGCATCTTCAGCACAGCATAGCACAGTCAGCATGGTAGTTTCTAATCATATCTCACACGTTTATCACACATCTTCTTTAGCTGTCCTCACCCAGAGTTCATTCAGATAATAACTGGATGTATCTGCAAGTCCAGAAGCAATATTAGGCAATACATGGGTGTTGCTGCTGTCAGTCTTATCAGCTGCCCAGTGAGATGGCACATGGTTGTGCACAAAGGGGTTCAAAACAGAGTGTATTTTGTTTTTACCAACAATAGAAAAATCATTGGGTGGACTGAGGACACTTTGTCCCATATTCTCAATGCTATCTGCTGCATATCAGTCTTTACTGTTATTAGAAGGGAAGCGACACCAGTGGCGCCCTCTAATCGGCAAATAGGCAAAAAAATAAATAAATAAACAAAGTAGTGAGGCGTTATCAGAGCTACTGTCTATTGATTTCTTAGAGTGACTTTGAACCTCTTTTTCACTCTGGCTTCCTGATTAAAGGACTCTTGCACGGATCATATCATCAAAATAAAGGCTTTATCTGTTTTCACTTCAGTCTTATCGGTGTCATTAATGACAGAACAACTGTAATACTCCCAGACGCACATACACAACTGGTGGAGGTTTTATTTAATGGTAAAGAAGATTTCTAGTTGTATCACTATCAAACAGCATCTTAGTCATGGTTATTATTTGGACAGGAATATTTTATTTGTTGTCTTTTAGATATTTATGCCATATATCATTTCTTTTCATTATATATTCATTTTGTGGCATTCTTTGAGTTAATTCACTAATGCACTGTGGACATCTGAAATTGTTAAAAAGGCTTTATTATTATTATTATTAGTAGTAGTAGTAGTATCTTTGTATTAATTTGTTATTAAATCTATAGCAACCACAAACTGAGGAAGAGGAGAGTTGATTAAAATATTACTTAAAAACAAGGACTTTCAAAATAGGAGAAAACTGTGATTTTTCAGTATGTATGAATGATGACACTGCTACATATACAATATATACACATCCGTATAGTCAGTGTAGTATTGTTACATACAGTAATTTAGATGTCGGTCTGCATGCTCTCAATTCGGTGAAGCAGACAGGAAACTGGCACAGAAGCTAAGCGATGTACTGCTGTGGACGCCACATTAGTTTGGATCCAAAAGTGACAGAACAACACAAACAAAACACCGCCTGATGCAGCGATAGACCAGCAACACATAAAATTACTGGTTTTTGTGAACAGAGACTGGTGGCTTTGAAGATAGCAATACAACCGCTCCAGCTCCCTGACGGAAAGGTCTGTCTGATGGCGAAGTAAAGTGGTGAAAGTATTCTAAATATAGTGTACACTCACAGAGGTATACATACAACTCCACTTCAAAAAATCCAAACTAACCCTTTCAGTTATTTCCAAACTTACTTAGCACAGCTAACGTTAAGCTAGTGCTAGCGTTCACGTTACTCATAATCTTATTGATTAGCTTACTGTGCTAACGTAAGTCACTGCTTTTTGCTAACGGCTCTGTGGACGTTTTCATTTGAAAAATAACGCAGATGGACCCGCCCTTTTAAAAAAAAAACACATTTTTCAGTTATTGCACTGTGTCAACAGAAATATGATGTATATGTCTACTTCCTTGTAGATAATTGCTCAGTGTTATACTTTCATGTTCATGGAGTTTACAACATCCAAACAGCTTCTCTTCCAGACTGGAGCCAGCCATTTACTGTCACTGTCTGCAGTCTGTTGACTCTCCCTATACCTCTCCATTCTCGCCAGACACGTATGTAGGTGATAGAGCGTTTGTGAGCATGTACATGTTTGCATGTGCACATCTGCTTGTCTACGTGAACATGTGCATATGGACAGGCGATATTTATTTGTGTTATTCCCCTATGTGTGTGTAAGAAAGACGGATACATTTCCCAATTGGATGACGTTCAGCATATGGAGTGATGGCCGTCATTATGACCTTTCAAAGAGCACCGGTTGGGAGCATAAAAATTCGCTGATTGTCAGCAGAGCTGGGCAGCAGGTCTTCTGCACAAGCAGATGCCTGTGATAAGATAATGATAAGGCAGCTATCTGGCTTCCACATCGATAAGTTGACCGACATATATCGCAGTCACCATCTAGTAAGTGTCCTTTGTGGCCGATGGTCCGATGCTGATGACAGGACAGCTAACAGGTCCATTAGAGCAATGAGGCCTGCAGGCAAAGTGAGTGGTGGACAAAGAGGGTTCAGAATATAAAGTGCACCTGTGTAACTACTCTGGGATGTCGCTGAAGCTATATAATATTGATTGTGATGTGATAAGACAGGTTGTTGTATCAATAAACAGTCGCTCCCTAATCCTTTGCATGTCAATGACTGCTGTACCAGAGGAGGGTTTTACCTTTTGGCTGTGCACTGTTACATCCATTAGTTGTTATACCAAAATCAATCTTTTATACAAACTGCTCTTTCAAACTGAGTCTTATGCTACTTCGTTTACCTTATGGATCTATGTAAATATGTACTCTCTGTTGTATGGTCTCCTTATCCTTCTCCCATCTTTGCCTGTGCCATCACCGACACTCACAATGACTGCCTGGTACAAAGGTGAATTGTTTATTGGTGCCATCTTCTGGAAGCCGTAACCTGCTCCATAATGAAGGCATTACTTCTGATTTTTTTTTAATCTTTTTTAATCCATCCGAGGCTCCTGATTGCTGGCTACCAACCTTGTTTGGAAATCTTGTGTTATCTTTTGCGATAAGGTGAAGAGTGTTGTGGGGCTCAAAGGGTATTGGAAGCAGAGCTCACTGGCTGTCACTCAAATGATTCCCCACTGTCTTTCTTACTCTATCAACGACATTAGTTCTTAGACAACCGACACACTGTGTATGAAATTATTTGAATCATATTTCCTTTAAAAATTAGAGAATAATATGTAGCTATTAAGTATTTGTTTAACCTCGTGTTTGATTCAAGACATTTATTCTTATCTTTAGGCATCTTAACTTGTTCCCTTCTTTCCTGGCAGTTCATCTATGTGGTCTTGGTGCAGCAGGTGTGACACAACATGCAACTAGCAAGGGTCTACTTCCAGGCACTGTGGCCTTTTGAGCTGAAGGCTAAAATCAGCATGCTAACATGCTCATAGTGGCAATGCTATAATACTTATTTTTAGCAGGTAATAATTACCATATTCACCACCTGAGTTTAGCGTGATAGCATGCTAACAATTTAAAACTAGCTCTACATGCAATGTACAGCTGAGGATAATGTCAGTCATTAGTTTCTGCAGATATTTGGTCTTAAATAGAAGTATTGCACAATCAAACATTTGAACTGATGATGGGTCATGACTAGAAAATACCCACAAACTGCAAAAACTCACTGCACGATGACCTAACCTTAACCATTCAAGGTCAATATTTAGCCTTAATCATTCAAGGTTGGTGCCTCACCTCAAGCATTCAAGGTCAATGCCAAACCTTAACCATTCACGGTCAATATTTAGCCTTAATCATTCAAGGTCAATGCCTAACCTTAACCATTCAAGGTCAATATCTAACCCTAATCATTCAAGGTTGGTGCCTTACCTCAAGCATTCAAGGTCAATGCCAAACCTAAACCATTTGAAATAAAAAAGGAGAAATAAAAGTGAGGTGGGCATGAATGTCTGTAGCAAAGTTCATGACAATCCATCGAGTAGTTTAGAAGATATTTGACAAAAAAAATGTCCCCCAACTGGTGGCACTAGAGGTAAAGGGGTTGACCAAAGTCAGTAAATGTCATCCTCTGGGGACCATGAATGTCAGCAGCTTGGCAATCCATCCAAGTAATACAGTGACTGTCATTTTAGGGTGGATTTAGAGTGAAATTCAGACACTGATTTCTCAGCTCAGTATTTTTATGTTGCCATTACATGTTAAGGGAGCCAACTTCACTTGTAATAGCATGGAGCAAGCACTTAAATCATTCAACATCACACAGTATTTTTAATAGCCACCATTTAACTTTTTACAGGGTGAAGCTTGAGCCCGACTCGTGCCCACCCAGCTAACAACCTCAGTCACTCAGTTGTCGCAGAGTGTCAGTTCACCCTGAGCCTTCGTTGAGCCTCTGTTTGTGTTCTGGCTAGACATCGTCTATAATGAGCGCTGATTAGTTAACTTGTTTAAATGCCTCTGCTATTTCAGTCTCTGCTTCTCAGCCATCCATCCATCCATCCATCCATCCATCCAGGCCCGGCCCCGCCGCCCTCGCCCACCCTCCCACATGGGTGACATTCTTCAGAGGTGTCTGAGCCAGAGTTAGGGGCTACTACTGGGCCACAGGGAGCAGCCATGGAGTTCAACTACATGTAACGTAAGTAGCAAATAAAAATGGGTTTAATGTTGCAATCACAATTTCATTTTAAAAAGATGAAATGTTCATTTTACTGCCCCTTTTCATTACGACATTCAGCTTACATGTATTTCATTAAATTTGTCACTTTCTCCCCATTCTCCGGGTTGTATTTCAACACTCCACAGATGTGAAGAGGTGGTGTTGGGACTCAACAGTCACCATTCTGCCTAGCTCTCCTGATGCCACCTACACCAACTGGCCCTCAGCCTGTTATTCTTTCCACTGAGAATTGCTAGAAGGGCAGACCTCTTTGGTCTGGGCCTGTGACGCTGAGCAGTGTTTATTTGTCAATGCTCACCCCGTCTTTCCCTTCCACCCAGCGGAAACAAAAATGTTAGCAGCAGTAGTCGCAGATTGGTCTCAGGTCCTCGAGACGAAAATCTATTTTTGAAATGAGTGAACTGCTGTTCACCTAGAACTTGAGAAAGGGGTCATGTGCAGGCTGTCTGGACTGAAGTCGAGGTTGTGACCCTCCACAGTACCAGTGTACAGATACTTCTCGAGCACTTGTGGGGAGTAATGGCATCCTCAGGGTGTTCAATATCCACTGACAGGAGCACTAAATCTGAGGTCAAGTTTTCAGCATTACAAGTAGCAAAGACCCTTATCTTCTTGCAGGTCTCGCTGTAGTGTTTTTCTTGTCTTTTGAGCAGGGCAAGTTTCTTAACTCGCCGCTGTATGCGTGTGTGTGCGCACTTGTGTTTGAGTGCTTGCCTACGACACATGGTGACCACTGCAGCCGCGGTGTTTGTGTGCAGAATAAATAGGCTTTTATCTGATGGATGGAGGTACGTGTTGGCCAGTGCAGCGAGGTGGAGGGGGTGCCCGCCTCCAGAGAGGCTTTCAGCAGGCCAAAGATAAAGACTCAGAAGTGATGGGCTCTCTGTGATGCCCTTTTGTGGGAGGAAATTTAATGGAAGTGGCTACATTGGTAGCAGATGGAGCAGTTTCCTGGATCTCAGTCACGGTAGAAATATTAGACTGCCCCACACACACTCGAACACGCACACACCCCACCTCTTTAAATTTGTCCACCAGATTTACAGTACGATAGAGACGGAGGGATCGAACAGGGAAGTGTTTATTTGCCTGGGACCTCAGGCACCAAGGGTTATATTTTTCTGCACTTTGTTTCTGTCTTCTCCTTGTCTCTTTCTCTGTTTTGTTTGCCTGTGTGTGTGTGTGTGTGTGTGTGTGTGTGTGTGTGTGTTGTGTGTGTGTGTATATAACGCCCTCCTGTCCACTCTATTTTTCTTTTTGGCAACCTGTTTTCAGGATTCAAGCAAATCCCCTGGAGGCAGGAGCTGCAGGCTGACAAATTTGGTGACTTGTTGAAGAAGAGGTTTTGGTGAAGAATTTTGCTGCTAAGCTTTTGCAAGCTTAAGTGTGTGTGCATGTGTGTGTAGGCATCTGAGCAAGTGGCTGCACATGTATGGGTGAGAGTAAGAGAGAATAGAGGGCTCCAGGGATAACATACTTTTGTGGGCCAACCAGGAAGTTAGCATCACTCTGGTTCCCTCAACAAAAATCCAATGAGATTGTTCCACTGGGTTTTGGATTACTGCAGAAAATGTACTGGCAAACACATGTTTATGATACTTAGATGTTTTGTTCAGCAAGATAATCTCTGCAAATGAACACCACTTTTCGGATTTTTGAAGCATGAATGCAATCGCCAGAAGTAAAAAGCTAACGGCTAGAAACGAACTACACCACGGTGAGCGCGAGTACACAAACGGCTGTAAAGGCGGACGAGTCGGTGTCATTCAGCCATGTGATAGCTACCGCCTTTTTTAAGACATAAATGCTTCAAAATTCAGGAGATCAAATGCTATTTCAGGCATCTAACTAAAAACCCACTGACTTCCAGAGGAGGGAACCAGCTAAACCTGCTAAATTGCTAACCCATTTCCAGGTTTTAGGACTCATTCCTGTAGCACTCCATAGTAATTTGTCCTTTGTGTGCATGCATAGGTGGATGTGTATGGATATGCGAGTGTGGGTGGTTCAGCTGAGGATTGAGTGATTGAGTGAGATGACAGTAATAAATTCATTTACTTTAAGGGCCTGATGATCGCATCATCAATCACGTTTATTGATGACGTGTTTGGCTGACATACCTCTGTTGTTCCTCTGCAACAACCCGACACAACACCGGGCTAACTACGCAGCGAACATCTGTCAACTTGTGATGTATTTGACCACAACTGATACCACACTGAGCTATCCATTACCACCCCCGGGGTCCTCTCTCTCAATCCGACTTAACTCTGTGGTTTCAAATGGAAGGCTGATCACAGCACAGCTTACCCTGCCCAACGCCAGGAGCTGAAAATAAAGTCAGTGTGCCATTGGAAAAAAAAAAATGTTTTATTTAATGAAATCACATGTAAATTTGGTGCGCTGAAGGCAACAACCATGGGGTTTGTGTAAGTCACGGTAGTGATAAGCGCGGTGCAGTTTCCCCCCGCAGTAATGCCTTTGTTTATACTGCGGGAACAGAATCCAGCCCCGAGTATTTGCTGATGAGGATGATTAAGCTGAAGATATTAATCATGGTGTTTTTTGACCAATATGAAATAATGGGACAAACCCAGAGACCGAGCAAGAAAGCTGATTTGGTCTGACAGTTTGTGTGGTGTTTTGTTGATATTTGAAGTCCTTTGCCCCGACCTGGAATGTGAATTCCACTGCGTTTAGCACAGAAATGCAATTTAGCCCCAGTTGATTTTAGCTAATTAAGCCAGACTCCTGGATGTTTTGATGTGAGTCAGTGATTAGAGGCCTTTGAGAGGGTTTTGAAATGAAAGCCAAACAGTTGTGACCCTGTTTGCTATGTAGTTATGGTGTGGACTTTGGGTTTTGCTTAGCAAAAGGTGCATTTTACGCATTATTTACAGAACTTGCACATGCACTGAAGTCCAGCATGCCCATCAAACACTAATGAATCTCTCCTCTAAAAAACGGATCATCCTGCTGTTTGTATTACATCCTCGTGTTTCATCGCAGCCTACATTTGTCTCTCAACATAAGTGAGTCAGACTCAGTTTATTCATCAACGGCTGGAATGATACAAGACCCTTAGTTTAAGTCACAAGCAGGACCGGAACATTCACCGCATTTTTTGGGAATGAAAGCAATTTTGCACTTGCTTGGACTGAAAAACACCTGCCATGTGTGAGTGGAAAACTTCCATCTATGGTCAAAACATGGCAGTTAGAGCAGGGTCGTGTTGTGATATAGAGCACACACTTAGGGCAATTTCTTATCACATTTTAGAGGTGGGCCTCCATTTTATTGACTGCTGCTTTCAGGCATTTGACCTACAGCCATCAGCACTTCTCTCCCACTCGTTATCTCGCTTTCTCCCTCCTTGTCTCTCGTTCTTCCTCACTCCCTTACCTACTATCCACTCCTTTTTTTTCACCCTTCACCAACCCCCTCTCTCATTCCTTCTACTTCTTCCCTGTTGGGAATGCCAAATGTGTAACCCTGTTGATGACCTCTCAGGGGAGGGCATAAATTTAGTGATGAGAGATAGTAGGAGTAACACAGATAGAGAAATGAGAGGATGGTAGCTTGGTGATCCATCAAATCCTTGCTCTTGTAAACACTTCCAACTGCCAATAGCATTGAAAAGAACTTCATTGACAAATCAGAAAAGGTTCATTCACTTAAAGCTCCCTTCCAACCAGTTTTACTTCCAGTTTTTTGGTTCTTTCTCAAACAGAGCATGGGGGGTGTACTTAATAGTCAGACATAATTTATTAATTCTTTGCAACCAGACTGCATTGTTTTTCAACCCAGTTTAGAGGAAACCAGTTCAGTTCTCTTCTTCACTGTCTCCTCCTGGCGAGGCATCCATAAAGTGCATCGGAGGACGGATAAATATGTTGTAGAGGTGAGCTCCTGTTTGAAATGCAGTTTCGGGATGTTTGGGAGGTGATCCGTCCACCGTCACCAGCGGCTTTCACCTCAGCTCCAGTACCGACACCACACCAGGCTGCAATGTGATTTACTGCTGGTGGGATTGTGTGTAGACTAATGCACTGCATTGACTGCATGTGTTCACCGCACACACAAATGCCGTTGTGAAAATAAACAACACACTAAACTAAGGTGGAGGAAAATAAATATTTTAAAAAAAGCCGCAGACAGCTAATGCAACAAGTTGGGCTAGCTAACTACACCTAACAAGCCAAATAACTAGAAAGACAAGATAAAGACAGATAAACAGATTCATCAGTTTTCTGTTGCTAAGACA
Source organism: Pterois miles (assembly GCA_947000775.1). Taxonomy (NCBI): domain Eukaryota; kingdom Metazoa; phylum Chordata; class Actinopteri; order Perciformes; family Scorpaenidae; genus Pterois; species Pterois miles. Next base: position 1,919,483 of record CAMQGK010000568.1, on the reverse strand, counting down.
TAAATGATCATGAGTGATCCTGCAGCTTGGAGGATGACCTTTGACCTGCAGCTTATACTATAGTCACTATGGTCAACCAACAACATTTTTTTTTTTTTTTTTTTTTTTTTTTAACTTTGAGCACAAAATTAAGTTATTTGTCAAAGCATTTTTGACAGTCTGACTAATCAACTTAGTCAGGAAATGATTCAAATAAATGTGGAATATCATAGAAATGCCAAAATACTCTGGAGGGGGGCTTTAAACAACTGTTTCTATATTAGTGGTTTTGATTGCTTCCTGGGTACTGTATAACAGTTTAATATGTGTGATCTAATAACACGATTTTGACTGTAATCCTATATTAACAGACTTATTAATATGTATCAGTACGCTAAATTAAGTTGGCTGTTTGTAACCTGTTAATAACTCAAAAGGAAGGGCGCCGCCAAACCTTATTAGCTTGTTGATGTCCCCTCCACTGATCCAGACAGATCTATTGCTGAACAGATGTACTAGATTTGACGGCCTGTTGTGCGTGTGTGAGAAAATACTGATATCTTTAGATGGTGTGAGAGTCTGAAAATGCAGACGGGCCTCTACGTAACACGGTGGCCGGCCCGCTCCCCACCATCCTTTTCAGCCCCTATACATCACAACCCAGTGCGTTCCATGTTTGCTCCCAGATAATGCTATCAGAGCTGATAACTGCCCTACTCACTTCGACTCCCCTGGCATCCCCCACATGCTGGGCCACCGGTTTTCAGCTGGGATTTAGTGGGGTGAAGGAAATAGAGATGCCTGCCCCCCCAATCTGATCCCCCATCCATCCTATCCTTTAACCCCCATGTCTGCCTGAGCTGTCCAGACTGCAGCGCTGATAGACCACACCATTAAAGCTCATCACTACCTCGCCCTGACTCAATCAGCCACTGTCGGCCAGCGAGAATCCCCAGGACACCCTCCATTTTCTCCTCCCCCGCTTGCTCTTGTTTTGATAGGTGCTGATGTCATTCCACACATTTTTTCACAAATTAGGGGGCTGAAATTGCAGGGCCGCCTCGCCTCGCCATGTTGTGCCAGCCCGACGGGAGCTTAATCCATAATATCAAAGTTTGGCTGTTGGCTTGAGCGTTATGGGATATGGTGGCCTCTGTCCGAACCCATCTGCCCCCCTTCTGGTATTTGAAGTGACAGAAAGTTGAGTCGGAGTTCCTGCAGCAATGGCGGGGGGGGGGGGGGGTTTACAAATCACCAAATGATAGAGAAAGAGTTTTGGGAGGGCGAGTTGAGGACAAGGCAGTCTCATGGATGTGTGTTCTGCTTGGCTGCTTTATTTTCTGGGGAGAAGGGTATAATGATGGAAGATGATAAGATTACCAGGGGTTAGTGGTAGCAGCAGTGGTGGTGAGGGTGAACATGGGTAGCATGGGGGGTGACTGTATCTGGAAGCTTGGCGATCGACATGGGGGAAAGCCCTTGGTTGCCTGGGAACTGGTGGGAAACATTTGTAAATATAGCCTTCCTGCATACTAGATCTTACCGCTGTTAGCGGCCTATTTATGTGAATGGTATTCACTGTGGGGAGCACAAACTTCAGAGGGCAAGAACTGCATTCTTCTGTCATCTCATTTGGACACATTCTGATTAAAAGTACTTTTAGTAACTTTTTTATTTCAAGCACAACGTGTGGGTTGACCCCTTATAAACAGCACGATAAAGACAAATCCACAGCACACATGCAGACACACTTCTCAGGAAAACCAATGACTCTTTGGTCCCCTGAAAGCCTGTAATTGCGGTCATCTTCGATATTGACTTTGTCATTTTTACAGCTCCTCTAGATGGTTCTCATGAGCACCTTGCCAAGACAGCCTCATTGGAGGCAATGCAGTTAATGGTTTCAGACGTTTCCTTTCTGTGCCCTGCTGCAATGTCAATGCCAGAACCGCCTGTGTGTATTGTGAGCCTGGCTATGTGTGCGTGTGTATGTTGGAAATGGCCGCCTCAGTTATTATCAGGATAATCCTGAAATTGGAGACAGTATTAGAGTCGGGCATGTCATTCAAGGGCGGGATCCCGCCTGTGTATTGACTACCGTCGCTTTCAATTAGACAAAACATTTCCTCAAAGCCTTGCAGATCGCGAGGACTAATGCACTCCTTTTTGGATGTTCAGCGCAGACAAACAGGCCGTTACGGCCTAAATGAGATCTCTAGGTAATTCCAAGAATACGGCTTTGTCCTCCCTAACCTCCACACTCCTCCCTGCTCTCCCCTCCTCTGTCATCCTCACCTTTGGCCCCCGCTGTTGTTTTCCCATGAATCCTTGTGTAATAGGTGTGGATATTAGCCTGGTGTAGCCCAGTGTCGGGTGACAGTGCACTCAGCTTTGGGCTGTACGAGACTGCAGGCCTGTCACTGCGGCCCCTCTAGACGCTGCTGATGGAGTCATTTGTTTTTGCACATTAATTCAATTCTGTCCCCAGACCAGGGTCCGACACCTGCTTTCCATTGCGGTGGAGCAGTGTGTGTGCGTGTGTGTGTGTGTGTGTGTGTGTGTGTGTGTGTGTGTGTGTGTGTGTGTGGAGGGGAAGGGGCTGGGTAGAGGGCTAGCTGGGCCACCTGCCGATGTTATTACAGTAGAGCGGCATCCAGACGGACACACATATGCACACACCCACACACTGACAGCCTTGGACAGTTATATTCTTGTCTTCACGTTTCTGACAAATCACAAAAAACTATGCCGGAGATGACCTTGTTGTTGTGTGTGTTCATGTGGTAATATTACATAATTCATTTGAGATATTCATTCATTCAATTGTGTGTGACTTTTCTAAAACAAGCTGCCCAGACTCAACACATGTTTGGTTAACCTTTTCATTCTTCATACTGCACTGTAACTCTGTGAAGTGGATGGATTTTTACTGTTACGGTGTGTCGCGGCCGTCTCACTCACTCAACGCTCAGCCGGTTGTAGAAATTCCGTCAGTGATTTCCGCTGGCGGAGGTGAGGAGAGCTCTGGCTCTAACACTGTAACAGTCGGTCTATTGTTAGACCTGCTCGCCCATGTGGAGCGCGACGGGCCTGCGTGGGCCGGTTCAACCTTACAGTACACTGCCCCCCTGTGCTCAACACGTCCCCCCTGCTCGTGCCAGTAAAATATGACTGAAATCAGATCCATGGTCACCTACTGTTCACTGATTCACTGACAATCATCACTGCAACCTCATATTTCCCTGGAGTCACTCACATACACACACACCAACTAAACACAGGTGAAACATGAACACTCACTCTGTGCGCTTGCAGCTGTAGATGCAAATACACACAAAGGTGCACATGTACACACAGGAATTACACATTAGCATCTATTAGATATGGATCTGCTCATCACCAGTAACCTGCAGCTAGAAATCCAATAGCCAGTCATATGATTGAAATCTGGCAGTGCTTAGCAGCCTGGTCCCTAGCTGCCCAGCGTGTGCGCACACTTTTGCACATGTGTAGCAGTGGACATATCTGTGTTAAATATTACTATTAAGGTCCTGTGCATGACACGTCCTCAGGCGAGACAGAGCAAAAGGTGTGAAATAGAAAGCTGTGTTTTTAATCAGGCCCTCCGCAAGTGTAAAATGAAGACATTTATGGATCAAGTTTGAGGTTAAACATCCGCACAGTCCACATGATGTACGATGTGGATAAAGTAGTTCCAGGTTCCTCCATTGCATTTGTATGTATAGGGAGGGAAAGCACAGATTTTTGTATACCTGTTGTATACGCCTGTAATCAACAGATAGAGTAACAGACAGAACAGACAAGTAAACTGCGGTAAGCCAAGAGTTTTTTTCCCCATTACAAAATGCTCCACTATGTAGAGCTATTCAGTCCAGACTTTACATTAGGGGGCCCTCGCCCTATAATCAGTAGCATCAGGGAATTGTGTAGTTTCACAGTCAAGGACACTGTAATTGAAATGCATTCTGCCTGCCTGCCTCCCCATTCACTTTGAAGCTCCTCAGCATACTGTATACCTTTCTCCTCTGACATAAGGTAAATAGGAAACTAAAAGCCGATGTAACATGTTGCCTACCCTGCAATCAGCCCACTTACTACTGGGACGGGCCCAATCAATGCCTGCCTGCCTGCCTGCATGCCTGCATGCCGCCCAGATGTAGCCTCTGTCTTAAGCCCTGCTTGTTTAAGAAAGCCCCGTCCTGGAAGGAGGTTTTGCAAACCAAGGCTTCCACTGGAAATGACCAATTAGGGGGTAATATGGACCTGGTTTCTTCCGTGCCAGTTTGAATCGGTGTGCTGGCGCTATAATGTGATATGATCTGAGAGATACATGGATGGAAGTGGTTTGGAGTAGCATGAAATGGTTCCCCTGCCCTCCCTCCCTCCCTTCCTCTTCTCTCCACCCCCATCCCCCTTTCTCTCTCTCTCCACCCTCCAGGAGTAAATTGGAGTACATAATTACTGCAATACCATGTGAGCCTAATTGATTACTGCTCCCCCTTGGCCATTGGCAGCAGATTGTGTGTCTGAACAAATCTTTAGTGGCCACACATCCAGTTTAGGCTGTGCTGAGCTGCTCAGGATGTAATTTCAGTACCACTGTTTCTTGTTCAAGAATATTCTTCCTTCAGTTTAGCTGCTACGCAGCAGACGCTGTGGCCTGTTGTCCAAATAAAGTCAAAGAACAAGCTATTTCTTACTCTACGTAGCCGGCTAATGTTAGCCCTGCACTGCAGCACCGAGTAGCCTACATGCAGATGAACAGGACTCGGTCTCACTCCATGCTGCAGGCTCCGTAACTTGCTCCCAGTTGTGGGTTGGTACTGACGCTAACATATACATAAAATACGTTAGAATTTCACTCAACGAAAAAAACTGGAGCACAGACTTCTTCTATCGATTTAGCTTCATACGTGACATGAAATTGTACATGGTAATATTACAATTCCAGTGAAATGCCCCGTCAGTTCCTTCAATTTCTGCATTAACATTAAAGTTATTCACCGTAAAGAACACGACGCCTCTGTTCCGTCAGATTGGTATATAGAAAGAAGAGTCATGACTGAATGTCGATCTCCGGTATTCTAGGATTGAGCAAAGTTTCATGGACATCACAGTCCCTGATATCCTGTTGGAGATCCTCCAGCGGCAGTCCGTCATCTAACGCCCACACATAAGACAGCTGGATGCCTGTTGTACAATTAACCTCACAGCAAGCCATTTTACTTGTCTGATATCTGCATGAAAATATCTCCAAAAGGCACAAACAAGTCCGAGAGGCTAAGTACGATGACTCAGTTTGGTTTGAGGTGACACCTAGCAGACAGCTAGTGGCTGTAATCGCATCCACCTGTCACTCACAGTGGCCACGCCCTTAATTATCCCTAACTTGAAGCCTTAATATGATTTAAACAGGTAAGTTATATAAAAATTCAACCCTGTACAGTTGTCATGAATGAGGAAATTAGCTATCGAGAAACCCACACTGTAACATGTAACAAAACATGCATGTCATCCCCTCTCTCTCCCCCTTTCATAACTATCTCTGTAACTATCAATAAAGGAATAAAAGCCAAAAAAAAAAAAAAAAAAAAACATTTCAACACAACACATTTCTGTACAGCTACACTGCATTTCAAGGGGTTTCAGTCTTTGTTCAACTTCTATGCAGTAACATGGATATGTGTGTGCGCGCATGTGAGGGAGACTCGGTTTCATCTTCTGCCGCTGGTCCTCGTGAACATGTCAGGCATCCGTTCAGACAGCCGTCCAGTCAGGACCCCGGGCCCCCAGCACCCGGCGTGGAGCCCAACACTGGGGGAATCCGGCTGGTGGCGAAGGCAATGAGGCGAATCTCCCCCCTCCATCTCTCTTACACTTACACACACAGTCATGACTGATGCATGCATGATTTCACACAAGTCTGTGCATACTGCAAATGTTCATGCTCTCTCTCACACACACACACACACACACACACACACACACACACACACACACAACACAGACACACACACACACACACACACACACACACACACACACACACACACACACACACACACACTACACATCAGAGACCTGTGGAGTAGCCTTAGCTGTTTTAATGGGCGGATGAATGCATGGGAGGTGTAGGATTTTATCATCCTCGGAGGTATCGTAACAAAGAATTTGGAGTTTTGATGGATTGCTGCAGCTTCCTGTAACCAGCGAAAGGTTTGAATCCGTGGCCTAAAAACAGTGAGTGTTGTTGCCATGACAATGACATCATCAGGCCTGTGCTCTCATCCCTGAAGAAGCGGTGAAAAAAAAAAAAAAAAAAAAAGAAGAGCTCCACTTTGTGAATCTCATCAACCTAGCCGCATGCAGTCCAGCCAGCATTACCCACTCCATCCCAGAGCAGAAGGGCTTTAGCTCAGTCCTGTTCTTCCCGACTCAGCACAGCCACGGCCAGATTATCTCAGCTCAAGTCAGCTCAGCTCAAAACAAATGTAGTCATCTGAACTCTTTCACCCGATCAAGAAATACCTGCTCATTAAGGCTGCCTGATTTACTACATGTTGGTCATTTATAGTCCAGTTTAACTCATCCTTAAATCTGCGGTTGGTTACTTTGAGGAAATATGAAAAAAATCATGCTTTCACCACACCAGGAAGGCAACCAATCACAGCAAAGCAGTCCCATGGCAGCTGTCAATCACTGCTCATGAAACTCATGAACTCCAATCAAATGGTCAAATTAGGCAGCGCTGATCAAATATGAATCATCACTCTATTACCGGCATTCACAACATTTTGCAAATGCCATCAGGAGCACAGAGTTACATGTTTTTGGCTGGACCGTAGAGGGCCAGTCCTACAAACACAAAGGTCTGTCAGTGAGTGACTGAGTGAGTGATGAAGTTACAACAATTAGCTGACAGTGTTGGAGTTTCCACATTGCTTGTTGCTCTATCAAAATAAAAAGGCCAGAACAGTCCTTTATGCAAATGAGCCCATCCAGAACGACACGTCCAGCTCACAAAACTTGGACCAAGTTGTGAAACGAGGCAGTCTAGTCCTAAAACGAAACCAGATTCAGCAGTGGCATACTTCTCGCTTAAAATGTTTGCAGAAACAGATTTTGGTAGATTGTTTAGATGGAATATCAGAAAGTTTACGAGCAGGCAGGCATATTGTTTCCTGCACACAACAGCAAGCAGAAAACCAGGGACCAATCGGATGGATTCCACAATAAGTTAAGTCACCACTTGAACGACCAGTTGAGTGTTGCAGCGTGTCCTCTAGTGTCCTCACCAGACCTGGTGGACACTCACTGCTGGATTTAACATTACAGACATGACCAATGAGTATTTGTGGAACAAGTTCTCCGGCTGACCATACACAGTCCAGACACATATTCTCGGTTTTGCTTAAGTCTTGTTTTCAGATTGTCTGTCTCTTGCACTACTGTCAGGATACAGTGACAGTTTTGTAAAAATAACTTCATATCATATTTGCATAAAACTCCCAACTGCAGCTTTAAACTCTGACTATCACATCTCAGGTCAGCTTTACAATCTTGAATTTGGCATTGCAAACAAAGTTTCGCCCACAAATGATGTTTACAAGGGTAATCCTCACAACTCGCCTTCCTTTTACTGCCTGTCACTCTCAAACAGAACCAGACTCCAAGCAACGGCGAATAGTGCGAGCTGCTGCGCAGTCGGGAGTCTTTTCGCACCCTGATTAAGTTTCCACTTGAAGTCAGATCCAAGCCGCCTAATGTCCTTTAAATGTTTTTTCCTAAACACAGCAGCGGTATAGTCCTTGCCTCGCAGCAACTTCAAACAGCTGTCGGCAGAACCTTGGTGTTGCACGTAGTCAGGAGTGTAAAAATCCCCCTGCCAAGATAGGAAATTGTGATTGTGGCTGAAGGAGAGAAACTGAGGTGCCAGTGTTGATATAGCAAGCCTGCCTTCATCCTCTAGTTAGCACAGAGAATGATGCTTATTAGGCTTGCTGCGGTAGTCGCTGTTTTTGGGCACACACCGACTACATTACATTCCCACCAGCCCCACCGTCGCTTTTCTTTTTTTTTTTTTTTTTTTCATACAGGAATAAAACCCATTAGTTCATTTTTGAATATCAGCGCCATGCTATCAATACATAGTCGGACAACAGACACTGCAATCTGAAAGTGAAAGTATCTGCTTCACATGGAGTGAGAGCAGCAGATTTCACAACACGGGACGAGAGAGTTGACAGACAAGACGATGACAGAGGATTTGGGGTCAAAGCTAAAAGTAGAAGCGCCTATCAGGCAATATTTCAGATATAAACCAAACTATAGCTATCAGGGAACCATAACGTTAATGAGGTAATCACCATGAGGAGGACGGCGTGGTCACAGTCGGTGTGTTCTGCCGAGCAGCGTCGGATGGAAACCTGCAGCCCTGCAGCAAAAGCTCTACCGGAGAGAACAGACACACAGCCATCTGACAGTAAAGATCAATGAAAACGTGCTACACATACTGACCATCCTCTTTTCTTTTAAAATGTATGATGCAGTCAGTAACACCGGCCTTGTCACAAGTTTATTAATCGGTGAGATTTCTTCACTGTCACATCCCTAATGCTCATATCTGACCACAGCTGTCTGGACTATCAGTGCTATAAGAGGTTATCTTGTGAGCAGAGAGATGAAATAGAAAGGAAACAGAACAATAAAGAGAGATGTGGCATGGTTGTTGCCAAAGGGACTAAAGGAATTTGCATTAAATTATGAGCAACAAAAGGGAAATACAGGAGACAAAAGGCATTGCTTTGAGAGACTAGCCTTCCGGCAGTGTTTTGTACGTGAGAGAGAAAGTTGAAATCCTCTTTCATATGGAGAACAGACCCACAAAACCACATACAGTAAGTAACATGAGAACAAAACTGAGAAAGCCAGACGGTTGGATTGAAACAGCACTGAGACAGAGTGGAGATGCAGTTGTTACTTGGATGAGATGGAGTTGGCGACAGTGGTTAGAGATGATGACTTAGAGGAAAATGGACCTTTACGCGTCAGCACAGATGCACAGAGGGAACGGCCATGTCATGAACTTGTTCTGGAATACCCCGCCGTAGGAGAGCCAGGGGTCAGGACATAGGCAGACACGGTTACATGATGTAGAGTCATGGAAAAGTCACTGCTGCCTTTCCATGCCCCATTGGACTTATGATGAAGTGATTCTAAATTATTCCTGTGGAAGTCATCAGCTTGTTCCGGACAAACGGGTGCTTATAAGCAGCTCAGACAGCGGAGGCACAACTGGGAGGCTTGATCATTTCTTGCTCATGGTTCAACAATGTGTGTCTGGTTGGCTACATGAACTGTTTAGTTGTGATTTTACTCTCTACCACTAGATGTGAGTGTTGCATCAGCTTATATCCCTGATTCTCCTCTCTGGAACTTGAGGTGGAGCGAGTTATGCCTGTTTTCAATGGACTGTGATTGGCCTTGTGGTACAAGGTGTCGTATTGTGATGAAAACAGCCATACCGCTGCAGAGCAAATAAACAAGACAGAGTGAGAAATAAGGGAGAGAAGGCGGCCTCCAATTACTCAATAATCATAGGGAAAGAGAAGAGGGGGTGCATAAGAGGGCAAAACATAATGAGAAAACGCACAAGGGTTGGAAACATTTCATCTGCCTTCAAATCATCATGTTACTTCTCCTTCGTTCATGTTTCTGTCACACCCAAAGCTGCTGGCACTGTTTCCTGAGTTTCCATTGAATGCTAAATGTGAAGTAGAGCGTGTTTGTTTGGAACCACGTGTAAATGACCCATTAAGGCAATCAGTGTATCCTCGTAAGTATTGGATAACTGAAAAAACATGATTACTTCGCCCACCACCTCTCATTTAAGAAAACAAAAGTTACCTCATTTTTCAAAAATGCCACCCACATCCGTGCTGTCGAGCATACACTGGCCCACATAATAAAAACTGTACAGCACAATGACTAAACTGTCCTCTTTGATTGGGGAAATGTTCGATGATGAGAGACAGCACGACAAGCAGCAGAAGAAGACGTTCTTTTACATCTGAATGCCGAGTGTGAAAGCCTCAGCTGTGTATTAGGGCTTGTTAGAAAGAACGGGAAGGCTTATTTATCCAGCAGAGACAAGAAGGTGCCCTCTGGACAGCAGCTTTATCGGTTTGTGAGAAATGGACAGTGACAAACTGCTGGGGGTTGACAGGGTGATTGGGTTGTGTTCAGACTGGTGCTGTCTTCCTCGCTGTCTGCCACTACCACAGGGAAACATTTTTCCCTTTCTCAGCTGCTATACTGTTTCATTTTGTGATTTTATTTTGTAGTTTTTAACTGCGCAATAGTTCACCTGAGTTGATCAAGGTCAAGAGATATAAATTACACCAGAGGTCAGCAAACCTTTTGATATGAAGTGCCACTTTTAAATTGTTAATTAATGTGCCATCTCTACATTCAGGTTAACATTAAAGCTGCAGTGGGTAGAAATGTAGCAAATACGATAAAAAAAAAGGTGTTTTTATAAAATGATCATTATATCCTGACAGAAGTGCATGAGACAGGTAATCTGGGAAAAAAAAAAAAAAAAAAAAAACATGCCTCTGTGTCCTCCGATGCTCCTGAGGACATCTGCAAGATTTCACAGACTGGAGGAAAACAAGCAATCAGAGCTGATCTGGAGTCTGTCATTTCTGAGCAGCTGTCAATCACTCACAATGCCAATCAAAAGGTCAAACTAGGCAGCGCTGATTAAATATGAATCAACATGCTGTTACTGTAATACTAATTTCTCACTTCAACTGTCAGAGTACAGCCAATAGGAATTATCAATAGGAACGATCGCTCTAAAATGACCTGTGATTTGCCAAAGTCTCCCGTCATGGGCTGGATATTTAAAGCCTGAAAACAGAGCCATGAGGAGGTGCAGAAGTCTAGTTTTCTCTCAGATCACTTGAATTACAATATGCTGAAAGATTATTATAGATTTTTGGCTCAATGATGCCAAAAACAGTCTGCCTACTGTAGGTTTAACTTTACTTATGACCACAACCTTCCACCAATCTTGTTTGGCAGTAACAAACAAAGTCTGTCAGTCAGATGGTCTTCTCATTGTTATCTGTGCATGTGATTGTAGCTTTAGAAAAAGTGATTTTCCTGACTGTGATGGAGGAGAACTTCCACAATCAAGCTGGGTTCTGTGGCAACCACTGAGAACGCCTTCTGCAAACTCATGGACCATGTGGAGGAGTGTGATGCCAAGTGGGATAGACATATTAATCATCACAAGCTCTCCCCCTATCTCAATATTACGGCTTGTGTTGTGCTATAATTACCTCCACTAAGGCCAAGGTTATGTTTTCACTGGCACTGGTTAGTTAGTTAGTTAGTTAGTTAGATTGTTTGTCTGTTAGCAGGATTACTGCAAAAGTTTGATATTGGATTTGGGTGAAATTCTTAGGAGGGGCGGGGTGTGGCACAATTACATTTTGGTGGCGATCCAGATCATGATCCAGATTCAGGAATGTTTTAAAGGATTCGGATTAACCATAACATGAAGATCACTGGGTATAACACATGCGCAGTGTAACTGATATGATGCGTTGGTGACACGAGACCCAGTCTAATGTGCACTTTACAAGCAATTCTGTTTCCACACACTATGAACATTTTTTTAATGTTTAGATGATCATTCATATAGCTGGATGTCGTTTATTCTAAACTTTCTGTTTGCAAACAGAAATTAGAGATGAATTTGACCAAACCACACTGGATGATTGTTGGAAAGAGTAAAAACAACGGTTTAGGTGAGTTTTACTTTGTTTCTGTCCAGTTTGAATTAAGTGTTTTAAGATGCTCCACTATGCTGAACAGAGAGGGGAGGGGCCCTTTGACGGAGGTCTGCACTCCCTGAGTGCTCTAGTTTAGATTGCATCCTCTGTATGTACTGCATGTCGAAAAAGTCCCTGTAAACATGGATTACAAGCAGTGGGCAACCTCCAGGTTTGAACTGTGAAGTGCCTTAAACTTGCATTCATTCTTTCTACTAGCCAGCAGGGGGCAGCTCCTAAAAAGAGTCTATGAAAAGAGTCTATGAGAAAATGAGCCAACTTCTCACTTGATTTATTACCTCAGTAAACAAAATCCCAAATTACGCAGTGTCCACAGCACTACAAGGCTTAGCTTCTGCGCTGGTACTCCGGTCTATTTCCCCAAACAGAGCATGCCGACCGCTATCTAAGTTTCTGTATGTAACGCTAATACACTGACTATAAGGATGCACTGTATACAGTATACTATACATGTCACAGCATCATCATGCAGAAATCACATCAGGTCACATGGGAAAAAGTTTTCAGAAAGGTCGGGAAAATATAATTTTGACGCTGAAACATGCACACTTTGACTAAAATTTGAATGTTTGGATTTGAATACATTGGGAACACCACTGAGAAGATAAACCTAAAAGAAACGACTCAAAAATAACGGCCCCGCCCTTTAAGATAAGGTGCATCTGTCCAGCACATGTCAGCCTGGATCTGACCAGTCCTTCTCCATGTCCATCCTCTGGGATCTGGGGCCCATTACATCCAGGTGAGGGACTACTCTCAGGCCTTCATAAGCATCGCAGGACCCGTTAAAGCCACTCAGCTCTGCACTGCACTGACACATACCAAAGCTCTGGGGCCTCTGAATGGATTACCAGCTGGACTGTTTATGGTTATGGGTTTTTCACACACAAGCGGCCATGAGAATGAAGATTCTGTTTTATGGCAGATAGTTTGGGTTATGGCAGAGCTGTTTAATTCCTTTGTTTTATTTCGGGTCTCTCTGTCTATGTTCCAACAACGTGAAGTGCATTTTGAAAGTGTGGTTTGCTAGTCGCTGGAAAAGAGGGTTTATTTGTGAGGGAACATTTAGATTGCACCCAATTGTTAGCGGTCATGTTGTTGACCATGCTCCATATACAAACATTTGGATTTTTTATCACTTTGTTGATTTTAAATCTTATTTACAAGCAGCCCTGAGGAGAATGAGCGTGAATGAGACAGCAAGCCGTGGATTCGCACCTTGTGTGTAAGTGATTAGGTCTATATGTGTTTATACAGGCACGCCGTCTTTTTTCTTGGCTTCGACTTGTGTGAATGCAGCTGTGTGCTCAGGCTGAAGCGTCATCTCCTCTGCTGTGCCTCGGCCCCTGTGGGTCTGAGTCACCGTTTGAGGAGCCGGTGCCAAACGGCTGAGGAAATATTGGTGAGGTTCCTCCCGGAGCAATTTGGTGGCTTGCCGAACTAACACCTCCTGCACAGAACTGATCTACAGCCTCTGGCTGCTCCCACACCACCGAGCCACCACCATTACACAGCAATCAGCAGAGCTTCACCTCAAAGTCACGTTACCTCCACCACGCTGGCATGAGACCAGGAACATGACTCAGGGAAACAGGGATGGACGGAAAGACAGAGGCAAGGACAAAATGAAGAGGAAAGGGAGAAGAGAGGGAGGAGGACAAGAGAGAGATCTGACAAGAATTTGGCACGTTTCTGACATAGTATATGCGTATACACAGATATAGATAGAAATAAATGGGTATGCATCTTTTTCTCACAGAAATAATAATACAGTCTAGCTTTGTTGTACCATTCCTCTAACACAGCAGTAGGCACGACTGGAGCAAATATGATTAAAAAAATATTTTTATAAAACGGCTACACTATAACCTGACAGTAGTACACGAGACAAAAAAATCATTTTGCTCTGTGTCCTCCAGTGTTCCTGATGACATCTGCCAGATTTCACAGACCAACCAATCAGAGCTGATCTGGAGTCTGCCATCTCTGAGCAGCTGTCAATCACTCACAAACTCCGATCAAACAGTCAAACTAGGCAGTGTTGATCAAATAGAAATCAATATTCCGTTGCTGTAATGTAATTTCTCACCTCAAATGCATTCAAAAACATCTTGTAATGTACTGTTTAGCTGTAAAATGAGAGTTTGTGACCCAGCTGCCATGTTAAAGAAATACCAAGCACCGCCCACCAGCCAGAGCATTACAGTAACAGAATATTGATCCATATTTGATCAGAGCTGCCTAGTTTGACCGACTGCGAGTGATTGGCTCAGAGACGGCAGGCTCCAGCTCGTTGGATGAACAGCCAATTGAAAAGCTCTCTCTCTCTGAAATGGCCTGTGACTGGTGTCCCGTCTCCCGTCACAGGATAGCTTTTGTCTGAAAACAGAGCCACGAGGAGGTGCAGAAGTCTAGTTTTCTCTCAGAGGACTTGAATTACAATATGCTGAAAGGTTATAATGGAATTTTTGCCCACTGATGCCAAAAATATTCTGCCTGCTGCAAGTTTAAGTCTTTGATTCACCAGTTATAAAGATTCAATTTGAAGGGCAATGAGCTGTTTCACCTCAGACAAAGTCAAAAATAGTAAGCAGAAGTGATTTTTATACACATACACCATCTCTTATCAAACAGTATGATGTTAACAAAAGTACTGAATGGGCTTAGGGACAAGTACACTTTATGAGTTTATCTCCAGCACTGACATAAAAACCAAGGTCAGAGGATGAAGAATGGCTCTGCTGGGCATGAAGGAAAGACAAAGACGGCAGATTTATTGCACCAAGCTTTCTCTAGTGTTCAAAAATATCCCCAAAAGTTGATTTTTGTGTGTGCAATGCATTCGCGCATTTGACTTAAAACATTTTTTTCCTGTAAGCAAATAAAGTTAACACTTTATAATAACCATCATTTATAAATGGTAAATTGATAATTAATTAGGTTTAGTTAATAATTATTTTACTGTTAAATGATAATTAACAACATTCAATAAATGATATAATTTACATTATTTTATCATTGGTTTGTGTAATATGAAATAATTAGCTCATAAATTCTGATAATAACAATTACATTCTGATTACAAAAGTAAACAATTTATTTATTATTGTACATATTAAAACATTTTAAATATTATATTTAGTATTTGTTAACAATTATCAAATTGTTTGTAAACCATCTATAAATATTACATAGATAGATGAACAGAAACCAGTTATTAACCATTAACAAAGAATTAACTGTCTATCTAAATAATGTTTATTGATGCTTTATAAAGTATTTATTAACCATTTAATACGGTGCTTTAATCATTAGTCACAACTTTATAAGTTATCACAAATAATGTTTCTAGAAATATTTTTTTACAAATCAATTATTAACCATTTTGTTCCAAATATCTGTTTTACAAAAACTTCTTTAAGGTTAAAAAATAACAATTTAATCATTAACAAAACCTATACCTAAAATATTAAAGTAACATAAACTATAGCATTATTAATAATCAGTAAATGACTATTGACTAAGTTTAATTAACTATCAATTTACCATTCATACATGATGGGCATGATATAAGAGCTGCCCAAATAAATCTGTTTTAATATGTGAATATGCATATCTTGTTGCATTCCCAAAACTTTTCTTACTACAGTCCTCACGTTGACAGACATCAGTCTAAAGCTGGCTGACATCATGGCACATGGAAACTGTGGGGAGAAATGGCAGCTGTATACTTGCAGTCGGCTAATAATGCTAATCCAGAGTACACATAGCTAGGTGGTGGGGTAGTGGAGGTAGGGAGGAAGAGTGTGTCAGTGCCAGGCAATCAACCAGCATCACTAGAATAATAATAATTAAAAAAAAAACCATTAGCATATGAAATTCCTGTTGTTTTCGTTCTGTACACGTGAATTGCATATAAACCTCCTCATTCTGGACGAATAGCAAGTCCCTCTCCCATTATCACAATATACTGGATACTAGATTCATGTCAAATGTCTTACATCAGGGCACTAAACACTGAGGAACAGCTTGTTTCCGCGACCTGTGGCCTCCATCACACCCCTCCCTGTCCAACCACAGACCATGTTACAGAAGCTGTGAACACCTCCTTATCCGATGAGAGGGTCGTATTGTAAAGGACAGAGGACGTCTTATTCTGAATGACTGTAAAGCCCCTGAGGCAAAATTGTACTTGTATTTGTGACTTTGGGTTATACAAATAAAATTGACTGAAATGATTAGTAATCGTGATCATGATTTTTGGATTCCCACTGCTAAATGAGCATGATTGCCTACGATATTGACAATTAAAATGCATGTTTTGCTCATAGAAAACTCTGCTACATATCAAAACAAGCGCAACCAGCTGGGAGGAGGCCCCCGGGGAAGACCCAGGACTAGGTGGAGAGATTATATCTCCACACTGGCCTGTAAACACCTCAGGATCCACCAGTCAGAGCCGGTTAATGCGGCTCGGGAAAGGGCAGTTTGGGGTCCCCTGCTGGAGCTGTTGCCCCAGCGACCCGACCCCGGATAAGCAGTTGAACATGAGTGAGTGAGTGTGATCATTTTGGCCATAATTGTGCAGATCTCAGAGTATGAAGACACTAAAGACTGATTCTGATTCTTTTACACAGGCAAAACTTAATTCATAAAAAAACTGTCATTGTACGTAGTAAGTATTGTTCATCAGCCACAAGGGATCATGAAAAGAGACTCGGCACACTTACTTGTTCACTGGGTTTTCCTCTAAACTCTACCCACATAACAAAGTAATGTAAACCATCATTCTCTCACCGACTTACACTCTGAAACTCTACGTCAAACTGATCACCAAAGCATTGCTCATAGAGCCTGACAAATTTTTGCAGCATTCATTAAACAGCCATAATGGTAACAGATGGAGCTGTGTTACTAAGACTATCCAACACCTCATTAAAATCAGCATGTGTGCCAGAAAGCTTGACAGGCATATAGTATCTATAGAGGTACGAGGTGGAGGGAACAATCATTTATGCTCTATAAGCTAACAAGGATTCCTTCTCGCTTACAAATACTAGCAGTTGCAATTTGCATTTTTTTGGGATTGTTTCCAAACTGCAGGGTTTGCTACGGTTTCTTTCTGACAATTCAAAGGCAGTTTGCTGTTTTTGTAAGAGTGATATACGAGCACATCATGCCGATCTGGTTCAACATGCTAGCACTGAAAAATGTTTTCTTCAAGCAGGCTAGCCAACTTCCGATTCACGGTCTTTGCAAAAATGCAAAAACGAAGAGAGATGCAAAAATGTTCTTGTTTAAGTTTAGTTGACAATAAAAATGTAAAGTTACAAGATAAAAATGGATGCGAAAATGGCATGAAACACTGAACTTCTTTAAGTATAGCTGACAAGAAAAATGTAACGTTACAAGCTAAAATTGAAAAAAATGAAAAAATAAATTAAATGTTCTATTTTTGGTTTAGTTGAGCTACAAGCTAAAAATTAAAAGAGAAATGGAATGAAGAATGGAATAAAATTGAATAAAATGTTCAACTACTTCAGGTTTAGTTAACAAGAAAAATCAAACTTTACAAACTAAAAGTTAAACACAATGAAATAAAGTGAAATGAAATGTTATACTATTCTAGGTTTAACTGACAAGAAAAATTTAAAGTTATAAGCTAAAAATGGATGCAAAAATGAAATACATGCAAAGCAAAATAAATACCAACATACAGCGTATATGAAGTGATCAAGTGGCAGCCTCTCATATTGTGGTAGATAGGTAAAGTTGCTTCTTTTGGGCTTTTTGGGGGGGAAGAGTTGCTTCTTTTGGACTTGTCTCTACAGACTTGGTTGCTTATTTCTCTCATGAGATCTGGAAACACTACCCCGTGTACGTGCTCCTCATAATGATGTCCCTCAGAAACCTGCTTGTCACTGTTACATTTGTCCTCCCTTGAACCATACGATTGTAAAGAAGGAATAGTAGCTGTGGCTTTAGCCTTTTGCAGAGCCACGCTTGTGTGACAATAAAAGAATCCCTCCCTGCCATGCGTGCACTAGAGTATAATACACCTAAACAATGGCTGTCATGCCAAGTTAAAGTGCGGCATTCAAGTCACACTCAGTCACACAGAGTTACTGGGTGAACACCCTGCATGTATCACCAAAATGTCATCTTTCCAGGAACAGAAATAGCACATTTGGGTTTATATGATGAGGTTTTGCAGGGTCTTCACAGCCTATACAAGAACAAAAAACAGAAGATACTGGACTTTTACCTGACAGCCTTGGACAGTTTTTTTTATCTTGTTTACACACACACACACATACACACTGACCTAACTATTCACATTGATCAACAGCTTCCTTTAAGGTCCATTTAGAGACACTGGTACGACCTGCACCCTCACATGTTAAAACCACAGTGGTAAACACTACACATACAGTAAAGTATGGAAACACTTTGGGTTTCACACATTGCCCGGAAAAGCAGAGCTAGACATCACGACTAAAGCTGCATGCTAACTGTCATGGACAAGAAACGTAAAAATCATATTGCAGTGACCTGCGGTCAAGCCGGCCGTCACTCTCATCTCTCTGGTCAAATCAGCCGTCACTACAACTGTAGAGCTCCCATATACTGACATTTATGTTAAATGCATTCAAACGGCCCCGATGGAGCTGATCATGGATGCTGATGGAGAGCTAGAGACGGACTTGGAGAAGTTAGAGGAAGTATGCATATGTGACTACATCCGGTTTTCAAAATAAGGTGTTAAAGGGAACTGTATATACAAAATACAGATAAGGAAATAAGATTGATTGGATTATATTCATCAGAAGTATAAAACACTTCATGTCCCGTAGAAATCAAAAAGAAAATACCACTAATTTGTGAGGGAACTGCCTTTATTCTTTGATTTTAAAGTTGCTGAAAAAATGCAGTAAACGATTCCTGACAATGATCCTGATATATTTGACTTCAGGACGAGATAATCAAACATTTTTACTGTATTAATTTAGATATTTTCCATATTAAAAATCCCTATAGGTGTAGGATTGAACTTTTCCCATGGTCTAGTGTTAAAAAAGTTAACAAAAAAAACACAATAAATCTTAATATTGAATCTCAATACTTAAAAATTGCAATATATGTCAAATCAGCTATCATGATAGTATCGAATCAGGAGACAGGTGTATTGTTCCAGCCCTATTAAACATAGTCAGTCTCAACTACCTACTCTCTGTGTCAGCCCTGTAATCTAAAGCATTACCATCAAGTCAAATAGGAAAGGGAGTAGCGGAGATGGGAGGGAGGAGAGATGAGAAGTGTATTTCAGAGAGGGAGAGGAGGCAAAACAAGAGGAAGCAATGGGGGAAAGGGATCACAAGGTGGAAGAAGCATATCAGGGAGAGAACGAGTGGAGGAATAGATAGAGAGAGGCATCTGAGGAGAAGAATGGGAGGCAAAGTAGGCCAGGGTGGTGCAGGGATTAACCAGGTGAGTCACTCCATCCCTCCTCTGACCTCCTCTGCTGAAAAAGATGCACCGCTGCCTCTGATACAGCAACCAGCTCTCTGCAGACCGACTTGTTCCATGTGAACAAAAACTACCAGACTTTAAAATCAGGTCAAACAGTACAGTAGGTAGGCTGTGGGAGGGGAGTAGGAGACTGTACTGTATATTCTCTTGAATAAATCTAAAACTGCTCCTTGAATGGTATCCAGTCATGCTCCGGGGCACTCTGAGGCCATTTTATAATTGGATGGATGAAAAATGCTACTGTACTTTCACTGAGGTTATAACGATCTTAATTTTCTCTGAGGAATATTAACTCCTCTCTCACGCTGAAGATACACCTACTATCTACTTGGTAATACTCTCGTGTGTTTAGAACAAAAATTCCTTGCAGCATGGAAATAACAAGTTGCTGGAAACACACTCTTATTCCACAAGTTTGTTGTTTAGTAAAGATCAACGGATTGAACACACTGAGCTGAAAAGGCTGCTCTGCTTTCCGAGCTGTGATTTGCATAATTAATGAGCATTAATGCGTCCTGCTGTATTTCCTGACTTCTCATAAATCTGCTTCTGACTAAGTGTTTTTTGTTTATCGCATTATTATCTATTGATATGCATACAAATGTCATCTAAGAGCTTTATTCTGAAAACAGTACGTGGAACTGACAATTAACAGACATTTTGTACTGTTGGAATTATTCAGTCAAACAGAAACTGAATCTCTTCACACTGTCTGCATGCTTTCTACTTGATAAAAGCTTTATTAAGATGTGAATCATGTTCAGGAGAAGCAAGTAATCACATATATAAGTTAAGGCCCTGACACAACAAGTCGACGGTCGGCCGTCAGACAGTTTGGGGTCGTCGGTGAGCATCTGTCGCCCTCATTTTTTGTCCCGCACCAAATTGGCTCGTCGGTGAGAGAAATCAATCTGATTGGCTGTTCAGCTTAAACAAAACAGTGCACGATAAGTGAAACGGATGTGAGGAAAGCAAGCCAATGAGTAAAGTCAAGACAACACATACATCTTAATTTCTGATCATTCAAACACACAGATATTTTCACAGCGACATGGCCATCTGAATTAAGTGGTGAGTGACAGTGTTATGAAAATGGTTGGCAAATGCTGTTTTGTCTCATGTACACATCATGACAATGGCTTGCTCTGCATATCCGCAGTCCTCGGTCTTCTGATTGTCTGACAATGACAAAAACGGCCTACCGCCACCTGCTGGTGTGGAAAGTTAGTTCATCTCACGCAGGTGCAGAACGTTCGTGCTAACTGGCTGTTGGCTGTAGTCTATGCAGTGTGTTCAAATGCAACTTGTTGACTACAACAAAAAGTGACGAGAGGCGTTGTTCTTCATCGCCGCGAGGTCTTTGGTGTCACCTCGGTGTGTCTGGGCCATTAAGCCAAACAGTTATCTCTCTGTCTATCTAGTCATATGTGTACAACTGACCTTCCTGTGGAAGGAAGCAAGGGAAGAGCACTCATTCACACCACCATACACTATGAAAACCCCACTGAAAGCTAATTTAAATCCTTTTAGGTTGTAAAAATATCCACCCTGAATTGATTACAACCAACAGCTACAAGCTGAGTGATCTGAACCTAAGGGGAGTTGTTTAGACCGTTATTTTTCTTAACTGTCGATAAGACCCATCGCTCCAGAGCTGGAAGTTGGTTCACACAACCTTCCTTATCATTATTTAGCACACAAACACAACCTTAAAAAATGTAAAGCAAGGCAAATCCATCTTCTCCAGCAGTCATACTCCATCACGGCTTTGACTTTTGTTAGGCCCAAAGTTCAGTGCCTAATACTGTAAATGTCTCAGATAAAACTGCACATTTTAGTGGCCTTTTATTGTGACCAGTCTAAGGCACACCTGTGCAATAATCATTCTGTCTAATCAGCATCTTGATATGCCACAACTGGGAGGTGGATGGATTATTTTGGCAAATGGAAATGCTCACTAACACAGATTTAGACAAATTTGTGAACAATATGCAAGAGAAAGGGGCCTTTTGTGTAAAGTCTTAGCTCTTTGACTTCAGCACATAAAAAATGGGAGCAAAAGCAAAAGTGTATATATATATTTATATTTTTGTTCAGTGTACAAAAATATAGATATCCCTAAATGCATTTTTGGCTACGGCCACTAGGGGGTTCAGTGAGCTCCTGAACCAACACAAACTGCGCCTGTGCTGCTCTGGATGTAGATGTAAACGGCTCATTCTAAGGTAACGAAAACACAACAATTTTCAGCTGATTATATACAAAAAAAAATGATCAATATTATATTCTATTTCTGGGCTGCATGGTGGTGCAGTGGTTAGCACTGTCACCTCATAGCAAGAGGGTCGCTGGTTTGAATCCAGCTTGGGGCCCTTCTGTGTGAAGTTTGCACGTTCTCCCTCTGTTCGCGTGGGTTTTCTCCGGGTTCCTCCCACAGTCATAGACAAAGACATGCAGGTTAATTGATGACTCAAATTGCCTGTAGGTGTGAATGTGAGTGTGAATGGTTGTCTGTCTCTTTGTGCCCTGCGATGGACCCTCCTCTCCCGCCCCTGTCCAGGGTGAACCCCGCCTTCGCCTAATGCCAGCTGGGATCGGCTCCAGCCCCCCGCGACCCTTAACAGGATAAACAGTTGCAGATGGATGGATTCTATTTCTATATATTCTATTTCTGCCAATCCCCATAAATGCTACACACTGGCACTTAAAAATAGCCCTGGATTGGTCTGCGTTTGTATTTGGCCATAGTTAAACAAAAAATTAAGATAATTTTTAAGGCTATTAAGCAAGTTATGGTGGGGATGGCATGCACATGCACACATTAATCAGTGCATCAATAAATCAGTTGCTGAAATCTAATAAGTTGTATTTTCATTTCATTAACTTTCATTGACTAATTGATGTATACATTTATGGTGACCTACACATATTTCATGTGAGATTGTCCAGGAAATGGCTAGTTAATGAGCATCTAGAACAGAAAGTTTCAATATAATGCATGAAAGGTTCCCTTAATAACATACTGTAGAAATGGAGATTCAGATTTTCCTGCACGTCATACCCAAACAAATCAGATGGTTTAACTTAAACAAAATTTCAGGTATTAAATTTAGTATAAAGGTATTACAGTAACGTCTCCGATACCTTGAACAGTGTCTCTTGTCTCTGCTTTCAGTGTGCTGACTATCTCTGTCCTGTTGTTTTGTATTGAGTGGGCAGTGTGCAGCATGCCAGGGAGTGTGTGTGGGTTTTGGTGGGCAGTAGCTCTGTTGATGCTACTGTATATTGTAGGCAGACTGAAGGCTTAATAAAACAACTTCCAGCATTGCTTTTGTTGAGCGATGACTGCCTCTCATCAGGATCTGTTCATAATAATACTCTTTGAGGAATTTATTGAAAATGTCATTGCATTTGGTTTTCAGCTTAGTTTCACCTTTTATCTTTATGACGAGAGTTCACCCAGAATACAGTGTTTTGATACGAGGTAGCATTTATTAAAGATTTTAATGCTAATACCATTATATAGGTCACCAGGCAGTGGGGGTGCTAGGTTTTGGCAGCTGCCCAGAGATTCCTCGGCTCTGAAGACGGTGAAAACTTGTAAATGCTAATAGCAGCACTAGAGAGACACTGATCATCTGTCTCGTGTCAGCCCAGAGCGTCAAATACTGACGCTCTGTCATAGATGTCAGTGTTTGATACTGCAGCACAAGGCACCCTTTACTGTCAGTATGCAGACTGTGTGTGTGTGGTGGTGGTGAGTGTGGGTTTGTTGATGGAGTTGTAGCTGTGAACGTAGCTGCAGCAGACAGTGTGTGTACAGATTATTTGTCGGTGAATAAATGCTACGAGGCTACAAGCTACAACTCCTCAGCTGGAAGTCCAGAGCCAACTTCCTGTATCTGTGCCGGCTCTCTCTTCCCGCTTTTCTGCTTAAAGTGACAAGCCGCTCTTCTGAGTTTTTCTCAGTTTTTTAAATTAATTATAAATATTTCTTTAAACCCTTTCACCGATAGCGTTAATCGGTTAAAATGCTTAATGTTGGTTGGGTCATTGTTGGTTATCAGTTAAACGGTTAATTATTAACATCCCTAGTATTAAATACTTGACAAATCTCCCTTTAAGGTTTATTTTGAACAGATAAAAACGTGCGCTTAATCATCCATTTTAATCACGGACAATGAAGTGATTAATCGTGATTAAATATTTTAATTGATTAACAGCCCTAATAAAACCCCCCAGTGACTCATGGGTCAATTTAACCTAACAGGACCAAGGATATGGTTGTTTAATTTGGTGCAGCTGCTCTGATGTTTAACTTCCCATCAAGCAAGGAGAAAATTAAATTACATTTAAAGGCTCATTTGTCCAAATAAAAACATTTTCTCCACTGTTGATGGAAAACGATGGTTACTGTTTCCACTCTCCAATTTCCCCTGCTTTATGTGAACATTTAGCAGAGCAGGGACATCATCTGCAGCAGTGCGTCAGTAATCACCCACCTGATGCTATTGAAAATACTCTTTGAAATAAACCTCACAAACTGTGAAAGACAGTCACTGATCCTTTGATTTGCTCCAAGTTTCCCTGGTAACAGAGAGAACCAGATTTACGCATTTCATTAGTTATACAGCATCTCTAATTTATTTGAATGTTTTAATTGTGGACACCAATCAGGAGCCTAATTAAACATCAAAGCAGAATGATAATGAATTCATCTTCAGCACACTAGTCCTTTCGGCTCCGCTGGAGACATGCAGGTACCGTACAGGTGGATTTAGACACTGTGTTGCCTGTCACTGTGTGTCTATCTGTACATATGTGTACGCATGCCCTGTTATTTTTATTAGGGCTGTCAAAGCTAACACGATAATAACATGCTAACGCAAATTTGTGTTAACGTCACTAATTTCTTTAACACATTAACACAATGTGTGATTTTAAGGTTGTATTGAATCTGAACATTGGCAATAGGCACAAATCTTTAGTTACAGTATGGACAGACTTCCTAATGCTTCTAAATGGGCTGTTTATTTGGACTATTTCTTCAGTAGAAATTACTTTCATAGTAACACTGATACTGGAAAGAGATGTTGCGATTGATTTTTTCGCTTATTTTTTAATGTGTATAATGTAATTTTTCATTTAGTGCCCGAAAAAAATTCTGAATGAAATTCTGAAATACAGATTTCTCTAAACCTGATCAAATTAAACCAAAAGCATCCGAATGGCTGGATACTGCTACAGGTAAGTGAGACTGCCTCTTCGTAATTTGTGTGAACTGACCCTTTAACGTGCACAGCTATTCTTACATAAGGAGGACACGGGAAACCACATACCTGTGGTTGGATAAGACTCACATCTCTGATCTGCATAGCAATAAATCTCTCAGCGTCTTTCTTATCGTCTCTCCCAGTGACGGAGTTTGTCGTCAGTGCTGAAGCTGTTGCTTAAGTGAAAGCATTGACTACAAATAAGGAGATAATCCGTTTTTTTTTTTTTTTTCAGGGTCATTCCCCTCAACATATTTCTTGCTGTTTAGTAGCCGAGCTTTCACAGTGAATTTCACAAAATTGTGACTAGATAGTCAGAAGCTTTGGCACCCAAATGGAATAAATGAACAAAACGAGAGCATGTGTGACTTCTTAAAGCGTGTGGTGGATGAAAGCTGCTTGATTACTTGGCGAATGAGGAGGAACTGTGTGTGTGTGTGTGTGTGTGTGTGTGTGTGTGTGTGTGTGTGTGTGTGTCATGTGTGCAGGGACATCTCAGACTGTGGACAAGCACTGGCAGGTAATTGGTTTCTTTTAAAAGGATGTCCCTAATCCCTGTCCTCCTCTCATCAACTCTCCTCCTCTTCTCTAATCTCATCTCCCCTCCTCTAGTCTCCTCTCCTCTCCCCTTCTCTAGTTTTCTCTCATCTTTCCTCTCAACTTCTCTTCTCTAGTCTTCTCTCCTCTCCCCCCTCCTCCTCTGTTCTAGTCTTCATCCCTCCTCTCACACCCCTCTCCTCTCCCTTTCTCCCTCCTCCTCTCCTCTATTCTCCTCTCCCTCCTCCTCTCTTCTAGTCTTCTCTCCTCTCCTCTCCCTCCTCCTCTCCCCTCCTCTCCTCTAGTCTTCTCTCCTATAGTCTCCTCTCCTTTCCCCTCCTCTAGTCTTCTCTCCTCTTTCCTCCTCTCTTCTAGTCTTCATCCCTCCTTTCCTGTCCCTCTCCTCTTCTCTAGTCTCCTCTCCCCTCCTCTCCTCTCCTCTAGTCTCCTCTCCCTCTCCTCTAGTCTCCTCTTCTCTAGTCTCCTCTCCTCTCCTCTCCTCTAGTCTCCTCTTCTCTAGTCTCCTCTCCTCTCCTCTAGTCTCCTCTCCTCTCCTCTCCTCTAGTCTCCTCTCCTCTCCACACCAGTTCCAGTGGGTTCAGAGGACTAGTATCCAGGGCTCTCACCCCGGATCTCTTCATTATCCCTGGTCCGTTGTCAAGCACACTCTCCTTCTCCTTCAGCCCGCAGAAAGCCTCTCACACCTCGCATGAGCTAATTAGCAGCACTATCATCTCATCTTCAAGAGAGATGAAGAGAAACTTTGGAGGAGAAGAGGATGAGAAAAGGGATAGACAGAGAAGAAGGGGACCTGTCAGAGTAGAGGAAAAGAGTGAAAAGATGATTGAGAAGTGAGGGAGGGTGTGAGGACGAGAGACGGAGCCATGCAGTAATTCAAACAAAGGAAGAGCTGTATAAATGAAAGGGAATGTCAACCATGAAAGACAGTTCGTGAGGAAAGCTGACAATTGATGCTGTCCTTTATTTGCTGTGCCACCCACCATCCTATCTGCTTGGGTGTTTCAAGATACTGTGAATTCACTTTATCCGCCTGATTCACTCTCCGGCGAAATAAACACTTCTCATAAACTGAATTTATTACAACACTTTTTATGCCAAACTAAAAAGTCCAAACTTAAGAGTCCCAGCAGCCGCCGTGGCTGAAAGCCCACAGTAAGGCCACGGAGGAGGTCGTTCGTTACCAATTACAGTAGTGACTCCCACCTGTGAACACCTGAATGAAGACAGATGAATAGAAGAGGCTAAAAACCTCACAAACATCATCTGTTCATCCTGTGTGATGTTAAAATCGAATGAATTACGTGATGCATACAGCAGAGGTACTATTGTGCGAGAGGTTCTGTATGGAAGAGCTAATGTGGGAGGTTAAATACAGGCCATGCTCAGATTTAACCTTGAAACATAATAATACATCTTATGCTAGTGTCTTTGTCTTATGCCTACCATACACTAGGAGACTTTGAAAAGACTTTTAAGAGACTGAAGAGCGTTTTTAGTCACAGACTATAAGATTATATAAGATAAGACTAGTGACACTATTTGTAAGACTACTACAGCTAGACTCCTTTTGAGTAGGGCACGATTATGGCCAAAATGCTAATCACAATTATTTTGATCAATACTGAGATCATGATTTATCACGATTACTCAGATTTTAGTGGCAAAATGTTATATTGCACATTTAAACAAGCAGACTGCTCACACATTCCTGTTAATGTATTAGGGATGTTAATAATTAACCGTTTAACCAATAACCAACATTAAGCATTTTAACCGATTAACGCTATCGTTGAAAGGGTTTAAAGAAATATTAATAATTAATTAAAAAGAAAGAAAAACGCAGGAGTGGCTTGTCACTTTAAGGAGAAAAGCTGGTCCACCTTATGAGAGAGCCGGCGCAGATACAGGAAGTTGGTTCAGGACATCCAGCTGAGGAGTTGTAGCTTGTAGCCTTGCAGCATTCATGACAGATTGTCGTTAGTTCAGCCAGACACACAGCTGACAACCTGCTACACTAAACTAAATGTGTCAAGGAAACTTTTACTGGGAAAGTGGCTGCATGTCCGTGACACTACCGCAGCACCGTGGCTGCTACAGTAGCTCTCCTGATGGTGAGCTGTTGACTCAGTTGTCTGCTGTGCTCATATACTGCAGCTGATGCATCGCTGCCTGTGCCAGACACACCCAACGGTAAAGATAAGAGCAAGAAAGCTACACATGTTGACCTTCATCTTTTCTTTTCTTGTCTTTCTTGTGTATAACTGATGGGTAAATTTCATCACCATCACACCCGTAGTGCTGGTGTGGTTTGTGCATTTGCAGCTGATTTGCAGCCAGGCAATAATGGAGTACTGCAGCCAATTAGACCCATGTTATAATGTTAATTGAGCACATATGCAGACTGTATGAGCGTGGGTATGTCATCTTAGTCAATACCTCTCATATTGGTTGTTTTGTTGAATTAGGCCCATATGACCCATGCTGGATTCTCGTCTCCTGTAATCCACTCTTTGTGCAGCGACTCTCTGCACTCACCTAAGAGCATCTTAACACCGTGATCTTTCCCATTCTGTAGAATTTCAAATATTTTTTTGAGAAGTGTGAGACGGAGATGTGGTTGACCCACAGTTCACTCTCAGGCGTTATAAAACAGCTCTGTGGGTGGACAAACAAGGCCAGGCTGCCCGAGCCCTATCTATCACAGAATGTCTTATGGTATTACGGGATTTTACTTGGAGAAATCCTCTTCTGCCAAGCTCAGCCCCCAAGGTGTCCCCATGCAGCCTCGGTTGGCAAGACACTTCAAATGCTCATAGTCTGCAGCGGCCTAAGGACATTAATTGGGCGCGAGCATTTCAAAAACTTTACAATCTGATGAAATCTGAGGCAATGGTGGGATTACAATGAAATATGAAATCATTATGGATGCATTGTTGATTTGAGGTGGCTCATTATACTGCAGCAGTACAATCAACTAGAGATGGGAACGATGATGAAGATGTTACTGCCCCCCTTGTCTCGTCGTCTCTCTCTGTCCTAATTTTCTACAATATTGGTACCAAACACCAATACACTTTAAAGTAACTGCTGTCGATCAATTGCACAACTTATTTCTCGCCTCAGATGTTTTCAGAAACGCCATTATTTCACAATATTGTAGTTCGTGGTAAGTCTCCCTGGATGGTTAAGACATTGTGGCTAATAATCTGCATTTCTCTTTTGCTGGATGAGCGTATGATTCTGTTGTATCCTCACATCCTTAACTGAACCTGTTAAATACATACATCTCCACAGTTATTGTTTCACAGAATAATAAAAGTAACCCAACTTACTCAGGTTCTCAGGTAAGAGAAACAACCCCAAGCAACTGACCTTGTGAAACAAACAATGAGGAGCGGCAAAAGAGTCTGATAGGTTTAAGAGATTTTAGGCAACTTATTCCTTTTTTGTATTCATAGAGATATGGAGGTAAATAACCTAAACACTGGTAAAAGCAAAAAAGCACAACACATTACAGTATAGTACCCTATATAATCACAGGCCTGTAGTCTTTTCAAATCAATGTATAGTACATAACATGTACGTTCATTTTACCATATTAAATTTGATCAGAATATTCATTCATCTCAAATAAGTTTGTATTGTTTGGAAGTTTGGAAACATTAATAACACATATAATTTCCTTACATCTATTAAACAACAGACAAAGCACTGTATTTGTGCCAGTCAGAAGTCATGGATGGCATGGATGCCGTGAAGGGAGGCAGCCTTAACATCCTACCTGCCAGAACACAGGTGAGTAGGGATGTCACGAGAACTGATATTTCGGAGTGGATGTTAAAGTACATGGGATTTATTGTTTTACTTATTTTTCACCGCAGTTTCAAATTGGTATTGAGAATGGTGGAATTTTACTGGTATGACCTACTAAATTTCTGGTATTGTTCTTCTGGCTAGTTGGTCTCAGTGTCAGTGAATCTTTTAAGCCCAGCACTTACAGTCCATGTTTGTCTTGGTGAAAACCTTCTGAAAACCACTGCATCTCTCTAATCGCCTGTTTGTGTCAAACAGGCACATCAGCATCCAAGCTGTCTCCTCATCTCTCCCTCTCATCATCCTCTCTTTTAACTCAGGCCTCTCTGTGCTGAACCATCAGCCATCCGAGGAGCCCTCACTCTTTCTTTGTCTTCCCTGGCTGCCTCATTGTTTGGATCTGGAGATTCTGCCTCTCCTCTGGACCCTCTTTCTCCCTTGTGTGCATGTTGTCCTTGTCTCTCCCTCCCTCTGTGTGTTTCTGTATATGTGTGAATGAGTGTGTGTGTAGTCTGTCCTCTCTCCAGGTCTCCATGGTGGAAAGGGTGTTGTGTGGATTTGTGATATTGGTCTATATGAGCACCATTTACTTGACTGGTCTTGACTGCTGACTCAATGTAACCATCCACAGAACACTCCTTGTTTAAAGCTCTGAAGCAATTCTATCATATTTATAAATATTTTTAGGGCGGTCAATCGATTAAAATATGTAATCGTGATTAACTGAATAATTGTCCATAGTTAATCGCAATGAATCATAAATTAATCATTTTTCTATCTGTTCAAAATGTATCTTAAAGGGAGACTTGTCAAGTATTTAATAATCTTATCAACACAGGAGTGGACAAATATGCTGTTTTATGCAAATGTTTGTATATATTTGTTATTGGAAATCACAACACAAAGCAATGACATATAACATGGCAAACTGAAACTGGCATGTATGTAAAGGAGAGACTCGTTGGTACCCATAGAACCCATTTTCATTCACTTATCTTGAGGACAGAGGTCAAGGGACCCCACTGAAAACAGCCATGACAACCTAAAAATCCCAAGTTGCATAAATGTTTGTCATAAAAGAAATTGTGGCATTAAAACAAATTTGCATTAACATGTTATTATCACGTTAACTTTGACAGCCAGTATACAGTATAAATACAATTTTTTTGACTGGACTTGACTACTGACTCAATTCAAGCATCCATAGAAGATACAAGTTCTTATATGTATATATAAATTCTCCAAACCCATCTGAAGCAGGGCAACTCAAGGATGACAGTTTGCTTCTGAAAATACAAGCAAATTTATGCCGCAGCCTGGATGTACCTTTCCACCAATGCTGAATGTTGATTATGTTTCCTTCTTCATCAGTTGACTACGACAGAGAACCTGAGAACCGTATCAGTTCTAATCAGGGCCCTGATTTGTAGAATAAAAGTGAAAGATCATGTAGCAGCATCTGTATGCAGCTGTGGCTTTTTATGATGCACACAACTTTCTGAATTCACAGTGTTTTTTTAAGTGAAGCTGGGATGTTTGGGCCTTTTGTGCTTAACATTATCTGAGTGGACGAAGAAGAAATGTCCACCACAAAGAACGCTCTGGCTCACTGTTCATTAATCAAAGACTAGGTCTGTATGAGCGCTGTGGAGCTACAGACATAGCTCATTAGTCAGCTGGTATTATGCTGAAACATCAATGAAAACTTTTTATGCCTTGACAGATATAAAAACTGAGAGCGATCTGAATGCCTCAGGACACCATCACAATCAATCCATTCTATTTATTCTGCTCACTGAAAGCAGGAGCTATTGTGTATCATACAAATACTAAGTAAGCTACACTGTATGCTTTCCTCTGTAAATATACAATAACTTGTCATATTCACACTTGTGATATCAGCTTAATGAGCTGTCTTGTCCACGGCCGCCTCCTGCCCCTCTCTTCAATCTCCTCCTCACATCCCTTCCTGTGGTCTAGATCCAAAGCTCTACTTGCCAGCCCTCATTTGAGTGTTGAATCACTCTAAATTGGAAGTCAACCAACCGAGAGTTCACCGAATGCCGATGAATGCTCAAGAGAAACGCGATTTAAATCATTTTGGACATAGTCTGTGTGCTTTTGAAGCATGGACAATCTCTTTTTTTTATTCCCGTCGTTACATCTCCATGTTTCCTCTAACTGTTATACAGTACATTTTATGTTGTGATACATACAGCACAGTAGAAGATGATGGACATGATCTTTATTTTTTTCTATATATAGAGGCTATAAAAGAAAATAAGAGATAAAGCTAAAAAAAATCATCTCAGCCAGCAGCGGAGTGGGAAGCTGTTTCCTAGGGAACGTGTCAGATTGTAATGACTTCTCTTCCTGTGTATTGTGGGATGGCTGAATGTGTGTCACGTATGCAGCTACACTGATGGACAGACTGTCTTATTAATTGAAAGAGGCCCTTAATTGCTCTGGGGACTGCCAGAGAATAATGTACCATCATCTACCCATGGATAATCCCTGATGAAGGATCATTTGAGATTTGAGATTTGATCATGATCTCATCGGTGACAACAGAAACTTAAACCTTCACAATGTTATAAAACTTTGAAAGTTGTGGTCTCATACTAACCCGGTCTCCCGGGAAGGCGTATAAATACCACAACATTACATGGACACTTTGTGTGTTAGGAGTTTTCATGCGTCATTTGTACACCACGCAAGCGTCCACAGCAAGAAAACCACTTAGTTAGGTTAAGGGAAAACATCATGGGTACTAAGTACTTAAACTTAGTAAAATACTTAAACAAAGAACACACCCCAACTACAAAGAACATGTTACAAACATCAATAAAAAACAAACATGACAAACGTAATTAACATAACATACACGACAAAACACCGGTCAAGAACCGTCTCAAACATGGGTCTCTAGGTTAAAAGTTTGGTTAGGGCAAACATCATGGGTGGACTTAAAATAAGTACATAAACTAAGCAAAATATGTACAGAAAGAATGCAACCCAACTACGGAAAACACATTACAAGCATCAATACAAAACAAATGCGGCAAACGTCATTAACGTAGCTTGCAAAACAAAACAGTGGTCAACAACGGTACTGAACACCGGACCAGTGTTCGTGGTCTTCCTTGATTTTTATGCTACGCCAGCAACTCTTACCATAGCATTTATATGTGGATGTGTTTATATTGCAGTCAGTACAAGATACGTGGTGTACAAATGACATACACAACTCAAGAAAAGCATACTTATTACACGCTAAACACCTTGCGCATTATTGTGGTATTCATACGCCTTTTCATACAAACAAGCCGCTCTTACGGTCTTATTTTGGTGCACTGAACTACTACTTTTGCTCTGTTGAAGGTCTCAATATCTGGGTGGTTGTAACGCATGAACACCTAATTCAAGTTTCAAGGCTTTTTAAACCTTAAAAGTCAGAGGCGGCGGTCTTCGAGTGAGATGTTGTCACAAAAGAAAGGTTTTCTCATTTTAATGCACAGTGGACAGGTCACTTCCATGCTGCACCTCATTAGCTTTTTCGGGTCCGACTGAGCATATATATAGTGAACAGAGAGGACACACCTACCTCAGTGTCATACGAATTATACACACATCTGAGAAGAAAAAACGCACACACACAATCATCAGCACCTTGCAAAAAATGGATCTTAGCAGTCGTGTGTTTTTGGACCGTGTATTAAGCATTTTCTAGTCTAATCTTCTGGAATACATCCAAGGGGGAAGGCAGCAGTTTGAAGACAAAGAAAACAAGACAAACAGAGAGGGACTAGCATGAATTTTAGGAAAAGGTCCAACAACAGCAACAAGCTGTTAAAACAGTTAACACAGCCAGAAAATCATGCTTGGTTCTTCAAACAACCTAATCACAAGAGAAAAAAAGACAGATGGCATACATGCAGGGACATTAATGATTTTGATGTGACAAAAACTTTTGTGGATTTTAACCCTAATTTGTCAAAGCTTCTACAGACATGTCCATGGTCGAGCCACATATCTTTTACAGACCGTGGCTGAATGATTGACATCTTGCTGACTACACCTTTGCACACAAAAGTCACTGAATTTTTCGTCTGAAATTTTCGCCGTTTACAAATAAATATGACTTCACATTTACACACCAACTCTGAAACTTCCATCTGTCATTTAAGTTTTCGGAGCAGGTTTGATTTTCAGAATTTTTCCGCATCCGTCAAAAAAGCAAAGGAGGGTTGCTCGACCACTCAGAGCTACTGTTCGTGCAAACGTCATTATTCAAAATGGCATGATAAACATTCACTTCATCTTGAAGCACAAAGCACTTTATGATAAAGAAATAAAAGACTTTAGAGATGCAGAATTTACAGATACATTGTGTTAGGTGATTACAGAACAGCTTGGAATTGGGGATAGTTGCAAAACAAAGGATGTAAGACAAATTAGATAGTATTGATTGTGCTATCGGCAGCTTAACGATTACTTCTTGCTAATGTCATTCATTCATTAGCCACGTTTGGGACTAGCACTATTCATCGCACCCACATAATTGATTCTGTTTTGTCTTGTATTGCAAATTTTCACAACGAATAGATGGATTGATAAAAAAAGCATAGAAAAAATATGGACTTGGTGTGCAAAGACCTACCAGCTGATTGCAAAGACAGAATAGCGGCCGTCAGGTTGTTAAGAGATTAATAGTTTATACAATAAAAGATCAATACTTGATGTCTAAGTATTAGGGATGTTAATAATGAACCATTTAACCGTTAATCAACATTAAGCATTTTAACTGGTTAATACTTAATTAAAAAGCTTTAAAAAAAAAAAAAAAAAAAACACAGAGGAACGGCTCGTCAAAGCCGGTCCACCTTAAAAGAGAGCCGGCACAGATACAGGAAGTTGGCTCAGGACTTCCAGCTGAGGAGTTGTAGCTTGTAGCCTTGTAGCATTTATTCACGACAAATAAACTGTACACACACTGTCTGCTGCAGCTACGTTCACAGCTATAACACCACTTACAAACCAACACTCACTGACGCCACACACAGTCTGTTGGAAACTAGTCGAAGTTACGCTACAGCGGGCACAAAGCCACCAGCAAC
This sequence comes from Pterois miles, assembly GCA_947000775.1. Taxonomy (NCBI): domain Eukaryota; kingdom Metazoa; phylum Chordata; class Actinopteri; order Perciformes; family Scorpaenidae; genus Pterois; species Pterois miles. The sequence goes on along the minus strand of CAMQGK010000568.1, from coordinate 1,885,328 downwards.
GCTAGCGTAATGATGCTTTGTCTTCCAGGATTAACAATCAAGACTGTTTGTCAGACAATTGCAATCATTACACCGGGTAGACAAACAGTTGATAACTTGCTAAACTAAACTAAATGTGCGGTGGAGACTTTCACTGTGTAAGTGGCTGCATGTCCACAACACTACGTACAGCACCGTGGCTGCTAACGCTCCCAGGCGGTGAAATGGAGACGGTGAACGTAGCTGCTACAGTAACTTTCCTGATGGTGAACTGGGTTAGTAGACTAGAGGTTAGCTGTGCTCATATACTGCAGTTGGAGCACCACTGCATGCGAGGCACAAATCTTGTCAGTTAACAGTTAATAATTGGTTAATGAGGGTCGGCTGCAAAATTAGCATCCCTACTGTGTATCAATACAATATTTTACACATATTTTTTCTCCCGCCTGATTGATCACACTTGTGTTTTATCTGCTATAGTTATGTAGCGTGATGTCATGATGATCTCATGTATATGTCAGTCTAGCTCCACCTCCCTTCAGCCTGAACAGAGGCTTAATCTGCCAGACTAACCTGTGGGGGTGTATTGGGAATGCTGTAAAATTTGAAGACTGAACTACAAATGCATGTCAACTAATAATCTGATTTATCAATATTTTTTAATAGGTCGATACGAATACGTGTAAAATTTTGACACAATGAAGTGGAAGTGAGTGATTGTAACGCATCATCAGTTCGAAGCAATTAATAGGCTTTTTTCACAGTGCAGTTTGACACGTCACAAGAGAAAAAACACAGGTGTAAATAATAAAATGAATGATGGCTGAATTTCATTTAGCTGCTTTAAGTTCAGGGTCCTGGTATTGTGCAATGCTGGCTCTCTATTACACTATAATACCCTACTGGGATGATGTTATTTTGTGGTTTTCCAATTCAAAATATGTGCTGTGAAAAAGGCCTAGTGAAAAACTCTCCCCAGGCCTTTGTGTGCCCGCGGAGAAAGAGAAACTGATGTAGACAGAGAGGGAGAACTCTATAGAGAGCTCTGTCACAGTCACATACGACATGCATGTATTATCCTGCTGCTGTTAGCTGGCAGCTGGTCTGTCTGTCGTACAGTCCTGAGAGCAGCCAGTCAGTTACTTTAAAATCTTGGAGCTTGGCCTTGCAGTCCTCAAAAAACACCGATTTGAATCCAGTCCAAAGACATGCAAGTCCAGGACATTTAACAAATAAATTCTTTAAAATGCCTAAAGGTAAGTCTGTCTACCTGAACAGGATGTTTCTCCTTCTTTCATGCAGCTCTTACTCTAATAAGCTTCAGCCCGTCATGACCCGGAGAAGGGATTTGTGCTGAGAAAAGAAAATGACGGGAAACTTAATGTAATTATCATGGTATTTTGTTCATGTGATAATCTAATTATAAACACTTTCTCTAACAACAGCAGATGCTAGCCTTACAGGCAAACTAGCCAAATGCAGAACAAGCGGGTGTGCCAGCCGACCACACACACATACACACACACACACACACACACACACCGACACCAGCGTCTGCCAGCACTTCACAGAGCAGGCCAGGGAACAGCAAGTTGTACGAGTCACTGCGAGGTCGAGCAGGGGGTTACAGATGGGCAGCGGTGGGCCAAGACAGGTTTTAATAGCACACTGATTCCACAGACCTCATCAAACTACTCCCCACCTGTGCTGGTTTTTACTCTAATTTGTTTAGAAAGGAGGGTTCAGGGTGTGACAGGCATCCTTCATCGTCTGGGAGAAGAGAGCTGCAATCCCTTCAGCATCATTTCTAGGGCTGGGACGATTCACCTATGTCCCAGTTCAATACTGTAACGATACTTGGGCACCAATTTGATATGTATGATATGATATGATAAGTATTGTGGTTCTACAAGAATTGCGATTTGATACCATCACTTATTGAGATTTTTGTTAACTTTTTTAACACTAGACCTAGGGACTTTTACTTTGGAAATATTTTTGATTTTCAGTATGTATGTAGTTCGTGATTCAAATATTTATGTCATTGTCAGGAATTATTTTTTTTTTTTCCATTGACTCAAAAATCACAGCATAAAGACATTTTCCTCACAATTTAGTGGTATTTCATACTTCTGGAGAATATATTCCAATCAATCTTATTTGCATGTATTCTGTAGATACAGTTCCCTTTGTTAACACCTTATTTTGAAAAACGGACATAGTCATGTGTATACTTCTAACTTCGCCAATTTCATTGCTAGCTCAACCGTCAGCTCCGTTCTCTTTATACATCCATGGTCTGCTCCATTGGGGCCGTTTGAATGCATTTAACATAAATGTCAGCATGTGGTGCTCTTCAGTTGTGGCGCCGGCCGATATGACCACGGAGATGAGAGTGACGGCCGGCTTGTCCACACGTTACAATACGATAATCTTTCCTGTGCATGGCAGAGTTAGCATGCAGCTTCAGTCATGGTGTCTAGCTCTGCTTTTCCTGCAATGTGTGAAACCCAAAGTGTTTCCATACGTCACTGTATGTGTAGTGTTTACCACTCTGGATTTAACATGTGAGGGTGCAGATCGTATCCACGAGGACCCTCTGTTGTCTTGTTTCAGCTCATTGTGGTTTGTTTAGATTGACGGTTACAGAACGGATATGACGTCACCTTACACAACAATAAAAGCGGTAACTTCCTTCTACCTCTGCATAGACTCAAATGAAGCAAATATATCAATTCTGTCCTTAAAAAATCCATTTAAAAAATTGTAAGAAGAAAACCTAATCATTTCACATTCATTTGAACCCTCCATCCTTTCCCGAAAGGCTGAAACTCTGCATGCCGTTCACGTTGTCGACATCAATATACAGAGCCCCAGAATTACTGGATTTCCATTCATCCTTTCAACCACACACCAGTGTGACTTGACTTACTCTGGGTTATAAATGAAGTAAATGAAGATGCATTTTCAGACAAAGCTGTCTGTGATTCATCTCTGCGTTCATCTGCCTATTCATCTGACTATTATGTCACCGCGAAATGGCAACCCTTTTTAAAAAACGTGCTCAATAATTAGGCCTATGTCCTTTGTGCCTGAAAATTGTCCTTTCACGCTCGTGTTCCCGTTATCTGCTTTTCTAACCCTCTGGGAAAGAGGTTTCTCTACCTGACAATATTAAATCTTCTCAATTATATGGTTGGGCTGCTGCCGGCTGCTAGTCTTGGAGAGAGCCTATTGTTTTGATGAAAAATATAATCAAGATACTGTCTCTCACTCTCAGCGTTTGCCTCTTGACACATCCCTCTGGAGAAACTGTGAGAAGAGAGGTGGCTGATTAACTGCCTTTCTGTTCCCACTGACTCAAACACACATATGCATTATTTATAGTATACAGACCTCATAATCTCATGTCTATAACCCCAGAGGCAGACATAAACTCTACTGTACACATTTTCAGTGTGCTGTGGTTGAGTCACTTATGAAGAAAACAATCTTCCTTTTATGTTTTAAATAGGGATGCTAATTTTGCAAAATTTTCTTAGTTGATAGCTGACCCCTGTAAACCAATTATTAACATATAACTGATGCTGCGGTGCTCCAGCTGTAGTATATGAGCACAACAGAGAACTGAAACAACAATTCACCATCAGGAGAGTTACTGTAGCAGCCACAGTGCTGCGTTCACTGTCTCCAGTAGTATAACTTCAGCGAGTGTTCAACAGACTCTGTGTGTGTGTGTGTGTGTGTGTGTGTGTGTGTGTGTGTGTGTGTGTGTGTGTGCGTGTGGCGGTGGTGAGTGTGGGTTTATTGGTGGCTGTGAACGTAGCTGTAGCAGACAGCGTTTGTGCAGTTTATTTGTTGGTGAATAAATGCTACGAGGTTACAAGCTACAACTCCTCCGCTAAAACGGGAGCCAACTTCCTGTATCTGTGCCGGCTCAGACAATCTTAGGGTGGACCAGCTTTTCTCCTTGAGCACACTACATTTTTCTCAGCTTTTTAATTAATCATTAATATTTCTTTTAACCGTTTTAATCGATACTGTTAATCAGTCAAAATGATTAAGGTCAGTTATCGGTTAAAAGCTTAATTATAAACAGTATGTAAGGAGTGCATGTTGAAGTGCATGGGATTGATTATTTCACTTTTGTTTTTTTAATGTGGGATTGAGAATCATCGGATTTTACTGGTATTGGTATCAACTACTAAATTGGTATCAACTACTAAATGTATGGTATTGTGACATCCCTAGTGTAGGCCGCTGGGAACTAACAAAACACTTAATGTGTTATTGCGCACCTACATTATGTGTTGGTGCACCTAAAGGAAAAATATTAGTGCACCAGTGCAACAATATAAAAAGTTAGTCTGGAGCGATGATAATGTCGCTAATGTTGCATGTTAATGCTTTATTCCCTTCAGGCTGATTTAGGAGTTTCTAAGCAGCACCTTCCTTACTTCTCTCCACCTACTGCCCCCCCCCCCCACACACACACACACACACACACACACAAAAATGCCTTTTGATGGTTAATCATGCATCACTTCATTAACTTTGCTGTTTCTCTGGCAGCTCGATTTTTCCATCTGTGATGAGAAAAGGGATTAAAATAAATTGATGTTTTCATATTTACTGCCTTTTAAATGTTTTTTGATTACCTGCATTATCTGTTTATCTGTTTAAATCCTGTTCTCACTCTACGCATTTGGCACACAGTACAGCAGGAGTTTGTTATGGAACAATCAACAGTGTTAGTAATGTCAGTCCTCAGGCGTCGCACAAGACAGACATTTTTTATAACCACATCGTACAGTCGTTTATTCTGATGAATCGATGCATAAGCAGCAGCTTACTGCTGTAGTTGCTCAAGATGGAGTTAGTTTTTACTACTTTATATACACTTGGGTGTTTTACTCCAGTTGTTCCCAACCTAGGGATCCAGAGGAAAAACTGACATGGTGATTTTCAAAGGGGTCCCTTGACTTCTGACCTCCAGATATGTGAATGTAAATGGGTTCTATGGGTAACCAGTCTTGAGTCTGAGTCTCCCCTTTACAGACCTGTCCACTTTATGATAATCACATGTAGTTTGGGGACAAAAATCATGCTGTTTTTTGAATGCAGTAAAAATGTGTTATTTTCACATATAGTAAGATGGTGTATTTTAATATTTCTGCATACTGGGGTCCCTAAACAGTCTTGGAATTGCATAATTTGGGTATCACTGTAAAGCTGAAACTCTTGTGGATCCCAAATGTATTCAGGTGTGATGTTGCTAATCCCAACAGTGGCCATTTCATTGTAGTGAGATTATTTCTTTTAAACTTGACCTCACTGTATAAAATGACCTGTGGTGACCTCTAGGATAATCACAGCCTCATGAAACTTTACAACCACAAACTAGAGACCCAGAGCATTCAGAGGATGGATGGCTTTCCTAGACTGACAATAAGGGGGTTTCTGAGCAGTTACCAGAACAGCAGTGCTTGCCATCCAATCACCGAAAAATACAATTCTTGCAGAAATCTCAAGTTGTCAAATCACAGCATGACTGTTTCTATGGTTTTTCTCGAGGTATTGGTGTCTTAAGGTGGTTATGGAGGTATTATTGATCATTTTTATCAATTCTCAAGAGATAAAAAATGGTTAAATTTATCGCCAAATCTGTGTAACAAATGGTATCAACCAAATAGCTGCAACACTTTATGAGACATAATAGAGCATGGGGATGGACATCACAAACTTATATCATTATGTTCTTCATAATGTTCTATGCTCTCATACAATTTACTTTATTAATAAATGTATTCATTTTTATTTCTGATTTAAGACTAGAACAACTTGACACATGGTGCTGAGCTGCATCTCAAATTAATCTTCAGGTTCTCCGTTTTCAGATGACGTGCACCACTTCTACGTGACATCTACAGATGACTTTTTAATCTCCCTTGAACATCCCGTCCCCCAAGCCTACCCTCTAACAAAAAAAGAGGGCGAAATGGTAAGAGGTTTAACAATACCTCTTATTTCATAACTGTGTCATTTTTTATGTAAATCTTGATCTGTACAGTAATTAGTACAGTTAGTAAACAGAACAATATTTCCCTCTCAATAAATAGAATAAGAATTTAATAACTCAATAACTTCAATAACTTTCAACATTTTTCAGTTGTAACACATGAAATACAAAACAATAGACTCACTTTTCAGTTCATCCCTCTTCCACAAATCCATCAAATCCTTCATCATCAGTGTCTGAGTTAAACAAATGGGCAATTTTAAGTGTGCCTTATAGTGCGAAAAAATATGGTACCTCAAAACTGTACTTGTACTGTAATATTGGAGTAACTTTGATAACATTTTACAACAGAGTACACAAGAATTTGAGTAGTTATTAAGGAATGAGTGAGGAACAACTTGATTATTAATGATTAGCTAATGAGTTGCTCTCATGGATAATCAAGGATTATAAAGTAGTTAAGGATGAGTAACTAGAGAACAGACTGGGAGGTAACATATTTTTAAATGTGTTCAGTTTTATTTGTTTAATACTTTTAATACTTTTCCTCCTGTGTTTCCTCAATTCAGTTTATTTCTTTATTAATTCAAGATGGCGTTTCCTCAGTATTTCTACAGTATTTGGTTTTGTGATGATGTAACATGATTGTCGATTGTGTGAGTTGTGTGAATGCTGATTGTAAAGCACTTTGTGCTACATTTCCTTTGTATGAAAAGTTCTATACAAATAAAGTTATTATTATTATTATAAAATATAACGAATAATTAGGTTATGATTTGTGTCAGTGAATCGTCAACCATAATCTTTAATTACCCTTTTTGTGCCCCCTCAAGTAAAGTGGTACTTTCCACCACCACAATATACTGTATAATGAGAATAATAATAACCTTAATTGACTAATTTGCCTTCGGCTTGACAGGTTGGTTAAAAGACAACATAATGAATCAACTGAAGAGTAATGACAGGCACTCACAGTGGGAACTCACAATAACCAGCTCCTTCGTCTTACTTTCATTAATAAAAGGGTGCTGTATCTTCTCTAATATCTGAAAATTATTAGCTTTAGAAGTTCATTATTAGCTCCAATTATAAACATGTGAACCTATTTTGAGTTCAGATAAGAACACCAGTACAACAGCTGGGACTTAATCCGACTCTGAGAGCGGTGGAAAAATCTCAGTGAAGATTTCCCCAGTGTGGCTCACTGTGATCAGAGACTGTGGAGAAGGTGTTGGGACAACAAGTGCCTGATCGTGCGACTTCCTGTGTGATTCATCTGTAAGCTGTGAATGGCTGAGCAGGCAGACAGCTGAAACCACCAATCAATCCCCTGAAGCCTTTTCTGTGGATATCAGAGCGGCCCATTACAGTCAGCGAGCAGACATCCATCCAGCTGCAGACAGCGTGTCGATAGCCGCGGCAGAGCGGTGACAGACTGTGCCATTTTTAGGTCGATAATGCTTTAGATCTGCATGGACTCCCGGTGATCAACTGCTCCACATTTCTCCCTTAATGAGCCTCCGTCTATGTGCGTGTAAGGTGGGCATGGGTGTCTGTTTCTGTCTGTGTGAGACAGGCTGTGATGTCTGACGCTGTTTGTGTGGCACCAGTGTGTGATCTCCATATGTGTCTGTTAATATACTGTAGAGTAAATCCACATTCTGCAGCCCTCAGACACTAGTTCAGAACCTTTTCTGGCCCACGACCCCGTTGCCAAATCATATTATTTTCATGGCCACAGTAATTAATGCGCTGCAAAGTAATCATATGTATTTTAATATGCCACACTTTTGTATCTTATTTACAAAGGCAAAGCTCAAAAAATACAGAACAAAATATTCACCAAATGTCATTTTATCAGGAGAAAAGAAAAGTAAAAGCTCGGCACAGTGGGGTCATATTTTCTGACGACAGCCGCCGGAAATGGTGACCTCGTTTTGCTGGCTCTCTGTGGTCACAGGTTTCAGTTTTACACCAGTAAGCAGTCCTTCACAGAGCTAATAGCTAACATTTACGAGAAGTGCCATTGAGATTATTGTGTGTCCAGACTATTCAGTAAAAATGAATACTGGGCAACAGTAAATTCATGTTATCGTGATGTGTTCGAATGTAATCTTGTAAAAAGCAGATTTTGGTGAGAAACTTGAATAAATCCAGTTGTCTGAACAAAATCCAGTATGCGAAAAGCAATACAGGAGTTTAGTTTTTAATTTTTTTACCGTGGTATCATATTGGCATCAAGAATCATGGAAATTCACTCGTATTAGTATCGACTCCTAAATTTGTGGTATTGTGACATCTCTACTAGGTGACATTATTACCATCCATGCCATGCTTTGGTGGTCTGACTCCTTTGCCCTTGCCTGACCTGGATCTATTCTCAGCTCTATCCTAACCTCCATCCAAAGCGCATGTGGCGTCGTAATTGTCTGTATTGATCACAGAGTGTGGATATGTTTCTGTCTTGCATGATAGGAATCCAATTATTCCCATCTCCCTTCAGCTGAAAATGTACATTGGCAGTGTGACTCACTGTGACCCTTGTTAATGGCTGCATTGCCGAGAGCAACAGTTCAGGCTGTTTATTTATTCATCTGGTTATTCTGCCGGACTGACTTGACAGATAAATCCTTTTGTTTTGCTTCAACAACTCCCTGCCTTACACTCATTAAGAAACCATACTGTATATTCTAGGGCTGTCAAATTTAACGTGATAATATGTTAATGCAAAATCCTTTTAATGCCGACAGTTTCTTTAACTCATTAATGCAACTCAAGATTTTTAGGCTGCAGCGGGCTCAGTTTTAAAACTAGGGAGAGGGGAGTAAGACTCCACTCTGTCCCAGTGGAACTGTTTTATCCAGACACCTTGATAATTGATGGAAAAAGGAGATTTATGCAGGTCGCCTCAGCCATTCGTCTTCTACATTTACAGGCTGGAGACAAGAAGACAGATTACTTGTAGAATGTGACAATGAGAGAAGAAAAGCGGTCTACTGTATTCTCATCTTATTTAAAGTAGGGCTGTCAAAGATAACATGATAATGTCATCCATCCAGCTACCTGCTACCGCCTATCCCTTTCAGAGTGAGGGGGCTGAAGCCCATCCCAGTCGACATTGGGTGAAGGTGGGGAACACCCTGGACAGGTTGCCAGTCCATCACAGGGATAGAGACAGACAACCAGTCATGCTCACATTCACACCTATGGGCAAATTAGAGTCAACAATTAACCTGCATGTCTCTGGACTGTGTGCTGCATGTAGTGTCGCGGACATGCAGCCACTTTCCCAGTAAAAGTCTCCACCGCACATTTAGTTTGGTTTAGCAGGTTGTCAGCTGTGTGTCTGCCCGGATTATCGATAGTGATTGTCCAACAAACTGTGAGAGTTTGCAGCTGCTAGTGTTGTTTAAGATCTCTAGTTTTAATGGCACTAATTTCTTTAACGTATTGACGCATCTCAAACCCAGCTTGGCACCCTTCTGTATGGAGTTTGCATGTTTTCCTTGTGTTAGCATGGGTTTTCTCTGGGTTCTTTGGCTTCCTCCCACAGTCCAAAGACATACGGGTTAACTGAATGTGAGCATGAATGGTTGTCTGTCTCTATGTGTCAGCCCTGCAATGGAGGGCGATCTGTCCAGGGTGTGCGCCGCCTTTGCCCAATGTCAGCTGGGATCAACTCCAGCCCCTCCGTGACCCTGAACAAGATAAATGGTTACAGATAATGGATGGATGGATGGATGGATGGATAAACACAACTTGTAATTATTAGGTTGTAGCTTTTAACCCTTGATTGAATATATGGTGTCATATGAAACTAGAAAACCTAAGGAATCCATTGGTACCATCCATGTCATACTAGCTTGTAATGACGGAGGCTAAATAACACTCTAAACTTACTGTATACTAAATTTTGGTGAGGAAAAACTGTCATAGCCATTTTCAAAGGGGTCCCTTGACCTCTGACCTCAAGATATTTGAATGAAAATGTGTTCAGTGGCAACCCACGAGTCTCCCCTTTAAAAATGTGCCATTCATTTGTGATAATCACAATTAATTATATGGATAATGATGTAATTAATCACAATTAAATATTTTAATCAATTGACAGTCCAAGTAAAGACTAATATCCATAGACAGCAGGGCATTTGTCCTAATCTGTGGGATAAGACTCTGGGGCAAGTTCTTCTCAAAGCATCTCTTTTTGAGCAGCCACGTTGGATTTGTGTTTAATTTTCATGAGTCAACCAGACAGTTAATTTCCTGTTTAATCGTTAATTGTTGACAAGTAGTCCCACAGTGAGAACCACTACCTTCTAAATGAGTCCCTGCCCCATTGTTAGTATTTTTAATACTACCTAATGCATCAACATGTGTAGAAAACAGCTGCAGTTGATGTGTAGCATTTGACCACACTATGAAACACTAAGCTAATACTAAACTAAGTGTTTGCCAACAACCTTGAAGGCTTTTATGACACAAAGATATGCTGCTCTGTGGCACAACATTTAAAATGTGCACTCCTTAACCAGCACAATCAGAGTTAAACTTTTAGAGTTTAAGGCTTAGAAGGTTGAAGGAGAATAGCTGTCCAATCCAGCACAATTAGCCTCTTCTCTAAAGCCCTGAAGCAGCATCGTCTTTGTGACAGGGGATTTTAAGGGAAAATGTGATCTTATAGTGATTTAGAGAAACACTAGCGCTTACAATACCGCCAATGTGTGACAGAGAATATTTTCAGCCATCATCCCATTTGCTGTGTAATTATCTACAGCACAGGTAATTTGACAGTAATATAGTGATGCTTACAAATACAACCTTTTTAACAGATTAATTAAAGGAAATTACTAGTTGTAACTCTAATTATACAGAGCTAAATTAGTTTTGCTTGTACAGTTCTTTGTTTTGTCATCTAAACTTGTATCACCACTGAGAGGTGATGTTATTAACCTGACAGATTTTTAATTTTGGTTGCAGCGATGGCGATGTGCAGAATCTATTGTTGTTTTTCCACTGAGAGCGCAACACTAATCTAATGAACACATTAGTAATTACTAGCAAAACACTACATTTTAAACTGACATCAAGCTTTCATAAGAAATTTAATGACTTTGTACTAAATAACGGTATGATAATCACATTCAAAGTTGCAACTCAAAAGCAAGTATGGACAGCCTTAAATGTAAACAGTGTCTTCAAGCATGGAAAGTGAGGTAAATTATTTTGTAATCCATTACAAAAGAGACATGACTTGATAAAGAAACCAGCCATAGAAACAGCATGATGTCCAGTGTGTGTGACGTTCAGTTTAGTTTAGGAGAAGCATGGCTCTAAGAAAGCAAACTTCAGTCTGTTGTTTGGTCCAGTACGTTGACATGTTCATATACATATTACTTTTTATGGGGAATGACACCATATACAGCCCAATAACCTTCACTGCCATGTTTTTCATGAAGTTGTTCCTATCATGAGACATACTATAAAGTATGGTTAGCTGAATATAGGCAACCACCACCCCAACCTCCATACCTTCACCGTTCATTAAACCATAAGACAACTACTTCCTGCATTAGCACTAAATATTTTGGCATCATATTCATCCAAAACATATACTGGCCAAAGCAAGGTAGCTGCTAATTTGCAGGAAATTGTTGAAATGCCTGCAACTAAGAATATATTTATCAAGATGGCATCACAACTAAAGAGATATTATGGTACAGAACTAAACAATGCAATCCTTTAGTCATAATAGTTTTGAATAATACATGTATTCAGTGTGCGATATGGGGACGATTTCTGCCCCTCTGGTCTATACTGTATATCTCTGCCCCTGCTGAATTAGTTTTATCTCCATAGGGACAAAATGTATCCCCCTTCATAGTGAAGGGACATGGACTTTCACTGTCAGTGCTCGTAGAAAAATAAATGACACAGCATCTAGACTATGTGATGGACATCTCCACGCTAGACAGTCTGCTGTTCATCTCAGTCAGTGGACCGGGTTTTCCTCCTTCACTGCCTGGAAAATTTGCAGAGATGTGGGTAAAGGAGCATGACATGCTGCAGATGACTCCTCCACAGGAAATCAGAAAAAAAGACCAAAGACTCTTTTCTTAGTCTGACAATAGGCATATACTGTATCCTGTTTAAATTTATGTTTACAGTAGGGATGCTAATTCTGAAAGATTTATTAGCCAATAACCGAAACTCGTTAACCAATTATTAATATTAATTGTTAACCGACACGATTAGTGCCTCGCATGCAGTAGTGTGCCAGCTGCAGTACATGAACACAACACACAACTGAGTCAGCAATTCACCGTCAAGAGAGCTACCGTAGCAGCCACGGTGCTGCGTTCGCTGTCCTAAGTTCACCGTGAGGTGGCGTTAGCAGCCATGGTGCTACATGTAGTGTTGCAGACATGTAGCCAATTTTCCAGTTAAAAACTCCACCACACAGTTTGGTTTAGCAGGTTGTCAGCTGTGTGTCTACCCAGATTAACAATAGCGACTGTCTGATAAACACTGTGTGTGTTTGTGCTACAACACTGCTAGTGTTGCCGGTGGCTCCGTTCCCGCTGTAGCGTAACTTCAGCGAGTTTCCGACAGGCCGTATCTATGTGGCGGCGGAGAGTGTAGGTTTATTGGTGGCGTTATAGCTGTGAGTGTAGCTGAGGCAGATGGTGTGTGTACAGTTTATTTGTCGTAAATAAATGCAACGAGGCTAAAGGTACAACTCTCAAGCCAACTTCTGTATCTTCGGCACTCTCTTATGGTGGCCCATTCTCCTCTGTGTTTTTCTCATCATTTTAATTTATTATTAGTATTTCTTTTAACCCAAAAAAGCTTGTCGGTTATCTGTGAAATGGTTAATTATTAACGTCCCTTGTTGACAGCAAGTTGTGCTATTGCATTCTGGGATAACTTTCCATTTAATGTTGATGTTTATCAATTATGTTTTGGCATGCCTGTCGAGTGGTGCTATCCATGGTACTGAAAGGGAGATTTAATTCTGGCATGTTATATTAGAATTAAAGTTTTTGTTTTGTTGTGTATGACCACATGTCCTGTGCGTCTGCATTTGACAAAGACAAGGCAAGACAAAGGCAAATTATTCTATAAATGTTACTTTAACAGCTGCGAGAAGTAGTCTAACAGGCCCTCTGGGGATTGATTTATTTACATGAATAACATTTCAAAAACATTTCAGCAATCATTTCAGGTGAAACCTCATTGTGTTGTTAAAATCAGCACATTCTGCCAGAAATGAGTGTGAAGAGATCACTGCATTCGGCCTGAACATAGAGGAAAAAAATGGCATCAGACTCCATGAAATGGATAATTAGTTGCATGATGTTGTCATGTCTGAAAAATAATGCAGCACAGTGCTGTTCAACACAATGTGAACTGTTTTTAATATATTTTTTAAACATTTTGTAGACTTCCTGGGTGTACGAAACACATACAGAAGAACACACAATAGCAACTTTGACTGCTGACTGACTTTGACTTTGGAAAATACAATGGTGAGGTATGGATAGGGCTGTCGCAGTCAACGAATGATTGGTTCAACAGCTCGATATGCAGTATTATTGCCCTTGTTTTTGCAAATTATTTCAGTTATCCTGATTAGTGCTATATAATAAGCTTTATTGTCAGGCTACTATTAGGTATATTGCTGCTTTTACTAATTGTTAAATATAGAACACAGGACGTTTCTTTTTTTCAGCTGAGACACTTTGGTTACGTCTGGTTGCTATGATACGAATATCCACAGAAGTATCCACACAAAGTAGAGTACTTGTTCTAGATATATGCTAAATATGAGGCGCACCTATTTCAAATAATTAAAAAAGAAAAGCCTTAGTTATGGATAATAGAGCAACAGCACTGAGGTCTTTTCTTTTATCTCCCACAGCCAATAAAATGTGATGAAATATTTAGCATTCATGCACATTTTGTAATTTTTTTCCTGTAACACTGGTGAGGAAAAAAAATTGCGATGGAGGAAACAAAAGAAACCATAATAATACCAAAGAAGAGAAAGGTAGAGAGGAAAAAACTTTACGTTTCGAGAACGGTGTTTGAAAGGAAAAAGACAGAATTTCAGTGATCGAGGAATCGAAAATATATTCTTCCTTCATTGTCAGGTCTGAGGAGGTTAGACGAGTCCTTTGTCTACACCGTATCAGCAGTGACAGAAAGTCATTTACTCCACACCCACTCAGACGCCATCTTCTTTGTTGTGTTTAGGGCCCAGTGGCGCCACCAGACAGATAGATAGATAGATTCATGCCTCTGGATAAAAGAAATAATGTGATTCATGGCTGACTGATGGAGTCAAGCCTTTTCCTGGCATCCACAACAGAGTGTGCTTTCTGAGGAAATATCAACCATCCATCACCATCTCCACAACTATGAGAATCTTAATTAATGGTGACATTATGAGTGAATGTGTGAGAGTCCTCTCTTGCACTGAGAAAAGGTGTGTGTGTTTCAAGTGCTAAGTGTCCATGAAAAAGTAATGAGCTCCTCCAAATGATGCATCAGTCTCCAGTAGCTCTGATAGATACAGGGGAATCCAGTCTTACACGCAAGGAATACTGGTGTGACATTTCTCCAGAAAGCAATCGCCACCATCTGCTTCACAGATGTCCCAAGGGCACAGGCGAGAGCATAGGTGGGTCGTTTAAAGGGCCGTAAAGGTCCTGCTGTCATGCCATCCCTCCACTGCTCTCTCCTTAAGCCTCAACACAGCCTGGGGTATAGATGCCTATTTGGTGCCGATTCGGTGCACCACTGCACACACAGATGTGACTGGAATCCAGACAGGTCCTTTGGGGCGACACCTCATCGAAAAGCAGAGCACGCGTATTCATATGTGCGGAATCGGATGCACGGACGCAACAGCCGAGCTGCGGCAGCCTCTACGGGACGCGATGGAGTCTTGGTTAGGTGTGTTCGCTCAATTGGAGCTGACACACAGCCCAGACTAATAGGTTAGAAGTGTCTGGGACGAGTAAATCTCTCTGCCTCGTTCCCTCCATTGCTCCCTTCTCTTCCTCACTACTGATTTTGTTTGATGTGACAGACCTCGGGAAGTTGGCATTTTAAAATTAAATGTGACCGTGTCCTCACCGCCACGAACACTATTTTTCAGTTAAATAATAAAACTGTGGTTCAACTCACAGTGACATACCCGTCAACTGTGATTTGTTGCATATAGGTTTATCTGGCTATTAAACAGACATAATGTTGATGAACGACCACATGAAGCCACTTTAACAACTTTTAAACTGCTACAGCCCACACAAATAATATAATAAGCACAATAAAAAAATACACAGCACTGTTCCACGCTCACATTAGCAGATATTTGGCCCACAGGAAGCTATAATGACCCATAATGGGAAGCCATCATCTGTATCCTTCAGTTGTTTTCTCAGATTCACACCCCTGTTGCCTCCAGTGGGATAATGATGAACAAGAAGGAGCGACTCCCAGCTGATCCCTCTCTTATCTTGGGTTGCTACATCACCCAAACCATTTTCAAAAATGCTCCTATATATGAATCCTATCGACTGAGAATGTTTTTTCACCTTTAATCACTTTCAATACAATCCTCCCTCAGGGTTCTTCTACATCAGGGACCCGGGCCTGGAACCAAGTACAGTTGTCCCTAAAGTCCAGCTTGTTTGATCAGTGTGAACATAAAGTTGTATAAGTTACATACTGTATCAATGTGGAACCTGAGCGGCGGGAGAATGGGGAAAAGGAGGCAATTTTACTCAGGCACAGTACAGATCAATCATATCTAAAATGAAAACTCCCTTACTCTTTCTATATGCCTTGCTTTTTCCTAGTTTTCTCTCTTCCTCTCAAATAAAAACCACATCAAACTCTTGCTGAAGCCAGTCAGCAGAAGAGCGACAACATCTTTTCCATCACACACCTAAGCCAAGCCTGTAGCTGTCAGTAGCTCCTCACAGGACACGGACGCATTATTAGAATCCTGACAAGATGGTTTTTCGTGCGATATGTGACCCAGCAATTCTTCTTCAATTCAAATTTTAGAGCAGCAGTGATGCAGAGCAGTGATGCAGACGTGGCCCATAGAGGAAAACTACAGCATGTTGATCCTTTAAATCACAAACTGATAATTACGTAGAGAGGAATGATCTGCAATGGTTAAGTACCAACAAATAAAATGAATTAGCAACAGGTGGATATTATCCAGTAAAATGCAAGTTAATAACTATACTGTAACTATACTAAGTAACTATACTGAATAAATTGTTATTAGTGGTAGTTGTATATACACTGGAATTTGTAAGACAAGAAACGCTACTTATACTATAAACGCTAGTTTTTTTCTGTTCAAAATGTACCTGAAAGTACATTTCTGGGGCACAAATGGCTGCATGATTCACATGTCCGTTGCTGACACCAGTAGCATGTCAACTGCATTTCTGCAGTATTTCTGTTGCTGCTGCATAGCGTTTGTCTTTCATGATGGCCATTTCATTTTATTATAAATGTCATTTACTTTTTTCATGTCCATGACATTTTCTACATCAAAAGTGTGCTAATGCTGTTGATATGATGTCAATATATAGTTAAAAGATTATTTTCACTGCCTTTTGTTGTCGTGAACAGTGTGTGGCTCACGTTAAAAATAGGCAAGACCTCGAATCTCCAGAAGAGATGCAGCTGAGAGGCAGCCACCATGCGCTCCACACGGGGCCGGTCAGGCCCAGGCTATAGCCTCCTTCACAACAAGCTAGCATGGCATGGTTGGCACCAATGGATTCCTTATGATTTCTAGTTTCATATGATGCCAGTGTCTTCACTCTAGCTTCAAAACTGAGCCTGCTACAAATAAAAAATCATAAATTGCGTTAATGTGTTAAAGGCATTAAAGGGAATTTACTGTGCATTTTACAATGCAAATTACAGGCAAAAATGAGATAAACACCAGTCACTGGTATCAGTCTGTAATTACCGGTCATTCCAATACTATAGCACTTAATTACATAATTGACTTTCAGTCAGTTATTTTCAGCTATAAGTGTAGTTATTGGCATGCAATATAAGGAACACAAAGGGCTGGAGCCATCTGTTCATGTTCATATTTACTCAGATCACATTCACTACCTCAGGAAAAGGGCAATATGTGTTATTTATTTGTTTAATCAAATAGTCAAATCAAGGACTCTTGTCGGGATTAGCAAACTGTATAATGTTGTAGTATTTTGCCTTTAACTGCAGAAACTGTAACTGGCTAGTGCTGTTTAATACGAGCGCTGTCAGTCGTTCACACCAACAGAGAAACATCCAGAACATTTATCAGCCACCTCCATCTTTACCTTCGTACACAAACTGCCTGCACCACTAACTAACCTGAGATTGGCTCAAATGAAAAACACAGGGCCACTCTCCAGAGCCAGGCTGAAGCTCAGTTGGTTTCCATAATCAGTTTCATTTAGACAGCGTGGTCTCTGCAGAGAGGCTGCACCACTTTGCACAGTATAATTCTAACACCAGGTGGATTTCAAAGGCAATTAAACACACCAGACAAGGTACAGCACTGCAATTATAACAAATTAGGCAATTATCACCATTCCCCAATACTATAAGGGAATGTTGTAACCCTCTTAGTATTTAGCGAGTTGATGATCCAGGAAGATCGATGGAGGAAACGGGGGGAGAGTGGCAGAGAGAAAAAAAGGGATTGAGGCTGCAGGTCTAAGAAACAGACTCACTAACTCATAACGCTATTATATTCACACCATGCCTCGCAATATGTTAGCACATCCTCATCTAATTTCAGGACAGCAGTTTTCACCCAGAGTTTCTCACGTGTTGTGTGTGTTATCTCCTGGCACAGATGACACATTCCACCAACAACTGCATTTCCCTTTTGATCCAGGATCTGTATTATTGTCTTTTCTTCTGCTTACACCTCGCTAAACTGCTGCATGTCTCACGCATGTGGCATCCACACCAGCAGCGTTTGTCTTTCATAATGGTCATTTTATTTCATTAGGAACGTCATTTATATGCATTTCTGACAGAAAAGGGTAAAGAAGTGTGTGCTCATTTGTAAATAATAGTAATTATCCACAATTAAAAGCTGATACTATATTCATTCATGGAGCCCTGCAATACAATCCTGTATGTCGTGTAAATATTTCAGAATAAAAGCCATGTGTTAAACGAAGAAATTCTGTCCACAGGAAAAAAAAAAAACAACTGAGTGCATTTATTTTGAAAAGGAAGCAGGAAGTGTTGATTTAAAAATAAATCTTTCCTTTTTCCATGTCGGTGATACAGATACAGACATTGAAATTGTAGTAATGCTGCTGATATGTCAATATATAGTCAATAGATGACTTCACTGCCTGTTGTTACCATGAACTGCGCGCGACTTACGGCAAAAACAGGAGAGACTTCAAATGTCTAGAAGAGACGCAGCTGAGCCGTGTGAGCCGTGCTGCAGGCTGCAGGCTGCTCTAACATATTAACATAGGCACCGAAATAATAGAATAGAATAGTTTTATTGCCTTTGTGCAGCATGCAGAATTTTTTCATCCCATTGAGCAGTGTCATGAGCCTTGTGGTTGAAGATTGAAGGTCATAGTCCTCCGCCGTTGCTCATATTTCTTGTATTATTGCTCCAGAGCCTTCTACATAATTGTTTTTTTTTTTTTCTAAAAGAGCACACCTTGAGATATCAGAGTTTTTCAAGGTACTATCAACATCATCCCACTGGGCTCAGGTGGACTGCCACCGAGGCTCTCAGACACATCCTGTTCAAGCCTTACAAATCAAACTGTCTGCCGCTGTCCTCGGCACATCCGAGTGGAAATTGATTCCGGGGGAGAGTAATGACACACACACAAGCACACACAAACTGCATACACTGTACATGCAAATGCACAGCCACACAAACAAGTTACACACTGAGACTGACAAATCAGTGATCTGTATGCATCCCCCAACCACTTCTACTCTCACAACTCGCAGTTTGGAAAAGACTGATTGTGTCTGTGCTCTTGACTCGACCCCCTACTACCATCCGTCCATGCGTAATAATGGATCTGAGTCTGTCTGACTCTGTGTCACCTGTGGGAGCAGCAGTGTCTGAGAAATACCCACAGTTCAATTTACTCTGAGCTGTGTTTGTGTGGTGATGTGTGCTGGCATGCGTGTTCCCTCACAACCCCATTTTTGACAGTGGACTTTTTCTTAATTGACATGGGGGTTCCTGACCTTGTGCTCACCCAATATCTTCCCTCTCCTCTGAGGAACAACTGGCCAGGGTTACAGGTTAACTACATATGAAGATGCTGTGTAATTCTCAACCCTCATGAGGTAACCCTCGCTGCGTTACGTTTCCTCCACGGCTGCTGCACTGCTACAGAAATTTATTGATTTATTAATATTCTTGTCATGATTTTCTCTTACTTTTTTCTGTACCGTGGGCTTGGATGAGTGTGCCACGTCAGATTCAGCAAACACTCTTGACTTCTGATAACTGTGTAAATGACCCTCACTAAACATGATGAATGCCACCTGTGCCGAAATGAACATGCCTTCATGTGGACTGTGAATTACAACAATTATCGCCCCATTATACAATATAAGCCTACACGTCCTGCCCCATTTACCTCATCTCATCTCTTCGTCGACCATTTATTTGGGGTTGGGTCGTGGGGACAACAGCTCCAGCTGGGGACCTCAAACTTTCCTTTCCCGAGCCACATTAACCAGCTCTGACTGGGGGATCCTGAGGCACTCCGAGGCCAGTGTGGAGATATAATCTCTCCACATAGTCCTGAGTCTTCCCCGTGGCCTCCTCCCAGCTAGAACCTGGGGAGGTGTTCCAGGGGGCATCCTTACCATCCTTGCCAGATGCCCGATCCACCTCAACGAACTCCTTTCAACACAGAGGAGCAGTAGCTCTACTCTGAGTCCCTCATGGTTCAGTTCAACGGTTCAGTAAAGCAAATGCTATACCGCCCCCGCTGCTCCAATTCTCCAACCCATCTCACTTTCCATTGTCCCCTCACTTGCAAACAAGACCCTGAAGTACTTAAACGCCTTCACTTGGGGTAAGGACTAAATCCCATGCCCCATTTACCTGTCTCCGCCAATATATCAGCACGCTATCTAAAACCACGCTCTCTTCCAAAGGCCTCACACAAAAGGCATCCAAAAGAAGTAAGTCAGTCGTGACGCGACATATACAGCATATGATACTGACTTGTTGCCAGTCCTGTTTACACGCGTGCTGCCACCTAAAGATAGTTATTGTCTGCACGCAGTGGCGCAGACAGTCACACAAACAGTGTGAGTGACGGAGACATAAAGCTCACAAGTACTGCAAAATAAGCCATGGAGGAAGAACCTTAAAATATCTGGAACAACTAACTTGATCAGACACACGTTCCCATCCATGCTGCTCGGAGTAATCACTGTGGTCGGCTCAATAAAAATGAGAAACAGGCAAAGGTAAATTATAATGCTATCATGATGTGTTCTAACGTAATCCTGTAAAATGTAGATTTTGGCAAGAAACTTTAATAAATCAAGTTGTTTGAAGGAGATATTTTCACAGCTATATAAGACTTCTCTAAGCAGCTTAATAGTTACAATTATTTTCACCAAAAAATACAGTCTTGCAATTCCTAATCAATTGTGTGTTTTTAATGCAAATAACCACTATAGATGACCAAAGTAAAAGGATAACATTACGAATTTCTGGTGGTTTTCACTGACTTTGGGACAGTTGAAATTGTTTTTCAAGAGAGCGCTGCTGAAAATGTTATTCTGGAGCTTTGCTGTCAATCATAGTTCTTAGAAAGAAAATCATAAACAGCCAATAAAATTGCAATCAGTGTACCTCTACTGTGAGGTTTATATAAGCTTTTGAACAGGCTCAGTAGTTTTTAGTTTGTAATTGTTATTGACAAATATGTATGTATGTGCCATGCTTTGTGGGAAAAGCCCAAAGTGCCTGTCACAGGCAGTGCGTGCGTGCGTGCGTGCGTGCGTGCGTGCGTGCGTGCGTGCGTGCGTGCGTGCGTGCGTGCGTGCGTGCGTGCGTGCGTGCGTGCGTGCGTGCGCTGCCTGCCTGCCTGCCGGTATGTCTCTCTTTCCCAGACTATTTTCAGACCTGGATGATTTCATGACATAATAGCAAAGCTGATCTTGGGTGTGTGTGCACAGCGGTTCTTGAAGTTACGAGGTTTTGCACTCAATTTTAATTTCTGATCATGTACACTGTGTGCAACTTGTCCTATATGCAGTCCAAAGAAGCTGATGAGTCAGAGACGTGTGACATGACATTGTTTGAGAGTCCCTGGTCTGGCTGCTGGGGGCTGGATGGTCATGTAAATCCTGTAAGTAGCTGAGAATATTCATTTGCCAGAATGGTCACTAGTCTTGAGTAAGGCACCAAAACCTCAGCAGTGTTACAGAAACCACAGCTGTAGCTCCCACAGTATTAGTATCAAGTTCAATATGTAAGGTAAGGGTTAACAAAGCCTTCCTAGATGTAGAGTTTAGTGAAATCACTGAGGCGTCTGACTTGCACGTATAGCTTCAGCTCAGCTCCTCTGCTTGCACTTAGAAAGCCCTGAAATATACAGGCTCCTATAATTAAAGTCTTTCGCACTTACTGCCGCCTCTGTGCCATCCAAACAAAACTGCCAAAGTACACCATTACCTTTCTTGGCTGTTGAGCACAAAAATGCATTTCCAGACTTTCAAGCTGTTTAAACAGGACTAGATGTGGACTTTCAATATAAATCTGGGAGATGATTTTCATAAAAGCCATTGGTAAAAGGTAGAACAGTGTAGGATCGGGCCATTTTGTGCTATCCATTAAAATTCTGTGGGAACACTATTGTGATTTAGATCCAAAAACATCTGCCTCTCTGGATGAGTCACTTAATGGTAGCAGACAGAGTGCTGCATTAAGAAGAAGCAGTGTTAATGGTCCCATTTTTCCAGAATTATTGTGCCTTAGAAGTTCTCTGACAATCAAGTGCCTGTGGAGGTTTTCTGGTGAAGGGCCAACACAGCGCTGGGCGATAAATCAATTTTATCAATTAATTTGAATTCGAGGTTTAAAGAGAGGCAAGCAGCTGAGTGGGAGAACTGTGAGGCACTGAGAGTTGCACATGATGGTAGCAGCCCTAAAATACCTGCTAAAAAGCAGGTTACTGCAGCAGAATCATTTTCTCATAGTATCCCATATGAGAGGAATGCAAGTGCAAATGAAAACGCCGGAGCTGGCAGACACACCTTCAGCTACTACAGCAATGGAGAGAGAGTTGTCTATGAGATGAGGGTGTTGTGTCTATATTGCAACACCGCTGTACAGTATGTGCATGGAAACACATCTAGCATGCTAATGCAACTGCTGTAATCTGGCCAAGAAATACCCCAATCTCCCATCGCAGAAGTATTTAGTTACTTCATCCATCCATCATCCATCCATCTGCAACCACTTATCCCGTATGGCAGGGGTGGGCAATTAATTTTCCTGGGGGGCCACATGAGAAACCAAGACTGTTGCCAGAGGCCAAACAAATACTGTTAGACGTAACCTCTATTTTAACACTATAGAAAACATACTGGACACTTATTTTTCAGTATTTATTATACTGAAGATCACTCCAAACAGCAGAATATAAGAAAACATTATATAAAGGAGTCTTTGAACCATACAGGGCTGACTGTTTAGGGTAATAATGTTTCCACTCAAGTGAAAGCACTCTTACTTTAAAGACATTTTACTCATGTAAAAGTAGGCTAATTCTGTAAAAAATGTACTTAGACCTAAATAGGGATGCACCGATCCAGTAGTCAGTGAGGGAAAGGAGGGGAAGAAAAGTAATCCAATCTGATCCATTGCTGCTCTTCTACGTCGGCATCTGTGCCGAGGCTGTCCATGTGAATGCACTTTGAAGAGACAAGACAGAGAAGCAGCAGATAATAGAGAGGTAAACAGTGCACACACTGCACTGCATGAACTACAGCTGAAAATTGTGTGCATGTGAGAAAAAGGAAACCCTTTTAATATTTCAATAAACTATAACAAACACAGACGGAAGAAAATTCAGATCTCAACTCAAGTAAAAGTAGCAACACTACAGTGTAAAAATACCAACTACAACTTAGTTGTTTAAGAGAGGGAAAAAGGCAGTGTAGGATTGGTATCTGGAGATACTCAAGGTTGCAGTATCGGACATTGAAAACTAGTATTGAGCCATCTCTAGGCCTAAAGTAAAAGCATACTTGCCACTCATGCCGATTTTCCCAGGAGACTCCTGTTGTTCATTGCCCTTTCCTGGTTTCCTCTCTGGGTTCACAGTTCTCCAAATTTCTGGCAGTTATTCACACCATTTTTTTCCTTTTTGTTATCTCAACCTGTTTTCTGGCACTGTACAGCTTGTATAAGTCTTACTGTTTCCACACAGATAGCAATACCCTTAATGTTTTTTCTGGCGGAGGAAAGCTGCTCTTGACACAACGATGAGCTACGCTCGTTGGTGGATTCGGCACACATCACAGCGTGCAGCACCTAAAGTTGGGCTTTGCTCAATGCAGCAAAAAGCCTTTGGAAATAACGTGTTTCAGAGTGCAGTGGTGACGTTGTGTCTGAAAGGGCCTTCAGTGAGTGAGAGATGGAAAGAGAGACCGAGAGTACTAAGAGAAAGACACAAGTAGGTACAAAAATTCATGAATAAATGAATGAAAACTGATGAATAGCCTATTAGTTTATGTCAGAGTCACATCTGAGGTACTAATTATTCTGTTTTCTTTCCTGAGAAGATATGATAAGATAAGATGAACCTTTATTAATCCCCGGAGGGAAATTAGGGAATTAAAATAATGTGTATTTAACATAAAATGCTGTTGCACTGTATTATTATTTTGTGAATTTCATTCTTTAAAAGTCACCAGAAGGCAATAAACAAAGTCTCTGAAACAAAGTTTATCTGGGGGAGGACACCAGATATCACGCTTGGGTTTAGAAATCCTCCCTATTTTTGAGGTGTCAAGGTTGACAAGTATGAGAATAAAATACATAAAACATAAAATGCATTAAATGTCAACATATACACAAGAGGAACAACTTCAGCAACAAAACAGACAGGCACTCTGCAGTTTGTCCATACAACTGATTATGAATTATAAATATACAACCGCTTCCTCAGTGTAGCCTCAGAAGAATTAACCAGAAAACAGACAGAGCTCACACAATTCAACTAAGATGATAGACAATAAATAAAAGGAGCTAAGGACACAACAAAGCCTGAAATACAACATCACCAAAGGAGACAACATGGCCATAAAAACTCCAGCTGCTGCAGCCACTAACACACATACTACAGCAAAGGGTTGACATTATCAGCTTCATCAGTTCAGCAGTGTCTGTACGTACCCCGCTGAGTCCTCCACAATGTCCAACAGCTCGACCACCTCCATTAGTTCATTGTCAGTCCCAGTATAACCAGTCCACTCAGCCTCTCTGGTCCCACCACGCTCCTCAGTGAAGGCGGAAGTCACGGCTGATCCACCATGAGCATGTTAGCATTTAGCATCGCCTGTTAGCCGTAGCGACAGGTGACGAACATCCTGGCTGCCTCATTTAACAACGTCATTAATTAAGATAGACGGAGCATTTTTGTTAATTATGTCGAGGTACGGTAATGCCAATTATAGCCCCAAGAGTCGTGCTTAAATTTGGCTGTGCTTGAAGTGCTTTAGCCCCGGTAAACTCGCCTATGTGACCGCAAACATTTACAGCTAGTCACTTCCGGAGTGTGTAGCGTCACCGCTGTGGACGTGGAGGTGGCGCCCTCCTGTGGTCGTAGACGCACCTGCAGCTTCTTGTCTGCGGCAGCTGCTATTTGAACTCATTTTCCTCTGCTCCAACTCTTACAGGTGACCTTTTTTTACTATTACTTTTTTACTAATTTTTTACTCTGTAATGGATGCAATTTCCAATGTAGTAAAGTAGCCTACTTATATATGATTTTACAGTAGCGCATGAGATGGGTAATCTGAAAAAAAAAAAATCATGTGCATCTTTGTTTTCTAGTGTCCTCCAGTGGTCCTAATGGCATCTGCAAGATTTCACAGACCAGAGGAAAACAACCAATCAGAGCCGAGCTGGAGCCTACTGTCTCTACTGAGTAGCTGCCAAAACGGTCAAACTAGGCAGCGCTGCTCAAATCCATCCATCCATATGCAACTGCTTATGCCGTTCAGGGCCCTGGGGTGGCTGGAGCAAACGATATCAGGCGAAGGCGGGGTACACCCTGGACAGGTTGGCAGTCCACCGCAGGGCTGACACAGAGACAGAAAACCATTCACGCTCACACGGCAGGGGGCGGCAGTAGCTCAGTCTGTAGAGAGTTGGCTTGGGAACCGCCAACCGCCAACCGTCGGTTCAAGTCCCGACATGGACCAAGAACTGAGCGTGAACTGGTAGCTGGAGAGGTGCCAGTTTACCTCTTGGGCACTGCCGAGGTGCCCCTGAGCAAGGCACCAAACCCCCAACTGCTCAGGGCGCTTGTCAGGAGCAGCCCCCTCACTCTGACACCTCTCCAATTGTTGCATGTATATGGACCTGTTTGTGCATGTGTGTGTATAAGTTAACAGAGTGAAAAAATTGAATTTCCCCTAGCGGGACTAATAAAGGACTATCTTCTTCTTCTAAAAGAAGTCTAAAGTATACTAAATGTTAGTATGTTACAGCACCCTCAAATGTACTAGCACACAGACTAATAATTAGTATATGTAAAGACTTAAGATGGAACAACTGTTTTTTTTTTTTTTACTTATGATTTAATTGTACAAAAGCGCAATTTTAAGTGTGTTTAAGTGTACCTTACCATTCTAAAATGGGACTTATTTAGGTATACTTTGGTACACTATATACATCTACTACTGCATGTGCATTTCATACATTTCATACAAATTAATTGTTTTGCATTAATGCAAAACAACTACGCCCTGATTGTCTTCCACAAACCAGAAAATTGCAATGCGGCTTTGGTTTAGATTTTCTAATGGTGGCTTGAAGCAATATGATCATCCATGTTTGTCATTACCTGCAGTCACATCAGATCTGTAGGCGATAATTAGCTATGCCATGATCCATGTAATGAGAGATTATTTTTGGAGATATTCACAGATCAGACGTGGTGGTGGAAAGAGGTATAAAGGGGGGAGGAGAGAGAAAAGATTCAATCTTCCCACACTGTTGAAAGCAAAGGGATAGTAGCAGATGGTAATGTGCAACAACACGGAACGCCTGCTTAGTAACAGATATCACCAGTGCAGAGCAGACTGGAGATGACGCTGGTGCTGCCAGCTTCAATAAGTTCCCCATGTTTGTGTACAGTACGGTCGCACGCACACATGCACACACACACAAAAGCACACACACTATTTTCAGCATCTTTTCATGATTGTCCTCTCTAGTCTTTGTTCACAGCAAATGTAGAAGGAAGCAAGCTTTTTACGTCAGGATTCGTTTGATCAAAAGGAACTCTTTTGACTTAATCATTCAAATAAAACATTAAGCAAATCCTCAGTACACTTCTAAAAGCTTTGATGGTTACATGCGAGACCAATTTTTTTTTTAACTCCCCGGTGTGCCCTTTTCTTTCTGCATGACGAGTCACAAATGTGGGCCTTCTAATGATCAAAAGGAATGGCTGAACTGGATTTAAGCTTTGCTGGTGAATGGTGTAAAGGAGGACAGCAGACTTTTTTTGCCATGGCCTTCCTCTAATGACCTGAGCTGCCATCTGTACTCTGCTGTGTGCCAGGCAGGCCCTGAGCCCTCCTTACATCCATCACCACATTCAGACGGTAGTGATACAGGCGAGCCAGAGGAGGCAGTGGAGAGGCCAGACAGCTCTATCTTCCTCCTCAGAAGTCTCAGTGACCTACACACACAAAAACCCTGACTTTTCGACTTGGATGACATTGACCAAATCCACTAATCCTATTACTTTTTCTCTTTCTCTACACTCCAGCAGTATTTTTCAACCTTCTCCCAAATTCTGTAATTACTTTCCTCTTCCTAAGATGGAAAAGATCGACTGTTTTGGTATGCTAAATGTCACCCGCTGTCACTGTGAACTCATTTACTGATTTTTCCATGCTAGTTTGTCGCTGACGTGGTGTTTCAAATTTGCTCCTGGGGGAAAAGCCTTTAAAGGTTTAGGAAGTAAACAAAAGGAGACGGATATAATTGGCCTCTGAGGGTAAATATTATTTCAAATGAGCTCCCCAGAAATACTTTGAAAAACAACCTGCAATATGTGAATTTCTCATTTATATATTCCAAGTGAGCATGACCTTGTTGCTGAAGCGCATTAAAATCACCCCTGATTCACTCAGTTATTCTCCAGTCATCCCTTGACTGAATCAACCTCAGTGTTTTAATACTGCTGTTAATTTTATATGTACACCCAGGAGCTCTTTTGTGTACACTGAGTTTTTAAGCCTCTCTAATAATACATTGTCTAGTACAAAAGGTTGTAAAATAAAAAAGGTGACATGAAGCTAATGTTGTTTTTGTCGCGGGGAGTCCTTTGGGAGTTCCTGAACTGCAGGCTATGTCCATCGGGCTGCAGTCTGTGGTTTTGTATGCTCACACTAATTAACTGTGAGTGCCAATATGGAACGATACTTCTGCCTGTCTACATATATTAATCTAGAGACAATGAATTTCAAATTATCCCTGGACCACTGGAGCAGATTACTTTGACTGCTGAAGTCGGTGAAATGTGCATAAATGCATGAATCATCTGTAACCTGAGAAAGAAACAAAACACCGACAGTGATAAAGGTGCTGCGGTGCTGTATGTCCTCCAATCACAGCTATCCTGGTGAAGAGATACAGCTCAGAATAACCACCTGATTTGACTGATGTCAGGCCATTAAATAGATGTTATCAGTCACTATAAGCACCATAGATGTGAGTCATTAAGGGAAACTTGAAAGCAACACATTCTACCATGCAAACTGAGTGAAGCATTACATTTTGAACACAAACAAAAGGGTTTCTTTAGGTTTAGGCAATAAAACTACAACTTCTTTAGGTTTAGGCAAAAAAACAGCTAGATTCAGATAGCAAAACCACGACATCTTTAGGTTTAGGCAACAAAACTACAGCGAATTTAGATTTAGGAAAAGAAAACAGGTTTAGGCAATAAAACTACAACATATTTAGGTTTAGGCAACAAAACTACAACATTTTTGAGTTTAGGCAAAAAACAGATTAAGGCAACAAAACTGCAGCATCTTTAGGTTTAGACAATAAAACTACAGTATATTTACATTTAGGCAAAAAGAAAAACAGTTACATTTAGACAAACTATATCTTTAAGTGAACGCACAAAAACAGGCTTAGGCAGTAAAACGACAACATCTTCAAAAGCCTTCAAAATAAAATGCCTCCTTAAATTAAAAACAGAAATCAGTGCAGCAAACTGTACAGAAATATTACATGACAGAATAATTGACTTTTTAGAGCTGGCGTACCAAATGACTATCCCTTAAACTGAAATCAATGCCACTAAGTGAGTGCTCTCTGTCGTATTTCCTGCATCGAGTGTGAGAGATATTTATTGTGATGCTGACCAGAAACAGGGAGAGAGGAGCAAAAACTCCACTCTGTCCCAGTGGAATTGTTTTATCCAGACACCTTGAGCAGATTTATGCAGGTTGTCTCCGCCATTTGTCTTTTATGTTTACAGGCTGGAGACAAGGAGACAAATTACTTGAAGAATGTGAGAAAAGAAAAGCTGTCTACAGTATTCTCAGTAGGCAGTGGCAGCTACACCTTACATCTTATTTAAAGTAGGGCTGTCAAAGTTAACACAATAATAAGGCATGAATGCAAAAGCCACTAATTTCTTTAACATAATAACGCAACTTGTGATTTTTTGGTTGTAGCAGCCTCTAAAGCTAGAGTGAGAATACTGGTATCATATGAAACTAGGAAACCTAAAGAATCCATTGGTAACCAACCATGTAATACTAGCTTGTAGTGAATGTTGGGAAGGAAAAACTGGCGTGACAATTCTCAAAGGGGTCTCTTGACCTCTGACCTTCAGATATATGAATGAAAATGGGTTCTATGGGTACCCATGAGTGTCCCCTTTACAGACATGCCTACTTCATGATAATCACATGCAGTTTGTGGTAAGTCATAGTTGCAGTTTGCCATGTTATGATTTGAGCACACTTTTTATGCTAAATGCAGTACCTGTGAGGGTTTCTGGACAATATTTGTCCTTGTTATAAATTGTTGATTGATTTCTAATAATAAATATATATATATATATATATGCATTTGCATAAAGCAGCATATTTTCTGTATCCCATGTTGATAAGAGAATTAAATACTTTTAAAAGTATATATATTTTATATATAAAAACATAAAAAATGTGAAATTAATTTGTGTTTCATTGTGGACAATCATGCGATTAATCGCGATGAAGTATTTTAGCCCTGATTTAAAGCCATTTTTGTGTCCGTCAACAAATTGTGAAACATCAGATCCTCCGAATACATTTATTCAACATGTCAGCTCTGAACGGTTGTTGCTGTGCCTGTCAAACTGTTTTAGATATTGTGTCGGTCACGGCTATAAATCCCTTTCCCCCCTTCAGGCTTACATGTGTTATCTCAATCAGCAAGTGACACACTTAGGGAGACGCTAAAAGACCCTCGCTCTGCACATGAAAAAAACATGAGGAAGTGTGTTGTGTATTTTTTGTTTAATACAGTTTGCTGTTGAACCACACATTTGGAGTAATCTTGTTGCAACAGAACAATTAGTGCACAACAATAACAACAACTCTTTCAACAGAGAGATACAGCTGGAGTTACTTTCAGACATATTTGATCACAACAAGAACAGCTGGAGAAGATGGACTACAGTGTGACGCTGACTGCAAACAACTACTGCATTCTCTGTCTTTTTCATCTCACGTGGTCACATTCTGGCCTATTTTGGTGAAGGGCCGAGCTGATGCACAGTAAAATGTCATATTCAGGCTGTCCTGTACATTTGCTTGCTTTCTCATCGTGACTGACACATATATTAACAGGTTATTGCACTGAGCTACAGAGAGGCAAACGGTCAGACATCAGTGGAAGGAGGTTTCAGCACTCTGGACAGCTCCTCATGTGGCCACATTGGATGAAACGTGTCACCCAACCTGACCTTGATGAAACCGTTTCAGTGTATTGATTCGTTCAGACTGTGTTCACTGGGTGAACTCCGGCTCATGTTTGACAAGCTCGCCATGAGGGATTTGACTTTGTGTGCGTAATAGTTCCTCAGGTTGACAGAGGGCACCTCTTTTATACCTCCGTCGAAATCGCAGCTCCTCATCGCGATCTCCAGCTGTTTTTGTCTCTTGTAGAAAAGAGAGAATTTATTGAAAATGAGCGTAATCGGAAGCACAACTACTAAGATCCCGGCCAGGATGCACGCCGAGGCGGTCAGCTTGCCCGCTATGGACACCGGCACCACGTCTCCGTACCCGACGGTGGTCATGCTGACAGTGGCCCACCACCAGCAAGCCGGGATGGTGGAGAGATCCTCGCTGTCCTCTTTCTCCACCGTGTAGGCCATGACAGAGAAAAACGACACCCCGACGGCTAGGTAGAGGAGCAGCAGGCCCACCTCTTTGTAGCTGTTCCTGAGGGTGGCCCCCAGGGAGCGCAGCCCAGTGGAGTGGCGAGCCAGCTTCAGGATACGGAAAATCCTCATCAGCCTTAGCACTTGCGCAACGCGTCCAAGGTTGGCCAGAGCCGGGCTGCTCTCCACCACCAGGTTTATGAGGAGTGTCAGGTAAAATGGAAGTATGGACACCAAGTCGATGATATTCAACGGGTGCTCGAAGAAATGTAGTAGGTCCGGCGCTACCATGAACCTGGCGACCAGCTCCAGAGTGAACCAGCCGATGCCAAAGTGCTCCACGGTCTCGAAACGGGGGTCCTCTGTAGGTTGCCCCTCGCTATCCAACAGGCTGAATTCGCTCATGCTGTTCATGCACATAGTGGCGATGGAGCCGAGCACCACGAGGATGGAGAGGATGCTGATGATGCGACTGGCCACGGAGTAGCCGGGATTATCCAGCATTAACCAGACGCGCCTCCGTGCGCTCCCCAGCAGCTGCTTGTCAAACTTAGTGGCGTCGCTGTAAAACTCCAAGAGCTCGTCAAAAGACGAAGTGGTGCTCCCTTCGTCGCTTTTGTCATCCCAGTCCTCCCGGTCCTGGTCCATTTTCCTACAGTGGTAGGCGCTGCTGCAGCAGGAATCGATGAAGAACTCGTTGATGCCCCAGTACTCGATCTCCTGGCTGAAAGAGAAAATGCACAGCTCAGCCATGACGTGCAGCCTCCCCGTGTTGTAGAAATTCAACACGTAGGGGAAAAGCGCCGGGTTCCTGTCGAAGTAAAACTCTTTCTCCGTGTCGTCGTAGTCGTCGCACAGTTCCAGTATGGACTCCTTGGACTGACAGTGGAGTAGACGCGCAAGCCTCGTCTCGGGGAACCGGGAGAGAGTGTCGGACTGGAGGCGCTTCTTGAAGCCGCCCACGTTGATTCGGATGGCGGCGTTGTCCTCCATGTGAGCCCCGCCGACTTGTTTCCCCAGGGCCTGACCCGTCATGTCTGGAGAGAGGGACGCGCATAGACGCACGGCGCACAGACAAAAAGAGACGAAATCACATGGGCACAAAGAGAAAGAGAGACACGCACATTCAGACAGAAAGAAAATGGGAAAGGAAGTTATTTAGAATGCCTTATTCTCCGAATTAATGCCACGATTGCTTTTTAAAGTAAAATACAAAATGCCAATTTGCTACAGCCAAATTACAGACAACAGGGAACTTACTTCAAAGTGCGGCCAGTTCACTGAATCCCCCTACGAGAAGACTCATTGCATTTCAGCTCCGATGCGCTGATGGCATATTGCAGTTTGTGGCCAAGTTGTGGCTCTATAATAAACGCAGAGACCCCTGGCTGTCCCTTGGAGTCCAGACAGGCGCGTCTCTTTCAGGTTAGTTCTCCCA
This sequence comes from Pterois miles, assembly GCA_947000775.1. NCBI lineage: Eukaryota > Metazoa > Chordata > Actinopteri > Perciformes > Scorpaenidae > Pterois > Pterois miles. Next base: position 1,853,203 of record CAMQGK010000568.1, on the reverse strand, counting down.
GCTTGGGCAGAGGAGGAAGTCTCGGCGCGATGTCAAATATGATGATGCCCCCAGACAGAGATAAATTCACGGTACCGCCTAAAATATAGCCGAAGACTTGTTGTTGCTTTGTAGCAGGTGGTCCTTACATCCTGCATCCGCCGGGTTTTAGTCTACACCGCAGTCACAGGTATCGGCTACATATTCTGGGAGCTGTAAGAACTGATACACGCCCTGGCAGCCGCTTTTTGTTGTGCGAGGGAATTCCTCTCTCTCTCCACCTCTCTCTCTTCTATCTGTTGCTGCGCAGCAACACGTAGGTCTCTTCTCCTTGTGCGCCGCCCTTCTCTCAGCATCACGGGGCTGAGGGGCGCAGCTCTGGAGAGGGAGGACAGGGTGGAGAGGGAGTCACCAACTAGTAATATAATGAAATTCTTATTACATCTTCCCATGTTCGTTGTTTACATCCATAATGACAATTTTCCTCCTGGATCCACCTTCTCACACAGTTATGTTCACATTATATGTATTAATTTTTGTCATATGGTTTGTTTTTGTTGTATTTTCATGATGTTGTTACGCTGTACACATGACATATATTGCACGTCTGTCCAGAAGGGGGATCCCTCCTCTGTTGCTCTTTCTGAGATTTATCACTGTAAAGGACAGAGGGTGCCGTATTCTGTACAGACTGCCCCCTGAGGAAAATTTGGGATTTGTCATTTTGGGCTATACAAATAACACTGACTTGGTTTGACTAGTTCCTCAACATTACTAACCCTAGCTTTAAATCCAGTTCTGGATCCATCCATCATCTGTCATCACCTATTCAGGGTCCTGGGGGACCTGGAGGCCATTACAGCTAACATTGGGCAAAGGTAGGGTCCACCCTTGACAGGTCGCCACACTACCACAGGGCTGACACACAGAGACAGACAATAATTCACATTCACATTCACACCTACAGGCAATTAGGACTGAGGGAGGAAACCGGAGAACCCGGAGAAAACCCATGCTAACACGTTAAAACTCCACACAGAATGACCCCAAGCTGGGTTCGAACTGCGACACCCTTGCTGTGAGGAAACAGTACTAACTATTACATCAAAGTGCAGCCCCAAATTCTGGATCCTGCAGTTCTTATTGCGTCTTTCATTAGACCTTCCCTGCCTGGTAAATGCCTTGACTTCCCCAGTTTGTAATGCAGCATTTTAGTGAAACTATGTAACCTAGTGCTTCCCAGTAGAGCGTGTACCATTAAGGCTGTGTCCTTAACCCTGCAGCCCAGGGTTGGAGTTTGACCCAGGGCCCTTTGCTGCATGTCTTACAATAAAATTAAACTGTAACCCATGCTGAGATAGCCCTGATGACATCATCAGGGTTAAGGTTAGGTTAGGATTACTCTTTTTCGCTGCAGACATATGCAGTTGAGAAGTAGTACTTTTAACTTTCACAATTAAAGCTGCAGAAGGCAAGATTGGAGCAAATGTGATTTTAAAAAGCTATCTTTATAAAATGGTCACTACATCCTGATAGTACATTAAACAGGTAACCTGGAAAAACAAAGTGCCTCTGTGTCCTCCGGTGCGGTGGGTATCTGCAGAATTTCAGACCAGAGGAAAATAACCAGTCAGAGCTCATCTGAGGTCTGCTGTCCAGCTGCCGTGTATGAGAGCCATGAGTCAATCACTCACCAACTCTCACCAAACAGTCAAACTAGGCAGCGGTGATCAAATGTGAATCAGTATTATGTTTCTGTAATGACTATTTCTGTCCTCAGATGTTTTCAGAAACATCTTGTAGTTACTGTTTAGCTGTAAAATGAGAAAGTTTGTGACCGGGTAGCCATGTTGAGATCTCTTGAGAGAATGCCAATCATTGCTCACATGACCGGAGCACAGCCAACAGGAACGCTCTTTCTGAAATGACCTGCGATTGGTCAAAGTCTCCTGTCACAAGCTAGTTTCTTAAAAGCCTAAAAACAGAGCAATGAGGAGGAGCAGTGTCCTGTGAGAATGCATCATAAGTTTTAAAGTCATGTCTTTGATGCACTAGTGACAAGCACTACTGTTTTTGTTTTTTGTAAAACTAGTTAATGTTGCATGTGTGGACCACGGCTTTCGTGTAAAGGTTACAATTGATTGTTGAGTCTGTGGTCATTGATCACACACATTTTTACTATCCGAATTATGGCATTTAATCATGCCAGTGTCCCCTCACTTGAAATACTATTCTACCAATTCCCACCACAGAACCATGATGCTGTTTGATGCAACAACAAAAAAACAGTATGTGCTTTCAATGCTGACCACCATCTTCACCATTACCTGGATCTCTTTTTATCAATTCAGTGGCAACATCATGAACAGCCCTGCTGTCTGGCAGAGCACAAAGCCTGCAGTGTTAAAGCTGCGGCCTCGCAGAGCAGCCTTGCTTTTATTGATCAAACGCTGAAGGTTCTGTTTTACATGTCCCAATGTGTCTAATGAAGGTGATAGAAGCTGCACACACAAGCCGCCTTAAACAAATTGTCTTGGGTGTGTGCTTGTGTTAGCATACCATCAGTTAGCTCTGTGACAGCAGGCGTTGGGCACATAAAGGTCTGCTGCTGGAAAATTGATGATTACATCCAGAGCGAGTTTATGGCAAGTCTGAGCCGCTGAGTCGATGCACTGGTCTGTGCTGTTTGAGCATTTGAAATATACATATTTGGTCCACTTTTGGACGCAACACACAGGTTTAAGCAGCCATGATAAAGGTTGTCTTTCTGTTGAATGAGAGAGCCTAAATTGAAGGCTTTGATAGCTGCTAGTGCTCCCTCAGGCTGTGGCTTTGTGATGACCTCTTTTTTCCGATGTCACTTACTGGCCACCCTGTTTATGACACCACGGCTTTAGCTGCATTTGAAAACTCATTTAAGGCCATTGGAAGCAATTTCCTACTTGCTGTATTGTATTGCAGCACTTATTTGGAAGTATAACCATAAGCTGCAGGCAGCCCGGGAGAGCTGTTTACTCCCAAATAGGATATTTCACTCCCAGATTGTTACTCCCAGGCAGCCTGCACATTAATATTTCATCTTTTTTTTTTTTCCTCCAACAATTTGAGCTTAACATGAGCATGCACTGTAAACCCGTGAGATTGCCTGTACAGATTGGGTCTTTACAGTCATATTTACACGCCATCTCCTCATTCTGGATGCTTTTAGAGGTTTGATGAAAACTAAAACCTATGCTCTTCAGGTGCACCCAATATGGTATTATACTGTAGATTATGTCATAGGGCTCTACAGATCCTCTACACCCCCACACAGCAGATTTGTAGGATTTGTGAGGCTTAACAAGAGCCTTGAAAGCACACACAACGTCTCTCTGCTGATTACAATATTGTGACTTTTTCCTTATTAATGCCCCTCACTTGTGGGATCCATCGTGTGGGAACGTTGAGCAGTGATTATAATCCTATTTAGTCTATGATTATCCCCGTCCAGCAGGGTATTGTTGAGAGCCTGGTCCTCTGTTCACTGAGAGTCCTTGATGTTTGTGATGATCGGTATTATTCAGATTATTTCTACTCTCAGTATGTAGGAATGCTTTATAATCCCATGTAAAGGCAACAACATGCCTTATATGGCACATTTGGATGGTGTTCAGATATCAAATCTGTAAGGATTACATTCAGTGACAACCGGTGTTTATGCTTTACCTGCTGGGAAATATTCATTTTCTATTCAGGATATCCGAGAAGTGTTTTCTCGCTCTGCAAGCTCCATCAGTTTTGAATGGTATCTCTACGACACACACACCTCGTCAGATTTCATTAGCGTGGGCGAAGAAGCTTGATGTTTTGTCATCAGGACTTTGTTCAGGATTACTGAGGCTGTTCCTTCTGAATTATTTGGGCTATAACCAGATGATCATCTGTAGATAATTCACTGTCTGCTTTTCAACGAAGCGGGCTGCTTTTGATTCATTCTTCTCCCACATGGTTGAGTTTAATGTGCTGCTTTGTGGAGGTGGAACTATTCCTCATCGCTTATTCCTATACGAGTCACTTTAGATCTGCTGTCTTATTGATAGCAGGTCTTGTTTTTCAAAGACATCTTTTGTCTCACTTTATTGTGGCAAGATTGTTATATTCAACTATTACAAACAACCGGCGGTGGAAGAAGTACTCAAATCCTTTATTTAAGCAAAAGTGCTAATACATTAATGTCAAAATCTTCCATCATAAGTAAAACTGTCATTCTATAAATGGAGGTACATTTCACATGAACAAAAAAGTACTAAGGTAATATGGTTTAAGATCGTTACTAAATACACAAGGGACTACTTATTAACTGAAACACATGAGATAGAAAACAGGCAGGAAAAGACAAAGACAGGTAAGTAACACAAGACATGACACACAAGGAGAGTGACTTTCAAAACAGAACAGGAAACAAACTATGCTATCCATGCTCTCCATGTGCTTTCATGGACGGAGACATACAGTGGCAAAAAAAAGGATGAGCTTGATAAATTGTAAGACACTCGCAAATCATTAAAGTCGCAAAGCCCATTCTTATTATACCTGTAAATGTAAATGTTGGGCTGCATGGACACGAGAATGAGGCCCTCGCAGTGGAAAGAGAAAAGTTATTAAAGCCTGGGCATTAAGATCCCATTTACATATACAGTATTAGATTCCCTCTCAGCAAGACGACTCGCTAACAAAAGGAAATCAGATCTTCATATCTATGTGGGTGTGCTGAATTACTCTCTATAGGTTTCAAGCTTGTAGCAGAGTCACGATTAATCTGATAATGCTCACACATGACCAAAAATAATGTATAAAATTAAGACCTGAAAGTCATCTCTCTGATTTGTGGCGTTGGAGAGTTGACAGTGTAGGAGTCATTTATGTTTATTGTTGACATATCATACTATTTTGACCAGATATTACTGCAGTATTATTTGGGACATTTGGTGGCGGTCATTAGATGCACAGGGTTGTATACATGTAGAGGCAAAGGTAACAGAAGGGGGGGTGCAGGATTAGGTCATGTCTAGAAGAGAACCAGCAAATAGGGGAATCTCTTGCAAGATGGTTAAGGTTAGGCACAGACCTTGAATAATTATGGTTAGGATAGGCTGTTTAGGAGTTTGCGCAGCTCTCAGATCAGATTTTACAATTTGCAGGTTACCTTCTAGATAAGGCTCAGGATTAGGGAGAACACACAGTTGTCACCAGACAGCTGTACAGACAGACCTTATCCTCTTTCTTCAAACCACTTCAACAAACTAAGCAGCAAATAATGACTGCTCTGTTGTATTATGTCTGCATAAGGTCATTCCTTATCTAGCTGTGTTTAGGATGGGGTATGCTTCTGCAGTCCTGGCTGCAAAAACTCACACAATGTATAGCGTATATTCAGAACCTCACAGTAAAATACCTCCTGCGTTTTAAATCACCATCATTTGGACTGTGCACTCTTGGCAGGCTTTCATTCACGTCTCATATCTTTTGATGGAGACCTTCTCAGAACTCCGGTATAAATTTAATCATGAAATAACAACCAGCTTTATTGATGCGTCTCAGCCCCCGACAGCCGAGCAGTGGATAAAGGAAATAAAACGCCTGCAGTATTAAAATGATCCACGGCACAAATTTCGAGCTCTGACCTGAAATCATGACGAACAAATATTGTTTGCCCTCGGTGTATAATTAATTTGGAACAAAACCATATGGATTTTGAATTGAACAGTGCATTAGTTGGGTCAAAAACAGTTTAAAATGAAGCTTTGGCGTAAAAGCTCTTAGCTCTTAGGGGACAAATCAATTACAATTTTGATCATCCTAACCGTTTCAAGGTTTCATTTTCAAACCTCATATTCCACAATCAAACCCATACGGTCAAGAGGAAACAATCAGTCCATTTATCCTCTTCACAGAGTGATATTTTGTTCAGACTTTCAAATAGAGATAAAAAAGGGTGGCTGGAGAGGACGGAATGAGAGAGAGACAGAAGAAGAGAGAAAGTAGGAAAAGGATGTGGTTATCTCTCTCTCCTTCAAAGCCTGAGGTGCAAGTGAGAGCGTGTAGGAGTTTTTTGTGTCGACTAAATCTGCTGCTCCCTATCTTTTGCTCGACTCCCTTTATCTCTCTCTCCTTCCTTTGCTCTCTTTCCCACTCCCTCGCTGTCTTTATGCGTCTCTCATAACATTTTCTCCTGTGTGTTTTAGTCCTCACTCACACTTCCTCGCTTCAGTCCTCCAACATTTGAGGTCAAGGTTCAACAATATGTCGACCACATCCTTGACTGGAAACAGCAGGATGTCGTCTGAGGCATATTGCCAGTGGGACTCCATAACTGCCGGGGGAAATGCCAAGGCCCTCTCTCCATGATAAAAGCTGTCAGTCAGAGCGCACACTGAAACCCTGCCAGCGCTGACGGATGAACCAGCACTCTCTCTCGAGAGAGATTTCTAAAAAAAAAAAAAAAAAAAAGAGGGAGATCTGTTAAGTCATGTTTTCCCGAATCATGAAATAAAATGTGCTTTCATTCGTCTCCGCTCGTCCCCTTCACGCCACAGTAATCACATCAAATTGGCCTTGATTATTATAGCAGAGAAAGCTGGCTGAATCAGGACAGAGGACGAAACATGAATATAGATGGAGATGCAGATTCTCCAGTTTCCAGTTTGTCAGCACAGTAATGAAACAACTTAAATTATTACACCCATGTCCATCTGACTGGAGTCTATGTGCTTGACATGGTGAGCACTAATTGTCTCTGATGTCCAACAATAACAGCAGCAAGAGGGTGACCTAAATACAGAGGTAGCGCCATGACAATAACTGGAGCAATTATTGTGCTGAAGGTAGGAGTCTGCTCACATTGCATTGTACGGCTACTTGCAATTTATTCCTGTGCTTCAGCTTCATCTAGCTCTGTCAGTGGTTTCCTTCACATTCGCTGCTTTGAACACGCTGTCCTTTTTGATCGTCCTTTACCCTCCGCGGATGAAACTGGCATTGATACATAGCAGGCATCTCTTTTCATCTTCTGTTTTCAATCTGAATTGATGTTGTTCCCCACAAATTCAAAAACACTGCAATTGAGAGCAAAGGGGTGTTTCTAAACCCATCACCCCCGGCCTGCACACAAACGCCTTGCACAGACAGTCCAGATGCTTGTGAATACTCATTTCCTAGAGGGTTGTCATGTATTATGGTGGCACAATACATCGGTACTGATGATAACATGTCAAAAATACACAAATGATAATATTGTTTCAATAACCCAGCTGTGTAATTAATTTGCCCCAAAAGAGACAAAATCCACAGTGGCGGATTAAGGTGGTCAGGGGACTCTATAGGTTACTTCTCATCATGCCATGCAGTGTGCCAGCAATAATACTCAGCCCACAGGCACACACTCTGAGAGCATGCACACACACATTGAGACAGTTACTGTCACCTTGAAATGTCCATCAGTTTAGAGATTTTCTTCAGTAGATTTTGGTCACAGTGTTTTTTCAGCCATTGTGCTTTTTGTTTTTGTGCTTTTATTTCTGATATTTTGCTGCTATTCTGTCCAGCAGCAGTGAAGAATCGGGCGCTTAATTTTTAAAAATGCCTCTTAATGGCCTATAGGAGTCAAGATTATTCTTTTGTTTTCTCTATAATTTTAAATAATCTGGCTGATCCGGGGCCCTCGCAAACATGGGGCCCCTTGGCTGCAGCCTATACCAGCCTGTGCATTAATCCACCCCAGGTTATCATGAATTCTTCTGGCCACAATAACAGATTTGATGTGAAAATCTGATATTGTGACAGCCCTATCACGTATATACCACTGTAAATCGTAAAAATGGCAAATGGGCTGCATTTACTGTATACAACGCATTTCTAGTCTACCACCCATGCAAAGCACTTTACACTACATCAGCAGTCACACACACCAAGGCTGCCAACCTTCTCAGGATCTGATCTAAATGAACATTCACACACTGATGGCACAGCCTTCAGGAGCAATTTGGGGTTAAGTGTCTTGCCCAAGGATAATTTCACAGGTGGACTGAGGGAGCCGAGGATTGAACTGCCAACCTGACACTTGATGGATGACTCACTCATTGTCTGTGAATCTACAGTATACCCGAAGACTTAGTCGCTATCAGTGAAGATGTATTAATCAATATACAGTAAGTAGTCAAGCTGAGATGTTTAAAGGTACTATATGTGACTTTTAGAAAGTCCTTATTATTAATGATCACACTGTGTAGGTGAGAGTGATCGTCCCAGGCGTCAGCCAAAATACTGATGTGACATTACAATCAAATATCACCGGTACTATCTGTAATGCCCAATCTCCATGACACTATCCAGCTTGCCATTTGCAAGTTATTTCATCATCTAGCATTGCGAAGCAGAACTGTCTTGAATCCTTTACAAAGAAGTCAGGCTGTTATTGGCAAAAATCAGGGAAGGTCTCAGTTTTTAAGTCACATTACAATCTCCTCACACAGTGGCAATATAAGTAGTAGTATAAGTAATAGTAGGAGTACATGTAAATTGTTACATATGAGTTTACTATAATATAGGCTAGGCTATAAATGTTGCATAGTTATTTTGTCTTTTTAATTGGTTTATTTGGTCAGCATTTTAGTCGCTAAGCCCATGAAGCTTGCATTTAGCAAAGAGGGGAAAGGCTCCAGAATCTGTGGATGTTAAAGTGATGAGATAAGATAAGATAAGATAAGATAAGATGAACCTTTATTAAACCCCAGAGGGAAATTCGGGAAATGAGAGGCTTTCTGTTAACTCTTTACAGGCTTTTCAAACAATATTTCATCTACAGTCTTTGTTTCATTTTTCCCACATTACATGAACTAATTGAGAAAGATTTGAACATCATATTGCCATGTAACAGCTAGAAATGATGTGTATAACTTAGAAATTATAAAGGATCCTTTTTACGTTTGTGTTTTAATTTAATGAAAATCTGCCAATCCAGGAGGAAAAGTTTCAGGATCTCCAGTCAATAAAACACATTATGCCCGCTGAGTGTCATCGCCTCTTTGACAATGTGCCACATTAACAGACATCAGTCAAGAACCCGGCAAAGAGGAGCTGGAGGGAGAAGAGAGGAGACGCATACCTCCTCAGCATTATGTTTAGTTAGTTAGTTAGTTATGCTGTATTGTTGACAGAGCTGAAGGTTTAAAATTGTCATTTATTCCTCTTATAGTACATAACTGACAGACATTGTTATTAGTAGGTCAATAATCATCTACTGTCATAATCTTTTTGAGTGAAATTATTATAAATATAGACTCAATATTTGATTCGGTTTTTGTGTTTTCTGAAAAACCTGAAAAAAATGACTTGGGCCTTTATTTTAAGAGGGTGTTGATATCTTTAAAATCTGAGGATCAGCCCCATCTGCACATGATAAGTCATTTTGTTTAACTCACCAGAACAAACAAGCAGTCATCACTGATCTACTGACAGAAAGGAAGCCGGATCACAACAGTGTGTCTCAGATCATGATCCCTTAGACCGGGACGTACCCCCAGGTATGTCTGATGAGGGGTGGATGGTAATAAATCAGCAGATCCATTCACAGTGAGACACCTGTTGTCGCATGTGCTGGACGTGACCAGCAGGTGGCGTCGTGTTTAAGACCCACTAGACGCGCAGCAGGAACTCACCTGTCCGCATATGCTACCTTCAAGTACACTTCCTAAAATCGTATAACAGACGAGTCGGCAAAGAAAGTAAACCAAGTAGTGCCAAAAACGAAGCTGTGTAGATGCAGTTCATTCTTTCTTTCAAATGTCTTTTTATTGATTGTCACTAATGAATTAAACAGTAACTCTACAGTGAAAAGATATCATTTTGCCCAACAACACTCAACACCTACATCTAACAAACACACAAGCAGCCACAGCTGACCAAAACAAAAAAAAGATATATATTCTAAACTATGGATAATTAAAGTTAAAATTATTATCAGTACAGAGAAAATACCTATGATACTCTTTAATATTAACAGAAATTGTAAGTTGAGAGGCTAGACTAAATTTTGTCAAGGAAAAACTGGGATAGCCATTTTCAAAGGGATCCCTTGACCTGGAGTCCAATTGTAATGACTTCATTTTAGTCCATATAATATCTATTTCACATAGTGACTTCTAAGGAAAAAAAAAAACCCTCAGATTTCATGCATATGTGCCTGTTTACTATGACAGTTTTCCTAAAATTAGATTTAAAAAAATTGCAATATATCGCCTTGCCTACAGTATTGAAATATACTGAATTATACGGTGTATTTATTTATTTACCTCTAAAAATGTATCTATATATGTTATATTAATATGTACTTATGTATATTTATGTCTAAATATTCATTTGTATTTATATTTACATTTAACACGTAAAAATTTACTTTTGGTTGTCCAAGTAGTATAACAGATTTTGATGCAATGCATTCTTAATTGCAATCCACCCTCCAAAATAATCTTATTAACATATCATTTAAAAAGACAAAAAGAGTAGGCCGAGCTCACATGTATTTACGACTTCATAGAAAAGTTTAATTTTTCCGACCGCACTTGAAGTCAGCACAAACTCCAGATCCGCCAACAATGAGGAACTTCACTTTCTGAGCTTCCCCTGAAGCCACACGGGACGTAGGAGGCGCGGGATGGGGTGAGGTGACAAACAGCGGACTAAGATGTGAAGAGAGCCTATAATAAATGTAACAATGTCTTTATTAAACGACAAGGAAAACATGGCGAATTCAAGTTCTCCACATAGAGATCTTTATAATATGACATCGTCTCAGGCTCACGGCGGGGAGATCATGGAGAATCCTCTCCGGGTGAGTTTGTTTGAGTTTCAAACTGATCTGTCAGGTAGTCTACAGGGGAAACGTGTTTATAGCCAACAGAGTGGATCATACACTGTGATGTGTGAGACGGTTATCTGGCTGATAGTTGATTATTTCAGAGATTGTGGAATAGATTAATGCATTATATTGATCAAACCACTGATGTATTGTGAGATAAACTGACTTTTTCCACTTCATAGTAAATCAATTATTGTAGATGTCAACTTACATAAGAGGAGGTATGCATCTATTGCATTTTTGCAGCTTCAAGACAATTTATAAACAAATTGAAGAACATATGCTGTCAATTACAATATTTAGTCGTGATTATTATTTTTTATCTGTACAGATTATATCTTAAAGGAAAATTTGCCAAGTATTTAATACTCTCATCAACATGGGAGCTGCCAAATATCTTGCTTTATGTAAATGTATGTCTATATTTATTATTGGAAATCAATTAACAACTCAAAACAATGACAGATATTGTCCAGAAACCCTCACAGGTTCTGCATTTAGCATCAAAACTCTGCTCAGATCATAACACAGCAAACTGCAGCCCAACAGGCAACAACAGCTGTCAGTGTGTCAGCGTGCTGACTTGACTATGACTTGATCCAAACTGCATGTGATTATCATAAAGTGGGCATGTCTGTAAAGGGGAGACTGGTGGGTACCCATAGAACCCATTTACATTCACATATCTTGAGGTCAGAGGTCAAGGGACCCCTTTGGAAATGGCCATGACAGTTTTTCCTCAGCAAAATTGAATGCGAGTCTGGAGCGTTATTTCACTGACTAATACAAGATGCCAGTATCACTCAAGCTTTATACCTGAGCCCTTTACAGCTGTGAAACTGCAAGTTTAAACAGTTTAAAACAAATTAGCTACACATTATCGTGTTAACTTTGGCAGCCCTGAACATACTACTTTATAAAAATCTATAGCCTACATAGTTTCACCTTTCTGTTTCCCAAAATGCCATCAGAGGCCAGTGTTTTTGCCCATTTGTTCTATACAGGATTTATTTCTTTTTGTATGTGCGATATAAATCATGCTAAACCTGTTTTCAGCTGTTCAGCCTCACTGCAACACTCAGAGCTCAGAGGAAACTGTGTTTCTCCTTCACTAACTTTCAGGAACTCCCCTCTCTAAACTCAGTTTGTAACAGGACGTTACACACTGATATCCAAAAGGAGATTAAGGTGGTCTTAAAAAAAAAATAAAAAAATCTTGGAAGTCAAAATCTAACCTCAGCCTCCAAAGCTCTTTGGGTAATGAGCACTCAGTGTGGATGAGGAAGCACAACAGCGCGGAGATCTATCGGTGTTGGCACCTGTCACAACTATTTTCTAAAGTGATTGTGACCAAGTCGCTGCATTGAGAGGCCTTGTCTCTTCCTTTTGAAATCTGAACTTTGTAAGTGGGCCGCCAAGTTGAGCATGTGCACATCTGTTTGTGCATGCTAATGTAGCCGGATCATGAAAAATTCGCTTTCCCAGTGCTGGTGCACATACATTTGGGTATCTGGAGTTCTTACCAACCCCCAAACTATAAAATAAGACAACCCAGTCATTCATGTACAGGCTCATTAACATACTGTATATGGCAGAAAGGATCCTTGCGAGTTTGTGTTCATGTTTCCTGTTACACTTGTAGGAATGTTGCATTTGCAGTTCTGTGAGACATTTTTACATGCTAATTTGAATGCATTTGTTTTAGATTGAGGTTCTAGTAATATAATGAAGTCATGAATCAAGGTTAAGGTTATTTTTATATATTCATACATTCATTACACATTCATTATTATTTTGTGTTGATTTTGGCGGCCCCTCTGGACAAAAAGCGGTAGTGTTTCTAAGCACCAGAGTCCCTTTAGAAAACCTAATTCGAGATGAGATAAGATATTCTGTTATTAATCCCACAGTGGGAAAAGTTGCGGTGTACAGCAACAAATGGAATAGATAGTGCAAAAAACATATTTACACAAGATGGATCCTGCTAGCCAACACCCTTGAGAATGCCCTTAGCAAAGGTGTGCCATATTTCAAGCCAATCAGAGCAGACTTGGGCTGTTTTCAGGAGGAATTTTAAAGAGACAGGTACAGTGTTTCAGACAGGGGGTGAATACTGGCAGACACTATGAGGAAAAAATAATGCATTTTTGAACATTAAAGCATGTAAACATGTTCTAGTAGAAACCCCAAAACAGGGCCGAATCAGGGCATGTTGGCCATGTAGGTGGTTGCCAAGGGCGGCACCTTCTGTGGAGCGCTGGTTGCCCTCTAAAAAATTTTAAAAATATATTTATTTTTGCTGGTGGACAGCCTTCCTCATTTTCTGCAGAGGTAACAAATTAACAAATAAATAAATAAAGAGGGGAAATTCACTTTTCACCCGTGTAACTCTGTCTGACACTTTTTCCATCTGACAATTATTTATTAATAAAAGTGTAAACTGTAGTGTAGTTTTTTATTTATGTTATAGTAAATACAGTTATTTCCTAGGAAAAAAAAATGTAATTTTTGTCTTAAAACCAAAGTATGTATGAAGTATGAACCTGGATATGAGCATGATATATCCCCTTTAAGTCTTTCTCTTCCACTGTGTGTGTTCGCTAATGTCCTGTTATGCGTGTGTCAGTCCTCTGTCCTCCTACTCGTATGCAGACACACATTCTCGCCATGCTCATCTCCCCCTGTCAGTGTGCTTCCTCTGTGTCACATTACCAATGGGGGGCAGACAGAGAGAGAGAGAAAGAGTAACAGAGGAGGAGTGAGAGGCGTGGGTAATGAGTAATGGCCCATGGGTGGGTTGTGAGAGAATAGATCTACTGTAAGAGTCCTGAGCAGCTGGCTAATGGTCCCAGCTACCCACCATCCCAGAGAACATCCCAACATCCAGGGGACAATATCTGTCTGTCTCACACTTCGACTGCCTCCCACAGTGGAAATGTTTGCACTGGTGGACTGAACATGTTGATGTTGTGGGAGTGCACCAAGGTTCTTGTCCCATTGGTTGGCTTACCTGTTAAGACCCAGACACACCAAACACACATCAGAGAACTAGCAGTGACGAAGGCTGACCGTTGAGTCTCCTCACATCGCCTTTGTCTTGGCCTAAAAGTTGCACTTGAACACACCACAAAGACTACAGCCGATGACCAACTACCACATACGTTCTGCACCTGCATGAGAGGGAATGACTTTCCATATTAGCAGGTTGCAGTAGTCTGTATACCAACTACTACCAACCAAGTATGCCTATAAGCCAAGTATAGTTAGACTTTTCTGTAGACTTGTCAGTATGGGCCAACTATACTTATGTATACTTTCATTAAGTATAGCTGATAAGTACATAAAAAGTAAACTGAAAGTATACCCTCTTAAGTTTGAAAGAAGTATACTAATAGCAAATTTGAATAAACCTCTTCTTGGATGATGCATACATGAAAAAAAGAGCATTTACTAACCATTTTCACATCACTCTCACTCACCACTTGATTCCAGATGCTGTGAAAATATCTGTGTGTTGGAATAATCAGATGAGATGAAGATGAAAAATGAGAAGACCCTCCTGTGAGCACCCTCTTGACTTCACTCATTGGCTGGTTCTCCTCAGTTCTGTTTCTCTTCTCATGTACCGATTCACTTAAGGTGAACAGCCAATCAGAGTGATTTCTCTCACTGATTCAACATGCTGAATAGGCCAAAACTCTCCAACACGGGCAGACTAGAGGGGCAGGGCACACTTTTGGAGTTTTACATCTATCAAAAAAAAAAAAACAACTAAGGCATTCGTTGGTATCAACCATGTCATGCTAGCTTTTTGTGAAGGAGGCTAAATTACACTCCAATCGTAAGGTAATTTTTGGCAAGGAATAACGGTCATGGCCACTTTAGCTTTGCTAAAAATTTGTGCTACCACAAAAAAAAAAAATCATAACTAGGGCTGTCAAAGTAAAGGTGTTAATAATGTGTTTACAGAAGTTTGTTGTAAACGCATTAATTCAAGTTGCTTTTTTTTTTTTTTTTTAGGTAGTAGCTGGCTCAACAAGAAACTACAAAACTTCAGGAATCTATTGGTACTATGTCATAGTAGCTTGTTGCGAAGGAGATGAAATAATTACACTAAATTTTGGTAAAAACTGGCCTGGCCATTTCCAAAGGGTTCCCTTGACCTCTGACCTCAAGATATGTGAATGTAAATGGGTTCTCTGGGTACCCACCAGTCTCCCCTTTACAGACATGCCCACTTTATGATAATCACATTTCACAGTTTGGATCAAGTCATACAGCTGCTGACAGCTGTTGCCTGTAGGGCTGCAGTTTCCTTTATGATCTGAGCAGAGCTTTGAAGTGTTGTTAATTGATTTCCAGTAATAAAGATATGCATACATTTGCATAAAGAAGCATATTTGCCCTTTAAGGTACATTTTGGACAGAAAAATGTGTGATTAATTTGTGATTAATCACAATTAAGTATGGACAATCATGCGATTAAATATTTGAACCGACTGACAGGCCTAATGTCAACATAAATCGTCTATCTCCATGCTTCTCTGTCATTCTCATCCTCGCACATCTATGACTCTGCGCTGCTTCTTCTGTACCCATCACCTCTGAGCAGAAACGGACAGGCTTCATCCAGAGATCTGCCCATCCCAGGGAGGGACAGATGCCCATTGTCAGTGGACACAAAGGGCCATGCTGTCTGTCTGTCTGCCTGTCTGTCTGTCTTTGGGTCAGTGTCCTATAGCGAGGAGGAGGAGGAGGAGGAGGAGGAGGGAGAGGTCCAGTGCAGTCAGCCCTTGTTCAGCTTCTATTGCTTCAGCTTTAGATTAGATTCAGAGCAGCAGCTATACGTGCTTTGTAGAGGAATTCAGAGTTTGGTGTTGCGTTCTGATCCCAGCATTTCAGTCTGCTTTGTTCAAGTACACGCTCGTGAAAAATTGCTTGTCAGTACAGTTGCGTGTGTGTGGTATTACATGAAGATGATAAATATCCTTACAAGGTTAGATGCGGGGTGCAGGATTAAGGTTACAGTAAGACTATAAATTATATAGAAGACCACATATACAGAGATAACATGTGCATGCATGTTTGTTTGTAGTCAGGGTCTGATGCTCAGTTCCGTTCATAATGGACCAAACACTAGTCTCCGTTTTGCATGACTTATGAGTTTGTGCCTAGAGGGTGAAAAAAATTCAAGGGAGAAATTACTAGAAACTCAATTGGACTTTATCTCTGACATTTATGTAGTGGAATTTATATAATACACAGAAGTGCAGTTATTCCACCACATGATGGTAAACAAGAAAATCATGTGTCCTTCATTGCGCCTTGATGATGAATGTGCTGATGCACTTCCAAGAGTTTTTGCTAACATTTGGGTAACTTAATATTCAAACTTGCTCGACTGCTGCAGCTGAACTGTTTGAGTTTCTGTCATCATGACTTTTAATTGCAGACTATAAGAACGCTTTGTCTGGTTCACTCACAATCAGCACTGATGTCAGGTTAAAGAATCCAATTCTACGATTCTCACAGTCATTTTGCTGTTGCTTGTTAAGACTCTGCTGTTGGGAGTCGGTGTCATTGTGCGCTGCGTCGTTTGCCAGTTAGCTGTCAGTTCTTTAGTGTCAATTGTTCTCTGGTGACATTTTGTGCAACTGAATCCCACTTCGTAACAAATTAATTACGTTTTGACAAAGCTAAAATGAAAGCTGGAGTATAATTAGCTTTCACATGTGGTTGGCCTGGAACAACCCTACAGTTACAGAACGCACACACTGGAGTGGTGAAGGGAAAGAAACTGGATAAACTCCCCAAATATCAATACTTACAGGACCAGTGTGTCATATTTAGGGGGATCTAATGGCAGAAATGGAATATAATACTAAAAACTATGTTTTCTCCAGTGTGTAATCACCTGAAAATAAGAATGGTGTTTTTGTTTGCCTAGAATTAGCTGGTTATACGGAGCAGGTCCTCTTCACAGAGCCGATCGCTATGTTTCTAGCCCAGAATGGACAAACCAGACACTAGCTCTGGGTAGGCCATGAACATTTTCATGTTTTTGCATTGACCACTGTAATTCTCCTACACGTTTGGCACACAGGAGAAGTTTCAGTTGGTTCCGGTCTGCCACCTCCCCACTAAATGCCACCTATCGAGAGTTAGATTATTACACACAGTATATTATAATATTGGTTTATGCTTTTTGATGCATTAATGTGTTGGGGCTATTTTCAGCTCTATCTGGGTAGTTTCATATATTGTAGTTAGGGATGCACTGATACTGGATCAGCTATTGGGCCGATACTGACTTATAGATGAATCATCCATCAGTCACAATGGAGCCGATCTATTCGATTCAGATCTTTTATATATATTATACATTATAGACAAAAAATTTCATTTCTGGTTAAGTTTTGACCAATGTGTTGCTGCATTAACAAGGTGTCCACTTGAATTGTAACTCCTGTTAATTTTGAAGATATTTTTCACATTATCAGGTTGTTGGTATATGATTTCTTATTTTTCATTTTTATAAATTACAGTTCAGCAAATGTATATATATTTTTTCTATTTTACAAAGTTAGGAAAGTAATATTTAAGTCAAGCCTGATGTTGCCTCACACATAAAAGAATGAAGTCAGTCATTTCGACACAGTGAGACATACAGCTCATTAATTAAACCCTGGTATCGGACCGGTACTCGGCATCAGCCGATACCCAAAGCCCAGGTAGTGCTATCGATGTCGGGACAGAAAAATTTGGATTGGTGCATCCCTAATTATAGTTCTATAATAGGTAGTATCCAACACTAACATAAATGTACTGGAGTGGAAGTATAAAGTGGCGTAAACTGGACTTGGTCACATAAAGTACAAATACCTCAAAGTACTGTAGTTTTTATGTAAATGTGCTTAGTTACTTCCCACCATTGCATAGCTGAAGTGGCCTTATCTTGAACTCTTTCCCATGCAGTTACTGTACAGTGACTTTTAACAACAGAAAAATGCTCAGCTCTGTAAAACATCAGTGGCGAAGTATTAAACACACAAGTACAGTGCAGCCCAGGGAGCTTTGTGGTGTGAAGTCTCTGGCTTTCCTTAGGTAAAGTGTGTAATGTTTGCTAAGTAAGCTACAAGCCAAAGGCACTCCCAGTGTACCAGCCTCGCCTGTCTCAACTGCTTTGTTTGCTCTTCCTGTAACAGGAAAACTCTCTCTCTCCCTCTCTTTGTTTATCTTCCTCTGTCTCTCCCAGCTGATTGGACTGTTGTCAGGCTATTAAATAGGCGTCATCAGCTCCATAAATGTGGATCAAAAGGGGCCTACTACCTAAACCTGCCTAAACCTACAGAAGCTGTACTTTTGTTGCTTAAACTTAAAGAAATTGTAGTTTTGCTGTCTAAATCTACTGAAATTGTAGCTTTGTTGGCTAAACCTAAAGAAGCTGTAGTTTTGGTGCCTAAACGTACAGAAGCCCTTTTGTTTGTGTTCAAAACGTGATGTTTCATTCAGTTTTATTTGTCAGAATGTGTTGCTATTGAGTTTCACTTTTACGCCATGGTAGGCCCTAACGTCCCACATCTATGGTGCTTTTAGTGACTGATAACGCCTATTTAATGGCCGGATAACAGTCGAATCAGTTGCTCTCACCCAGCAACACTGAAACAACAAACAAAAAAGGAATAATTTTACTGTAATTAGATTGATTTCACCTGCTTCGTCAGAATGAATCCAATGAAAAGGTGAGGTGACTCACTCTTCACACTTCAAACTGCTACATCTCCTGTGTGAAGTCTGTGGAATAAACTATCCTCAGGCTGTGCATCCACTGCTTTGTTCTCTTAACACTGTTTTCTCTCACACACACCTCAGCGTGCCCCCTGGCCCCTCTCAGCATTAACCAGCAGCCTCCTCGTGGGCGAAGTAACGGCAAAGCGGTGGGCCACTTACTGTACACTCTGTCCTGTAAAGCTTGACAAGGTTATTGATCTTGGTTTAGTGAACAGAGCACAGCTGGCCTGATGGATGATGATACCACAGAGCACAGTAGTCATCTCTTACACAGCACAGTACCACTCTCTCTGTCTGTCTGTTCAAACACTTGAGGATGGAGTCTATCATTACACACACACACACTTTTTTTTTTTCATCTTGATGTGATATGAGTCCCTATCATTGAGCTGCCCATCTGCTTCCCACCTCCTCCTCTTAATTCCTGTTTACCTCTGATGCACTGTAAGCACCATCATCACACATTCACACATGTATAGATACACTCGCTGGAGTCTAAATCCTGTTTACCCCTGTTACAGGTCAGTGGACTCATAAGACTTGGTGAGCAGAAGGTTTGGGTGGTGATGGTTGGTGATGACTCAGAAATCCACTGGGCTTAAAATCTGCATCAGGCTGGGGAGGAGAATGATGAGCTGTGATATGCAACAAAGAGGGTACAACACAAGTGGTTTTCCTTTTAAGTGGACTGATGGGTGATGATCAGATAAGTCACTGTAACTGAAAATGGGCTGAAGGTTGGTCTTTCCTCATTTCTTCACTTTTACTGTGTACTTTTCCTCTGACTATATATATCCCATAGCAGTAGACCTGGGTGTGTTACAATACAGTGAGAGGAAATGGTTGTCACTGTCCACTCATATTTATCAACATGAATCCAATTAGTATATGACTGTCTGAAAATATTTGCCAGGTTGGTCCAGTGTATCCTATGCTAAAGGAGACAAGAAAGGGAGCGCTGAAGCACCTTTCCTTAACATTTAGAGAATTCAAACAGCTCTTATTATGGCTACCACTTGGACACTTCTGAGTCATTTCACTCTGTTAGGAACCTTCCTAAGCAAACAAGACTTTTAAACCACGGCCCCTGTTGTACTGCTGGTCTCATTAAAAGTAAGGTTACGAGACTGTGCTCATCATTTTGTCTAGTGTTCCTTTGCAGGCCTCAGTGTAGGCTGACAGAAAGAGCAGAGGGCTGTTCGGAGAGAATGGGCTTTGGTCTTAATGACTTTAAGAGTAATCTATGTCATCTCCTTCCCCTCAGTGGTGTGAAGATTCATATTTTCACTGAGGGTGTGTAATAATGTGCTCTGACAGAGCGCTAGACGACCTCTGGATTGCATGATAGTGATCAGCTGTTGTGTTTGGAGACCAGATGAATTAATTTACACTCTTTTCATTCTGGTAGCCTTTGACCACAGTGCTGTTATCTCATTATCAATAGTATCAGATGGATATTATTGACTATAAGCCCCTGCCCGTCTTATCTCACAGAATGGGCCGCTGAACCTGAGCAATGACTCTCTCTCTTTTTTTATCTAGTGTTGTCCTCATCCCATCTTTTTCTTACTGTACTGGTCTCCCTCCCTCTCATTTAGCAGCTCCTTTGCCTCCTATTCCTTTGTTTTAATTCCCATCCCTGTATATCCCCTCTCTCTTTTCTCTCTACCCTCCGTCTCTCATAATGCTCCTTCAAGGGATAAATACTTGGATGTGCTTGGCTGCTCTTACTTCTTCTACAGTGAATGACTTTCTTTCTTTAGGTTTTCATCATTCACAGTCCACCCCCACTGCGCGCTTTCATTTCTTTGTAAACTTTGTCCGCCCACAGCCACCGGTATGTTTATGACCTAAAATTTAATTTCCTCTTGGCAATAATTTTCCAAGCATATGGGAGGAAATGTTGCTCGGCGTATTCTTGAAACACTTAAAGCGAACAGATCCTGTTTCTCCTTCCATCACTGAAACACCAATCATGCATTCCTGCTGAGAGTTGGCTGTCATCATTTCTCAAGAGCTTTACATGCTTTTTAGCCACGCTGCCTGGCTCTAGAACGCCAGTGTTGGTCCACCACTTTGGTCTGACTTCAAAGCTTCAGTTGGCATCACTGGGCAAAAAAATCGTAATAACCTTTCAGCATATTGTAATTCAAGTGTTCTGAGAGAAAACTAGACTTCTGCACCTCCTCATGGCTGTTTTCAGGCTTTAATACATCTAGCTTGTGACAGGAGACCAATCACAGATCATTTCAGAGAGGGTTCCTATAGGCTGTACTCCAGCTGGTGGGCAGTGATTGGCATTTCCTCAACTGATGCCAACATGGCTGCCGGGTCACAAACTTTTTTATTTTACAGCTAAACAGTAACTACAGGATGTTTCTGAAAACATCTGAGGAGAGAAATAATCATTACTGTAACAATGTTGATTCATATTTGATCAGCGCTGCCTAGTTTGACCGTTTGATTGGAGTTTGCGAGTGATTGACAGTCAGCTCTCATAGACGGTAGCTGGACGGCAGATTCCAGATCAGCTGACTGGTTGTTTTGTTATTTCCACTCTGTGAAATCTGGCAGATGCCATTAGAAGCACCGGAGGACAGATGTGTCGTACGCATTACTGTCAAGATATAGTGACATGAAAATAAATAGCCATGAAACATAACACAGACAGTCATTCCCAGGGCGTCACATACTGACGCTTTGTCACAGCCGTCGGCATTCGATGCCGCCACACAAGGCACCCGTTTGCGTTGGGAGGAGACGCACCAAGTTTTCCATTAACTCCAATGTAAACCCATCCAGGGCAGCAGTAAATGCTCAGGGAAAGTGCTGTCGTTTACATATTATAAAGAGCGAAAAGAGACACACCGGGCGGCCGGGAGGGGAGGTGGATGGGTCCAACAACACTTTTCATGCAGGAGACCAAAGTTTTACATTTCACTTTCACTTTACAATCAGCTGATTGTCACATTTCCACTGTAAAAACATTTTAAGTCCAACCATATACCTAAGGGGTTTTGTTGCCTAATCCGAAGTATTTTTAAGCACATTTACTGCGACTGAAAAGTGACGTGGAGGGGTTGTTAAGCAAGTGTTTAGTGCAAAGGAAAAGCGACATCAAGGGGTCTGACAAATTGTTCTTATGTGACAAGAACATGTTCACATCCTCCTCCGGAGGAGGAGCTCTACTGAATTTTGTGTTCCATTAACTTTCTATACAGTGTCATCATCAGGCCAAATTGTAATTTTCCCAATTCCTTGTTTTCTAACCAAATACCTATGCTTAACTGTAACCTTGAGAGCTCAAAAAAGGGAGGATTTCAAAATCAAAGTGGGGGTTCTGGGGGTCGTCACCAAGAAAAGTGAGTGTCAAAGACTTTGTTTCCTGCATTCTGGAGACTTTTAAAGACAAATATTAAAATAACAAAATATTAAGTACACTGCAACCGCATTTTTGTTAAATACACCTACTTTTAATTTAACTTTTTATTCTCAGGAAAGAAAACTGAATAATTCACCCCTCGTGTGTCTGTCAGACACAATGTGAAAACGGCACCACTGTCCTCTGAAACCTGTTATTTCCATTTGGCTTGTGCCACGACACCATTGCGTTCCACTGCATCTACATGCTGTACAACACCAGGAACAAGTTCAGATAACAAAAAGTGTTTGTGACCCGGGAGGAAAGCAGGAGACGACAATGAAAAATGGGAAAATCGGTAGGGTTGACAAGTATGACCATGAGCATCGTAGCGTGGTCATTTTGAGCATGTTAGCATGCTGATTTATCATTGAGCTGTGCCTGAGTACAGCCTCCCAGAGCCACTAGCATGGCTGTAGACACAGTTGTGTTGACTTGCTGCTGTGTGACACTTGTGAGGTGAGGTGTCATATATCGTGGGAGAGTTAGGAGTGTGAGGGAGTGTTTGTGTCTATTGCTTTTTACTGCATGCAAGTGTGTGAGAGTTGAAAGTTTGTTATGATGAAACCCTGGAAGCCTCTGTTTCACAGGAGCAAACACACACACACACACACACGTACGCACGCACATACACGAGTGTCTTTGAACAGAGCACCAATTGAACGACGGTCTCTGTGGCTGTCATGGGAAGGACAGATGTGACAGCTGGAGAGAGTATTATGGGGTGTTTGGAGTTGTTGTGTGACAAGTACAGCATCACCTAATCTTGTGCCTGTTTACTGTTTGTTCCCACAGACCTATCTCCTGGGAATCATAATCTCCATATGTGGGAACGTCCTCATCAGCATTTCACTCAACATACAGGTAGGAACTGCTGAATCCAGCCGAACAGCAAACACACAGCGGGCACATGATGCCCATGAAGACTGTTTTTTCTACTCTCTAGGAGCTGCAAGACTGCCTTTCTAAGCATCCTCATCTGTATTTGCGTGAATGTAGACACTGACTGTGTGATCTGCTGACTTGTTCACCGCAGGCACTGTGCAGCAGACATGACTGTGTATTAAAGCCTATTTGAATTATAACAGAAGTGAATGTGTAAACATTATTTCATTTTTTAATATGTGATGAGCAAGAAAACTGTCCAGTTAAGTAATCAAACACCTATTTTTCTATTTCAAGTGAAGTACAATTGTTTTTGAGTTGCACACTGTTAAATAATCAGCCCAAGAGAGTAGATGTAATTAACTGAATACAAGCATATTCTAGGGCTGTGCAATTAATCAAATATTAATCATGATCACAATTTGGGCTTCTCACAATTGTACTGTAAATGAACGATTGACTGTGATATTGATACGATGCTCCACATTATATTTGTACATCGGCACACAGGAGCACAGTCAGTAATGTCACACACACAACATGTCAACATGGAAGTTCCTCAGTGTGAAGGAAGAAGACATAAAAGCTGCAATTTGTAAGTCCAAAATAAGCCGTGGAGGAACAAGTTTAAACCATATGGCACAACTTCAAGTATTCACTGGCTTCGCAGCTTTTTGGACATTTCACATCTGGAACTATTATCAGCAAGAGTCAATGATGCATGACGAAACACAGCTTTAATGTGGACAAGCTTGAAGTCTAAATTCAGATACCTTCTGTCTTAATAAGGATGCTCTGTCTGAGGGGACGATGGTAAATTATAATGCCATCATGATGCATTTAAATGTAATCTTGCAAAATGTATTTTTTGCTGAGAAACTTGGAAAAAATCCAGCTGTTTGTTTTCACAGCAATATAAAATAGATATTAGAGACATATACAGTAAATGGTTTATTTTCTTAACACTCTGAGCAACTTATAATAATATATAATTAGAATTACTCGTAGTATTATTATTTAATCAAAGCAAATATTAAAATGAAAATACAATAATGTATTTCCTAATCATTTGAATTGTGTGTTTTTATGCAAATACCCACTACAGATGACAATAACAAAATAAAAGGATAACATTTAGATTTTTTTGACTGTTAAATGTAGGACAACATGGAAGTGAAAGCAGCACTCTGTTCATTTAAATGTGAAATTGCAATAAAAATATTTTGTCAGGAAAACCTATGAATAATAAATGAATCATTGTGATGACAATGTTGATCAAAATAATTTACAGTTTGGCCAAATTAAGACTTTTAACCATATAACACTATTGGTCAAACGGTTAAAAGAAATATTAATAATTCGTTAAAAAAGCTGAGAAAAATGCAGAGGAGCGGCTCGTCATTAAGGAGAAAACGTCTGTCAGAAATTCGCTGAAGTTACACTACACCGGGCACGAAGCCGCCGGCAACACTAGCAGCTGCTAACATTGTAAAAAGGGTTGTTATCGGTTAAGAACATTTTTCAAAATTAGCGTCCCTACTCTGTGATGATAATAAAATAAGGTCTGTTGCTCAGTTACACTCTGTTTAGCACATGCAAAATCTCTTTTGACGCACGTAGAGAAACTGAGTGTGTGGCAGGGCGTGTGAGACAGATTGAGCGGGCGTGACAGCTTCAGCTACATGTGAAAATTCGCCAGTGTAAGCTTGCAAAGATAGCATTATTAATGATTATGAGGTATACAATTGCCTTGTACAGCTTCCCACCTCATTGATTTGCTTAATTGGGGTCATGTCTTCCTCAGAGATGAAATGCTAATCAGCAGACGGTGTTATTGTGTGATTAGAGTGTGTGAGTGTAGTGCTGTACATCTGGCTATGTAAGGCTTATTTATATCTGTGTATGTTTGAATTTGTGTTCCTGTTCCCTCTCCTCCTGACAGAAATATGCTCACGTCCGTCAGTCTCAGCGTGACTCCAAGCCCTACTACACCTCTGTGATGTGGTGGTGCGGTGTGCTTCTCATGGGTTTTGGGGAGCTGGGGAACTTTGCTGCCTATGGCTTTGCCCCAGCATCGCTCATAGCCCCGCTGGGCTGCGTGTCTGTCATAGGTAAGTGCGACCTTTTTCCCCTCATACATTATCCATGCATGAAGGCACGAGGAAAGGTTGCTTCCTTTGGGAACAACAGGAAATGTCGCCATGCTGAAAGTCTGTTTTATCTGGAAAAAAAAAAAAAACTCACTCAAATGCATTATGAATACAGAACGGGAGCTGTAGTACAGATACTTCACGTCTCCAAACGTTGCATATAAAACCTGTGACAAAGGTTTTTCATAGATATGGCATTGTTGCAGTTTCAAGCTTTCAGTTTTACTTTAAATCCATTATCAATAACAGACACAATTCTGTCAAGATATCTTTTCTATCATTTCTTTTGGGAATCCTTTCCATTCCAGTACCGTACCAATATGGATCCATTTGACATTTGCTGGACAACACTGGAGAACAGATCCTTAAAATATAATAATATAATGTATTAACGCAATTTCTTTAACGCGTTGAGGCAATCAATCTTTCAGAGATTGTAGCAGGCTCAGTTTTAATGCTTTCATATGAAACTAGAAAACCTAGAATCCTGCTAAATTTTGGCGAGGAACAAATGGCATGGCCATTTTCAAAGGGGTCCCTTGAGCTTTGACCTCAAGATTTGTGACTGAAAATGGGTTCTCTGGGTACCCACGAGTCTCCCCTTTACAGACATGACCACTTTATGATAATCACATGCAGTTTGGGGCAAGTCATAGTCAAGTCAGCACACTGACACACTGACAGCTGTTGTCTGTTGGGCTTCAGTTTACCATGTTATGATTTGAGCATATTTTTTATGCTAAATACAGTACCTCTGAGGGTTTCTGGACATCATCTACCATTGTTTTGTGTTATTGATTGATTTCCAATTATAAACATATACATACAATATGTCTGCATAAAGAAGCATAATCGTCCGCTCCCATGTTGATACGAGTATTTATGAGAGAGCTATTTCCATCTTGTGTATCACAACTACACATCTCCCTTCGCTGGCGAGGCTGGTAGATCTTAACCTCCTTCAGTGGAGTCTCTCACACACACAAACTGTGCTTTCAAAAATAAACTTCCACTTGTTGCCCTACAGCCCTACACAGCAGGTCAGCTTGTAAATGTATGTTCATATTTTCCAATTATGGGGGATTTAAGTCCAGCTACTTCTGACATTATAAGTTTTCCAAACCCACTACAGAAATGATCATTTTTACGGCCCACATGCTAAAGCTGTCACGAACTAAGCCGGGCTCATTAGCCAATCAAAACAAAGCCTGCCCGGTTGCTACAGCGAGCAGCGGCTCAAAGCAAACACTCCAAACAGGTTAAATATTGAGCAGCTTCACTTCTTGCCTCCCGCCACCCATCACTCACAGCGCTGGAGGTGGTGGTGAGTCATAGATATAAATGACAGCTATTACCCCGACGCTTCACACGATTGTAGTCACGTCTCACAAGTGGATGAATGGTTTAAATAAAGCACCGAACCAAACCACAAATCTTGTTAAGAAGGCTGCACCTCTTGGTCATTGTAGTTTTGCGTGGCAGTCGCTCCAGAGAGCAGTAACATCCCAGTGCTGTGTCAGTGTGTGTGAAGCTGACTCGATGACTGTCTTTAAAGTATTAACAATTTCTGTGCTCATCATTATTATCCCTATAAAAACCACTAATTGCTAGACACTAGTGTCGCATTGGAGTGTGCATGAATAATATGCAGCTGAAGTGCGCCTTGAAGAATTAATGAAGGGAGAGGCGAAGAGGTGAAAGGAGGGGAAGGAGAGGAAGATGTCTGTTGTCCTCGGAGCTAACAAGTGGAGCTGAGGGGGGGAAATGTGCAGGTTGCTGAGGGGGGAAATGTGCAGGTTGCTGTCTGCCATTGTGACTCCATTCCTCACCTCCCGCTGAGTCACATATTGTACGTAAATGAGCACACACAAAGGCTTTACCCGCCCGTTTTTTCCATGCGTGCATCTCTGTGTGTCTCAAACACTCTCGTCGCTCTTTTTCTCTCTCTCTCTCTCTCTCTCTCCCCTCTCTCTCTCTCTCTCTCTCTCTCTCTCTCTCTCTCTCTCTCTCTCTCACTCACTCACTCACTCACTCACTCACTCACTCACTCACTCACTCACACACACACACACACACACACACACACACACACACACACACACACACACACACACACACACACACACACACACACACATCCTCAGCTCTATTGTGTCTGTTTTCCAAAAGCTGTGTGAAGGCTTGGGTTGTTTGGGGGGGGGGGGGGGGGGGGGGGGGGGGACAGCGGGAGGCCTTGGGTGAGTAAACAAGAGGGAGGCAAGTGGTTGGGTGGGAAGAAGAGAGGAGAAAGGAGGTTGGATGGTGAAGGGAGAAGATGGTGAGGTTATAGGAAGGAAAGGGAGAGGAATGAAATCAGACAACAGGCAGGGGAAAGCAGAGGCTGAGGAGGAACGGTACTGATGGTGCTGCTGTCATCCGCCTGTCCCTGCATGTCACGCCGGCACGCCGACACTCCACGGAGAGCAATTACTACTGTCTCCATCCACAGAGCCCACCGGTCTCTATTAAGAATGACAGCATCACCCCGAATGCTATTGTATGGAGCAGAGCATCGGCTCCCTCCGTCAGATACCATGTCATCACACGCAAGAGAGGAGAGAGGCTGGAATGGTGGAAATAAACAGAAAGCGCACTGCATCTGCATTGCTCACAGATGTTGGACCTGCAGCGCTGTGTCGTTGACTAAGATGCGTTGTTATCCAGCCCAGTCACACAGTAGTTTGTGAAATAGTCACATAATTTGATGTATTGATTTGCGTACATAGACACAAAATTGTGAAAGTATAGAGAGTAGCGTGTAGGGAGGAGGTGGGGGTAGATGGGTGGGTCAAAAAACACAGGATTTTAGCCAAGGAGACTGGTGTTCGTGTCTCGTGTGAAACCACAAGTCAATGTTGGTTTATTTGTCACGTAACTTCCATACTTAAGTTACAGCACTTCCAGAGTTATTTTAACCGAAACCATTTCCTAGGCGTAGCTAAGTAGTTTAGTTTCCTAATCCTGACCAAGTCGATCTTTTCCTAAATCTAAGTACTTTTATTTTGAAAAGACTGGAGCAGAAATTGCTGGACATTCGTAGGAAAATACATGAAAACTTGAAAGTTGTGCTGAGTGTCACGAAAAAAAAAGGAAATTTGTGTCTGTGAACACAAATCAAACAGGTTAAATTTGAGACTATTTCACAAAATAGACTTTGGATTAAAATGTGAGGGTGCAGGTCGAATCCACATGAAAGCTCCACCATTTTCTACTTTTTCGTTCTGGTTGAAGGACACAGAACAGATATGATGCCATGTTACTCAGACTACAACAATAAAAGCGGTAACTTCCTACTAGCTCTGCATAGACTCAATTGAAGCAAATATATAATATTTTATATTACATTTCAAAACTCCTGCACAGCCGGTCTCAACACTTGTGTTTTCACAGGACAGGAGAGCTTTCAGAAGTCACCATTTTGTGACATTGTGTACACACTATGTGTGTTCTTATATTTGAGCTTGTCTGGGAGATGACAGCTCAACTTACGCCGCTTTCATCCGCTCAAGTCAGATCTGGGTGGTGAAGCAATGTTCGACATGGTGTGTTTTCCCAGAGGGAGGTTTCCATTACTACACAACACACACACACACACACACACACTCACACACAGGAGCAGTGACAGAACGGTGCACCCCAGAGGTTACCTCAGTTCTCATTTGATCAAGCCGTGTGAATCTAACTTTGTACGGAGTTGCTATGGTTACTTGTTAGATCCAGCTGGTCCCAGAGGCAAAGAAGGAGTCCTAAATGTATACACGAACACGCTCGCAGTATGAAATATTTAACTACTGACTGTTTAATGAGAATACCGAGAGTCTTTATAAACTTCCAATTTGACAGTAATGTCTCCGCAGCATCACACACCACTGTGCCTTTTTTCACACCTCTGAAAAACAATCAATCATTATGATTTTCTCTACAGACACTACGCATACTTGAGGTAATATTTAGCTTTGATTCAACTTGAATTTTCCTTATTTTTTGTAAGCTTTTCGTGGCTTGGTTTTATCAGCGTTGCCTAAAATTGACCCTCAGGTGGAAGCATTTTGCTAATAAAACTGCTCTACAGTCAGTGTTTAAAAAGGACCTATTACGCTCATTTTCAGGTGCATACTTATAATTCTGGTTCCTACAAGAACATGTTCACATGCTATAACGTTCAAAAGACACATTACTTTTCTCAACATAACTCAACCATATAATTATTTGTGTAATACTCTTCATTAATACTGCATTTATACAGTACATTTCAAAAATATTCTTATTTAATTTTTATTTATGTAATTCTTGCATTCATATTTAACACACTTGATAGATCCCTCGTCTCATTTTGTATTTATTCCTTTGCTCTGTGGTTATAAGTCATATTGTACATATCTCTTATATTCTCATTTTACTTTTACTTTCAGTATATTCTCTACATATATTGTGTTATTGTGTACATAATTTACACATTACATACTCTTACTGTCCTATTTTCTTAAGATAAGATAAGATAAGATATTCCTTTATTAGTCCCACAGTGGAGAAATTTACATGTCATTTCTTCATGTCTTTATAGCTGGGGCTAGGCAGGTATTATGCAGGTGTGTTACTTGGTGACATCACCGTGTTACGGAAGAAAAGGCGGGACTTCAATCAAGCCGAGCAGTGTTTCTGTGGGGGAGAGTGACTTCCTTTGGTGTGGACTTTGGTCTTTTGCAGACCTTCTACATGCAGAAAAACTATGTAACACACTAAAGGACAGAGAAAAAAGCACAAAAGCATAAAAGGTCCTCTTTAACATCCATATTGGGAACCTGTGTGTCATGCCACAACACACCCAGTAATCCCATTTGTGACACACTGTGTGTGTCTGACATATTGAGCTGTTTATGCTCTGTAGCTAATCTCCTTATGATGGTAGCAAAGCCTGTACACAAACTCAAAGTGTATGTCTGTCTGTTTTTCAATATTTTCCGGTATTTTTTTCCATCCAATTTGTCTGTCCCTGTCTGCGTGCCATCACCTGCACGGCCGTCCGGCTGTCTAGCTGTCTGGCTCACTGCGGTTGTGTCCAAAATCTCCCGGCAAACATAGCTGGCTTTGCTGAAATATTAGTGGAATATACAATACAACAACAGAAGGGGATGCAAAATGAGGCACTCAGTAGGACCTCTAACATGGCAGCCACAGTGTTCTGTAAACTGACCTCCTCACTGGGATGCTGCTGTCACTTGCATATCTATTTGCTTCCCTGTCAGTCTGTCCGCCACCTGTTTGTCTCCTAGTTTGTTTTCCTGTCTCTGTGGCCACCCATCTGTGTATCTGCCAATTAATCGGCATGCCTGTGTGTCTGCATGCATATCTGCCTGTCTCGGTATCCGTCTCTGTGACAGCCAAAATGCTGCATGTTTATCTGCCTCCCTCGGTTCGGTGCATATCCCGTGGAAACGTTAAGAAGACTAATCTGAGTCTCAGCTCATGTGAAACTGATTGCTTTTCAGCGACGCCGTTTTTGACAATGATATTGATGAATGGGTTCATGAAAAACGTGTCATGGAATAGCATTTTGCCGTAATTTGCTGCTGCTGTTATGAAGTCCTAATGTGTTCCATTTATCTAAGCGAGCTGACAGATTTGATCGGGCTGATCAATATAAACATGTCAAGCATTGTGTGTTTAACTGTTTATGTAGACATGCATTTACACATGTGCATGACTAAGTGCTTTGTGTGTACATGCAACTGCTTACGATATGTAGCATACGTTTAACCCCCATATATCCAAAATAAAAGTTGGGCGCAAGACAGAAGAATAATCAAAATTCTCGCCTTAAAATAGTTACTGGAAACCACATGGAGAGTTAGCCCAGATAGCCTGCTCCCCTCGCTACAAATCATAAGCAAAACACAAACCATCAATTCATTTTCTATCAAATTAAATCTTACTGTATTTAAACCAAGTAGCAGTAATCAGATCAAAAGGGTATGGTTCACGCTCAACACAATTTTACACAGGAAATGTCCATTAAATCAAGAGAAACAAAAGTCAAATCCTGAGTCCAAATAAGAAAACCAAATGTCCTTTGAATCAAATCATTAAAAGAGGACCCCAAATAAATATCAGTCTGGTGGGGTGAATGTGTGTGGGTGTACTGTAGGAGTTTGAATGTCCTTTCCAATCAATCAATCCAGTCCAGTGTGTGTGTGAACGAAGGCAGTTGAGTTCAGTGTGTGCCGCAAGTTAAAAAATTCATGTCCTAATGTCTTATCCTAACTACTTTTCCCTGATTAAAAAATGTCATGAGGTCATGGAGGATGGGAAGAAGAATTCAGAAGAGTTGAGGAAAAGATGACCGTGGTGTTAAGAGAATCTGACTGTTCTTACACTGTAGGCTCCATAATTATGATGCGACGGCAGCGGGTGTTATTCTGCAGTGGTAAAACAATGTTCAGAACATAGACCACAAAAGGTGCATGGTGCCTCTTAAATAGGTCCATCAGCAACATGCTGCTTCCCCCATGGTGTGTGAAAGAGAGATACCGCCGGTCCTTCTGCAGTTTATATGATAAATATTGAGCCAAACTAGCTGCTATATGCAGATTTGTTACTTGGTGACATCACCACGTTACAGACCAAAAGGCGGGACTTCAATCAAGGCGTTGGGGGCGGCAGTAGCTCAGTCTGTAGGGAGTTGGCTTGGGAACCGGAGGGTCACCGGTTCAAGTCCCGACATGGACCAAGAACTGAGTGTGAACTGGTAGCTGGAGAGGTGCCAGTTTACCTCTTGGGCACTGCCGAGGTTCCCCTGAGCAAGGCACCAAACCCCCAACTGCTCGGGGCGCTTGTCAGGAGCAGCCCCATCACTCTGACATCTCTCCATTGTTGCATGTTTGTGCATGTGTGTGTTTCGGGTCTGCATGTACTGTGTATAAGTTAACAACAGAGTGTAAATTGAATTTCCCCTAGTGGGACTAATAAAGGACTATCTTCTTCTTCTTCTTCTTCTTCAGTCAGTTCAGGAGGTGTTTCTGTGGGGGAGAGTAACTTCCTTTGTGGTGTCCTTTTGCTTTTGCAGACCTTGTACAAGAAAGAGCAAAGAGAGATACCGCCGGTGCTTCTGCAGTTTATATGATAAATACTGAGTAATATAATTTTGAGTTATGGAGAAGGGGTAAATGTAATGTATACTTCTTAGTACTCCTTTTCAGACGTTATGCTGATTATGTGTTTATTGACAGATTGGTATATGTTAGCTGTTCATTTTATTTGTTATTCACATTTTATTTATTTCTTATTTGTTACTTTTTCAAAATAAATAAACAGAAATAAAGAGAAAAAAATGGTTATTACTGACCACTCATTTATCAACTAGAATCCCAATTAGTATTAGTGACCAGGTGTCCCACTCTACGAGGGATGTCCCACATTTTCATTGGCTCTAGTTTTAAAAAGTCAAAGTACTGCAGGACAAACGCTTTTCTAAAATTATTTTTTTATCCAGTGGCTGTGAAGAAAGCAAGGAAGGCTATCATCATGGGGCTGTTTGCTGTCAAACTGCACACACATGGGTCAAGTGCAGGAGAATAATTTACCGTCTTTGCTTCGCTACGCCCAGCAGAGAAAAGTCACCACAGTCACAAGCTGCAGAGTTAGGCTGAATATGATGGAAACTACCACAAAGAAAAGGAAGAGCAACTACAGCAAAGACTGTGAAACTACTTATAAATATTAATAAGCCGGTAGATGGTGATTGTTATTTTTCAATTTCACACAGGGGGAATACAACATGAAATGACACCGTTCATGAGAGTCTCACAGGAAACGTGCAGATCTCTATGACTGTATGAAAATAATTGTTAAATCTGTGCGGGATAGGCATGAATGGGGATTATGCTGCACTTTAAATGCTGTGGCTGCTTGGTAAAGGATGGTCCTGTGTGTCCTATGATTAAGTAGATACGAAATAAGCAATAAAGCACCTTAACTTAGCATTTAGAGAATTCAAACAGCTCTTATTATGAATGCAACTTAAATACATTTCACTCAGTAGTGTGTGTGTGTGTGTGTGTGTCAGTGTGAGGGTTTATGTGTTTGGAGAAAAATAAAGAGAAGCCTGGAGAGTTTAGGGTTAATTAAAGGAGACTTATCTTATTGGTCCAACAAAGGAAAGGAGACCACAGCTGCTTCCAAACAGGCCCAAGATCTCAGTCCTCCACCTGGTCCAGGGATCAGCACACCTCCAGCGACGCCTTGTTGTCCAAGAAAGTTTTAGGAATCCAACCGATTCTCGCTTCCTTCGCTGCTCAGTTTACTTTTACATGTCACTGTTTTCTTTTAAGAGCAAAGATGTCCAGAAGCTGAATTTAACTTCAAATGATCTCCTCCTTTAGCCACTCTAACTCCTCTCTCTGTTCTCCTCTATGCTGCTTTAGTCTGTTGATTTCCCCTCCCCCAGCTCACAGGTGTGTCTCATTTATCTCCTTCCCCACCTTCTTTTCCTGTCTAGATGGAAAAGGGCTCTTCTGTACTTTTTCTCTCTCTTCCCCCTTTATGCTACTCTATTCTGATTGGTCAATCACATATGTACCTATGTATTGTATAACAGATTATACAATACAATATCAGTCAATCAATCAAACTTTATTTATATAGCATCATTCGAACAAATCAAATGCACTTCAAAGTGCTTTACAAACGACTAACAAATAATTTGACAAATGTCATAATGATAAGTTACTCAAAGTAGTAAAATGTTGATAAAGTCGGTAAAATAGTATGAATAATATAACTGTAAAACACTACATGAAAGCCAGAATAAATAGGTTTTCAGTTTACGTTTAAAAATATCAATATTTTCAGCTCTTCCCAGATCCACTGGAAGGCTGTTCCAGCAGCTTGGAGTATAATGGCTGAAAGCAGCAACACTAAATCTTTTTGTTTTGCTTTGTGGAACAACTAAATGAGAAGAACCAGAGGATCGGAGGGCTCATCCTGGCTTGTAAACCAAATACATTTCTGAGAAGTATTCTGGTGCACGGCCATGCAGTGCCTTATAAACAAAATAATTTCAAAATCAATACAAAAACGAACAGGTAACCAGTGTAAAGACTTTAAAATAGGCGTAATATATATGAGAATTTACAGTGATATTCTCACATTGCACGCTGCAGAGTAAAATCAAATTACTCCTAATAACAAAATACAGCCAGTCTGTTAGCAACGCTAGTGATGTAATTGATATAAAGTCAATATTCAGTCAAGTATGTGACCTTGCTTGTGATTAAACTGACTTGTTGCCTGAAAAAATAAATCAATCCAGAATATGAGGCTACAAAGAATGCCTGAAAAACCAATTATGTTTTCATTGCCAGGGGACAAGTATTGATCTACAATTCAAAATATTTGATATCCAGATTGTTACAACTGTATCTGATTGCTTTTAAGACACATACAGTGTGATATAAAACTGTCCGAGCTCAGATTATATTCTAGTAGACTGAATAGTACGTGTGGCATGTTTTATTGGCGGTTAAACTAACAGGAATGTATTTTCTCTTCCCAGCCAGTGCTGTTATATCTGTGGTTTTCCTCAAGGAGACGTTGTGCACCTCTGACATTGTTGGTAAGCAAACCCTGGATCACTGACGCTGTAAGGTGTCCTCTCAGATTGCTGTTGTGACATATTGAGAAGTAACAGTTTAGAGTTCAGGTATATCAGTGTGACTTCACAGATCATCTGTGTGAAGAACAAAAACAGACAGAGGAAGCATATTTCAATTTGCCTGCGATAAAAACATTTTATCCACTAGTTGTGTTTCTGCCAGTGGAAAAAAAGGCATGATCTGTCAGACCTATCCTACTATTATTTTATGAAAAGCTATTGTTTGTCAACAATTTTTAGAGTGCTGCTAAATGCCACGGTCGTGATGGTCGTCACAATGATGGTCATCACAACTGCTAGACTGGAAATTTATATCAGCCCTGCACACTGGTACTGTACTGGATTAATCATCAGCACATTTTGCCAGTCTCGCTATCGTCTCGTAATTGCTGAGTGACATTATCAGCATCATATTGGAAACCTTAAACTGAATGAATGTTTTATTTATAAAAGGAAGAAATTACTGAGAGCGAGCTCTGTTTTTCAGCAGGCGGTGACTCAAAACAACCACAAATGTAAGATGTAAATGATGAATGGCATAAAAACAACTAAAACTGACAGCTACATTTAGCTTGTAATAGTGATCAGTCAGTAAGATGAGTTTTGTAGAGACTAGAGAAGACTTCTCTGAAGCTCATTCCTCAGTAATTATGAGCTGGCTTTTCAAGGCGAGTCTTTAATTTGCACATGTGAGGCACCAAGGAGGCTGGAAAGGGGGCGCCGGTGCCCCATGTATCAGGGCTGAGTCCCAGATAAAGAGGAAAATGTTCCAAAAAATTATATTTAAAACAAAAGGAGGCTGGTAAGATATGTAGATACAGTAAGTTTTCTATTATAGTTTATGAAAGGAAAAAGGTCACATGACATATTTTAGTCTCCCCTCACTGTCGCTTGATATAACTGTCGTCATATTTAACTTAGCAAGTTTGGGCTTACTGTCACTTGACAACGTGGACTGACTCAGATATTTTCTCCATGCTCGCCAGCTAGCTAGCTGGTTAAGAAGCTAAGCTAAGCAGTGACTGATTCATGACAGATTGACATGTTGTGTCACAATCATATCACATAATCGTTTCTATTGACCCAAAGCTAATGTGAGTGGGAGTAATGGACACACTGTGCTTGTTTTACTGGCGCAAATGGTCCTCATCTAATGATACAGCACGGTTTTATAATTTATAACTAATTATTTTGTGGACCCCCTGACAGAGTGCCACTCTGCCACTTGTCTATTTTATTTTAAATCGTTCACTTACTAAAAAGATTATTTCATCTGTTTAGTGAAAATTAATCAACCAGTTATAAGATGATAATTGAACCAAAACCATACTGCAGTGTAAGAAGCATGTGCTCAGCTGTATATAAGAAATACTACGACTCTTGTCAGTGACGTAGCCTTATGACTGTCCAGCCTTAGACGGTTCAATAAACTGAGTAGATTGATTGATTTTTACATACAGACAACAGAACTATAAAATAAATAAATACTATGACTGCTAGCAATTTAAAACATGCATGCATTATGGGTTCAACAAGTTTTGCAGGCAAGAAAAAATTTAAATTATGTAGTGACGGTTTAAATCACTTTAATCACCTTCATTATGAACAGCCATCTATTTTCATTTGTCCAGAATTTGTATATCAAAATATATATATAAATATAAAATATTGATATGTTAAATATATTAAAATCCTCATGTGAATTAGAGACAAAACCACTTTATCACAGTCTGTCAGCTCTCCGCTCTCGCTTTCTTCCACAGGTGGCACCCTGGCAATAACAGGAACGTATGTCCTGGTGACCTTTGCCCCCCACACCTCCACCCACATCACAGCCCATCTGGTCCAGTACTACATCATCAGCTGGCACTTCCTGCTTTACCTCGTATGTAACCCTTTAAACCCCCTCCCCCAGCCTGAGTCCAGTCATATTTATGTGTACATAAGCATGTTCGTGTTTTCCTTGGAGCTACTGTTTGTATGTCCACACGGGTTGCTGTACCACTGAAACGTCCTGTACTGTAGCCTATATTCATATAACAGCTCCTGTCCTGCTGTTAACCTCCTTATGGAGAGCAGCAAGAGGGCTACCTTTAAGGGTTAATTGAAGTATTTAATTTTCATTAATCCTCTGTCAAAAAGGAGTTGAAATATAGTTGATGAATAACCTGACCTTAGAGAATGATGTAATAATTAATCCTTGTACCCTCGAAAGATATCCTGTTCTCGTTTTTGTTTGTGTTTCATAGAGTCTGTGTAGTGGGGAGCAACGAGTCCATTGCCTATGTTTTCTGCTCTGTATTAATTAGAAATAAAAATACTGGCCCCACCTCATGGTCTGCCAGTACATTAACACTCACCCGTATGCTCTCCTACTCCAGTTTCGCCTCAGGCGGGGATGGCATAAACACAGCTGTTACCATAACGACGGATCTGGCACAGAGCCGAAACAAAATGTTTTTCTCACAAAAAGCTGCTCATCACAAAAATGCAAATGTTGACACTGTCGAAAAAACACCTTGGATGTTTTTAAAGGAGGGTTTCTGCAGTAGAAGGTCATATCCTGCTGCTTTTCCATTGATGCCAGGACTCCCTTGATAGCAGCAGAGAGAGAGAGGAAGCTCTGTGTTTTCCTTATCTCAGGTTGTAGAAATACAGTGCTGAGTGAGGAGTAAAGAGAAGCACTGTTTTGTGCTAGAAAGGACCTTTGATCTGTTTTTCAGGAAACTAGTAGCAGAACACTACCGAGGATCAGTAGCCATTTAGTATTAACAGCATTTAAATCCTTCTATAATTTTGTTGAGGCTGTATGATTAAACTTTTATTCTGACATTATTTTATACCTTAAAGGTGCAGTCTGTAGGATTTGGCAACATCTAGCAGTGAGGTTGCAGACTGCAACCAACTGATAACATTTCATTTGTGCCGAGCGTTCGGTTTGTTCATTCTGGGTTACTGTAAAAACATGGTGGCCAGCTTCATGAAGAGGATCTGCTCCCTGTGTAGATATAACCGGATCATTGTAAGGTAACGAAAACATGATGATTCTTATTTTGTGATTGGGTGAAGTGATTGATTATACACATTGAAGAAATGAGCTGCGTTAAAATGACTGTACATTAACATGTTATTATCGCGTTAACTTTGACGGCCCTAATACTCTGCCAACAGTTCCTCTGCAATGCTACAGACATCACATATGATCTCTCCAAAACCTGAATATTCCATTTATTGTTTGTGGAACAACCGATTATCTGCACATAATCCATCAAACCAGACAGAGATGAACCTAAAAGGATAACAGCTATAGCAGCTCATCAGGGGTGCTAGCCAGAAGTACAAACAGTGAATGTGTGCCCTGGGTAGCAGTGCCATCATTATTCTGGGCACAGCATTTTTCTCAACCATATTCCACTTTCCACTCTTGAATCTAGTCCTGTAATGTAAACACACTCAGAAACAAAAAAGCAGCTATTAGATGAAAAACAAATGTTGAAGCAGCTATCAGGAAAATACAGATGGACGGACAGATGTTTTCGTATTGAGGTAGTCTCGGTGCCTCTGGCGGCAGTGATTGATGGTGTGTAAAAAGGTTTGCTGTTTTCCATTTCTGGCAGCGCATTGTGAATGCTCATCAGCCTGCAGAGGAACAACCTCCAACTGTACGGGATGAATTGTAGGTGGTGATTAATCAGAGGGAAATGAAATATCCAACACTCTTCTCATTATTTCTAGGGGTCAAACTATCGAATTGTTTCATCTAGAAGACTATTAAATAGTGCTGGTGTCATTCACAGTGTGTGTAGTGTTAAATGATGTATGTTTTTCTAAATCCATTGAAATAAGCCCTCTATTTAACATATTTCTAGAGATAAAGGTGGTTTTAAGAGACATTTAAAGGTCAGCTTGCCCTTTTTTTCCCTCAATTCTACTTTCTTATTCTCCATCCATTAGAGCTGGGTGACGTTATATCGGAGGTCTTTGAGCTAAATGCTGTTGGACTCACAAGGACAGTTCTAGGCCCTCCTCATTAAAGACTGGCGATTCATTTCATTTCATTTCTCTGCCACGGCCATTTGTTTTAATTAATTAAAGTGCACTGCTGACTGCCTTTGTTATATAGATAAGATGGTCAGTAACAGTACAGTTCAAGTGCAATTCAGATTGTCGTTTTCTGTGCACAATTTGAGAAAATGGAATCTGAATTAATGATTTGCACATCCCTCTGTCTCTCTCTCCCTCTCGACAGTTTTTAGAGCTTGTTGCCTTTTGTATCCTGCTCTATCTGTACAAGAGGAAGAATGTGAAGCACATCGTCATCGTGATGCTGCTGGTGGCCCTGCTAGGTATGAACAAATGAAAGCTGTCTGACAGAGAGCAGAGGTTACAATGGTTAAACCATTTTAGGTAGCCAGAGGTTGCTTTGTTGCCTAGTTACCGATAATGGACTTGTGCTCTGTCATCATTTCAGTTAAGAGCTGAGTAAAGCACGATGGAAGAGCAATAATTCACTGAAACTCACTAAAAACCACTACCGCCTCTACAAATCAGCATGAAGCAGCGAGGAACTTCTTTGTCATCAGCAGCATAACATAATTGTGACTGGCCCCAGTGCAATTTTTTTTTCTTGAGCCCTAACCCAAACACAAGCGTACACATGCACATTCACACACAACCACTTCAGACAATTGCTATGCCATCATGGAGAGGCTCGTCACGCAACTCCCATACTGCAAGCCAGCCTTAGGTCAGCACCATGGACAGCAGCCAAATTTACCAACACTAAATTAACAGCCTTCCCTGGATCCAGCTGCCAAATGTTATCACAGACACAGATGACAGTGGATGCACATTTTCCAACATATGACAGATAATATTTATTGCAACGTTTTGGCCGTGGGTGACGCAGTGCGACGCGGTATGCCGTTTTGAGCTGAACTTTTGTCAGACTCCCAGCTGTTTCTATTTATTCCTGTTGCTCGCCTTGAAATAGCCTCAATGGACCACGAGCAGCTGATTGGTGAAGCTGAAATGAGGAGTTATCATATACGAAATACTATATGTCATTTCCAGCAAATATTACAATATTGAACGTTTTCTGTTTAAAAAGAACAAACGAAGCTCACAGCTGATAGCTGCCCTGTGCAGTTTGTTTACTTGACGTAACAGAAGTGAATATAACAGATTCACAGTAGACACGGTGTAGGGAGGTGATTTTTGGGCCCCTGGAAACTTCCCGGTGCACCACACTGGTTGCACTGCTGATATCAACACTACACTACAAGTTATAAATGCTGCTGTTGCTTCTGTGTTGCTGCAGCCTCTCTGACAGTCATCTCAGTCAAAGCTGTATCAGGAATGATCACAGAGTCAATAAAAGGCCAGCTGCAGCTCATCTACCCCATCTTCTACGTCATGTTTGTCGTCATGGTTGCCTCCTGTGCCTTCCAGATCAAGTTAGTCAAGGTTTTCTCTCTCTTCTTCTGTGTACTTTCTTTTTTTAGCTCAGATGTTTGCCAGTTCCTGAGCACACTCAGGAGAATAATACTGTAAATTGGATATGGTGACATTGTACCTGCAGCACACCTACACTATTATGCTAGATGAATAGACTGCTATGTAGTGCCTCTATGACCAAGGTCATTATATTCACCACATCCCTCAAATCATCTTTCCTCCTCTCTTTACAGATTTCTCAATCAGGCAATGAAGATGTTCGATGCCACAGAGGTGGTTCCTATCAACTTTGTGTTTTTCACCGCAAGTGCCATTCTTGCAGGTATGTCAACCATAAAGCTGTCACACTCTGTGGTTCACTCACCTACCGTCTTCTGTTTGTCTCTTTAAATAAGACAAGTTTCTTCTTGTCAACAAATCCTATGAAAAGACCAAAACCAACAATGAATTGACCCAATACCGGTATTCTGTATAACCTGATAGGACTTATTCTTGAGCTCAGAGCTCCACTGGTGTCCAAACATGGTGACATATTCCTTTATAGCTACTGTAGTTTATTTTGAATCAATCTGCCATACATTATCCTGGTACCACAAATACTAGCAAACTAAATACGTATTAATCTGTGGCTATTCTACTTATTGTGCTCGCGGCCTTGCAGTGTTGCCAGATTGGTCTGGTTTCTGCCCAGCTGAGCTACTTTTGATTAAATTGGGCAGGAAATATAGTGCTGGGCTAGTAGAAGACATTTTGGCTGCTTTTGTCAACATTTGGCGGGGTTTTGAAAATGTTGTGAAAACAATATCACAAACACAAAGATACAAAATTCAGTAAAAGTTGTTTTCTCCACTATCCAAGCCCAGCTCAAGGGCAGGACAAAGAGGAGAGGACAACACATGACTTTTGACTAGGGCTGTCAGAGTTAACTCTGCAAAATCATATTAACGCCGCTAATTTTTTTTTTAACACAAACACAATCAATATTTCAGAGGTTGCAGCTGGCTCAGTTTTAAAGCTACAGTGTCATCATACCAAACTTGAAAACCTAATGGATCCATTGGTACCAACCATGTCATACTAGCTTGTTGTGAGGAGGTTAAATAACGCTACAAAATTACATGAATTTTGGCGAGTTAAAACTGGCATGGCCATTTTCAAAGGGGTCCCTTGACCTCTGACGTCAAGATATGTGAATGTAAATGGGTTCTATGGGTCCCCACGAGTCTCCCCTTTACAGACATGCCCACTTTATGATAATCACATGCAGTTTGGGGCAAGTCATAGTCAAGTCAGCACACTGACACACTGACAGCTGTTGTTGCCTGTTGGGCTGCAGTTTGCCATGTTATGATTTGAGCATATTTTTATGCCAAATGCAGTACCTGTGAGGGTTTCTGGATAATATTTGTCATTTTTTTGTTTTGTTAATTGCATTACAATAAGAAATATATACAGACATTTGCATAGAGCAACCATATTTGTCTACTCCCATCTTGATAAAAGTATTAAGTACTTGAGAAATTTCCCTCTAAGGTACATTTTGAATAGATAAAAAATGTGTGATCAATCATGATTAAACATTTTAATCGACAGCCCTACTTTTTACTAAAGATTTATTTAACATAATATACATTAAACAATGGTAATCATAAGTAGGTATATCAGTAGCTTCAGCAGTGTTTTGCATGTTTGAGTGGGGGTACATTTAAGTCTAGTGAACAAAAGGAAACAATATTATGACCACCTTCCTAATATTAAGTAGGTCCAGCGCATCCCACAGATGCTCTATTGGATTGAAATCTGGACAATTTGGAGGCCAAGTCAACACCTCAGACTCCTTGTTGTGTTCCTCACATCGTTCTTGAACCATATTTGCAGTGTGCACACTGCCTCCACCAGCTTGCCTTCTTCCCACAGTGCATCCTGGTGCCATGTCTTCCCCAAATAAGCAATGCACATGCACCTGGCCATCCACACAATGTAAAAGAAAACATGATTCCTCATACCAGGCCAATTTCTTCCATTGCTCCATGGTCCAGTTCTGATGCTCACGTGCCCATAGTAGACGCTTTGGACAGTGGACACAGGTCAGCATGGGCACCCTGACCGGTCTGCAGCTACGCAGCCCCTGAGCTACAGTAATTCTTCTATTGGATCTGACAACACGAGCCAGCCTTCGCTCCCCATATGCATCACAGAGCCTTGGCCACCCATGACCCTGTCACCGGTTCACCAGTTTTCCTTCCTTGGACCACTTTGGCTAGGTCCCGACCACTGCAGACCGGCAACATCCCACAGTAGCTGCAGTTTTGGAGATGCTCTGACACAGTCGTCTAGCCATCACAATTAAGCACTTGTCAAAGTCGCTCACATCCTTATGCTTGCCCATTTTTTCTGCTTCCAACACATCAACTTCAAGGACAAAATGTTCACTTGCTGCCAAATATATCCCACCTGCTGCCAGGGGCCTTTGTAATGAGATAATCAATGTTATTCACTTCACCTGTCAGTGGTCATAATGTTGTTAATGTTACAGCTGATCGGTGCCCAGGGTGAGAGAGAGAAACTGACTGAATCCACCAGATTATGTAGCTGAGGAGCAGCAGACACAGCTGCAAATCATAATCAGTGATGCACTTCCTTCTTCTGTGCTAAAAGGGACAGACAGCCCAAACAGGAGATCCAGAGGGCCGTCACACCACTCACTCATATTAGTGAGTAATTTAATTTGAGGAATATTTGACTGACATGACTTGTATTCAATCGTTTTTAGGGATAATGTCATCATCACTGACATTAATATAGCAGTTTGTGTGTTTGGTTGTCTGACTGCACTCTTTGTGGGTTGTGATGGCCTATTTAACATTTTATCTTTGGTTAACAATGTGATTTTAGCGGTTTTGATTGAATTGGGCAGGTTTCAAGTAGTGATTGAGCTAGAAACTGTCAATTTGATCAGGCAACACTGCAGCCTTGTATGGATTAGGCACAGTGGTACTTTGAGCTAAATGCTAATGCCAGTATGCTAACATTTTTCAGTAAGCTTCCAATAAACAGCTTTTCTTTCAAGGAAATGTTTCTATGTTCCCTGTAATTTGTACCAAATTACATGATTCTCTCCAGGACCCCTCTATGAAATGACTCTTAAATTACAGACCCATACGATTCAGAGTCACGTCTTCAGTAGTGACCAGTGGGCTGAGTACCACAAGCAGGGAAGGGATGTCGGAAAGCATTGTGAGACTAACGCATCGTTGGTTTTGGTCTTTTGATTTGTTGGCAATAAGAAAAAGAAAAAAAAAAACAAATCCCAACTTAAACTCAACGCTTTTTTTCTGGTGATTGGGGGTGGCAGTAGCTCAGTCTGTAGGGAGTTGGCTTGGGAACCGGAGGGTCACCGGTTCAAGTCCCGACATGGACCAAAAACTGAGTGTGAACTGGTAGCTGGAGAGGTGCCAGTTTACCTCTTGGGCACTGCCGAGGTGCCCCTGAGCAAGGCACCAAACCCCCAACTGCTCGGGGCGCTTGTCAGGAGCAGCCCCCTCACTCTGACATCTCTCCATTAATGCATGTATGTGTGTTTCAGGTCTGCATGTACCATGTATGAGTTAAACAGAGTGTAAATTGAATTTCCCCATTGTGGGACTAATAAAGGTAGATCTTCTTCTTCTTCTTCTTCTTCCTCAAAACAATTCAATCGAATCGATTCATGACACAACACAGTGGAACATAATACACAGTCAAGATGGTGATTCACTCCTGTATATGTGAACCACTTAGGAGTCCTTGTTCAGTAAAAGCCTCGCAGTATTTATAGTGTGTGTATACTGTCAATAATAGTGTTCTTTGTTCAATCTGAAAACATCAAGAAAGACTTTATCAAAAGCATGCTTGTCTTGTGGGAAACATACACCCTAAAACACAAAAACTAGGGCTGTCAAAGTTAACGTGATAATAATGGGTTAACGCAAATTCCTAAGAAATCCATTGGTACCAACCAGGCCATACTAGCTTGTCACAAAGGAAGGTAAATAATGCTACTGTCATGGCCACTTTCAAAGGGGTCCCTTGACCTCTGACCTCAAGAAATGTGAATGTAAATGGGTTCTATGGGTACCAACGAGTCTCCCTTTTACAGACACTTCATGATAATCACATACAGTTTCAGGCAAGTCATAGTCAAGTCAGCACACTGACAGCTGTTGTTGCCTGTTGGGCTGCAGGTTTTCCATGTTATGAATTGAGCATATTTTTAATGGTAAATACAGTACCTATGGGGGTTTCTGGACAATATTTAGTATTGTTTTGTGTTGTTAATTGATTTACAATAATAAATATATAATACATTTGCATAAAGCGGCATATTTGTCCA
Source organism: Pterois miles (assembly GCA_947000775.1). Taxonomy (NCBI): domain Eukaryota; kingdom Metazoa; phylum Chordata; class Actinopteri; order Perciformes; family Scorpaenidae; genus Pterois; species Pterois miles. Next base: position 1,808,566 of record CAMQGK010000568.1, on the reverse strand, counting down.
CTCTCATCTTGATAAGAATATTAAATACTTGACAAATCTTCCTTTAATTCGTAATCAAATATTTTAAACGATTGGTGGCCCCATTTAAAACATGTTTTGACAACGGACCTTGCATTACTCATCCATTGTCTTACTCTACTTGTGGATACATTGCTGGTGACATGGCATCATTTCTAGCCATTTCCAGTGCAGCTTCAGTGGAGTGTGAAAGCAGAAAATGTTCCAGCGGTCCAAAACATCAGCTTTTGGTATCTCTCACAAAAGAGCGACAGCTTCTTTCCACTGATGTCCTATAATCATAGAGGCACAAGAGCCACTATGTGCGTGGGGAGTTGAGTTCCTCTCACCTCTTCTGAGACGCTCCCGCTCTGATATTGCTCTCCATCTACACATATAACCCACAATTGACTGCATTGAACACCAAATTGCTGATGTATTATATCTGGCGGCATAAGAACATCTGGGGGTGGGCTCCTCCTTTAGGATTAGTTTTGTTCCACATTATTGTTTTGGTCGGAGGAGGAGGTCACAGCCGTACACTTGTGGACAGTGAAGGGAGCAAAGGAGTCAAAGTGAGTTTTCTATTGAGGGTTAATCAGTGATCATCCAACATTTTGTGTGTTGCTACTCATCTGTACGAACTACACCCTTCAGTTAATAATCAAACTCGTTCCTCTCATCGTCCCAGTGTAATGTGTGCTCAGGATTTCCAGAGCTACAGTGTGTTTCACAAAGCACTTGAGATGATCTACATTATTCTGTTATTCTATGAGAAGTGAAATGTGCTTTCTGTAATTTTGCAGGGATAGTATTTTACCAGGAATTTGAAGGCTTGGCTTTACTAAACATCTTTATGTTTCTTTTTGGGTAAGTATTCAATAACACACCAGTATTTGCAGCTTAGTAAAATGTGGTATTTACTGTACGATGTTATCATCCCTAAAACTCTTTTCCAGTTGTCTTCTGTCTTTCCTTGGAGTTTTCCTGATAGCCCGAAACAGGCCAAAAATAAAGCCACGAGATCCCAGTTTTATCTCAATGGATAAGATTCCTAGTAAGTTTTTGCTCAACTTTAAATCAGCTCTACTCACAACCCAGTGCTGACGTATTTGTATTGAGTATGGAGTACTGATTAGCCAGATGTAACCCTGGATGTGTCTGACTGCTAATGCCTGCAGCCCCGGCAGCAGGCTCTGTCTAATGAGCTCTGCTGTCCATGCTCACAGGGAGAAGTCACACCGACAAAGTGCAGCCCAAGGCAAAGAGTCTGACATACGGATCGCTGGCAGCCAAATTCATGTGCAACAGAACTCTCCAAACAGACGATTCATAGGACCAGCTCCATCTGTCAGGACTGTAATTTTGGAAGATTTGCATATATGTGTGTGTGTATACTTCCTCCTGGGTACGTCAATAATATCTGTATTTATAGAAAGAAACAGTTCAAACCAGTCCCAGCTGAGCAGCAGTATTGGTGGCCATACTGGTTTTACATTTTATGTCAAAATGGCGAGCATCTCTTTCAACATCCTAGAAATCTCTTTAGTTAACAGTATTTCCAGCACGATTGTTGTGAGGGAAAAAAATGACTCAGGATCACAGCGCAACATTAAATGCCCTACTAGAAGTTTCATTAAAAAAGGTCCAATGTGACAAATGTATAAAAATATATGTAATATAATATATATTTCATGGTAATCACTTGAATAAATTGCTTGTGTGTGATCAGTTGTAAATAAATACGGAAAAAGTCTGATGTTTCAACAGTGTGGAGAGTTCATGTCATGTGGTATAATAAAAGCACTACTGCCCTCTAATGGTGGGGGGAGCTCAAAGATGATCAGTCAACTTTGTACATGTTGTTCTTGTTGGTGTTGATATGGGCAGAAGTGAATTCACTTAATATGAAATGACAAACAGAGAAGTGGGTCAGTAGTAGTCATATAAACTTTCCCTCGTGGCGGATCAGTTAGGCCCAGTCCCAAAGTCCCCCCAAGGCCTTCAGCCCTGAACCCTCAGGGACTTGACTGATGTCACCTGGTATAAATATAAATGGGCAACTTTGTGGCAACATATCATGTTACGTTGGGTCTTCATTTTAATTTTTTTACTACCTGATCTGAACATCTTACGAGATGGGCGGAAACTGTCAAAAATCTGTTTACCTGTTTTTGTCAAACTTCATTAAGCAAAGTTAAAAGTAAAACTTCATGAATAAACCAGGTGTGTAGTATAGGCCAATACATTTCTTTGATTTATTGTGTTTTTATGTACAATCTTAAATCCTTAAAAGCAGCAGTGATCAGAAATGGAGCTAATATGATTTTAAAAAGTGATTTTTTTATTTATATATTATATATATATATACATATATGTATATATTATAAAATGGTATTCTGTTACTGTAATGACTATTTCTGGCATAAAATGGTATCAGAAACATCTTGTCGTGTACTGGTTAGCTGTAAAATGAGAAAGTTTGTGACAAGGCAGCCATGTTAAGATCAAGTTGAAGAAATACCAAGCACCGCCTACCGGCTAGAGAAAATTTTCTCATTCTCGCCTAGTTTGACTGTGATTGACAGCTGCCTCCATTGAATGAACAGCCAATAGGAAGGCTCTCTCTGTCTCTCTCTCGCTCTCTGAAATGACTTGTGATTGGCCAAAGTCTCCCATCACATGCTTTTAAAGCCTGAAAAAAGAGCCATGTCTGCGTGAGAGCCTGACAATTTGACAGTGGGACAGCCTTAAACCCTCGCAGACTTTGCAGGACCGTGTCTCAGAGTGTGGACACCGGGCTGGAGCCTTGAAGTTGCTCTCACTTACCTGGCAGGTTTGAATTGTTTTGATGAGCATGCATCACTCTGAAACCTGTTTCCAAGAAGTTGTAATATAATTTGTGTAAAAAGCACTAATGCACAGTCTGCCCGCCCATCTTTACCTCAACTAAACCTCAGACTATACAGTCTGCTACCAAACTTTAGTGTTGCCAAGCAACAGAACCCTTATCCACCACCTACACATTATGGGATGTGTGGGAAACCAGTGTAACTATAAAAAGATGCATGATAAAGCATCAGTTGTTCGTTTACTTATACGGGCCAGGCCTTAATGCACATTTCACTGCTGGAGGTTAAATTACTGAGTGTGCTCCAATACTTGTAGGGATTTACACAGGAGGAGGTGACACTAATTACCCACAGATGACAAATTCTGTCAAGTGCAGAATGGAGATTTTATTAGCTTCTGTTCAAACAAAACCTTTTCAATGCAGTGGCATTTTTAAACAGAAACTGTCACATTTCTCAAATCCAAGCTGATTAATTTGACTTTTTAAAATAATAGAATGCCACCAACATAAATACCCACAGCATCATTAGCATGGACATAGGGAGGGATGTAAAATTAATCAACTGTGGAAACCCAGTTGATAAAAGAAAACAATCTTTAACTGATCCCTTTGTGGAGCATCCCTCTGACAAAGGCAACCAGCCTTTCTGAACTGAAACAATAAGGATGCCTCCTCCCAGGGTAAAATATACACAACTAAAAATGAAATTTTCAACACTGCTAACAGTTAGCTTGTAGTCATGCCCCATGCATGACATTAAAGGGATAGTTTGGGTTTTTTGAAGTGGAGTTGTATGAGGTACTTATCCATAGTAGGTGTATCTACAGTAGATGACGGTCAGCACACAATTAGCTTGGAGAAACAGACAGGAATACCAGCACAGGACCAAAGCAATGTATTGCTGTGGACAGGGAGGGCAGAAAACCATAGCTTAGCCACTCAAAACAAAGGCTCATCTAAACAAAGTGTACGCTACATTCAGAATATTTTCTGACGGAAAACTAAACTCAGGTTGAAATGTATTTATACTGTTTTTGTCATCTGAGCCTGCTGGCTTTGAAGGAGTATATTTTAGTTTCACTTTCAGTTCAGTTCCCCACTGGAAAGAAGAAGGAAAGGACTGTCTGATGGCAAGATAAAGTGGTGAATGTATTCTAAATATAGTCTACACTTAAATGGATATTTCTTCTTTAACGTAGCTAAAATATACTTTACTGCTGCCCCCGTCCACAGCAGTATGTTGCTTTGCTCCCGAGCCGGTACTCTTGTCTGTTTCTCCAAACTGGGGGCGTGCTGAACATCATCTACTGTAGGTAATACACTGACAGTACCTCATACAATCCCACTTCAAAACACAAAAACTCTTCTGTTATGTCTTCAGCCAACGTAGACTATCAAGGCACAGGCATCACTGAGCGAATGAAGCATCATGTGACTTAACTACATATAATTTTAGACCTTTGCAAGGCGGAAGTCATGCTGATCTTTCTTACCCAAGAATTCAGAGCTTTTAGAAGTTAAGTTGAAAGGCTCACATGTTTCCTTCAGACCTCTATGTTGATTTTAGCAAAGCGGTAGTGCAGGGCTGTGGGGTTGCGCAGTAGCAACATTCCCCTGTGCTCCATTGGCTGGTTGAAGAGGGTGTTGAGGAGACCCGAAACGCTGACGAACCCCAGAGCCTCCCCACAGCCTGCAGACAGGGAGAAGTCGCCCTGAGTGACCCAGCCGAGAGTCACCCGGGAGCAGTGAGAGGTGACACTCGGCAGAGGATCTGGCCACAGCCCAAAGACGCAGTCCAAAGAAGACTGGGGGGATGGTTTGGGGACTTCAGATGTAGTGAGGGTTAGTTCAGGGGCAGAGGGAAGGTCTGACTCTTTGCTTTCAGTGTTATCAGAAGATGATGCAGCAGCTTTCTTGGGGCCCTTCTTCCGGCGTTTAATTCTACTATTAAAGTGGCCTCTGTGCAGGGGCTCCAGGGGGCCGCTGCTGCCAGGTGCTTTCTTCAGCAGCTTCAGGTCTTCTGCTGTTGGCACACACACCATGGCGTGGAGCTCTGGTTTGCCCTTGGACAGTAGCGACAGACGCAACCACACCAGACTCATCCCATGTGCTGTGAGGAAGGAGGTCATGGCTGAACGGTCCAGAGGAGGCACCTCACGAACACAGCATGGTCTTTGACCTTTAGATGTCGTGGGTCTGCACCAACCAGAGAGCAGCCTCAGTGACTTTCTGTTCCTAGGAAGCATAAAAAACAACAAATATCCATTTATAACAAGTGATTCATATCCAAAAGAAAAGCTGGAGCCAATAAGCAGCCCGAGAGACATTAGATTTGGTTGAAGCACATTTTTTTAATTCCTAATGCTGAAAACAAAAAGGCAGCCAATGGACAGTGAGAATCAATCTCATTTTTTTCTCATAAAGTCAGCCATTACTCAAAGCTTGTGTGATGGTTTTATGAGGATAGATGCAACTCTTCCCCTCTACTAATCTCTGTGATGTATTGCAGCAATTTAAGGCTGGATGTACTTTGGGTATTCTCATCAGGGACGTTATGATGAAAGGGAGGTAGACTGGAGAGGCACCATGCATCAAGCCTGTCAAAAGCTGCGCTGGAGTCTCTTAATAAAAAAATAGGAAAGAAGTGATGATTTGATGCCAAAACGCCCCCCCCAAAAAACAGTGCACATTTCTGCTCAGGGGACCTTTAAAAGTCAACTGCATTAATATTGTTAGAAGTGTGATTTAGATGTGCAGGATCTCTGAAGGGAGCTTGGCATAAAACTGCAGTGGGTGTTGTTTAAAGTCAATATTGACATGAGTTTATTTTCACAATAAGACAAGCAAGAGGATAATAAAAAAAGGAATAAATCTTCAGTATATATCACAAACACAAATATGAAATATGAAACATTTACCTCAGTACAATGACTCGGCTCTGAGGCTTTGTTACGGCGATATCTCTGTGTGATGTCATCTCCTCCTCCATCACTGTGTCAGCCTCTGGTGTGGTTTGGGTCTGACATTCTCCTTTCCTCTCCTCTCCTCCTTCCCTCAAGATAAGCTCCCACTCCTCTGCCAGCTGTTGCCACGGGCAACAGAACGGAGCCAGACAGCCATGTTTGATGTAATTGGTCCTTTTGGCAGGTGGACGCCTACAGAAGAGGTCAGACGGTCAAATCCTTGTCAAACTGCTGGGGGGAACCCTACCAATTCATGTAACAAATTATGACTGCAGATAGTAGTGCAAGAGAAGCATGCAGCCTGATAACCATCTCGTCTGCATGGTGGGAAAGATCTGCATAATGGAAATTAACTAGGCTGAAAGTTTTGGAGTGCTTCCCTCTATCAAAACCTCAAATACACTGAATTAGCACAACACACTGACTGTCTTACTCTCTCTTCTTTACTGTCTTCTCCTCCTGGAGATAAATTAACAAAAGGCAGCCAATACTGGTGGTTTCAGGTCTCTAACAGGTCCAGATGCTGGGCAGCACACAACTTTTAGCCCAAAAGGAAAACCAGAGAAAGTCCTGTTATAGACGGCCGCCTTGCCAGAAGGAGACGGTGAAGAAGAAAGCAGGAGTCAGTGTGTTGCGCTAATTCTGGTCTCATTTGTGGGCTGATAAACAATAAATTCATCTTCATCTAAACTTGGTGGAAAACGGATGCAATCTGGTTGCTATGATAATGAATTAAAAGTATTAACCACACCCCCTGTTCTCTGTTTGAGAAAGAATGTACTAAAAAACAAAGTAAAACTGGCTGGGGGGGGGCTTTAAACTGTAGGCTGGTGAATATTATCTATTCCTTGCAGAAGATTGTACAGTCATACAGTAATAGACCATACATAGCATCTTTAGTTCCAACAAAGTCTGATTTTCACCTTTGTTTATTTAACTAAATCAGTTTCCCTCATATTTAATGGGTAATTTTAAGTTTGCCAGTGGTTAATTAAAATATATTACCAGTAAAGTGGATGTTCTATATTCTGGGAAAGGTCGTCAGTTTCTGTTTTTCATCAGCAAGCTGACATACTTGTTATGAGCCAAACTAATATTACAGGATACACAAAAGCTTTGGCAGCACAAGAAGTCCCCACTGAAAACAGTGATAATAATAATAATAATCACACACACGTTACTATTTTTGGTTCCTTTCCTGCTCGGTTTTCAGCTAACCTTTTGAACTTGTCCAGGAGCTGTGCTTCCTGCTCCTCCTGGAAACAGACGCCTGCGGGGCAGTCTGGGTAATCGTGGGGGAAGTGGGGGGCTCCTTTATTCTGAGAGTGTTTCAGACTGATGTCCAGCCCTCCAATGCGAACTCCTCTGTACACCTGGCAGAGAGAGAAACAAAGCAAAAGCGAGTCAGTGCTGGAGTTTAGGGAACTTTGACAAAGCAAAGGAAACCTGAGGGCTTCTGGTATGCCTTTAAATTTCAAGGTACATTTAACATTTCACAGTGCTTGTCCAAACAAAACAGAACTGCCACAAAACATCGACATGGCAATCAAATAATGAAAACATAGAGCTTTCCATAATGGCATCCACTGTATTATACACTATACATGCAGTCTCACAGCACCTTCAGTGACATACCAGGAAACCTATACATTTTTAGTCTTAATAAAATCCATATCACCAAGTAGGCCATATCACTCTACCTGATATAATATAGCTCATATATATTAATGTCTAACATACAGCAAGAGAGCAAACTCTGGCAAATGGAGCATGAAATATTGTCCAGACATACTACAAGCAGTGTCACTCTGACATTTATTTACTGTCAGTACTGACTTTAATAAATGAAAATAGGCTGGAGGTTTGCAAAATAGAGCTAAGGCAACGTTTTTTTAAGCAAGCGACACGCTGCTTAGACACAGAGTAGGTTAGGACAACTTCACCAGGAAAAACTGAAATAATCTGATGATCTGTTCAGATCATGTTCAGTTAGAAAGAGGTGTCAAGGCAGGGCCATACATGCTCAAAACTAGCGATCGCCTCCCATTCACTTCTATTTTATACCAGCAAAGGGGCAAAAAAAAAAAACATTTGCTTCCAGTTGCAAAGCAAATTTGCATCTTTGGATTCATGTAGAGTTCAACTTTAGTGAACTTTCAGGCAAATATCTCCTCAGCAGGCGATGGTAACTCACCTGTATTTGTGCATGTGTGACAATGCCTTATGATAGGCAGCAGAGTGGAATAGATATTTTTAAGTGCTTTAAACCAAACTTATTACTAATACTGTAGGGAAAACTACTACTTCCTGGCAGAAATGAAAAGATAATAAAGTGAAATTCAGTCAATTAAAAGGCACAGTCCATGCAACCTACCAGTGGGACCCAGAAGGCCATGCCCCATCCTTTAGGGAGCAGCAGGTCCCATCCAGCACCCCAGGAGCTCATCTCATGTCCCACCTGCTTGCCAGGCTGGTGAACCAGCAGGATGGGAACCCGGCCCTGTGGGGGAGTGGGATACAGCCTGGAGCCCGGCACCAGCACCTCTCTCCTCATACGGTTCAACTCCTGTATGCAATGCAAAGAAAATGACAGAGTTAAGAGCACCATCTATGCTTATCGGTTTTACTGTTTTTCATTTCTGGTAGTAAGAAAATGAAAAGCTGCCTGCTCAGATATCTTGTTATCAGTGACGTTGTCCCGGACAGACTGCTCCCAAAGGTAACTCTGACAGCAGGATTCAGGAACTCCTCGCAACATCAGCTCCCTCCTCTTCTCCTCGTCCACCTCTAGAACAAACACACAGCACACACAGCATGCTCCTGTATGACCAGCATCACAGGTGTCAGGACAGACTTATGAGGCTCTCTACTTCTGATTTATAACCCAAATATAGCAAGTCTAACATTTACATGTTATTCATATGCAGCGATGAGCCATTACATTATGACCACTGACAGGTGAAGTAAATAACATTATCTCATTACAATGGCACCTGGCAGTGGGTGAGATATGTTAAGCAGCAAGTGAACATTTTGTTTGGAGGCAGAAAAAAATGAGCAAGCATAAGGATGAAAACGACTTTGACAAGGACCAAATTGTCATGACTAGACAACTGGGTCAGAGCATCTCCAAAACTGCAGCTCTTGTGGGATGTTCTCGGTCTGCTGTGGTCAGGACCTACCAAAAGTGGTCCAAGGTAGGAAAACCGGTGAAGCGGCAACAGGGTCATGGGTGGCCAAGGCTCACTGATGCATGTGGGGAGCAAAGGCTGGCCTGTGTTGTCTGATCAAATAGAAGAGCTACTGTAGCTCAAACTGCTGAAAAAGTTAACACTGGTTCTGATAGAAAGGTGTCAGAACACACAATGCATCGTAGTTTGTTGCATGTGGGGCTGCATAGCCGCAGACCGGTCAGGGTGCCCATGCTGACCTAATGTTATGGCTGATCGGTGTATGTGATGCAATTTCATTTATACAGGTGTGGTGACGCTCAGCTTCAAGGGATAGTTTGCTGTGGCAAAATGTTTTAATACCTTAAATACAACACAAAGCCAAAAAAACAGCCATGTTTACTGGGTTTCACAATGAGTACTAAATGTGACATTTCAAATATTAAAGGTGCAGTTTGTAGGATCTGGCGGCATCTAATGGTAAGGCATTATAACCAGCTGAAACTTCTATTGTGTGCTATGGCTAATGTGAAACTGTGAAAACATCCATGTCCCTATCTAGCGCCAGTGTTTGGTTTGCTACTGTAAAAGCATGGTAGCCGGCTCTGGGAAGAGGACCCCCTCTCTATGTAGATATAAATGGCTCATTCTAAGATAACAAAAACACAACACTTCTTTTTTCAGGTGATTAAACACTAAAGAAAACGTATCTATTAAGATTAATTCAATTTCTGCAAATAGATCCCCCAAAGTGTTACACATTGTTCCTTTAAATGTGTTTAAAATGCTGCTTTGTCACAGAGCATAAAACAACTTTAATTAAATGTTTCCATGCGCAATATACCGTATTTTTCACACTATAAGGCACACTTAAAATCGCCTGTTCGACTGTTTAACTCAGACACTGATGATGAAAGATTTGATGGATTTGTGGAAGAGGAATGAACTGAAAAGTGAGTGTATTGTTTTGTATTTCATGTATTACAACTGAAAAATGTTGAGAGGTATTGAAGTTACTGAGTTATTAAATGAATTGAATAAAGTTTTACTTATCTGACCGTTTTGTTTCGCTTAATGCGCCTTATAATCCGGTGCGTCTTATAGTGCAAAAAATACGGTAAATACTGTTGATTGCACTTTCTTGAAATGAATGTGCAGAGGTGAGATTGATTTTGGAGCTCCAATAAAAAAAGAATTATGAAATTATATCTTTGTTGTAATGGAGTCTGGTAGTGGAAGGGATTGAGCAATCACTGAAGGACAGCACCTCTGATATTTTATCTCAATCATTAAATATTATGATACACTGATGGAGCTACAGACATAAAGAAAAAAATCTGAGGGGGAAAAGACCATTCTCTTGTATGATAACGTATTTACCCTATAAATCATTTAAGTGCCTGTTATAGGTTCACTGTAAAACAACTTGCTCCATATTTTATTTAACAACATTAACCAGGTATCACCAGTAACTTCATTCTTGAAGCAGGCTAACAAGGTCTAAAACTCCTCCCATGTGGAGAATTAAAACAAATATCAGGTGTAATTTACAATTACTATTGGCTAATGAGGCTGCAAAGCTATTCATACTTTGGATAAACTCATTAAGCCCCAATGTATGTCAGCCAGTGGGCAACTGTGAGAAAAAAAAATCCAGATGTGAATCTTGTGAAACTAGTGACAACTCTGCTGTTCTCCTCATCCTGAGACACAGTTTATAAGAGGTTTTCATCATCTTGTGATTACATGTCACGGGCTTGAATAATAATCCTGGTTATAACCCTTTCTGTTTATGGCTGCTAATGCTGATCAAGCTGCTGTCAAATATTAATGCAAAGAAAGAAATATCTTGCATTTGTGTATGGTTGATCTCAATATAAATGCAAGACTGTAGATGAGGGTGGTCCAGTGTGTAAAATATAAGACGGTAAGAAGCAATGACCTTCTGTCCCTCTGCTCCAAACCCTTAATATCATGTGAGCAAAGGACTAGCATCTTTGGCCTAATATTATCATAAACTAGAAATATGCCAACTGAGAAGAGCTCACAGTGAAGGGACTGACTAAACTGTCATCAGAGTTGAGCAATGCGAATCAGCTGTTGTCTGTCACAGAGTGTGTTTGGAGTACAGGGTCCTGCCAGGATTCGAACCTGGAACATCTGCATGGCCAGGCAGAGGCCCCCCGGAGCACAGAACCAGATGTGTACTCACTGAAACAACCTCATGACCAGAAACAACAGACTGACTCTATGCTCAACTATATATACAGTATGGTTTATGTAAAGGTCAGGCATATATATAAAAAGGAACATTTCATCCCTCTGCACTCTATAAAACATGCAATAAAGTCCACATTAGGACACAGAGGGTTTGATTAGAGTCTGGGGAAATATTCAGTGATTGCATGCCTGTTTTAACCATGTGTACCTGTAAACTAACTACCCACATTCCTCCATTGTTAGTCTGGTAGGTCAGATTTTACCTTGTGCCTGCTTTACACAGGGCAAAGCTTTCACCTTCTTGGTTGGTAAAGTCAGCCTTGGGTCATCTACAGTCAGACCCAGCACTGTGCCTGATGGGAGCTCTCCAGTCGAATAGATGCCTGGATGAATTACAGTCATGGTTAGATAAACAAGCATACACATACCTCACAGAAAGTGGCAAATACAATGGTATTTTGATTCACACTGACAATAAAATAACAATTGACCTTTCAGTATGTGAAAGACATCAGCTTGTTGTTGATGAAGATTCATCTTGCTCTCGTTTTTGCAGTGCTCAGGCCACCAGAGGGAGGAGGGCTGGGATTTATTCATTTCCTTAAAGATATAACAAACTCATATAAAACACAGTTCTTCAGTGAAAGAGAGAAATCCACGTATATTTCAGAGCCTTTCTGTTTTTCAATCTTACATCACAGTCTGTAGCTGCTTCCATAGTTTCTGCCAGGACAGAATGGGACTGTGGTCCAATCAGACGATAGCGTATAATCTCCATTGTGAGATCACTGCAACAGATCCACAAGTGGAAAATAAATACATCACCATTTGGAGTAAAAAATAATTAATCCAAGGCACATTTTACTCAGTTTGCATCTCAATTAAATTCACTAACTTTATGACTATTCCATTTGAGCTGGACCTCCAGGTAACCGGGGTGGTAGGAGATCTGGTTCCATCTCCCAGGATTTTCTTGGGAGGAGGTTCACTGGTATCCTTAAAGGGACGCTTTCTCTTGGTTCCAGTGATCTGTTTGGCCTTGGGGGTATTTTCAGGCTTTGGTTCTGGTTCTGGTGTGGGAACAACCTCAGCAGGTGTCACCACTGGAACAACTGGAGGCACTACAGCCTCACAACACTGGCACACGGTCTGTAACTCAGGAAGAAGGTCCTGCAAGGAGCACAGTTATTGAAGTTAATGTCTCTCCATTCACTATCATACAACTAAACTACAGATAAACCTTTCACCACAAAATTAAATTGAAAAAAAAACGCCACTAATTTCTTTGACAAATTAGCACATAAGCACAATCAATCTTTCGGAGGATTTAAAGCTGAAGATACTGCTACCATACAAAACTACAAAACCTAAGGAATAGCATAGTAAAGTCAGCGTACATGACACACTGACAGCTGTTGTCGCCTGTTGGGCTGCAGCTTATCATGTTATGATTTGAGCATATTTTTTTATGCTAAATACAGTACCTGTGTGAGTTGACAATATTTGTCATTGTTCTGTGTTGCTAATTGATTTCAAATAATAAATATAGACATACATTTGCATCAAGTAAATAAATTTGCCCACTCTCATGTTGATAAGAGTATTAAAAATACTTGACAAATCTCCCTTTATGGTACATTTTGAACAGATAAAACATGTGCGATTACTCACAATTAACTATGGACTATCATGCGATTAATCGTGATTAAATATCTTAACCGATTGACAGCCTTAAATTTTTGTCAGACATGACATCCTAGTTAGTCTGTATTTTCGTCATGCACCCATTGTACCTTCTTAATAGTGGGATGAGCCCAAATCCACAGCTGCCTGTGGGTTGAACCCTGTGTGCGGGGTCTCCAGAGGAAGGTGACAGGGCCCAGAGCCTGCAAGGGGTACTGTCCTGCTCTGTACACCACCACACTGCCCTGTCTGCGCCCTGATAGGCACAGTGCTGCAGCAAATGTAGGACCTGGAAACACATGCCACATTCATATTACTGCAGTTAGCTAAACTAAACTTTTACCACTGAAATTAAATCAAAACTTTGCACTTTCCAAAGTTCAAAGAAAGTTAAAATTTCCAAAGAATCAAGTAGTGATTTGCTTGTTTTTTTACCAGATTTTTTTGTTTCTTCTACACAGATTACCACTTAAAACCATACATAACTGTATATAAACATGGACAACATGACAGCTCACCAAAAGTAAAGCCAAAACATCTCAATCACCCCCTGGTGGCTGGCTGCAGTGTGGGTCATAAGTCCTACCTCCTCCAGGAGGTGGATGGGCCAAAATAAAAAAAAAAGTGAAAAGACGATTGACAGCTACTTGGAGAAAAGTCGTCACAGAGGCTCAAGAAATGTGTGAGAGAGGAGATGAAACTTTAACTTTCAATAACTGTCATGAGTCTGGTTTACAGAATGTGTCATGTGTAAATGGTAAATGGTAAATATATAGCGCTTTTCTAGTCCTTTTCTAGATCACTCAAAGCACTTTACACTACATGTTAGCATTTACCCATTCACACAGACATTCATATATTGATGGCAGAGGCTGCTAAAGTGACAACTATTCCCATCAGGATCTACTCTAAATACTCTTTCACACACCGATGGCTATGCCTCCGGGAGCAATTGGGGTTAAGTGTCTTGCTCAAGGACACATCGACGTGTGACTGGAGCAGCCGAGGATCGAATCACTAATCTACCGATTGGTGGACGACCTGTTCTACCCTCTGAGCCACAGCTACCCCTAATGCTTTGAACATAAATGTAGTTATTGGGATATTACAGTTAGTTGTTGTGTCTTCCTAAATGGCTCGTGGTAGGATGTTAAAGCCATGCTTGACTGGTTCAGCTGGGTGTGTGAGTGGGACCTCAATATTGTGGCGCTCCAGCCACCCAATCACAACTGCGCAGACTTTAACTCCAAATGACATAAAAATCTCAAGATGGCAGCTCCTGTATCCAGGATATTTTGACTAAAATTCCCAGTATTTTTGAGCATTAACTAGAGACAATATGTATGTATTTGTGGTTGGGATAGGGCATATTCTTACCTGCCTCCTTGCTGGTCAGCTGTGACAGAGAAGCCAGCAGCATGTCTTCTTCTCCTTGAAGCTCTATACAGCAGTAGTAAGAAAGGTCCTGCGTTTACACAAACCAAACAGGTCACACTTTTTTATCCTAATTTTGTGACAAAAATGAAACATAGCACACTCCAATTCTGTGATGGTTACCTGAAGCAGGCAGTGGCTGCTCATTGCTCTGTAGCTAGACCTGTAGCATTTGTTTGTGGGTCTGACCCCAAGGCAGTAGCCCCACTTTTTAACCATGTGGAAGCGTTTGGCATGCCAAATGTGCGTTTCCAGCCACACATTCTTCCTCTGGCGGCGGTTAAACTCCAACAGCAGATTCCCGTGCCGGCGGCGGGCTTTGCGACTCTTGCTCTTTGCCTGTTTCTTCTTCTTCTTGGAGCCAGCCTGGAGGCTCTTTTCCCGCTGGAGGAGGGAGGAAACAGAAATATCAATGACTGTACTCAGATAAGGAGAGTCAGTCTGTGGAACAAAAGACCAAAAATGTTAAGTATAACATTAAGATGCTAAAAGGAAACATTCAGAGCGTCACCATTCTGTTGGCCACATCTCTCAGTCTGTGAGGGAGCCGCTTGGTGTTGTGGCCCATGGCCCGTCTCCTCATGTGTTTAGGCAGGGCTCCAAACACATGGCAGCTGCCTGTTGTCTTGGTGACGGCCCTCAGCATGGTGCTCACCTCTGCTGCTCTGGCCCTGGCAAAAGCTCCAGCTAAATAGGGGTGGGAGCAGGACAGAAGAGCAGACGCAATGAATCTGAAATGTCACTGAGCTGACTGTGATACTAAAGAGTACAGAAGCAAAGAGACAAAACTCTGATGCTCTTTTTTTTTTTTTTTTTTTTTTTACAATAGCTGTTAGATGGCGCTAAAGTAGCACTGCTGCCATTTTGGACTGAATACACCAATGAGTCTGTAGCCATGGCTGTATAAAGAGACATCTGCAGCTTCCCAGTATGTGCACTTAAGTAGCTGTCATTTAAATCATTATGCCCTAAAAGTTTAAAATTCACCAACAGCCAAATGCAGTTATTTTTCTCAGCATAATGAACGAGCATCAGACCCACAAGACTGCGCCACCCTGCACACTCATATAACATATCGGGTTCTGTTTCCTGCTAGCTGTTTGCAACTTAATAATGGATAGCTGTAATTCAACACCAACACTCTTATACATCCATGGTCTGTGGTCTATTGGACATCCATTCTGGGGACCCTGATGTGAAAAAGTTTGAGAGTGCTCTAAAAAGCTTCCATTTATGAAATAAAGAAATTGCTTTGTTTTACTTTTGTATGGCTCTTTTTCGGCAGATGTTTTACTGGTGTCTGGTGATTGTTTTCAGACCAAAATGTTGCAAACGTAGATTTGCTGCTAGGCACTGACATTGCAATGGACTCATCATTTGACTTTAACTTCTCAGCATTTCCCAATCTTTGGTGATACTGCATTTGCAGTGTTCTAAGTTGGTGCTTATGTGAAGGAAAACAGGAAAAACTACAGTTATTTTTTTTTACAGATCTCAGTAGCTATCAGAATTTCTCATTGGACAATCACACAGGGTGGTGAAGTCATTATGCTGTCTTTCAAAACAAACAAACAAAAAAATATTACAGTATGCAGTAGAGTGTGAATTTGTACGAGTAGGACAATGTTTACCAGAGATGTACTTGGGCATCTCCTTGGCGTAGCCTCCACCATCTATCTGGTGTCCTCGGACCCATCCCACCCGTTGCTGAGGGTTCTTTGGCCTTCCTGTGCTTGGATGGCCGTCAGATGGACCTCTACTACCACCTCCACCTTTGGGATGCACAATATTTTGTCATTTGTGTGATTATTTAAACACTTTTGTTAACAAAGCACAATAAAACTGAAATGGCAAGAGTCTGATGTTGGCTCTTATACTGTTCATGTGGTTCTGACTTAAAGAGGAGCTCTGTGTCAATATCTGTTTTTTTTTTTATACCTTTAAAGTATTTAGTTGTTGCTTTACTAATAATACATAATATTGTTTGATTTATCATTCTAGATGTTTAACTGACCATTATTACAGCACATATTCTCTTAAGATAAACTGCACAAGGAGGTTTGGGTGACTTGAAGGCAGTAAAATTGGACCTGAAAGGAACTGTGTCCTGTATATAATGGTGATGAGAAGTTTGCTCTGTCTGGCGGGCGGTGCTTAGTATTTCCTCTATTTGATCAGCGTTGCCTAGCTTGACTGTTTGATTGGAGTTTGTAGTGACTGACAGCTGTTCAGAGACGACAGGCTCCAGATCAGCAGTGAAATCTGACAGATGCCATTAGGAGAACCGGAGAACACAGAGGCACGTGACTTTTTTCACGCTACTGTCAGGATATAGTGACCGCTTAGAAAAACTATTTTTTTTAAGATCATATTTGCTCCGACATGCCTACCCCCGCTTTAATGATGAGCACAGTTATTATACATTTAATATTCCTTTTGTTATTATGCTTACACAATCTTAGCATTCCTAAAAGAAATTTTATTTCAAAAGGATCTTAGACAAACTGACTGCCACACAGTGAACCTGGGGTAGACTACTATCACAGCACAGGAATCCACAGATCTATTTTACCCAGAGTCCACCTCGTTAGTTAATTCAACCATGAATATTGCTCATAATATAATTCTTCCCATTAAATAAACCCCACAAAGAGGTCTGAATGAGTTGAAGACTGTGAAATTGTGATGCGTTTGTTATTTCCCTCACAGATACATGCAGATATGGGAAGAAAGATGGTGTCAGGCAGGATGCAAACTGGAATTTGCTGACCATGCAGCAGCAAGAGGAGGGGGGAGGCGCATACAGCATCACAAAAACAAAGGCAGACAGATAAAAACAGAACATGACAGATAAAAACAGAAGAAATGGTAACGTTACCGGTGACCGGGGTGTTTTCTCCGATCTGTCTGCTGCCCTCCGCATTAAGGGGAGAAGATGGATATTGAACACTGGCGGGCTGGTTCCTCATCTTCTTCCCCCGCATCTTCACTTTAGCTGCAGACATTGTCTATAAAGAACAAGACGGCAAGTTTTAGACGCCAGCTAAGAGTCTGACTGACTGTTAACCTAAAAACCGACTTCACTATTGCTAACGTTAGCCATTTAGCTAGGCTACTTTACGCCACGTCAAGTTGGGGTGCTGGTTTACTTGACAAAAACAACATATCTGACAAATAATGAGCACAGAATATTAACAGAGTATATTGTTCACCTCTGGATTCCCCAATATGGTTGTAAGTCAGAAACTTTCAAAATGTAGGCGTCTTCTTTTTTCCCAGTTAGCTACCATGTGAGTTCTCCTCACCATGGACGTAATGTTTGCTTCCGGATACACGTGGACCATGGGATTTGTAGTATATAGGCGCAACTAAAAATTATACTGCCAACTGAATGTAATTTCGCTTGGAATTATATCCTCTTTTGTCATTTTTTGTTTAATATTTTGGATGAAACATTTCAAGTATGTTCAGTATGACCGCTGTCAAAAAAGGCAAATAAAAAAAACTTATTTTGCGCGTCTAAAACATCATTTACAGTAAAGCAGCTGTCGTGACGTCATCCACTGACTAGCCTCTTGTCCTTGCTTGTAGTTCGGTTATAGCTCATAATCCGCATAAAATGGCTGCATTAATCAGGAGGATTATTAGCACATCTAAAGCTCCAGCTGCTATCGGGCCGTACAGGTGAGAACAGCTGTCAAAACAGCTGTCAAAACAACAGTCATACCTAATGTTAACAGTGCTGCTGAGATGTTAAGAGTGTTATGGCTATTGATATTTCCCTCAGTATGATCATACAGTTGTGTTAAAGTGCACTGTGTCGTCCATAAGTGGCTGGGCAGCAGTTACAGTGAGATGTGTTTAGGGCCAAAGTTCAAGTTTTTGGATTGCACTTTAAACTTTGAAAATCACTGAAAGGCTAAACTATTAAGATCGACAGCAAACTTTGTTGAAAGTTTTAGTGCAGTTCTCCTTATCAAGTTTAGTGTGACTTTGCATGAAAATGTTAAATTGTACAGCTGCTAAACTAGACTTGCAGTTGTGAAACTACATGAACCCTGTATAGGAGTTAAGAGAGAAAAGCAATTGGAGGTGTAGTCAAATTGTGATACACATAATAGAGATTTTCTTGACCCAAATTTCTGCATTATCAATAACTTTGGAAATTAACAAAATGCCTGTGTTTACTGTCTGCTCTCTTTCTGTAGCAACGGAAAGGACCAGAAGATTTCACTCTTTCTAACGAGCCTTTAATCCCATTCAGATTATGTTCTTCCTGTTTGTGTGTCCCTCAGCCAAGCAGTGGTGGTTGATCGCACCATGTACATCTCAGGACAGCTGGGGATGGATCCTGCCAGTGGACAGTTGGTGGAAGGGGGTGTTCAGGCTCAAACCAGACAGGTGACCCACCATAAAACACCCTCCCATCATTCATTCATTCATTCATTCATTAACCAGGTGCACTGCATGATGGGAAACTATCTAAAAAGTAAAAGTTCTTCACTGTAATGATAAATTTGATGTGGTTTCTCCTCTTTATTCTTTTCGGGAACTTAATCTCTCTTAGTTTTCTCATTTTCTATTCATCAACAGGATGCTACACTCTGAATTAATGCAGTGTATGATAATTTATTACTGAGAGTAAATTAATCCTCTCTCCAGGAGTAGGGATGCTTTTTCAGTCCCCATACCGATAGCGTACTGATCCGATACCAGTTTCAAATCTGTATGCCTCACTGTGTGGAAGTGACTGGGATCGGTCTTTTATGTGGCAACATCAGATTTAACCTAAACATTGCTTTCCTAACTTTATAAAACAAATAAGATAAGATGAACCTTTATTAATCCCTGGAGGGAAATTCGGGAAACAAATGTTCCCTGACCAGGAATCGAACTCAACCCACTAGACCACCAGGGAAATCTAATAAATAAATATATTGTACACACATTTGTTCATGCAGCAACAAATTGGTCAACACAAACAGGAATTAAAATGACTGTATATTATGTATATGTATAGTATATAAACACAGAATTGAATAAGATCAGCCTCATTAGCTGATCCAGCTCTTTGAGTCCAATATCTGATCCAGTATTGGTATCGGTACATCCCTATTTAGGAGCTTACTCTCAACTTCTGTCTCTTTTTCTATCAGCTCTTTCTCACAAAAGAGCAAATCTAACTACATGAACATGACTACAAAGACAGAGCACCTACTATACATTTGTAAATTGTGTTTCCACAGGCTCTTGTGAATATGGGTGAAATCCTTAAAGCAGCTGGGTGTGATTATGAGAATGGTGAGGAAAAACTCTACTGTGTGAAAGTTTCTGCATTTTTAATTGATCGCTTGGAGGTTCACAGGGAGGAGAATTGTTCTATCACAAGTCTTAAACATTTTGTCATTGTTTCCTGCAGTTGTGAAAACCACAGTGCTCTTAGCTGACATGAAGGACTTTACCAATGTCAATGATGTTTACAAGCAGTGTAAGTATCATTGATCCATCTATCCATTATCTGTAACCACTTATCCTATTCAGGGTTGCGGGGGGGATGGAGGCAATTCCAGCTGACTTTGGGCGACAGCAGGGTACACCCTGGACAGGTCGCCAGACTATCACAGAGCTGGGGCACTGTTTAGCTCAGTTGGTAGAACAGGCCCCATATGCCAAAGCAGCCTTGCTGCAGTAGCCCTGGGTTCGAATTCTGCCCAGAGCCCTTTGCTTCATGTCATTCCCTCTGTCTCTGTCTCACGCTCACATTTACACTTACGGCAATTTAGAGACAAGTAAACTGCATATCTTGGGACTGTGGGAGGAAGCCGGAGAACCCGGAGAAAACCCACGCTAACACAGGGAGAACACGCAAACTCAATTTGCAGGTTTGAACCTGTGACCGTTTTGCTGTGAGGCGACAGTTCTAACCACTGGTGCATACCCAAAGTATCACTGATTCACTTATCAATTTTTTATTTGCAATTTTTCATTACTGCTGAGCCGTGGTTAAAAAAAGAAAAAAAACATTTATTAAACCTGCAGTAGGCTGAAAACTTTTGGCATCACTGGGCAAAAAATGCCATAATAACCTTTCAGTATCATGTAATTCAAGTGTTCTGAGAGAAAATTAGACTTCTGCACCTCCTCATGGCTCTGTTTTCAGGATTTATATAATCTAGCCGTGATGAGAGACTTTGGCCAATCACAGGTCATTTTAGAGAGAGAGCGCTGCTAGCAGCTGTTCATTCAGCGGAGGCAGCTGTCAATCACTCCATATTCCATTCAAATGATTAAACTAGGCAGCGCTGATCAAATATGAATCAATATTCTGTTACTGTAATGATTATCAGTGCTGCCTAGTTTGAACATTTGATTAGAGTTTGTGAGTCATTGACAGCTGCTCAGAGACGGCAGACTCCAGCTTAGCTCTGATTGGTTGTTTTGCTTCAGGTTTTTTTTTTTTTTTTTTATTATCATATTTGCTCCAATTCAACTCACTTCAGCTTTAAACCTTCTTGTGTCTACTCAGCTAAATGTTCATCACTAGCAGCTTGCAATACAGACTTTGCCACTGGGTGTCAGCACAATCCAGGAAACCTGCATAAATCAGGCATACACACTTTCACTTGGTTGGCTGCATACTGGCCTCATTCTTACCCAGAGCTCACACAATTAACTGAGTGCTCATCTATGGTTATATACTATATTTAGATGTCTTGAAATAAAACATATAATCAAGTGACCTTACCACTATATCTGTCTTTCTGCATCATTGAGATGATTGTTAGCCTTCATAATGTTACTTCCTGTTGTAAATATGCCAAGAAAGTACACTCAGAAGTATAAAATAAGTGGACTTTTTGTCGCCACACCGGTATGGGGAGTGCTGACGTGTGCTGGGTCACTAATAAGCAAAGTGAAACATGAGCTGCTGCTGCCGCCAGTGGTGTAAATGTCAGACAACACACCACATCTGATGCTCCACACTTGGCCAAAAAATCCTTTGCCTACAGGGGAACACAGAAATATACAATATGGAAACTGTCTACATGCATCATATTAATTTCAGTGTCATTTTAAAGTAGTTTAAACAAAAGGATTATCTATTGATGAAGTCTGAGTTTCTGTAGGGGGTCCTTTAGCCATGTCCCAGTTCCAACTACTGTACTGTATAATCTTGAAGTTTACAGGTATATTATATAAGGAGATGATAGAACACTGTGTGTATCAGTAAAACTGAAACTTTGGAAAGCTTTTGCCAATTCACAAAGACAAAACTAAATGTGTTCCCTAAGATTCAATATTTTGACTGTGCGTGTCTGTTCACCAATGCTGTTAGAGTTGCCCCAAAACTAGAGATGCATGATTCGACTTACCAAGTATCGATCCAACACCAGTATTTAATTAATTAGCTGTATGCCTCACCGTGGGGAAGTGACTGGGATCATACTTTTATGGGTAAGGCAACACTTTGCTTAAACATTGCTTTCCTAACTTTGTAAAACAAATTGCAGCAAATAAATACATAGATAACAAAAAACATCTTAAAAATTAACAAAATTACAATTTAGGTGTAAACCTTTTCAATGCAGCGACTAACTTTGTCAAAACAGGAATTGAAATTATAGTCTATAGTGTACACAGTCCATAAACACAGAATTGAATTTAATAGATGGCCCCATTGTGATCCGATCCGATTTAATATTAACATGTTACTTATTATAACTTCAAATCAGAGGTGTGTCAGATTTTTCATTAAAGACCAGGTTCATTTATTTATTCAATAGGGACAGAGCCTGTTAATGAACATCAGTGTAAAATACAGGATATAAATGTGCAGGAGGTAGCAACAATGCTCATTTTCATCCTCAGTTGTGCCTCATGTTTAACCACATCACACGTTACACTATTGTCAATATATCCCATTGTACGCCAATTTCTTTTTCACTTACCAGTTTTGATACAAAGCTCTTACATCGTCTGTTTCATTTAATATGTGTGTGTTGGTAACTTAATGCCATTTAATATGTGTGTGTTGGTAATGCCATTAAATGTGCTGCTCTCCAGTCTTCAGCACTAACTACCCAGCCAGAGCCGCCTACCAGGTCGCTGCTCTCCCCAGAGTGAGTATCTGATAAACACTTCAGTGATTCTGCAGACGGATTAACCCAACCTGAAAACTCTCTGGTTTTTCTTTAGGGTGGACTGGTTGAGATTGAAGCCATTGCTGTATTGGGCCCTCTGACCGATGCTTCCTAACAAGTTGACTTAACAAAAGTAAAAACTGGAAAAGCAATGATCACTGAACATTACACAGTGTGTGCCTTTATTTCTAGAGCAGTCGAGAATCGTTAAAACATAATTCCAGTAATTATTTCTATTATAGATGTATAATAATTTGTTGAGCATTTAAGAGATTTAACGCTGTCGTACGCTTACCTTGAAGACTAACAACAGTCAGGATCAGTACACTTTCTCCTCTCTCATTAACATTGATGATACAACACTGCATTTTAAATTCCCTCTGCTCACATTTCACTTACAATAGCTGAAAAGTACCTAAGCTTGTTTGGCCTTATTGAATTACACTACCAGCCATGTTGTTACCAGCCGTACCTGTGGCAGTGAATCCTCTCTCATTGTGCCAGAGCATGTCTGGTCAAATTTAACCCAATAATAAATGTTTTTAAATGGTTTTAATGGTGATTTGTTTCCTTGATATCAGCAGAAATATGTGGATGATCACTTTGTGATGTGTTTCATGTCATCAGTAATTAGTTCTTATATATTGGATATGTGTTGATGCCCACAGGGTTGTATAGGATTTACACACAGGGGACGGTATGGGTTATACCCCAGATCATGGTCAAAATAGATTATAGATTACAGCAGTCCTGCTCTAACAATGCTCGAAGGATTACTGGTTTATATGCTATTAGCACAGAGTTAATCAAAAATGGAAAAAAAGGACTGTGCACAGCAATAAATAAAGAAATCACAGCGTAGTGGAAAGATGTCTAAATCTCGCTTTAAAAAGTTGTGACTATATGATTAAAACGACTCTCAAAGATCAGTCCTGTACCTTTGTGTAACGTAAGTGGCATATTATCTCTTAGAACTCTATAATGCATGTTTTGTTATTTTAAATATGAAACATGTATACAGTCCCGTTTCATTAAAAAAGCACATGTATTAGTGAGTAAACCTTTATTCTGTACACTAGGTTAGACGAATCATAGACAAAGCTCAGAAAGGGAATATATTACAGAGAAAGAAACAGATGGAAAAAAAAAATCAGACATTAAAACAAATTGTTCCCACAACATCCATCACATTTTACACATTTTCTAAATACTTAACACTTTTTTGAAACAACATGAATAACTAATCATAATTTGAAAATCATGTCAACAAGGTGATGTAGTACAGAAGCCGAGAACGGCCGTGATTGCAATTATTATTATTTTCTTATCTCATGATCATAAGTATTTCATTATGAGTGGAGTGCCATGCCATCTTTCAGACATGTCCGATCAGAGTCCCACTAGTGATCAATGCATCATCAACGTCTAACACAGGCAGAAACTGCTTTGTGTTTTTCTGTTAAAGATACCATTCAGATCAGTCCTCGTCATTTAAGGAGGAGACCAGTCCGGCTGCAAATAGATACATAAATCGAGTATGAATCCTCCCCGACAGGTCTGGGTCTGATCAAATGAACCAGACACTCATTTACCAATTATTCTGTGATCTTGAGAAAACAAGTAGTTTTCTTCTGATAAATTATTTCATTATCTTGACAAATCTGCCTTTTATTTTAAATTAACCCATGAGAAAACAAGCTTTGCTGTCTGGATAGCAAAATAATTAACTTATGATCTTGAGATAGCGGCATTAAATAAATAAATCCAAACACAGACGTTCTCGGCTTCTGTAGATCTCTTACTGTGCTACACATGTACGCATGTAATGCACTCAAACCAAAACCACTGTGCATATGACATCAGTATTGCCAGATCTTATCAGGCCTTTGAATTTATAGTTGGAAATGCCTTTGTTTTCACGAAGATCATTTTATTAACATCTGCCAGCTACAGTGCAGCTGCACAAAATGGCTTCATGGAACAGCAAAATGACATATCAGTACTTAGATCATCTGCATCCTCAACCTGGCAATGATTCATTTCGTCAGTACCAATCTTTTGCAAAGAAAAAAATGCAAGCAGATGATCAGCATCTGCTTGCATTTTACATCTTACATTTTAATCAGAATTTTACCTGCAAAATCAATAAAGTGATATAAAAAAGGGACATTTTTAAGGAAATGTGGATTTGCCTTACAGTAGTGCTTATCAGTATTACACTGTACACTCTGTCACTCAACATTTAGTCATTCCTGTTAATTAAATGAACCTCATTAGAAAGGCTGCAATTAAATAACGTGTAAACACCAAACAAAAATGTGGATTTATGGCAGAGTTTAAACTTCACAAAACCTAAAAAAAGTGAAAAATTGATCCTTTAAAACCTGTTTTATTTAAGCTGGCAGTGTAAACCTTGCCAGTGCGTTGTTCATCCACCCAGTTTCTGTCACCTCAGACTTGCATAATGTTATTCACAGTTGGCTTGTATTCCTCAGAAGCAGCTATTTTAAATAATCAAGGATTTACTTAACAAGTGTCCTTCGTCTAGTTCATCACAAGAGTTCACAGAATATTGCACCCTCTTGTCTCATCTTACCTGTCCTAAAAGTGTTTATGTAGCATTTTCTTTGCACAGGCCTGTGTGTAGAGTATGAGGCTCCAGGCACTTACGGTCTCAGTAGAAAAAATTACTAAAGGTTTATATTCACAAATGTAGGGAAAATCCTGATATTTCCTATATGACATGTTACTAAGGCACCATGCATATTAATGTGTCTGGTGTACAGTTTGGTGAGCACTGATGACGATACTGAAAACTGCAGCGTTTATTGCTTTGTCTTGTTTTTCTTCCAGTTTCCATTCAATGGTAGCTTTGGGGGTTTATTTTGGTGCATCTCCTTTCTCTGAAAGAAGATAAAGAATAGAGTGAGTTAGGGAACATCATATAAACCAGTGGTTCTCAACATTTTTTATGTGAAGGGCCTCTAAATAGATACACATTAGGTCACAGACCCACATTAGGTTATGATTTAATAAACATAACTGTAGTCTCAGCATATTTTCACATCAAACGCCGAAATTAGAGTTTGACCAAAGTGATTCTTGGACAGAGTAACGAAGACAGTTTAGGTGAGTTTTATTTTGTATCTGTCCAGTGTGAATGAAGTGTTTTACAATGCTCCGCTATGTACAGCTCATAATATAATATAATAATAAAAATACAGGTGGATGATGGTGTAATCATACTCAGGCACCTTGGCAGAGGTCTGTGCTCTCCAAGTGCTCTAGTTTGAAAATATTTTGCTTCAGGAACCTCCATCTCAAAAGATATACTGTATATATACTGTATATAACCATGGAGGAAGTGAAACCCATGATCAGAATAGTCACTCTTACTCACTTCCATAGTGAATTAAATAAATAGTATATAAACTTTTGCATCAAAATTTACTCCTCTACTCCATTCACTTGTTTTTAAACCCCCCAAAAAGTTGTATGGGCACTATACTTTCATTCATTCAGGTGTATATTATGTAAACTGAGTTGATCCTGCAGTATTTATACTGAGGGTTTAGGTGTGGTTTGTGGTTGTGCGCTTACCTACTCAATCCTCCTTTTTGGCTTTCACGCTCTCTGTATCCTGAGGGGCCTCAGTTGCTGAAACCACTGCACTCGAACACAAACGCATTGAGAGGAAATCAATACATGATACAATACAAACCACAGTGTTGTCTTTCGTGCTGAAGGAACTTTGAGCTCGTTAAAAAGATGCAGTGTGTGAGATCTGGTAGCAGCTGATGGGGAGGTTGCAGACTGCAACCAACTGAAACTTCTCCCAGGCGTGTAGGAGAGGTATGGTGGCTGACGTGAAAATGGTTAAAATGGTAAAAGTTGGTTAAACAAGTTAAATATTAACATCTATATTAGAGACATGGCGGCCGGCTCTGCTCCTTATGTAGATATAAACGGCTCATTTTAAGCTAACAAAAATACAACACTAGCCCTTTAACATATGACTTAACCATCACCAAACTAAGGACGTAACTACTGTAACAATGCACCAAAAAGGAGAAATGATGAGCAAACCTTCCTTCAGAGCCACATCTGGTTCTGCTGAACTGGTTTACTTTTGATTTACCTGACTTCTGACTTGAGCACATGCACACTGTACTGTATGGTCTGGCATGCACACAGCATAGCTTCCAGAGAGAGAATGCCTCATAAACATTATGCAATATGTCTCTAGCACCAGACCAGTATTCTACACGTGCTGCATGGAGGGGCGTCTCTTCCCTAAAAAGTACAGCATGTTCTCTGAGAGTCAAGAGTGGGGAGCAGGAAGTAGTGAAAACCACAAGCTCCACTCTCAAAGTAATGGGCATTTAATGAGGTAATACGCAGTACACACATTTGACAACTGGCACACTGATTTTTAATTATTTCAGTACTCATTACTTCTCCGATAAAGTCAACGATTTTAACAAGACTACTTCAGTTCCGAGGGAACAAATGGCATTACTACAACATATGATGGGAGTATGGATTGGAGTTATGTCCATGACATGTCCATGACTCCCATCCACTTTAGCTTTGGGCCAATAGAAACTCAGATATGACTGGTGACACACAGCAGTAAGTTCATTTTTTTTTAAGCTGCTGACAGTCAGCTTTAGACAAAGCTGTATTAGGACAGTTTTGCAATAGTTCATTTTCTGAAAGCTTTAAAGATCAGTTAGAATGTAGGCTATAAATGCAGTCAAGTTGGGTCCAAATTAAATTACACTCTATTTAAAAGATGTATAACAACAAATAATTAACATTACAAATTTTCCTGCTGTTGGAATAATAAAGGATACCAAAAAGTTTGGGAACCTCTGCTGTAAATGAAATTGAACAGCCTGTAATAATGTAAACATGAACAAGGATCTGAGTAGTAATCAACACGTGACTGAATGAAATCTCTTTAAAATTAGATAATTTCTGAATGACGACTGGAATGCAGTCAGGCTTGAAGAGCATTTTTACATTGTCTTATGTAATGCGAAGCAGCAGGCCATGATTATTCTGTGGTCAGTTCACAATAGAGCACAATGAGAGAGAGTTGCGTGACTGGATCCGTTGTGCTGACAACATGCTCCTGTTCTAATCAACACACTCAAGAAAGACGAGCCTTCTCTGAGAGTGTGTGGCTGCTTTCTGTTTCTTACACTGCGTCATCTGTTCAGCCAACAATATCCTGTTCATCCTGTCAGCTCCAACCAATCACAAGAGGACAGACAGTAACCTATGTGGAGGATCGTTTATTACGAGAATGGCTGAATGGGTCACTGAGAGTTTGGAGTTGCCATCCATGTGTGTTGGATACCCGCTTAGTTACCAAGGGCAGCACCTTTGAGGGGGAGATGTTGTAAAACTGTCTTTGAAGATAATCTTCCTTTTAAGTACAACAAGATGATAGATTGGCTGGTGTGACCGGTGACAGACCATTAATTGTTTACCTGGATGTAAACAAAATCCTATCTTTGTGCACATTACTGAGTTTCTGCATTTGCTCACTTCTTTCTGCTTGTTTGCACATGCTTAGTGCCTAGTGCATGTTTGCATAGATTCCCCAATTATTTCAGCCAGTGGCAACGCTGCACCATTGGACCTCCACCCAAAAACTCAGCCCTCCCATCTGTCAGTACTGGTTGATCATGCTTTAATCAAGCAGGTTAAAACATGGTTTGACGCCTTAAAGTTAAAGTTAGCATGACAGGTTTGTCAGGAAAGAGTTCTATATTTAATCAAGTACATCACTGAGTCGTAAACTCCCTCCAGACATGCAGAACTCTCCATAACAATGGCAGCCACCTTTTACTGGAATCTTATTGTCATGCTTCAGACCACGCCACACTGCAGCGCGTCAACTGCCACATGTAGAATATTCAAATGAGAATCTGCTTTAAATAGATGACTACATAGATTCTATTACTGTTGTAGAAAGTTTACTAAAAAGGGATGTGAAGGAGTTATTTCTGTATTTGCCTATGCAAAGAAAACAAGATAAGTCAGAGCAATATAGAGGTGTTAGAGTTTCATACCTTCAGGTGAGGGCTCAGGGGCCGGTGCCAAGGGTGCTTCAGCTGGGGTGGACTCGACCACAGGAGCCTCCGTTGGGGCCGCAGACTCTGAAGTAACAGTCGCTCCTGAAGCGACTTCTGAAGAGGTTTCTGAAACTGCCAGTACAGATACTGGAACTTCTGCCTCCTGGACCGGCTGGGAAGTAGCAGCAACAGACTCAGCTTCTGGAGCTGGAGCAGGGGTGTCTTGTGTGGCGCAGGGTGCCTCTGCTGGTGGGGCGGTCTCAGCAGGGGCTGCAGGAGGTGCAGGTGCAGTCTGAGGTTCGGCTTGGGCCTCAACAGTGACTGGAGATAATGGGAGCAACTGTGGAATAGTTGCTGCAGCAATCGTTGCATCTATTAGAGGCTGTGCTGCCTCTACAGGTGCTGAGGATTCAGCTGGTACTGAGACTTCACTTGGTGCTGAGGCCTCATTTGGTACTACCTCTTCCACTGGGGCTGCAGCTTCACCTGGTGCTGAGACCTCATCTGGGGCTGCAGCATCAGCCAGGGCTACACCTTCAACTGAGGCTATACCTTCAGCTGGGGCTACAGCTTCAGCTGGGGCTACACCTTCAGCTGGGGCTACACCTTCAGCTGGGGCTATACCTTCAGCCGGGGCTATACCTTCAGCTGGGGCTATACCTTCAGCCGGGGCTATACCTTCAGCTGGGGCTACAGCTGCAGCTGGGGCTACAACTTCAGCTGGGGCTACACCTTCAGCTGGGGCTACAGCTTCAACTGGGGCTACAGCTTCAACTGGGGCTACAGCTGCAGCTGGGGCTACACCTTCAGCTGTGGTTACAGCTGCAGCTGGGGCTACAGCTTCAACTGGGCCTACAGCTTCAGCTGAGGCTACACCTTCAACTGGGGCTACAGCTTCAACTGGGGCTACAGCTTCAACTGGGGCTGAAGCCTCATTTGATGCTGGTGCTGAAGCGTCACCTGTTTCTGAGGATTCACATGGTGCTGTTGAGGCAGTAACTGGTGCAGCATTGTCAGTTGGAGCCTCTGCCTCCCCAGGAGCAGCCACTTCAGCAGGAGCCTCGGTTGCTACAGCCGCTACCTCTTCCACAATCATCGGGGCCTCTGCTGGCTCAGACACAACAGGTTCAACAGCAGGGGTGGCAACTTCAGCAGAGGCCTCTGTTGGCTCAGCAGTCACATCCCCAACAACAGCAGGGGCCTCTGCCTGCACAGCTACAACAGATTCAATAGCAGGGGCCTCCCCCGTAGCCTCAATAAGGGCTTGGACCTCAGGAGCAGCTTCAGACACTACAGTTTCTACAGGGACTGCTTCCACCACAGGAGGTAGGGCCTCCACTGCCGGTACAGCAGCCTCAGGTTCAGTAACGGATTCAACTGGAGCAGCAGCCTCCAGAGCTGGCTCTGCAGGGGAGACTGCTTCTTGCTCAGGAGCAACCAGGAGGTCCTCACCAGAGCCGAGATCCTCCTGGGCCTCCAGGGCTATTAACACAGCCTCTGCCTCATCGTCGGCCCCCGGCTGGAGATCGTCTGGTAAGGCAGTCTGCACAGGCAACTGCATCTGGTCCTCAATGGTTTGTGCATCTTCTGCGATGATACCATTTCTGACTGCTGTCAATATGGGGATGACAAAACAAGCTTGATTAGGATTTACAACTGTTAAGCATGCACCACTTAGCAGTCTTCATCAGTCCTTTGTGATGCCTGGTTAATCTGTAACAGCATGACAACACTGAGCAGACAGAGATTTAAAAAGGAGATTCCTAATATGATTGCCCTTGAAACTTCTTGGGGGGGTTTCCTTGAGCTAATCTATACATTGAATTGTTTGTTAATAAATTACCACATTTGTCATGACAACTTTCTCATCAACAGCCATAAAATGTATCCATGAGATTCAACCGCTATATTGCAGGCTGTTATGTATGTTCCCGTTTTCTTGAATAAAGAAAATGTTTTTATTTATAAAATAGTTTCAACATATTCATCTGCTAAAAATCAAAACAATAACTCAACATGGAAGGCAGCAGGAAAAGGAATGAGGCAATAAAATGAGGCCATAAGGCACATACGCTGTGCTAGAGAAAACATCCTTTCATTTCCGTACTTGGAAATGTGATTTATTGAAGTGTGTTTGTCTAAAGCCCAGAGGACACGCAAGTCACTCTCGGAGGAAATGAAGACATGTGATGGTTGCTGCCTTTGGACAGACATCCTACCTTGACGCTCATTCCCTAACCCCTGCTCTTGTATCTGTGAGAACAAGCCATCAGCCCTTAGGTGAAAATGAGAACAATAGTGGGCTTGGATACCTGAACTCAAATGTCAGGTGTTGCAACACTCAGTTACACGAATCACAACAGCCTAACAGAAGACTGGAGATTCACAAATGACACAAACCAGAAGGGTTCAGATGGCTGAATGGGTGGATAGTTTGGACGCCACAGCTTCCTGATTTTATTTGTCTGTCAGAAGTAGTAAAAAGAGCTGAGAGTGATGGGTGGAAGGGAATGCGACGGCCTGGCAAATCAAATGAACTAGTGGAACATCACGCGGCACAGAAAAGTGTTTATGTGAAGTGGAATATTTCACATCAAATTTAAGTGTAGAACTGCAGAAGTAGAGGTGTTTTCAGACCGGTGTTTTTACAGCCTTTAAATCCTTATAATGGATTGTGACTTCACATGATTTTCTTCAACAGATTTCAGACATGATCACCACCAGTTCTTTAAGCAGAGATGTGCCTCACACACCAGCTACCAGAGAATACCAAGCTGTTGCCTGCACAGCAGGCCAGAACCAATGTTGCTGAAAAATCTGTTTGGATGGAGACAGAGACAGCCTCTCCAGGCATGGATGACTCGCGTGTCAACACGATTTAGCAGCCAAAGATGACAGAGATCCCAGTCAAAACAGTGCCATGGCTGGCCAAGAGCATAAAGGGGAGTGGGGGGGGCTGGACAGGGGATGGGACCAGTGGTGGCTTGGATGGCATACAGCTGGTCTGTTAGACAGACTGTACACTGTATGATTTAAACCTCCACCCATTCAGCCACATTTAGAGTAGCCTGCCTGGGAAAAGAGCACAATAAGCGGTTCTCTTGTTGGGGTGAGGTAAGAGCCTGGAAAGCTTCTCCAGGTGACCACAGCTGGCTGGCTGGAGGGAGACAATGACACAAACATCACACAGTGACATAGTGGAAGATGGAACACGAATACAGAGGATGTATGCCAGGTATATCTTTGGTCATTTGCTTACTTTTCTCAAAAACTATAATCTTTTCCCTATTCAAATCAAACTATTAAAAGGGACTGTATGTAACTTTTTACATATATAAATTGTTTTGTATTGCAAATGTGTGAACAGGTTGTAACGTAACCTTAAAAATGAGACCTTCTGTGTCTTTCTGTGTTTCCTCTATCAGCCTGTAGACTGCTTTTCATGTGAAGGACTCAGGCCCCTGTCCCAGCGGATGCGACGTCATGCACGCTTGCATGCGCAGCTACAGGGATAGCAAACGAGAGCTAAAGCTAGGCATGCACTGTACGATTTTAGAAATGTTTTAATTCCTACTCCTACTGATCGTTTGTGGTGTAAAGCCAAAGCTCAGGATTTCTGTGTTCCTGAGCTTACACTGTATGTGTAAAATAGAAAGAAAACAAAAACGCGGCCTAAAAATCATACAGTGTATGCCCAGCTTAACAGCTGGTTAGAAATGGAGTATGCCAGCCTCCACCACAACTTAGACGCCAACACAAACTTCTCCAGGCACAAAATACCAAAGTTATATCTAGTGAGGGCAGTCTTACAAAACAGGAATGTGACCATTGTCGTGAAAACTAATGTTGTGAGTGTGTGCGTACGTGGAAAGTCAGTGGTGAAGCAAGAGAGAGCGAGCAGCGGCGAAACAAGCGAACAGCGGAGCAGAAGAGAGTTAGTTTAGCATAGAGAATATCAAGTGAATGTTCAGTGGAAGTTGCAGTTTTTGCAGAAATAAATGCTGCAGCTCCTCAAAACCAGCAGAGGTTTCCTGTCTTCTAACCTCCTATTGAGTGGAATGACGGTTAGCAACTCTGGCTCAGGAGACCAAAACTACGGTGTCTCCCTGAGACTTCCGACCACAGTTGGGAGGCTGAAGCAGGAAGTGATAACGCTAGGATCAACATCGGCCGAGGCTTCGTGAAATAAATCGTGAAATATGATATTGTGGTTTTAGCTGGCTAATGTTGCTAACATCAATCGCCGTGATCGCTGTCAATCACGTTTAGTCTCACGTATTGCCTCCCTCTTTTGACTGACGCGTAGTGCGAGCACAAGCACGACCAACAGGACGCTGACTGCCGTTGACTCAATGGCCACAGGTGTCACTATTACCAAGCATTTTCTGATTCTTACAGAGTCCCTTTAACTTGACTTGAGCCATCATATGCAAAACTTTTCTAACAAAGGCAGTCACTGTCATGTGTATGTGGGGAGATGGAGTGAGAACATACTGTACATGCAGCTGTGCAAGGCATGACATAGCCATGTACCAGTAGGTTGAACCCATGAATTAACAATCACGGTCTGTGTCAGGCTTCTTAGTGGGCGTCTGCACGGGCTTCAACAATATAGAGTCCGTATATGCAAAGTTGTATAAAACACAGGCAATTACCCACAGAGTGTCTGCATGTTTAGATGATAAACTCCCATGCAGAGGAATCTCAGAGTAGCCTGAAAGCATGTGGGGTCTTTTCGAAAGGGCATCGAACTCCCAGCCCTTCCTTGTTCTCATTTTTCATCCATTGTGTGCAAGCTGCAAATTCTTGGAGCGAAATTCAAACACTCCTTATCATGCAGATGATAATCTAGGCTCATCGCTTAAGAATAACAAACTTTGGAAGCATGACTTCACAATATCTTTGGATCACATCAGCTTGATCTTGTAGGAGCTGTTTTTTTTTTGTGTGTGTGAAAAATGTCTCAAATCAGACTACTGTACAGTGGCAGAAAACAGGTTGAGCTGCAACTTTAGCCTCAGGCTGCAGATGGACTGCTAAACACTCCCACAGCTGGCTTTCACATAGTGCTACCATGCAGTTTTAAGTTACCAATCTAGCTTCAGCTATGTGTAGATGCCCAATTAAGCTTTGTGGAATGAAGTCTGAGAATCTGACATGAACACACAAGTCAGCTGTCATTAGTGTGAATGCTGTTCATTTCATCAGTAAAATCTTTTTCATGATTTTTTTTTTGTCAATACACTTTCAATGGACATCAAGCTAGAAATGTCTGATTAAAAATAAATGCCAGCCACTTCTGGGCGCTGGTGATAAAGTAGGGTAAACATGAATAATTCCCTCCATGAGGTAGGCCAGCTGTAGTGTGCTGTGCAGCAGAGTGCTGAGAAAGCACACGGTGTTCCAGAGCAGCCAGCAGTAGACACACACCCCTCAGATACACTGGACTGAATGAAAGCAACTTCTACTGAACGTACCTTGGGTAAATATAAACACAGTTCATGCTCACCAGTTAACAAAGACGCAAACATTTAAATTCTGTATAGGTGATCACTACTTACCCACTGGGTCTCCATTGCTCTCCTCTGGCTTTGTACCTGGTCTCTTCTCTTGGTCAACAGTCTGTGCACTGGATGAGGAACACCCCATGTTGAGAGGAAAAAAAAAGGATTGAGATGAATAAACGAAAATTAAACGAAATTTAAAGCTCTCTGTTAGCAAAGACAGAGACTGCCTGGCAGTGAAAACATGGACCACTCTGTTCCTAAGAGTAGCTGGGCACCATTATCTCCCCTAGTCTCTGTGTTTGTGCATGGCCTGCTGCCCTCCAGAATGCAGCTAAGCAGTGCAGCCACTATACTGCTGAATGCTCCCTGAGTGCCTCATGCTCACAGTCGCACTATTCATACAGGAGGGGGAGGCCAACGTGGGAAGGAAGTGAGTGTCCTCCCCTTTATAGGAGTGTCCACGCTGGAAGAGATCCACCACCTGGTGGTTCAGGGTAGCACATGGAGCTTTTCTTTAAAGTGGTTTTATTTTTGTGCAGTGTTTGAGTCAGTGAAGGTATGCAGTTATACTGTTATGCACAGATCAGCCATAACATTATGACCACCTTCCTAATATTGAGTAGGCCCAGCATATCCCACAGATGCTCTATTGGATTGAGATTTGGAGAATTAGGAGGCCAAGTTGACCTCGAACTTGTGTTCCTCACATCTTTCTTGAACCACATTTGCAGTGTACACACTGCCTCCGCCAGGTGTAGGTGGTTTTGGCGGTGGACACGGGTCAACTGTGCTGTCAACTGTGGTGCACTGTGTGTTCTGACACCTTTCCATCTGAGCCAGCAACTTTTTCAGCAGTCTAAGCTACAGTAGCTCTTCCAATGGATCGGACAACAAGGCCAGCCTTCGCTCCTTGCGTGCATCAATGAGCCTTGGCCGCCTATGACCCTGTCACTGGTTTCCTTCCTTAGACCGCTTTTGGTTGTTCCTGACCACTGCAGACTGGGAACATCCCACAAGAGCTGCAGTTTTGGAGATGCTCTGACCCAGTCGTCTAGCCATCATATCCCACCTACTGCCAGGTGTCACTGTAACAAGATAATCAATGTTATTTACCTCACCCGTCAGTGGTCATAATGTTATGGCTGACAGCAGTGATCATAAAGCCTGATAAATACATACACAAGAACTGTGAAGTGTAAAATGTTTATTTTTCAGTTTTCTGTACAAAGTTATTCATTTGATTTGGCATAAATACACTGTTGTATACAAAAAAAGTGTATAAATACTGAAGTTTCAGTAGAAAGCAATGCATTTCCATATGTTTAGTGTAGCTTGTACAGCCAGATTAAAGGGATCCTGTGAATGCCACACTGCAGGTTTGGACGGTGGGTGTCTCAGGAGTCTCATTTGTGCACAACTTGATTCTCGAGTGTCTCCAGTTTCTTTGACATGGCTTCAAGTAGGCATGTAAAGGAAAGATGCAGATAAAAACAAAAAACATCACCTAACAGGTTCAGAAATTTAATTTTCACTAGGTTGGTACTTTAATCATTTTCTGACCCTGGAAAATTACAGTGTATGCGTGTCACATGTCTCTTGTTTAATAGGTTGAATTGAGCCTCCCCTAATCAGTTAACTTTTATTTTGTCATGATCAGATGATGCTCATAGTTATTTGTGAGTTAAAACCATGACACATTGTGTCCAATATCATGCTGACCTCTTATTTTTTTGGTATATGCTTGGTTTTACTGCATCCCCAGTGCAAGTAATCAACTACAACAAAAATACTCATTATACTCATCATACTCAATTATTTTATAGGCCATGCTGAACTGTTTTGGAAATAATCCAAATTTGTATTGAACTGGGTGTAGAGTGAACTGTTATTTTTAAACTTACATGTTGTCCTTTGAAGCTCTGAATATCATTTAATAAATTGGTGGCAATTTTATCGTAAAAGTTGTTAAATGCTTGTTTTGTCTAAACAGAACACTAAACATTCATAAAAACATACCATTTTGGTGTAACTGATGACCCAATATAAAGATGAAAATACTGGGTAAAAACACTTGTTTTGGTAGAAAGAAGCAAAAATGTGAAATTGCTGTTACTAGGTCAAAATAACCATTTATCATTATGGGTAAACAACCCAACATAGATATAAAAATAACACTAAACCTGGGTCAAAAAATGAACAGGTTTAGTGAACTGATGTCCAATATAAAGCTTAAAAATAACATTACACTGTGTGTGTTACACTCATTTAGGTTTAAGTTATGACCCAACATAAATGTAAATATGGCTTGGGGACCCAGTGGTTTTCAAGCTCATGGTGTCGATGCGACATTGACTCACTATTGGATACCACAATAGACCCACAGTGGGTTAAAACTGACCCAGTATTTTTTTAGAGTGTAGATCTTTTTGTGTCCGATAACGTGTCAGAATTAAGACATTTGTTTCTAAAATCATACAACAAAAGTTGTGGTATTTTAAGGTCAGCTAAATGTCTGTGTTTTTTGCATGTAGCTGTCTATTCATTAGCGTCGAAGGATTCTTTGGTAAAGACACATCTACCTGTGATTATCGACAGTAATTCAGAAAAGGATATTATTCTTCTCCAGGTTCTTCAGCTTCTCGGTGACCTGGTTTTGAAACATTATCATGTTCTCACACTGGCACATGTTTTCAGCGGATGGTTTGTCTGTGGGGAAAGAATACATGAGATAAATCAGGGTTTTTTTTCTTACCTTTTCTCTCTCTTACCCTTTTCCTCACCCTATCTCTTCTAATCTTTCCCTGCAGGTTTTCCCTTCCTGTCTCTGCCTGTAGAGAATGTAGTAGGTGTGGGGAGGGCACATGACTGCAGAGCAAAAATTACTGATGAGATAAGTGATAAGGATAATTGTACAGGGCTGATGCCTAAAAATTATAGAATTGTTTGAATCAGTTATCAGCAGCAGCAGCAGCAGCAGGTGGCAGTCATGCATCATTTTAATGGAAGAAACAGAGCTATTAGTAATCTGACATTCTTGAGCACAGTAACCCTGTTTGGTATGTTGAAGCTTCTTTTGACAGACTGCTGGTTCAGGTAGTGCAACATACCTTTACATATCCTGGACTTGAGCTTCTTTGTAATTTCTCCCATTTTCTCAAAATCTTCAGCATAATAAAAGTGCTTCTCATCGGGCTCTGAAGCTATTTCTCTCAGCTCCTGTTCAATGGCTTTGCCAACACCCAAGGCGTATATTGTGACCCCTGAAAATGACAGACAATGTTAGAAATATCTTAGTTTGATTAAAAACTGCAGTGTATCTGCACCTACCTGAGTTCTTTGCTTTATCAGCCCATTCGGACACATCATCCTGTGATCGTCCATCAGTAAACACAATACTGACACGCGGGATGTTCGGCCTGGCTCCTTCTTTAGCCGAGAAGCTGAACTCAAACATGTGACGTAAAGCTGAGCCGGTCATGGAGCCTCTCCCCATGTACTGCATCTGGGACACTGCCTGTTTGACGCTCTGCGCTGTGCTGTACTGGCCCAGGGTGAACTCTGTGCGCACTTTGGTGGAATACTGAATGAGGCCAACATGTGTGCCCATCCTGGAAATATCCAGCGAGTCCACAATGCCGTTCACAAACTGCTTGACCAGTTCAAATTTGGTAGGGCCCAGACTCTTAGAGCCATCAATTACAAAAACCAAATCCATGACTCCATCGCCACAATCGGGCTCTATTGGAAACAAGAACATCAAGCACATGTTTTATGCATTTTTACCTAGGAGAGGGTCTATATGAAAGAAAGCTGAGATCATACTTTTGCAGCTCTTCCCATCTTCAGCCAACACAAATCCTTCAAAACACCTGCAGATGTAGGAGTCAGTGGTTCTGACACACTGGTGTTCACAGCCGTGGTCCACGGTCTGACACAGATCCAGACCTGAAACAAGGACTACAATGAGGTTGCTGTGACACATTTAAATGTCTAAAATCTGTTTTTTATTTTTATGTTTATTGTTACAGGCACTGAGTCTTCTGTCTTCGTCATCAACATTATGAAAGTGAAGTTTAGGAAGGAGGAGGCTTCAGACATGAATACCAAACCAATAACTATCTGAGGACATGAATGCTTCGTGGTGGTAAACATAAACACCAAATTATCCCCTTAATCCGGGGGAGCGCTGGGATTAACACTGACCTCATCAAAATTCATCCAAAATGATGTAACATACAAATACCGGAATAGGGGACAAACTGTCATAGCAACATTTGAAAACATGCTGATGAAAGATTATAGTCTGAATTTTGTTCACTTTGCCTCACACAACTATTGGGTCTGTCTTTTTTATACTGTCAAATATTTGATTAAGACTGCATTAAAGTCAGGCTTTTCTGCCTTTATCTACACTTATTAATTACTTAATTAATATGAAATCAAATGAATCACAAGCCACCACACTGAATCACTCCCAACAGAAAAAGACTCACTGCTACAAAACTTACATAATTTGCTGTATGTCACCTACTCTAAGGCAGTTCTATTCTGTAGTATCCCATCAAATCACTGTAGTTCACTAAATGCCCATGAGCCTGGACTCACTTTGACATGTTTTTCCATCAGGTCGGAGGGTGAATCCATTTCTGCATTTACACACACATGAATCTTTTGTATTCACAAACTCCTGTTCACAGCCGTGTTTCCCATCAGCACAATGGTCCATATCTGCAGGAAATAGTCCATTTATCAATATAGACAGGGTTGGGGAGTAATAACTAAAAATATAGAAAATATAATAATACTCTGAACTGCTTGCCAGTTTGATGAATGGAAACTATTTATCACCAGCAGTGATTACATTCTGGGTTAAGAGCTAACATCTGGGTTAAGTTTCTTTTTTTGCAACAGTTAACATGCTTGGCACCTGATATGACTGTTATCATTAAATGTGCGTTATCAGTTGCTATGGCCTCATAGATGTGGGTCAGTAGGGGCCTGCTACACCTACTACGTTGTAAAAGTGAAAGCAAGACTTAAATGTAACACGTTCTAACTAGGGCTGTCAATCAATTAATACATTTAATCAAGATTAATCACACATTTATTTATCTGTTCAAAATGCACCTTAAAGGGAGATTTGTCCAGTATTTAATACTCTTAACATGCGAGTGGACAGATATGCTGCTTTATGCAAATGTGTGTATATATTTATTATTGGAAATTAATTAACAATACAAAACAATGACAACTATTGTCCAGAAACCCTCACACATACTGTGTTTAGCATAAAAAAATCATAATCAATGATAGCACATTGTGTGTCAGTGTGCTGACTTGACTATGACCCCAAACTGCATGTAATTATCATAAAGTGGGCATGTCTGTAAAGGGGAGATCTGAAACTGGTCAAGATGGTTTTTACTTGCCAAAATTTAGTGCAAATGTGGAGCGTTATTGAGCCTCCTTCACAACAAGCTAATATGACATGGTTTTCTGGTTTTATATGACACCAGTATCTTCACTACAGCTTT
Source organism: Pterois miles (assembly GCA_947000775.1). Lineage (NCBI taxonomy): Eukaryota > Metazoa > Chordata > Actinopteri > Perciformes > Scorpaenidae > Pterois > Pterois miles. The sequence goes on along the minus strand of CAMQGK010000568.1, from coordinate 1,768,977 downwards.
TCACTAATTCACAATAACTTAAAAACCAAGCCCGCTACAACCTCCAAAAGATCTATTGCATTAATGCATTAAAGAAATTAGTGGTGTTTAAATGATTTTGATTTAACTTGTTTGCGTCTAAGACATTGTAAAACTGTGTGAAATTTTAGGTTTTGAACCAAAAAAAAAAAAAAAAACAGCTTTTTTAAGTTTAGGCAACAAAACCACTTATTTAAGACACTAGAGGCCACTGTTGTCTTCTTTTATTCCTTCTTTCTCCATGCAAATCAATAATAAAACCTACTATTAGGTGTAGCATTTATGAGACTTATAGCCACTGATAACACCCATTTAATGACATGATAACCATAAATCCAGCTGTGTTACAGTGATGTTCGACTGTTGGACAAATTGTTCAACAATCCTATAGCACTAATGAAAAACAGGTTGGAGGACATCTACAATAGTTATTAATGTATACGGTATCATTATGGAAGAAATACCTCAATCTGAAATTGTGAGAAAAACCTTTCTTTGTTTGTTGAAACAAGGACAATACAAGGACAGAAGCAATGCACACTTACTTTTGCAGGTTTTGCCATCAGGTCTGAGTGCGTAGCCTTTTCTGCATTTACACACACATGAATCTTCTGTATTCACAAACTCCTGTTCACAGCCGTGTTTCCCATCAGCACAATGGTCCATATCTGCAGGAAATAGTCCGTTTATCAATATAGACATGGTTGGTGAGTAATAACTGAGAAAATAAGATAATATTCAGAACTGCTGTCCACTCTGACCCATGGAGACTATTCATCACCAACGGTAATTTACAGTGAATGTATCACATTATCATGTTTCTTCTGGTGCTACAGTTAACATACCTGGTACCTGATATGACTGTTCTCAGCTCATTAAATATGTGGTATCGGTGGTTATAAGTTTCATAGATGTGGGTCAGTAGGGGCCTGCTACACCTACTACGTTGTAAAAGTTGTAAAAGTTGTAAAAGTGAAAGCGAAATGTTAAAGCAACACGTTCTAACATACATAACTGAATAAAATGCTTCATTTTGAACACAAAATACAGCATGTTTAGTTTTAGGCAACAAAACTACAACTTCTATAGGTGATCACCTACGTGAATCAATGATAAAACCAACCAGAAGGTATAGCAGGCCTCTTGTGATCCATCTATGAGACTTATAACCACTGATAACGCCCATTTTATCACTTGATGACAGTAAATCGAGCTGTGCTTGCAGTGATGTTGGACTGTTGGACAAATTGTTCAACAATCCTATAGCACTAATGAAAAACAGGTTGGAGGACATCTACAATAGTTATTAATGTATATGGTATCATTGTGGAAGAAATGTCTTAATCTGAAATTGTGAGTAAAATTTTTCTTTCTTTGTTTAAATATCAGTAATACGAGGAGAGAAGCAATGCACGCTTACTTTTACAGGTTTTCCCATCAGGTCTGAGTGTGTAGCCTTTTCTGCATTTACACACACAGGCGTCTTCTGTATTCACAAAGTCCTGTTCACACCCGTGGGTGCCATCAGCACAGTGATCAATCTCTACCGGAAACAGAAGATTAAGATTAAGGAGTAATTTAGCAACCTGTTTAGTTCTGTTACTCTGGCCCAGATTTTCATTTGTGCACTGGAAATATCAAAATGTCATGGACAGATTATCTAAAATGTACAGAGCACCTTTACTGTATTGTATGTTCCAGATGATGAACCCCATGTACATTCCTGTATTCTTCTTATAGTGCCAGTTTATCAGTGAGCACAAACAGGACATCTAACACCAAACAGCTAAATAAACTTGAGGCCAAGACTTAAACACTGCAGCTTTTCACGTGAGCCTGTTTGAATATTTCAGGTCTTGAGAGTCAACCACAAATCAGGTTTCTTCTTATACATGAAAAAGACAAAATGAAAAAAAAAATATTAAATAAAAAAGTAGACAAGAAGTAGAAAAACATAATGGACACTTACTCTTGCATGTTTTTCCATCAGGTCTGAGGGTGTAGCCTTTACTGCATTTACACACACAGGAGTCTTCCGTGTTCATAAACTCCTGTTCACACCCGTGGGTGCCATCAGCACAGTGGTCAATCTCTGGGTGACATAAACAGCACAGATCAGAGACTGAAGCATTATTAACGCTATCAGCAAATGACAATTCATTACTATAGAAGATACTAATCAGTATCTGTGGTAACCTGAAGAAAGCCTGATGCAGCCTGAAATCATTTTAGTGTCAGATTTCAGTATAAAATGGAAAGATGAATCTTCACTTGATCCAATAATATTTCTCCTCATGCTACAATACTTACAGCAATACCACTACTTACTAGACTTACTAGATTATCCAGCACAATAGGAATCACAAATGTTTTCTGTATGCATATGGCCTTTCTATGTATATGTAGTATATATACTGCATATATACTGTATATACAATAATATAAAAAGAGAAAACCATAATTCATTCATCAAAAATCTAAATCCACTCTCAAAAAGACTGGTGAAGATGTAGAGGAAGGAAAGATCAAACAACTGTTGCTGTTTTGATTCAGTGATACTATGACACCCCTGATACACCTCCACATTTCAGCAGCTGCTCTGATTGCAAAAGCACACTTCCTTCAGGAAATCTCCCCCACTTTACTTTCTGTTAACATCCACCAGAGGAGCAGAAGGGATGTTTTCCAACAGTGGGCGGAGGGAAATCACTGGTAGGAAGAATGCTGCTGTGAATTTCTCCACTGTGGGACCAATAAAGGAATATCTTATCTTATCTTAAAATCATTGTACACCATATTTTCTATCATTCCCTCCTCAAGGCGGTCCTTAATCCGAAATTTCGATTTTAGCTGCTTTAAAGTGTTAGCAGGTGAGCTGCAGCGTCTGTTGTGCCATGTAGGGATCAATAAGTGAAATAAACTACTCATAATCCCCTTTGTCACGTTGCCTATGAGAAAGTCAAGCTGCTATGTGAACAAGGAACACTGTGATTGCAGCAAGCAGCCTCTGTGCTAACGTAAAAAAGAATAGGTGAAAAAGAAAACACATTTTTCTGGTTGAATCACTTCTTAAAAAGAACAGCTCAGATGGGAGAAATTGAGCTATTTCACCTTTACATGTCTTGCCATCAGGGTTGAGGGTGAAGCCCTTCCTGCACTTGCATCTGTATGAGGCGGGACTGCTCACACAGATGTGCTGGCACTGGTGGTCCACCACCTCACACATCTCTGAATCTGACACACCAACACAGATAATCAAACAAATGGTGCAAACACACATGCATGCATAAATGAGGAGGGACACTGGAGTTAAAATAGACTGGATTCATCACCTCCACAGAGTTTGGATTGGAACACAGAGATGAGGGTTTCTATCTGGCTAAAGTTGGCCACCAGGTGCACATGCTCAGAGTGTGGCTCGCTCCCGATGGCCTTCAGAGTGTTCATATCCACCCTGCCCACTCCGATAGCAAAGATCTGGATACCGGCCTGCCTCGCCTGAGCCGCAATCTCCTCCACCGTGTCCTGAGGCCGCCCGTCAGTTACAACCATCGCGATTCGAGGAATGAGCAGCTCTGCTGGTCGTGCTCCCTCTTCCTCTGTGAAGGCCGTCTCCATGGTGTACTGGATGGCCAGACCTGTCATTGTTCCTGTGGCGAGATGCTCCATGTTCCTCACCGCCTGCTCCACCTCAGCTTTGGTGGTGTAGGTGCTGAGGGAGAACTCAGGCTGGACCACGCTGCCATACTGCAGCAGGCCGACCCGCGTGGCATCGGAGCCGACCTCGAGGAACTGAAGCAGGTTGATGATGAAGGTCTTTACCTTCTCGTAGTCGTTGGGGCGGATGCTTCGGGAGCTGTCGATGACAAAGACAAAATCCAGCGGGATTGCTTTGCAGGTGCTCTCTGTGATCAAAGACATGGAGGTTTGTGATCAGGGAAAAAAACCTAAACTAGATTCAAGAAAACTGTTCAACTTTGTGTCTTAGATAGTAATAGATGAAAATGCAGTTGGCGAAACAGACGTTTTTCACCAATTGATCACTCACCCGCTGGTTTGGTTTGGACAGCAGTCTCATTTCGACCTCTGGCCGCGATGGGTCTGGGACGCCGTCTGTCCAGTCGAACTGCGTTACAGCACAACAGGCAGAAGAGGCCGAAGGCCAGGGACCTCATTCTGACAAGATGTGACAACTGCAGCGTATAGAAAGAGAGAGGAGAGACAGAGAGAGAGAGAGAGAGAGAGAGAGAGAGAGAGAGAGAGAGTGTGTGTGAGAGAGAGAGAGAGAGAGAGAGAGAGAGAGAGAGAGAGAGAGGGAAAGCACAAAAACAAGAACTGACAGAAGCACTCCCACAATGCAGTGCAAAAAGAGAACAAGTCTCCATGGAATAGTAAAGAGAGGAAGCCTGTAAGGCAGGAGGGAAATTGCCATAAACAAGACAATTTGTTATTTTTATGATCTATTTTTTTTAAATTTGCCACTGGATCCAAATCTGTATCAAAATATACACAATGAGTCAATACAGTCAATCATGTTAATTGGTAGATGGTGGAACACCTCAAATGTCTGGGAATATTAGGTTTTGTAAGAGATTTTGCAAAATTGTATGCGAGTCATGTGAGGCATCAAAATGGATTACGTTGCTGGATCACCATCTAATTGTGAAATGCCATCAAAGATTGCCTAAATGTGTGCACCTGTTATCTAAATCTCTCAATTAAAGGTTAACACAGTCTATGCTGAGTAAGCTGCAATCAGAGGAATTTGGCGACCGAATGGTATTGAATATCAAAAAGCAAACTTTCTTTAGGTTAATCTAAATATTTTTATGTACCAAATTTTCTGAATTCTGGATCAAATTTGTGGAAGGGATGGTAAAAACTGCAAATATTCATAATCTTGTCTTAGTTTCAAACTTTAAGTTTTTCTCCATAAACTTAGATTAATGCCTGAATAAGCAACGGTCATATTTCAACTTCAAACCGATGGAGACGAGCACAGACAAAATAACAGAAATTACAGAATTCTCTCGTGAAATTACCAGAAACCGTTCAAACTTTCTGTTCACGAAGAACCATATCACTTGTAATAAGAAGCTTGTTGACAACATATTATTTCCAGAGATCAGGGATCCGGGAAAATCAGGTTCAAGGTTCATCAATAAAAATGTAACAAATTACTGGCACTACGAACACGTTTCAGCTGTGAGCCGTCATCAGCTGAAATGCGTTTGCGTGTTTGCCCAGAATAAACTAAAAATAGACACTTCATCTGTGAGTGTCTGTGATTTGTTTCCTCTGCTCTGACTACAACCTGGCAGCTGATACTGTTCAAGATTTGGAGAAGTGGTCACTGCAATTTCCTATTTTGTCCTGACATAAAGGGACACATGGTGGCGCTATTCGCACTAAATTCTTCTTCCTATTCCCATGATCTTATCTTCACACCAGATTTCAATGTTAATCATTTGTTGAAATACATCTCCAACTAACAGACAAACAGCCACACAGGACTGGAAACATAACCTCCTCAGTGTAGGAAACAAATAAGAAAGAAAGAAAGAAAGAAAGATATTCCTTTAGTAGTCCCACAGTGGGGAAATTCAGTTAATATAGTGACTCTGTGTCAGTAAGGTGACAAGTGAAGTGTTACATTTAAGTTAATGAGGAGGAGCGGTAAAAATAGGGAGAACATTCACCTCCTGCATATTTGACCTCCTCAGCTTCCAATTTCACATTTGAGTGTGTATCGATGTAATGCTCACAGCACTGCAGAGGTTTTGTAAAAGTGCAACTTTCAAATGGCGCAGTCTTACTGTAAATGTAATGTATTATCAGTTTATGTGTATGTATTACTGGCCTCTAAATAAGTGTGGGCTGCACACAAGTGTCAAGTTTTCCCATCTACCATCATATGACATCAACAAAACTCTCTATGAATGAGTTTTTGGATGTTTTGCTGCATAAGTGGTTAAAAATGATTTAACAGAGGATGAAAAGCACCACAGACTGTTTCCCTATCCAGTCCCCAGGACAGCCATTCGTTACCTGTCTGACTGTAGGCTGCGCTGCTGTCTGAAACCTGCCTGTGATCAGTGTAGAAGTAGCAAATACTGTATATCTGCATTCAAAAACAGGATGCCATTGGTCATATCGGATAAGTCTTAGTTCTAAGGCAGCGTGTAAGATGTTAGAATTTGAGGATTTCTTCATGTGGTTTTGAGCGTCTCTCTCAGCTCCGCTCACGGCGATGACACTGACTTTGCGCTCATGAACAGCCCCACAAATACATGTATATGGTAACAGCTGACCTGAGGCCTGCAGGGGTCACATGGCCATGTAGCATCCCACAGAGCTGTCGACCTCTGACCTCACATCTGTTTGATGTCTCTCTGCCACTGGTCTGACAGTGTTTTCTTCATCACTTATCCAACAGTATAATAAATGTATGATCTATTTATTCAAAAAATATACTTTTATTGGAAAGCATATCCTCAATTTATCTGAGCTGCCTGATTATTTTATTGCTATTTAATTACTTTTTTAAAATAATTTTTAACTTTAAATTTTGCCCCTCATGTATTTTATCATTCATTTTGGTGTTTTATTTGATTTCTTTCTCTCTGTGAATCACTTGTACTTTGTTTTGATAAGTGCTCAATAAATACAGTGTATTATTGTTATTATTATTATTATTATTATTATTATTATTATTCTGAAGTGCCTCCAAACTGTACCACAGTTTCAGGCTTAAATGTTCATCACTTTCCATTAGTCTGTCCTTCACCATCACATGTATTTAGTCTGGCTTTCATGTAGTGTTTTATAATTTCACTGATTTCATTATTTATATTATTTTGTACTGTATTTTACTCTTTTTGTTTTGTCAGCATTTTACTACTTTGAGTAACTGCTGATCATTATAACATTTGTCAATTTTTTTTTTGTCAATCGCACAATGAAGTGCATTTGCTTTGTTCGATAGGTGCTATATAAATAAAGACAGACTGATTGATTGACAGATGAATCACTTCATATTACACCACTTGGGGAAAGTATTTTCCAAACTGGTTAGCATTTATTTTTATCTGATACATCAGCAGCAAAGAAAGCATGGAAACATGCAATTTATTATTACAGTGACGTCACAAATTGTGTGTGACTGAAATTGTGGTATTCCATCACAGAGCAATCCCTCTCACATGTCCTCATGAATTAAAGCCAAGGCTGCGTGTTTACTATGAAACATAAAAACATTGTGTACCTAACCGTGTTTCATGGGACCTGCTCTCTGTTTTGCACATTCCCTGCCTTTGATGGCTTTTCATGATGCAGGTGTTGGAAACTACGATGCTGTCCGACCTTAAGTAAATACAGCATACAGGTAGCGGCTGGTGATTCCACTTTATTCTAAGAAAAATATATTCCAGCCAAGCAATAAGCAGAGCTTGTAGCGCTCCAGCAACTAAACACACTATCAGGACAATAAATCAAAAACTACATACCTTGTTATAACAACCAACTCTTTCTCCTCAACTCCTGCAGTCAAAGTTTCTCAATAAATCCAACACTGAGTCAAGAGAGGAGTATCAGCATCAGTCAGTAGTAGCTCCAGACAGTAAACGTATATATATATATACATATATATATCCCAGCCCTCTGTCTTTCTGTATCTGTCCAAGCACTTGTACTGCTCTGCCCCTTACTGCATCCACCCTGTTTCTCTGTTTACTCCCCCTCTGACCACGGAGACGCCTCTTGTTCAGCTCAATAAAACAGAAACTCTGTGGATATTTTTACTATAACAGATAGTCAAGACTGAACCCCTTAGTTTTACACCTTCAAAGCCCTTAAACATTTCATAATGTAATATAGGTGGAGTGGGCATGAGCACTAATTTCGCTCATAGTTTGTCTTAATTATTATCTATACAATATCCAGAGCATTAATGTAGCAGCAAACCATTACTAGCTATGTAATGATATACTAGTAGAGTAATGTCGACCTGAGCAGAGCTCTCCCTCTGTGTGTTGAAATCCAAGCTTCTCTGTGCTTTGTTGACATAGCTGGGCGGACCGTGCATGTTAGCATGTAGCACTGGCTAGCTCACACTGCCGCTCTCCACTGCCCTCACACTGCAGTTACAGCTGATAAAGCCGTCACAACCGACCGCTTTGTCGCGTAAGCGTAGCGGCCACCCTCCGTATCCCCCTAAGATTAACACCGTTAGCTCTGTCAGCATTGTTGGCTTTGTTTTCACTGTTACCGCTGTTAGCGCCGTTAGCTGCCAGCCGCCCACTCTGCCGTCGCCATGTTGAGAGCACTGCCACGTGAAGTGGTGCTTTCAAATGCTGTCGTTGTTTACGGTTTTTACGAGTTGGACCCGTATGAACACCCCCTCACGTCACATTCACGACCTAAGTCTGTGAAAGCTGGAGTCCATGACTTGGGACGTGTTTGTTGACATTGTGAGAAATGGCGGACCACGTGAAAATTCACTGCTCCTTGCATAATGAAGATGTTGTAATTTTAGTATTTTTTTTTCTTGGTAATTTTATAATTTGTCTGAGGAAAATGTTGATATTCCCAACAACCTTTCTTTCTCCTCTGTCATGCCTTTGCATTTACAGCATTATGTTACTCGCTTGCTAGCTTGCTAAATTGTTAGCCTCTGTGGCTTCTAGACGCCAACAGTAATGTTGATATTGCCGTTGCTTAGCAGCGTTGTTCTTCAGGACTTCGACGCCAAACATACGGTGTACAGGACCTCCCATGTTGTAAACACAAGCTCAATTTTTTTTTTTTTTTTTTTTTTTGTAATTTTACAAGAGATGCTTGGATGAGCTCTCCACATCCCCATTTGGGCAACAGTTTATGGAAAGACATGGTCAGTAGAGTCATCATAATGCCAACCACTGTGGGGGTACCTGCCTGCCGCACAATGAGCACCTTTATACACAGTCACCTCTTACCAATAGTTTCCAGGCAGTGTCAGTGTCAACAACACAGACAATTAGAAACATTTATTTCTAACTACCTTTTGAGCTCATGCACAAGCTTGTACCTCACATGCAAAACAAAACACAAACATCTGCCAGTGAAATTAGATTTTAATAAACAAATAAATGTCACATCTTTACTTTTCATACAGCAGCAGCCCTCAGGTTTGATTTCTGTCCTTACAGGACATCTGTGTCCAGGAAGCAGCTTGCCAATAACTGCATCTGGTGGAGCAGACTTTGTGTGTTTACACAGACCAGAAGCTCCCATCAGTTTAATTGAAAAAACACAAGGGTCCAGGTTTATGAGCTCCTGAACGTAGACAGGCCCGATCTAGAGTCATTGCACCAAGGTCCCTCGAGCAGCTCATTCATAGTGACTTCAAAGAGCAAACTGATTCCAGATCAGTGCGACTTCTGTGCTGTCAAAATAGATAAATAGCAGCCCAAGACATTTCTCGTCAATCAGTAGAAACACACAGTTACATTTAAAAGTTATGAAAGTCAACCAGCACAACTCAACACTTTTTGTAACACAAGACAATTCTGTTTATAGTCTAATAAAATGGTAAAAGAAGGTGATATGTTCGATATACACTAGGTTGCTCTTAGATCATGTCAGAATACAGGCAGATGCATTTCTTTGGGACAACTTCCAGTCAAGGTGACACTTCACACATGGATCTATAAAGGGCACCCCATCAGAGAGAAAGTTATGAATAAAGGCAATCCAACCCTGATCATGAGCAGAGACGAGACAAACAGGAAACACACGACGACTGTTCACTCATTACTGTGGGCAGTAAGATCGTCATTGTTGCATTTGTGCATATGTTAGATATGACTATCAAAGATAGGACACATAAAATACTATTACAGGTACACACACAGTAAATAGAATTAATACAAATATATAGAATCTATCAAACTTTCTAGTGCCTTATTGCACCCAGGTTCAAATGCATTAAAATGCACGTCATGTCTGGAATTATAGAAACAGAAACGAGAAAGGTCATCAATAAATAACAGGAGGGGATGAGAGGTCACGGTGGTGGTGGAGGTGTGTGTGAGAAGATTTTGTATGTGCATGCATGAGTGTATTGTAATGTTTGTGCCGCTACAATATATCCATGAATATACTGTACACTGGAGAGGCAGTGAGGTGCATAAATCTTGCTGGGGGTTTTATTAACAGCAGTCAGCGGGATGCTGGGAATGTTTTCATGCTGTAGCGGTGGTGTACGGTGGGGGAGCCTGCTTGGGAAAGACGCTGACGCTGTCATCATACGGAGGTAGCAGCACCTGGAGATACAGAGGAAAAACAAATTTTGGTTAGTAGGAGTCAGAAGCCAACTGTTTTTTATGGCCGATGATGCCGTTTTTTTGCCAATATCTTTGGCTGGTTTTCTTTTTTCCTCCATCTGATAAAATATAACAGCTTAATAATTAGAAATGATACAGAAAATTTCTTAGGTAAACATTTATTGAACAACACTTATGGTCTTTCTCTTTAATCTGCATTTTGTGCCTGCACACTTTCTCCCAGTCAGGACATTGTTGTTCTCATACACTCCTGCAAAGGAGATTGCTGCCATATGACTGATGCTTCATTACCGAGTGTTAAGTCCAAAGCACCTCAGCCTTTAGTGTAGGTGTAGCTCCGGACACTGTCTCAAAAAACAAAACATTTAAAAGGAAGATAATGTATTTCTTTTTAAATGAAAGTAGCATTGATTAATTTTAAGACCTGCCAAAATTGGATTTGAGACATTTTGGGGCTTTAAATCCAAGTTACTGGATTTTCTCATTTTTGAGACTTAGAGCCCTGCTTCCTACCAATCTCACATTTTGTGGGTTGATACTAAGCAAATGACCAGAGATGTTTTTTGATCCTAAACTGTGACCATCTGCAGGGCTTGTTGCCAAGTAATGAACAACTGTTTCAAACTAAAAAGGTAATGTAGTACATGGGGTGTGTCCTGATAAATAAGATATATAGGACACAATGCCATGCGAAAAAAAAAATCCAGGTGTCGGCATCCAGATTTAATTTTAAAGCCATACACAGCCCGTCTAGCCAAGGGGGACAAATTTGCTTTTTCATCTTCTGTTATTATGTTCCCAAAAGCAGAAATGTGTTTGTGAACAAATGTCATTCAGTAACCACTTTTCTCTGGTTTGATATGATAAATCTGTTCACGCGTCTTTACAACATTCACGAGAAAGCCTTCCATTCAATTAAATGTGCGAATCGAAGCTTCCTCTCTGCTCGTCTGTTTCTCAGGTAATCAACCGGGAAGCAAAGCTGAGACTGTGTGGAGTCAGAACATCTCAGCTGTGACTCAGCAGTCTGGTTTTCCTGTTGACACCACGCTCACAATGGTTCATTTGACTTCATATACAACAACACCATGTGTCTGACCTGTGTCTCCCATGCTTTAAACAATGAGCCATTGAGGGTTTTGGTTCATACAGACAGACTCAGTGTTTCCGTTGTGAAGGCGAACCACTCTGATCTTTTAAGGATGACATGGACATTATAGGTAATCAATAACCTTTAACAGTCTCTACTAGTGACTAGCTCTTCTGACATGGATCAGTGGCCCCTTCAACCATAGTGGCCTGTAACTGATGGAAACAACTAAGACACATTCTCAAAACATGATAGATAAAAAGCTGCTTTTGAGGGCAAAGATCCAACAGAAACACCTATTAAAGTGATACATAGCTGTTCAACATATTGTAATAACTACAACTCTTTATTATTTGCTTTTCTTGGCCTCAGGTGAGACTTTTTATTTATGATATGTGAAAATGTGGGTAAATGTTCCAATATTGGCTAGATATTGACTTTTGAAATAAATATTAAAGCTTAAATCTAACTACTGTGTTTGTCCAAGTATAGTTTTCTATTGTAAGCATCCAAACCATCCAAGTGATATGTTTAAAAATAACATTTTAATTTCCTTTTTTTTATTTATAATACCACTACTAGGGCTAACTAGCCCTACCCTGCAATTCTGCAATGAAGTACCTTTATATCCATCCACGATATGTAGCTTTAGCCTGTTTTTTCTGGTCAAGTTTTTGCATTAGCATTAGGTTACAGAAGCTAACTACAGCTGATAAAATCTGCAAGCAATAGTCGTCATTTCATTGTGTTCAAAACTGCGAAATCAACGACCTGATGTTTCAAATATTACTAAGAATTTAAAATGGTAAATCAGCCATTGTTATCACTGTAAACTGTTTATGTGCTGTATATAAGAAGTGGACGTAGTCCCCCATTGGTTTGTGGACTGCTATTGAAGCCTTGAGTTCGACATGTTGCTGTCACCATCTTGGAACATTTTGCAACCAGAAGTGACACAACGTGGGTGAAGTACAGCCAAAAGCGAATAAGACATTTTTAGTCAACCAATATGTTATAATTAACTTTTATGAACTGAAAACACACTGTGAAAGGGTTGTAAAGGTAAAGCTTGTAAGACAAAAACACAGCCAACACCCAAAGTGACCTGTCAATCACAAGGTAGCCCCTGCTTTATGACCTATTTGACTCTAAATGGGACCATAATTTACTAAATGATCATCATTCTGTAATGAAGAAGACTTGAAACTAGTGATTGACTCATAGACTTCTATACAATCAGACTTCTTTTTGCAACCAGAGGAGTCGCCCCCTGCTGGCTATTAGAAAGAATACAAATTTAAGGCACTTCAGCATTGGCTTCACTTTTCAGACGCTGGAGGTTGCCCACTGGCAAGAACGGAAAGACTGACAGGCATAGCAACAGTATTTACAGGGAGCAGGGCAAACTGCTCATTTTGATCTCTGAGGCATTTCAAGGGTTACTTATTGCTGCCCCTTTATTGCCAAATAAAGCACCTGGCTGTGTGGGTGTGAGGGACCTTTCTGTATGTGCAGGAATTTGGCTCATAAGGGATTCATTAGTGGACCTTTGACCTAACTGCTGTTTAACTGATGTGTAGCCATGCGAGCTGCTAACCAGAAGCCACAAACCTGCCCGTCGTCTGGTGGGGGGGGCTCTAACAGAACATGTCAGGCTCTAACTGAAAAAGCATACCTGCAGAGGTGAATCTAATGTTAGGAAATAAAGGGACAGGCTGCTGTTTTTCTGGTGCTTTTCACTAATGATGTCAGTGAGTGAGGGAGCGGCGGCCTCTTGTTCCTCTCTTTACAGCTCAGGTGTTTTACCCATCAGGAGTCTCTATTTCTTAAACAGCCCATAAAGCCACACAGTATACAAAGCTGTCGAGTGTGTGGAATATTACACTCTGCAGTCTGGGGTAGATTAACGCACAGGCTGGTCTAGGCTGCAGCCTAGGGGCCCCAAGTTTTCAGGGGCCCCAGATTGGCCAGATTAGTTTTAATTATTTAAATGTACTTCAGAGAAAAAAAAATACCCTATTGGCCCATATGACACATTATAAAAGTATGCAGCTGAATGGCAGAAGTGGATCACATCTACCCACTCACTGACCTTATGAACCTGGCACCATGATGTGACCAGGGTCATAAGGTCAATTTGGCAAATAATACGTCACTACTAGACAGAATAGCAGTAAAGTGAAATTATGATCATGGCACACAAAAAGGAAAAGCTCAACAGCTTAAAGAAGAACATGACCAAGATCTACTAAAGGAAATTCCTCAATTGATAAGATACCTCAGGGTTTAGATTAAAGGCTACATCAGTATGTGTATATTCAGTATATGCACATGTATGTGTGGGCCATGTAATATTCCTAGCACACTTTTACACATGGCACTACATTATTTTTTTTCTGGTAATGTAAGCATGAGTAAGGGTACATTCAAAGTGTAGCCTAAGGATTACCTTGATCCACCACTGTCTACAGTCTTAACCCGCCGACTGAGGAGTACAGGTGTTTAAAAAAATACCTGTGAAACCCAACATACTGCAAGGTATTGATAGTCAAAACAGGTCATTAGTGTTTCTACAGCCTACTTTTCCTCTCCCTTCTGTCAAAGTATAAGTAGTTATGATAAGTGTGTGGGCAGCAGGGTAACCGCAGTCAGGGGGCCAGGTCTGAACAACAGGACACCGACAGGAGACCCAGACAAAGCTCACTTACTGTACAACTGCTGAGCCCCCGCCACCATTATAATGGCTTTGCCAGCATGGAGCCTCAACTCTCTGTCCAAGTCTGTTCATTCACCCACGCTAGCCTGTGTGAAACTACCTGCTATGACAGCCCCTCTTTATACTTTCTGTCCTCCCCCAACATGATGACTTTATAGTTGCCAGACGGGCCTGAGCAGAGGAAACCTACACCAACAATGAAAACGTAACTGGACTGAATAAATCATTATTCCCTTTTGTTGCTTTCGGAAGTGGAAGAAAACAGATTGTTTAATGTTGGATGTCTAGATGAAAATATAGACATTAAGGATAGTTAAATGGACTATGAATTTGTTAACATATTGCACACATACATACAGTGGTAATTTTTTTTCTTATGTACCTTTTTACACTTCTACATTTCATTAACATCCGCTGACTTGTACATCATTTGGTTTGCTATTTTAATTTGTTGTGGAAATATTTCTCTTACAGTTAACGCTCACATAAGTATTTGTTCAGCTGTGCACTGCATGTGAGGAAAGTCTGTACTATTACAGGAACGTGTTATTAACATTCACACAGGAGGTCTGACAGGAAAAGAAAGGTGGTAGAATTTTTTTTTGTTGGTTGAGTATAGATTCAGCCAAAAGGATCAATGCTCTTCCATCTTCCATAAAACTGACTCTGGTGATATTATATTTTATTCTTATTATAAACAAAAATCAAACCAACAATTGATCTTACTAACAAGTGTTGCCTGTGTAACTGAAGCTGATATATCTTATGGTTCTGTGCCACAGAGCCCTGTTGTTTTCTAAAATAAATCAATTTAAAAATACCAATGTGCCACAACCTCATTGTCATGTAGATATTGCACTTTATTTTACTCAGTCCCATGTACATCCAACCGTCCTGCTGTGCTAATCACTCAGTAGAGCACTGAGTATTAATCCACCGCTGAAAATAGTCCTAGACTTTACTCCTGTTTTTAATAAAGTTAGCAAAGAAACTACAGTGCCCAACTATCTTAGGAAACAACTGAGCCTTTTCAAAAAATTAACCTATATACTTTTTAAAAAGATTTTGGTTGATTCAGTGAAAAAACAATGGGCTTGGGGTCAGCACATCAGATAGGCAGGGGAACTAATAAAGTATTGAGAGACAGACTGTTGGTTTTGGTCTTTTCACAGAATTTAGGTACAATAACAGAAACACATCCTTGTATTTTTTATTTTGAATTATGCAGTCATCATGGCGATATGGGTCTTACGGTATAAAACAGATCAGTAGAGGTGACTTACCGCGGTGTCATTAGTCGTGACATAGAGCAGGATTTCAGAAGTACCTCGGCCGCTCACATATCTGTAGCAATTCCACACGCATGCTATCAGGTAGGCCTGATATCAGATAGAAGAGAGAGAGTACAACTTAGGGTTATGGTAAGTAATACATTGTTTGGTTAGTGAGTCTAAGGGTATCAGTGATGTAAATTAGAACTAGCCACCAGCCAAATCCAAGTAAAATATGCATGTCACTGTTAAATTGGCTTCACTCAGGTGGGCACAAAAGTTCATTTCCAAACCTGGTACACATATTTATCTTCCCATCACACCACACAAATAGTTGTTGCCACACTAGCGGCACGCCCCTATGGATGGCAATGTTAGTCTGTCCACCAATTTGGTCAAATATCTCAACAACTATTTAATGGATTGCGATGAATCTTTGTACAGACATTCATGTCCCTCTTAGGATTAATCGCAATACATGTAATGATACTTTTCAGCACCATCATGAGGTCAAAAATGTAATTTGTCCAAAACTTTAATTTATGACTAAATACCATAGACTGCACATAAGAAATGGATGAAGTCACCGTGACATCACCCATTGGTTTACAGACTGACATTTTGACGCCTCCAGTTCGGCATTTTGGCCAAATGTGTAACGGGTGAAGCTATGTACAGCCAAACACTGAATAAGATGTTTTCAGGTGACCAAAAAGGTTATAATTAAGTTTCATGAACTGAAAACACACTGTGAAACAGTTCTAAGACGAAAACACAAACAACTTCCAGACCGGACAACACTCTGGTAGCGACCTGTCAATCTCAAGGTAGCCACACCCTAAAGCATACTTTGCTTAATGGTCTATTTTCTAAATGGGACCATAATTTACTAAATGAACACCATGCTGTATTGAAGAAGACTTGAATCCAGCGACTGAGACCATAAAATCATGTTTACAATGTTTACTGAGGGTATTAAATGAAGTGAGAAGTAGGTTCATTTTCTCATAGACTTCTATACAATCAGACTTCTTTTTGCAACCAGAGGAGTCGCCTCCTGATGGATAATAGAAAGAATGCAGGTTTAAGGCTCTTCAGCATTGGCTTCACTTTTCAGACCCAGAGGTTGCCCCTGCTAAATACCCTCAAAATCAATGGCATTCCCATCAGCATCTGCTGGATTTTGTGTTCTGAGCTAATTAGCATGCTAACATGCTACAATAAGATGGAGGATGTGGTAAAATCTTTAACTAAACTTTCAACTGTGAGTATGTTAGCATACTGATGCTAGCATTTGGCTCAAAGCGCCACAGTACAGCCTCACAGTAATGTTTTTAAGTGGTATGTTAGTTTCAGGAAACCAGCTGCATGATTATGTAATATAATACGGCCATCTCATTCCCAGAGAGTGTAACATTTTTGTCCTATATTTGCACCAACAGCAACAGGCTGTAATAAAAATACTTTATTCAAGGAAACTCTCACCAGCACTGAAAGTAACTCAAATTAAATACAGATAATCAATTCACCAACTTTTGAGACTCTTTTCAGGTTTTATCTGATGGTCATACGTCACTTTAGAGAAGCAAAATCAAGTTCCTGTTGTTCTCCATCATCCAGGAATCATCTGGCTCTCAGCAGGAAGCTGGCTACTGGAACTCCCCTGGCCAAACACAACACCATCTGCTAAATCCATCCGCCAGCACAAACCAAAGCCAGACTGAGCTCTCTAACTTCTATAATAACCCAATTAAGAAGCCACTTTAATGCTCTGACAGCTCACTTATTTTAACAGCCTCCATGGGAATCTGCAGAGATCCTTTCGCAGCAACAGGGATCAGTCAATTTAGCTCACAATCCATTGCAAATGACTGAGAATGATGCTGATTGTGTATGGCACATTATTCCATCAGTCAGAAATGACTTCACACAAATACTTATCCAAATACAGATTCTGAGGATACTACATGAGATTGCCAATTTAAAAATTCCTTCATCAGTCCAAAACATCTCTCATCTCATCTTCAACCGCTTATCCAGGGTCGGGTCGCAGGGGCAACAGTTCCAGCAGGGGACAACAAGCTTTTTTGGGCTGAGCCCGGCCACCAGGCACTCGCTCACTAGCCCCCCGTCTGGGCCTATGTCTGCGTCTCTTTTCCTCTGCCTCGGTTGCTCATGGGGTCTTTTGAACCATTCTTCCTCTGGCCCCTCACCTGAGACCAATTTGCCATGGGAGACCCTACCAGGAGCACTAGGCTCCAGACAACACAGCCCTCAGGGTCACAGGGACACACAAACCTCTCCACCGCATTAAGATAATGGTTCCCGGAGAGAAGCCCAAAACATAATCAAAAGACCAACATGTAATATATTTACTGTAATAAATCATAAAATGGCCATGATATGTCATCAGAGATTAAGGAAACATGCTAAACTGGAAAACTGGCTTCTCCAACAACAATGCTACAGCCAGTATGTTCTTTGAAATTTCCATTCTGGTCTCTAACGTCTAACATGTTTTTGTTTTTGCCTGTGTGACGTCGTCACCGCCCATTTCGACACCAAAAGTCACAAAAGTCAGGGGCTCACCATAGTTATTCAAATATACTGTGAGAAGGACATGACTGCATCAACAGCATTCATGGTAATTCATCCAATATTTGTCGAGAAGTTTCACTTAAAATTGGTGAATGCAAGATTGGGAGCATTTCTATTTCCTCCGCACAGCTCTCAACGAAGCTGAGACGGACAGCTTGCAGGCAAGAGTGCTAACAGCGCTAACAGTGAAAATAACAGCAGCGCTGCTGACAGTCAGCTTCTGCAACACCGCCGTGGGTCAGGACACTGTTGTCAGCTGTAACCGCTGTATGAGAGCAGTGCAGAACGGCGGCCGTGAGCTAGCCAGTGGGGCACGCTTACATGCACTAAAAGCACACATGGCCAGCCAGGCTCTGTCGACAAAGCAAGGAGAAATTCAGATTACAACCCACACAGAGGGACAGCAACTTCATTCTCTGCTAAAGTAGACATTACTCCTCTATATCTTTACATAGCAAATAGTTGTTTGCTGCTATATTAATGCTCTGGATATTATACAGAGAACCTTTAAATGTCAACCTCATAGTGGCGCTAGAGGAAAAGTCAGGGAACCCTCCAAGTGAGTAAGATTCATCATCAGTACATGTAGATGATGTTGAGATATTTCACTAGATAAGTGAAAAGTTTTACTTGCTGCCGGTGGCGCCAACTGAAAAGTCAATGTGATCACCAAAGTCATTAGGATTCATCCTCTGGGGACCATACGGGTCTGTGCCAAATATCATTGCAATTCAGCCAATAGCTGTTGAGATATTTCAGTCTGCCTGACATTGCCATCAGTAGAGCCATGTCACATGGCTAAAAATAATACAAGTGATAAAAGTGAAGTTATTTGTTGCGGTGATATTAAATCTTTCCAGGAATGTGGGAAAGCCAACAGCACAAGTCAGGATTAGTAGATCCTATTGTAATATCAGCAGTCAGAAATGGTTCACAGCCTATTTCACAGCAAACATTTATATGACGCCTGAATTTCATTTAGCTGCTTCAGTTTCTGAGTCATAGCTCACTGCCACACTTCCATGGCTTACTGGGACTCTTGAATAGAACAGAGCCATCATTAATGGTACTTATAACTTGGCATTAGAGCTATTTTTTGCTTTTATACATACAAAAGTCTCCTGCGAAAAAAAAGCCTATTGGACAGTGTCTATTGTGAGATGCACGAGTCCTGCAAAAAACCTCCCAAGATCATTTCAAAGGACATCCCATGCGGCTCCCAAAAATAAACACTATACAAACCTTTAAAAAATACTTGGAGTCTCCATAAAGTCACATCTGGACAGGAGGTTACATAAAATAGCAGGTGCCTGTGTCACAAGGTTGCATTCTACATTTTTTCTGCTGTAAGAAAATTTGTTGTGCTGTAATTATAAGCCCGGCAGGCCTGCAAAGAACGATAAATGCTGCTCAACATATGGAGAATATATGCACACTAGATTAATTAGGGCTGTCAAAGTAAATGCAAAGTTGTGGTAATGTGTTAACACAAATTCATTTCAGCGCCAACTCCTTTAACGCATTGGTGCAACTTATGATTTTTAGGTTGTGGCAGGCTTAGTTTTAAAGCTAAAGATACTGGTATCATATGAAACTAGAAAACCTAAAGAATCAACCATGTCTTGCTAGCATATTGCAAAGGAGGCCAAATAATGGGGGCGGCAGTAGCTCAGTCCGTAAGGACTTGGGTTAGGATGCGGAGGACCCGGGTTCAAATCCCCCATGGACCAAGACCAACTGGTTGCTGGAGAGGTGCCAGTTTCCCTCTTGGGCACTGCCGAGGTGCCCCTGAGCAAGGCACCAAACCCCCAACTGCTCTGGGCGCTTGTCAGGAGCAGCCCCCTCACTCGACATCTCTCCATTACATGTATATGTACTGTGTGAACAACAGAGTGAAAATGAATTTCCCACTTGACTAATAAAGAATATCTTTCTTTCTTTCTTTCTTTCTAACTCTCCAAAGTTAAATTTAAAATCGTCATGGCCATTTTCAAAGGGGTCCCTTGACCTCTGACCTCAGGATGTGTGAATGTAAATGGGTTCTCTGGGTACCCACCAGTCTCCCTTTACAGACATGCCCACTTTATGATAATCACATGCAGTTTGGATCAAGTCATAGTCAAGTCAGCACACTGACACACTGACAGCTGTTGCTGCCTGGTAGGCTGCAGTTTGCCATGTTATGATTTGAGCATATTTTTTTATGCTAAATGCAGAACCTGTGAGGGTTTATGGACAATATTTGTCATATTTTGTGTTGTTATTGATTTCCAGTTATGTAGGTTTGCATAAAGCATCATATTTGTCCACTCCCATGTTGATAAGAGAATTAAATACTTGATAAATATCCCTGTAAGTTACATTTTGAATACATTCAAAAGGTAAGATTAATTTGCGATTAATCATGATTAACTATGGCAATTATTTGATCAATCATGATTAAATATTTTTAATCGATTGACAGTCCTAATATTAATAGATACATAAACATTACCTTGAAGCCGAGAATAGAGCCGATGAAGAGCAGCACAATGAGGACCAAGCACACATTACTGAGAGCAGCGATCTCC
The DNA here is from genome assembly GCA_947000775.1 of Pterois miles. Taxonomy (NCBI): domain Eukaryota; kingdom Metazoa; phylum Chordata; class Actinopteri; order Perciformes; family Scorpaenidae; genus Pterois; species Pterois miles. Next base: position 1,748,392 of record CAMQGK010000568.1, on the reverse strand, counting down.
TCTTTGTAGGGGAAGTTATCAGGCTGCACAAGAGTCAGAAGAAAAACACAAGCAGCAAGCAGGAGAGTTTATTTGAGGTTAAAGGAGCGCCATTAATTAGATAGAGGCCGCATCTGTAGCTGCACATCGAACAATATTGATGTGTGAAATGAGGAAAGCATAGTCAAATGCATCCAAAAGAAGTCAATATTATGCTGTTAGATATCACTGACTTCACTTCTAAGAGTAAAACCCTTGAGGTTTCTTACCAGTTGCTGCAGGTAGTCCTGTATCGTGTTTGGGTAAACCACAATGCTGACAGCAACCAGGGTGTTAAGAGCAAAGTCAAAAATTTGGTAGCAGAAAAAGGGGATGATCCAGGCGGCTCGCAGCTGAAACAGAGAGATGTCTTTTACATTTTTAGGCTGATGTACTTATCTGAGAGAAGAGAAACAAGCTGGGCTCTTCAACCAACACTTTGGACATAAATCAGAGCTTGAACTGGGTCACAGAGAGCTTTAAGTGTGTTTAAATATAATAAAAAAGGAGTGATACTATTTGTGTTCAAAGAAAAACAGATGTAGTGTAAGTGTTTTTAGCAGTAATAATATTGCTTTAAACAATTTGGTAGAAAGGTTTGGTAGACACAATCAGCGTATAAGGGCACAGTATATGCATTGTTAATAAGAAGTATTGTGCTATTAAAGGAGTGTGAGGAAAATTGTAATTAATCATGATTTTACCTTGTATGCTCCATATGTTGCCATCCCACATATGAGTATCATCAGCAGAGAGATCGCTGAGGCAATGCACATGTCTGAAGCAGAGAGAGGTGTAGTTAAAAGTCAGTCTGTGGAAGGTCACTTCGGTTAAGGCGCATTCAATTACTTATCAAATTTCTGAAAATGTTCACAACATGATGCTCAGCTGATCTACCAAAAACTAATTCTGCACAGAGGATAAATGACGAGCTGCATCGTTGGCTCCACGTCAGCCTAACCTCATATCAACACGACAACTAATCATGCTGTTACATAAGGTCAGCACCGGGAAAAAAACAAAACACAGTACATGTGGCAGTACCCATTAAAGTACCCATAAACTGCCACTGAATATTTTGTAGCTTTGAGTCACAGGATGAATTACATTTCCTGATAAAAAAGTCTCAAAGGTGAACAGAGAGTCAAAATGCCACTTCTTTGTCTAGAGGGCAGAATCAGACGTCTGGAAAATCAAAAACTAATTATCTAATGTCCATTTGTACCTGGGTGAGAATAGTCACACAGCAGCTATTCAGATATTTACACCTGATAATAGCAGTAATAATATAAAGTATCAAATTCCGGCCCGAATTTCCCTCCGGGAATTAATAAAGGTTCATCTTATCTTATCTTAAATATCAAATCTAAAGAAAAGAGCATGCCACAACACAACCATCAAGTGAGGGGAAAGAAAAGAAAAAATAAATAAATAAGTGAAAAACAAAAGAGAAGATGATAAATAAATAAATAAATAAAAAAAAGAAAAAAAAAAAACAAAAAAATATCACAATAATAATAATAATAATAATAATAATAATAACAATGTTAGGCAAGTGAGAATACAGTTGAAAATTGAAAGTTGAAAATACACTGAAATTAATCAAAATAATAATAATCGTAATCATTAATTAAAGAAATGCATAGTATTGTAATAAAATTTGTGCTAACAAATGAATGGTGGAAAAAGGTGACTGTAAGACAGCAGCAGAAGAACGACCAAGAACATAACTCCAACATTAAACAATGCCTAAATAACTAAGCAATATTATAATATTTTGTTTCTGACAGGGTATTTTTCAGGCTAAGTGTGATCCTAATGCAGGAGTCTGGCCCAGTCTCAGTTAAAGTCATAGGTCACATGTGATACAGGGTTTTGGTAGCAGCTTGTGCTGTGGCCCACCTCCAACCAGACTGTCCCAGTGTACACCTGGTCTGTTCAGAAGCTTTTGCACAGCGAGTTTCATGTCTGCTGCCTGATTGACCATCTACTAGCAATTCCCTAGCAAAAACACCTAAGCACCACCCTATTTTATGGGGCACGCGAGAACTGCACAAACGCGAATACACCGGACCACAAAAGCACCCAAAGAAATCTGAACCAGCGATGACTTCATTGAAATTATTTCTCTTTTTAATTTAAATCCCCCAACCTAAATTTTATTACTTCCTTTTCCAGTAGGTGGCCCTATGACTACGAGTCATTTAGATGTCCTTGGGCATGGGCTGCTAAGAAGTACGTCAAGTTTGGGGCAGATTGTCCAAGTGCAATGGCAAAATGTAAATTCTCTGCCCACCATGTCGATGCCACTTTATGAAAGCCAAACTTTTAAACTTTCATCTTAATAGGACCACACAAGAAACTTAAATCTGTCGCGGGAGTTCAGAGAGAGAGCCTAAAACCCAAAAAACACAAAAACACACAAAAACAAAAGACACTTCTCGTTTTTATAACCCCCCCCCCCCCCCCACTCTTTTAAAAACTCCACCATTAACCCCAATCCCCCCCAAATTTCCTACCTCAAGGTAAATTTTCCCCCCGGGTTTCCTCATTTAAATTTTTTCCTCCAACCCCCTTAATCCACCCAAGCACAAGATCCATTTCAGATAATATGTTTTGAAACTTTAATGCTTGTGCCAAGTTTTGTTTGTTTGCAAGCATCTCTAGCCCTTCAAAAACAAAAGCCTTCCTGTTTCATGACAAATGATGCATCGCCACAGCAATCACATTCAATGAAAGAATGATCAAAAGCTTTGCTGTCTGGCATCATGAATGTCCTGACATGACGCTGACCAAATTTGAGGTGGATCTGGTTAACCTGCTAAGACTAGTATAGCAAAATATAGTGAATAATAAGAGCTATTCAGCTGATGGTGGTATTGTGAGACTACATGTGGGGCATTCACTGGAAAGCACTGGCCTTGTTCTGGACTACTTACTGGCGTCATCCATGACATCCAGGTCATTAGCCAACTCTGCGCTGGTCAGGTGGTACTGCTCAGGATCACTGAGCGCTGTGAGCAGGATGAGCAACACCACTGCATTGATGAGCTTAGGGACAGAGGACATATGGGGAGATAAAGGCAGCAATATGGACAGGCAGGTGGAGGGCAACAGAGACAGTGAAACCGAGAGAATGCAAAATGCTGAAGGTATTTTGATGTAAAGATTTCAAAATGCTCACGAGCTGCAAGGTAACAAAAGGAAATCCCAATACAGTGACTCAAATAACAAGACCTCATCCTAGAGATATACAGTAAAAGCTCTGTGTCCAGGCACATACGTGCATAAGCCTTTGTATTGGTGTGGCCGGCGCAGCTCATTATGCAGATGACTCATACAGTACAACCCATTGATCAGGTGAAGGTAATGGAAAATTCTCTGCAGTCTATAGGCCTGACACAAAACCTGCTACCTGAAGAGGCCAAGTGTTGATTTATTCATGGGGAGGATTTTTCCACATGTGGTGTTTGGTTTAGCTGACCCTCTCCTGCACATTCAGTTTAACAAAGATATCACACATTAAAAAGAGGGAGCATTTTCATGTTTAGATTAAGAAAACATTTTGATAAACCCACCTAAAAAAACATTTTACATACAGAGCCCTCTATAAAAGCCAAGAATATCAAAGTATAACAAAAAGAGATTAAAGTTTGATTTTTTTTTTTTTTTAAGAAGAGAATAATTTAATAATTTTCTTTAAGTAAAAAAATAATTTTGATAATAATGGGAGCCCACAGCATAATAATAAAATCCTGCAGCCAGTGTGACTGATTTGTGATGAGGTCGTGTTTTCCTTGGTGATCCTACATGGACGCGGTGAGTGACAGACGAGAGGCGGTGCTCACCATGTACCAGACCCCCAGGATGATGGTTCCTGTGCGGACATGGCAGCACAGACAGCAGCTTGTGGAGTACCAGCGGTCCCAGGGGGAGATCATCATCTTGTCCGCTTGTCCGCTCACAGCTGCGCGGGCATTTAAAAAAAACCGACGTCGGTGTTTGTGAAGAAACAGTCCCGGTGATCAACGTCCGCTGAGCGCCGGTCCTCGCCGCGGAATGACGAGGATGACCAGGATCCGACTGTTTCTGACCCGTCCGTTACTTATCACCGTGAGCAGCTTACGGAACCGGACAACGTCAAGCCAGCGTCACGCGAAAATACGACTTCCGGTTTCAAAATAAAACCCCAATTCATTTGTGTGACTTTTTTGTGTGAACTAGGCTGCGAGACAATGTTTTAGAGCTCCCATAGTCGATCAAGTCAAGTCAGTTTTATTTGTGTAGCCCAAAATCACAAATTACAATCTCTGTACAGGATATGACACCCTCTGTCCTTTACAATGTGACCCGCTCATCGGATAATGAAATACTCCACAACCAAAGTAAGCCTCTAACAGCCATCTTCCATTGAAAATAGAAGAAACTTTCCAGAGCAACACAACCTCCTCTCTCCGCCAAATAGATAGATCCAGAGCAGCACAACCTCCTCTTCAGGTCAGATAGATCAATCCAGAGCAGCACGACCTCCTCTTCACGCCAGATAGATAGATCCAGAGCAGCACGACCTCCTCTCCATGCCAGATAGATAGATCCAGAGCAGCACGACCTCCTCTCCATGCCAGATAGATAGATCTAGAGCAGCACGACCTCCTCTTCAAGTCCGATAGATAGATCCAGAGCAGCATGACCTCCTCTTCAGGTCAGATAGATCGATCCAGAGCAGCATGACCTCCTCTCCATGCCAGATAGATAGATCCAGAGCAGCATGACCTCCTCTTCAGGTCAGATAGATAGATCCAGAGCAGCACGACCTCCTCTCCATGCCAGATAGATAGACCCAGAGAAGCACAACCTCCTCTCCATGAAAATAAATAGATCCAGAGCAACACAGCCTCCTCTCGATGCCAAATAGATAGAGCCAGAGCAGCATGACCTCCTCTCCATGCCAGATAGATAGATCCAAAGCAGCACAACCTCCTCTCCACCGTGTAATCTTGAGACCAGAAACTTTGTTTTTAAATCACAGTTGCTTAGTAATGTGAGCATATGTTATGCATGCCAAAAGCCCTCTTGGACTGAAGTAATTTGTTATAGAGGTTGTCTCTTGGAGGACATGCTCATTTTCAGGTTCATACCTGCATTTTGTGTTTCTATTGGAACATGTTAACATGCTGTAATGTTCACAAAAACCTTTATTTTCCTCATACTGTCTGAATAGACCTGTGTTTATTACAGAATTGAGTTGCTAAGCAATGGCTTGGGTCCATATTTTACTTTCTGAGGCAACTATTTTTTCAGGTTACCTGTCTTGTGCAGTGCTGTCAGGCTCTAGAGACCTTTTTATAAATAAAACTTTTTTTTGCACTGCACTGTACGCATCTTTCATTTCAACATTGATGCCTTCGAGGGAAAACTGGCCAAGCAGGTTCACCTGTACAGACATCAACAGACAACTGTTCATTGAGAGACCACAGGGACAGTCATATGTCAGTAAAGATGTGGAAAGAAATAGGCAACACAGTGGGTAAAGAAGAGGCTTTTTGCCCCAGGGTGTGAAAGAATATGAGAGATTGTTTTGTAAAAGCCAAAAAAAAAAAGGTCTCATGGAAAGGACCGAGGCAAAGCACAGAGACTGATAATTACAGAACACAAATGCAATGTTTGGCGGTACATACTGTACTTTGGTGTTCGGTGTTTACTACTGTGCCAGACTTTTTTCTTTCCGGTGCCACTCCTTGACTTCTTGCATATCCACAGAATATTTTGTTTGTATGCCTCCTGGCGTTTTGGAGCATATTGCAACAAACAATGTGTTGAGCATTAACCCCTCTGTGCATGTTTGTAGTGCACGTGCCATCTACGAAGGCCCACGTCATGGTGTCTCTCATGTGTATAAACAAAGCTGTACCCTCCCCCACAGAAACACTGCTCTGAACTGCCTGAAACGACTTGCTTGAAGTCCCGCCTTTTCTTCCGTGACATGGTGAAATCACCAAGTAACCTATTTGCATAACAGCTAGTTTGGCACGCCCTCAAATAATGCTAGTTAGAGTGGAGCTGGAGCAGAGTCCAAAGAGTTTTGTTTGGTTGACCAATCACAACAGAGCAGGTCAGGAGGGGGGCAGGAGACAGGTGTGAAAAGTAGTGCTGCAGCACAGCCTGGATGAGAAAAATAAAGCATTTTTTGAACATGAAAGCATGTAAGCACATCCTAGTAGAAACCTAAAATGCTAGTATGCACCTGAAAATAAGCACAACAGGTCCTCTTTAAATTAGACACTGAATAATTAAGTCCGTTCTCCAGTACTGTGTCACATTAGGGCTATGACTACTGTATTTTCATCATCAATTAATCTGCCAATCATATTCTCTATTAATTGAGACATTGTCTAGAAATAGTTAGAAACTGTCTGAAACTGTTTTTTTTTCAGATCAGTCACAAAAAGATCATGTCAAAACATGTTTGTGGGTGTTTATCGTAGCTGTCTGTGATGTTTCACCATCCCTTCATCTTTGTAAAAGTTTATATAGAAGCGAGTGCCATAAAGGATGTACACTGGCATGAACCTTTTGAGAGAGGGAAATGTATGTCCTCCGACTCCCAAACACCAAATTTAGAAAGAAAGAAAGAAAGATATTCCTTTATTAGTCCCACAGTGGGGAAATTCAGTTTTACACTCTGTTGTTCACACAGTACAGTTCACACAGTACATATACATGTCAATGGAGAGATGTCAGAGTGATGGGGCTGCTCCTGACAAGCGCCCAGAGCAGTTGGGGGTTTGGTGCCTTGGTGCCTTGCTCAGGGGCACCTCGGCAGTGCCCAAGAGGTAAACTGGCACCTCTCCAGCAACCAGTTGGTCTTGGTCCATGGGGGATTTGAACCCGGGTCCTCCACATCCTAACCCAAGTCCTTACGGACTGAGCTACTGCCGCCCCCATGATGATGAAGAATGTTTTCCAGTTTTTTCCAACAACACTAATATACCCTTGTTGACATGTTATCACATTTAACATTGACAGTGGACTATCAGCCTACACAAGAGTCCAATTTCTAAATGCTGCAGTTTTGCACAGGGACTACAGACTGAGTGAATAATTGTTTCAATATCCCCATCTGGTGGCCGAAATCGGCAATACCCCAATAATCTCAGCTTTTTCCACTCTCCTCACATACTGTATGGTTTGCTTGGGCTCATTGGCTTTATTGAATATTAATCAAATTTGAGAAGTTTTTCTATAAGAGCTTCTCTTACAAGAATTTAATTGTTTAAATAGCAATCCCGGCTTTTTATTTACATCCATCTGCTACCGCTTATCCCATGCGGGGTTGCCAGAGGACTGGAGCCCATCCCAGCTGGTATTAGGCGAAGTACACCCTGGACGGGTCTCCAGTGCATCGTAAGGCTGACACATAGAGACAGACAACCATTCACATTCACACCAACGGGCAATTTAGAGAGTCATCAGTTAACCTATATGTCTTTGGACTGTGGGAGGAAGCCAGACCCAGAGAAAACCCACAGGGACAACTCCACACTGAAGGGTCCCAAGCTGGATTTGAACCTGCAACCCTGCTGCTGTGAGGTGCTAATCACTGCACCACCATGCGGCTGCAAAATAAACAATATCATTAAATAACATAAATGGTCAAAGGGTTAAATAAAAGTAAATCAAACTCTCAATTTGAATTCTACAATCTTACACCTTTTAGCAGTTCTTAGCTCCATCAGCAAGACCATGCTGGTAGACCTGCATCATTAACCACATCTTGCTGGTAGATTATCTACTAGCACCACATCAGCACTAACCAGCATAGACCAGGATTTAAATCATGCTGGTCTATGCTTGTCTCTCCGACACATGCAACACGATATCTTTTGGCATTTTAAGACTCAGGCTAACCCAGCAACAGGAGATCAGAGACTGTTGCTATTGGACTTGACAGGCGGACTGCAGGACAGGGCGCAGGATGAAGGGAGGGGGACTCAGTGTTTACGTCAGTGATGCATTGGTGCTCAAACGTAGTCATAGTTAAACAGGCAATGTTTCCCTGATGTCAAATCTTAATAGCTGCCATTTGCCGGACATGTTGTCTGCCCAGAGAATTTACCAGCGTTTTTATTGCTGCTGTTTACATTCATCTGGATGAAAACAAGAAAACATTGCTGTTTTTATTGTGGTTGTTTGTTCTTGTGTAGCATACAGGGACTACTAACACATTTTATTGTGAAAGCCTGTGTTGCAGAGTGACAAATGATCCTTGAATTATTAATACTTCAATCAGCTAATCAATAATTCGATTCAGCTGTATATCACATGATATGCAGGATGTGCTGCAATTTGTCCCCTAAAATAATTAATAAACAAGATTGCATGCATGTGATAACAAAATACAGATGTTGATTTGATGGTACTAATAAAATCCATATTTGTTTTGTACACATCGGCTTGTCTTACTAGGTCTGTCCTGAATACCATTTTTGGGCTTCGAAGCATCGATAAGTAATATTTGAAGGTATTCGAAGCTTTGCTGCACGTGGCTGACATGTTCTTCTATCTCCTGTTTCAGTGCCACTGCTGCACTACTGCCCACACACACCTCTACACACAACAAACAGCGATATTCATTTGAGAATAACGAATAATAATTAATGCTGAATGTGAACAACGAATAATGTGGGATTATTCCTTATTCCATGGGCTATTTGGGGATTTGTACATTATTATATTTATAAAAAACAAAGCGTTCAAATACTGATTTGGAGGTTGATTACCATGGCAACAGTCCAGCATTAGAGTCCACCCTATGTCTTGCACTACTGGCCTCATCTGTGCCTAAAATATAGTAAGCAAGGTAAGATTATGAACATCAAGTAATGTAGTGTCTATTTCTTTAACCTATGTTAGTGCCTCAGTTGTTCTCAGGAATTTTAAACTGTTCAACCCTCCGTATACAATGAAAAGTCAAGAAAAAAGTTTGACAGTATGCTAATATTTTGACGACAACGTTGCTTCCGGTTTTACAGTGGTCAACTTGACACAGCTGGATAAACACCGGAGCGTCTGACAGACTAGACAGGATCAAATCCGCTGATGTAACCCGTCATAGCCATAAAGTTATAGAGAGAAAGCTTAACTTAAATACTCAATCTAGAAATCATGTTGTGTCATGACATTGTTTCTGCCCTCTAAAGACAATTTTAACCACTCTTACAACATTTTGCATCTCACAGCACTCCCAATATTTTAGCCCAAATATTAAGCAGTCACAGTTACTGGCTTGACTTAAACACAGTTTTCCTAACTTTGTAAATCAAAATTTATGGGCGGCAATCAGTTATTAGGCTTGTTCGAGATCACTCAGGCCCTGAACTGATCAGCGGCAATTGCCGGACAATGCATGCCGGTTTGATTTGTGTCCGACTTGATCCTGACTTGCTCTGCTGTCACACACAGGTGAGCAACGATAACCTCACAAGATCGAACCGGCAGCAGTTTTTAGAGCCAGGCTCTGCAGCTGCTCTCTACAGACTGCAAGGGCATGATGGGAAACGGCTGGCTGTCACCTGAGCAAAGAGCCGACTGCCTCTTAGTTTTGACATCAAACACCACATGTTGTAGCAAGTCTGAACTTTCTGTGCAATTGTAATATTTCTCCCTGGATTGCAGGCTATTAGTCTCATGTTGTACAATGATAAACACATCTTGTGTGGTTGATAAAAATAATAATAATAATAATAATAATGATAGTGACGTTATTTATACACCATTATCACAGTGAATGCTCATTACAATGTGCTCTACAAGGCAACAACAAGGCTTTTGATCGCTGTTGCTTATGCTGATTTTGCAAATGTTCTGAGTTGATTAGTTTCAATAAACAACATATCAACATATTTTTGAATTCTGTGTATCATTTTGGAAGCACATCGGACAAGCAAACTGGGCCCAACCTCAGCCTGTCAGCAGCTTTTAGTTTGTTTCCCGAAGTCACTACGGTTAGCAAACAGAATAAAATTGAATAGATCAGCCCCATTGTCCCCAATACCCGATCCACCTTTGAGCTGTTCTGATGGCTGAAGTAATTTGTCCACGTCTCTTTGAACGACTTCAAGAGAAAGCCCAAAATATAGAAAAACTGGCCTTTATTTAGTCTTTTTACATATGGCTTTAGCTTTTCTTTTATTACAAACTGGTTTTACAAAAGGCTCTGAAGACTTTCGAATCAACCACAGGTGGAAAATCGTGAAGAGGCGGATGACAATGCAATGGTACATCTACGATCAGAGGCTCCGACACAGCTCTGGCCACGAAGCCGTCACAAAACAAACAGCAAGGAAACCGCTTGTCTCGAAACACCACAATACGACATCAGACATGGGACAAACCAGATGGGACCGAGTCAGCTGAAATGTCGTAGTCACCGATAAGAATGCAAAAATACAGAGCAGACATGATTCCATTTCCTGCATGTCTCATTTATGCCACAAATGTTTACACCCTGTTGAGCCGCTGACGTGAAATAATCATTTGATCACTCAGCTCTTTTCAGACACTGTACCATCATGATGCACAAACGTGAGCGCAAAAAAAAAAAAAAAAAAAGTCTGCAAAAGCAAAGGCCAGTTAAACATTATGGCCCAGTGTTGAGTGACCTGAAGCATGTTGACCGTTTTCATTCTCTACACAGTAAACTCCAGTCGTTAGCCACCACAACATCAAATTTCTAAACATGATCAGTATTTTCTACATCTAGTTACTACAATACAGCTCTTTCAATCAGTTGTTTGATTCAGTGGAATTAGAAGACAGATTCGAGAGTATCAAATGCATACTTAAAAATCATTAACACCGCATTACATTAGATTGCACTGCATCTAGGTTCAGTTTTCAACGATCCATTGGCTGACACTTGATGTGTATAAAAGGTGTTTCATTTTCCAGACTGACTTCAAGGTTTAAGTCCATCGTGAAGACCTTACTTCAAAAGTTCTTGTCACAAAAGGTGTTGCATAAACAGGATATGAAGTCTTTTGCATACAGTGGTCTGCAGAGTGGACTCAGTCTCATGTCTCTCTCCTCGCCTTCTTCTTCTTTGCCGGCTTGGGCGCCGCTTGGCTCTCCTCAGGTTTTTCTGTGGAAACATAAAGAAAGGAGAGGGAGATTAGTTGCACAACTCCAAACGTGATTCATGTGGTTTTATACAACTTCAAGCTTTTATAAATGCTTAACATCAGAAAAATCACACATCCATTTGGTACACCCGCTGAGAAAAAATTTCATTGACTTCCACTCATTTTTTTATTATTATCATCTTATATGATGGCTCAGAGTGATGCTCAGAAACAGATAATACAGGGACAACAATGCTAGGGAAAGGGCATCATGTAATGCAAGCCTTTAGGAAAGTTTAATAATTCTGCCTCTGCTCATCATACACTCCCGCTTGCAATCAGCTAATCGACCCTCCCAGTCTGCACGCCAGCTTCTCCTCGGCTTACAGTTCATCTACCCTGGCTTGTCAACCACTCTTCACCAGATCATTGTCGAAATTAGCGTGGATTCTTGTCGCCTTATCTGCTCCCCTGGTGTAACCTCAGCCTTTCCTCATCACTCATTCTCTTCCAGCCTGACCACTTAATACACCATTTTAAAACCTTGTCAGTGTCCTGCGCTTGGGTACCACACAGTGACAATCACTTGTCAAACTGTCATAATTAGCGCATGAATTTTTGAATTATCTGAATAAATCTGAATAAATTTCCTCCAGGCGTTGCTGAGATATCGCAATAACGAAAGTACATATGTACAGACAACCCAAAAACCTAAAAACTAACAGATGTAAATATACAGTGTGCAAAATTATAGAGATTTTAATTGTATCAGTACGTAGTATCTCCATTTCTTTATTACATTTCCAATTTAAAAAGGTCAAATAATTTAACTGGTGACAGAAAAAGAAGACAGACCTAACATCTGACAGTAATATTTCTCACAACCTCAGTCACTTTCCTCCGCCGCCAAAACTCAGTAACCTCTCTGAGGGGAGCCCCCATTGTGATCTCTTAGTGTGGTTTAACTGTGCTTACTTTGTTGTGTTGGAGCAGAAACGTTGTTCTGCTTGGCAGTGGGCTCTCCCTCAGTTGGCTTCTGTGGCACTTGTGTGACAGGGGGTTTCTGGGATATGTTGTCCTTCACTAGTTGCTCCACTCTCACCTACAAGAAAAAAAACAACAAAACAAACATGGTTAGCTTTGATCACCTCGGCACGATAAGAATGAATGAAGCAGTTAAAAATCCATCAACCGGAGTTTGCAGGAAATCACCATCACTGACTGGTGAATCACATCCAGCGCTGCTGCTGCTTCAACTGTATCGCTTGAGTCATAAAACAAGGAAGCACTCTGGTATCGCTTCCAGTCTCATCCAAAAAAAAAAAGATTTTAGAACAGTGAGACAGCACGGCAGTGCAGAGAAAGAAAAGTTATTTTTTGATTTTTTTTCACGATGATAACGTTCTAGGTACAAATAAATAATCTCAACAGGTGATTTACTGTGTAGAGAGATGCTCTTAGTTTAATTTTCATCCATTGCGTTTCATTCATTACATCCAACGGTGCATCAGTAAATATATGCAGCAGTAAATGTCTGTGAGAGTTAAAAAAACGTTTATTTATGTCAGCAAACTAATTTCCCTAATTCTTGCAGGTCTGTAGACCACACTGGAAACGCAGACAACAGTGGGCTGACGAAACCTTTCAGTTCTTCGAAAAGTATCGGTGGAAACCCAGCATTAGATTATCGGCTCTGGCGTCAGATATTAGCGCCACTGACCTCGACAGCAGCTGCTTTGACGGGCTGGACGGCAGCAGCGTTCTCCTGAACAGGTGGCTGCTTCTTCACCAAGGCTACAGGTGGCACCTCCTTCTCTGGCTCCTCGCCCTTCACAGGACACAAGCCAAGTTCACATCAAACTGTGCAGTGAATTCAGATCTACTCTAGAAATGTCAAAGACTGCAATATGAATGAGCTGATCACAAGAGCAAAGAATAAACAAGCTTCTTGAATGTAAGAGAAAAAAGGAAAAGTTCCACTTCCATAGTAATTAGGGATGTTAATAATTAACCATTTCACCATTAACAGACATTAAGAACATTAACCGATTAACGCTATCTGTTAAACAGTTAAAAGAAATATTAATAATCAATTAAAAAGCTGAGCAAAACTCAGGGGACCAGACGGTCACTTAGAGGAGGATAGCTGTTCCACTTTAACAGTCCATCTTATGAGAATCTGAAGCGGCGTTGGATGATACAGGAAGTGGCCTCTGGTCTTGAGCTGGCTTGAGTGGAGGAGTTGTAGCCTCATAACATTTATTCACAACAAAAACTGAACATACTGTCTGCTACAGCTATGTTCACAGCTATAACACCACCAACAAACCCACACTAAGTTACGCTGCGCTAACAGACCTTATGTGTGTGACAATGACCGATGTAACACAAACACAGAGTTTGTCGAACAATCTATTGTTATGCCGGTCAGACACACAGCTGACAACCTGCTAAGCTAAACTAAATGTGCAATTTCGGCGAGGGCGGACCTGTGACCCCAAAGTGTGAACCGAACCATGAATTTTATGAACCATCCCACCCCTAGTACATTCAACATTCAGGCTTTTTTAATTTTTAAACTCCAACATCTTCAAAACAACTGCACTCTGTGTGTGTGTGTGTGTGTGTGTGTGTGTGTGTGTGTGTGTGTGTGTGCCTCACTAGCAGTTACCTGGCCAGCTGCTCCTCCTTCCTCAGCAGCCTTCTTCTTCTTCTTTTTCTTCTTTTTAGTTTTAGCTGCTCCATCAGCAGCAGTCTCGCCCTTGTCCTTCTCATCTTCATCGTCGTCCTGACAAAACGCACATCAATAAAACATGGCAGGATATTAAAAGCTGAAAAGATGTTGTAGAATAACCCTTTATTCTGAACTGCAGAAACTCTACTTCAAATGGGATGAAGTGACTACAGTTATGCAGAGTACTTAATGTAAAGGCACTGTGTATGACTTTGCTGTCATGTTAAAAATGACACTGTGGCATACAGCAATACATGCCACATTTATGTTAATAAATAAAAAATAAAATCTCTGCCATGAAAATGGTCTTTTAGCATCCACACAGTCTTGAGACGTGGTCTAACCTGAACTGTGTGGGTGTGCAGAAGTTGTAATATTTTTAAATAAATAACCAAGCCAATGCAACGGCTGCATGTGCAGTGTTCATTTTGGTCGCTCCTGTATTTCAGATTTCATTTTAGCCTTAAAACGAAAATGCTTTTTAGTTTTCGTCACATTTCAGCAATTTTTATCCTTCATAGCTTGTCAACAAAATCATTCAATTTCAATCAAAATGTTTCTCTCAATTTTTTCAGTTTTTTTTTTTTTTTTAAATCTTAGTCCTATTTAGTCATCAGATTATACTGAACATTTCTGTCATTTTAGTGGAACTTTTCATAAAATGTTCTTATCTGATGAAAAACATTGGCTGAATGTTTAATAATGCAGCTTTGTAGTTCGATTGACTCCTCCTGACTTTGCACTCACCGGCCTGTTATCAGAGCCAATCCGCCCACCCAACATGTAAAAATATGTGTTCATCGACCATCCGAACCGCCAACTTTATTCATTATAGAAGGGATGAGGTGTATTGCGCACTGTGCGTGTGTGGAACGTGACAAAATTAAAGATTTTGGTGAAGTTTTTATGTTTTTAAACTAGTCTCGTCTTTTTTCATGGGGGTGGGCAGGACAGCTGCACCCTGAGGAGTCATCAATTACTGGGTTGTTATTTTTTTTTTTAAACTCCCAGGTAACTCCCATAATGCTTAGTTTTTGTCACATGCCTAGGTATACTTACCGCTGCTCCACTCAACAGATTGACCTTGGTGGGCTCGGCGAGGGGCTGCTCCACAGCAGGAGGAGGGGGCTCATGAGTTGACTCTTCATAGTTTCCCCAGACTTCAGCGGGCGCGTTCCAGTCAGAGCTCGGGTCCACTGAACTACCGTCTGAGAAACACAAACACCATCAGAAAGTAGTTAGGAGTGGAGAGGAGTAGCACAACTATAAAGTTCCATCAAAGTTAAATAGAGTGGTTATGTTATCCTTACTGAGTCCAGACCACTCGTCGTCCACTCTGGGCTGACTGAGCCAGGACAGGTCACTCACAGGCTGGGGCTCTACAAAGACACAAGAACCAGAACTCAACCTGCCATCCAGATGGGATGCGTTGGAAAACTGCGCCATCTAGGGGTGTGATCCAGTTTAAACCACCGCTAGTCACATCACCAGTATACTGAATGGTCTACTTACCAGCAGTGCCAACACCCAGTCCAGTAAAAGACACCATGTTTCGCTCTGTTGTGGCCCTGTCAATCACAGTCCACGACTCTGAAACACACATTTCACAGATGCTATGATGTCAATATTCAACACTTTATCAATCGGTGCTTGAGCTTTACATTGCTTAAAACAACTGTTTCCTGACATTGTACAAACCTGTCCAGTATTTTTCTGGCTTCATACTTCTAATTACATCTTTTCCCTTTTGATAGGAGACATAACTGTGTTGCTTTTGATAGCATACCAATCGATTCTTATCTGATTCGGGGAAAAACCCTGCTGCTCTACGAACACTTTAGTTTAGGTCTACCTGTTGAACTTGACTAGAGATTTCTGTAACTCTGCACAAACTCTCACCTGGAGAATATGGAAAATTAAACAGAAATACATTGTACTGAAAACAGCTAGTCACTAAGGGGCAGACTAACCATGAATAAATGACTGTCACTACATTTGCAACTAAGTACAGTATTTTCTAATGTGATTAACTGAGATGGAAGACGACAGTTCTGGCCTCAACTTTGTCCCTGGTAATGGACACCTCATCAGGAATTATCCCTTGTAGCTATTTCACGCTACACAGCTTCAGCCCTGATTCTCTGCTCCTTGATGTTTTTTGGAGATCCCTGACAAAAGCCCCAGATCAAAAGGCAAACTAGCTCGCCGCTAGCACTGCGGTTTTAAAGCGTCATGTGCAAACTCCTGAAAGATGCGAACCGAGAGGCCGATGCACTGCAGACACATTCAAGATATCTAACATGCCAAATATCTGGACCTCTCTGGGATTCCAGCCACAAGCTACAGCCAATGAGAGCGAGGGCTGAGGGGAAACTGGGACAGGAGAGGTTGCCTGTAACAAGAGGAACTTACTGTATGTGTTGCATTTGCAATATGGAGCAAAGTTGTTGTTGCATCTTATGGAAACGGGCTGTTTTATGAACACATGCTAACGACAACATCAGCAATATGTCTTGCGCATCTTGTTTATTTCTTGTCTTCTCATTTGGGATTCCTGCTGGTGAAAGATCTAGTAGTGTATGACCCCTATTGCTGGTCAGTCATGTAGTGTGAAAACCACAACAAATGAAAATCTCCTGATTACAAGACAGCAAGGTGTGTAACAGAACAACGATCTGACCACTGTGAAATGCCATGAAGCTTTTACATAGACAAATGTAGGGTTCAGCAACCGACCACTTTAGAATTGGTAAAACATTTTTACCATCCATCTCCGCTCTCCACAGTGATGCAGGTTCTCTACTGGTTGTCCAGGGGCCCGTCTTTGGTGCAACGGTGGGAGCAGGAAGCTTCACCGCCATGTCAGTCACACCAGCAGCCACCGCTACCACCTCACTGCTGTTAACTGATACCAAGAGAGAAACTGGATGCTCATCCAGAATAAACACAGATCAGGTTGCCAACACATCTAATATGGGAGTTCCCAATGAAGCATATGTACTTTTGGTTGAGCTGAAACTTGGCATAGACAAGATATCAGTGCTTGAGGTGTCTCTCTGATAGGTGAAGCGTTTTCTGCTGATAATTACCTTGAGATACAACAGGCTCAACCTTCTCTGCCTTAATGTTTGTGGATTCCCCTAAAAAGAATTAAAAAAGGTCAATATCTGTCTTTGTATTCTGTTTTTATGTGAACCATAAACAAAACAAACTTGTCCTGGTGGGAAAATAAAGATAACCTAACCTGATGTCAAGAACACTATAAATGAGAGCCTATTAACGAGAGGAGCACACAAACAATTCAGCTGAAACACTTCAGGGAAAACTCACTCTGGGAATAAATTAGATTCTCCTACAGCATGTATTTATTGTGTGTCCTGTCAACAAGAGACCAAACCAAAGGCAAAAACAGCCTGTACAGAACAGCAGACAGAAACAGCTCTCTAGGTGCCATGTTAGGAGGCAAACTCCTTCCCTCTTCCCAACTTTAAAACTTCTCAAAAGAAGCAAATACACATAGTATTTAAGAGTTGCATCTTTTATGAGCCACCTTTTTTCTTCTTCTGGCTGGCAGATGTGGGGGCTGCAGGGGCCTTGGGCTGCTCCGGGGGAGCGCTCACAGGTGTGTCCCCTCCTCCAGGACTGGCTGAACCGTCACTGGAGCTCTTGTCCTTCTTGCGTTGCTCACGTTTCTCCTTGTTGCTGACCTTGGTCTCCCATGTGCCTGAAAAGTACCATTGAGTGCAGCGTGGAATTAGTTGCAAAATACTGCCAGGTTTCATTATGAGATTAGTGAGGAAATATGGTATGGATTAGGCAGGATAAAGGAAGAGATGCAGACACTGTTCAAATACACACAACATACTGTACATTTAGCTGAGAAAAGGCAGGTCCCATTCTACTATAATACGTTGGGTATGAATCAAGAAGATATTTTTTTTGTTCTTTACTAAGGCCACAATCGAATCCATTAAAAAAAAAAATACAGAAGTTATTCCCTATTTGGTGCAATGACCTGGTTACTGAAAATGCTGGCTTACTAAGAAACAAATGAAAACAGCCCTCTTCAAATACAACACCCAGACATCATTTTGACAGAAAAAAAAACTTTAATTATGCTACAATTCATAATATCTCACCTTCTTCTGGTTCTTTGCCATCTGCAGTCACCGTCTTCGTCTCCTTTACAGCCGGTTTGGCCTTTTTCTTGGATTTTTTTAACTATGAGAAGAGAAATAGTGGGCGCAAAGTAGAAAATTGATTGTGAGATGGAGTTTGCAGAAACAGGAGCAGAGCTACAGTAGAGATACTATACAGCACATATGATTTCATCTCCAAGAACAGCAACTGGGCAAGCAGCCCGATGGGCAGTCAATCAAATCAGCATGCTCAAGCCACGTCTATTTATAAGTGAAACTACACCCACTGTCCAAGACTCCCTAAATATGTTACGTCCTTTTTCTAAAGCACTATATACATCTCTTAATATATGTAGAATTACATCTTCTGACTCAAGCACCTTTAGGACCACAGTCTGCGTTACTTTGTGGTATCCAGAGTGTGGCCTCAGAAGAAAAGCCTGCACCTTGTGCTGTCCTAAACCAGGAGCCGTCCTCCAGGATTCTGCTACATCTGCAAGTTAAAAACTGTAACCTAAGACTGGCAGCTGGTCTGGTTGCATCATTGTAGGGTGACAGTGAGAAAAGGTGGCATTTTCTCAACTGCTCTGAGGACCCAAAAATTATGATGCATCTTACAAGCGATGGCAAAGTAAATTCCTTGTGTGAAAACCTACTTGGCAATAAAGCTGATTCTGATGGCAGCTAAAGATAACTAGACTTCTGCACCTCCTTGTGGCTCTGTTTTCAAACTTTTAAAGAAATCTAGCCTGTGACAGGAAACTGTCACAGGCTGTCATGGGCGGGTCATTTTATAGAGAAAGGCTGTTGGCTGTTCATTCAACGGAGGCAGCTGTCAGTCACTTGTGAACGCCAATCAAACGGTCAAACTAGGCAGCGCTGATTAAATATGAATTGATATTCTGTTACTATAATGACTATTTCTCTCCTCAAATGTTTACAGAAACATCTTGTAGTGTACTGTTTAGCTGTAAAATTAGAAAGTTTGCTCCGGCTGCTGGGTAGTGCCTGGTTTTTCCACAACTTCTATCAACAAACTTTCTCACTTTACAGCTAAACAGTAACTACAAGATGTTTCTGGAAACATCTGAGCTGAGAAATAGGCATTACAGTAACAGAATACTGATTCACATTTGATCAGCGCTGCCTAATTTGACTGTTTGATCTGAGTTTGTGAGTGATTGACAGCTGCTCAGGGATGGCAGGCTCAAGCTCGGCTCTGATTGGTTGTTTTCCTCCAGACTGTGAAATCTTGTAGATGCCATTAAGAGTACCATTTTTTATCTGTTAAAAATGTACCTTAAAGGGAGGTTTGTCAAGTATTTAACACTCTTATCAACAGAGGAATGGGATATTATGCAGCTTTATACAAATGTATGTATATATTTATTATTGCTAATCAAATAACAACACAAAACAATGACAAATACTGTCCATAAACCCTCACAGGTACTGCATTTAAAAGTATGCTAACATCATAACATGACAAACTCAAGTCCAACAACTGCATGTGATTATCATAAAGTGGGCATGTCTGTAAAGGGGAGACTCGCCGGTACCATAGAACCCATTTTCATCCACATATCTTGAGGTTAGAGGTCAAGGGACCCCTTTGAAAAATAAATCAGATACTGATGGCAGTTAAATCACTTATACAACACAGCCTGGGAACGTCCATCACACTGGACGAATGAAGATATTGAGGTCATATCATCATGTTGTCAGGCGTCTCTATCACAGAAAATTACCTCTGCAACCTTTTCAGCCTTGACTTCTGGTGGGGGCGGCTGATGATGTGGCACTATCTCTTCCGACGCTATGGCTTCTTCCTGTGGTTCAGCAACTGCTCTCCCATTTGGCTGGGCTTTCTGCAATGCACATGAGAGGACAAAAATGTAAAGGGTTGTGACAGTTTTCAACTACATTCCTTTCAATATGTAATAACATCTCAGGCTAGCATAGCCAGGCACCCTAGCCTGAAGCTAGCTAGGGGTTTGTCCATGCCATGAGATTTAACTGTCACTCTGTTGTTAGCTCGGCAGCTAGCCTTGCTAGCGATACGGCTAGCAGGCTAAGAAATTATAGTTTCGTTTAGGATACGTGCCTTTTCTGCCTTCTTCTTCTTCTTCTTCGGTTCATCGGATTTGACAGGTTTACCGATACCCCGCTTTACTTCAACGCCGTCGTCCACAGGGCATACAGCGGGTTGTTTCTTGAAAAGAGCCCGGCAGGCTGAGGCCCACAGAGCGACCATTAGCACCAGTCCGGTGCATGCCGCTAAGAGGATCACCCATGGCGGTATAAGCTCAGGCTTCAGCCCCAAATCCACGCCGAGCTCGGAGCGCAGCAGCCCCAGACCTTTGGACAACAGTTCATTCAGACGATTTGTAAGCAGCTTGACCTGCTGAGAGGCCGCCTCCTGCCACTGCTCCATTTCTATTGTTTTCTCCCCCAAACAGACCTATTAGTCACGCTTTGCTTGCCGCTATACGCCGCGCTAGCCTGCAGTGCTAGCTAAAACTAACGGAACGACTTCGACATGATGGAAGACAATAAGTTCACCCCCTCCTCCGCCTGCAACATCGGCCTAGCCTGACAGCCAGCTAGCTATCTAGCTAAGTCGTGTTAAGGCTGCGGCGACAAACTGAGTTAGCTAACTAGCCAGCGAGCTAGCTGATATCATCGTAAGATAATACGCCTCCGTTAGCTGACCACCACAATGTGACCGCGAGCAAAGCAGGTTCACCTCATATGGCTCCGTTTGGTTTTGACTGGAGAAGTGTTGCATTCACTGACACTTGTAATGCGGGCTTTCCAGGCTCTATATCCGCAACTGCGTCCGCGTGTCTCAGCATATTACTGTCCATAAAGCTAAATTAAATAAAATAATGGCTTAAGTCATATTTACTATGTGCTTTATAGTATATAATTGCTATATATTGTTATTTGCCATTGATTAAATTAATCTGGGACTAATCTGGGACGTTTTTTTGCATTTCAGATTTCAGGAATATATTGTGATTTGAAGCTACTACGTTAAACCCACTCAACATGATGTGTCCTAATCAAACCACACAGACATATCAGTACTCTAATGCCACGTTTTCTCCGACAAATCATTTGATTTTCTAATCTGAAAAGTCTGTTAAAAGACATCGTTAAAAGATATTAATGTAGGAAACGTAGATGTTACTTGGAGAACTGAACAAACAATACGACTAAAAACAATAATAAATAACTAAAGAACAATGAATAAACACTACAATAGTTTGGAAGCATTTAGGCATCTAAGACCTACACCCACTGAAGCTTAGGTGTCCCACATTGGGCAGTGTCCCACTGCAAGGCAACTCACCCTCTTTGTTATCAGTCGACAAAGTGCCTGAGCCCCATAAATAACACATCCCCATATCTCAGCTGTTATATTCGGACTTTCCCAATTTACTTGACAGTTCTCGAAATTCCATTTTTCACACAATCTCTTAAGGCAACACAAACGGGCCGTGACACTTCATTGAAATGGGCGAGGCTACGCTGATTGGCCCAGTTCAGCCACTACAGGAAAGACAATCGATGAAACCTGCAGTAGGCAGAATATTTTTGGCCTCATTGGGCAAAGAAATCCAAAATAACCTTAAACATGTTGTAATTCAAATGTTCTGAGAGAAAAATAGACTTCTGCACCTCCTCATGGCTCTGGGAGACTTTGACCAATCACAGGTCATTTCAGAGAGTGTTCCTATTGGCTGTTCATTCAAGGGAGGCAGCTGTCAATCATTGCTGAACTCTGGTCAAACGGTCAAACTAGGCAGCGCTGATCAAGTATGAACCAATATTCTGTAACTGTAATGCCTATTTCTTTCCTCAAATGTTTCCAGAAACATCTTGTAGTTACTGTTTAGCTGTAAAATAAGAAAGTGTGCTCCGGCTTGTGGGCGGTGCTTGGTACGATCTCACCATGGCGTCCAGGTCACAAATTTTCTCATTTTACAGCTGAGTATTCATTCATATTTTATCAGCGCTGCCTAGTTTGACCGTTTGACCAGCAGTCAGAGTGATTGACAGTTGCTCAGAGACGTCAGGCTCCAGCTCGGCTCTGATTGGTTGTCTGGTCTGTGGAATCTTGCAGATGCCATTAGGAGCACCGGACGACACAGACATGATTTTTTTTTCCATATTACCTGGCTCATGCTCGGGATATAGTGATGATTTTATAAAAACTTTTAACTGCTGTTAAGCTTTTTGCCAAATGGTATTACATCATGCATTAACCTTTCCAAATTTCCAGCCACACAAAGATGGTTTTGTAAAACCCTACTTTGTAATATAGTAATGCAAATACACAAAAACTTCCTTGCTCAACAAATCTAGTGCAAAACAGCACAATTGAAATTCTTTGTGTTTAACAAGAATTCCCTATTAGTCTCAGCATAAAGCACTAAGAAAGAAAAATCACACTGGACACCTTATTTGCATCCAAGTTTATTTTGAAATTCCCTACTCCCCCTGTACAAGAAAAAAGGACTTTCCACAAAGGCAGCAGTGACTTTTCTAGGGAAGGAAAAAAAAACTTATAATCACAGTGTGTCTTCTTTTCTTCTTTTAAATACTTCTACTGCTGTCATCTTTGGCTGGGTTTCGGCAGACAGCTTTCTGTCAAACCACATTCCTGGGAAGCAAAAGTTGAAGCCAATAGAGCAGGGCTGTGGGCTTTACGTTTTACAGTGCCAATGCAGGAATGTTCTGGACTGTATACCTCTTCTTCATTAACACAAAAGAAAAAAAAAAAAAACAATAAAAATTGAAATAAAAATAACAAGCTGTTTGTGTTCACAACACAAACAAATATCGCCTGGGGAGACAGCGACAGTATGTTGAATTTCATAAAATTGTATAGACAAAAAATAAATCTACAAAAATGGAGCTAGGTAAATATTACACAACAGTAAACATGTTTTTATTTTTTTCCTTTTTTTAAACTCTTTTCTGTCGAACCTCTACACAAAACCAAAATTCTTGGTCTTGATGGCTAGCAGGAGTTTCTGTTTGAGTATCTGTTTTGAAGAATAGAGTGGCACGTAGAGACGTGAGATGCAGGTATTGGCTGTGGGGAGGTGCTGGTCATCTGGAGGCCGGATGGTGATGGAGGGCATCGGCTGGAAGCCCTCCTCGCTGGCTGGCAGAGAAGGGCTGGAGGTCCAGAAGTACACCTGACAACAAGGAAATCACTCCTGACATTTACCATTTCCATCCAATTTAGTTAAATGAGTCTCAAGTGCAAGTTTTGGCAGATCTCAGATCAGATCTCGCAATTTGTGGGTTACCTTCTAGCCATGACCAATAAACTGCTCCTGTGTTGCTCTTTATTTTACCATTTTGAATGCACATCTATAATAGGTGCAACCGTTACAGACTACTATATAGTGAGGGTGTTGTGTAAGGTGGATGTACAATAGCATGTTGCCAGTGCAACATGTTCCTCAGCACTGGGGACCTAATGGTGAATGCTCTGTATATTTTACTTAATAATCTGAGCCTCATGTGATGTACAAAAAACAATTACTGACAATGCTAAACACTGAACTGCTGACAGTCCTGGTGAGTCTTGTTGTTTTGAAGGACAATGATCATGATGAGAAAAGACTTACCAGATCTTGCCTTTCAGTCATGCTCATCTTCTCCACTATGGACCAAAACCAGCGTTTAAACTGCAGTAGTTTGTCTGCATTTTCCCCTGTTGGATGAATACAAGTCTTTATGCTTACTCTCTTACAGCAAAAATGTACAACCATAAAGCCTGAATGCCTGAATTAATGAAGGAAACAGTGACAAGACACGAAAATGAACAGAAGCAGATGCAGGGCAGAGGAGATCCAGATGGAGCAGCATACCAGATTCATCATTGAAGGAGGTGAAGCTAATGAGCATCTGGACGTTGACTTCTCCACAGCCGTTGACCAGCAGCCTGAAGTCCTCGGCCGTCAGGTCCTCCAGGGCGTTCTTAGGAAGCACATCCAGCAAACCCTTCCTCATTGCCTGCCAAAGACACATAACCGGTGTGAACACACATTCTGGTGACTAACAAAACATCTGGCTGTGTTCCAACATGTTGACACACTTTGAGATAAGGTTTGGTAGAACAACTGAGTATTCATATTAGGGCTGTCAACACGATAATAACGCATTAAATTTGTCAAAACGCCACAAATTTCATTAACGCATTAACACTATTCGGTCTTACGGAGGTTGTAGCAGTATCATTTTTAAAGCTGGAGTGAAAGACTGGCATTATATGAAACTAGAAAACCTAAGAACCATGGCACCAACCATGTCATACTAACTTGTTGATTAAATTACACTCCAAACTTATGGTAAATTTTGGTGAGGAAAAACTGGCATGGCCATTTTCAAAGGGGTCCCTTGACCTCTGACCTCAAGATATGTGAATGAAAATGAGTTCTCTGGGTACCCACGAGTCTCTCCTTCACAGACATGCCAACTTTATGATAATCACATGCAGATTGGGGCAAGTCATAGTCAAGTCAGCACACTGACACACTGACAGAAGTGGAAGTTGAAGTTTGCCATGTTATAGTTTGAGTTTATTGTTTTATGCTAAATGCAGTACCTGGGAGGGTTTCTGGACAATATTTGTCATTGCTTTGTGTTGTTAACTGATTTCCAGTGATAAACATATAAATATGTTTGCATAAAGCAGCATATTTGCCCACTCCCATGTTGATAAGGGTATTAAATACTTGTCAAATTTCCCTTGAAGGTACATTTTAGACATAAAAAAAGATGTGATTTATTAACAGTCAATCAAAATTAACTATCGACAATCATGCAATAATCACAATTAATTGTTTTAATCATTTGACAGCCCTTATTCACAGCCAATTGAGAGAAAGTAATATGTTTTTTAAGCCCCAAACCCACCTAGCAGGAAGAAAAGGCACAACAAACACTTAGACCAATCACTCCCCACCAACAGAGCAACACATCCAATACCCGCCTGCGGCAAGCACACTTCACCACACCCCCCCCCCCCCTTACCCCCCCCCCCCCCCCCCCCCCCCCCCCCCCCCCCCCCCCCCTTCCCCCCTCTCCTCCCCCCCCCCCCCCCCCCCCCCCCCAAAAACAACCTTCCCCCCCCTCCCCAAAAAAATCACCACAACCCACAAAAACAACGGTCTAGGGACTCTCCCCCCCCATAAATTGTAAATTTTTCAAAATAGAGGCTCGATTTGATCATGTCTCCCGCTTTCCTTTATCCCCGAGGCGACGCGATCAAACGCACCCCCCCCAGCAGGACCAGCGGACACACCCCTCGACATTTTCACACACCACACCCCCGACCACATGGAGACGACAACAGCCCCCAGGCAGCCCACACCGAAGCACGACAGCAGCGCAGCAGAAAACACGGCAGGCGCACAGCCAAACCGCGGAGGGCGGGGGGGCTGCCGCTCCGACCCGGGGCGCACCTAGTCCCACCCAAAGCACCCCGACCCCCCCGCCGCCACGCAGACCCGGGGAAGCGAGGCCGGGGGACCCGGCCCCCGCCCCCGGCCAGGGAAGACACTCCACCCCCCCCGGGCGGGCCCCCCCATCAAACACCCGGAGGGACCAGGAGGAGACGACCTTACCCCCCGCGCGGGCCCAGCCACCCACCGAGGCGAACCACGACCTTTTTTTTTTTTTTTTTTTCTACCCACCCTCGCCTCTACTCCCTCCATTCCCCCAGCCACCCCCACTCCGCCATCACCCCCGCCATTTTCCCCCTCAAGGAGTTTTACTTACATGGAGAGGCTATTCAGCCACCACCAGCATTCTGTGCTCAGCATACTTCCTCACGTACTCGTGGACACATTGAGAGGAGTTACTGGCATGTTGACCCCACCAGAAAAACAGTTAAGCTCCACCTGAAGCAGGAAGAATAAGGCATCAACAAACACTTTATCGAACAAACATATTTCTGTAGTCAGATTATTTTATTGTTGTTTTTCTTTTTTTTTTTTCATTTTTTTGTTGTAAAAAAAAAAAAAATTTTCTTATTTATATGGATGAGTTTTTTTTTTTTATATTATTTGTCAACTTTATAAAACATACCAAAAAAAAAAAAAAAGTTTGCAAAAATTTTTATAGAATTTAAACTTATTTCCCAATAAAAGTAGAATATTCCTTATATATTTTTTTTTTTTTGGAAAAGAGTTAAGTTTTTAGCAGAGGTGAAAGGTAAAGCTGCTTTATAAAATTTAGCATGAAACAGGGGCGCCCGCGGGGGCGGGGGGGGCCCCCCGTTTACGCATAACAAAGAGAAAAACAGGCCCATCACAATGGTTAGAACTTCAACTTAAAAGATAAAACAAATCCTAAGAGTTTTTTTTTTTTCCCCCCTTCCTGTAAAGGAAATGGAGGCTGGTTTGAGAAATCCATTCCCATTCTCATCAAAAATTAAACAGTAATAAAGTGGGAACCGCTTTTAGTGATCATGGTTACAATGATGAGCCGCTTACATGGAACAAAAAGCTTCAGACAGAATCATTTAAATAATTTTCTTATAGTAATCGAGTACTCTGCTTACAGTGTTCATTTAGGGTCTTTTCATACATGACAACACATGGAAAAACATTTTAAAACTACATTAGACCAACATTGAATTTTTGATTTGTTTTTTTACGTAACTCCCTTGATAATTCTGTTTTTCTGCGGCACATGTACAGGCCGGGCCAAAGGGGAGCTGTTCTGTCTGCCAAAAACAGGAACACCCCCCCACACTCAGAGAGGGAAAAGGCAGGATAACCCAGCCAGTAAATAGAGAAGTGGTCCGTTTCATGACTTTGTATTTATGTAATAAATATACAAATGTCAATTAGATGGTAATCTGTACTAGAAATGCAGCACAACAAAAATTCTGTTATAATATGACCTAGACAGACATGATCACTACAAGCGATTTCCACTGTACAGTCTACATCTGGTGACACTGACAGTGTCGGCCTTTACCTGTCCGGCCCCTTCCTCTTTGCAGAGATCAATAGCGAAGGCAAGGTCCATGGCAGCAAACACTGCGTCTGCTTCACCCGCCTGAGAATGGCGGATCAGCTGCCGCAGGCTCTCATACATGACTGGGTCAAAGAATGCAAAATCATGCCAGTTCACCTGCAGTAACAAAGACACATACAATTAGCAACTTCATCTGAAAAGCACCAACATCATGTAGCAGGTTTTTACTGTAGGTGCAAAAATATACTCTAAAAAGAAGTTTTCTCTTACCTTCCTCCCGAGCAGCACTTTGATTACATGTCGGTTCAACGTGATTGGACACAGTTCATTCTGAAGCAGACATAAACCCAGTATTCTGTAGAGAAAACACAACATTTCACTAAATATTGTTTCCTACTTTGTCAAAAATGTGACGTATTTTCCCTGACACTGTTCTCTCAAGATTTTGACCAAACTAATCAAATATAATTTCCTTCACTGTTTGACCACTAAAGAGGGACGATTCATTACCTGCCGATGTTACGGAAGCAGTTCAGCCTGGCTTCTGTGTTCTTGCCGGGCCGAGGGGAGTAGAAGCCTCTTTTGCCTGGTTGGTAGAAGAGAGGAGCGTTGTCGTCCCCGTCATCTGGGTCGTCCAACTCCATGTCAACCACGCTGCGGGTCGAACCATGACGCTTACGGTTCTCCTGTTGCTAAAACCACACAAGAGAGGGGTATTGTACAGAGACTTTACTGTCACTTTATGTCTACAGCACAGAAATATTAGTTAGTATGCCAAACCATTAGGGATGGGTACCAAAACTCAGGACTAAGTGAGTCCTAGGGCAAATTTTTTCAAGACCGTAGCACTGATAAGCTCCAAAAGTTAACAGTTCTACTATTAATTTGGGAGAAATTCAGAAAATTGATTTCCTATTTATTTAGGCCACATAAACGTTATCTTGGACCTTTGATCTCACAAGCTGTTTCTAATTTGTAATAAAATTAAAACATTTGTAAAGGATAATTCATTTTTCCAATCCAGGCTGTTGTCTGTGTTATCTTAGCAACGGTGGTGGAGAGAACAAAATGGTCCAAATTGTGGTTATACAGTAGAGCAGATAATGATCTTTTACTTTTAAGGGTAGAAACACGAGCAGTCTGTACAAATATCTAGCAAAAGTGCTTCAGATGCAGGTGAGGAAATGGACCCTTTTTGACACACTAGCTCATAGTTCATCCCTCACTGATCCAACCACCATCATCACATTATAGTTAATAATAGTGATTTGTTCAAAACATGATGGTTTCTTATTCTATAAATAATTGTTTATTTTATTTACTTTGTATTTTAATTCACTTAGAAATGATCTGTTCAAATAATGCTGTTGCAGGTGCTACTTGAATGTTAATTTATACACAGTATATATGACAAAATAAATCAATGTCAATTTTGTTATTTAATTTTTTTCTCTTAAAAAAAAAAAACAACAAAAAGGACCATTAAGACTACAGTTTAAATGTCAGATAAATAAGCAGTATCAGTAAGAATAGCAGTACTGTTAAAATCCCCTGATTTTTTTCCAAGAGTAATTACTTTAATAACTATACATGTTGAGACGGTATAGAGTGTAAACAGAGATGTTAAGTTTACTTGTGCTTTCTCTGGAGCCTCCAAAAGACCCAGATCCAGTATACTGTCTGCACCATTTTCCCTGGAGGAGACAGAGACCAAAGGTTGATAGTTAGCTTAGAAAAGTTCACGATGCAAGGGAGTGTCACACATAATAAGAGCAGCATGGTATGGGTCACTGTGGTGAACAGATGATTACCTTCCATGTGCAATGAGAAGCTCCATAGCCTCCTCCACTCTAGCTCTGAGAGAATCCTCACTAGCCAGCAGCAGTAGCAGCTGTGCAGGGGACAGTTCCAGCAACATGCCTGTGATTTTACTGGCAAACGCCTGAGGAGACAAACACACAGCTGGTATAAATATTAGGAGGAAGGATCAACATGGCACAGTATTGTGATATTTTGTGTGGCAATATTGCATCGATACATGGATGTCAAGTACTGATCTTTTATTATTTAAATTATTAACCTCTAACAATCCGACTGGCCCGGCTAATATTATTATTATTATATTATTATTATTATTATTATTATTATTATTATCTTTCACAGGTTGTGGTCGGCTCAGTCGGAAAGCAATTAAGTGAAGATGCTGCCATATACATCACATGAAGTTAGAAAACCTCAGGAATCGAATGGTACCAACCATGTCATGTTTGCTTGTTGGGAAAAATGCTCAATAATGCTCTAAACCTACGCAAGGTGAGGAATAACTGGATATGGCCATTTTCAAAGGGGTCCCTTGACCTCTGACCTGAAGATATGTGAATGAAAATTGGTTCTATGGGTACCCACAAGTCTCTTCAGACATGTCTTATTAGTAACAGATGCTGACAAACTATAATTTGCAGAAGAAAAAAAAACTCACAATATATCTTATCGCAATATTTAGCATATCACAAAATGTTTAAAAATTGCAATAAGATCATATAATGACTTAAAGCTGTAGTTATTTTTTCTAAAACACCATATGACTATATCCTGACAGCAGTGCATAAGACAGGAAATCTGAACAAAATCATGTTCCTCTGTGTCCTCCAGTGTTCCTAATGACATCTGCAAGATTTCACAGACTGGAGGAAAACAACCAGTCAGAGCTGATCTGGGACCTACTGTCTCTGAGCAGCTGTCAATCACTCATGAACTCTGAAATAAGTCGATCTGTTCTTAAACTGCTAAAAATCTGTGTCACAGAGCATTGACGGCTGATTTCTTACTGGTTGCATTGCGTGAACACGTGGGTAGAGCCTTTCACCCAGAGCTTGTCTGTGTGCAGGCAGGGGGTTGGGCTCATCACTAGGATTTCCCTCTGACGAAGGCCTGAAAGGCCTGGTGTCTATGGACAGCTGCCTCCTTGAGTCTCTGTGGAACACAAACACACAGTTTTGTCTCAGTCTCACACAGCACAAACTTTTTTTGTTTACTAAAAAAGGGGAATCTATGTATTAAGTGAGAGTTTACCTGTCTCGGTCTCTACGAGATCCGGCTCGAAGCCCTCCACTTCTCCTCTCTCTTTCCCGGTCTCGGTTTCTCAGGCGCTGCATCAGATCTACAAACACAAACACACAATGAATAGAACAAGATCACCATTGAGAGTAAATGTCTTTTGTAAAAAAAAAAAATAGCTTTTTACTAGGGCTGTCAAAGTTAACGCATTACTAACATTTTAAAGCAAATTTGTTTGAACACTACTAATTGCTTTAATGCATTACTGTAATCAGTCTTTCAGCTTGAGTGAAGATACTGGCATATGAAACAAGAAAATCAAAGGAACCTGTTGGTACCCGCCATGTCACACTAGCTTGCCATGAAGGAGGTTAAATAACTTAACTAAATAAAAATTTTTTTCGTAATTTTCAAGAGTAAAAATGAAAAAACTCAGAATTGCATAAAGCAGCATATTTGCCCACTCCCATGTTGATAAGAGTATTAAATACTTGACAAATCTCCTTTTAAAGTACATTTTGAAAATTAACAAAAAAAAAAAACATCGCGATTATATATTTAATCGATTGACAGCCCTACTTACTCATGTGATAACTGTGTTAAGCATTACAAAAGCACCACTGAATGCAACAATGAATGAGTTCCATAATACAGTATAGTTTCTATGTATTGTCATACTTGAATTGTAATCGTGATGACACGTACTGCTGGCCTGCATGCCCTTGCTGACACTCTGAACACAGTCCAGATTGGGCAGCTTATCATTGGAAAGTAGGGCCAGGGCGATGGCCGTGTAGAAGCTGCGGGCCACGCCACTTCCCTCGCCCGGCTCATCTTTGAAGG
This sequence comes from Pterois miles, assembly GCA_947000775.1. Taxonomy (NCBI): domain Eukaryota; kingdom Metazoa; phylum Chordata; class Actinopteri; order Perciformes; family Scorpaenidae; genus Pterois; species Pterois miles. The sequence goes on along the minus strand of CAMQGK010000568.1, from coordinate 1,717,472 downwards.
TGACCTTCACCCGGTGCACAGCCATGGGTGTGGTCGTGCAGCGCCTGCCAAAGTGTGTATTCAGCTGACGCATGGTCTGCTGTATTAGCTGGTCTCGATCCCGGTCCACCTCCAAGGCCAGGTCGCGGGACTGCAGGTTCCTCAGCTTCTCCATCTCCCGCCGGAACTTGGATTCCTTCACCTCAAAGCCACCTAACTCTGTGAGAATCTGGGATAAACAATAAAAATGACAAAACAGGTTTGACTCTGTTCTCTGACATCAAGGGCAGCATCATCCCAAAAATAGAAATGAGACATTTTTTAATTTATTGACTATATAATCAAATAATAAGAGTTGTTAGTGTCCAGCTCTATACATGTTTCAGCTGACTGTCAGCAGACCAACAAAAGGCAGTAAATACTGGATGTACATTTCACAAGTAATGGAAGATTCTATTGGGATGCTCAATTTCTGCTGAGAGTGTATGTAATTTCAGGTAAGGCATTTTCTGCACTTTACCTGTCATATAATACTTACTGAAGCTCACTGCAATATCCAGCTATTTTTAAAGTATTAAGGTATTAAGGTAATTTCCACTTTTACTTGTAAATGGATAATAAATTAAAAATGTACCGATCCAGGTTCGGCTCCAACATCCTCCATGAAGACACGACCAAAGAGCTCCAGTGACAGGCGCCAGCGGCCTAGCAGCATGTCATGTGAGATCATCATCCCCATAAAACTACAGTGAGGTCTGGAGAGAGAAAAAGGGGGCACAAATTGTGATGCTGTTATTGCATTTTAGTAGGATGTAAAACAAAATTTCAGTATATTAAAACATTTGAGGTTTTCATAAGCTATGATCTACATCAAATTCTGACTAGGTTCACTGCTGTCTTTAGAATTCGTATTGAGGGTTGTCGATTTCCTGATGCTACTTCTAGATTTTATGTGAATATAATGTACGTATAAATTCATATTTTAAAAAATAAAAACAGGCTAAGCCCGGCTAACAGGCTTATATCAGAGAAATTATCAGCATTTTCACGATCTTATTGTTTTTTCTAATACTTGATGATACATCTATTTAACAGCTTCTTTCAGTGTGAGGGAAATATATTAATAAATGATGCCTGCCAATGACTTCAGGACATCTGTGACTACAAACATGCTGAAAATCAAACATTTTTATCATATTAATTTAGGTATTTTCCAAAGTAAAAGTCCCTACAACTGTTTGATTCAACATTTTCTCATGGTCTAGTGTTTAAAAAGTTAACCAAATCCGCAAAAATGTAATACTGAATCTTAATACGTGCAGAATCTCAATTCATATCCAATCGGCACCCAAGTATTGTGCTAGTACTGAATCAGAAGACCGGCATATTGTCCCAGCTCTATTAGCTAAGACAACATCACAAAGCACAACTTAGTGTTTGGCACCTGAATGATGGAAGAGGAGGTCCATCACTCTCAGTGAGACCAATCTCAGCAAGCAGGCTGCTCTTCAGCTGGGCGGCGAGGTCATGGGGTGAAGGGCCTGGTTTGGAAGCCTCCAGCTCCTGCTCTGCTAGTGACTGGTTCTCAGTGCTCCGCTGGCCAGTTTCCATACTCATCACATTCTTCAGGTTGGCTGAGTAAGACATCTTAGTGGGCAGGATCTGTTTGAGAAGGGTTCAAAATAGTTCTTTAGTAATGTGAACAGATGTCTTGGATGTTGACAGTGTGATGATGAAAGAATGGAAATATGGAAATGGGACACAGACCACAGGCTGTGTTCCAATATCCACACTTGAATGTCAGTGTAAGCAAAAAGACTACCCACACTATCCATTATTTCTTGCTGTCCATTATTTCCAATGCTCTCAAATACCACTGGAAATAATGAGGAAATAATGAATCCCGGATAGTTTTTTACAGATTTCTATTTAGAAGTGTAGCTACTTCATCATTTCCCTGGAGATTTGTTATGTGTGGATATTAGAACCCAGCTGCCAGCGTGTTTGTCCAGTGAAGAGGGGTGGTATACCTGAGAGGGGGAGGGTAGAGAGGAGCCCATGTTTACCTCCAGGCAGTTCCTGTCCATGCTTGCCTCAGCCAGACCTTTAGTTGCCATGTAGGAGGAAGAGTATAAGCCCTGAGAGGGACGACCGAACAGATCCTCCTTCCTGGCATTAGGCTGTTAGAGAAGAAGCAAAATTAAGTGGAAGCCAAAGACAGCCTTTGGCCATTATATAATATTGTGGTAACAGTTATGACTGTATGCTCTGCCTGATGTGCTGGTGTAGTGTTCTGCTAGCTCTCTGTTCTATCACTCTGTGTATCCACTGGCTCTCCCCAACAAGGCAGATGTGAGCATGTCTCACATACCCCCACTCGCAATCCTGCCACACTGCATGTGATTATCATGAAGTGGGCATGCCTGTAAAAGGGAGACTCGTGGGTATCCAGAGAACCAAATTTCAGCCACATATCTTGAGGTCAGAGGTCAAGGGACCCCTTTGAAATTGGCCACGCCAGTTTTTCCCTTTAGCCCAACTTTGAAACACTCCCAACAAGCTGGCATGACATGCTGCAGCCTCTGAAAGACAGTAAAGCCGCGAGTCTCTGAGGATTAAAGGCAAACATTGTATGGACTGAGCCTAATTTTTCACCAGTCGCTCCAAACTAATTTTAGTAAATCGGTTGACTGCTGTGAAAACATCTAAATGTAGTATTACTGAGTGTGCTTTGACGTAAAACTGAGCTTGGCTTCATAAAAGAAATTTTCTGCATCTTGCAGCCATCTGCGGTTCGGTATTTATCTGTTCAGAGTGGAATTTCACACAGAAATGTGACGCTCCCTTTTTGGCAGTACTGGTAAAGAAGATATCACTTTGTTAAACTATAGGAATTGTCACTGGATAAAACTGATCTGGCTTTCCGTGCTTATGTTCAGTGTTGGCAGCCATGTCCTGGCCGCACATTTGATCCGGACATTGTGTGCCGAAAAGCCATGAGTTATGGCTGTGCACAAAGGCTGATTAAAATGTTTAGCGTGAATTAACACACTGTACAAGGTTAATGAAAAAGCACAGTCAGCCCAGCTTGAATGAAAAGTCAAGAAGATGACTGTAATTTGGTAATGTGACTGGCTTACCCATAATATGTATTTTTCACAGATGACACTCTCTTACCAATGTTGCCAGGGCCACTGAGACATGCATGCTGGCCATCACTGACACTAGATGGTGCTGCATGCTATTAAATGTAAGAAGGTTGTGGACGCTGCATTTTTAACCCTTCTACCTTCACTGTCTCAGGAAGATTACACAAAGAGACTGAGCAGCAATTCTGACCTGCAGGAGGTGGGGCTGGTCTGCCAGTGGGATGGCCTCAGCCAGGGGAACATCGAAGGGGTTGGGTGGGATGCAGCCCAGGAAGGTCATGGAGTCGGATCGACGGAAGAAGGGGTGGTTCTGACCCGTTTCAGCTGGGACTGGGTCCTCATCCTTGTCCTGCAGAGTTGCACCTGAAGAAAAGCAGAAACAAATCTGTCAGCACACACACATCCAAGCAGTTCTTTGACATTTATGACTCATTAGATTAGATAGTTATCTGGCTTACTCTGATTGGTGTCCTCATCATTCTCGTGTTCAGAATCCTCATTGTCCAAACCCAGTTCCAAAATCTCTCGATTCCTACAAATAGAAGTTAAAGTGGAGAACAAACTGTTAAAATAGTTACATGCAGTCAAAGAGGTGTTAATTTTAAAGCTATGGTTAATCAGATGCCTTAACAACCACTGCTGTAGCTGTTTGCTTTGTCAGGAAAGCCAAAACTATGAGAAAATAGGGGTTTATTCCAGTAGCTATCATATGCAATTCTAAGCAGATAATTCAGTTGTCTAGTGAAACACATTTCTACCCATAACCACAGATTTAAGAACTGGTAATTATAAAAACATGAGCTATGGGTTATCTCCTTTATTGGGTTGCAACTGGAGCTGTCATTCAATTCAAATATTTAATCACGATTAATTGCATGATTGTCCATAGTTAATCGTTATCAATTGCAAATCACACATTTCTTTCTGTTCAGAGATTTGTCAAGTATTTAATACTCTTGTCAACACGGGAGTGGAGAAATATGCTATTTTATGCAAATGTATGTATATATTTATTAATTAATTAATCAATTAGTAAATATTTATCCATTAACACAAAACATTGACCTATATTGTCCGGAAACCCTCACGGGTTCCGCATTTAGCATAAAAAATATGTTCAAATCATAACATGTAAACTGCAGCCCAACAGGCAACAACAACTGTCAGTGTGCTGACTTGACTATGACTTGCCTCAAACTGCATGTGATTATCATAAAGTAGAGAATCGTGGGTACCCATAGAACCCACTTTCATTCATAGATCTTGGTTCAAGGCTGGTACCAATGGATTCCTTAGTGTTTCTAGTTTCATATGATACCAGTATCCTCAGTCGAGCTGAGCCTGTAAACCTATAAATTACAAGTTGTATTAAAGAAATTAGTGGTGATAAAATAAATCGGCAGCCCTAGTTGTAACCAAACAGTAAAGCTGCCACGAAGGGAAAGTCTGATATTTTTAATACAGAATTTTCATTCATTTACCTCTTTCTGTCCATCTGTGGGGTGTCCAAAGTGGTCTGCTGGTTCATAGCCTTAATCCAATAGATAAGCGCCTGGAAGACGTAGGCCACATGTTTCAGTGAGCACACATCCAGAACAGGAAGCACATCAGAGTGCTCGTCGTTGTGGGAGCGCATCAGTGATAAAGCGTAGTTCAGGAAGTCGCCCCGTGCCGACATCATGCCCTGGCGAGCTGTCAGCAGGGTAGCTGCTCTCCTGAAAAACAAAACACATACAAACCAAATGAGAATTAGCAAACCTTGCTAATGCAGAAATTGGTAACTCCATATTTATATATGGAGTTACCAATTCAATGCAAAGTGTGGACCAAACTATTCTGTGCAAGCAAAGTTGGACTGAACTTAGATAGTTCAGAGTTTCACGGGTACTGGAGGGAAGTTCTTGAGTTTTCTTGTCAGATTTTAGGTGCGTCAAGACTCTAAGGGTGTTCTAATAATAATTATCACCCAACTAGCGATCAAACAGTATGAAAATTCATCATTATTATTGCATCGTGACCAAAATTATCACAGCTATCAGTACTATCTCAGTGTTGTTAAAATAAACTGAACATTTTCATACAGTACTGATATACACAATTACATTATTGCCATTCTTTCACTCACACACAGTCTTCTGTGTTGCATTGGAGTAATTGCAATGAGCTCAACAATTGTCATTAATACAGAGGAGTATATATTGTATAGGAGTCCACGCAAAATAGCTAGTCCATTTTAACAGCCCACCTTACATGAGTCTGAGCCGATTTTGTTGCTAGCTTCGGGGCTAATCCCTTTCACTTTAATCAGCAGGTGTCAAGCAAGACATGAGCTTGGACTGGGTCTTGAGGAGTTGGAGCATTTATTCACCGTCTAAACTGTACACACACACTTCACTGCTCCGTTCACAGCTATAACGTTACTGATAACTTAATACTTAACACACATTCTCTCTTTCTTTCTCAACCACACACTCACTAACGTGTCGCCGGGTGGTAATTAAAACATGTTTTTAAATTAAAATTGAAGCAGTAATATTAATCAACTGTCAAAGGATTTACCTGCGTCCTTCTAGAGTTCGGAGGCTGGCCTCCTCCCGGGCCGTCATACGTTCCCTGCGAGCAGAGTGCTGAGAGGCGTGGAGTGGGTGACTGGGGTGACCCGGGTCTCCAGCAGATGACAGAGCTGAGCCGTATCTCAACTGAGCCTCGGTGGAATCCATGATGGACACCATCCAGTTCCAGGTGGGAATCAGCTTTTCTTCAACATAGTTCTGGTTCAACAAATGATAAACATTTCACTCTTACTCAACTCATTAGGCAGATCCTAATGATGTTCAGACAATCACTGTTGTTGTCCATCAGCAAATATGATACAATTTTTTTTGCTACAATGCAATTCAGTTACATATTTACCAGGGATGGGATTGCCTGAAACAATATTTAGATTCTGACAGTGAATCTTTAAGTTATCCAGTGATGTACTGTTGGAATTATTTTATGATTTTTTTTTTGTTATTGGTAATTTCAGAACAGTTGAATAGTGTACGCCCAGAATAATCCCAGTTATCTGTCAACTAGATCCTAATATTCAGCCTCTATAAATGTTTAGGCAGGGAGGGAAATAAAGACTTTTAAAATAGGATGGCTGCTGACTGTTGCATCTGGCAATATCACATAAGATAAAACACAGATATCATTAACCGTTCAGTTTTTAAACAACAATCTTTTACTCAATCATGGTCATCATGGTAAATAACAATGTCCTGGTGCCACTGGATCTTGATTGGTGTTTATTCTAAAGATGTGCAACATTTGTTTCATGATTATTTCAGAAGAAAAAAAAATGAAATATTGTTATTCTAAAATGTGTCCTTTAGAAATCAGTAAATCAGTATCTTGGTGTCTCAGTAGGTAGTGGAGCATTTTGGTCACCACACACGATGGCTGTGTATCTTACCTGAAGGTTGACAGCATCCTGATAGGTGAGCTTTACGGCAGCAGGGTACTGAGAGTAGACTAGATGGTTGTACTTGGGAATCAGACTCATGAGGTCTGAGATCTGCCTAATGACGATGCTGTAGGCCCGGGCCAGGCTGCTGGCGGAGGTCAGATAGCTGCTGGAGTTGCTGGCCTCCAGAGCCGCCGCTGCAGCAGCAGCACTGGAGCTGATGGCGCTGGACCGACGCAGGTTGGTAGGGTCGATGTATATCAGTCCCGTGGAGCTCGCTGTGAAAAAGACAAAAGATCAGAACAGGTACTAGGAATTAAACAATTTTTTTAGGGCTGTCAAAATTAACGCGATAATAATCAATCAATCAACCAATTATTTCTTTGAGGTGTTAAAGCTATTTGGTCTTATGGAGGTTGTAACACGCTCAGTTTTAAAGCTAGAGTGACACTGACATCATATACACTAGAATTATTGCCATACTAGCATGTTGCAAAGGAGGTTAAATAACGCTCATAATTTTCGCTAAAGTTGGATGAGGAATAACTGTCATGTCCATTTTCAAAGGGGTCCCTTGACCTCTGATCTTAAGATATGTGAATGAAAATGGGTTCTATGGGTACCCATGAGACTCCCCTTTACAGACATGCCCACTTTATGATAATCAGATGCAGATTGGTGCAAGTCATAGTCAAATTAGCACACTGACAGCTGCTGTTGCCTGTTGGGCTACAATTTGCTATATTATGACTTGAGTATATTTTTTTGCGTCATCTGGAACCTCAAACATAGACATTTCACATCTCCACTGACCAGCTGGCGTTGAGGAGCTGGAGGGAGCACTTCCAGTGGCCCTCTGGCTGGGCGTGTTTCGAACAGCCCACTGCATGGAGCGGGGAGCCTGAGCTGCACTGTTGGCATGGGAAGCGCTAGTCGTCCTTTCCAGCGGCTCATCCAACAGGAACGTCTCCTGGTCGACGTCGTCGCTCTGACTGCTACTGCTGTCAGAGTCACTGGAGTCATTGGACTGGGAGTCATCCTCTGAAAAGAAGGCAGGGACACTGCTGGCACCTTCAGAGAGGAAGAGGAGGAGGATGTGGGATGAAGAAAAAAGATAAGGGAGACAAGTTTAATGGCTTGTGTGTTCCTCTCCCCTACCTTTCTTTTGTCTTTTACATCAGATTTATCCAGGCAGGAGTGCGGGTTAGTGAATCACACCACTACAAGGCCAAACAACACTAACATGATGGTGAAAACACTGAGGCTTCAAGTCAAAACAACAGCTGCACTCTGTTCAACTTGTGTTAAATAAAATCTTCATTTTCTGCATTTTTTTTTTTTATTTCAAGATGATTTCATGAGAGAGAAAGAATAGCAATGTCTCAAATGTACTGAATATTTTAAGTGGAAATGAAACAACACCACCATTAGTAGGGCTGGGACGATACACCATCTCCCGATTAGATACTATCATGATACTTGAGCAATGATCTGATATGTATTGCAATTTTTAAGTACTGCAATTCTACAATTACTGAGATTCAACATTTTGGTTTACTGTAATTTTTGTCAACTTTCTGAAACACTAGACTATGGGGAAAAAGTTGAATCATACACTTCTAGGGACCTTGAATTTTTTTTCTGCATGTATATTGTCAGATGTCCTTAAGTCAAATACTGGATATCAGCCATTTTTTCCAGCAACCCAAAAATATAAAAAAATAGAGATATTTCCTCACAAATTAGTGGTATTTTTTCATTTATGAGGGACATGGAAAGTGTTATACTTCTGCTTAATACAATCCATTGAGCTTATTTCCATATATGTACTTTGTATATACAGCTCCTTTGTTAACACCTTATTTTCGTTCTCTTTATTCATCCATGGTCAGCTCCATCAGGGCCATTTGAATGTATTTAACATAAATGTCAGTATATGGAAGCTCTACAGTTGTAGCCGATTTGACCACAGAGATGAGAGTGACGGCTGGCTTGACCGAACGTTACCACAATATGATAATGTTTCCAGTCAGTTAGCATGCAGCTTTAGCCATGATGCCTAGCTCTGCTTTTCCTGCAATGTTTGAAACCAAAAATGTTTCCATACTTTACTGTATGTGTAGTGTTTACCACTTTGAACTTAATCTGTGAGGGTGTGGGCCGTATCCACACGGACCCTCTTCTACTTCGTATTTCCTCATTGCGGCACAATGCAGTTTGTTTTGGTTGAACAACAATAAAAACACTAACTTCCTTCTACCGCTGCTTAGGCTTAAATGAAGCAAATACATTCTGGCATTAAATTTTAAAATCATACAAAAATTGTGATATATCAGTGAATTGATTTTTTTCCCCACCTCTAATCATTAGTAAAGAAATAGACATTTTAGATGACCAAGGAGAAAAAAACACCACACCATTTGGAAAAGCTAAAAGTTGATTAGTTTGTTATTTGGGTGACAGAACAACAAGACTACACTTGTGATGAGTGATTAGTTCAAAACGACAGACACAATAACAGTGGAATGTGAGAAAGGGACGAACTGAAGGAACTCTCAGCAGGAAACTGTGTATGCACTTTGCAAATTCACTCTTGCCCTGACATCTGTATATGCATTGAAGTAAAGAGGAGCTCATACCAAAAATAGGAAATGCCAAGGACACCCTACTGCCTGCAAATGAAATACATTGGGTATTCAGCCAGGGACCATTTTGTCTGCTGTATCATTAGCTCTCCAAACATAAATCCCCACAATCCAAAAATGCTGACTGTTAAGCACCAATGATTTTTGTGAGGACTGCATTAGTCTGCAATTCAAGGAAAATACACCACAGCGCAGCAAGACAGAAATGCAGTTTCTATTTAGTAAGCAGTTGGAGCCTTACAAAGATTTGGAAAGATTTCAGTTTAAGGAGGTCAATAACAAAGGTGACCGCATTTCCACCAAAAACTCAAAAAAAAAAAAAAAAAAGGAACTACAGTTTTATAAGGGGATTTAAAAGAAAATCTAAAATGAAATCTAAACTGAAAGATTAAAAGCAGCTGTTGACCAACCTGCTTCAGAGCCAGCAGTAGCTGCTGTGACGACACTCCTGCGGCCGCTAGCATTATCCTGATTGCTGTGGTTACTTTCGCTGTCACTCTCTGTCTCAGCTGCTGCCAGAAGATCCAGCTCCATGTCGCTTCCTAAAAGCAGAAAGCAATGACAAACAGATGCTTCATTCACTGCTGGGTGGGGTTTCAGATTCAAGTTCACAACATTATGAACAAATCCAGTGATTAATTCCCTTGTATTCCCATAAAGAATAGGGCGTGTCTCACCGTCCTCGTCATGCTCATCGTGCTGCCCTTCTGCCTCAGCGTTTTCCTCTCCCTGTTCCTCTTGGTCGTCATGATGGTCTTCCTCACCGGCTACTCCCTCTACAACTTCCACCTAAAAAGAAACCAAACAAAAATTTGAGGCAAGACAAATATATTACCGTATGCACCGTACAATTAGATGTGACCTGTATGAGTAATGAAGCACAACAAAAATTCTGTTATAACAATCATCTGCTTATAGTGATCACTTTGACCGAGACAGATGTGATCACTATAAGCGGATTCCACTGTACAAGTAAACCAAATTAAAAATGAAAATAAAGATATTCATCCAAATCTCATCGTGCAGAGCAAGTAACAATGTGCGCGATAGGTGGCATCATACATTCTTTGAAACTAGTCACCAATATACATGCAGCCACTTGCATGCAATGTTCATTATGGCCTTAATGATTTTATAATGATGCTCCCCACCTCTTCCACATCTGCTGATACAATGTCGTCCTGCTCCTCGTCTCTTCCTCTGACAGGCTGAGACTGGCTGCTGCGCCGAGGCTGGGGGTTCCTGATGATATAGGAGGCAGCTGTCTGGCTGGAGCTGGGAAAAAAATGAAGCACAAGACCAGAAGTCATTACATCTCGTGAATAAGAAAAATCAGCCATCCTCTGTTTCCTGTCTCTAAGTAAAAATCAAGTGAATAATTTAGTGATTTCATATCTTTGCCGTGGCACATAAACATGGGGCTCTTATCTAACTAACCAATACAATATGGGCACATTTCATTCTTCCATAACACAGTGAAATAAAAAACTGACCTGCTGGACTGGTCAGGTGAGGGTCTCGGAGGCAACGGTTCAACAGAGAAGAGCTCCTCGCTGCCCTGAACAGCATCAATGCTGGTGCTGGCCAGAGTGAACGGAGCAGTCGGTCTTGCTATACCCATTCGCACAGGAACAATCAGCGACTCTGCTACATTACAAAGTTCCTCCACAGCGTAGGGCAGCAGAGCTTGGAAAACTCGTCGACATTTCCCAATGGGCTGGGGGATGAAGTTGCTATGCAAGGAAAAAAAAAAAAAAAAAAAAAAAAACAGAATCAGGATTTGCATGAATTTAGAAGAAAAAAGCATGTCAAATTGATGTCATTGTGTAATCCCATTGTTACATGCTGATGTAACTCAAGATACAATTAATTCCTAGAGCCATAGCCTTTTTTATTTTAGGTTTTTATATCATTCTGTAGCATGTTCATTATGTATTAACATCTGAACATTCAAATTCTGGTCAATGTTTTATGTTTGAGCATTTCTAAAATCCTTTTCCCCATGGCCTGATATATATATACACACATCCTTTTGGTCAATATAGTACATATAAAAGGCTAACTTAGGTGGAGGCCAAACAGTCGTCCTGGCACAGAAGCCACGAAATGTACTGCTCTGTAGAGGTGGGGGGAAAAAAAATCAGTTCACTTAAGTATCGCATTTTTTTTTTTTTTTTACAATTTCAAAATAGATTTTTTTGATGCCAGAATTAATATATTTGCTTCATTTGGCTCTATACGGAGGCAAAGGCAGTTACAGCTTTTATTGTGGTAGTCAGAGTAACATGATGTCATATCCACCAACCAAAACAAAGGAAATACAAAGCAATGGAGGGTCCGTGTGGATACAACATGTATTCTGAATGCATGAATGAAACACTTTGGGTTTCACACATTGCCAAAGCAGAGCTAGACATCAGAGATAAAGATTCATGCCAACTCTGTCAAGGACGGGAAAAGTTACTGTATTGCAGTAACATGCAATCAAGCCCGCCATCACTCTCATCTCCGTGGTCAAATCGGAAACCTACGTCACTGCTTTTTGCCCTCAAATGATGCGTGTTCTTACTTTTTCTTCTTGGATGAAGCCATCTCCACGCTGAGGATGACAAATACCCGAGCAACAGAGCGTAGGAACCTCCTGGTGACATTCACTGCCTCCTCTCTCCGGCCAGGAGTGTACTTGTTCTGCAGCTCCTTTACTAATGTACCCAGTAAGGTGTCTATGAACTAATACAGGAGAAAATAAATAAATAAATAAATAAATAAATAAATCTTCTGATAATCAAAATACAATTGCAAGGGGTTGTTAAACACAATACAAACTGAAGAAAATGCACTGGTAAAATTTAGACAGTATTATTTAGTGATTTCCTAAGTAACAATACTGAGAAGTTTAGTTGTTCTTTTAACATTGTGTCAGATTAGTTGTGTAATGGATAGAGTGCTACAGGAATGAGTCCTAAAACCTGGAAATGAGTTAACATTTTAGCATTTCCGGTTCCCTCGTCTGGAAGTCAATGGGGTTTTTGTCTTTGTTTAGATGCCTGAAATAAGGTCTGTGGTTAACACAAGTTTAAGAGATTTTAATGTTTTGTTCTACAACATAAAATTAGTCAGTAAATATCCTACTTGTGAATTCTGAAGCTTTTATATGTCTTAAAAAAGGCGGCTGCTAACAAGCAGCTAAATGATACAACCGTGGTGTAGTTCGTTTACATTAGCACTTTACTTCTGGCAATTGCACTCCCACTTAAAAAATCATAAAACTTGTGGTCATTTATGGAGATTATCTTGCTGAACAAAACATCTAAGTATCATAAACATTCATTTGCCACAGAACTTATTCTCTGACCTCATTGGCTTTTTGTCAAGGGAACCCAGGGCGAGGCTAACTTCCTGGTTGGCTTACAAAAATAGGTCGTCCCTGCAGCACTCTACAGAGAAGCCGAGAAGGAAAACAATCATCTTGTCCCTGATGCAGACAGACTAACTGGACTTACAGTGATGTCAGGAGCACACTTGACAATGAGGCAGTGCGTGAAACAGTCAAGGCGAATGGTGCCACTCTGCTGATTCAAGTAGACCTGCTCTTCAGGCAGGAGGTGGGCAATCCGGCTGCTGGCACTAAGTCTAGGACAAACAAAAAATACTAAATATTTGTGTGGTATCTTTCAGTCCTTTGAGCACCACAAACGCAGCGCAGTCTTTCAAGCTCTTATTACCAACCACATTTTAATGCTAGGAGTGCTGTGTTGCTGTGATACTCACGGGTCTTTATTCTCCTGAGAGCCAAACATGATCATAGACTTGAGGGCATTCCAGTCCTGCAGGACCCTCTCCAGAGCCAGCTGAGCAAAGCGGGGAGGTTCTAGGTCATGGTCTGGCATATCAGAGTCTGACAGAGAGGAAGAAGAATGTTTTCATACACTAGTTGCCTTGAACGAATAATGGTTTAAAAAGCTCCAGCCTAGACCACAGTTCAGCTGGTCATACACTGTACAATTTTAGCCCATTTCTGGCCGCACAACTCATTTTAAAGCCGGACCGAATTTAATTTTCATCGGGCGTCGTTTGTTGTGCTGTGTACAGGGGGGACCGAGGACCACTGGTGCCATTAGTATCAGCTAATGGGGATCTTTTTAAATAAATAAATGTTTGTAAAAGGTGTAAATCATTAATTTGCACTAATGGTTAAAAATGGGTAATATGTGAGAAGGATCCTGAACCTACCTTCTGCATTTGCAGCCTTGCGGTTCCGGTCTTCTCTGATGCGTGGAGGTCTGTACTGACAGTGCTCAACACTCTGCCTGGCAACAGTCTGCACCAGGAACAGTAATATATGCTCTCCCCTGCAGATGGACATAATCAGTCAGCAATATCACTTCATCCTCACTTGCACAATATGAAGTACTTTCCGTGTCAAAATCATACAGTTGCACTGATTTAACTGGAAATACCCACAGTTATTTGCCAATTATGAAACACAAAAGGTAAAAGTGAAGTGGTAATTATGGCCAGCACAGAAGACACTGGAGTCCTACCTGCTGTTTGGTGTTGTGACCAGGTTAGTGGTTGTGAGTAACCTGTACAACAGATCCAGGCGAGCAGCCTTCTGGCCAGCGATCAGCGTTTTACATTTACATTTCTCCCAACAGTCACAGTATGCTGTGGGAGAGGTCCTCTTCAGCCTGGGAAAGAAGGGAAGCTAATTTATGATCATACTTACAATCAAATGTGGAATACACATAAGCAAGATTGAAACAGGTGAAAGTTTAAATGAGGCCATGCTCAAAACTAGGACTTACTTGCAGTCATGTCCTTTGTGACACACCCTCGCACACTCAGTGCAGCAGCAGAGGGACTCAAGCAAACCACAGGTCCGACACTCAAAGATATCCTGAATGCAAAGTCATTGTGATGAAAAACGTCAAACTGAAGATTACACATCAAAGAGCTTAACAAACACAGTCTCCAAAACTAGTGAGGTTCCATTTGTCCACTGGAGCTACAGAGTTGGCCTGGCAATTAAGTAGCAGTAATCAAATCATCTTTTTATTGCTTTTTTCTTTCTTCTTTTTTTTCAGGCTTAGAGTCAACAGTTAAATAACTGTCTTTAAAAATTAAAGTTAGGGCTGTCCCTCAATTAAAATAGTAATCGCAAATTAATAGCACATTTGTTTTATCTCTACAAACTCTTATCAACACAGGAGTGGACAAATATGCTGCTTTATGCAAACTATTATTATTGGAAATCAATTAACAACACACAACAATGACAAATTTTGTCCAGAAACCCTCACAGGTACTGCATTTAGCATAAAAAATATATTCAAATCATAACATGGCAAACTGCAGCCCACCAGGCAACAACAGCTGTCAGTGTGATGACTTGACTATGTCTTGCCCCAAACTGCATGTGATTATCATAAAGTGGGCATGTCTGGAAAGGGGAGACTCGTGGGTACCCAGAGAACCCATTTTCATTTACATATCTTGAGGTCAGAGGTCAAGGGACCCCTTTGAAAATGACCATGCAAGTTTTTCCTCACCAAATGTGGTGCAAGTTCAGAGCGTTATTTAACGTCCTTCCTGAGAAGCGAGTATGACGTGGTTGGTACCAATGCATTCCTTAGGTTTTCTAGTTTCATTAATAAATTTCACTAATAAAATTATCTAAGAAAATTTCCATCCTTAACAGACTGATGAATGCTGCTTGAAAGTGATCTACAACATCACTTTTTCCACTGCTTTTCCTCTAAATTTCAGTGCAATGACATCCTGTAGGGCTGACCTGGTTAATGTGCTCAGCTCCGGTCCAAGTGAAACTGCAGGTGTCGTTGCAGCAGAGAACATAAAGGGGCGAATCATCTGGGTTGGTCCCCGAGGGGCAAATCATTTCCATGAACACAGAATCTGCATCCTCCTTCTCTGCGATACCTGGGTCACCCACTGTGTTAGACATTTGAGGAACAAATATGGAAACATGAGGAATGCCAGTTACAACATGTATTTGGCTGTTGTAAGCAGGTCAGCTAAATAGGTCAAGATTCACATAACTCGTGGATAACCTCCAATGTTCCAGCTGTCAGCTATCCACTTAAAATTACGTCAGATTCATAAAAAGCACTCCGTTCTCTCAGAAAATATATACACAGAGGTGATGGCTGGTTGGTCGCACAAACTTCACGTATATATGAATAACACTAGGACAGCATTTAAGCACAGGTTTGCAATCATTCACAGTCTTCGTTCCAATGACAAACCAACTCTTAACAGAAAGATGACTTATTAACTTACCCTTGGCCATTTTCTGAGCAGCCTCCAGCACAGTGATGGCTGCTGGGTAGGCTCTCCCACTGACTGCCAGCATGAATGGGGTCATTCCACGGGCATCCCTGTCAAACAACAGCAACAACGATACACATGAAGGACAAATAAACAATAGATAAAGAATAGTCGATAAATCAGGCCAAAAACAACACATTAGTTTTGTGTACAGTAAGCATTTATAAGTATGATCATATAGACATGAAAAATCATACTTAGCAGAAAGTAGCTCCCGCAGGTGTGGCCTCAGAACAACACTGTCACACATCAGCTTTAGGATAAGGTGGGCGTTGGCCTTCCTGTCTTTAGATTCAACCACAGATGTCTCAGTGGACGGCCCTGCTTGTATGGAGAGAACAATCCATTAGATGACAGACAACACGATTGAATACACAAGACATACAGTATATAGTGGATGGAACTAATTCACACTGGTACAACAGTGATACTGTATACTGAAAAACAGACTTATTTCTATAAAGCAGAAAGAACACTGCACACTCTTTCTCTGCTGTGATATCTTCACGTTTACTTAATGGTAGGGTTTTGTTATGTATTTGTTGAAATTCTCATTACATCATGACCGCAATCAATAAATCCAATGCTCTTATCTGTGGCTGTTGCAGAACTGTAATAAACCTTCAGCCTGAATGTAATGATTGGACAGGCTTAATGTGCACACTCTGACCTAGCACTCTGCACATTGCCAGAGTCTTCCACAAGCTGCTTGCTTGACAGCTGTGAGTACAAACAACAGCTGTGTTCTTTGTTTATGTCCATAATGATAACTTTTGGGGAGTGGCTTTCCAGAAGCTGTAAATTCTGAAATAAATTGTGGGTGGTGGTGAAACCGCTCCGAAGAAATCTTGGGAAACAAACAGTGTCAGCTCGGATCGGAAAGGACAATAAGTGTTGTGTTCCTGTGTAAATGGTAAAGTATGTTGATATTTTTGTATAAAAGTAGTATGTAGTATGGCTTTGGGACACAGCTCTTTCTATTTCCTCCTCTATGATGATGTCATGTACCTGGTATGGTGGAGGTGCTGGGTCCCTGGCTAGTCCCAGTGGAGGCGGTGGTGAGTGAACCCACAGCTGGTGCTAGAATGAAGTCAATGTCACCATCTGTTGATAAAATCAAAACACAGTTTTGTAGATTTCACTTTAATTAAGAAACATATCACCGCAAAGTCTTAGATTCATTCACTAAGGCAAGGAAGGAGAATTAAACCCCATGATTGCACACAGACTTTCTGATACAGTTGTGTAAAGCCAACTACGGCAAAACAACTCAAGAGGATGCACTGGTGTGGGTGGACTGCTACATAGTACAAGTGAGAAGATGAAATACAAATTGAGAACTCCAGTTTTAAGGCTTACCACACACAATAAGACAGTTTATAGTCAGGATTGTAAATCTCTGGACGGATGCTTACAAGGTAAATGGCAAATTATCATACTGCTATAAGGTATACACTACTAGGATTTCTAAATACGAGGCAAAACTTCACGTTTTTGGCTGGAATACCTTGTAGCAACATTTGTTTTTTGTTACAGTGATACTGTCCATCTGAAGGGGCTCTAAAGAGCAGAGAAAGATAATCTGAATTATCTGAATTAGTCTTGTAGGGAAGTACTGACCAGGGTCCATGGGTGGGGGGTCAGGGACCCAACTTGGTGGGGCAATGGGTGGAGACACAGGGTCCTGGTGGTCACTGGATGACGGGCCAGACTCATGACGGCCAAGACCTGCTGCTCTTAGAGACCTCCGCATCATCTCCCTCAGCCGAAGCCTGGTGACAGCACAAAAAATAAAACAGGGCACTGAAATTAAGACAAACAGTGTTGCTTGTGTTTACACATCACTGGAGAACCTGTTTGCTGACACTGGATGCAAAAACATTCCTTTCTTACGCCTTGTGTGCTCCAAACGATACTGTACAGTTTTTTGTACAGATCATTCTTCATTATATCAGGGATGCAAACGCATGTATGGTGAAAAAAGAGAGAGCTACCCAAATCAAAAAAAAAAAAAAAAAGCAACAGCGTAATATCATGTAACCAAAATCAAAATGGGGATCAAGTAGCCAAAGTAGCCAGCTACGGGGCTCGGGAGGCATGCACTCAGAGAAAAAATTGGGCCACAAAAGCCCAAATTTGGTTCCTCTAATGATACTATTCCATCACATACACTGATCTTAATTACTGAACATTTAAGGAGTTTGCCTGCCTGATTATAAACATGTAGTGAATTATTAATGGAGAATTAGGCTTTTAATGCATTTCAGCCCACAGTCTGTAAATAGCTATTAATATTTAAAACCATGCATATTCCTGACTGATCAGAACTTTCAAGAATTAGATTATTTATTTATTGACACCTTCACTGTAAGGTTTACCAAGACATGCCGCAATAATGCACTCTTATGCAACAATAATAATAAATATTTTGAAGAGGGAACATGTTTTTAAACCCATGTCTTATCTAGCCAAATTGATTTAAATTTATAAATAAACCTATGCCAAAAATAACATATGAACATATGAATCACTTAACTCTGGTTAAAAATAATAAAATGGTTATTTACCCTCTGCTGCTGGAGGAGCCAGTCCTATTCCCAGAACTGTTGCTTGAAACCACAGAGATGGCGTTGGCAATTGCCTCCACAGCAGATAGACGCTCTGCAAATGTGTTTCTCTCCGACCTTTCAGCTTCTGAAATGAAATCGCATGGTCACTTAGCATGAAGAAGAGAGTCTTGGGGAAACAGACAATCAACCTGATACAGGAGCAGACTCTAAACTCGAATTGGGTGTTGAGAGTGAAAGTGATTTTCTTCCACATTATCATGTATTTATTTATTTTAACCATTTTATATTTTTAATAAAGATGGCAAAAAAAAAGATGTGACTGTAACCAGGAAATCAAGCTTACCTTCCTCCTCTTTGGTCTCCTTGTTACTAACAGGGAAGCAGACAGAGACAGCAGCATGGAGGATGTTGCGGTTTCCATCACAGCGATGATCCAAAAGCGCTCCGAGGGCCTGGCTGCCCTGATCCAACAAGAACGCCTGCTCGAGGTTCACCAGGTACTGCCGACATGCCTCATAGTCACAGCGCAGAACATGCTGCATTAGCGTCTGTTTCTGAAAGACACAAAAGCGATGAGTGAGTAATGATTAGGATCACTGATTTGGGTGTCTCTGATGTTGCACTGTGGCTTAAATAACATTAGTTTTTGGTCTTTCAGACACATTTATGAGTAGGCACAATTGAAACGGCCGCACAAAAATGTTTTTGCAAGGCAACAGTGTACCTGAGAGCTACGTTTCAGGGGCACAATATAGCACTAAACACATCTACCTGTTAATATGCTTTTCAGTCTTTTGTACAATGTGTTTATAATGTCATGTTTACCTCAACAGCCATAATAATAATAGCAGCTTTCTTTTTAATGGTGGAGTTAGAGGGGAGATTGGCCAGAGAGTGCACCCCCATTCCTAGGCTGTTTATTGGTGGCAAGTCCAACCAATCAGGATCTCGAATTCCACCCATACAGTCTTTGGCCATAGGGTAGATTGTGCCATTTCCATCTCGAAGGATGATGGGAGATTCCTGGAAGAAAAATAATTTCCACATTTTAGATTCGTATATAGTAAGGCACGTACAAAACTGCAAAAACATGTCACCTGGTTG
Organism: Pterois miles; assembly: GCA_947000775.1. Classification (NCBI taxonomy): domain Eukaryota; kingdom Metazoa; phylum Chordata; class Actinopteri; order Perciformes; family Scorpaenidae; genus Pterois; species Pterois miles. Next base: position 1,698,229 of record CAMQGK010000568.1, on the reverse strand, counting down.
GTTGTCTCACCTGTCCTGCAGTAAAGATGGCCACATTGCGCTCACTCTGGCCCAGGAAGGCCAGGTTACTAGTGGGGAAGTTATTTTCTTGTTCAGCTTTGCCAGTGGCCAGGTCAAAGATACAGTACCTTACCCAGTTACCAGTTTTCAGCACTGCATGGACTCCTGCAAGATGGAGCGGTATTTAAGGGTTCAAAATACAAATCTACAGAAAATTAACTAAACACTAAAAAATGAACCGATGAAGTATATGAAGTATAAACTGACACTTAGAAACAAAGACTCACCTTTGGAGTCAACATTCACGGCCAGAATCTCTGCCTTTTCTGGGATACAGAGCTTTTTAGGTGTGCGTTGAAAACAGTCAGGAACTTTAGGAGTCCCACCAGTTTTGACCACCTGTCAGAAACAGATTAGAGACAAACAGCAAATGAATATGAATGTCGGGAGGGGAGACACTCACACATACATTTATACTGAGCTCTAAATGCTGAGATGAAGACGAGCAATATTGGATAATCCACACCTGCAACTCATCTATTCTGAGGAGCCTACAGTCCTGCAACAGTGATGATGGGTCTGAATCAGTCGGAGCAGTGGTGCTCTGGTTGCTCATGCTGCTTGATGTCCCTGGAAACTTCACAGCAACATATGCGCCGTCCACTTTAAGCACCTAGAACACAGTATAAAAAAGATAATTTGTGAAACTGACGGACACAAACCAAGGATCTGAGAGTAGCCAAAGACTTGGACACCTGGATCACTTATTATGCCAAGATATCAATAGATTTGCAAACGCTGATCTTCTGTGTATTGCCACATTTAAGATGCACCCACCTTTCCCACAGGGACATTTTTAACATCCTCCACAAACACCACCTCCCTGAGAGGCCACTGCTCCTCATTCACCTTCTCTTCTTCTTTAGGAGCCGGGGTAGAACGCCTTCGCTCTGCAAGTAGTAAGGCATGCTCACTTTTAGTCAGGATACTCAAACACTTTACATTCCCATGAAATGAAAATTTTCTCATTTTTGATCCTGTGTTAATTGCTCATTTATCTGTTATATGGCAAATATCTCAAAATCCGTATCAGAGTATTTTTGTAACAAAATCTGATCAAAATCCCTGTCTTTTCTCTTCCTGTAAATGGTCTAAAATATTTGATGACTCATCCTGCACTTGGGGGCATTACAAATTCATCCAATGACATGAGATTTTGGGCGACTAGCTAGCCAACTGTTTGTGGATCGAATCAATATACATTCTTTGATCATAGTAGCTAACAGAGCAATATGGAGAGAGACAAGAGAGATGTGTTTGAAATTTTCAACCAACGCAGTGTCACTGCAGCGCGGCAGTACATGCAGTGATCAAACACCAGATGACAGCAAGTAACAGCCGGTGGAGCTGTGCCGTATGTCCTGCGTGTGCTGTGGTAACATTAGATTCCCTTTTACCTCTCCCTCATCCTCCGCCTGATCTAACAGCAGGTGGAGGTGTGGGTGTGGAGCCAACAGTCCTCTGCTCTGTAGCTCCTAGCTGCGTATCAAGCTAAACTCAAAGCCCACCAACTTATTAGCAGCTCAATCAAATGTGAATGATTTGATTTAAATCCCTCTTATAATTGTTCACCGCTCAAATATTCTGTTTCACTGTGAGACACGTCACTACACCAGCTGGAGATGCTCTAACTTACGTTTCATGGGGACTTGAATTAGTATCTACATCAATTGGTTGTACTGAATGGTTTGGCATCATACTCCTGATCAGAAAATTAAAAATATACTGCTGACCAGGTAAACTACAGAAAATGAATTATCAACACAAAGAAGGTAAAAAGGCAACCAAATGCACCACAGTATATAATGTGAGCTGGCCATAATTCCTTCACAGGAAAACAGGCAGGGGAAAAAAAAACTTGCTGATAAAAGCCTGTGCACCATCTGTTTCAAAGTCAAAGGACTAATGAGAACACAGAGTGAGGAAGAAATTGGTTCTGTGCCTGGGAGATAGAGAGAAAAGTCAAGACTTGGGTGTTATGAGAGGTAGAGGTTAAGAGAGAGAGAGATCGCAAGAGAGAAAATGACATACTGTAGGGCAGGGAGGCACTGCTAGCAATGGAAGAGGTATCACTGCAGGTAGACGCTGGGGAGGGAGGAGGACCCATCTCAGTCTTCACCAACTCTGGCTTGCTTTCCGTCCTATGGGTTAAGATAGTGAAATGAATTTTTTATTTCTTATCTTTAGAGGAACTAAACTGTAAGTCTTCTAATTGTGGCTTAAAGTGTAGTGAAATCAAATTATGAAAGACTATTTCCATACAAAAATGGGCTATTTTTCTACATAAAATGAAACTGACTTGATTTCCTGGGTCTTAGTGGTCTTTTCCATGTTCTTGAGGCTCTCTGGTGAGCGCAGCTGGAACCTGCAACTGTCGTTCATGTTCCAGACAGACTCCAACAGGACGCCGACTTTTGGAATCCCAGCGCTGACAGAAAAGGCCACTGCACCGGCATGGTAGAGGGGGTTATTCCTCAAGCACACCTAAGGAAGGAAGGAGTCGGTAAAGTTATTTTACATTAACTGCTCATATTAAGCTTATACCCAGTGTCTTGCAGAAAACATCTAAAGTAGGGATGGGTGGATTGATACCGTGTTATTGATACTTCAGTACTCACAAGCTACACATTTGGTATTGATTACTTTAAACATACTGATATATAAAATAAAAACATGTGGCTGCATTACTTCCAAGCGTTTGGTACTTTTTTTTATGATATCCATGCCAAACCAGCCCTGACAGACATAGCTGGCTGTGTCACATGACTGTTGAAACCATGTCACATCAGAACCTAGTGCACAGTGGCGCACAGTCGCACACTTCCACATCAAACATGTAAGAGAATGGTAGAAAGGAAACACAGCTTGGAGTGGTGGTACTTGTCATCTGCAGATAAAAATACTGCAAGATGCACCATTTGTGACGATAAAGTGCCACACACAACACAAGTCCCCCTTCAAACATTAAAAACAAGATATAAGGAAGAATATTATTTAATCATAGTATTTATGTGGAATAATGGACCATTTTTTAACACTTAGTTGTAAGTCTCACCTGTGTTCCCACGGTGATGTTTGGTATCGAGGAGATGCCAGCACTGGACTTTGGCTTTTTGTTCTTGGCTCTGGCCTTTTCAAGCATCTTCTTTCGTTGACTAAAAGGCACAACACCCCTGCAGACAGATGCAAACAGTGACATATTCATACCTTTCCCTGACATATACCGTTCTCACTTTGACAAATGGACAATGACATCAATTTGTAACCCTTGCTAAATGTCACATTATAGATGCAAATATAAGCAACGACAGAATATTTATGACACCACAAAAGAAAAATGTGGAACAAAGGCTGTCAATTTAATCACGATTAATCACAAATTCACAATTATCTGTTCAAAATGTACCTTAGTATTTAATAGTCTTATCAACATGGAAGTGGGCAAATATACTTATTTTATACAAATGTATGCATATATTTATTATTGGAAATCAATTAATAACAGAAAATTACAAATATTGTTTACAACTGTCAGTGTGTCAGCGTGCTGACTTGACTATGACTTGCCCCAAACTGTGATTGTGATTATCATGAAGTGGGCATGTCTGTAAAGGGGAGACTGGTTGGTACTCATAGAACCCATTTTCATCATACTTCATGAGGTCAGAGATCAGGGGACCCTTTTGAAAATGGCCATGACAGTATGTCCTTGCTAACTTTTAACGTAAGTTTAGAGCGTTATTTAGCCTCCTATGTGACAAGCGGGTATGACATGGTTGGCACCAAAGGGTTCCTTGGGTTCTCTGGTTTTATAATTCAAATACGCTAGCTTTAAAACTGAGCCAGCTGCAACCGCTGAAAGAGCTATCACATTAATGCATTAAAGGAATAAGTGGCATTAAAACAAATTTGCATTCACACATCATCGCATTAACTTTGACAGCCCTAGTTTTGACTTTGATGAACACTCCTGCTGCACTTAGAAGGATAGCAGGATAACAATGTTATAATGACATTTGGGAGGCTATATTATTTTTAATACAATAATAAATTCCATTCAGTGTGGTTTCATGCAAAAATTCTTCTCACCACCAGTAGAGGCTATTCTCCAGCTGTGCACATGTGTAAAGCGCACAGCAGTGCAACGACACCATACGTTCCCCCTGCAGCTCAGGGAAAGCCTGAGCGCTGTGCTCCAGCTTAGAGGCCACTGTGCTCAGTGTGTCGTCCACCCAGGTTGCCACCTATACCACACACACAAACTTGAGTTAATGAACAATAAATTACATAAATATTTGTTATGTTAGGATGGCTGATTAATAACTATATACTATAATCTTATGGTTACACAGCTTATCCGGTGTTTGAGTAATGTTACCATGAACAAAGCAGAGCACACTCTTATGTCAAGAGAAGCAATCCTAATATACCTTGTTGGTCTCTGTAGCTACAGTGGCTCTGATGCTATTGGCAGACAATAAGGTGATCTTCTCATTGGCCAGGCCCAGGAAGGACACGCGTGGGTGATGAACTGAAGGATTCTGATGGAGCAAATGACAGAAAAGTCTCCAACATTAAATAAACTAACAGTGCTTTCTAGCCATTAAGCATACTACAACAGATAGATGCATATTGTATTTCCGCTAAAAAATACATACAGTACAGTTTTTGGGTAATTCAATTAGGTTTCATTCTTTACCTGTGCATTCCTGTAGGGTTCAGGTTCGCTCCACTTCCACTGATAAAGCTCTCCTTTGGAGCTGACTGCCACCAGCTCTGAAAACATGGCTCCGATGCTCACAAACTTCACACCATCCTGGAAAGAAAAGCAGAAATCTCAATAAATGTCAGATACAGTCAAACTTAACTCTGATTGTCCAGTGAATTGAATTTGTTACTAGTGGACTCCAATCGAGTTCTGGAGACATCTCAAGAGGTTCAGAAATAATAGATTAGATCGAAGCGCCACTTGCAATGTCATAGTGAAGGTTGGTATATCTAGATAAGCAGCTCTATTTGTGCTCCTCCTACCTTGTCAGGCCACCACTGGAGCTCCTCTCCCAAGGAGACGGGGCTCTGGACCGGGATGCTCTTCTTGTCCAAGCTGGGCTCGCCCTCACGACTGGTGGAGCCTCGCTCTGTGTCAAACGAGGCCCCATCCAGCCACCTGCGCTCGCGTAACCTCAATACGGACTCACGCTCACGCAACAGCTCTGAGTCACGCTCTAAGGGAAGAAGGAGAACTGGTATGCAATAAGGTCACACCAGTGGGATAGAAGTAAGCCACTCTCTGGGAAAGACCCGTCAACATAGGTTTAAGAATAGAGAGAGAAATATAAGATTCTTCAGAATCCCTGTGATGCAAATCAAAATTGCAGGACTGAAGATTGAGTGGGAGTCTAAATTAAACTGGTGGGTGAGTCAGTTTGCACGCTCATGTGTTAAAGTGCGAGGTAGAAGAGGAACTGGATAGACAGAAAGAAAGCATGCATATGTGCTAAAAGTGGGCTAGGTTTTTAGAATACACTGCCTTAAAGGGTCCCTGTTAAGACAGGTGGGCCTAGCGGGCCTTTCTCAGAGAGCTCACAGTATGTACCACAGCCATGCAGCATACAACACCAAACATATATAGCCGGTAACACCAAACTGCCGTATCACAAATCAAGCTAAACAGACTAAAGAGAAAATTTCCCCATCAAACACGCTAAAACCATTGCATTTTACATTACCAGTAATTTGTGTAAAACATACACTGGCTCAAATGTACATTTAGCAAAAAGGAAAATATTTTCTCCTCTAATATTTTTTTCTTTACAGTCATTTTTGTCAAAAAAATTGCTTTGCTTGTTAGAAAATCTCTGTCTCGTTCAAATCTTAAGCCACTCAAGTTTTTTTTTCGTACAATCCATCTCAAGAAAAACACCGTGAAAACACTGTCTTGTTTTTCCAACTTTTCTACTTTGTTGTCTTATCTCTAATAAACTATTAAAGCTCCATCCCCTCAACAAAAGCCATCACCAGTGTTGACACCAAAGCCTCTCTAACACCCTTCTTTCCCTTTACTAGTCAGAAGTGAGCTGTGGAGTTACCTCGGGAGGATCCCAGGCGAGACAGCGAGGAGCGTCTAAAAGAGGGGTAGCCAAAGTAGCTGATGTCCTCAGAGAACATGGCATCGGCATCAATAATCACACTGGGATGAGCTGAGTGAATGTCTGCATCAAGCAGGGACATCAGGTCCTCTGTATGGGACAAAGGCACAAAAGAAAAATAATAAAAACACATTTATTACAATGTTTATTAATGAATTTGGCAAATACCATTAAGACACTGATCATAATTAAATAATTTGAACACTATTATTCTTACACACAAGCCAATTCGTATTATAATATGGAGAACTGCTAAGCCTGAAGTCCAATCTCAATTGTGACGTAGCTAATAGAAGTTATCTCTTATTGAATTGCTTATTATATAAGCCATTTCCATTTTCTGTTTTGACAAACCTCCAGGGAGGTAGGACTCGCTGGCTGTGTCGTCTCCATCGTCTCCATCTTCATCATCCCGACTCAGCAGGTTGTTAACCGCGAGGTTAACATCCAGGTTGGTCCTCTGGAGTTCCCTAATGATCACACTCCTGGACTTCCCCTGGAGGACTACCTGGGCCTGCGGAAAAGGATGACAATTTGTTTCAGTACGGAAAAAAAGTAGTTTTTTTTTTTTTCTCCAAAGAAAAGATAAATACATGCTGAGGAGTTTGTACCTGAGTAATAAGTTCTTCAGGGATGACAGAAGCTGGTATGACCGGCTGAGGCTGGCTACCTAGCAGGCCCGAGCCACGATCCCTTCCCGTACGGATTACCCGGGTCTGTCGACGAGAATCGCGAGCTGCTGTTGATGACCTGCCCGACGTGCCCCCGCCGCCTCCTCCTCCTCCTCCTCCGCTGCCTCCGCCTCCACCTCCTCCACCTCCTCCTCCACCTCCCCTCCTCCACTGCTGCCGCCTCCGGCTCCGCCTCCCCCTGCTCCTCCTCCGCTTCCACCTCCTCCACTGCCTCCATTTACGCCAGAGCTCCAGCGACTCCTGTTACATACAGTGCAAGGCCATGGTCAGACACAACTGCCAAAAACACCATCTGACTAACAGAGCAGACTCAAGACACACACACTTCTGGGTATGAAGGGAGTCAGCCTTTGTGACAGCGGAGACTAAGAAGGTTTTGTATCAGCAGCATTTACAGAAAGAAATTAACTCGTGGCAATTTTCCTAATTTAATCAAGTATTGTAAGAGAAAAAGCTTTGGTATAAAATCATGAACGTATTATGTACATATTTTGGATATTTCAGCTATCATTTTGTTACAGTTCAACATTTAACTGTAAGGGTGCACTTTTAGAGGGTTATTCTGCACAACAATTTATATTTTGAGAAGGAACTAAATTCTCTAGTGCTATCAACAAAAGCAAAATTTAAAGTCAAGGCAAATTTAGAGACGATGAACATGCTTTTCAAAGTATGCCATTTGTTGGACACACACATCCATTATATTTTACAGCACCCTAAAGAACCCTGTGGGGAATACACCCCTAACCCGCTGCTGCGTCAGTGCTGTGCTCTCAACACCGAGCTTTCACAGGACCATTTGTCTCTGTCAACCCTGCCAGAACTTACCCAAGGGTGTTGCCTGCCAGTCTGCCCAGTGTGTCAGAGCCAGACAGGAACCAGGGCGGATCACTAGTCCTGCCTGGCCTGGAGCTCCTTCCTGTCCCTGAACCACTGCTCAACTTTGAACTGGAAACAAAAGATGGGAGATCAGTTACAAATCTACAGACGTCCCACACAGGACCAAAAGACTTTCTTTTATTACCTGAACAGAAACTAAATTTACCAGAGGTTTGTTAAATTATACCCCTTGGTTCAGGATTCATTTTCATTTAATATTATACTGTGAAACAGGAGGGGGTATTTTGGAGACTAGCATGGCAACACCCTTGGGAATCAGAATTGGCTGCAACTCGTTCCTCGTTCAAGACTTTCCTTTTTTAAAAGTTCTTGGGGTTTTGGGGCTGCAACTGCTTTCTCCTATTTCAAGATTTCTTATAATAGTATGCCTTCTGAGTAACCAAAAGTAGTCTACATCCATATTCTTAACTTGTGTTCTAAATAGATTTTGTATAATTGATATTTGACATTTCATATAACAGGGACTACAGTGACAATGAATTTCAATACTGTCCAATAAAACAATACAATCACATTTGGTACCATATTGTAATGGAGGGCAATGGGATACAAAAACAAAGATTCACATTATTCAGATGCAACACAGAGACACAGCAAATTCAGACAGTCAACAAGCTGACACGACACGTGCAACTTTTGTTACAATTCAAAATCATTGCTGAAGACAACCTGCCACACTTTTTCCTCATTTCCTTCCCAGCACCCCACAATGGTGCTGACTGAAAAGCTATTACAATGTGAAACCATCACATCTTCTTTTGCAAGTCTGCAGCGGGGAACAAAACATCTGTTCTGCAGAAAAGTTTGGCGCACAGAGCTCTTCTGGCTTTTACAGTCTGATTCACAACATGCATATTTAGCAGCTAGAGGGGCCTTGAAAGCTCTGAAATCACTGTTGGATGTTGTTCTGCTGGCAGGAGATCGACAACTATCAATGAGACATTCATCAAAAATATATACTCGCAGCCAACACAAAACAGAGCAGCTAAGGATGTTAAATAGCACACATGCGCATAGCCGTTGAAGCAACTGGTTTCTCTTGCTGTTGATTGTTTGGTGTCAAGATTACATTATTGTAAGTATTTAGGGGTGTAAAAATTAACAAATATGTGTTGGAATATCGAATCACCTTCGTTGATACAAGACTGAATCTGACTCAAATTTTGAGAGGATTCTGTCAAAAATCAATACACCGTCATAAACCGATACAGTCAGAAATAACTCCTCTTGAGCAGATTTTTACATGTTATCTGTCTGTATGACAAGGATGTATAAAGAGGTGTATGAGCAGAAAAAGAGGGAGCGAGGTGATGTATGTAAAGGGAGAAACAGATGCAGCGAGACCCGAGCCCACATCTCAACTGCATACACAAAGCAGAGTGCAGCGGTCTAGCCAGAAAGTCAGGCATGCAAGCAGGCAGTCACTAGTGGGGACCTAGCTAGGTAACAGGCTATGAACAGACACAAAAACAAAAGGGATTAAAATGTTGGGATGCAAAGGATGCATGTTAATGCCAGGTCTGAACAGGGCCCAAGACCTCCTAGTGTCCCACTGCTACATATATATATCTACTAGCTGGATACAGATGCTGTCAGCATGGTCTATTTTTTGGCCATTGTCAGTGGATTCAGTGAAATAACATTTCATATTACAATAACAATTAATAGAACTCCATCATTTTAAATATAAGGTAAACAACTGTTGAAATTAAAGGTTGTGATCATTAAATCACAACCATGTCCAAAGAGCTGCAGTGAGCCATTTTGGTATAGGAAGTATATGACAAGTCATGAGAATAGTTTCAATTAAGTTAAACTGAATCTAATCAGAGCTGAATCAGAGCTGAATCAGATCAAATCGAAGTAGTGCTATATGGAACTGTATAGAATTGTTACGGTTAATGGTATCATTTTTGTTTTGTATCGCAGTTTCATTTCTACAATGGAAAAACAAATGTCCCTGGAATGAATTTAACTTTGGGAAAGAAATCTCTGAATAGCAGTTCTGTAGTGAGAAACATTTAATAGACATCATAATCACAGAAGTACAACACGCCAAAGCATCCCCTAATCCACCACCTGCCTGTTGGGAGGTCATTTTTGGGAAAAGATCTGTGATGTATTTAGATGATGTATTGCAACTGATAGTAGGGATGTTAATAATTAACAGATAACCAATAACCGACAGTAAGCATTTTAACCAATTAATGCTATCAGCTAAATTGTTAAAGAAAGTATTAATAATTAATTTAAAAAACTGAGAAAAATTCAGAGGAGTGGCTCGTCACTTTAAGGAGAAAAGCTGGTCCACCTTAAGAGAGAGCTGGCACAGATACAGGAAGTTGGCTCAGGACTTCAAGCTGAGGAGTTGCAGCTTGTAGCCTCGTAGCATTTGTTCACCAAAAAATAAACTGTACACACACTGTCTGCTACAGCTACGTTCACAGCTATATTGCCTCCGACAAAGCCACACTCACCTTCGCTAGAGTGTTAAGCTAGAGTAAGCACAAAGCCGATGGCAATGCTAGCAGCAACGTAGCACAAACACACACTGTTTGGACAATTGCTAAAGTTAATCTGGGCAGACACACAGCTGACAACCTGCTAAACTAAACTAAGTGGCTGGCGGAGACTTTTACTGGGAAAGTGGCTGCATGTCCGCGACACTACATGCAGCACAGTGGCTGCTAACATTCTCAGATGGTGAACTGGAGACAGTGAAAGCAGCACTGTGGCTGCTACAGTAACTCTCCTGATGATGACTGTTACTCATTTGTCTGTTGTGCTAATATACTGAAGCTGGCACACTGATGCATGTGAGGCACAAATCTTGTCAGTTAATGGTTAATAATCAAGGGTCAGCTATCAGTTAAGAAAATTTTGCAAAATTAGCATCCCTACCTGGTAGACTTAAATCTTTGCAGGAAAGAGCCAGAGTATTATTCTACAAGTGAAATCATGCCCAACTGCTTCATATTCAGCAAAAAGGGACAAAAGTGCCAAATTCAAATCAGGTAACCGTGGTCAGTAAGCCTGAGCATGTTCATTGCATCTTGTACTAGGCATCTCCACAAGCAATCTGTTTTCCAACTTAGTGCCAAGGCTAAAACAGTTTCCGGGACAGATCTCATCGTAAAGAAGTCTCTCACCCATCGCTGCCGTCTGGTTTGCTGAGCTCCAGGCGATCAGGCTGGACAGCAAAGCTGATTCTGCACACGCGGCCATCCTACAAGAGATGCATTCATGGTTTTACTGTCACACATTTGACAAATGAAAACTCTGAAAGTAGGAGAAATCATAGTGTAATGTTGAGTGCAATCTACCAAATTAGGAATTCAAACTACATCAAGCTAAATAAAATAACATGAAGCCAAACACACAACATTTCGCCTTTCGCATCTCAGTCTATATGCAAATTATTGCTGAGATATATCAGTTCCTGTATTTTAGAGCTGCTGTAGACTAGGGCCGAGATGATTCACCTATATCCGTACTGAATACTACAACAAATACTTGGGTGCCGATTCAATATGTATTGCAATTTTTAAGTATTGCAATTCTTCAAGTACTGTGATTCGATATTATGATTGCGTTTTTAACACTAGACTACAGGAAAAAGTTGAATCATACATTTCAAGGGACTTTTAATTTGAAATATGTCTAAATTAATACATTAAAATGCTTGATTTTCAGCATGTATGTTGACAGAGATGTCCTGGAGTCATATATATCAGTCATTGTCAGGCAACCCAAAAATAAAAAAATAACGACATTTCCATCACTAACTATTGGTATTTTCTTTTTAATTTATAATCGACATGTAATGTTTTATACTTCTGGTGAATATAATCCAATCAATCCTATTTCCATATATGTATTTTGTATAGTTCCATTTGTAAACACCTTATTTTGAAAAATGTTTCCATAAATGACTGTATGTGTAGTGTTTACCACTTAAGATTTAAAATGTGAGGGTGCAGGTTGTATCCATGCAGACCCTCCACCATTTTCTACTTCCTCATTGCGGCCGGCTGCAGTTTGTTTTGGTTGACGGATACAGAATGGATATGACGTCACATTACTCTGGCGACACCAATAAACCTCTACCTTCACATAGACTAAAATGAAGCTGATATATCGATTCTGGCATTAAAAAAAATCTATTTCAAAATCATAGGTGAATCATTTTTCCCCACCCCTGATATATACTTATATATTATATATTTCTATATATTATAACTTATATAAATTTATATAAGTTATAATTCATGTTATGGCCAAACCAAACCCTGTGCCAGTAGATTAGACATTAAGATTAATACGTTGCTGTTTGCAGTGTTTGTTAATGCACAATTGCATTGCAAAGAATGAAGGCACAACAATTGACTCCACATTCATCCCGAACACACTTTACCTGCACGCCCCAGTTTGCTGACATTTCTGTCAAAGCTCAAATAAACAAACTGAGGGCAACTATTATATGACCCTTCAGTGCATCTATAGTGCTGTTCAAACTGGATTAGCCTACTTGAGGGAACCAGATGTATTTGCAAGCTCATGTTTTCTGGCAGAGGAGTCTGGTCCACCTACGCTCTGCACAGATTTCAGCAACTTGAGATCCGATGGGCCAATCACCAGATTTTAGACCTGCGCCGTGTTTGAGACAATGACTGTAAGACGAGCTCCGTTGAGGCATTGTCAAAAACATGGCTGGTGCCATGTTGGTGCTACACATCTCATCAAGCTGTTTAAATTTTTCTGTCACTCAGTGCTACGTCACATTTCATTGCACTAATTGGTTGCAGGTCTTGTGCCCATTGATAACGCCTCTTGGAAAATCCCAAATGAACTGAGAGGTCCCAGAGTAATTGACATTTGCAATGTGGTCTGGCGATGTCGGCAAACAGAAGCAAATTTCTGTTTTATCGTATTTATAGGAAGGTCAGAGGTCATCTGACAACAGTGACCCAGTTTGAACCGAAGGCTTAGTATTATTCTGAACTGCTTTTGGTGGGCAATAAACAAATAATAAACATACACTCTAGATCCCTACGTGTTTCATTAATGCTAATGATGTAATGCTTTTAGGATTACCTCAAGGAGAAATCCAGCATGGTTTGGACCGACAACACACTGTTTTAGGGTAGCCTGCTCCAGCAGACTAAGGTGTGGATGACTACATTGGAAAAGGGAAAAAAGCAAATATGAAATATGAAACAACATACAGGATAATACGATCCTTCTAAACAACAATTGTTAAACAAAGCAGCCTACATTTACAATGTTGACACTAACTTACCTGTTATAGCTGTATTTGTTGAGTTTCTCAGAGACTTCACGGAGCCTGACAAGAAGATAAATTCTATATTAGTACAAGCAAGGCCAAGAGCCTGTTAATGCAGATTAATGTACACAATTAAGAAATGCAATTCAGCAAGATACCTTAAAACATGAACAACTGATTACACAAATCATGTTGATTTTACCATATTTACTGTCAACATTTTACCCTAAAGGCCCTGACACAGAAAGCTGATGGTCAGCCGTTGGACAGTTTGGGACCATTGGTGAGCGTCTGTCTGTTGGCCTAGTTTTTTCAGTGCTTCCAGCACATCGGCTCTAGCTTGCCCGCGATGAAGGTTTGTCGGGCCTATTTGGCGTGTTGAATCAGCAGCAGAGCTCGTTGGTGAGAGAGATTACTCTGATTGGCGGTTCAGCTTCAGAGAGTCAGTGGACAAGAAGAGAAACGGATGTGTGGAAAGCAAGCAAACAAGTAACCTCAAAAAGAAAAACAAAAGGCTCTTCTCATTTTCATCTTTATCTCATCTGATCATTCCATCCATCCCTCTTCAACAGCTTATCCCATTACAGGTCGCAGGGAGGCTGGAGCCAATCCCAGCTGGCACTGGGCGAAGGCAGGGTACATCCTGGACAGGTCGCCAGTCCATCGCAGGGCACATAGAGACAGACAACCATTCACATTATCACTACGAGCAATTTAGAGTCATGAATTAACCAAACCTGCAGATCTTTGGAGTGTGGGAGGAAGCCAGAGCTCCCGGAGAAAATCAACGCTAACATGGGGAGAACATGTAAACGAGAAGGGCCACACAGAAGGGCTCCAAGCAGGAATCTGCGACCCTCTTGCAGTCAGGCCACAGTGCTAACCACTGCACTACTGTACAGCCCTCTGATCATCCCAATACACAGAGATTTTCACAACAACATGGCCATCTGGAATGAAGCTAAGACACAGGCGCAAAATGTATTTACTGTGCGTTGGCTATAGACTTTACAGTGTATTCAAATGCAACTTGTTGGCCAAGACAAATGTGACACAACAGTCACCCGTCATCAACATTAGTTGTCTGATGTTGGCTTGGTGTGTCTGGGCCTCATTCCTGATCATTTCAGTGCATTTCAAATGGCTTCAACTTGTGTGCATCTTTTCAGTTTATCTGATAAAGCACAGTAGTATACAGTGTATCACGTATACAACTTTTATTGAACAGAATTGTCAAACAAATATGAGGCAAATTAGGAGCATAGGATCTGTCCCATGTGGCAGCATTTACAAACCTACACTGGGTAAAATTAATGCTGACTGATAAATCACATTTTCATCGTCACTGCGATATGAACATGCACAATAAACACTGCAAAAGACTGCTTCAAACACAATGAATAAGAAAAAATTTATTTGGGGATGGATAACAAAACCTGGTATTAAAAGGGCCCCGGGGCTGCAGACTGTAGTATCTATTATCACACTGAAGCCTCTCCCTGCTGTCTACATACATACTCACAGGCAACCAAGTCAGCAAACAGCCGATCTAAGATTAGATCAAGATTACTCAAGATGACGACAACGATGGTCGATACTGTAAGTAAGTAAAATAAAACCTTCGCAAGTACAAAGCCAATACTTTATCAAAACAGGCAGATTTTCCTCATATCGAGGCAGCCTAGTATTAACGATTCCATTGATGACAAGGTGACAATGGCGTAAAAGTTTGTACTGTTTTGCTTGCAACATCAGCTGTGACATATGAGTTAGCGTGAGGACTTGGGTTAGGACGCGGAAGTCACGGGTTCAAGACCCCCATGGACCAAGACCAACTGGTGCCAGTTTACCTCTTGGGCACTGCCGAGGTGCCCCTGAGCAAGGCACCAAACCCCCAACTGCTCTGGGTGCTTGTCAGGAGCAGCCCCCTCACTCTGACATCTCTCCATTGATGCATGTATATGTACTGTGTGAAAAACAGAGTGTAAAAACTGAATTTCCCCACTGTGGGACTAATAAAGGAATATCTTTCTTTCTTTCTTTCTTTCTTAATCTGATGATACCAGTTTGAAACTTAGATGAACACAACAGAACAGCAAACTGTACAAAAGTATTTAGCTCTGCTCATTGTTAGCCTATAACAAATTCTCACCATTAGGCCCTGTTCAGACCTGGGATTTACATGTGTCCTCAGTGGTCGGATCACTACTGGACTGCTTTAAGTACAGATGTGAATGCACTCAAGACGCATTGAGGATGCACTGCGATCCGATCACTCAGACCACATTCAGAGGTGGTCTGGACCACATACAGCCACATTCTTTTAGCAGTGTGTAGACAAATATGTCCTTGGCCACACTGACATCCCGCTGGGATTTGCGAGTCTCTGTCCTCCTCAGGTAAACAGAAAGGCAGACGTGAGCACTTGTATGTCTTGTAGCATGGAAACAGCTACTGTGCTCTACGGTATTCTGTCGGTACAACTCTTATTAAAATATATCTTATCTATAGGCTACATATCTACAGACAATCAGACTGGAAACAAGAAGTGCATTATTATTGCACTGTTGGAGATGTGTCAGTGCTTTTGTTCCAGTGCTTTGCATGGAGATGACACCTGCTGTTGCCTGGCAAAGGCAGCGGCATCAGCAGCATGGAGGTCCCCGGGGACTGCAGGTACAATAACTTTATATGTTAATGTAAATAAAATGTACGTGAATTCATTAATATGTAGGATATTACTACTGACATTCATCTTATATTACGTGCATATAGAGCGGGGAAGAGAGATTGGATCACAAGTTGTCAGTCAACACACATGTGGAGACACATTCTCATGCCAGGTTTGAACAAATGTACATAGAACTGTCCACTTGTGATCCAATCACTCAGGATGCATGTTAATGCCAGGTCTGAACAGGGCCCGAGACCTCCTAGTGTCCCACTGCTACACTAATACAGCAGCTAGCTGGGTACAGATGGTGTCAACACAGTCTATTTTTCAGCCATTGTCAGTGGATGTAGTGAAATAACACTTGTCTGTGCATCACGAGTTTCCAGTAGACGTAGAATGCTATGTATGTTTCACCATATGCTAATACTGAATACTGAGTCATAGTATTCCACCATATCATCATTTCAGATATATGGCAAACAATGATTGAAATTAAAGGTTATTATCATTAAATTACACTCAGGACACATGTTTATTCCATGTCTGGACAGGGCCTTAGTTCACTATGTCAAATGACTCCAAAACTTGCAGTACCCCTGAGCATCAGTGGTAGCTTTTGCTATGGAGAAGATGTCAGCCAGAGAGGTGAGTCACAGATGTTGCATAGTTTAAACAATTTGTCATTGCATTAAGGATCAAGTTGCTGCACTGATCCACAACTAATCCAGAATTCAAAAGGGCATAATAACCACGGCACTTCTAGAATAACTATGTTATACTCAGTTGCTGGATGTTTCTCACCACAATGCTCCTTGCCTTTCTAATCAACTAAACAATTAATGTTGTTTTTTCAGGAGATCGTCTCGTTTTTATACTGACGGATCAATCCAGATTCCAATTCCAAGATGACTAACACAACATTGACCATGCAGAAAATGAACAGGACTTTTACTTTTGAAACCCCTGACAAACAATGACAACAAGACATAAGCACAGCATTATACACAAAATGCATATACAAACATTTACAAATCAATAATATAGGTAAGTACCTCACAGCTGATAAGAATAACTTCAAGCCCATGACTGTGATACTTTCTATATGGCTAGAATTAAATCATGGGACTATAATGTGACCAGAGAGTTCATTTTAAGTACATTTTTTCTGTGCAGATTTATCAAATCTGAAGACAAGTTTATGCTTGAAATGTCAAAAATTAATATGAGCCAACAACTTGCACTTAAAATGGAGCTGCATTGTGCGGATCTTCTACATTTTTCACTTCTCAAACCACTGCCACCCAAAATATCTCTTGCACTTCACTATTACGGTGCATAGCAAGTGTCAATCCTGCCACTCAAGCATAATGTCTGAATTAGTAATAAATAACATACAGAAAAAAAATACATTCAAGAATTGTGCTATCACTTTTCAAAAGTGGTCCACCTAACTCAATTACCTGTTGCAGTTCATTGTCTAATTCTCTTTTTTGCTGTTTCCTCCCATTAACTTCCACACACACATCCAATACAGACAATCTGACTCGAGGAACTGCATCTATCCAAACATGGTAAACCATGTGTGGTCTGAGATGTATTGTATGCAGATGCGTGTCTAGTTTCTTGTCAAGAAGCATATATCAACTCTCAACTCCTCCACCTATTTACCCTATGCCATCATCTTGAATATATACTTCTGCCAATGGTTTCTTCCATAAGTGATCGTTACACACAGATGTAGAAGTACTGGGGCATTTGTTGCGATGAATGCCCTAAATCAAATGCAAAAGAAACGATGTCAACAAATGCCAGTCGACATGCTGGATGGATGGCAAGAAAAAGAAAACTCCTTTTCTGTGGTAAATGTAAATGCTGTTTGGTTACAGATCATGTATACTATTCAAGCACAATTTACATGTTAATACCAGATGGAAACCTCAAAATACTATTATAAATCTTGCTCCTGACTTCACAAAAACAAGAGACAAGCAATGAAAAAATGTTGCTTATGTAGGCATAAACTTGAGCAGAATGTAAATGTGCCGTATGTTGGTTCATTTTCTATTGCCCATGTCATTCCATTCCACTGCTTGATGAAACACGCCCTGACAGTGACAAACTATCTAAAATCTCTACAAATTGTGCGAGATACAAAATGTAAAGGTATAAATCCCCTTACAAAACAGACGCACGTTGAAAGCCCATGCAGCAGTCCAAACACTACAGGAAGTAAGAGAAAATTACTCACAGCATCCAGGTCGGTCATTCACTAACCTACCCATCAAACAAATGGCACCACTGTAGTAGTACAGACACAAAGTCTGCTCGCCTCACTGCCCAATTTAAAACAGTTTCACTAAAGCACACTAAAAGCATATGAAACATCCATCGCACTACAGGGGAATTGTATTTGCCATTCCACTGTGCTAAACTAATGTGTCTAAGGAGACCTTGGTTAGGTCAAGCAAGCCACTGGCATTTGATTGAGGAAATCTGACCGGATGTACATGCCAGGCAGGCACTTCAAATGAGCCAAGCTGGACCAAGCCTTTTTACTTCAGACTGAGGCACTTATCTACTTTGACAACTGCAAGTTCCTTCATGGGGAAAAGAAAGGAGGGGGGCTCCCAGCAGCACATGGTGACTGTAGCATGCAAATGGCATAAATGCCTGGGGATGAAACAGCCATGACCTCTTTAAGGAACCAATAGTCCACACCACCAAAGATGTTCAAGTGGCTTTCTCAATAACTAGAGTAACCAGCAGCGTAACTCCTGTCCGTAAAACCAAAGATGGTCCCCCTCAGAGTTAGACAGTACACTAACCTGTAAAAAGCATTCAAATACTCTGAGCCTATACCCACTTCTTAATCTCAAGGTCATTCTAAAAACACCTCTCAACCTCTGTGTATTTAAGTAGAACAGCTCATTAATCAGTTCAATCTCAATGACTGATATAAATAGGTTTATCATAAATCACATGTTCTGCTAAAATACGTCACACACAATTTCCTTGACCTTTCTTGCAACTACTTACTGTCTCATGATCTCTCCAGTTTCCTAGAGAAACCCCATTAAACAGTGTGATGCATGCCAGTAGCACGTCACTACCGACAATAATAATTCATTTAACTGTCCCGAGTATGCTGTAGGTATGTGGATAACAGTGAAAAGAAATAAAGTGTAAGACCACGTGAACACTGGATAATCCAGCATTAATCATACACACTTTAAAAGCCTTGGCTTGTCTCCTTTACGTACTAAAGTAGATAACAGGATTAATGTAAATGCAATGTTGCTAACTGTGCCTCACTACATATATTAGACATTTATGGCGGTGCATAATGGTAAAAGCAGCCAAATGAGATCTCTATTTCCAGCGATGTTAGCAAGAAAATCATGCCATTAAGCTCCCAAAAATACCCTGTCACAAACGACACAAAATATATGGCTTTGTCAAGAGCGTGATAGCGAATTAGCTTGCTAGCATTAGCAGCTAGCTATCAGTTAGCTGACGTTAGCTACTTCATTGATCATGATTATCAACGAGACGCCCACAAAACAAACACTGACACACGTCAAAAGAGTGTTTGTGTAATTTATACACGAAAACGCGTATCTTTTCAACAGCATTGTGGTTTACGACCCTTATTTCCCTCTCTTTTCCCCATCCCCCAACCCGCATTGTCTATCTCAACTTTGACTGTGAGCCAATCCTTCCAGAGAATCAAGGAAACAGCCTGCTAGTGTTAGCTATCCGTACGGTAGCCAGTTAACGGTTAGCTGCTAGCTAGCACTGGACCGACTGTTTAGGTAGCAGCAGGCTAGCGAGGATTGTTCAAGATGCCGGGCCTTATTTCAACCCTGGGGGGTCATTTAAATAATTAAAACCCGACTGAAGACGCATGACAATGTCAATACCGCTCGTAATTACAGTCTCGAATACTATATACCATACCCCACACGTAAATATTGATTTAAATTCTTCTTTTCAACGGGCCGCAACAAAATACCTGTCATTGAGCTGATCCTCAGTCCCGGGCAACGGGTGAACCACGAAGTGAATAGATGTCATGGGGTCAATCCAAAATCACACACAGACGTGTGAAAGATGTGGAAATTGTTATTCTTTCGATTACTGTATATATGTGGATTCATAGGAATCGTTTAATGGCGAAAAACCTCGAGTTTAGATCCCAGCCTCCTCACCCACATGCCGCCATCTTAACTCTACCAAGCTTCTTCTCTGTGTGTTGATTAGTGCACATGCAACCACTCCGCTGGTTGGACCCCGAGCACAAACAGGAAATGTGTTAAATTGGACGGGATTGGCCTCAAGAAGAAAGGCAAGACTACTGTAAATCAAAAATACTACACTTTCACACTCCAGAGTCTTTGTTCTCACCCAGTTCAGCCAGTTTAGCTGTGTTTATTTGCATTTTCAAACACCACGCAGTAGTTTTCGGGTCCATTACTGTACTATGAATACCAAAGAAAAGGTACATGCGTTGCCAGGGTACTTCATTTCAAGCTAACACAATACAGTACAGGATATCAGATACAATATAGATCATTGGGATTCTCAAGAATAAAGATAAACCAGAATAATTGTGCTTTTTGTGCAGTTAAACCTGTGCTGTAAATAATTCCACATACTAATATATACTATGATGGAGGGACCATCAGGTTCACTATAGTAGGCTAAGAAATAATAAGTATCCTAACACTATATTTGAATACAGCCTTAAACTGTATAGTTATGGAATAAACAATTATATTCTGGATCCATTTTAAACAGATAGTCAGTGGCATGATATGTATGGTGAAAGTTTTTGCAAAATTATTATCATTTAATTATTATTTGTTATTTTTTATTTGCTATTCTTTTTTTATTTTAAGGTATTATAAGGTATTATATATATATATATCTTATTCCATTTATATTTATATAATGTCATTTATCTATTTACCTATTTATTTATTTATTTATTGTTACATCCCTGTCTTCCATTGTTATTGTTATTATTTGAGAGGCGCAGGTGGGGGGTTATTCTATTGGGTTTTTGTCCTTTCTTTGTCATCTTTAAATTCCCTTGGTGTTGCGTAACTTTTCTTTTAACATCAACTGTGGAAGTTTTTTTACATTATGCACGCATCAATAAAAATGTTGAAACTAAAAGGAGCACTCCCTCCTCTGACCAACCAAGACTTAAGCCTAATATTATGTCACCAAATCTTAAGGGAGCAACATGGCTATACTCGGCATATTGTCAGCATGACTCTGGAAATGGAAAAATCATGTGGGACCCTCGATTTAATGCTTTTTCTATTCTTACACTACAATTATATTTAAAACTAAGCCAGCTCAGATCTGAGCTCTATATAAAGGGGAGACAACTGGAAGTCTTTTCCTGCTGGGCTCCCTCCCATTCAAAACTTTGTTAGTGTGTCGTCTAAATCCTATGGAGTCTCAGGGATAATTTAAGTAGCAGTGGTTCAAGCATGCTCCCCAGGTTCAGAAATAATGGCCCATAGACATAGCAGACATTAGGGTGAGACATTAGGAGAAGGTGGATGAAATCATCACAAGGTCCATTAACTGTCATTCAGCAACACAGTGTTGACAATGAAATGTGAGTTGTATTCCCTTTATGCTATACAAGAAAAAAAATACAAAACAAAGCGATTTTTTACGATGGAGCTCTGAGGACAGCATGAATCAAAGGCTGACATGCAATTGCTCAAATAAACCGATCCAAAATGAGTTTTCTATTTCATGTGCTAAATACATGAAACAAGTCTTTTTTGAGCACAACACTTTTGCAGTAATACCCTCACCTTGGTCAGTGTATTAAGCAAATTTTAAAAAAGCAGTATTTCAATGTAAATCACATCCGAAATAACTATTCTTTGGTTGTTCTTTTCAATAATCTACAGCCTAATCCAATAAAACCTTTTGTCTTTTTCCACCAGCAGGTGGCAGGGTTTACCTTTCTAGAAAGCCGACCATACTGACGCAGAGACCATTTATCCCTTTCCTGCACCCCTGGACATTTGCATATGGATATACAGTATAGAGGTATATATTGTATTTTGCACTGTGCTGCAGATTTTAACAAAAATCCAAAAGTTCATTGCTGGGACTTTAAAATGCCTGTAGTTGCAGAAACACACACTTACACAATACTTCAGTGTTACGTGCATTGCCATTGTTATATGGGCAATACTGCAGATATTATGAGGAATGAAAATATGTTTTAATTTGAAAATTTGCCCTTATTTTCTGCTTCAAACGTCAAGTTACCAGCAGAAAGAATAGGATTTTTTTCTCTGTGTTTACTGAGTTTAACACAGAGGTTAATGAAACCAGTTCCACTGCACTGCAAAAAAAAAAAACCTGCAACCGAGTCAAACAAAGCCTAAGAAATCAACAGAGCTATTTTTAGGTAGCTGGGCACCAGGTTATCAAGTGACCTCTGGTGTTGTTAAATACGGGTACAAAGAGTCAGGAAACTGCACTATCACCAGAACAAGGTTAGGGGGTTTACAGCTTTAGAACATGAGAAAATGGGCCAGTGTGGACAAAAGACACAGTAGTTTCTACTTAATAAGGTGATTGGTGAAGTGTTTGAGCTGTTATGAACTCTAATTCAGTGTGTTTCATCCCTGATAAAGACCAAGAGAGACCCAACGCTAAGCCATCACCACTGACAACTTATTGAACCACATTCATTCAGAGATCAGTGGACCAACACCAGCTCCTGTCAGTCAGTCATGCCACAACCAGAAGTATGTTATCCTCCGTAAGGTAATGTGATCGCTGGCTGGAGAGTAAGACTTTTAAATAACTCCTCTGGCTGTTACATATTTCTACAGGTCTTTACAGGCAGTACTGACCATGGGGGGTAACTCAGCCTGTTTACAGCAGGTCAGTCCAGGCCTGGGGCACAAACCCTCTGCTCCAAACAGCCAGCCACAGATACTGCACAGTTTAAAGGGCATTATGCTGGCCTATAATGAGCGGTTCCTGGCTGCTGTCTCCTAAGAGGCCTTTGCTTTTTGGAAAGAGCAGCCAGTCTCCAGTTTTGTAACAGCAAAAGAGAACAGTGAGTCCTTGTTGGCCTAGTCTCACTTGCCATTCAACACTGCCTGAAAATTGGCTGATATTGTATAGGAAGCCATAACGTCTGCTTCCTCTAAATTCTAACAAAATCCATTTGTCCATTGCACAATACCTCAAGGATGTTGTAAAGTTCTGCTCAAAAGAGCATGCAACAATCTGGGTCTCCATTGCATCACACTTATAAAACTAGGGCAACCTGGCTGACCAAAGACCGGTAACAGACACAGGACCCATGAAAAATGTACTCTTTTGTGCCATGACTGTTCACTGTGTAATGTTAGGAGCTTGATAATCCTATCGATATAAATAAAAGACTGAACCCTACCAAACCACAACCATTTTTGCAGAGGTCATTTCATCATTGTGTTTTGCACAACACATTATCTATAAAAGACAGCTATGCAACAGAAAGTATTATGTTTAAGTTTAAAGCTGCACAAATCAATATTTTTTATGACAACAGATTAAAGAACTTTGTGTAATGCGAAAGGCATTGCAAGCATGGATGGTCTATGTGGATGTAGTCACCGTGACCATTATTTGACCATTTATTTGAGAAAAGAATTTTGGCTTTTCGGCCGTGGCCATCTTTGTTTTTGGAACCAGAAGTGACATGAGAGGATGGAGCAAAGTACAATCGAACACTGACTAATGGTGCCTTCAAATGAAACTTGTGAGCTTGTGTTTACCACATGGGAAGTCATGTACACAATATGTTTAGCATTCAAGTTGTTAAGTCACGAGAACACCGTTCACGGCAATATTAACGTTAGTATCGGCATCTAGAAGCCACAGAGGCTAACGATTTAGCAAGCTAGCAAGTGGGTAACATAACGAAGGAAATGCAAAGGTATAATGACATAATGATCAAAAAGATGAGGCCATTGGGAATATCAACATCAACATTCCTCAAGAAAGTAGAACAACAATGTGAATAATGGTTTTACTTTAAATTTAGGTTGCTGGAAGCTGGAATCAGGAGGTCAAATCACACATTTAAAGAGATATGGATTTTAAAATAAATAAATTGAGTTATTTCACTGGCACTCTCTTCAGCAGCACATTCCTGGATATGCTTTTGAGGAAGATCCCTCAGTGCCAGACTCAGTCAAAGCGCTGTGTGTCTGTGTGTATTTCTCTATTGTGAGTCTGCAGCCGGCCTTTTGTTCTGGTTCTCTGTGCTGTGCAGGAAGGTCTAGACGGCTGACACTTACCTAATCCACAGGGCTGGCTCCACGAGGCCATCTCCTGTCGGCTGGCCTCTTTCATCCACGAGGGACAAGACACCTAATAATGGAATCAACTTAAAACAGAAAAAAAACACTGAAAATGTAAATTCATTTTTAACTTAAATAATTTTGTCACTCCATTTTATTCTAAAAATTCCCAAAAAAAGAAAGAAATACATCCCTCTCTGATTTATTTAAAATTGACAAAAAACTCTCTGAATAAATGGCCTCTTACACTGTATGACATATTAAAGCAGATGCGATCCATCATCCAATAGCAGCTTCCCGACCTGCAGCACATAGCTGATATAATTTACAGACAAAAATTACAAACAAATCAATAATATTTCTGAAGGCAAATTCTGGCAATGACTAGTGACAATACATTTCTATTATTTGGTCGATTACACACCAGACTTGAGGAGAAATTTTGTTTCACAACAAACAAACAAATACATTTTACTCAGGAATGAGACAGACAGGCAATGGATTGTGTGCAAAAACAAAGTTATACAATTTATTAACAATAAATGAAAATGTACAAACAGCAACTTGAATCGACTTCCTGTAAAAGAAAGCACAACGTAAGCCTACAACTCAACACTACAACAAAACACATTATATTCAGTATCAGAAGATACTCTGACACACAAGCCAACCACCAGCTTAATCACCACACACACAGTCTCAGCACTGTCATTAGGCCCACTGGCAACAGCTCCTCTCCCCCGGCCTTTTATCCGCGCCGCCTAATTGCTGATTTGGCACAGCCATGTTCATCCATTGATTTTACAGTGGGGGAGGGCACACCTGAAAAAACACAAGAGAGGGAAAAGAAAGACACACAAAACACGACGGCACGTAACAGAGGTAGAGAAGATACTCATATCAAACTAGAAAACCTAGGGAATTTTTAGGTACCATGTCCTACCAGTCTGTCACAAAGGAGATTAAACAAGGCTCCAAACTTGCACTAAATTTTGGTGAGGAAAAACTGTTATGGCCATTTTCAAAGGGGTCCCATGACCTCTGACCTCAAGACATTTGAATGAAAATGGGATCTGTGGGTACCCACGAGTCTTCCCTTTACAGACATACCCACTTTATGATAATCACATGCAATTTGAGGCAAGTCAAAGTCAAGTTGGGCTTCAGTTTCCCATGTTATCACGTGAGCATATTTTTTTACGCTAAATGCAGTACCTGTGGGGGTTACTGGACGTTTGTCATTGTTTTATGTTGTTAATTGATTTCTTGTAATAAATATATATACACACATTTGCATAAAGCAGCATACTTGCCCACTCCCATATTGATATGAGGATTCAATACAAATCTCCCTTTAAGGTACATTTTGAACAAATAAAAAATGTGCGATTCATTTGCGATTAATCTCGATTAGCTATGGACAATCATGCGATTAATCCAGATTAAGCATTTTAATCTATTGACAGCCCATGTTCTTACCTTTCATAATAAAAGCCCTGCATTTGCATCGCCTTTTACCAGAGGGAGTTTAAACTCACTCAGAGCATTTTGCTCAGGCAACTCAACAAATTAGTGTGATAACTGATTTCCAATAATAAATAAATACATTTGCATGAAGCAAGCATATCTGTCCACTCTCATGGTGATAAGAGTACTTAACACTAAAATCTCACTTTAAGGTACATTTTGAACAGATAAAAAAGTGTGATTAATTACATATTTTAATTGATCGACAGCTCTATACCGATATTAAGAAGCTACGTGTAACATCTGTATTTCAATTTTAACCTTTCCGAAATCTGATTAGTCATAGAGGATGTGTCTGCTCAGTTTGTGTGTGTGTGTGTGTGTTTGTGGGTGGGGGGGGGAGTGTAGCAAGGAGTGTTTTTCACACGCCCATGCTGTTGTGTACCATGCTGCCTCCACGGAGCCGTCAGCTCCTGATCACGCACCGAGACCCCCTCCTATTGGTCGGCGCTCAACACACCTTTGCGTCCTATTGGGCGGAGACGTTAGGCCCCGCCCACCGCTTCCCCACTGCGCTTGAAACGGTGATCGGTGAACGAGACTGGCCAGAAAACTGAGAAACATCCAGTTTGGCACTTTTGGTTTCAAGTATTCAAACGAGTCGGAGGGACGAGTACTCAGCAGTTAAAGACCCACATAGGATGTAAGTAAAAACATTTTTCACAATGCCTTATATTCAATTTTATATATCAAGTGCTTTAATTAGATATTTAAAAAGAGCAATAGTATACATTATATAGATAGGTCTGTTTCTTTTTGTTTAATGTTGTCAGACCTTATTAGGAGCCTTTTAATTATTATCTAGGTCATAGTTCATTCATTTAGCCTCACCCCCGATGATCTGTGTGTGTGGTAATCAGGTTGGGGAGGGGTTGTTAACTGTAGTGTGACGGTTTGTTTAAGCAAAGCAAGCACAGTTGGTGCTTTTGTCCCCCAGGCAGGGAAGTAGGTGAAAGGGCCCCAGTGCTGAAGACCAGCAGCTGATCATGCACACTTCACATGATCCGTTACATATATTCTGTATATGTGGATGAATGGTCAAAATCAATTCAAAACACTGACTGAACAGGCTGGGACATGGAGTGGACTGTCTGCTGTGCACAATCTATGGTTATCATGTTGAACATTCATGATCACAATCAAATCAAATAAACAGTCCATAGTGTGTCGTCTTGATCTGATTTTTGCTCTTTTATCAGAGTTGCAACATGGAAGTTGACTCAGAGATCCAGGGTGACATCCAGACGGCTCCTTTGGGTGCAGGTGACATGGAGGCTGTGGAGGCTCTGATGTCCATGACTAAGCACTGGAAGAGCAGGAGCTTCAGACTCAGACACTTCAGGCCCCTGACTCCTTCCTCAGACTGCTCAGAGGATGACTCTGTCCCTTTTGGGTCTACTGTGCTACAGGACTCTCCTTTGGTAAGTGATTCATGTGGGAGAGAGTTGAGAGTTGGCCTATTTTCAGAAAACTCTGCAGTGGACACAATCTGGCCAAGAGTATGGCACTAGGCAAGAGATTACTTTGTGTCTTGTCTGTTGCATTCACTTGATTTTGGGCCAGGATTTTGCGGCATCTATTAGTGAGGTTGCAGATTGCAACCAACTACAGCTGGGCATACACTTTACGATTATAGCCTTTTTCTGGCCCAAATTTTGAGCCACACAACTCATTTTAGAGTTGGACTGAATTTCAGCTTTGTTGGGCATCGTTTGGTGTGCAGTGCACAGGGGGGCCGAGTACCGAGTAACTCCTCCAAAACGGCTGTTGGACAGCCGGATCAATTTCGGACATGTCAGAAATGTTGGTTGGCCGCCCACAACCTCTTGCACAGTTGAAGCAGATCCATGTGCAGAATCCCTATCAGCACCTTTTTTTCTCCTCTTTTTAGAGTAATCAGAGCGTGGCTATCAAGAAAACAATGTACAATAGACAGTAAACGTAGGTAGCATACTTCCAATGCTCTCTGCAAAATGGACAAGCCATACTGGCCACATCTTCCTAGCCACAGCAAATCCATATCATAGATGTAAGTCCAAATATGCCTGCTTTTTACACATTTCAGCAGACAGTATGGCACAGATGATCAAGACAGCACGTTTCTGCTTTGTTAGCAATGTGACCTGTGTAGATCTCTGATAACAAACAAACTTAACCTGCCTCAGAGCTTTCAAATCAGTAAGTACTGACAACTGTCAACAGCAAGAGCAGCCCTCAGGGGCTGAGGAGCTGTGTTTTTACTACAGTGTGAGCACTCAGGTTGTGGCTGATGATCAGATCGTACAGTGTGAGCACGTTAATTGTGAGTTTTGGCTTTACGCAAGTTATCTACTCTTATAGCAGGAGTAGAAATTACACAACATTTCTAAAATTGTACAGTGTATGCCCAGCTTTAAACTCCAGTGTGTCAAGCGTGTAGGTGGTCTATGCAAAAACATTAGTGGCCCTACCTTAAGATTAGTCAAGTCAGTTTTATCTATATGGCCCAATATCACGAGGCACTGAATATACTGTAGAAACATGGTGGCTGGCTCCGTAAAGAGGACTCGCTCACCGTGTAGATAAACAGCTCATTCTCAGGAAACGAAAACACAATTCTTAATTATCAAGCGATTATACACTAAAGAAACATACTTATTAATATTATAGTTAATTTCTGCCAATATATCTGATGTTACACTGTTCAGAAGATAAGAAGATAACTGAGACTGAGCTTGTCAATACAAAACTGGGTAACCCTGCTTTTCTTTTTAGTGTATGACACCGCCATACAGCCCACCCGACTTTGAGGCCACCCACTCACCTTCTGTGTCAACCTTACATCAGCCTGCAGTACCTGGAAGTCCTCGCTGGCAGCCAATAGAAGATACTCATCTGCACACTGCTTCTCCTCAGCAACGGTTCCAGTGCACCAGTGTGATCCGTCACACTTCAGATGACCAGCAGGGCTCCTGTAACGCTCAACCCGTCTCCAGGGAAGAAAGACTTATCATGCAAGTTCAAATGAGAGACTTTAAAACAGATCAGAGCTCTGAAAATGGGCCGAACAATAGAGAGTCTGAGGAGAGTGCTGTAATGCAGTCTCACTCTATTGCAGCCACGCAACCACAATCTTCCACTGTGACTTTGCCAAATGTGGTTGAAACCAGTCAGACCCAGATGAGTCTTTCAGGCCTGGATGATAAATCAAACACACCTCCCGCTGTCTCTTCTGGGGTCTCTGTGCCCGTCTACTGCCAGATTCTTCCTGTCTCTTCCTCCACCATCACAGCCTCTGACAGTCAGAAGCAACACCTAACACCTGTCCCATTGGCAGCCACCACTGCACTTCAACAACAGGCAAATCCACAAGCAGGTTCTTCCGCCCATGTCTTCCTCCTCGGGGGTCAGGTAACGAAAGGTCCCGTAATGCTCCTCGTACCCCAGCCGGCTGTTCCTACTTTCTATGTCCAGCCAGCACTGGTGACCCCTGGTGGCACCAAGCTGCCAGCCATCGCCCCTGCGCCTGGTCGGGCCTTGCTGGAGCAAAGACAAAACCCACCGCAGCCAGAAATGTCACGTGTACGCAGTCATGTTTGTCCTCAAGAGGACTGCAGCAAGAC
This sequence comes from Pterois miles, assembly GCA_947000775.1. Taxonomy (NCBI): domain Eukaryota; kingdom Metazoa; phylum Chordata; class Actinopteri; order Perciformes; family Scorpaenidae; genus Pterois; species Pterois miles. The sequence goes on along the minus strand of CAMQGK010000568.1, from coordinate 1,669,002 downwards.
CTACTTTAAGAGCTCCCACCTCAAGGCCCACATGAGGACACACACAGGTAAGGATTTTAATACGCTAAAAAAGTATATGCATTTTAATTACAGAGCACTTTACTAGATGTGCAAAGACATTTTACAAACCCGCTAAAGGTCAGCATCATATGCAAAATAGATGACACAAAATTGACAAAACAAACAAGGTTCCTTTTAGGGTAACCAGATCCCAACAAACTAAATGTGGGACAAAGAGTATGTTTCCAAATCTCTATGCTTTGTCCAAATGCATCCATAGATCGACACACCTCTTTCTGAACCACATATTTCTTGTGAGACCTGTGTATTGTGCTGCTTGGCAAATTTAGCAAAAAACTCCTACGAAGAGCTAAGAATCACCTTCCACCTCTCCCACTTATAAGTAGTTTCACAGTTATTGTTGTAGCTGCTCTTCCTTTTCTATGTGGTAGTTTCCATCATATTCCACCTAAATCTGCACAGCTTGTGACTTTGTGGTGACTAGCAGTTTATTTTGCTGGGCGTAGCGTAGCAAAGACGGTGAAATGTTCACCTGCACTTGATCCACATGTGTGCAGTTTGACAGCAAACACAGCCCTGTGATGACAGCCTTCCCTGCCTTTTTTACAGCCATTGAATAAAGGATAAAAGGATTTTTGAAAAGCGCCTGCCCTGCAGTGGTAGACTAGGGGAATAAGAAAATATTGATACACAAATAGCACGATATTATGTTGTGCGATACTGTATTGATTCGCCAAAATTGACCTCTTGAAAATCGGGCCTGGCCGCTATTCGATCTTCTGCATGTTGTAGTAGTTTTTAAGCTAGTGAAGGTACTGGCATCATATGAAACTAGAAAACCAAAGGAATCCATTCGAACCAACCATGTCATGTTTGCTTGTTGTGAACAATGCTAAATAATGCTCCAATCTTCAGCTAAATTTGCTGAGGAAAAACTTTCATGGTCATTTTCACAGGGATCCCTTGACCTCTGACCTCTAGATATTTGAATGAAAATGGGTTCTATGGGCACCCACAAGTCCATGAGTTATTTTTGCATGTTGTGAAATGGATTTGTTTCTGGTGTGTTCTTTATGATATGACAGTTTTCATAAATTTAATTTAAAAATTGCAATATATCACCTTACTTACAGTATTGCAATACTACATAATGCATCACCACATTCTTGTCAACACACAGCCCTGTGGTAGACTGTAGTGGAAAACTTGAGTCAATGAAAATGTGGGACATCGTCTCAATATGTGGGACATGGGACAAGGAATAAAAATGCTGTGCAGCGCCTGGTGAAGTGGGACACCTGGTCACCCTTGTTCCTCCATCCCACAGGTTCCCAATCTTGGGTCCTGACCCCCACTAGGGGTCACCAGAGCTTCATGAGGGGTTGAGAGCCCTTCTTGATTTTAAGTGACAACTTTTAAACAAAAATATATACTTCACCTTTATCTCAGCATTTCATTCATTATTGTGAAGAAAACTAAATTAAATTGTTATTTTCAAAGTGTGGATCATTAAAGCTATGAACATGATAAGGGCACGGTGAAGACCTGAACACAAGTTAAGTCCACAGAGCTTTCCTTCTGCTAAACAGCCTCGTCCTGTATTAGAAACGTATGCAGTTAAGACAGCCAAAGAGCTGATAGAACAATGGCCAAACATCAGGGAGAAGAAAGCAGTGAATTTATCAAAAAAGACGCCTATTGAGTATGAATGATTAACAGTTAAAATATACATATAACAATATAAAAATATACATACAACATAGAGAATTGTATTAAAAGTTCCTAAAAATGAACAGGGAAACTCATCTCTGATGCAACATTCACAGGAAATAATCTACTCAAACTCTTTTTCAAAAAATACATAATTTTTTTGGAGTGATTTTCTTTTTATTCACGTAGGAGACTGAGGGGATGACATGCCCCAGACCCCCAGATTCAAACCTGGGGCCGCTGCAGCAAGGAATCAGCCTTGATACACATGGCGCCTGCTCTACAACAGTGAGCAGTGAGCTAGAACAACGCCACTCAAATTGCTCATTTTACACTAACTTCCTGCAGTTATTGTGTTCACTATTTGACTTAATTGTAGTGTAGCAGTTGTTCTGTACAGTTATATCCATTGAATATATATGAAATATCCACAAAATATGCCACTTAGTCACGGATCATCAGTTTACTCGATGATAGATGAGGGTTTCCCGTAAGGACAAAGGTTGGGAACCACAGCGCTATGCCGGTGTAGGACTGAATTCCAAGAAAGCCTCGGTTCCCACTCCACTGTCTCTGTCCCAACAGGTGAGAAACCCTTCAAATGCAAGTGGGAGGGCTGCGAGAGGCGATTCGCTCGCTCAGACGAGCTGTCTCGCCACCGACGCACCCACACAGGAGAGAAAAGGTTTGCCTGTCCCACGTGCCACAGCTGCTTCATGCGTAGCGACCACCTCGCCAAGCACGCCCGGCGACACCTCGCGGAGAGGAAGACGCCCTGCTGGACGTTAAAGGTCAACAAGTCTGCTGACCTTCCACAAGTCTTTCTTCAGTAGACTCTCTGTGAGACATCCCGACGAGGCGAAGGAAAAACTGAGAAATCCTGATGAGGTGTTGTGAGTCTCAAACAGCACAGAGCAACGTGCGGCTGGTTTTTACACAACACCGGTCAGCTCATAACAGTTGGACAGTTGAAGATTGCTGCTTAGCTCTTCCTCAGTGATTATAGCTGAATCGGATCGAGGCGATGAGACTGTTTACCCTTTACTGCATCCCTCAAACAGCATTTACACTGAAAATAACTGTAGATACTGTTCTGTAAGTCCATTTCATGACACGTTTACAAATGAATGCTTAACATGTTTACGTCTCAGTGATATTTGACCAAAGAATGTTAAATATTCTTCATTTGTGCCATACAAGAATCTACTTGTTAGACAACAATTTTGCACAAAGCTTATTTCTTGCAGGGAAAATAGATTTCTTTATTAAACTTGAACTTGTATTATCTTGTTTTTTTTTTTTTAAATAAGTGTCCAGATCTATTTTATTGTACCGTGTGTCCTGCCTATTTTAAATGAAATGGTGAAGAATATTTCATGTCGTTCAATAGTTGCTACATGGTTTTTACCGAGAGATTTAGCTCCTCAAACCAAATCTGTTTGCCTTTGATCGCATTATCCAAGATGATAAATGGACTAAGGGGAGACAACCCAGGCAAAAACATTTTTTCATGCACTGGTCTATTTTGAGATTTTGGACTGTTTTGATTCATAACATTTAATTAGTGGAAAGAAAATATACAAATACACATATAGTTTTATTTGCAGCTGTAGATTTCTCCTAAATTCACTAAAAGTTAGCATTATACCTCATTTTAAACATAACATTTCAGAAAACATGTAATACAACAAATATTTGTCTTAATGTAAGTAAGCAACAGGGGATGTTTCTTGGTGATATCTACAGTATTAAAGATTTTTTACCCTATCCTCCTGTAGTGTGCTGTGTTCACATAATGAAAAAATGCAGAAAAAATGCACTCTGATCTGACTTTGAACCAGAAATCTCCACTTCAGTAGCCCTTACACCCACCAAACTTGACAGTTTCTTCCATATTTACTGTATACTCTGAAGGTTTTCACAAAGGGGTTTGTTCTTGTATATATCATGGCTGTTGACTATTTTCTGATTTATGGAGTGATAAAAAGAGAAATTAAATTACCAAAATTACCTCTGTAAAAACCTTTTAATTTAATGTCAAAATGAAACAAGAATTTTGAACCTGACATTATTCAATGTTCACATTTCTGTTCTGGAAATGTATGAAAATTAGCACATATTTAATAAGATAATGCCTCGTTTGCACATGTAAACATAACATTTCTGAAAATTTGTGATACAGAAATAATTGTCTTAATATGAGTAATCTACTGGGATATTTCATGGTGATATCTGTTAGTTTGAATTTATCGTATTCCCCTGTCATGTCTTGCAAAATGTATGGCATTTTACAGTCCATATCTTTAAAAGCAGCTTTCACAAAATGAGTTTTTTCTCAGACTGAGACAGAAATCTCCACTTCAGTTGTGCTTACATCCACCAAAGGTTTTTCCACAGAGGGGTTCGTTCATACAGTATATCATTCACAGCCTGATTTATACATTTTATTCATAAAAACATGGTAAAATGTATTTTTTAATATCTGTTGACAGTATTTTGTCATTTATGGAGGGATAAAAAGAGCCATCTAAAATTTCATCTGTAAAACTCTTTGACTCTAATATGTCAACAAAATGAAACAAGAATTTTGAACCTGGCTTTTTCAAATGTTTCTGTTCTGGAAATACAGTATATGCAAATATTAAATAAGACAATGCCATTTAAACATAACATTGCAGAAAACTTTCAATACCAAAATAATTGTGTTAATGTAAGTAATAAACTGGGAAAATTTCACTGCGATATCTATTAATTGTTTACCCTATTCACTCCCATGTTATGAAACTATTTCTGAATGCCGTTATCAGTTATTTAGTCTGTAATAGCAGCAGGGTTTCACTAAGAGTATTAATGGTCTGGTATGTTAATGATAATAAAACACAGACAAGATTTCACAGTCCAGTCAATGCAGCTTTTATAACTGTTCATGATGACAAGCACAGATACAGCAGTTACTTTCCTCATGCCTTTAACACAGATTGAGAGACACAATCAAAAATATCTGTACACACTTTGTAAGTATAACATTTTGAAAAAAATATTTTCAAACAAATTCAACAGAAGAAGCAAAAGAAAGGTTCTAGCATTATAGATGTTTGTTTTGAAGCCCATTCCATGTCAGCTGATTCATTACCCATCAACACTTCCCTCGTTCCATCTACAGCACGTGCTGTCTAATAAACCTGCTTTACCTGCCGGTCCTTCACTAGTCTGGGAGAACGCTGCTCAGCGCTTAAAAACACTCCAGTTTACTGGTGAACACGGAGCTGTCAGCTTCTCAACCACACCAGAGCAGACTGCACTAATCATGTTTCCAGCAGTGGATTTAATGGTAACACGGCACATTGATCACGCTGGCGTTATTTACGTCATCAAACAGACGAGTAAATGCATCTTCGTAGGCAAACCTTCATTTCACAACACTGAGAAAGACATTAGAGATGTAATAAGGAAATCAAGCACTCGTCACACAGAATAAACTATATGACCAATTAAAATCATAAATACACATCTTTAGGCAAAGCATCCTACACTACCTCATAACTGTTTCCATTTAAATACAATGCTTCACTCTGGGATACATATCTTACTTTACAAGACTGGTAACAGCAAAGAAGACATAGATAATACATTTGTCAAATATAATATTTTAAAATTATTATGTCTACTGTATGGGTGTAAACTGTACTGGCATGGGATGCCCAAAGCAAAGGGGACAATGTGTCTTTTCAGAGTCATCCATTTTGTTGCATACTAACTAACATCTATTTAGGTTTTCTGGGTCTAATCACTTACTTACAGACTGGAATGTGGACCAGAGGAAGCTAGCAGCAGAAACCAGTAAAGGAAACTTCAGAGGCTTCCTCGTCATCTGATTGCTAAGCTGGGACAGACAGAGCAGCCTCTGTTTGGCAGGAATTGAGGAAATAGGGGACCAAAGAGAAGTTCTTCAGTGTAGCCTCATTGGTGACACCAGTGTCCTGCATCTCAAACCTGGTGGACGAAAATTATCGCAAGTTAAGTACAAAATCTGCAGTTTTGCACAGCAAACATTTCTTTTAAACCCTCTGAGACCCACAATAGACCTGCCTTTGTCTTTTTTAAGGGGGTACAGGGTCTTTAGGGGGAAACAGGTTAATAGTAGATGTGAGATAGAAGTGGTGGTACATCATCTGAAAGCTGGAAACCTGAAAATTAATTTGAGATGCAGCTCAGCACTGTGTGCCAAGTTCTAGTCATGAATCTGAAATCAACATGAATCAATTAGTTATTTAAAATGAATTGTAAAAGTGTATAAGCATTTAGAACATTATGATGAAAGCATATGATGGCCATTCCCATGCTCTATTATGTCTCATAAGCTGTTTATAGCCATCGAAAATTGATAAAAATTATCAATAATCCCTCCAAAATTCCACATTAAGACACCAAGACCTTGAGGAACACCACAGAGAAAAGTCATGCTGTGATTTGGCATGAAAAACTTTTGACATTTGGAGATTTCTACAAAAATGGCATTTTTTGGCGACTGAATGGTGAGTACTTGTGTTAGGGAAACTGCTCAGAACCCCCTTATTGCCAACCTACCTAGGAAAGCCATCCATCCTCTGAATGCTCTAGGTCTCTAACTTATGGTTGTAAAGTTTCATGAGGCTGTGATTATCCTAAAGGTCAACATAGGTCATTTTATACAAAGATGTTAATCAAAAATGGTCTCACTACAATGAAATGACTACTATGGGGACTAACATCATCACACATGAATACAGTTACTCACTGGATCAACTTTACTCACTGGATCAGCTTTACAGTGATACCCAATTTATGTAATTGCATGCATGCAAAAACATTTGCCCAAACCTGCATGTGATTATCATAAAGTGGGCATGTCTGTAAAGGGGAGAGTCGTGGGTACCCATAGAAGCCATTTTCAGCCACATACCTTGAGGTCAGATCCCTTTGAACATGGCCATGCCAGTTTTTTCTCTGTAAAATTTTGCTTAACTTTGGACTGTTAATTAGCCTCCTCCTGATGCGCTAGTGTGACATTGTTGGTACCAATGAATTTTTCAGGTTTTCTTGTTTCATATATATGTACCTTCACTCTAGCTGAATCTGCTACAGCCTCTAAAAGACAGTAGATTTAAAGGTCTCAGAGGGTTAATCTGTGGATTCAGTTTGAAAATACTCCAACACTGAGTTCCTTACCAGTCCCTAGAGGAGATGACACAGTATACAGGAGGGGGTGGTGAGTCGGTGCAGAGTGGCTGACCCATACCATAGGCCCCTGCTTGGGTGAACATGAGCCAGTCTCCAATGTTGAGCTCAGGCAAAAGACAGTGCTCCACTACTTGGTCCAGGTCATCCCCAGAGGGACCCCACAGGCTGCTACTGAACACTGGAGCATCCAGGGATGTGTTCTGCTGACATACAGAGCAGAGATTGATTACATTTATTAAGTAATCCAACACACAACAATCTTCATCGACTGGAGATGAGAGCTTGGTCTGTATTCAGCTGGATTGGGTTGCCAGATCTAAATATCATAGCCAGTAAAGAGAACACAAACATGGCCGTCACCATAAGCTAATGACACCCACAACCTATTCACTCAAATAAACTTGCTTGTAAACAACTTAATTAAACACCAACAAGTGGTTTTTGGTTTTCACATCTTCATTCTGCATCCTTTAAACACACAGTATGTAATTTAAGACGCTATCATTCAAAACAATGACAAAAGACAAATTTTGATGACATGCTGAAGTAGTGTGGGATCATGGGAGTTATCGTCTTTAATGTTAAACAACCACCATTGCTGATGAAAATCTATCTGATGTGAATCAAGTTCACGGACAAGGTACTGCATTTAAGTCTTGTAGCCGAGGGTTGTATGAGTTTCACCCCTACTTATGAAGGTAATCAAATAAATAAGTAGTCTGAACTAAGACGGCAAACTCTTTACTCCCACACTGCTACCAGCAGCACATCCCTCAGATTGTACCTTTTACAATAAAAGCCCTAGACTTACTGTATACACTGCATCACTGCTTTCTAGAGGGAACTTAAATCCATTCCCCATTATCACACCTATCATCACTCAGTCAAAGCAGAAGAGGGTGGCATCACTTGGCCGACCAATCGTGTAACGCCATCACACAGACTTTTGCGTTGGTAAAAATGTGTATATACTGAGAAACACAGAAGAAAAAGGGTTTTGTCATGGTTACATCTTGAACCACAGAGAATCGTTGAGACTCACCTTATGAACAGATGGAGCAGGAATCAAAGTTTCACAGAGTTTGCTGGCAAATGAACCATACACTCCCTCATTCATGTAGTACTGGAACTCTGGCTCATCGTTGGGAGATGGATCATCTGTTCAGACAGATGGTAAAGAAATGGATTACTTTTATATATAAAAAAATCAGTTTATATTTTGTTTCATATTACAATTTGTGCATCACACATTTGCGTAGTTCTCTTTGACCGGTTGACTTTACATGATTCATTTGTCATATACCAGTTGCTTTATATTTTCACAGGTGTAACATTCCTGGACGTCCTCATGGTCCAACAATATGCTGTACACTGTAAGACTGTTGAGGTGATCAAAATGCTTTAGTCAGCTTTGAAGTTTGGTAAAATGTTCAGACATGCAGTCATATTAAAATAAGCTTTAATATCTTTTTTAATATATTCAGTGTACCATAAATGAATATCATGCCACTGACTGTTAGATTGTGACGGTGAGGGAATTATCCCACCAGTGTTAGTGATTACACCAGATATTTTACAAGAAAAGACAGCGCTCAATATGTACAGCACGCTTCCTTTAATCTTTATCGTTGGATGGCGGTGTGTCTGGCTTCTCTGGTAGAGCTTGTGCTACAAGGCTACAGGTTTCCCTGGAGCTGCTATGCCGTGCACAACAGCTGTGACCGCTCTGTCCTCTGCACGCAGATTGCCTCATTAACGTTATGGTTTCCTTATAGCATTGGGTTTAAATCCGAGGTGTTTTCAAACAGGCACTTTTGCTTTTTCCTTTGACACCAAATCTTCTGCCATTGTCTTGTCTGTCAGCTCTCTCTCATCCGGTGTGGGAAATCTCTGACTCCTACTGCTCTGTGCTGAGACTCCGTACAGAGCAGGCATTTTAGCTTTCAGATGACAGCGTCCGTCATCCAACTATGTATTGATAACATGCCACTGATATGCCAAAATGAACTAAATGGGTTTTATTTCAATACATAAAAAAAGAAAAGCGACCCCAACAACAGTTGGGCTAATGGGCAAGTACTGTAACCGCTGTGTGCCCAACCACCATATAACACCAGTAACAACAACTACCACGGCAAGCCTACTGACCGTGTGTTTGGTCCTGGCGATCACGTGCTACCACCTCCTTGGAGATGACGTTCACAGCCAGCGTGAAAGCAGATGACACAAAGAAGCTGCCAGGCTCAGCAATGATGGAAACTCCAGTAGAAGGAGGGAAATACAGGTCCACCATAGACATAACTGCATGACTGATCTGCAAAAGAGATGACGGTGGTACAAAATGGGCAGATCTACTAAACTAAACGAAACTAAATGCTTTATTTCACACCACGATTTCTTTTCTCCTCATAATAATGTGATTTAAATGAAATACAAGTGACACACATGATGCTTACAGCGCACTTGTATTGTGCCATTTAAAATGCATTCTAAACAGAGACAAAGGGTAAAACCAAATCAATATCATGACACGTTTCTCAACCAGTGTTGCTTATACATGTTACACTGCCCAGTGTGTCCTTAATTAGTATCATGTAGAAAGCAGATAAGATACTGACCAGTTCCAGCTGGGTCTCAGAGCCACTGAAACCACCTCCAATGTCCAGGATTTTCATGTTGAAGCCAATTTCCTCCTGAGGCAAACAAAGGTAAATATAAAATTGTAAATATGTAATCAAAACACGTGATTACCAACGTGTGTTTCTGAAGCTGTCAAAAGTGCCCAAAACATAACGGTGTGACAGAAAGCAATGGAAATGGTAGACACAGAGCAGAGAGTCTCTTTTTTTTTTTTTTTTTAAACATTCAAAGCTTCAACAGAGTTTTTCTAATAAATCTTTGAATGTCTGTCTTCATATTTTTATAATGTCACCACACCAAAAAAAAAAAAATCTGTTTTAAATCTTCAAACAAAATCCTCAATTTGAATAATGACATTCATCAAATTAAATGAGCCAGTCTTTTGTTTATTGAATTAATTTTCTTTAATAAATATAACTCATCAGTGTGTGCGGCAAATGAGAGAGCAAACGGTTTTTGACCAGAGTGAAAATGTTGCCTTTGACATGGCTGCACGGTGGTGAAGTGGTTAGCACTGTGGCCTCACAGCAAGAGGGTTGTTGGTTCAAATCTGACTTGGGGCTCTTTTGTATGGAGTTTGCATGTTTGCACCCAACAAATATTATAATACTATTCACTACTCAGCCTGTTTGTAAGCAGTGTGGCACTCGATCAAACATGAGAGCAGAGGATATTAATACCGTCTAATCTTTATCTGCAGCTGTGCAGAAATACCAGCTTTAAACAGAATGAAGGGACATGCAAAAAAAAAAAAAAAAAAAAAAAAAGCTACACAACTTTTGAATGTTGATTTTGAATTTGAATATCAACGAATATCAATGAAGCTTTGAACTAACTGGTACACTACCCTACCCCACTACCCTACACAGAACAGAAAAGTGCAACTGGCAACATAACAACATTAAACATTACTTACTCCCATATCAAAGACACAACGGGCATCAGATATGGCATGGATATACACCTGGTCATCCTCACAGTAGCTGGAAATGTGAGATCTGTGGGGAGAAAATGAGGAAAAAGGGGCAGTTAACTATGACATCAGTAAGGAGTTAAAGTTTTATCCTGTGGCAGGCTGGACAGAAGTATTTGTTCAAGAGAGAGCTGAGGTAAAGACAGATGGTATGGTGCTTCTACATATCTCTGTTTCTTCAAAGTGAATCAAAACCAGACACACTGTATTTTTGCAGGCCTCACCTGACCCCAACCACCTGCATGCCCAGCTCCTTAGCCCTCTCTAGCAGATGCCTGCAGTCCTTGAGGGAACAGCCAAATGTCATGCTCATCTCATTGTCCTGGCTAGATGCCTCTGTTGAAACCTGCAGAAGCAGCCTAAATTAAATAAAGGATTTGAGTTACTGGTTAGCTGAGAAAAAAAAAAGAAACCAGATGAGTTAAATTAAAGTGGTACACATCTAAAATGAGTTGAGATGCTAGCACATTGAATCACAAAATATCTGTAGCTGAGACCAAATGATTTTATATGCTTGACTTGACATAAAGCCTTATGTTATTGGCAATTCCAATAGGCCAGAAGATGCGAAACACCATACTGCATTTTAAGCGAAATCCTGTATGGTGAATAGTCTCTAAAGTTAAGGGCTGCAAATTATATTAAATGCCACTACTTTCCTTAACGCATTAATGCAGTCGATATATTGGAAGTTGTAGTGGGTTCAGTTTTAAAGCTAGAGTGAGGGTATCACTGACATGATATGAAACTATGCTGAACAAAAATATAAACGCAATACTCTTGTTTTTTGCTTTTGCTTTATGTGCTGAAGTCAAACATCTAAGACTTTTTCTATGAACACAAAATCCTATTTCTCTCAAATATTGTTCACAAATTTCTAACACAACAAAAATATGTGTTAGTGAGCACTCCTCCTTTGCCGGGGGTGGGGGGGGGGTAATTGGAACACGCTGTTGTATACGCCGATCCAGAGCATCCCAAAAATGTTCAGTGGGTGACATGTCCGGTGAGTATGCAGGCCATGCAAAAACTGGGATGTTTTCAGCCTCCAGGAACTGTATACAGATCCTTGCAACATGGGGCCGTGCATTATCATGCTGCAACATGAGGTGATGGCGGTGGATGAATGTCATGAAAGAGGTTAAATAACATTCTAAACGTGATAAATTGTGGTGAGAAAAAACTGGTATGGCCATTTTGAAAGGGGTCCCTTGACCTTTGACCTCACAATATGTAAATGAAAATGGGTTCTCTGGGTACCCACTAGTCTCCCCTTTACAGACATGCCCACTTTATGATAATCGCATGCAGTTTGGGGGGTGTCATAGTCAAGTCAGCACACTGACAGCTGTTGGGCTTAAGTTTGCCATGTAATGATTTAAGAATATTTTTTAAGCTAAATGCAGTACCTGTGAGGGTTTCTGAACAATATTTGTCATTGTTTTGTATTGTTATTTGATTTACAATAATAAATATATACATACATTTGCATAAAGCAAGAATATCTGTCAACTCTCATGTTGATATACTGAATACTGTATTTATAGTATTAATCACTTGACAAATCTCCCTTTCAGGTACATTTTGAACAGATAAAAAGCATGCGATTAATTGCAATTAAATATTTTCACTGATTGACAGCCCTAATAATGTCACATGATCACTTGCACTGGGACTAATAATTATCAAGCACTTACTTGGCATTGGGGTGGCTTCGAGAAATCTTGCGTAGCTCTGCTTCATTATCACAAACCAGGAGGTCAATGCCATTCTTAGCAGCATATTTAATCTGGGATACTTGTTTGCAAACACCACTGAAGATTATATCTTCAGAGGGAATACCATGGCTCTGGACAAGCTCAAGCTCAGACTGAAATACAAAAAAGACAAAACAGCATTCATTAATATACCGTATGTGGGCAAGTCAACAGACATCATACCATGTCCATCCTGCAAGGTTTACTATAGACAAAATATAGGATAAACAGCATACAAAATGGTGAGCACTGAGGTACACTGGCCACTTGGTGGTGCCTCTACTCTACAGATTGTGGACAAAGAGTTGTGGAATATAAAGATTAATAAATGTACTTGCTCTAGTGGTGGAAGGCTTTTTGCATTACTGGACCACATTTGTTACCCTCTAAAATAAAGGTAGCAATTTTCTGGTCAGTATTCAAGACTGAACCTAAACAGTACATACACTGCAACTGTGGTTACTTTCTGTGTAGCCTGTAAACCTGAACTGACAACAGCGACATAACAAGTCTGTGACAAAGTACCTTTTTGGTACAAATAAATCCAGTACCGAGAGCAGCAAGAACTTCAATAACAGCTGGACTGCTGTTGCACCTGACAGCATAGTAGGGTCGAATTTGGGTCATGTGGGTTCGCCAGCGAACATGCTGCCTCATTATGACTCCCAGGTCTGCTACAAAGAATGCATTCTTCTCAGACTGAGGAAGAAGCAAACATGTATGTTGATGAATCAAAAAAGTTACACTGCAAGCATTCGCAAAAGTGTTTCTGTATGTGACTTTACCACAAGTAATAAACAAGGTAATACGGTATAGTACAATACAATAACAGGTGTTTGAAACAATTCTAAGACAGTAAGAAATTCATGTTTAAGTGTTTGCACTAAATGTACGTTATTGCAGTGTGAACCCTTACCAGAGTTTGTTCAAAAATGTGATTGTCAATCACGTCACAAAGGGCTGTGCCTCCCTCTAATAGACCAACAGAATACTGTGGTTCATCAACAATTCCTTTCATCCTCTCAACCGTTTTCTTCTAATCCGACAGGCATAAAGAACGTGGCTAGTCCAAAGTGGTCTTGCTCGCACCCTCTCGAGCCCCTGGGGTCCTAGACTTATGCAACAAACTGTACAGGAAAAGGAGGAAAGGCAGCATAAGACACAAAGTTTAAGAAGCAACACAATTCAATCAAATTTGGATAATGCATATTGATTGGTTGATATTTATTCAGGAGCTGGAACCTAAACCTTTCTGATGAGAACCCCAATCAAACAAGTCATTTTCAGAGAGTATCCAATCAGAGCACAGAGCAGGCTCCACGTTACAGGACAGCTTTGTGGAAGAGGCCTATTCTTCTAAAGAGCCGCTGTGAAAACAGAGTCTGGGGCACAGAGTTCATTTACTTTAGCACCAATTACTCCCAACAATCACCATTAATCCCTGAGCTGGTGACCCGTGAAGGTTCTTTTTGATGGCATTAAACAAGGTACAATACTGGCGGCGTTGATGTCACGACTTTACTTTCAATAATGTTGCACAATACATCAGAGAGGCACAGCAGTCTGGACTGGACCAGATGTGACATGTATGCAGCTTTGGGAGGTTAAATCGGGTGACCAACAATGTGCCTAGAAAGCCTGTTGTATCGCTGATAACTGTGACAAGGCAAGGGCTACTGCACCACAAAAAGTGCAGTATGCTTATTAGTCCTCCAAAACCTGTTAAGGCTGATCAGTTGTGTGTGAAATATTATTCAGAAATAATTGATAGTCTGATATAAACACCTGAACTGACAGAAGGATATGGGTAAATTTGCAATGTCTGCTTGGATTTCATTATGTTCTATACAGTTTTACAATTCTACAAAAACATGTAGGTTTAAACAATAAAAAAAGACTCCTCAATAGAAACATGGTTTTAAAATGGTTAGGAGATTGCTCAACCCTATAATCTCTTTAAAAATCAACCAAGAAATTATGTAACTTGAAAAATAAACAACTATCTCACTCATAACATTTCCCTTTTGAAAATGTGATGGCACATGACATGTGTAATACACAGTTGATGCATTATATTCACATTACACTGCAGAAAGAAGAAGTACATTAAAAATGTAGTACTATTAGAAAGATTAATATCTATAACCAAATAAATATCTCCTTTATTGCAACTAAATCAGAGCAAGAGAAAAACTACAACAGATAAAAGCAGTCCTGAACTCAGTGTCCTGTTATTTTAATAGACATGCTGAAAATAGATCTGAAAGGCAAAATCTAAAATAGGTATTAGCTTGTTTGTGATTCATCTGGGACATGCAGCTTATTAATACATAATTTTAATCCTTCTGTCTAGAGTTTCAGTGAAACAATTTAAAACAATGCATTAATACAGAATGACATACAATCATTAAAACAGACACATATACACAAATGCAAAAGCTAACATGTTTCTATATTGCATATGTTTCTACTACGAAAATACCCTCAGTCAACCATTCAACGAGGATGCATTCATTCTTCAATTTACCCCTATTTTACTCACATGGATGAGTCCTGGGATGAACTCGTCCACTATCAGCTAGGATCCCAAGGTGGCTCGGCGTTGAAATCAAATGGCTCCCGGTATAGAGCTGCCCCTAGATTCTCTGGGTAGTTATTGTACACCTGCAAAAGCACGGATGAGGACAGGGTACATGTGAATCAGTCATTGACAGAGAAACAGTTCTAATCAGAAGAGCAACCCTTTCCCTTCTGACACGTGCTCCTTCATATTTATGCAGTTTGTACAATCTGTAAAGTGTTAACGTTAGGGGAAATACTGGTCAGCAAATAGTAATGGAAAGAGGGCATGGGATTTGAAAATTGGTATACATTTATAATTAACTTTGTACGTGGTACATATTTTTCTGGAGTCACTGTTAATATTTAAAATGTTACCCTTGGCTAGTTTGGACCATGGTCCGTAGTAGAGATAACTGAACTGATCATTCAAATCAAGCAGTTTGAATTAATGTATTTACACTGTTAAGTCACAACAGCAAGCAGCATTTCTACAATCTGGCTTGATGAGACAAATACCAAGCTGCCTGCTCCCAATTCAAAACCATCATTTAATATTTCTGACATACAGTAAGATACCTAGCTTAGCTTGCTGTTGTAACAGGTCGTGTTGCATCCATTTGTTACAGTAGAATAAGCTATCAACGTTAACTACCTAGAAACACACGATGTAATTATTGTTTTGCAAAAAAACAGCTAACATTTTTCTCGGTAATGATGTACTAACTACCATTAACCTATTGTTTATCATGTATGACTTGTCGGTAGCTATGTTACACGGTTATTTTGCTAACATGCTAATTAGCAAGCTAACAACGCGGTTGGACTTGTTAACGTTACTTACGTCTGCGGAAAACCCAAAAGAGGGGACAGAACGCTTTTTCTTTTTAGGCGGAATTTTTAAAGAGTGGTGGGGTTACTAAAAGAGAAAAAGATAACTGCCATAGACGTGGTGGATTAGGTCGAGTTTTATCATTCAGCGTTTGGTCGGTGCAAGCTAGTACGGTTTATTCACGACAGCCGAGCAGAACGCGACAGTTGAGGTCGAGAGTGCGCATGCGCAGTCCAGACCGACAGAAGAGCGCGTCAAGTTACGTTGCACCGAAATTATGAGACAGATATCCGGTTAAAATATCACAATAAAATCCAAATTGACAAACACATCGCTACTGTTTCTGTGAGTAATGCAAAGCTCCAATGATGAAATAAAATCAAATGCTAGAAATACCGACCTGAATTATTTTCCATGAAAATTCATTCATCTTTAACATAACTTAAGAATGACAAATTAGATCAATCTAAACATTATTTTCTGGTCTGATAATACTTAGTGATAATTATGTTACGATGGACGTATTTTAGATGGGAGGACTTTTGAGCTGTCACAACCGAAGACAACGACCTCAGCTTTACAGCACGATAAAACGTAGATGGCATGTGGAGCATTTATCAACAAAGACATAAATCACTACAGTAAATGATGATATTTTAAAAATTATAATGATTATACAAATATTAACGACAACAACAATAATAACAGCAATAATAATAATAATAATAATGGTAACAATACCAATAACAGTATTAACAACAATAATAATATTAATATTACTAATAATAATAACAGCAACAACCACAATAATAATAATGATAACGACAATAACAGCAACAACAACAACATTGTTATTATTAACAGCAATAATAATCATAATCCTTCTTCTTCGTCTTCTACTTCTTTGTCTTATTATTATTATTATTATTATTATTATTATTATTATTATTATTATTATTATTATTATTATTATTATCATCATCATCATCCATACAATTTCCATAATTACTTGGAAATATTCCAGAAAGAGTAAAAAGTATTTTCAGCATTAAAACAACACCTTGGTTGACTACAAGCTGCTGTAAATCTATAATAACCTGGCCAATGTCAATTTTTCCAAGAATTACCTGTGTTATGTCTTCATTGTGTTTCCCATGGCTCAGTAATAAGGACAAAATGCTGTCCAATAAAGTTTACAGAATCTTCCTTTTTAGCCCAAATCAACAGCTGCAAAGCACCACTCCCATGAGCAACAAAAAGATAGATGGATGCATGTATTTTGCCCCAAGTTCAAGCTCAGACTTGATTTCCCTGTCCCTTAGCTTTTGTTGTGGCGACTTTGAGGAGTTGTGCCTGCCTCTGAAAATGCAGGGGCTGGGGTAGTGTTTCTTCCAAGGAGATGCATTTGCATGTCTCCCTCCTCGACAGTGGAGGAGGAGGGTGCCATGGAAAGCTCAGCAACTGTTAGCTAAACAGAAGGAGAGAGATTCCTCTGGGGCTGTTTTGACTCCATATCAATACTGACGTAATCACAGACCTAAGCATAAAATCCCAAATTCAAATGGTCATGTGTCTAATTGCACAGTGTCATTGGTTTTCAAAGTTTTTGATGTATATTTGCAAATAATATCAATAGAATTTCTTTGCAGATTTTTGGTTTAAATATATATATATATATATATATATATATATATATATATATATATATATATATATATATATATATATATATATATATATATATATATTAAGTTTACCTTTGAGTTTGTCTCTGTTGCAATGATCCACTTGCGTATCCTCGAGTCAAAGTCTATTTTCAGCTGTGTCTATGCAGCCTGTGGCCACTTAATGTTCCCTTAGTAACACTGACTTCAAGGAATTGTTACACTTACAGTCTTTAACAAAAAAATACACAAAAATATGCATCCTTGGATTGCACTGAACAATGATGTTCTCATTTCTAAGTTATAGGCATAGTGTTGGCTTTTCTAAGATTCGACAAACATTTTGTGTCCATCCATCCATAAGCCATTTTCTTCCACAGAGATCACATGTTAACCTAGAACAAATCAAATCATCCTGATTGACCCACATTTTATAACAGTTCATGATGTGCTGTTGTTTTTAAGCAATTAACAAGTTGTGAATTCACAAAACAGTAAAATTCTTCAGAGTAGATGAGCTTTAAGCTCTCCTCAGGGAAAAATAAACAGTAGCAGCATTTGTTGCTCTAATAAAACTATTGCTTAGAGTCCATTGTTATGTCTTTTCCTCAGACCACAACACAAAAGCTGTTCCGTGTTTTGTGCCTGTTTTCTCCTACACCAAATGAGACTATGTATATGTAAGTCTAATCACACATAGCATCTAAAGTGGCTTCCAGTAACGCACAATGTTGGATTTCCATTGTTTGGATCATAATAGCCATCGCAGCCATTGGGTATGCGTCAGCCAGACATGCGTACCACCCACTGTGAGGGCAAATACTCCAGTGGCTGCATTGTGCAGCAGGAATTCTTATTTGCAAACATTGCAAACAGATTACATCAATGCACAGACTTAGAAAGACCCAGCGTAGATGAAGACAAAGTCTGCAGTCACAGAAGAATAAACACCATATTCCAACGATAAAAAGATAAAATAATTAGCGAAATTATATATATATATATGTATACACATCTATAAATCAACAGCACCTCTGCATATTTGGATGATAATAACTTATTGACTCACAACATGGACTCACCACATGGACACATGAGTGACTGGTTAAACCACCATGAATTGGTCTTATGCAACAGGCTGTGGTGTTCTCAGTGTTGTTAAGTCACTCAGCAGCTTTTTTTATAGCCAAAGAATGTTGCTAAGTAAGAAGAACTCTGTGCAAACTTTTCCTCACACTGATCTGAATGTTAAGCAGGGAAATATAAAGCAATTGGCAGCAGGAATTTAGCAAAATATGCAAAAGCAAAGTCATTACAGGACCTGCTCCGAGAATGCTGCTGTTGTTGTTTTCTGACATTTGTAAAAATTCAAATGCAATCTTTAACACACCCAAAAATGTATTGTGAAAATGTCTCCATTTTTGGTTTTACAATATGCCCCCTAAAAGGAAGCACCAATCTCTGGGCTTTCCCAAGACTTGTCATTTTTTAACAATAGTATCAACATGGTGGGGAGATACAGCAAGATGTACCACGGTGGTCAAACAATAACGCAGTCTAAAAAATGATGCACATTTCACCCTTGTTTCCTTTCTGTCAAGACAGATTGCAGAATAAGTGATTGTTTGAAGAAGTTCATGACATAACACTGTGTCAGTGTTATACTGTATGTGATTTAAGTATATTATTTCTGAGAAAATCATATCATTGAAAAGACCACGTTAATAAATCTCAATATAGACACTTGATGTTGGAGAATAATGTTGTATAGACATGCACCTGCACAGAAATATTCTATTGCACATGCTGCATGTGTATCCTACACACTGCAACCTATGTATATCCACACTCACATACACAAATATATAATAACCATTATGTAGGCTACATGTTTGATTATGCTTGTGTTTCTAGAACTAGTAGATCCCTGTAGTCCAGGTCAACTAAGTACAGGTAGGTTAAAATTTAACAGTTTAACAGTGTGCACAGTGAGACAAACTGTATACAAAGCAGTTAGAGAGACCTTCATTCCAACACAAGTGTGTTAACAGCAAACTAATGTTGTCTTTCATTTGTTAGAACAAGAAGAAAATCATGGAGGGATTTCTCGAGAAGTGCAGGGAGAGGAGAGGTGACGGCGGCATATGTCTATTACAACAGCTTTAAGATTTGTGATCCTAATGCTTCTGTTCCATTATCACACTTCCAGGCCTTATTCAGTGATCGTACACACAGCTTTGAGACAAATCCATGATCATGTGTGTGAGAAACTGTGTGGGTTTCCAGAGAGCAATGGAAGTCCATGCAAAGACACAAATATGTGAGAGGGGACGGCATTAAACCTGTAAATAGTTATTTTTCCATTCAATGCGATTTATCTCTAAAACACCACTTTTTTCTCTTGTTGAACATGAAGAGATCACACAGTAGACTCCCAGCAGTGGTCTGTGTTCTCCAGACTGACTGATTACGGTGTGTGTGTGTGTGTGTGTGTGTGTGTGTGTGTGTGTGTGTGCCTGATAACATCCTGGCAGACTGGCCTCTAGCCAGCCATGGGCAAACTCAACCTGTCGTTTGATGTCGAGGGTTGGCTCCAGGCAGACCAACCATTGTGTCCCAAACAATGAACCCCAGACCCACTGAACTATAAACATGTCCCATTGGGGGCGTTTTCCTCAGATTCTGTGAAGGAGACACCCAAAGTCAGGAAACCTGACCCGGCTTTTCCAAATTTAGTAACTCTAAAGCCTCAAATGCTGCTGACTTGGCATCCAAGATCGCCTGTGTCCTTCTTTAATAATAAGCTAATAATGTAAGTGGAATGTTGACTGACGCTCAAGTCTGGGGTGGAGTTCTTATCACGTCTTGTAATTCAGGAAATTTAGTGAAATTCCAGATCAAGAATGAAAAAAATGTTGCCTCACCTATATACATTTTGACTATGGTATGGAAATGTACACCCGATTACAATGAGTCCTTTGTTACTTTGCAGATAAATAAAAATACAATAATCAACAAATAAATTATTGTTATAATATTGAATTTAGGAGAAACTTTGCTGATCCATGGGATACATCACCCAGCAGTATATAAAGTAATTGATATGAGCCTCAACTTTATCAGCTGCAAGATTAAGGTGTTGGACAAATAAAATATTCCAAAATATTAGTTAATATCCTCAAAATATTAGTAAAATATCCAAAAAATGTAAGTATAATATTCCCCCACAATGGTAAAATAGCAGAAACATATTAGCATCATATCAGATAAAAATCTGTAAAATATCCAAAATAATATCAGAAAAATATTGAACATCATCCTGATTAATCCATGGTATTAATTACCCAGCAGTATATAAAGTAACTGAAATGAGCCTCACCAACTGGTTAAGGTGCTGAACAAATAAACTATCTTAAAAATATTAGTAATATCCCCTTAAAAAAACATTAGCAATATAGCCCCAAAAATTGTAAAATGTCAGAAAAATATAAATAAATTAGCAAACAAACATTCATAAAATATTTAAAAAAATAAAACAAAAATTAGATTAGCTCAGTCTTTACCAGCTGCAACATTAAAGTGATGAACAATTAATGCAGCAATATATATAATTATAATACAATAATATAATAAATACTATTCAGCATAATGAGTACTTTTGCTTTTTGATGTTAATAGGTTAGTACTTTTACTTTACTTTTGAAAACAGGACTGTTTTTGATTTGATGCTAATACTTTTGCACTTTTACTAAGACTTTGAATGCAGGACTTTTACTTGTAACAGAGTGTTTCTATACTGTGGTATTGTTACATTTACTGAAGTACAAGATGAGAGTACTTCTTCCTCTGCTGAACCTGAGCACCAACCCAAGAGCCACACAGTTGCTGTTGCAGTGACTTGTGATGCAGTACCCACCGCCCACCAGCTGTGGTCGCTGCTGAGTTTCACAGTGAGTCACAGGCCTTCCGGTTCCTCTGGCAGATCAGCTGACTCTGATGCTGCTGTCAGGAGACCTCAATAACTGTGTTGAATGGCAACTATGAAAATGATCGAGCCATAGAAACGCTATTAACAGCTGTATTTTCCACTGTCAGCGGCCACATTTTGTGTTCACGGGTGAGTGAAATTGTCAAACACTCGCAATAACAACTTGTGTTGTTGTTGTGAGCTAAGCTAACTGGCTAATGGTAGCTAATCCCCTCTGGATGCTGCCTGACCTTAACCATCTTTTCTGTTAGCCTCGGTTTTCTATACATTAGGCTAGCGTTTCATCATTTTTTACGGCGATGTAACGTTACTTAGCAGTCAGGGAATGAAAATATGTAGTGTTGGCAAAACAGTAACGTGACCTTTACACTGAATAAGCTCCTGTTAATGTAGCATGATTTCATTAGCTTGTTTAGTGGTGAACAACAACAGTACAAGCAGCTTTGTGGAGCTAAGTCCATGTGGTCCATAGGTAAAGACAGTAGGGAATGTAAACACATTACTGTACCTGTACTGTAGCCAAATCAGTGTTTCTCAATGCTTTACTAATTGTTGAGCTGTGTTATAACACAGCACACATTTGTCTAAATTCAGTTTTCCTCTCAGCTTTCTTTAGCTGCACCAGTGCTGTAACCATGACTGAGTTTTGGTTGATCTCTGCACCGGGAGAAAAGACCTGTCAGCAAACATGGGACAACATGATGGCAGCCACCACACGTACCAACAATCTCTCCACCAACCACAAGTTCAGCATCCCAGACCTCAAGGTTAGCATGGGTTTATGGGCTTCTCTGCTTGTCACAGCTTCATATTTTTGGGATTTTTTTTTTTATTTGTTCAACATCTTATTGTTGCAGCTGGTAAAGGTGAGCCTCATTTCATCTACATTATATGCTGCTGGGTAATTTATCCCATGGATCAACGAATTTTTTGGGATACTTAATATATATTTTGTGATATTGTACTAATATTTTGTGATATTACTCATATTTTTTGGGATGTTGTACTAATATGTTGTGATATTGTACTAATATTTTTGGGTTATATTACCAATATTTTGTGATATTGTTGTAATATTTTAGGGATATATTACTAATACTATTTGATATTTTGCTGATATTTTTGAGATATTTTACGAATATTTTGTCCCATGCTGAAGTATAGAGTAATTACTCAATTAATCTATGGATTTTGGGTTTTCTTTCTTGTACAGTTCATAGTTATTTATCATCTATTTTTTTTAAGTTATGGTGGTTTTACATGTAAAAGTAATATCAAAACCACTCACCTTATGCTGTATATCCACTGTCAAGAATAAGCTGATTGTGTGTATGGGAAGCAGTCTTTACACAAATCCGTTGCCTGCATGTTGAAGCGTTGGTTTGGGGAAGTTTTCGTCCACAGAGCAGCCCAGCTCATCTGGTTTGGTTCCTCTCTGTGCTGAAGGTGAAGTAACCCCGCTGACCTTGTGGCCACATGGGCCTGTAATGTTCTCCTGGAACTGTTAGCAATGCATCAGCGGCTCTGGACAAAGAGGCGCCATCATAAGCACAGAGGGCCCCCTGGATGTCACTGTAGGCGGATTGAACCTCAGATGTCACTGTTAAAACACAACCTTGCTGACCCCACTTCAAAACGACACAAATCTCAGGACTGATGACTAGAAAAGTCATATTATGCTGATGTTTTACTTTTGTGTTCAAAAACAGGTGGGGACACTAGATGTCTTGGTCGGACTGTCGGATGAGCTGGCCAAATTAGACTCTTTTGTTGAAAGGTATGCTGCCTGCTGTATTCTGACTCAGAATGAATATTGCTATTCTCCACTGTTTTAAATATTACATACTGTATAAGCTCACATGATCATGTTGAATATGGTCTTTGTTTTACAGTGCATGAAAAACCTGTGCAGTTTTCTTGACTCTCTGATGTAGCTGGTTTACCATTCCCTAATCCCATCCCTTACCTTGTAACAATGAGGAATTTCACAGGAGCCTGAGGCTAGCGGGCCTCACAGTCTAAACTTGGCAATTTACAGTTGGGTGACACACCTGCAGCTCTTTCTTTAGCCATATTTATAACCAATGACTTAAGTGTTGTGAGTGTGTTTGAGTGTAATTTATAATCTTTTGGAAATATTGACACCCAAAACTCACACACAGCCATTACCAACTTAGCTCCACTTTGCTTTCTCTGTGGATATTTCCATGACTGTGAGAAAGACCAGCCTTGCAAAATGGTTTCACTTGTCTGACTAGAGCCTGTCCTAAATTTAGTTTCTTTTTGGAAATTTCCCAAACTACTGAATTCTTCATAATTCCACTCATTTCTTGTTTTTGTTGGAGTTTCGATTGGATTGTTTTGGTTATTTTGTGGTCTTTTGTCATTATATGATCAATAGAAACATTTTATAGATACACAAAATTAAACGTAAGTGGCTGATGTACTTTCTTATGAACTTTTTAGGCGTGAGATGTGACTTGGCTCTCAGTCTTTCCTTGGCTTCACTACTGTAGACACAGCTCTGCTTTGATGTGCTGCAGAACAGTGTGGTTAAAAGTCCTCAACTCTGCAAGTCTGCCATGTTATAAATTGCCTTGTCAGGAAATCACCTTAACAGGAACATGTGAAAGGTTTTGATGTGAGTGAGGTCGCGGTGGTCGTGTGAGCATGTGCAGGGCGAATGTGTGGTTTACGGCTGGCTTTGTGCATGCAGTTTGTGTTGGCATGGCGTGTTTTGATGTCTTTTGGCTGTTCACAGTGTGGTGAAGAAGGTTGCTCAGTACATGGCTGACGTGCTGGAAGACAGTCGAGATAAAGTACAGGAGAACCTGCTGGCCAACGGAGGTAAAGTGATGGTTACAACACAGTGTGTCCAGATTTGAAATCACTGTAATATAATTATAGATTTGCCCAACTTCTGTTTTACTATAATCTGATTATAAAGCTTTAATAGCCTGACTGGTCTTTTGTTGTCCTTTTTTCAGTTGACCTTGTCACCTATATTACAAGATTTCAATGGGACATGGCAAAATATCCCATCAAACAGTCACTTAAAAACATCTCTGAAATCATCTCAAAGGTAAGTCTCTCAGTTTCTTCTAAAATAGTGAATTCTGTCAATATTTGTACAGATATTTCTGTGATTGTCTGTTTATTTTTATTGCCTAAAAGGAGCTCTAATGTAGGATTTTATTTTCCACTGGGGCCATCAGCCTTTGTGCACCTATGTTTCTCTCAGGTGCTCTGTGTAGAGGTGTCTTAAATGGTATGTTACTCTGTATTATATTTGTTGCATAAATTATTTTGGCCCTTTTTTTTTTATCTTTTACAGCAAGTGACCCAGATTGACAATGACTTGAAGACGAGGGCATCAGCTTACAACAACCTGAAGGGAAACCTGCAGAACTTAGAAAGGAAGAATGCGTAAGTAATCCACATGTCCAAATGTGCATGACTTTAGGAAAAGTGTGCAAAAATTACAGGGATATGTTGGCAGAAATGGAATATAA
Organism: Pterois miles; assembly: GCA_947000775.1. NCBI lineage: Eukaryota > Metazoa > Chordata > Actinopteri > Perciformes > Scorpaenidae > Pterois > Pterois miles. The sequence goes on along the minus strand of CAMQGK010000568.1, from coordinate 1,644,126 downwards.
TATTCATAAGTATGTTTTCTTTAGTGTAAAATCACCTGATAATAAGAATTGTTTGTTTTTTGTTAGCTTAGAATGAGCTGTTTATATCTACATACGAAGCAGGTCCTCTCCACAGAGTCCGCCATGTTGCACCGTCATGTTTCTACAGTAGCCCAGAACACACAAACCAAACCTTTCCTTAACTTTTCTTGCTTGGGCAAAAGTCAATGACATTACTCATTCCCGTCGCCACCTCTCTCTTGCTTCACCACTCACTTCCCACATACACACACACTCTATTCACTGGCTCTGCTCTCTCATATGTGTGAGGCTTCATTTCACCTTACCGCTAGAAACCGCCAGATCCTACACACTGGACCTTTAACGCTACGTTTAGCCTGAAGAGTTTTCACAGGAAGGAAGTAATGTAACTAGCCAGCAGAACAGCTTTTTCAGCCATCATCACCTTTTAGTGCCTAATTCATTTTCCAGTTTGTGCATCCTGGTTTCCTTTCCTCGCCTCCTCTCCTCACGTCTTAGTCCTGCCCAGGGGAGAAGCGAGCAGAGGAGGCGAGGAAGAGCCATGAGGAGAGAGTATTCGAAGCAACGGACATTAAATAATAATAACAAATGCAACATCCTGGCCTCTGAGCCTTTTTAAAGTGACATTAGGTAGATATGACACATGGCACAGCTGCATCAGCTAGCTATACATTATATATATTATAATTTAAAAAAAAAAATATATATATATATATATATATATATATATATATATATATATATATATATATATGTAGTATAGCTTTTATACTGTATATTTTATTGTGTGAAGCACTACAAATGTTTGTATAAAAATTACTATACTGTACAAACAGTGACATATATATATAGGCTATGACAGTGATATTATATACACAACACATTCCTGTCTAAATGTATGACAACATGAAATACAGTAAATTAGTGCTGAATGCAAGAGAATGTTCTTATTGATAATTAATAAGCTGTTTGTCTACATTCAAGATGAAAACGGTTATATGACAGTGAAATCTCATCATGGAATGTGGTTAGATCAGTGTCTTATGAGGCAGAAAAGACTGTGTGTGTGTCCAGTGTATCCATTGCGGAAATCTCTGATATATAGCGCTATATATATGTCTGTGTGTGTGTGTGTGTTTATATATAGCGCTATATATCAGAGGAGATTTCTGCAATGGATACATTGGTGTATCCTCGCCTATAGCTCCTCCAACAAGCCTCCTTACTTGATCCTCACTCGTCAAGATGCATTTTAGGAACTGAGAGTACATCCCTGTTATTTCTATCACTGTTATGTGCCACCAGGGGGAGCCTGCTGACCAGGAGCCTGGCTGACATAGTCAAGAAGGAAGACTTTGTACTTGACTCAGAGTACCTCATCACTCTGCTGGTAGTCGTACCAAAGTGAGTATTATTTCTCTAATGTGGTAAGCATGTCTGAATGCAAATGAATTAGAATCCCATGATGGTATATACAGGAGAAAGAGAAATGAGGTGCACTCTTGAGTGTTTCCTCGTCTTTTGTTCTCTCAGGACGGCATACGCTGACTGGCAGAAAACATATGAAACATTGGCTGAGATGGTGGTGCCTCGATCCTCAAAGTAAGTGATCTAATCAAATCAAATAAAATGCTAGCGGAAACACATTTTGAGACACAGATGACAAGTAGTTGCATTTTTAGTGGGTGATCACAGCAATATAACTAACACCTGTCTTTTCTTCCAGTCTGCTATTTGAGGACAATGACAGTGGACTGTTCAGTGTCACTCTGTTTCTGAAAGCCATTGATGACTTCAAACACAAAGCCAGAGAGAACAAGTAAGAGTCGTTACACTGAGCCAACACCCACTGTCATTGGCTAGAGGTGTGAAAGGTCTCTACAGGAGAAAATGAGCTCATTTCAAAAGACTGCAAATGTAGATAGCTCTAACTAAATATATCAACTGGACAGTGATCACAGGGTTTATCAGTGTTGTTATACGCCCACGGAAATTTTAATTTGTGCCCCCGATGTTTTATTTCTAGGTTCACAGTGAGAGACTTCCAGTACAATGAAGAGGAGATGAAGGCAGACAAAGAGGAGATGACACGGCTCTCCACAGATAAGAAGAAGCAGTTTGTAAGTGATGGAACCAGAGAGACTTTTCTTAATTATTTTCACCACCATGTCACTTAATGGTATAAACACACAAATGTAGCATTTGGTCTTAATGGGGTTTTAATATCATATAAGAAACATTTCATTTGGTTGAGTGAAATTTGTTTTTCTCCTTTTTGGGCGAGATCGTCAGAGTTCCCCATCCAAAAAAAGATATAACTGTAATCTGCATGTGTTCTCTGCAGGGCCCACTTGTCCGATGGCTGAAAGTGAACTTCAGTGAAGCCTTCATCGCATGGATTCACATCAAAGCACTTAGAGTCTTTGTTGAATCTGTTTTAAGGTACAGTACCCATACATGTAACTACTTATAAACCAAAGTGTCATTTGACAGTGTTTGCTTCGTTTTCATTGATGGTAGCATAACTTAATTAATAAAAGTGATGTGTAAATTTATGTTATGTGTTCCTCCAGATATGGGCTGCCTGTGAACTTTCAGGCCATGCTCCTGCAACCAAGCAAGAAGACCATGAAGAGGCTGAGGGAGGTGCTCAATGATCTGTACAAACATCTGGACAGCAGTGCAGCAGCCATCATTGATGTGAGTACTTTGAAGTCGTAGCATAAAGAGAATCACTGCACATCTTGGAGCAACATACGTGTTGCTATCAAGGTTATCATAGTTTTGAATTTTCAGTTAGTTGAAGGAGGTTATGATTTCACCGGCGTTGGTTTGTTTATTTGACTGTCTGTCAGCAGGATTACTCCAAACGTTTGTGATGATTTGAATGACTTTTTTTGGAGGGGTGGGGTGTGGCACAATGAACAACCGATCAGCCATAACATGAAGACCATGGGGTATAACACATGCAGTGTAAGGGAAGTGGCCGGGGCGGGGGGGGGGGGGGCACCTTGTCAGAGGTCTGCGCTCATGTAGATATGCTCACGTTTACATGTACCAGTTAAGAGACGAGTCAAAGAGGCTCGGCTAACGCCAACGTGAAGTGCATTGCAGTAATCAAGATATGTGGTGATAAAAGGACATGTAATCTTCTCAAAATCATTTAAAGATAAAAAAAACTTTATTTCACAAATTAGTTTGTCTATTTTAAAATCCTAAAGTTCATTATAACCCCTAGATTCTTCACAGAAGGAAGGAGAAAAGGTTCAAGAGGGGTATAGGGGTCGTTTCTGCCTCACTGGGTCCAAAAAGAATACCTGACTTAACGAATGCTAAGTATGGTCGATTTGTGAATGTACTGTCCACAAGCGCTATTGTCCCACAATGCAATGCACAAAGGAAATGGGAGAGCTCACTGCAGAGGAAAAAAATCCTGTAACTTCCAAGCAACAGTTTGACATCTGATATCTCATGTATTGAATACATTTCTGTTAAGACTGTAAAGGTAAGTTGCCTTTTTTGTATACTAACTGCAAAAACATTAAACTATGATGATTAGTATATAGTACATTCTGTATTGATTTGGTGTGTACAGTAGTATCAGTGTAGGACATACTGATGGAGTCTCTACTGCTGAAGTCTCTGCTTCTCCTCCATCACTGTCAGATAATCACAGGTACTCCTTCTCATGGCCAAAGCTGGCTACTGCAGACAAAGACAGCAACTACAGTGGTCTCACCCTCCATACATGCAGTCTATGCTGTGAACTTGTAGTTAAAGGTGTACTGGTGAATATTCCAGTCTTTTAACAATGTTCTTCCTCTTCATTAGGTTTTCTTTTAAAGAACACGGATATACAAAAATTATTCATAGTTGCCCACCAGACACAAAAAAACAAAGAAGGAAAATCAGGTTAAAGGTGCTCTATACAATATCCAGAGCATGAATATAGCAGCAAACAACTGTTTGCTACGTAAAGATGTAGAGGAGTAATGTCTGCTGAGCAGAGAAGGTCTCTTTGTGTGCAGTAATCCGAGCTTCTCCATGTTTTGTTGACATTGCCGGATTGTCTGCACTTGCTTTTATATTCATGCATATTCATGCTTGTGAGCGTGCCCCGCTGGCTAGCTAGCTCATGGCCGCTGCTCTGCACCGCTCTCATTCATATAATGGTTAGCGTCAACCTGACCCACCCTTCGGTTCCACTGCTAGCTCTGACAGCACCGTTAGCTGCAAACGGTCGCCATGTTGAGAGCTGTGTGGAGGTAATAGAAATGCACCCAGTCTCACATTTAGCACTTCCATCTCTTAAATAAACAACAAAATCTACATGTATCTATATACATACTATGTGCAGACATGTGCACATCCATATGTATGTACACATTCACATCAACCCATCATGGGTGTCCTGATAGCTCATCTGGTAGAGTATATTCTGAGTTCTTACCGTCCTTACTGTGTGTCATCCCCTCTCTCTCCCCCTTTCATGTCTATACGATCACTGTCAAGTAAAGGCCAAAAGCCCCCCAAAAACAGCGTTGCGCAGCGTGGTGTGCTTTTTAAATAAATAAATATCAACCCATAATGATTCTGCACTCAAAGGAAAAGAAAATTATTTAAAAATCGGAAGACATTCCCTTAATTTAAGTATACTACTCACCTTATAGTTGTATAAATAAGATAATAAGAAACTTCACATGAAATGGGCAAAAAATTCATAAAGTTTAAATTTCAAAGTTTAGTGCTAAACACTAAATGCTGTTGTGTTTTTCTTAGTATTGGAAACAGCTGCTTACACACACTAACAACCTCAACTATCTCTTATTTTTTCAGTCTGCGATGGACATCCCAGGCCTCAACCTGAGCCAGCAGGAGTATTATCCTTACGTCTACTACAAGATTGATTGCAACCTGTTGGACTTTAAAGTTTAACGCTTTCTCCATTTTGTCTTTATGTTGAGTGTTGGTACAAACCTCCGTCTCCTCCCCTCCTGTCTCCTCACTGTCACCTCTCCACATCAACAGCATGTTCATTCCTTGTGGTGAAAAGATTCATTGGCAAGCTTCTACCACTTTTACAGCCAAGGAACAAAAAAACACTTATTATTGTTTTTGTTTACAGTTTTTTTTTCTTCTCATGCTGCACATATGATTAGCTTTTTTATGTGAAATGGATAAAAAAATCATATTGGATAGCTCTATATTTATCATTCCACATGTTGGTGTGTATTGATAGCTACATCTTCTGTATCGGTGTTCAGAGATTTGTGTTTACATATTGGTCAATGCTATCACTGTACCTATGGCAACCAGATCTGGTATGTGTTTCTGAGATTGTGGGGTCACGTACAGACGTTTAACAATGATTTGATATGAGTGTGTGTGTTGTTGTGTCATGTTGTGTAAATTTGCTGTCAAATAAGATGTGTATCAGAGTATTGTGTGTAAGCCATTGATTGAATAAATATGATTGATGACTAAATCACACCAAACCTGTGAATTGATTAAGAAATGGCCACTGTATGAATACAAATCCTTACATTATATTTTGATTGAACAGAATCAGATCAGAACACTTTATGGATATGTGAGTCTGGCATTTGTGCTTTTTTGTGTGAAACCTTTATGCTGCCGTCTCGGCCCTCGGAAAAGAAATTTTAAATCTTAGCGGGACTATCCTGGAAAAATAAAGCTTAAATTAAAAAGTAAAAAAGAATTATATGGTGACGTCTGTGTAAGAGAAGTGATAAAGAGACGTGGTGTCTCTGTGTGTAGTAGAGAGAGAAACGCTTTGTGAAGCCTCGTGATGACTCATGATCATATGCAGAGCTGCGGGCAATTTAAAGGACAGTTCCTCTTTAAGCAGAAATCCTTTGGAATCCACATAGCTGCAAGAAAACTACTTCAGTTTCAACATGGAGGACAGATGGCTCCATACCAACAGCAGAGGGCACTAAACAGACACTTTACGTGAGGTCCTTTTATGATACATGAATGCGTTAGAAGCATTCTGGTGCATATTATCACTAACAAAACCTTACCAAGGGTATCAACAGTACAAGTTATGCAAAGTATCCCTGTCAGTATTATTATTATTTTATGTTACTGTATTACTCATTCATTACTACTGATCCATTAACCTTTTAAGTGGTCCTTTCATGTTGTGGCTGGTTGTACTTTTGGGAAGATTGATCTCCAACAATGCATCATATTTTATATTATATATATTTGCATATGTTTGTTTGTGTGTGTGTGCGTGAGAGAGAGAGACCAAATGATTTTATATAGCTTGACTTGATATAAAGCCTTTTGTTAATGTCAATCCCAATTCGCCAGAAGATGGGAAACACCATACTGTATTTCAAGTGAAATTCTTTATGATGAAAATTTGTTTTCCATCCATCCATCCATCGTCAACCGCTTATCCCGTTAGGGGTCGCGGGGGGGCTGGAGCCAATCCCAGCTGGCATTGGGCGAAGGCAGGGTACACCCTGGACAGGTCGCCAGTCCATCGCAGGGCACATAGAAACAGACAACATATAGACAGACAACCATTCACGCTCACATCCACACCTACGGGCAATTTAGAGTAATCAATTAACCTAAACAGCATGTCTTTGGATGGTGGGAGGAAGCCGGAGTACCCGGAGAAAACCCACGCTTACATGGGGAGAACATGCAAACTCCACACAGAAGAGCCGCAAGCTGGAATCGAACCTGCGACCCTCTTGCTGTGAGGCGACAGTGCTAACCACTACACCACCGTGCAGCCCGAAAATTTGTTTTAACACCACTAATTTCCTTAACATATTAACACAATCAGCCTTTGAAGGTTGTACCTGGCTCAGTTTTAAATCTGAAGTGAAAGTACCGACATCAGATGAAGGTAGTAAACTTATGCATGCAATGCTAATTTGTCATGAAAGAGGTTAAATAACGCTCTAAACTTGTGTTAAATTTTGGCAAGGAAAAACTGGCATGGCCATATTCAGAGGGTTCCCTTGACCTCTGACCTCACGATATGTGAATGTAAATGGGTTCTATGGGTACCCACCAGTCTCCCCTTTACAGACATGCCCACTTTATGATAATCACATACAGTTTGTCGCAAGTCAGCACACTGACACACTGACAGTTGTAAACAATATTTGAATTTTTTTTTCAATACGATGATTATACATTATTCTTACACATATATAGAAAGAGATATACATATACTGTACATATACCTACATACATACATACATACATACATACATACATACACATGCATACAAGCACATACCCAAAATCATATATCTACAAATTAACATTATTAGTTACAGAAAAAAAAGAGGATGATAGACTAAGAGAGAATAAATATTACGTAACCAAATGAATAAATAAATTAACAGTAACCGCTGTAAACACCTGGTGATTGTCAAACCCCCACTTCATCCCTGTACCTTGTGAAAATCATGTCTTTATACCTTATTTAAACTAGTTTGAGTTCGGACATTGTTTTACTTCCACATTACAACTGTTCAATAGCTTTACTCTATAGATTGACCTCTTAATACATCCACGTATGCAACGCTGGACACTACAGAAAACATGTTTTATCTTCAAAAGGGGGGTTCTGCAGAAAAGGGTTGGGAATCACTGGAGTATTAAAGTGTATAGGTCTATATCCGAATTCCCAGTCTACCCAGAGAATCAGAAACCATCCAGGAGGCCCACTCCTACGCTGGGATATTACCCCAATTTAGTTTATGTGTGATAATTGTATTAAACACATTTATTTAGGTATGGCTTCTATGCATCATGTGAGCACAATGTAAACAAATGGGCTACACCACCTCAGCTGATATTTCACTTTAGAGGTGCATCTTCCCTTATAAAATATAGGATTACTGAACTAACATTTGGCAGTGAATTTGAGGACTTGGAGCCCCTGGGTTTCTGGGAATTGCTCTGGTTGGTGATCCAGCTTTGACTCCAATTAAACATGCTTGAAATAACTGTATCTGAGTTAACCACACAGACTGTGACAATCAAGACCATGTTGCATCTATGCCTGACCAGTTCATCAGTCCATCTCTCAATCTCTCAAAGGCTGTAAGTGCAGGTGCAGGGATGTGTGTGTGTGTGTGTGTGTGTGTGTGTGTGTGTGTGTGTGTGTGTGGAGAGAGAGAGAGAGAGAGAGAGAGAGAGAGAGAGATCATGTGATGAGAGAGCGAGCCTGGCTTCACTCACGGTGAAGGCTACAACCGCACAGACCCCACGCACCGTCTTATGACTGCTGGCCTGGTACCCAAACCTGAACGAGGCGTCGACGCGGTCGGTCGGGCGGGTAAAACAACCACCACACCGCTGCTTGGCTGCCGCTTGGAGCAGGAGGGAAGCATCAATGCCTCCAGGTTCCCTCTCACACATCGGCCTGGACTTGTTCTCCTTATCGGGCCTCCTGCGCTGAGATAATGAAAGGATGGCCGAGCAGCGATGCGGGGACCACGGAGGGCTGGCGGATGCTGCTGCAGCAGCAGCAGCGACTCACCGGGATGAGCAGCAGCATCACAACACGATGAACTCAACGGAGGAAGCGGGAGTGGATGGTCTGTCTTTGGAGGAGATACTGAGGCTTTACAGCCAGCCCATCAATGAGGAGCAGGCTTGGGCGGTGTGTTACCAGTGCTGCACGACGCTGGCGAAGGGACACCGGAGCAGAAGGAGCTCCGCCGCCGCCGGAGCACCGTCAGCGGCGGCTCCGAGGAGGATATCCGGACCGGGGGATGTTAGGATACAGAAAGACGGGTCTGTGAGGGTGGAACACCAGGGCTGTGAAGGTAAAATAGCTTATTATGTAAGACTGTGTGCGCCTTAAGCTACTCCAATCTAGGCCAAGCCATCACTTGCATTTCAAATAATGAGGTGTTGTGATTGTCCTAATGTAAAAATCTTAAGGCTACAGGAGGGCAACATAGCCTACAAATCCACAGCAACACTTGTGTATAAACCTAACATAGTGGTACCACAGAGCAGTAATGTCACTAGAAATAAAATGTGTAGGTTTGTGCCCATTTTTCCTTAAATCAGGTGCTTTATTTTTAGTCTTTAATCTGCAGCCAAAGCTACAAGGCTCCATTACACATGACCTGATCACTGGTGAACAAAGAAACCTCTCACTTATCATACTGAAGTGTTTCCACTGCTTTTGCCTCCTCACTGAAGGCATGCGTGTGCATCATGTGGTCCCACCTCTTATTATTGCCACTTCACATCAGATCAGTGTGTTCATTCTGGCCTCATCTGATTAAACCATGTGATTATTACAAGCTTAACTGTGTGTGATCGGATCAAGGTGTGGGATCACAGTATGTGTGCAAACAGAAAATGTGATGTTCACCTCCAGGTTCACATGCCTTGTATTTTTATGGCCCCCTACAGCTGTTTCTAACTACACGTGACATGGGAGCATCTATTGATTTTACTGCTGTAATTAATGAGGTGCTATAAAAATGAGGAGTTACAGCCATTGCTGGTGTGACAGTGGTTCTGTCGCCTAGCCAAGAAAGTGAGAGGAGACAGTGGTGGCGTGCCAAATGAAAAATCACTGCAATATTATAGAAATGTCCCTTTAGGGGTTTGCACTGTGTCTGTGGGGCTATGCAGGGTGTTTATAGTGACATTATTGTACTGAATGGTAATTTGTGTCTCATATGGGAGAGTCAGTGTTTCTGTGGTATTTGTCTAATATCTCTGTTACTACAGATCTTTTTACACAAGGTATCAACCAGGATTCAAACCAAAACAGTTGACACTTCATGCCATGTGATGGGCGTGACTGTGATAGATAACATGCATTTAAACCAAACACATTACAGTGTCTCCTCAGGCCGAGGGCTGACATGTTCAGTGTATGCCGTAATCACATTTGCTGATACAGTGAGGAAAGTGCAGAGTAGACTGACTAAATGCCTATCTATCTAAATATCTCTCCCTATACCTATACCTGAGGGCCGGAGGGATGTGCTCTTAACTCAGCTACAACACACAATATCGAACGCTGCTCAGTCAACAGTTTGACCTTTGATTCAATAAGTGCACTGCACGCTTTGCCTATTAAACTTGTCTTTGCAGATATGTGAGGCTTTGAGGATGATGCAGGTTGTGGCCTGTTGGTCTATATGCTGAGAATGAATGGGCTATTTTTAGGAACATGGAAGCAACCATTGGAGAGGGGAGTCCAGGCTTTTATTCCTCGGTTTCTCATGTAATGTCATATTGTGCAAAAAATATTAAGGACATATTGAACTGTTGTAGTTTTTGGGCGTTTGTATTCATAGGCTATAAATAGGTGTTTATGTTGTTTCAGTAATCATTTTGGTATTTCAGAGGAATATCTCACCATTTTCTTCACATCTTATGTCACCAAATGTGCAAAATATACACAGACTATTTTAAACATGCATCCATTAATTTTACTATTTAAATTGATTATTTGTTATTATTATTATGTTTTTTTAGATTTTATTTGTTTACACATATAAAAAAAGGTACAAGTTGACATTACGTAAACAACAAATATGATGGAAAAGTGCAAAAAGCCCTCAGAGGGGCTCGATCAGGGCACTCTCCAGTGCATACCATAATTAAAAAGGATGGTAAAGAGAGAGAGAAGAAAAAAGAAAAAGATAAGATTATACACACTAACAAACGTCCATATATGCAAGAAGACAAAGTGATGAAATAAAATTAAGATTCACATTATTATGTTATCAATAAAAACTCATTAGTAAGCAATGTACAGAGATAATCCAGTAGGAAAACATTGGGGAGATAAAACCAGACCTTTAACGGCTTTCTTAAATTGTTCTGATAGTTTAAAATATGAGATGGCAGAGCGTTCCATGTCACTGAACCTTGTAAAATTAAATCAAACTGCAAACTGAGATGTTCGACACATAGGAGGCCTGAGTTTTTAGTTATTTCGAGTTGAATAATTGTTGATTATTGGAATACAGTTCATGGAAATATGAGGGAAGGATCCTGTTCAAAGAGCTGTACACAAATAAAATGATCTGAAGTTGGTTAACTTGATAAACACTGTGGTTGGAAAAACAGGTTGAGATATCTATTTCTGCTCGCCTGCCAATCACGCACTCTCAGTCGTAATGCATAATGTTCGGTGTACAGCTGACTCGATATTTGGATATATTTCTTTATCAAGTTTTCATTTCTACCTCAGAATTTCTCCATAAACCCCATGACAACTTCAAAAGTACCTCTGGCTTGGAAACACTGCCGTAAAAGTCTTCAGAATAATTCTGGGAGTGTTTTGTAAGCGTTCTGTACAGGGCACTGCAACCACACAAATGGTTTCTGTTTGCAGGGTAAATTGCTGGTCTAATTGCTACTTATCTGTGCTGTTCAGCACTGGCCTTCTCTCCCCGATGCACAAACTCAGACAGACAAACTCAGCCATGTAAATAATGAGATAAATCGGTGGCAAAAGTTTTAAGGACTTAGGAATACTCAAGCTCTCATCTGCTAAATTGACTTCAAGTTAAATCCAGTTAAGGTTAGTTTTAGACCCTGTTATCACTCAAAACCTCTTCTGGCATTCTTTTATTTCTCAGTTTCAGCACCTGACACTTTGCATTATATCTGAATACATCTGGAAAGTAGAACCTCTAATTATTTTTTGCATCATGCCTCAATTTTGATAAATATATTTGATTTGATGCTGGTTCCCTCCCAAAGTGTTGTGTTATTATCATGGAAGCCCATTTGATTATCTGGTCGTCCTGTTTGCAGTACACAAAGACACACACACATCACACTGTTAGTGCTTCTTCAACATACATGCAGCATTGTGATATTCAAACCTGCTGATGCAAGTGAAGGACATGAAATAATGTCACAGCTGTTGTGATGTTGCATTACTGTGTGTCACAGTACAAAACAGCCATTTGTTAAGAGAGTCATCTGTTTGCAGGCTGTTTGTTCGTGGAAGTAAGAGCTGGGACGATGTAGCCTGGAGGACCATTGAAGTGGGCCTTCTTTTTGAAGGGAGTACATTCATGCAACATGGAAGCTGTTTGGAGAAGTCATCATCGGTCACATGCTACAACCCACTAAAGTAATTAGAAATGAAACAGAGCCTTTATTATAACTGGCTTAGTTTGCATAATGGGAACACAGAGCAGTTTTGCTGAAATTTGTTAAATGAGGAAGACAATATGTAATCACTGATAGGTAAGCTTCAATGATGCTAGACTGTAGGATAGCAAAAGATGATAGAAATCCCGACATTTAAAACTCCACAACACAATAGGTTTTCCTTTAAAGGAACAGTCTGTAATATTTCGAGGGATCTATTTGGAGAAATGAAATATAATATTCATAACTATGTTTTCATTAGTGCATAATCACCTGAAACTAAGAATTATTATATTTTCGTTAGCTTAGAGTGAGCCCTTCATATCTACATAGGGCGTGGGTCCTCTTCACGGTGTCCGCCACGTTGCATTGCACTGCCATGTTTCTACAGTAGCACAAAAAAAAACAAAACACTGGCTCTCAAGAGACTTTTATGTTTTTACATTATCTGAAGGTGGGGTTGGGCGATATTGAAATTTCCCTACTGATGATATTGCTTTAAGAAAAAAGCTGATATACTGTACAATATTATCGTCCAAGAAAGCCGAAGAGAGACGCACGTAGATATAAATATCTATGGACTGGAGACACATAGATTGCAGTGCATAAGTTGCCACAATGTATAGACAGTTAATGCTATTTTACACAAGGACATGCTGAGATCAATAACTCAGATCAATCAGCTGGTGACTAGTAACTGTCCTTGTACAGTCTCGCCACCGTTTCTATGTTGTTACCTTTGACTGAGGGCTGATTGCTCGCCGTGGGAGGAGTTTTAGTCCGGCTGATCTTTGTGGAGCAAGTCGGGGGCAGACTTGCGTATTCTGGATGTTGAGTTTGAAGATGGGAGCAGAGATTTGTTTAGTAGCTTTCACTACTTTTGTTGTCTCTAACTGAATCGCCAACTTCACTTTTTCTACTTTCAGATATCTGCTTCATTTTACTTTTTCGCTTTTCAGCTGTGTAGGAGTCGTGTTAAGTTGCTGCTGATGAAAACCCAACGTTTCCTGATTTTGCTGCTTCATAGTAATAGCTTTTAAATAACGAAATAACAGGTAACTTTTATTGTGAAGAACATAGGAATTCTTGAGTGAATTTTCCACTTGTATTACACATTGTAGTTAAAAAAAACATCTTAAAAATTACATAATTCTCAGATGTTTTGCCTGGTGGGGAGTCATATCAGGCCTGGGCTTGCAATATACTAGCAGAATCCTTGTATTCAAGTTAACTGAATATTGTTCTGTTATCGTGGACATGTGAGGATCCCTATCGTGGCCAATTGATATCATGTCCAATGATAATCTCATAATATCACCTAAGCCTATCTGAAGGCCACCGTAGTTCTCCGACATGCTTGTAAAACTGCCGTAAAGTCAGCTGCAGAGTGCAAAACTGTGGAACCACCAGCTGCCGTTTGACTTGTGTTTCTCCTAAAGTTGTCTTATTCTGGTCAGACAGGTCTCTGAGCGAGGTGCATGTTGTTATTGTGGTTTTGTACTCAGCAACTCATGTTACAGCAGTCTTGGAAGGGTAAGACTTCAACCACACCACTACGTGCCACCAAATCCTACACACTGTGCCTTTAAACCTGCACTAGGGACACGAACATTTAAAGGATAAGGTAGAGTCGTTCTATATTATTATTATATTCAATACATTGATGCCAATAAGTACATTGTTGTCAAAAAGCTATTAATAGAACGCATCAGTGAGTCACGCCATTGCACAGGGTGACATGTTCCTTCATCACAATGAACACACACTTTATTCAGTCAGTCAGTCCCACATTCACGAGGCTGCTTTCTGGAAATACTTAGTGCCACATCAAACGTGTATTAATCCTCAGCTGAAAATAGTCTAAAACAAATGCTCAATTTCTTCCTCTTTGAGTTCCATCTGCTACAAACTACTTCCAGCTGTTTCAGGAAATCACTGAGTCATTTTTATAAATGAAACAGTGTTTGTGAACAGTTCTCAAGGATTTATGTTTTCAGTTAGGAATGAGTAGACTCAGTGAACGATAGTTGGACAGTGTTGTGCAGCGGAGTTGGTTTTGGTGTTGTCATGGGGCTTGTGAAACCAGATTTAGAAGAAGAAGATCAACCTTTATTAGTCCCACTAGGGGAAATTCAATTTACACTCTGTTGTTAACACACACATGCACATACAGGACCCATATACATGCAACAATGGAGAGATGTCAGAGTGATGGGGCTGCTCCTGACAAGCGCCCCGAGCAGTTGGGGGTTTGGTGCCTTGCTCAGGGGCACCTCGGCAGTGCCCAAGAGGTAAACTGGCACCTCTCCAGCTACCAGTTCACACTCAGTTCTTGGTCCATGTCAGGACTTGAACCGGTGACCCTCCGGTTCCCAAGCCAACTCCCTACAGACTGAGCTACTGCCGCCCCCATTTATCTTGATGAAGACAAAAAAAATATATGCTATCAGAAATTAGTCATCTAAGCTGCTCAGCTGCTCAGTTACAGTCCCTATTTGTGATTTAGCAGCTGTAAAGAGAAATGAAAAAATGAAAGTGACTGCCCAGTGATTGCGGTGGATCCTGAGACAATGTACTTTTCACATGATTTTCATATGATATTCAGAAACGGAGTCAAAAGTAATGCATGACCTTTGACATTAATGGCTAAGAGCATCATTGCATGCACTTAACCTCTATCAGTCATACATTTTTGCACTGTAATGGGACAGTGTTTCCTATGTAACCATGCCTGTACGTATATAAGCTGCTTTATGCTTAGGCTGCTTATCGTAACACTGCTTTCTTGTCTCCCTGCAGGTAAATACAGCCCTTGCACAACATCAGAGGTGAGTAAGTCCACTGAAGTTCTGTTGTTCTTACTGTATTTCATCATCACGGGCTAACAGGGGTTTAAACAATATCATGTGAGCATATTTACTTGTGAAACAACCATTAATTTTTTGTTCTTTGGCAATGTTTACCTCATGTTTTTGGGTGGTAAAAAGATAAAATATTCATGTTTAAGATTAGTATTTTGGTCACATGAATGGGTGTAACTAGTTTTGAGTGCTTGTTTGGAGCGTTTATGTTGATTATCTCAAAAACATCACAGAGTGCAGGCTGGGAAACGCCAGCGTTTCTGGAAAGGAACCAGTCAGTCAGTTAACAAGATATATATATATGAAGGGAAATCTATGGTTGTACAGGGAGAGATAATGGCAGGCTTAACCACAATAAAAGCATTTTTCCTTTCTTTCTAGATGTTTACCTCCCACAGTTGGTTACATTAGCTAGTTACAGTAAAAGAGGGCAGTCAAGCACAACAACAGAGATGGAACATTAGAGAGGCACTCTGCAGGATTATTTTAAATGCAACCAGTGTCAGATAGTGCTGTGGTTGAAACTGTCGTAAGCCATGGGTGTGTGATTTATTAATCCTCATGCCTGCAGTGCAGCTACTGTGGGTCCCCCCGCTGCCTAAACTAATACCTTTAATCAATAAAACAAGTTCAAATGACTTTTTTACGATGGGTTTTACAGTTGGTTTTGCTGCAAACTTTAGACTCAACATTGCATAGAAAACAACTTCAGAACAACAAAACACCAGACAGGCTCCAGTGCAAGTTGTTGATGGAGAGTTTCTGGCATGCAGCTACATCGTCTCTACTGCAAACATACTGATGTCATGAACCAGTGACCAGAGGATAATACCTCAAGAAATGGCTCCATGTTTTGGAAAATGTGCTTATTATTTTCTTGTCAGGATTTTGATGAAAAGGTCGATACCATTCTCATCTCTGTAGCTATGCTGTGAGCTGGAGCCATGAGGCAATTAGCTTAGTTTAATATTTAGACTGGAAACAGGGGGGACAGCTTGCCTGGCTCTTTCCACAGTTCAAAAATACATCACAGATTTATAAAATATGGACGTAGTCTTCGTGACGTCATCCATAGGTTTCTGAAAAGCCGTTGTGATGCTCAGAGGTGGATTTCTCCTGATTCAATACTATCACAACACTTGGATGCAGATTCTACAAGTATGTTGATTCGATTTTACGATTTGAGATTTTTGTTAATTTTTTTAATACTAGACCATGGGAAAAGTTGAATCATACACTTCTATGGACTTTTACTTTGAAAAATTTCTAAATTTGATTGATTGATGGACTGGCTGATTTTCAGCATGTAAATATCATTCATCGGCAGGAAATATTTATTAAGACATTTCCCTCACAAATTAGTGGTATTTTCTTTTTAATTTATAATGTTTCATACTTCTGGTGAATATAATTCATCAGTCTTATTACCATATATGTATTTTGTATATACAGTTGCTTTTGTTAAGACCTTATTTTGAAAACTGGTTGTAGTCACACATGTATACTTCTACCAACTCTCCGATCACCTCCGTTCTCTTTATACATCCATGGTCAGCTCCATCGGGCCATTTGAAACATAGATGTCAGTATCTGGGTGCTCGACTGTTGTAGCGTCAGCTCAGTTGACCACGGAGATGCGAGTGACGGTTGGCTTGACCGCACGTTACTGCAATACGATAACGTTTCCTGTCCATGACAGAGTTAGCATGCAGCTTTAGCCATGGTGTCTAGTTCTAGTGTGTCTAGTTGGGGGCGGCAGTATCTCAGTCTGTAGGGAGTTGGCTTGGGAACCGGAGGGTCACCGGTTCAAGTCCCGACATGGACCAAAAACTGAGTGTGAACTGGTAGCTGGAGAGGTGCCAGTTTACCTCTTGGGCACTGCCGAGGTGCCCCTGAGCAAGGCACCAAACCCCCAACTGCTCGGGGCGCTTGTCAGGAGCAGCCCCCTCACTCTGACATCTCTCCATTAATGCATGTATGTGTGTTTCAGGTCTGCATGTACTATGTATGAGTTTAACAGAGTGTAAATTGAATTTCCCCATTGTGGGACTAATAAAGGTAGATCTTCTTCTTCTTCTTCTGCTTTTCCTGCAATATGTGAAAGCCAAAGTGTTTCCATACTTTACTGTATGTGTAGTGTTTACCACTTTGGATTTAAAATGTGAGGGTGCAGATCGTATCCATGCCGACCCTACGCTGTTTTCTAGTTTCTTGTTTTGGCTCATGGCAGTTTGTTTTGGTTGGTGGATACAGAACAGATATGGCATCACATTACTCAGACCACAACAATAAAAGTGGTAACTTCCTTCTACTTATGCATAGACTGAAATTAAGCAAATATGTCATATATCATTATATTCTATAAAAAATGATTTCATAATCATAGAAAAAAAGTTGTGATATATAGGTGAATCAATTTTTTTCCACCCCTATTTATTGGAGAGCTTTCAAAGTGCCTGTTAGGTGTATTTTTCAACATTGGAGAGAACCAGGCTAATGTTACCACCTGCTTACAGTCTTCCTACAGAGCAAAGCTAATCACCTCCTGCCTAACTTAGTACCTCATCAGAGTGGTATTAATATTCATGAATAACTCTGCAAGAAAGCTTATTACTATTCTCTTAACACAGGACATATTAAAGGGCCACAGTACAAGATAATGGCTTTACAACACCCTAATTCTGTTTTACCAGCATAGCTGTAAATAGTTTATTTTGGCTGCTAGTTGTACATTTTCAAATTGTTACAACGAGTTGTCAGCATGGAAGACCATGCCCTGGCATGTGTCCCAGCCTCTTCTCAGCATGTCTTCAGCCAGTCATTTTCTCCACCAGCCCCAGAGCTCCCAGCTGGCCTCCCGGATTGACTGGTAGGAAATGTCACCTAGCATGGCCTCCTGTTTGATGACGGTTCTGGGAGCAGTTTCAAACCTAATTAAATGGCTGCGTAAGAGTGTCCCCCATTCACATGCTCTCCCTGTACTATCATCAACTGCTGTTAATTGTTGCGATAATAGCTTGTGGAAATAGGTCTTACAGTATGGAGGGATTAGCTTCTCTGCTGTCACTCTCTGCTGTTTTAGGACTATTTTGCAGGATGTTGTAGATGGAATAATTTTAGCCTGCAGAGATCTCTTCTGTCTCAGTGGATGCTGTCAGATTGTTTGATGAAGTCAAATCTAATAAATGGTTTTATATCTGTGATGTTGTGCACACTGACTGTGGATCTTTACCACTTCATTAGATCGAGTGTGCAGTCCTTTTTAGGGAGCTCTGGAGGGGGATTGCTGTGTAATATGGTTGTGATAACAGATGGATGGCGAATAACTCAAGCACACACACACACACACACACACACACACACACACACACACACACACACACACACACACACACACACACACAGTTCACTGTAGCAGCAGAGAATGTGAAACTGTATAGACAAATCTCTGCTAAGCAGCTTTGCACTAGAAATGAGTTCTCACAATACAGTGTGTTTTAGACTTTACTGGCAAGTTGTCGGATCTGCTCGATGCTTGACAGCGGTAAATCCTGCGGCAGAGACATTCTGCTAGCATACAGTGTGGAATTAGCCCAAAGCTGGATGAACAGGAGCACATGTGTAGTCGTAGCTGACACACATTATCTGCACATGGCTTCAGACAGCGTGAGCTCTAGCAAATGATGCGGCTGTGAATGTCAGATGATGCTATTGTCCTCAGAGCCAGTGAACCAAGCCCCTGGCAAGGCTCTATGTACAGTAATCACTATTGCTAAGTTAACTGGAAATGGATAATATTTGCAATGTTGTATTAATGGGACAATTCTGCTCTTTAGCTATGTTTTGCACCTTTTTATATGCTATGTTTTGCAAGGAATTTGTTGGTGACCCCTGTAGCCATGCAAGCTAGACCCTGGTCCCGTGATTATGCTTCATCACTTCCCCCTCTGTTTAAGTTTAACTGTGCATGCTCCATGCCATTAATGTCTGAGCTTTGAAGTCTAGGACGGGATTAAGAGTTTAATGTCACTTTCAGTGTTTAATGTAAACAGAAAATTCAGTCAGGAGTGATGAAAGTGTTTGGCAAGAACAGCATTTGCTTCTATGCCTCCTTTAGGATTTGTGTTTGCATAAAAAAAGACGAACAGCAAACATGAAAGGTAGGAGATGCAAAGGAAGAAGGAGATAAAAAAAAAATGGAGAAAAGGTGGAAAATGTATCTGCTGTGGTTCAAGTTTTCTCTCTGTTCTGGATGTGAAGTTATGTGGGTTCCACATACCAGACAAGCCAAAGCAACCATGCTCAGTCATATGACAGTCATGGCGGCATAGTCGGGCGTAAGAGTCTGAGAGGAATATCGTGTGTGAGAGAAAGTTAACACTTAACATTAATACCATCAGTTGTGGACAGATTGTTTTTACTGATGTTTTACAACATACAGTAACATGTCTTTTAGTTTTAGAGAATTAAAAGGACATAAACAGTATTTCCTCAGGTAAACTTTTGAATTACCACATCTGCTGTGGTGGGGTCACGGTGGTGCAGTAGTTAGCGCTGTCGTCACAAGCTATCAGATGGATTGCCATTAAATGCAGATATTCATGTTCCCCCAACAGAATGACTGGTAGTCATTTTGGTTATCTGCTGATTTTCCCTCCAGCGCCATCTTCAAGACACAATTTCACTAGGGCTGTCAAAGTTAATGCGATAATAATACAATAATACTTAATTAATAATTAATTAATACAATAATTAATAATACATTAACACAACTTTGACCTCTGACCTCAAGATATGTGAATGAAAATGGATTCTATGGGGACCCACCAGTCTCCCCTTTACAGACATGCGCGGCAAGTCATAGTCATAGACAGCTGTTGTTGCCTGTTGGGCTTGAGTTTTCCATGTTATGATTTGAGCATTTTTTTATGCTAAATGCAGTACCTGTGAGAGTTTCTGGACAATATTTGTCATTGTTTTGTGTTGTTAATTGATGTCCAATAATACATATATACTACATTTGCATAAAACAATCATATTTGCCCACTGTCATCTTTATAAGAATATTAAATACTTCACAAATATCTCTGTTAAAAAATGTGATTAATGTGCGATTAATTGCTATTAACTATGACCAATCATACAATTAATTGCGATTAAATATTTTAATTGATTGACAGCTCTAAATTTTACCTTTTACCATATTTGTCCCATCAGAATATGTGCAGTTGATCTCACCTTTCTCCTATTACTTTTTATCCTCATAGAAAAACATATTTGGTTGTATTTGGTTGAAGCTGTAGGTGAAGCTGGATGGGTGCAATTCACTCATTTTTACTTGTGGTTACAGTATGTCAGAGTTTATAGTGCTAGAGTTTATGGGGGTTGTGCATAACTTATCTGCATGAGGAAGAGACTATGAGAGACTAAGCTGCTCCTTAGTGACACATGTAGATATCCAGGATGTGTTGTTAAGAATTCAAATGAAATGACACCAGATGGACTGGCACTGAGCTTAGATTTCTATGAAGCTGCTAAGTAAATATAAATGTTTTAAATCCCCACATTGTTTCTACAGTCCTTTAATTCTTACCAGTGCGTGCTATTCTGGTAATCCTCTGCTGGTTGGCAAACAGTGGTTGCATACGAGAGAGCAGATCTAATAGATTTCAGTTAGCATTTAATTAGCACAATTGGCTCTGGTGTTTGAGCTGTGAGAATCACACAAAGCTACATAACTAAAACTAATGAGATTCTCTGTCTCTAACAGCTGGTGTCTTTGTCTGAGTCCACTAAAAATGCATAACAGACATATCGTTGCCAGATCCACACACGACCAGCCTTTTTGTCACTTGTGATTCTGCTTGACCTTCCTCAGTTGGACAGTGTTGAGGTCATTTTTGTTGCTTGTTTTTCATCCCAACCAACTTCATCCATTGCAGAGGCGTACTGCCCGCAGACACTGTTGCCTGTTGATTGCACTGTTTGTTCTGTTAGCACAGGTAGCTATGAGTAGGGATGTCACAATGAGGAAATGTTTCCAGCGGTTAATAAACTTGTGACAACACCGGTGTTACTTTGGTCTTTACCGTTGGATAGCGGTGTGTCTGGCCTCTTTGGTGCAGCTTTTGCTGTGGGGCTGCAGGTTTCCACCTGGAGATGATGTGACCACTCTGTTCTCTGCACAGCGATTGCCTCATTATATCAGCTGAGGCCAAGGGCCTTGGTCCAAGGAGGTTGTGTTTTCACCGGCGTTGCTTTGTGTGTTTGTTTGTCTGTCAATCCATTACATTTTGGTGGCGATCTGGATTATGATCCAGATTCAGGAAAGGACTCCATTCAGACCACTGGCTGTAACACATACACAGTATAAGTGATGATGTGTTGATGACGGATGACCCGGCCTCCTTCCTTCTGGGTTGTAGAGTCGGCATATTTTCACATCATACTTGGTGAAATTAGAGTTGAGTCTGACCAAAGCACACTTTGTGATTGTTGGAAAGAGTAACAATGGTTTAGGTGAGTTTTACTTTGTTTCTGTCCATTTTGAATGAAGTGTTTTACGATGCTTCACTACATGCAGCTGATCTCAACATAAACAAAAAATACATGTGGATGATGGTGTAAGATGAACGGAGAGGGAGGGCGATCATACTCGGGCACTTTGGCAGAGGTCTGCGCTCTCCAAGTGCAATTCTTGTTAATGTTATGGCCCCCTTGTAGCATTGGGTTTAAATATTGCCAAATAGGCACTTTTGCTTTGACACCAAATCCGCCATCATCTTGACTAAAATCTCAGACTCATACAGAGCAGACACTTTCACTTTCACTCTGTAGCAACCGTCATCTGCCATTTAATTAGGTCTATGCATTGACAACACACAGCTAATACGGCAGAATGAACTAAATGGGTTTTATTTCAATAAAAAAAAATGCAATGATGGGGCAGTGGGCAAGTAATGTAGTCGGTGTATGCTCGACTACCGTGTAGCACTGACTAAAGCAGCTGAGGGCCGCCGATTCAGCCATCGCCAGAGCCGTGTGAAGGCAACAGATAAGCTCTGAATTTTGAATTTAACATCTTTAATTGTTGAACTTTAGAAGTGTTGCAAGATAAATCTTGCTACCTTTAGACAGAGCAAGGCTAGTTGTTTCCCGATTTGTGCTAAGCTAAGCTAACTGGCAGCTGGGTCCAGCTTCATATTTACTGTACAGACATGATGTAGGCTATGTCATTGTATCAATTAACCATTAAGAAAAATGATAAGTGGACAAAACAGGTGTGTGGACAATTTTTAATTACTTTAATTTGTCATGTAAAAACCTGCATTGTCCCTGAGGGATAATAGCAAACATGTAGGCAGATGGTAGATGGATATAGGCTGTAGGTTGACTGACAGTTGTTTTTATTTTGGCCCTTTGGCCAGCGTGCCTCCTCTCCGTGATAGGAAATTTAAGCCAAGCTGTTCGATGTTGTTCTTGCCTGTGATGATGGCCGCCGCCACACAGCACTGGCAAATCTCCTTTGGTTGGCAATGACATCCTCATCCTCTCCCCACTTTTCCCCTCTCTTTTCCTCCTTCTTTCCATCTCTCCACTGCTTCCTTCCATCCATCCCATCATTCTGCTCAGTCGCCTGGAAGCCTGGGAACCAGTCAGGGGGATTTCTAAGTGGACTGGAGATGTGTTTGCTTCTGGCCGCCTTCACGGTCACAGGGAAAGCTCTTATTTCCTGCAATCAGTCATGGTTTGCAGTTAATTATTTGTGAGGAATGTGTAAGAAATGACTCCATCAGGCTCTTTCAGACTTTGAGTGACATCATAGACTTATCAGAGGCTTATGTTGAATACTAACATTGTTATGATCACGGGGTGAATTGAAGTAACACAATGTGAGATTGTGATGGTGAAAACATATCTGTATTTGTTTTGTATTGTTTAATGTCTTTAAAAATGTAACATGGGTCAATAGCATATCTTATTTTGATCCGCAATGCTGCAGTCATAGTCCATGATGTGTCCTCGCCAGTACATAATGTCCACTCCCAAAGTTTGTTCTCCACTCGTGATCACAAATCTGTACATGCATACACATAGTATACATATCTATTTTAAAGGGTGACAAGTCTCGCAACCTTGAATTATTTAAAGTAGTGGCTAATTGTTTATTTTCTAAGGTAGATTTGTAAAGACTTGAGACTGCTCCTTTAGCAGTTTGCTTAAAGGTTCAGTGTTTAGGATCTGGTAGCATTAGCGGTGAGGTTTCAGACTGCAACCAATTGAAACTTCTCCCATGTGCGAGGAGAACTATTGTGGCTGACATAAAAATATGAAAACACGAATGGCCCCCATCTGCCAATAGATCCTCCGAAACACTGCTCCTTTAAAGATTTAATTAAAGGAATGACAGGCCACGCTATGCTTCTCTAACCATCATGTAGAAAAAAAGGAAGAATTAGGGAGATCAAACTTATACTTAAGGTTTTGGTCTGAAGGCAGGCCATCTTGTCCTAGTGGGGTAACCCTTTCTACTCCATTCAGCAAGGAGACGACCACCTACAAGAAGATCAAAGTTTTAAAGTATTGACAGGTGAAGGCCCTCCAGTTCCGGTGGACCTCATGGGACCTTATTTTGGAAAAAATATGAACAGTAGTCTACAGCGAGAGACATATTTTTTTGATCCCATTTGAATTGCACCATGATGTTTGTCAGGAAAGTCGTAGTTTGTTGTAAAACTGAAGTATCAAACTGTGAAAATATGTAATTAGAAAGATGACACACCCAAAAGTCAAGTAAGCGACATCTCTCTCACTGAAGCTACAATTATTGTGTGTTTTCTACTGAGATGTACTCACACCAGCAACAGTGTCTTGCTTGTTCTTTCGCTTCCCGTCTGATTAAAAGACCAGGAGTCACTGGATAAAACACATCAGGTAAGATAATGTTACGTTTGTATGTGCTCACGTGTGCTAAGCTAACAAAGTCAGAGACGAGAGATGACGTTCACTGAGCGGTTTCACACAAAACTAAATGATACGACAACAAACTGCAACTTTCTTGACTTGTAAAATTATGTTTTAACTTGACAAACATCATGTGAGTGATTCATGGTGCAATTCGCTGGACGGGGAGGGACTTTCTGTCTCTATTGGAGTATCTGCATGACATTTCCTGCTAGTTTTAAATTCCTGACATACACAAATATTTTTTTTTCAACCGAGTGCCACAAAAGTTCCGATGCTGGTAAACCAAACACCTATAGGGCACAGACAATGGCACACGAATAATAAATTTCAAAATGTGTCACACTTTGGCTTCCCGATGTCTGCACGTTTCATTTGTTACTGCTTCTCCTGCCAGATAAAAAAAACTTTCATCAGTCAGTGAAAAAATGTAAAGTGAAATAATTGTCAAACCCATCTGCTGCAGCCTTTCATCTACTTCATCCTCCTTTTGCAGATCAGATACTGTGAAAGTCTTTGAATTCTTGAAGTTTTTTAGATAAGAAACTGGAGCCTGAAAATCCACATACTGAGCACATGAAACCCTTAGCTGCTGGGCAGGACACGTCATTAGATATCTGTCACAGTTCCCACAACATGTAGCTGTCTGCTGAAGAGGATTTCTCAGTTATAGCCAGAGGTTATGTTTGCATGTGCAGCCTTTTTTGCCTGTGGTGTGTGTGTGTGTGTGTGTGTGTGTGTGTGTGTGTGCCTGCACGGTGTCATATCTCATTGAGTGTGGATCCGAGTGGATCTTAGACAAAGAGGTGGCATTCAGCCATTCCCCCCTGAGGAAACCTAGCTCTTATGACCGATGGGGGAGAGAGGAGGACAGATCTCTCATATGACTCCTCCTCTCTCCATGGATGTCGATTGATCTGCTCTTGATCTTCATGTCTGCACATACTCTGATGCCTCACCTTTCTCCGCCCTCCTTGACCTCTCCAATCCATTCAATGATCATCATCATCTTATTTCCTCCTTTTTTCCTCGTCTCTTGATGCATTTCTGTCTCTGATCCTTGTCTCTCTCCTTTTTTCCCCGAGTCCCTATTCCCCCTCTCTCTCTTCCTTTTCTCTCAGTGTTTTATATGCTGTCTCGCTCCCTCTCAGTCCTTCAGTGCTCAGGGCTGCAGAATAATCCCCTGTGTGATTTCCTGCTCTTGTCTTTTGTCTTGGCTTTGGCATTGCTGTCTTTATCCACCATGACTCTCCAGTTCCAGGGCAAATTGGGTGCTATAACTGAGCATAGTATCTTACCTAAAAGCACCAACCACTGGAATAGACACTATTTGTTTTAACATTTTGACAATCTTTTCTATAAATCTTATATTTTACCTTATTGGGAGATTTTATTGAAAAAACATTGCATTTTTTCCACCTTCTTGTGTGGGATCCTTTTTGACAAAGATATAGTATTTTTGTGTAGTCATTCATGTCGCCTCACAGCAAGAGGGTTGCAGGTTTGAATCCGGCTTGGGGCTCTTCTGTGTGGAGTTTGCATGTTCTCCCTGTGTAAGCGTGGGTTTTCTCCGGGTACTCCGGCTTCCTCCCACAGTCCAAAGACATGCAATTTAGGTTAATTGATGACTCTAAATTGCCTGTAGGTGTGGATGTGAGCGTGAATGGTTGTCTGTCTATATGTTGTCTGTCTCTCTGTGCTCTGCGATGGACTGGTGACCTGTCCAGGGTGAACCCTGCCTTCGCCCAATGCCAGCTGGGATCAGCTCCAGCCCCCCTGCGACCCCTAACGGGATAAGCGGTTAAAGATGGATGGATGGTGTGTTGGTGTGTGTTCAAGTGCAGTGGGAAACCTCAGACTTTTCACAATAAGCTAATGTGAGAGACATCTAGAAACATTTTCAGTTTCTTGGAGTCCATACATGCTTTAGGCTTGTCCACATGTATATGATAAAGTGAAATGCTGTTGCTCAATTGAATCATTTGTCCTGGATATAAAAACAAATAGCATGGTTTCATAAAGAAAAGCAATGTATATATTATTGCGTTAAAGGGATGTATGTAAGAATCAGAAACTGGGTGTTAACAGTGACACCTGTGGCTGTTATGTCAATGACAGTCAGCATCCTGTTACCTGTGCTTGCGCTTGCACAACTTTCAACATCCATCTTTCAAGCCTACAAGCTTGAATATTTAATGCTAAAAATGTTGGTGGAGTATCGTTCAAGTCCTGATGTCCTCATAGTCTGTGATGAATCTCAGATAGTGAATTCCTTCAACATTTAAAAGACTGATTATATCTACATGAGGACATTTGTGATGTAATGAGGTTTTTTTTTTTCATGCGTTAGTTAATCACAAGATGTACTATCAGTAATCTGCTCCCAGCATCAGCCTGTCAAACGCCAGTGATTGTATGTGTTTGCGTGCATGTATGGATGGCGGAGGGAGCTCTCGAGTCACGAGGTCACCATGTTACAGCTATTCAGCTCAGGCTTGGCAAACAAAAGAGGATCATGTTGCATAACAATAGACACAATAAATCCTTATTTGTTTGTATGATGCAGCAGATGAACAACAAAATAATGTACGGAACAAAACAGGATGCAGTCATCAGAGATGAATGTATTGTGTGCTAAATATCTGTGCACCCATGTTTATCATCAGACACCAGTTATGTACCTACAATGTGTACAACCTATTTGCATTGTAAGTATTAATATTGTTGAAAGTAACATAATGTTCATAGATAAAAGAACATACAAACATGAAGACGGTTAACAACTTATGAACTTTACAGATGAAGGTGACGCCCACAGAAATGAGTGTAGTTATGAAAAAAATGACAGAGCGTGTACAAGAATGAGATGGATCATGTGAAGTTGCTTTTTGTCTCCCTCAGGTGATTGAGTCTCTGGGCATCATGATCTACAAGGCTCTGGATTATGGGCTGAAGGAGAACGAGGAGAGAGAGCTCAGCCCTCCTCTGGAGCAGCTCATCGACCTCATGACCAACATGGCCGAGGCCGAGAAGGACGCCTGCCCCGATGAAGGCTATGAGGCAACAGAGGAAGAGGATGAGGCAGAGGATGACACTGACAACATCTCCAGTGTCCACGGCTACAGAGATATCTTCAAGGTACGTACTGTAGTGGAGTAAGTGACTGTGGCTGTCTCGTTTGTGTTTGTTCAGCCATTGGTGGCTATTTATGCTTAATCTAGCTTAAACTAGCCAGTCATTTTGACTGAGTGCAAACAAACCATTGTTGCTGTTGCTGGAGATATACAAGCCCTCAGGAAGAGCACTGGGTGCTGACGCAAATTTTTCTAGCGGCCAGACGGCGGTACCACAACCTCAGTGTCCATCATGTGATGCCATTGCCAATAGCTGAACCCAGAGTTCATGTAAATGAGACCCAGACTGGAGCGAGGGCTGGGAGGGGGAGTTAAAGGAAGTGCTAATGCGCCTGCTCTATGGGCCCAATGGATGCGGAAGATCAATGGATGATCCAGGTACTTTATCATTCGGCAGTCGAGCCATTTTCGCTTCATGCTCCCCTGAGCAGCGCTCATAGGAATAAGCGGGAGTCCGCCTCTGATGCTGTATCAAGTTCTCTATATACATCCATGGGGATGTACTGTAAAACCCTTCACTTCCTGTTTTTACCTGGGAAAGGCAGACAGTGTTTGTCAGACAATCGCTATCATTAATCCGGGCAGACACACAGCTGACAACCTGCTAAACTAAACTAAATGGGTAGTGGAGACTTTTACTGGGAAAGTGGCTGCATGTCCGCGACACTACACGCAGCACTGTGGCTGCTGATGCTCCCAGATGGTGAACTGGGGACAGTGAACGCAGCACGTGGCTGCTACAGTAGCTCTCCTGACGGTGAACTATTGACTCAGTTTGTTGTTCTCATATACTGCAGCTGGCACATCGCTGCATGTGGCGCAAATCTTGTCGGTTAACGATTAATAATCGGTTAACGAGGGTCAGTTATAGGTTCAGAACAGTTTTCAAAATTAGTATCCCGAGTGTGAGAAGATGAAGATGTTAAACATGGCACTGTGCTCGGTGCCGTCTGGCTGCCGGCCGGCCTCATCTCTGCTGGGAGTCATGTATCTCTGTTGTCCAATGGAGCACAGTCACTGTGTCATGGCCTCACACTGTTTACATAATGACTACATACCCAGACAAACACACAAATATATAAACACACTCACCAACACTGCTTTCCAAGGTATCAGAGCAGTGTGTCTGCCTGACGGCTAAGTAGCTGTCAGTTCTAATAGTTGTCTCAGTAGTTTTCTCCCTCAAAGTTTTCACTCTCTGTGCTCCGTCACATTACCATTTTGTCCTACTGTACTGACCCTCGCTGTCATAGAATACACCATTAACTGTTTTTTAACTTAGTGCCACATGAAAGTAACAACAGCATAACTGTTTACCCTGTATACAGCATTTTTTTGTGTTATTCACTCTCTCATGACAGGATGTGGGCAGGATAAGCGCTTATGGAGAGACAGTCGTTTGGCATTTTCTGTGTTAAGTGTAATTTTCTCTTACTGCGATACAGTCTAGACAAATGGACGCCAAATGCATGCCAAGCCCAGAATACCTTCTGTTCCTCTAAGAAAGACACAAGGGTGTATTCTCTCATCATTGTTGGTCTGTGTCTGCAAGCAGCAGCATGGCTGACCTCAGGCATAGTTAACTTGTCAATAGCAGTTGTTTACAAATGTCTGTTTTTTTGGGTATTTAGTCTTTATGTAACATCCCTGAGATCTAGAGGTGAAAGAAGAATTGAGATCCTTAACTTAAATCTGCAGTAGGCAGAATATTTTTGGTATCATTGGGCAAAACCTCCATAATAACCGTTCAGTATATTGTATTTCAAGTGTTCTGAGAGAAAACTAGACTTCTGCATCTCCTCATGTCTCTATTTTTCAGGGGTTTAGAAAATCTAGCCTGTGACAGGAGACTTTGACCAATCGCATAATTTCAGAGAGTGTTCCTATTGTTTGTTCATTCAACAGAGGCAGCTGTCAATCACTGACGAACTCAGATCAAACGGTCAAACTAGGCAGAGCTGATCAATTATGAATCAATATTCTGTTACTGTAATGACTATTTCTCTCCTCAAATGTGTTCAGAAACATCTTGTAGTTACTGTTTAGTAAAATGAGAAAGTTTACTCTGACTGGTGGGCGGTGCTTGGTATTTCCTCAACTGATCGCAACATGGCTGCCAGGTCACAAATTTACTCATTTTACAGCTAAACAGTAACTACAAGATGTTTCTGGAAACATTTGAGGTGAGAAGTAGTCATTACAATGACAGAATATTGATTCATATTTGATCAGCGCTGCTCAGAGAAGTCAGGCTCCAGATCAGCTCTGATTGGTTGTTTTCCTCCAGTCTGTGAAATCTTGCAGATGTCATTAGGAGCACTGGAGGACACAGAGGAACATGGTATTTTTTTCAGGTTATCTGTCCAGATATAGTGACATTTTTATAAAAATAACTTTTTTTATTCATCTTGGCTCCATTTCTATCCACTGCAGCTTTAAGTAAAAGAAGCAATACAAGTCTGTGAAAATACTACAACTACAAGTCAAAGTAATGCATTCAAAACTTTACTCAAGTACAGTATTTGAGTAAATGTACGTAATTACATTACATCACTGTAGTTTGACGTCACCAGTCTCTTATTCTGGAGGTGCAGAAGAGACTTGTTTCTAAATTGAGTTTACTGTGATCCAGAAAAATGTCATGTAGTGTAGAGCTGCAACAATTAGTCAGTTAATAAATTAATTAATCAAAAATTATGATCAGCAACAGTTCTGATAATCAACAATGGTTTTTAGATAAATATTTAAATTTTAAAGAAAAAAAAATGCTCAAATTATTTGGTTCCAGCTTCTAAAATGTGAATATTTGCTGGTTTCCTTTTATGAAATTAAAAAGAAATTCACTATTTTCTGACATTTCACAGAGTGATTAATTGATTTATCAAGATTGCTTGATAATGAAAATAGTTGTTATACTTAATAGTTGTTGCTCTTGTCCCTTTTGTTTTATTCCCTCTCCCAGGCAATCCATGTTGTTTCCATTTTTTTAGCATGCAAGTCTGCTTGCAAATTGTCATAATACTTTATGAAAGTTATTCACTGACAGTGTTAACAAAGCACAGAGGACCCCAGTCATGTTTAAACCAGTGCAACCGTGTGAACTGTGTACTGAAAGTCTTTCTTCCTCTATGCCTCGCTGTCTCCCTTGTAGCTGTGCGCGGCTCATCTACCAAGTCTATCAGACACCCCCAGTCACTACCAGGCAGTGTGTCGGGCTCTGTACACAGAAACCAGGGAGCTGGGTACTTTCTTGGAGAAGATCAGGAGCGCCAAAGAGGTGGGTCTGTGTCATCATCATCATCATCATCATCACCATCACGGCAGTGGGCTCGTACAGCTCTTTTTCTCAGACAAAATAATTGCAGTTTAAGCCAATCAGATATGTGTTTTAGTTACACATTATACAGCACATAAAGGAGCATTATTTGGATATAGCAAATGCATAAGCTATTGCTTGATAATACCAGTCTTATTTAAAAATACAGCCTTAATGTACTGCACATGGCACACCCCTCTAATGAAAGGATATCTGAGGATCACTGACCTTTACATGAAGGACATATCAGCAAGGCATCTCTTTAGAAGATTTAACACTGTGACCTTACATCTCCCATGCATCCCACTAATTAACATAACTCGCTCTGTTGGTACCACGGGCAGTGTTAGTATTGTGGAACTGTTACTGCCTATGGTGATGGTCACATGAAAAGAAAAGAGCTGTCAAAGTTAATGCAATAATAATGCGCAAATTCGTTATAATTTCTTTAATGTATTAAGGCAACTTGCAAGTTTTAGGTTGGGGCTCAGTTTTAAAGCTAGAGTAAAGAAACTGGCATCATATGAAACCGGAAAACCTAATGAATATATTGGTACCACTCATGTCGTACTAGCTTACATAACACTCCAAACGTATGCTAAATTTTATTTATTATTTTATTTTAAATTGGCATGGACAATTCATTCTTTGGTCACAACTAATATACATACGAACCATGTCATAGTAGCTTGTTGTGAAGGACGCTAAATAACGCTCCAAAGTTGCGCTATGTTTTGGTGAAGAAAAGCTGTCATGTCCCTTGACCTCTGACTTAACTGATCACTGATCTGTGAATGAAAATGGGTTCTCTGGGTACCCACCAGTCTCCCCTTCACAGACATGCCCACTTTATGATAATCACATGCAGTTTGGGGCAAGTCATAGTCAAGTCAGCACACTGACACACTGACAGCTGTTGTTGCCTGTTGGGTTTGAGTTTGCCATGTTTTGATTTGAGCATAGTTTTTATGCTAAATGCAGTACCTGTGAGGGTTTCTGGACAATATCTGTCATTCCCTTGAGTTGTTAATTGATGTCCAATAATAAATATAGATATACATTTGCATAAAGTAGCATATTTGTCCACTTCCATGTTGATAAGACTGTACTTCACAATTCTCCCTTTAAGGTACATTGTGAACACATAAAATATAAGATTAATTAAATTCATTAATTAGTTGCTGCTGTAGCTATTAAGTAAATACACAATTTATGAACAACATTTAGTGATTTTGGTTATGTGAACCTCAGAGAAATTAGTAGGTACAGTAGTATTAAACAGTCTTAAGTTAACTGAGTGAGAAATCTTGTCTGTTTCAGTAATAAGTCATCATTTCAGAGAGGAAGGACTGTATTGTAGCATGTCATAGGCGTGGACATAACAGAGAGACATGAAGACAGCGGCCAGACAGCCGCGTTTCCTGTGCGACAGAGCCGAGGCGGACAGACGATACAGAAAGGCATCCGTGGTAAAGACTGTGGATAAAGAAATGAATGGACACATCAGTGCACAGCCTATATTCCTCAAGCTATGACTCAACACCCAGTAACTCTGACTGACAGCTTTCACCAGCAACTTATCCTGATCATTTTTATACATAACTCATTGCTTATAACATGTAGGGGTGTGTGGACCAAACCTGGTTTTAGATTCTTTACACTAAATAGAAACTTCAGTTTATAGCAAAAATCTGGTTTGTGCATCACACAAAGAAAAAAGAAATACCCATGCACCAGTTGGTCTTGACCAGTGCAACATTAGGAGACTGGCCACTTGAGTAAACCTTACATTAAGCTGTTAAAGGCATAAGGAAGCATTTAAGGCTTCACTTTAAGGCCCTTAATGTTATGATAAGGCAACAAAGGGACCCACAAGCATCACACAGAAGCACGAAATCAGTTAAAGGGAAATTTATTATAATAATGAATGTTAATTTGTGGGGAATGGGACTCCTTTGTCCTGGGGGATGGGTAGTGGAGGAGGCGGCAGGAAACCCCGCCCACCTGCACACCTACATGCAGAGCGATAGATGGGGAGACAGTACTGGAGACAACAGGGCAGGGAAACACTGGGTCAGATTCTGATATTATCACACTTAAAGTTACTATTACATGGCAATTCCACTCTAAAATTACTGTAATATGAAAAGTTTAGGGATTTTTTTTAGTACAAAATTAAGACGTTCTGTTGAATGAACTTAAAGCTTCAGTAGGTAGAATATTTGTTGGCATCACTGTCCAAAACTTCCTTAACAATCTTTCAGCATATTGTAATTTTGCCAGGATTTTCCACCCTGGCAAAAGTAGACATTGGAGTAAAAATACTGTACATTTTTGCATTTCTGGCATGAAAGTGGTCAAGCTTGACAATCATGAGTATAACAACAAAACACCAGCTATCAGCAGCTGTGATATAAACTGGCCAAGTGTCAACGTCACGATGCAGCCGCAGTGTGTGGTTGAAGTGGGCTACAGTGAAGAATGACATTCGACATAGATGATGATATCTGAAGATGTGCTGACTCTCATTCTGCCAAAAGCACAGCTTCTCTAATTTTCAGGGACGCATGGGTCAAATAATGTTGTGTGAGTCTCTTGTTGTAGCGATAGGAGGGTCTATGATATTATATGCTTCCAACATACCACAAAGGATTAATGCTCTGTGTAGTCTTGGTATGCTGTCTATTACAGGTCATGTGTTCATATTCAAGAAGGGGGCTAGCAGATGATTACCAGTTATTTTCCTCAGTGATTTGCACAGTTTGAATGCATTACAATCGCAGCTTTCTACTTGAATGAAAAGGCTTGAAAAGCAGCTTGGGGAAAAGGAACATGAGTTCATAATATAATTCTATCATAACAAATACATTATCGGCTCATTTTCATGTTGCCCAAGTTCACATTGAAGCTATTCCTCTCATCACAAAGCCATGTCTGGTTGCTGTACGGGATAGTCTTCAGCTCATTCATTAAGATCAACTGCAGGAATCATTTTGGGCTTTGTTTTTCCTCAGGAGCATTTTGGAGCTCAGCTGTGGGGTGGAACATTTCCGTCAGGAGTGGTGTGTGTGTGTGTGTGTGTGTGTGTGTGTGTGTGTGTGTGTGTGTGTGTGTGCGCCTCAGGGTTCCTTCCTGCTATGCACTACTGCTACTGCCCTTTTAGTGTGCATACTGCGTAATGCATCTGAATGAATAGAGGGGATTTGTTTGGTTACGTAACTCTCTGTTAGGAGAGAGGACTTATTGCAGGGTGGAGAAGACTGAGGAAGACGCCTGAAACAAAGGAAATGGGGGCATGTGATCCCCTGGTTTTAACTCTAACACCACAATGACATTGACATTTGTGGTTTTGAGGGAAATTCCTCAACACCTACTGCATGGATTGCCATTGGGACAAACATTCATGGTCTCCACAGGATTAAGAGTTGATTAATGTCATTGCTGAATTTCTGACTTTTCATCTAGCACCATCATCAGGTCAAAATGTCAGTTTCTCCGATACTCCGATCGGGAGCTTGTGTTTACAACGTAGGAAGTCGTGTACACAATATACTTGGTGATCAAATGGTTAAGTTGTGAGAACACTGATTCGAAGCAACGGCAATATTAACGTTACTGTCAGCATCTAGAACTTTACACTTACAAGGTTGTGAGTACGACAAGAGGAGGACGTTCATATGCTCTCTTCTTGTGAACATGGTAAACACGACCCCATTTTAAGGCACCGTATGACCGTGTACCTGCGCTAACTAAAGACATTCCCTTTACCACAGAATATGCTTTGTGTTTAGTGCGAATATAATTCACATCCAAGAAGTCAAGTCCATCACCCTGTTTATATAGTTGTGGGTCTTTGACAAATGTGTAATATTAAAGAATAAAATGCAATAAACACACAGAGGAAATAATGACATGAAGGTCAACAATAAGCTTAATTGTCTCCAGATACTAGAATCAAATTGAACATCTGACCTCACTTCAGTGTCATTGTCAACAAACATGGAGTAAACTGTTGTGAAGCCCCATGGTGAACTGGTGAGTGTGAGGGAAGGTCATTTAGACCAATATGTGTGTGTGTGATTGCATATTCATGCCTGCATGGATACTTTCACAGTCTGTTAATGGCTGTTTATCTGCGGTTCTGCGTGTGTTTCCATGTGTGTGTTCATGTATATATAACTGTGTGTGTGTGTGATACACAGAGGTAAGATGGGCTCTGAGCAGCCCTCCCCACCCCCACTTCCCAGTCCGTATGGCAGAGCTGTGCCGACCCACAGCGGACTCGTGTTTATCTGTCCACCACTACCAGCCATGGCTGCCAAAGAGCCGCTTTGTCTCTCCACAAAGACGCCTCCTGCTGCTGCTGAGATTCACAGAAAAGCAGCCGAATCAGCGGAGATTCACAGAAACAACTCTGGCTCCTATTTGCTCACGGATAAGAGCTTCATGTCAGTGGTTGAGAGCTAAAAACGAATAACAACTAGAGCCAGAGACAAGAAAAAAGGTTGTAGATGCAGTTGGTAATTGCCCTAATTATTCATATGGACGTGTTGTCCACACAAGCATTGCTGTGCTGCTGTTTGAATTAAAATGCTGTCTCCATCAATTACAGAGAGCACTGCTTCATCAAACCTTTTGAAATGGAAATATGTGGCTTTGATGTGCTTTCATGAGGCATAGCAATGAGATAACGGTGTTTAAAGCAAGTGAACTAATCTCACTTTATGCTCTTCACTGGCTAGATTAGCAGTATTTTAATTGGATGGGCTGCTATAAGCCATTAAGCACTTCAGTGTTACCTTGTGACACTGAAGAACTGTATTCTGTACACTGTAGGTACGCAGAGTTATGCATTATGTTGTGAGTGATGTTATGTAACTGCTGCATTGAGCCTACAGTCCAGTCGAAGCAGCTGTAGCAGGATAATGGTGAATTGTGATTTTCCCAGTGGGCTGAGGTCTTAACCTCTTTTACCCAATGAACCCGGTACCGCTGAGCTGTGTTAAAACACTGCCTCTAAAAACATCATAACATCATAAAATGCTGTCATGGTCTTTTTTTCTGAACTGTTTCTAAAAGATGAGGCCTTAACGCTATTAAAACAACACTTAAAGTGTTTTGTCCAAACAATGTTTGTTTGGTAATGATTTCAATGTTGTAGTTACAAACTTAACGCACAAGAAAGTGAATTATTACTAATAATATTTTTGTTGGGAATTGTTCTTAACTTGAATGCACATGCTTGACTTTGGATTATTTTTGTTATCTTATATAGATTGTTATTAATCTTATTATCTAAGTTTTACTTGATCGTATTTCATTATTACAGTAAATCTACTCCATTTGGAGTGAAAATTATACAATTTCATTGTTTCCTTATTGATTTTATACTGTGCACAATGGTAGAATGTGATGATGTACAGGGTAAATGTCATGGCCCAAGGCTCAGTTGTGTGCACATAGCCTCCTGTAGTGGATATCAGTAGTATTTTATAGCCAGATTCCCTTTCAAGAGGTAGAAAACCCATTTGGCACACTTTGGTTAATGGCCAAATAGAGAGTCGGCCTGGTCCTATCCTGACTAAAACCTTTGTAGAATCTATGAGCTTTGTGTTATTTACATCTGCTTTGGCTCAGTTGTAGTCAAAGAGTTGCTGAATGAATTCAGTGGCATCTCTGTGCATGATATCATTGCAATAATGGTGTTATCCACTGTCTAATCTAGAAAACATTGTAACACACCTAAAATGTTTTCTAGATTAGACAGTGGATAAAAATGTAAATTTAAACTTTAGGTCATTGCTATTTACTCAGGCATAGTAACAGTCACACTATTACTGACACTGGGGATGAATTATCTGAGGTCTTGTCTATCCATAGAGACTAACATTATGCACATAGACCTGATAGCTGTGGAGCTATTCTCGATTTATTTTGGGTATGTCTGTCTGGGCGAACCACACCCTCCAGCACCCTAAGGCTGAAGATGTAACTCTGCAGTCAGCTGGGCAGACTCCCGTGATTGCCTTATCAAACTCTCCTGTGTTGTGACGTGACATTAACAGTTTCACCACAAACATTAACCAGAGGGAACATTATCTTCTGTCTGCCTACTGCTTTAAAATGCACACACACTTTTTGTTATAATTTACTTCCTTCTCTCTGACTTTCTCTATCACACACACACACACACACACACACACACACACACACACACACACACACACACACACACACACACACACACACACAAGTGGCATTGTCCTCTGCTGAACTTTGAAAGCACCAGCAGAGGAATGCAGGTTGTTTCCCACAGTCAGTTGGACTGGCAGTGTTTTACAACACTCTAATGGCCTCACGTTGGGTAGGTTCACTCAGGTGTCAGGTTAGAGCCCTGGGCTTTCTGTTGGCAGCATGCTAACAAGAGACCGTGCCAGGTTTCACTTCTACCTTACATAAAAAGTGAATTTTAATAAGGTTTTTCTTTTCTTTTGTGAGGGCTGATGCAAATCGCAAAATGTGATCTGAAATCTGCAAAAACTTGCAAAAACTCTCACAAGACTTGCTACCAGATGACCTATCCTAACCTCAACTATTCAAGATCAATGCCTAACCTTGACTATTCAAGGTCAATACCTAACCTTAACTATTCAAGGTCAATACCTTACCTCAACTATTCAAGATCAATGCCTAACCTTGACTATTCAAGATCAATGCCTAACCTTAACTATTCAAGGTCAATACCTAACCTTAACTACTCTAGATCAATACCTGACCTTAACTACTCTAGATCAATACCTGACCTTAACTACTCAAGGTCAATACCTAACCTTAACTACTCTAGATCAATACCTGACCTTAACTACTCAAGGTCAATACCTAACCTTAACTACTACTACCCCAAATGACCATGCCAGTTTTTCCTCACCAAAATTTGCATAACTTTTGAGTTCTTAGCAACAAGCTAGTATGACATGGTTGGTACCAGTGGATTCCTTAGGTTTTCTAATTTCTTATGAAAACTGAGCCTGCTACAACCTCTAGAAGATTGATTGTGTTAATGTGTTAAAGAAATTATTGGCATTAAAACAAATCTGCATGAAGGTGTTACTACTGCGTTAACTTACCTACCTACATTATTCATGTTAAGACATAAGAGAGACAATGAGCAAGCATGCACACTACCAGGTCTCGGAGTAGAAGCAACTGTGTCTGTGTATTAAATTGAAACTGAGGGGTAACACTGTGACATCCTACATCACTTTATTGGTCCATGTGTACTCGCTTATCAGCTGTCTCTTTTTGATGTCCTTCTGATATCTTTTTTTATATTCAAACTCTGTCTCTCTCTCTCTTTCTACCAGAACCTCCGTAAGATGGAGGAAGGGTCATCCGAGGACACTGGCAGAGACTTGAATGAGCTACAGAACGCTGACTGGGTAGGCAACTAGACTCCCGACGTCTGGCCTCCAGCCTCAACTGAATATTTGTCTTGAAACATGCACACCAACCCGACATAAGAGAACTAGCGGTGATGAAGGTCGCCTGTTGCGCAACCTCATGTTGCCTTTGTTTTGGCTGACAAGTTGCACCTGAACACACTGCAAAGACTGCAGCAAACGGCTAGTTAGCATGGACGTTCTGCACCTGTGTTAGATGAAATAACTTTTCACATCAGCAGGTGGTGGTACACTGTGTTCATCATTTTAAAGGGAAACCAGTGGTCCGAGGACAGCGGATAGCAATTGTTATAATACGTATATGAAACAAAGCTCAATTTTCACACCATTCTTACTCACTCACTCAGAGGATCGCTGTGTCTTTTTCCTTTTGACATTGCTTATTGGCTTGCTTTCCTCATGTCTGTTTTTCTTGTGCACTGATTCATTTAAGCTGAACAGCCAATCAGAGTGATTTCTAACGCGCAGACTAGAGTTGACGGTGCGGGACATACCGAAAATAACTAGGTCAAGGATGATCACCGACGGCCCCAAACTGTCTGACAGCCGACTGTCGGCTTGGTGTATCAGGGACTTAACATGGAAAAATCACACTCTCTTTTGGTTTCACATCAAAGATTCTTCATAACTGCATATTCACATAAAGAAATCTTTATAGGCAGTGACTAAAGGGCTTCTCAGTAACCATATTTAGATGGATAGAACCACTCCGCTGGATGAACCCTTCTTGTTCTGTGTGCACATAGAGGTCAGAGCACAGATTGATTGCTATTGTCCAAAGAAATTCATATTCAAAGGGTTATGGCATTTTCTACATCCACTTTCCCACGTTGCCCTTTGCTTCCTCCGTCAGGCTCGATTTTGGGTTCAGGTGATGAGGGACCTGCGTGAAGGAGTCAAGCTGAAGAAGGTGCAGGAGCGTCAGTACAACCCTCTGCCCATCGAGTACCAGCTCACCCCCTATGAGATGCTCATGGACGACATCAGGTCCAAACGCTACAAACTGCGCAAAGTCATGGTCAGTTTCCAGTTTTCCGCAAACAGGAATTGATGCCACATGCGTGCCTCCCGCTTGCTGCACTTCTGCTCAGTTATTATTCCAATCCCAAAGGGAAATTGCTTAGAAATCCCAACCATACCTGTTATGCTGCATCTATTCACTATTTGGCATTGCTGATAAAATTATGGAAACAGTTAATTGGTTTATCTATTGGATGTCTGACAAATTAATCATAGACCGTTTTGATGAGGAAAGATGTTGCTGCTTTATTCTGTTTTACATCATCGTCAACTGAAAATCTTTGGGTTTTGGACTGTTGACTGTGACAAAACAAGACATTCAAAGATGTTAACTTGGGCTCTGGGAAGCTGTGACGGACAATTTTCTGTTTTTGTTTTTGTTTTTTGTTTTTTTTACATTTTACCAGCTAAACAATTTATCGATTAACCCCAAAATTAATTAATATTTATTGATAATTATTAGCTGCAACTGTAGCTGAAAGCTCTCTTTAGGGTCCTGGATTTGGTAGTCTTGCAACAGGCAATGTTGCAACCCCTCATTAGACATCATGATCTTTTTTGTGCCTCAGTTTGTAATGTAGTATGAAATTATTCAGCTTTTCCATGTCATGCACTCCAGTTAGTAAATAACCTTCTACAACAAGCAGGATTCACATGACTGATTACTGGGCAAATAAAGCATGAAACCATTTCTGTTTTGATGCTGTTTATCATATCTTTAATCTTGTTCTGTTGTTTCAGGTAAATGGAGACATCCCACCCAGGTTAAAGAAGAGTGCCCATGAAGTCATCCTGGAGTTCATCAGGTCCAGACCACCTCTCAACCCTGTAAGTACAACTTAAACTAAAATTAACTTAACTTAAATTACTTAAATATCACAACCCGTCCTTTTGCAACCTGGGAAACACTGCATTAGTTAAACACGTCTTCAAATGAGAGTATCAACAGACATTTAGCCAGAAAAGTGTTCACCTTTTTAGGTTTGTGACCCATAAACAAAGAATTATCTATTTTTGACCAGTTCTCAGTTGTATCATACGTATATCTGTTGTGACCAGTTCAACCAAAGATGTCAAAATTTAGCGGGATTTTGAAACTTTATTCAGGCACGTAGGACATGATTGGTATCAATGATACCTTATATTTTCTAGTGTCATACGATACCAGTATCTTCACTCTACCTTTAGAACTGAGTCCACGACAAGCTAAAATAAAAAGTTGTGCTAATGTGTTAAAGAAATTAGTGACGTTAAAACAAATTTGCGTTAACGCTTTATTATCATGTAAACTTTGAGAGCCCTAATACCAAGTTCAAAGTTAGCACAATCCATAGAGCCACGATAATGACATTTATAGGAAATACAGCACGTATAAATTGTCCTTTAAAATGCTGTAGTTGCCCCAGCAAGAAAAGGAAAATAATAACCTTGTTATTGGATTTACATTAAGAGTGAAGTAGGTCACACTATTTCTACAACATCATATAAAAGTGTAAAAAATGAAATTTGGTATTTTAAAAACTCTGTATTAAAAACCAGTCCAGCTTCTCTGTAAAACATGAATGTTGTAGCTTTCTAATTTCAGCTCAACTGCACTGTGAACACAGTGAAATGCTGCGTTCATCAGTTCTCTGTCGATTTACAGTAAATCTTACTGCAGAACTAGCAGGCGCTGTTTCAGCAGGGCGCTCAACTCGAGGTAATCAGTCACAGGAGATATGAGGAGGCGGTGATAGAAATGCCTGCTGGCTATAACCCTGTTTGTCTGTGTCAACCGTTGACTCCACTCTTCTCGCTATATTTTACTCGTCATCATCAACCTGTGCATCAGGTGTCAGCTCGTAAGCTGAAGCCGCAGACTCAGCCTCCTCCAACACTGCACGAACGGATCTTGGAGGAAATCAAATCCGAGAGGAAACTTCGACCGGTGTCGCCCGGTGAGGTCCGCAGGGGACGGCTGGGTAAGGAAACTCGCCACCTCTTTGTCCCACCTCTTGTTATTTGTTGTGCACACACACACACATGCACACTCTCATGTACATGAAAAGCATACTTCACTGTGAAGTGTATTTTTTAAGCTGAAGTATGGAGCTGATGCTTGCACCTGCTGGGACGAATTCAGATGAGAAATGTATAGTTGCTTTACTTTACTTTATTGCTCTATTATTTGTGCCTCTGCTCTAATTTTTTGTATTTGTGTTGCAACTAATGTCTATTATTTTTTGTTGACTACACTGTTTGCAATATAGTGGAAGTTTTACATGCATAGTAAGTGTCTGCAGTTCCTTTAATACTAACAACGCTAAAACTACAACTGTTTCTGAATGTCTCTCAGCACTGGCTGTGGCTTACTTTAAATCCTATTATCTCTCATCATGAAAGTGGTTATACTTAAGTGATCTAAACCTAGACTATAAGCGTGCTATACCCCTGCATGTCTTGCCAGATACAAGCAGATGACATCCTTTAATGTATTACAGTAAGTCATTTACCTCCTAATGACAAGCAATAACTGTCCGATGCCATGACTGTTTCTCGTTGCAGTAATTCGGCCACTTAGCATGTCTTTCAGTTTTGATGCGTCAGGTAAAGTCGACCTCGCTGCTTATCTGGCTTTTTTTTTTTTTTTATCTCTTTCTGTTTCCCTCCTTGTTGTGGCTGCTCATCTGCTCTCCCAGCCTGCACACACATCAGACATACTCTATCAGCACACTGCACACACATTTCATGTCATGCTTCAGTGGTTGGTGATGGTCGGCTGTGATCGGTGGAGGTGAAACATGATGAGAGACACTGGTCAGTTGGAAGACACTGATGAGAGCAAACCGATGAGTGACACATCGACCGCCTGAACAGACACATCATGGTACAAACATACAGTAGAGCTGTAGTCAGAAATACAAAAAAATATTTTTTTTGATCCAGTTTGAATTACAGCATGAATGTGTTGTGTGTGAAACATAGCAAAGTTAGCTAGCTAACCAGTGTTGGTTTTGTATATTGTGTGAGATGAGAGATGTAGTTCACTGAGATGTAGTTCACTAAATGATATGACAACAAACTGAGACTTTCTTGACTTGCAAAATTTTGTTTTAAATCGACAAACATCACATGATTGTGATTCATGCCGCAGTTCAAACAGGATCCTGAAATTATTTGTCTCTCACCGCTGACTATTGTACAGATTTTTTTTGGAAATAAGGTCCCATGGGGTCCACTGGAAGGGGCGGGACGTTGCCTTTCTGTAAAGTGAATGCACCTGCAATAAGGCAGGGATCATGTCATTGGACAACACTACACCTGGCAGTCTATTGGGTAGAGTTATTACACAAAATATCTGAGTGTTTGGAGAAGAGCTGAAGCTGGATTGCAGGAAAATTTGGAAAATTTTGAGGTAAAGTATTACAAAATCTGAACGTGCAATCAGTGAGCCATGCTCTCAACTTGAAAGACTATGCTCTTGAATATAGATAGGAACTTAGCTCCATATTATGACTGATGAATAGAGTCGAAATCATAGCAATAGAATATAGTTTTGAGGCACATATAAAATGTAAATGAGTCACATTGAACAATTTAATGCTTCATCCACACATTCTTGCCACAGTGGAGGAAAGCACAGTGCTATCGCCAGGTTGACAGTGACAACAGTGAGAGCCAGCTAGCTAGTGGATAGATGGCTGGTTAGCTCTTGGGATGGTTCCACCAGGCTTTGGTGCTGCACAAGTTATGGAAAATGAGCCAAACAGGTACCGGGTTTATACGGTCCCTCCACCTCGGGACAAACCACCTTGCTAACACGCCAGCCAGCCGTCTCCGGAAGCTGCGTCTGTTCCCGGCAAATTGCGACCACACACTTCTGTTGTCAATATAGCCACGAACAACAATCCACATTTTCTTTTGTACTAGTCAAATTACCAGTTAGCTGTTCAATGGCTCTTGTTTTATTTATATGGATGCTGCACCTTTCATTGGAGCATGTGGCTACGCCTTACATATTTCACTTTTAAGTAAAAGTGTGCAACCAGCCATCAAATCAAGGGATGAAAAAGAGCAGATGAAAGAACAACTGCCACTTCTGTGTCTCCAAGAGCCATCAACTTCATACAAAAGAGTCTTTCATGTACTAGGTGACTTTGCAGAATTTAATCAGGGTACTGCCTCATGCCTCATGGTCTCTCTGTAGTGGCAAGTGTTCGGCATTAAATGCATATGACCAACTTAATGAGACTGTTTTGATTGAGGTGATATGGAAATACTGCTGAGGCAGGCAAATCAGTATAATGCTGTGCTCCTCTCTCCC
Source organism: Pterois miles (assembly GCA_947000775.1). Taxonomy (NCBI): domain Eukaryota; kingdom Metazoa; phylum Chordata; class Actinopteri; order Perciformes; family Scorpaenidae; genus Pterois; species Pterois miles. The sequence continues at coordinate 1,600,903 of CAMQGK010000568.1, read as the reverse complement.
TCCTACTGAGGCCAGTGTCTCTCATCACACCACAAGCTTTATCACCTCTTGCATACCCATTCATGCTGTCCGATAATCTGTGTGTGTGTACGAACCTCCCTCTATTGTGGATCATTCTCATTCAGTGTGAGCAGTTTGACTCTCACTTTGCTGTGTAATTTTATGGGGAGATGGTATATTCCCACTGACACTTTAATGAACGTGATTAAGGTTTTAATCAGGAACAAGAAAATACTGTTTTAAGGAGAAATCCATTTCACAAGATATGAACACGACTCTTGGTGATGCATCATGCACTTTTGGGTCCATTTTATTGTCTGATGGTGGCAAAATGGAGATGTGTATTCAACTGGGATGTTAATTATCAATAATCAGAGTCTTTATGCTAAGCTAATTGCCGCCGTCTCTAGCTTCATACTATACATACACCAAAACATGATAGTGGTAGCGATCTACTCATCTAATTTTCATCAAGAAAGCAAACAAGTACAATAAGGATATTTCCCCAAATCGTGAACTAAATGTTCAGCTTAAACATGAATACTTAATGTTAGGTTTTGATGTCTTTTTTTTTCAACAGGCAGGATTTTGTTGGTCGGGCCACACAGGAAAACCTCAAAAGTGGCCAAGAGGCCAATATCAACATCAACAAATCAATAACATGCATCAACACGACCTGTAGCATTTTTATAAAGTTGTGTGGCTGCACACATTCCACCTATAATATACCCTACAGCTCAAAGATCACACTTTAAAGCTATATATGCTTATGCAACTACCTTTGATTGAGAGCAAGACATTGGCGTCAGAGGGAGGGTGGGTCCACCACAGAAGAAAATTAGCCACATTCAACTACACAATAATTCAATGACTGCATTCATCATGATATATTACTGGGACCTAACAGCACAGACAAATGGTGGAATATTCTCATAGCTATCCTAATGAAGGAGGTGTCCCCTTTTAGGTTTTGGCAAAACTCGCAGTATGCCACAGGATTTGTTCCGTACTGGACTAGGTAAAGTATGAGCACTGCTGTGGTTTGGAAGGGCTTGTTTACCCTTAACCTCATGGCCTTGTCTGTCTGCCTCCCTGGCTGTAAACTAATATATCCTCTATTTAATTATTTGAATACTGAAGTGTTGCTAAGACACAGGTAGAGTGTACAATAGTGGCAGGTTTGTTTGTGTCTCTTAGGTTGTAGAAAAGTTAGTTCTAGTCCAGCAACAGAAACAGAGCTCGTGTTGAGACGATGAGGATGCTTTTCCCATAAACAAGATAGATACGATCAGCTGCAGCACTCCCTTGTCTTCTGTTCTCACACTCCCTCCCTCCCTCCCTCCCTCTTTTCAGGTCGTTGTTTTTCTGCATTCCTTGAAAATAGGCCTGGGACAATAAACCCCTCTCCCAATTTGATTAAAGATACTTGGATGTCGATTCGATATGTATTGTGATTCTTCAAGTATTGTGATTTGATATGATGATGTATTGCCATTGGTATATTGAATCATACAATTCTAGGGACTTTTACTTTGAAAAATATCAAAATTAATACAGTAAAAATGTTTGATTTTCAGTATGTAAGTATTAAGAGATGTACTGAAGTCAAATACTGTATAAGAGCAACCCAAAAGACATTTCCCTCACAAATTACTGTTATTTTCTTAATTTATATATGTATTTATTTATTTACTTACTTACTTATTTATTTATAAGGGACTTGTAATATTTTATACTTCTGGTGACTATAATCCGGCTTGACCGAAATATGATAACGTTTCCTGTCCATGACCATGAGTTAGCTTGCAGCTTTAGCCATGATGTCTAGCTCTGCTTGTTCTGTCTGTGTAGTGTTTACCACTTTGGATTTAAAATGTGAGGATACAGGTCGTATCCATACAGACCCTCCGCTGGCTTCTACATTTTGTTTTTGTGTTCGATTACACCAATATAAGCGGTAACTGCCTTCTACCTCCGTATACACTCAAATGAAGCATGTATTCTGGCATTAAAACATAGATTTCAAAATTGTAAAAAAAAAAAAAAAATAATAAAAAATTGCGATACATAGGGAATCAATTTTTTTCCCACCCCTATTAGAAACGACAGCTAGAGCCAGGCAGCTTGATAGGTGGTTGATTATCATCAATTGTTTTCTACCTTTGGACCTAACGACTCCACTCCAGTGCAGAATGACCTGGCATTTGATTTCAAGGATTCAGCTCCCCTGAAAATAGTGATAAAAAGTCATCCATGCTCTGTGTGTAACACCAGCCTGCTCCTCTGCCTCCCCTCAGACCAGCTTAACTCCCCCCTCCTGACCTCTATAACCTTGGGATGGATCTCAAACCTCAGTCCTCTATATAGGATTTATTGTATCTTTTCACCTGCCATGTGATCTGAAAACAATCTCTTTCCCCTTTTTCGGGGGCAGAACAGTGACAGTAGATTAACACAGGATGCAGGGAATCATATGAGGAATTGTTTTGAGATCCATGTCAAGTAATTTTCCTCCTCTTGTCTGAATAACCCTCTTGTGTGTGGCTCTGTGCAGATGAGTTTAGTCCGTACATGGGCAGGAGGACGTCTAGTACTCTGTCTCTGACCAATGAATCAACATCTCCCAGGGGAGAACCCTCCGGATCTCAGTCTGCACCTCAGAGGAAGAGGCTCCTGAAGGCCCCGAGCCTCGCCGAGCTGGACAGCTCCGACTCTGACGTCAGTATGCGTTTATGTGTGTGTGGGCTGGATTTTTAGAAATTACATCTGGAAAATCATGATTGAAGTGTTTATGTATTCCATACATTCAGGATGAGATTTTCGGGCGCAGATCAGCCAGCAGCTCCAGTGTGGCTACATCCATGATGGATGATACATCCCCAGAGTGTGCGCTGGGGAAGAAAAGTGAGTCAGGAATCATTTCTATATCCCTGTCACAGCTCAGTCGCCTTTTCAGCCAAAACATACACTGACAGTGATAAATGAGTTTTAACTTTACAGCCTGGCCAGCCACGTTTTCTTAGAAACCTTCCCTTTTTTGTTGCTGTTTATAATCAGAAGTTCTTCTCAACCAGTCAGTGGTCTATTTCCAGTTAAGCTGCCTCCTTTCTCTCTTTTTCCTGAACACCAGCTCCCCCCATGTTCCTGCCCATCTCTTCAACACCCCAGCCAGAGAGGCGTCAGACCCCCCAGAGGAGACACTCCATTGAGAAGGAGACCCCGACCAGTGTCCGACTGTTTCAGCCGCCCACCAAACAGAGCTCCAAGTCTCTGGTGAGTCAGACATCTTTTCCTCATACTGTATATACTCAGTAGATGAAATGTACCCTATACCTTATAAATACTTGTGTCACAAAATATTTTTAAAAAAAAAGACACCCCAGGACACCCCAGGCAAAAACTTATTTATTGATGTTTTGGGGTATTTTGATTTTATAACATGTCTTCTTTAAGACTGATGGAAAGAAAACATCCAAAATACACATTTAGAGTTTATTTTACTACTTTCTTTCATCTATTTGTAGATTTATTCTAAATTCACCAAAAGTTAGTGTTAGATAAGGCCTCATTTGCATAATTAACAGGGCTGTCAAAGTTAAATAGCGTGTTAACACAAATTTGTTTTAACAACACTAATTTGTTTACAGCATTAATGCAACTTGCAATTTTTAGATTGTAGTGGGCTTACTCTTAAAGCTAGAATGACGATAGTGATATTTGAAACTCGAAAACTGAAGGAATCCACTGGTACCAACCATGTCATACTAGCTTGTTGCAAAGCAGCCTAAGTAGCGCAGCAAACTTACACAAAATTTTGGTGAGGAAAAACTGTCATGGCCCAAAGAGTCCCTTGACCTCTGACCTCAAGACATGTATGTAAATAAAAATGGGCACAGACATGCCCACTTTATGATAATCACATGCAGTTTGGATCAAGTCATAGTCAAGTCAACACACTGACACACTGACAGCTGTTGTTGCCTGTTGGGCTGCACTTTGTCAGCATATTTTTTATGCTAAATGCTGTACCTGTGAGGGTTTCTGGACAATATCTGATATTGTTTTGCATTGTTAATTGATTTCTGATAATAAACATTCATTTGCATAAAGCAGCATATTTGTCCACTCTCATGTTGATAATTGACAAATCTCCTCTTAAGGTACATTTTGAACAGATGAAAAATGTGCAATTAATTAGCAATTAATCGTGATTAATCAAGTACGGTCATGCTGTGAATCATGACAGTATTCATGGTTTGTGTATAGTATGTTTTACATAATTAACTTATTATTAGTATTTTTTGTTACATTTGTGAGCTGGATACAACGTGATTTTGTTCTGCTGTGCACTTGCTCTGTGAATAGTACGACTGACAATACAGTTAATCTTGACCTATTAGAGCATATTACTGAGGGCTCTCTGAGGACAGTGTAGCCTGGTAGAGTTTTAACCCAGCCACAGAGCCTCTCCAGTAACTTAATAAGGGAGACAAAAACATGGACAAATGGAGGGGGGAAGTGAGCATCTTTACAGAGAAGCAAACGAGAAGGGACTGAAACTAAACACTCTGTCACTTCTCTTATCCTTTAATGTGAGTGATGTGTGTCTTTCTGGATTTCTTCTCTCTCCTTTTTCAATCACCAAATCTACTGTGTATGCTCATATCATGTGCACCTGATTCGACTGTTATCATTCCATTACAAGGCATTATCAATCGCTATAAGCATCATAGAGCTGGGTCATTAGGGGCCTACTACGCCTACTACGGTGGAAAAGTGAAAGTGAAACTTAAAGCAGCACATTCTAACCTGTTGTAAACCTGAATGTACTGTACACTGTGAACACAAACTAAAATGTTTATTAAAGGTTTAGGCAACAAAGCTACAACTTCTTTAGGTGTAGGCAACAAAACTACAGCTTCTTTAGGTTTAGGTAACAAAACAACAACTTCTTTAGGTTTAGGCAACAAAACTACAGCTTATTTAGGTTTAGGCAACAAAACTACAGCTTCTTTAGATTAAGGCAACAAAACTACAACTTATTTAGGTTTAGGCAACAAAACTACAACGTCTTTAGGTTTAATCAACAAAACTGCAACTTAAGGCTTGGCAACAAAATTACAACTTCTTTAGGCCTAGGCTATGAACACAAAGACAACCAAAAATTGTTGGTTTCACACAAGATCCAAACTCTGGTCTCCTAGGTGACAGTCCTTTATTCTTCATCCATCATCCCCAGCCTCCACCCCTTATGGATTTTCACACTGTCTGTACTGCATCACCTGACTTCCACATCTGCAGTCTCTAGAGGTCGCTGTTGTCATCTATTATACCTTCTTTTGGTGATGTTGGATATGAATAGATGATAAAACCTACCAGTGGGTGTAGTAGGCCCCTACTGACCCACATCTATGTGGCTTATAGCGACTTATAACTCCTAATTAATAGCCCGACAACAGTCTAATTGGCTGCATCATCTCCTGGTGTGACTTCATTGAACTGCAGGAACCTCCTCTTGTTCAGGTTGGGATGATAGCTTCATATCGTCCCTGGATCCCCCTCCTCCTCCTCCTGCTCCTCCGCCTCCACCCTTCTCCCTCCACTCTCAACTCTTTGCAGAGCTCCAACCCTATCGAGGCCTTTGCGTTGGGGTTGATGAAGGCAGTTTTTGCTCTGTGCAGGGGCATTTACATCAGAAGAAGAGAGTCGGCCAAGGTTTGCCAGTCTGCCTCAGTCTGTCCTGGCATAATAACTGTAGCTGCCCATCCTCTTCTAATGCTTCCTGCTTCACTAGAGATCATTCACCTGTAGAGCAGTCTGCTTCCATTATAGGCTGAGGGAAAACATATTACATATCTCGTGTACAATATAATTAATGTAATAATCACTCACTTCACTGCTTTGGATAACATTTCAACACTCACTCGTTTGTTGGTGGTGGGATGCCTTTCTAATAAAATATCTTCCATATTTTGGTTTATTTGTGTAACTATAGATCTGAAGACCCTGTTTAGGCTCACTTTTTTCACTTAGCTCTGAAGATATAAAAAAAATATTTGAAGTTATCTGATGCTTTCCTCCTTGCCTCTGGTTCGGTTACAAAGCAGCATGTAGACCCAGTAGGATCAGTAGGAATTATAGTGCACTAACTTGTACTACAGCAGTCAGTCAGTGACACCTGATTTGTGACTGCCAAAGAGGCTTTCCACAGGATGCCACAACCAGCAGACATCAATAACATTAATGCCTTTTCAACATGAACTGAGCCACTTCAGAATAATGATCAATATTACCAGAGGTCATTCGATGTTCATGTAATGTAAAACTATAAAGCACACACAACTGATATAGCAAAAGCTTTATTTATTTCACATACAGTTTCTCTGCACCATTTGTTACATTTTCTGCCAATTTAATTAGCGCTAAACTGGCAAATCAGACCAGCCAGTATCGAGTACATGTTGGTTCTGCACCATCCACCACACCTGCAGGCTGGATACAGTCTTTTTTTAGTATCATATACAGACACTTTTGTGAGTGTGAGGGTGAAACGGCACACAGATCTCTCCGACTGCAGCATCAGTGATGGTGTTCAGCGCCTCTGCTACAAAGTGTGAGGCACTGGATAACAGGCTGGACTCAAACGCACGACAAGGAGAGCAGATCCAAGTAACAAAATCTTTAATACAACAGGCAGAGGTCGGACACAAAATCAGTCCCACAGCTAACAAATCCAAATCACTAAGGCAAAGGCAGGGTCAAAAACGAGCAGATCAAAAACCGAGAGCAATCCTGGAAAAAACGCGAGGATGCTTGCACTCTAGGAGAACAAAGACGAACTGGCACAGAAGGGAAGGGGAACACAGCTTAAATACTAAAGTGGGGAGTGACTAACTATGAACAGGTGAACACAATCAGGGCGGGAGACGATCAGACGCAGGTGAGGGTAGTTGGAAAGTAGGTCAGGGAATCTCATTCATTCATAACACGGAAGAACAGGAGGGCAGGAAGTGACGTGCTCTGAAACGAGAAGGAGAGTAGTTTTCAAAGAAAACAGGAAATGGACAACATTCACAACCACAAGGACAAAACGAACTTAACCATCTCGGGGTGTGACACAAACAGTTGAGCCTCTTCACCAGGACGTCTTGAAGGTAACCCTGTCTAACCTTCTTCTGGATAGACAGGACCATGTTGTCTCTGGCGGAGCAGGAGAAGGCAGTGAAGACCCGGTCCTCAACAGTTTCAAACTCAGTGTCCCTCATCTTCATGCTGGTGTTCACCTCCCACACCTGAAACAAGGAGTCAGATATGATGAGCAGATTTAACATGTTTACAGAATAAATTGTAGTGTCATCATGTAACACACAACACCAAACTATAGTTGAGTCTTGAGTCAAGGTTGTACCTGTTTGAGGAGAGGCCTGGCGTCAGCCTCATCAAAGGCCTCTAGTCATCCGTCTGGACCATTATCATGAACTCAGTATCTCTGGAATGGAGGGAATCTCTTCAGATTTGGAGCAAATGTCCTTGAATGAACCATGGATGTGTAAGGAGAACTGGATACAGCGTTGGAGGCGGGCACCTATTCATTCCTATGGGAGTTGCTCAGTCGCGCATGAAGCCAAAATGGCTCAACTACAGAGAGATAAAGTACCTGGATAATGAGAAAATATTGGTCATCCAGTGATCTTCTGCATCCATTGGGTCCATAGAGCAGGCATAGTAGCGTTTCCTTTAATTCTGCCTCCCAGCCCTTGCTCCAGCCTCAGTCTTTTGGCTCATTCACATGAACGTAGAAAGGGAAATAACTCTGGATTTATTTATAAGTGCAACTTTTAGGACCTAATGATTTAAATGAGAGCTATTCAAATGTTTGTACTGGAAAGTTGATTTACCTAAAGAGAAGTGATCTGCTGAGTTACAGACATCTCTTTCCCAATGTAAGTCTATTGGAAAAAGTCTTTTTGGGCCAAATGACGTCACATGACAGACAGAAGTTGTAGTACCACCATTTGGCCACTACAAAAATGTGCTTCACAGTCTGTCACTCCTCTTGGGGGCTTGGATATGGTGAACAGCTTTAACACAGAATAAATCGTAGTGTCGTCATGTAACAGTCGACTCCAAACTGCAGTTGAGTGTTTTCAGAGTCAAGGTCGTACCAGCTTAAGGAGAGGCCTGGCATCAGCCTCATCAAAGGCCTCCAGTCGTCCGTCTGGACCATTATCATGAACTCAATATCTCTGGAATGGAGAGAATCTCTTCAAATTTGGAGCAAACATCTACTTAGACTCAAGGATGAATTGATTAGAATTTGGTGGTGAAAGGTCAAAGGTCATTGTGACCTCACAAATCAGTTTTATGTAATATGCTAATTATGACAATTTCACCCACTTGTCTAATAGAATAAAAGCACCTGACTTCCATATCTGCAGTCTCTAGAGGTCGCTGTTGTCTTTTATTATACCTTCTTTTGGTGATCTTGGATATGAATAGATGATAAAACCTACTAGTGGGTGTAGTAGGCCCCTATTGACCCACATCTATGGGGCTTATAGCGACTTTTAACTCCTATTTTATAGCCTGACAACAGTCTAATTGGCTGCATCATCTCCTGGTGTGACTTTATCGAACTGCAGGAGCCTCCTCTTGTTCAGGTTGGGATGATGGCTTCATATCATGTGATCCAGTGATCTTCTGCATCCATTGGGTCCATAGAGCAGGCGTAGTAGCGTTTCCTTTAATTCTGCCTAATGTAAGGTGATAATACTTGTTTACTGTTAGTAGTAAATAAAGATGTTTGATGACAGGGATGTACATAATTACAGAAACTATGAAATGGGGGTGGGGGAACAAATTCAGTGAGATTGGAACGCTCCTTTAAAGACAATCATTGCCCAGTTTGTGTGGAACTGCTGGACCCAACAGGCTGTGTCAAATGGTGCAGAAGGATGGCTGTTTGTGTACTGAATGATAAACACTGAACCCTGTGTGTTGGGTCTGTGGTGGCCCGGGTCACTCACTGTACATGTGTGTTTGTTGTCATAGGAGGAGTTCTGTTTCCCTGTGGAGTGTCTGTCTCTGACGGTGGAGGAGGTGATGCACATCAGACAGGTGCTGGTTAAAGCAGAGCTGGAGAAGTTCCAGCAGTACAAAGACGTCTACAACGCTATGAAGAAGGGAAAGGTAACTTCTTTATGTACGATAAATGCTGCCTGTATGTTGAGTACTAGCAGTTGTAACACTTTTGATGAACGTTGTACCATTGTTAGCTTCACTGAAATTACAAAAAGTTTTTTGACATTTGTTTTGATTTCTTTTTCTTCTAACATAGTTTTCATCTTTTTTTTTTTTCATTGCAGCTTTGCTTCTGTTGTCGAACTAAAAGGTTTTCCTTTTTCACCTGGTCCTACATCTGCCAGTTTTGCAAAAAGTAAACATACATGATTATTTTTATCTATGAAAAATATTCAGAAGGAAGTGTGACTCTTTTCATTCATTACTTCCTCTGTCTGCTCTTTCTTTTCTCCTCGCAGGCCCGTGTGTGCACAGTGCTGCAAAAAGGTTAGCCAAATTGAATAAATCAATTAGGGATGTAAGAAAATATTGACCATCACGCTCAATTACATTATGCTTTACTTTTTGATTGATCAATACTAATACATATGCAAAGATACAGTATTTGCATATGGCAGCTTGTTCAGAGAGGTTTCCTAAAATTATATTTTAGAAAAAAATCATAGTATATCGTCTCGCTTACAGCATCACAGTATATTCCAATATATTGAATTGTAATCCCTGTATGATGATATGCATCGTATTGCCAGACTCTTGCCGATACACAGCCCTAAAATCAATCAGCCAATTAGCTGCCGGGGCAGCATGAAATCCTACTTTAATTTGCTGTGATCATTCACTTGGATAGACTGTTATCATGTCATTAAAGTGGTCATATACCTCTTAGATATGGGCCAGAAGGGGCTTGCAATCATATTGTACTTCTGATGCCCTCAAAGACATCTTGTGTATCAGTACAATATTTTAGGAAGAAGTATTTTAATGAAGATTATAAATGCTTGTGTTCATCAAACACCTGAGCACCTCACATCTGAGCTGTGAGGACATTACGTTTAATAGAAATGCAGTCCTACAATTTTCATCAGTATCCTTTCTCATTAATCATGATGCTTCTCCTTATTTACATTCATGTCTTCCCTCTCTAACAGATGCGGTTGCCATCCAAACCTTACTCCAGCTTGCCCATCTACTCCATTGGCTCGACCAACACTCTGCCCAGGGAGAGGGTGAGTGCCATGGCTGCTGTAGGACAAGGACTCTCTGTGGCTGGAGGGCCAGGACCGTCAGCAGTAGGAGGGGCCACGGCGCCCCCACTTTGAAAGTACAAACAACAGGGGCATCAAAAGGAGCTGGAAAAGCCTCTGGTGCAGCAGCAGCTGCTAAATCACAGAAGTCCTCCAGTAGCCCGCAGCGCCACAGCATTCACAAGACCATGTCCAAGTAAGAGCTGTGAACACAGTTATCCGGTCTGCCTGGAGTGCATGTTATGTCCTAATGTAATACAAATTCTCCTGTAGAGAGTTTGTATGATATTGGTACAGATGAAAACAATGCTGCAAATGCTAAAACATATACAAGCTGAAAACACATGTGCTAATAATCAAAAATAAAATGCAGAAAATACAATGACAAACAGAAGACAAAAAAGCCTCTAAGCACAGTATCTGCTGCTCAGTTTGTATCTGTGGACTGTAGAGCACCGTCACTGTGACATCTAGTGGCTGAAATGTACTATGATTAGAGCTAACTCGTAAAAGATAAATTGAATCTTTCTTTCTTTATTTATGTATTTCTAGCTGATTAGAGATTTGACTTGGTTTGCTTGTCTGATGCGCTAAAACAAACAAACTGTAATAACAGCATCAACAACAAGAAGAGTGTTCTCTGGTCCTGTTCATGCCAAGCTGCCTCTCCTGTTTCTGTTCCACGTAGGTTTTCAAAGCACGGCTCCTTAAAGTCTCATGAAGAACTGGAGCTTCCCTCCGAGCTGACGGAGGACTGGGCCTCCATGGAGGTGTGTGTGGACTGCAAGAAGTTCATCTCCGACATCATCGCCTCCAGCAAGCACAGCCTGTCACTGGCCACCAGGAGAGCTCGCCTAAAACGCAAGACCCAGTCCTTCTACCTGTCCTCCCCGAAAGGAAGGGAGGACTACCGACCCTCCGAACGAACAATCAAGGAGATCTGAAACTCTTTATCTCTCTCTCTCTTTCTCTCTGGCTGCTTCCAGCTCCTATGGCACAATTATAAAGACTCAACACTGGATATGAGTTTACTGTATGTGTATACTTCAGTCAGATAAAGCTGTCAGAATGGCTGATATGAACCTCGATGGTGGACAGTGTGGTTGTTGTTGCTGTGCCCTGATCATCGTGTACCACTCCTTCGGACAACAGCATACTGTAGATCTTTTTTTTTTTTTTTAACCATATCACAGATGATTCTTTAATCTCACAGACTTTTGAGTAACGAGACAAGAACTGTTGTGATGACAAATGGCAGTGTGTCAAAGTGGAATGACTTCCCTCCCCTCTGATGGCACAACAGCGTGGTCCAACTCAACTCACATTCAAATCAATAAGCACAAGACAGAATAAGGGCCGATGTGTGTTTGACTTCCTCAGGCTCTGGCACTGCAGAAGACACGAGGCCTGCTGAGAGATCATACTGAGAGTGACACTCAAGAAAATATGAAATATAAAACTGTACATTTGTATGGGTTTAATTCAGTTTTTTTTACACTTGCGTACAGTAAATGATTGTTCACCCTTTTTAATTTGGAGTTTCATTTTGCTGATGATGCTCAGTGAGACTCCCCCCCACTTCCCTCTTTTTTGTTTGTTTTTTGAGGAAACAGAGGAAAAGTCTTGTTTTTTTTTCTTTATTTGCATCACATAATCAGTGATGAATAATCTGTTTTAATGCAGATTTAGTGCCAAATATTAACATCTTTCAAATCTATATGTTCCCCTGATGCATGTTTACTGTGGTTTTGCAACAACATGATAAGACAAACTGGGCTGAGCCCTACTTATTAAAGCCTCTGAGAATGTGGTTTCAAATCTCCATATCTCAAATTGAATAATCAAGACTAAATAAGCACCACTCTGATTTTTTTATGTAGTTTAGCGCTCAGCTTATCTGCTTCATCAGGACTGTGTAGGTGAGATTTCATCAGATTTGATTGACAGTGATCTGGCACTCCAGCAATTTAGTATTGCACATCCATAAAGTAAGACGGATTACAAGAAGAAAAGTGAAGCTGCAGTGGCTGAGATTATCTGTCTCCTTTGTGTGTGTGTCTCTGTGTCCATTAGTCCATATATGGGTCAAGCATTGAGATAGAATAGGAGTAGAATGGACATTTAACTGTTTTCTGTGGTCATCTGACTAGTAAAAATGAAGAAGCGATTGAACACACCTCCATGGTGTGTGGTCGCAGCTCGCCGAGAAGAGAAAAGACGCAGCTTGGGAGATGGATAGCTGGCTAGTTAACTAGTTAGTTAATCCTTCTCCGGAGTATACATAAAAATTGCCGCCACTTTGACCATCCTCCTACATTGATTTGAATGAGAATGCCCATTCTACTCGTATTTTATGGCTATTACTAGTCAGGAACATTTTAAGGAACGTTGCTGTAGCGTTGCATCATGGGAAATGTTTTTAAAGCACGACCCAAAAGAAAAAGGCTGTATCCGAAGAAGTAGTGTGTACTGATTTGGCCAAAATGTAGTATGTAGTATGCGTACAAAAGCAAAATCGGCAGTATGCCAAAAATACCCAGATGTTGTTCTGATTCAGAAAAATTTCCAGTATGCATTAAACCAGTCTAATTCACCTACTATATCCCACAATGTAAAGTCGGTCACCTTTGGTCATTTTTGTAATGTAACGTAGCAGAGGTGTGCTATTGTCCGTGCTGTTTGCATACTGTACATACTGCATACTGTGTTTGTCAGTAGTATGCGGTATGGAACATAAATTGATTTATTTTGTAGTACGCTAGGCTGGCTTTTGCGGGTTTCCAGTTATGGAGAGCAGAAGTAAGCAGCACGGACAATAGCACATCTCCCCTACTTTACATTTCAAAAATGACTGAACATGACTATTCCAATGCTTTGCATTGTGGGATACAGTACAGGTGAGGTAGACTAATGCATACTGGAGAATTTTTCTGAATCAGTATGACATCCGGGTATTTTTGACATACTGCACATTTTACTTTTGTTTGCTTACTGCATAGTACACGCTATATTTTGGCCAAATTTAGTACACACTACTAGTATAGTATGTGGTTTTGGATACAGCCTATTTTTATGAGGTCATGCTTAAAAAACATTTCCCATGATGCCACTCTACACAACATTTTTTAAAACGTTTCTGACTGGTAAATACCAAGCCCCCAGAAAGAGCTCCAGTCACTGATCCCAGTGTTCATAGTGGCAAAATGATGGTACAACAACTGGTGTCCATTACCTGACATCATTGGGCCCAAAAAGACTTTTTCCCATAGACCTCACTTAACGGATATTTTTTTTTAAGGTAAACCAACTCTACAGTCTAATAGCCCTTATTTAAATCATAAGGTCCTAAAAGCTGTAAAACGCACTAATAGCCAAATCCAGAGTTATTTCCTTCCTCTGTTTATGTCTATGGAGACCTAGACCGTGATGACAGTGCAAGCCGTGATGTTTGGACCCCGTGACCGAGTCATGTGACCTAGCAGACGCTACTGCGGCAATTGCACATGAATAGTAGGGCCCAATAAGACCCGGAAGACTCCAGAAGATCTGGGTATTTTACCAGACGGAAGTCAAGTCGTTTTGGCGTCCTGCGCCACTGATATCTGTATCCAGTTCTCATTATACATCCATGGTTAATACTCACATCTGTCTCAAGATCCATCCAAAATATCCAAGGGCCCCTATAAGCAAACACCCCCACAACCATCAATTCAAGCATTGCTCATTCCTAATTGGTGCAAGGAAGTACATGAACTTTGAATGACCTATTCTAACTTTGACAGAAAATGTAATGCTGATACTAAGAAGCAGAAAAAACAGCTTTTAGGGCCTGTAAAGTACATTTCTTAACCATACATTCATATATATTCATTTGCAACTTACTGAAATCATTCAGATGTGTGGAGAAGCAGGTACTGAAACGTTATTATCTGCAGTACCATGTGTAGGATTTTTCAGTCTTGCCTTTAAATAATTTACATGAAATGTCTGCAATGTTTTCCATTCTTAAATGTACCTTTGCATTGATAAATCTATCCTAACTCATTTACTTTTCTTTACATTAAGTTGTATTTGTATCATGTAAAGATTAGTCATAATTAAACACCTCATGTTCATGTTTTTGTACAGATGCACAGTATATGAAACCTAGTTCACTGTACAAGCAGCAAAAAATATCAACATACTGTCCTGCTGTGCAACACATACTGTAAGTCTTAATATGATGCCTTTATGATTTCCCTCCATTCAGAGATTCATTGGCAGGAAGAAATACCTGACTTGTGCCCTGGATGTCTACTTCATTCTTCATCACATTCCTCATGTTCCTCCTTAAGATATTTCTGCCTTAAGAGTTGCCTTTTATGATCAGACTGATGTGTTGAACAGTCATCTACTGTAACTGTACATACTTTGTTTCTAATGGTTTGTTTGTAGATCAGGCGTGTGTTGTTGCCTCGGTGATTATCTCGACAGTGAGACTGCTGTAGATCTGTGTCTCTGAGAGGGAAACTAGCCCAGTACAATGTGTTGAGGGGAGGAGTGGGATGTCCACATAAGAAACCTCGCAGTGTGACAGCATCATGCATGTACTACTACGGTGTAGCTTGTACCCTCAGTCTGTATTACCTTTAAGCTGTAACTCCCTGCAGAGAGTGCAACAAGTGATGACTACACCAATAAACTATAATGCAATACCTGATCAAAGTGTCTTCTTGTTCTCTATTTAAACATACGGTTTATTAAAATGTGTTTTGTCTTTTTTTCTTGGAATGGCTCCTGATGTCCCTCCAGGCAGGTCGTGGTGATGATGGTGTGTCTTCCATCAGGGCTGGATCCAGAGCGTCACAACCCTTCAGATGCTTCCAGTCTGCAAAGTGCTGGAGACCCCTTCATTGATGACGGGGGTCCAAAAGTAATCTGATAGAGAAGCTGGCTTGTCAGTGAGTTAACAGAATAGCATCTACTGAAAAAGGGGGGAAATTATTATAATGTATATTCCTTTTTAACACGTTGTCCACCTGTTACCTGAACACTCATTAAGGGTCTTCCATGTGCCATTTTACACCGAGAGATGACCTCTGGGTTTTAATAAATAGAGTGCTCCAGGGATGACATATTTTGATTTTTGTAGGCCTAAATTATCATTCACAAGATCATTGAATTAACAATTAGCAATGCCTGAAGGAGCAGTGGCTCACAGACCAAGCCTTTAATTTGAAGGGCACTGGACTCCACACACCCCGTGTCCACCCATCCATCTGCAACCTCTTACCCCGTTCAGGGTTGCATTGGGTGAAGGTGGGGGCAGGTCACCAGTCCATCACAGGGCTGACTGACTCACATTGGGAGGGAACGCGGGAGAACGTACAGAAGGACACACAGCGCTAACCACTGCACCACTGTGCATTCCAGATGTGGTGCAGTGCTTTAACTGGGCAGAGGGCAGTGAAGGTGCTTGTGTAATTGTAGGAAAATGATAAATGGGAGACATTATTCATTTTTATTGTGGATTAATACTTTCTCAGCTCTATTTCAGCTTCAGGGATCTTCAATGTCATTTGTCATTTGTAACTTCCTGCTTTTACATATATGAATGGATACTGCTAAAGAATGTAATACCTGTTTTTCAATATTATTAAGTTTGGTGTTTTTGAGAAAAACAAAGATGTGGAATTTCTATGTAGTTGTGACGAGAAGCTCAAGAAAGGGTCGGGCTGAAAAGCATGACTTGAGGCACAGGAGTTAGTAAAAAAGGGGTTCGGTGCACAGGTTATCAGTCCAACAGGCAAACAAATCCAACTCAGCAGGCACAGAGGGAAGGGGAGACACATTAAATACTAGAGGGGTTGTGAGTTAGGATGCACAGGTAAACACAATCAGGGCAGGGCAAGACAATCAGACACAGGTGGAGGACATGAAAGTAGGTCAAGGGGCGTGGAGACACACAAGAGCAGGGAGCGCAGTGATCTGAAACGAGAGGAAGAGTTGATGATTTCAGAATAAAACAGGAAACATGAAATGGAATGACAAAATAAAACATGGCCTATAATTAGACGGACTTGACATGTAATAATATTTTGATTATGGGTAATTTTTATGTACACAAATGTAGATTCTTAAAAGTTGCTCTGACCTTTATTTTATTTTATTTTTTGTTTAGCTGCTTGGTTTTGTTTAATATACAATTTATCAATGATGAAAATAAAAGTAACTTCCTGGATTACTCGGCACGCGCTTCGAAGTTATACTGTAGTCTCACAATGGGAAACGCTGCTGTCATTCGTGCTGTTTCGATAAAGTTGTGTAAAAAAAAAAAAACGTGTTACCATAGTGACATGTAAACGACAGTGAGCCAGACTGTTCGGGGGAGAAGCAAAGTAAGTGGTTGTGACATTTGATATTGTTATTTTCCCATGAAACTTAAGCTAGCTACTAAAGCTAGCTAACTAGCACCATGCTAGCAGTGAACTAAACGTTACTGAGGGAGCAGCTCACCAGACACCACTGTAAATGTCTCTTAGATTGATTCTTAACTTGCTTATCGATGGCAGTACATGCGTTGTGAAACACTAGCAGCTCTGTTGATCGTATTCTGGTTAATTTAATGAGCTACTTGAAACATCACATTTCCCTAGTTTTGGGATAGCACCAACTTGAAGAAAAGTTCATCTAACGTGAAACTCACTGCTACATTTATCTCCGCAGGATGCCTTTATCCCGGATTCAGAGTCTGAGACTGGCAGCTGTACTGGAGGACTGTTCAGACCAGTTGGACATACTGGGACATACCCTGACATTGCAGATAGACAGGGAGCGAGGCACTGCAGCGGCACAGGTGACTTCACTGTGGTTATCACCTGTTTGTGTTCACAGTCTAGAGGAACATCTGTCAAACAGCTGTCAGCTGCTTTGATCGGGTGATGACGTGAATGTTTATGCTAGTTTATTCACCATTTCATGATCTTCCTGGAAAAACTGATAAATAACTCTGTATAACTGTGTGTGTGTGTGTAGGAGAGAACCAGGCTGACCAAGCTGAGGAGAGACTGGTGAGCGACACAAAGACAGAAAAATGTTGTTTATGTTGCATAAACATTTATTTCTGACTCTCCCTGCAGTCAGATCATATCACAGGAGCTTCACAAGCTGCATCTGGAGCTGGAGGAGAAGCAGAGTTTCAGTTGTCTGCTGCAGGTGGTGGAGGAAGAAGAGCAGAGGAAGGAGGCTGAGGATATGAGAAGGTTCATCAGTGCATCATTTGGAAACAATGCTAATAATACTGTCTTAATTGTTATGATGAGTACCTAACTAGAAAAGTTAATGTTGTAGACATGATGTAGTGTGATTTTTGAGAGCAAAAGAGAGTGTGGAAGGGAAAAAAAAGCAGGAAAACAGTGTTGTGTCAGTAATATGACTGTCTCACAACCCAGAGAGGCAAAGAGACAGCTGGTGCAAAGACAAAAACCTCTATGGAAACAGGAAGAGGAGCTCCAACAGAAATCTGAGGAACTGAAGGTGAGAAAGTACTGTCTGTACTAATGTCTGTTTGGGGTGAGAGAGGTTCTCCTCATTTGGGTGCACTGGCCGTTCATTTGAGAACAAAATCAGACATGTTAATCTGTAAGTTGGTGAATAATTCAATACCCCCACCCACCACCCCCGCTTTCAGGTCATGTCCCAGCTGGCCAAAGACCTGAAGCATCAGCTGAATGTGCAGTCATCAAAGATCGCCATCAAGAAGAAGCTTGAGGAGAAAAGCATTGAGCTGCAATTCAAGCAGGCACAATGGGAGACCAGCCAGGCTGAGAAGCTGCTGGAGGACCAGCGAGAGGTGGGTCCGACAGTCCATCCATTCCAGTCCTGTCTCGGTTAATCCTACCTACCTACAAGTCCCCCACAAGGAGATGTTTGATCCTCCATCAGGGTGCAGACATGACCTCCTCTATGCTCACTCTTCCCTTTCTGTCCATAATCGGAGGCCACCTACCTCTTTCTATAACACATACCTCTCTCAGCTCTCAGCATGATGAGCAGTGTTCTTACACAGGCAGTAGCTCAGTCTGTAGGGAGTTGGCTTGGGAACCGGAGGGTCACCGGTTCAAGTCCCGACATGGGCCAAAAACTCCGAGTGTGAACTGGTAGCTGGAGAGGTGCCAGTTTACCTCTTGGGCACTGCCGAGGTTGCCCCTGAGCAAGGCACCAAACCCCCAACTGCTCGGGGCGCTTGTCAGGAGCAGCCCCATCACTCTGACACCTCTTCAATTGTTGCATGTATATGGACCTGTTTGTGCATGTGTGTGTATAAGTTAACAGAGTGAAAAATTTAATTTCCCCCACCGGGACTAATAAAGGACTATCTTCTTCTTCTTCTTCTTCTACACTCCAGAGTTAAATGTTGTCCAAATCACATCTTTTGTTATGTCCTTCTCTTTCAGTGGTTACAGAAACAGCTGAAGGAGGAGGGGAGAGTTCATGAGGAGTCCCGGAAATTCCTGCAAAATCGACACGAGGTTGGTACAGCTACACTACTATCAACAACAGACTAAGTTATTACATTTATATAATAGCTGCTTTTGGAGGCTCTTTCTCTCTCATTAGCTTATCTGCGGTTTAATGTTTAACTCTGAATGTTGTGTCCTCACAAACTGTGGTTTAAAACAGTGATTCTCTGCTCACTCTGTCAGGTGGTCTGTGAAACAATCTTCTATAAGTGCACATCTACAGCTGGGGAACAAATAAAACAAGCATATTTGTATCCATTACTCCATTCCATGTTAGCTTTGGGCCAATATAAACTCTGATATGACTGTGACACACGTAAGTTCATATTTTAAAGTTCAATTACTTGATCTTGAACTTCCAAATGTAATTTGAAATAGGTATTAACATGATTCAAATTTAAATCCATCCATCTTCAACCGCTTATCCCATTAGGGGTCGCGGGGGGGCTGGAGCCGATCCCAGCTGGTATTGGGCGAAGGTGGGGTACACCCTGGACAGGTCGCCAGTCCATCGCAGGGCACATACAGACAGACAACATAGAGACAGACAACCATTCATGCTCACATCCACACCTACGGGCAATTTAGAGTCATCAATTAACCTAAACTGCATGTCTTTGGACTGTGGGAGGAAGCCGGAGTACCCAGAGAAAACCCACACAAACACAGGGAGAACATGCAAACTCCACACAGAAGAGCCCCAAGCCAGATTTGAACCTGTGACCCTCTGGCTGTGAGTTTTAGAAAGTTGAAAGTTGAAAGCTGAAAGTTTTAGACTACAAATAGTCCCAATGTCACCTGAGCATACATATGGTAGTAAGCATATGCTTAATCGGTGTTACAATTATGAGGGGGTCCTTGTAAGACTTTCTCCTCTGTGAGGGGTCCCTGGCTCTAAAAAAGTTTGAGAATCCCTGGTTTAAACTACACCTGTGGCATAGTCTAAACCCAGCTGCTGTGTCCTGTGGACATCACCTCAATGACACTAGAGGTCAGTGTACCTAAGATTCAAATTAAACCTGTGGCACATCGGGGACTGCACAAGTCCTTTAAGTTTATACTTTTTTTTAAACTTTTTTATTTGCAAGCTTAAAAATGAAAGCTGGAAGATGGGAGATTTCTACAGATCAACTAATATGAACTTGAAACAAATGTAATTCGGTAAGTACACTTAAAAGATGTCACATCTGCGAACAGACTGAGGTCAATTCATAGTTATGTATTAATTAATTAATGCAGCAGCACAAGTCTAGTACCTGCAATGAGGATACAGTATGAGGTAAATTTGTCAGTGAAGTCAGGTCTTATAAAGAAACTTCATCATCCATCCAGTTTCTGTTTTTCATCAGACAAACTGAATGTTTATCTGTGCTAATTTTTTACAGAGCAATCAGCTGAACTAACTCTTTTCCACCATTTTCTCATCTTTGCCCTGTAGGGCAAATACATGCTATTTTCCTGGTTTCCTCTAGGATTATTGCTGCTGTAGTATGAAACACTGTAAAGCTAGATGCATTACATCAAAATCAATGTTGCTGCTAATCATTGATATGTCCCAGACTGTAAAAATCACTTCCCTCTAGCATTTAGCATACAGAAAATAATTCAATTTTTGGGATGTACAGTGACAATATGTAAACAAACTGGCATTTAAAGGGTTAAGATTCTGAAAATGAATGAATAATTGGTAGTTATGATCACATTTTTACCCCTCAAGGACATAAGAGAGACTTTTTTAAGGGATGCACAAGTTGTTGGTTGTGTTTTGCACCAGCAGCATCTAAGTTTTTGTGTTTATGACTGTCATTAAAAATGTTGTTATTATTGTTTCAGGAGTTGCAGCAGCAGCTGCAGCAGTGGCAGCGGCGCACCAAGCAGATGCGGCAGGAGAAGGAGCAGCAGCTCAACAACGTCTGCTGCAAAAGAACAGTGAATCTGGACCGACTGATGGAGATGAGGAGGAAGGTGAGCAGCTCCTGGTGCTGAACATGACACAGTGTGAACAGCTGCCGATGCGGAACAGGATGTCACAGTTAGATGAACATTAATGAGATGCTGAACTGTGTTCAGTTCAGGGAGATGGAGCAGGTGGTGATGGAGGACAGGGAGGAGCAGGAGAAGCTGCGTCAACAGCAGGCAAAGGCCAGAGCTGCTACTAAGGTAATAACACCCAATCAGAACTCAGATCCATGCCTTACCATTATGCCCTGTCATATCAGTTACTCTGGTTTAGTGTACTGATTAAGCTTACCATGGTATTCGGTGTTACCGGTGTTACATGGTGGTCCAGCACACACTGATTACATCACATACCCAAAGCCCCCATCGCTGTTTTGCTTTTTTTACAGAAATAAAACACAATTAGTTCATTTTTGCGTATCCACACCATATTATCAATACATGTTTGGACGACGGACACTATAAACTGAAAG
Source organism: Pterois miles (assembly GCA_947000775.1). Taxonomy (NCBI): domain Eukaryota; kingdom Metazoa; phylum Chordata; class Actinopteri; order Perciformes; family Scorpaenidae; genus Pterois; species Pterois miles. The sequence continues at coordinate 1,579,645 of CAMQGK010000568.1, read as the reverse complement.
TGAAAGTGTTTCTGCTCCGCACAGAGTCGAGTAGCAGAAATCAGATTTCTCTTCTACAAGACGAGAGAGAGTTGACAGACAAGACGATGGTGGAGGATTTATTGTCAAAGCAAAAAACAAAAGCGGCTATTTGGCAATATTGCATATTTGAACTGTAAGAGAACCATAACATTAATAACGTAATCGGCAATTGCCGGTGTGCGGCCCCTGCAGCAAACGCTCAACCGGAGAGGTCAGACACAGCCATCTGACCGTAAAGATCACATATTGACTATAATTTTTTTTTGTAAAATGTCCAGTGTAATCGGTAACACCGGTGTTGTCACAAGTTTATTAACCAGTGGGAAAATTTCCTCACCGTCACATCCCTGTTACTGATCCCTAATTCTGACCTTTGACCCTGCAGCTGCAGGCGTGGTGGAGAGGCTGCATGGTGCGCAGGGGCCTCGGTAGTTTTAAAAAAGCAGAGGAAGGCAAGAAACGCAAGAAGAAGAAGGACGGAAAGAAGAAGAAGAAATGACTTTTCTCCAACACTCCTTTGAGACAATGAAATTAATTCAAAGACAATAAAGAGCAATCTCTGTATCTTCTTTGTACTTTATTTAAAACTGTAAAAACATGTTTTTGTTATTTCAAACATAAAATATGCAACAAAAATCCCTCAACAAAATACAAAACTTAACTTATATAATATTTCAGAAGAAAAATAATAGTACACTGTGTGAAGAGAACATGGATCATATACAGTAAACACATCAGCAGACACAATAGTAGCACCTCTTATTCCATATTTTATGTACAGTATGAATGCAAGAAATCAAAAAGACTTTCACAATGAACACTACTAAGTAGTCTACTGTTAATGACCATAGGCCATACATAGTAACATAAGTTAACACCTTTATCATGACATGATAAGGATCTCTGTCAGACTCAGTATTTTAATACTGATGCTCTATGTAATCACACAATATAAAAAGTCATAAATGGATAAAATGAATCCTGCAGCCAGTTGTCTCTCAGCATATCAGACCACTGGACATCAACCAGAGAGAGATCTGACGAACACAGAGATGAATCATCAAAAAGTCACATCCATGTATGAAATGAATGCGGTAAAATTATCAGCTGCTCCCAACTTTATGTCCTCATTTCTGACAGAGGAGCAGAAGACCCGGCATTGCAAAACAGGAAACAATTTTACTGAAGAGATTTTTTTTTTAGGATAAGGTTTGGGGAGCTGACGTTTGTTTTTATGAAACTCTTACAACACCGATAAACCGTGGTTGTGTTTTTAAATCAGTGCTTGCAAATGTAAGCACCAAGAGTTTCAAGCCACGTCAAAACCAAAGCCAGAACAAAAAAACAGTCCCATTAAACCAAAACAGTGATCTCAGAAAAAATGTAAAAATAATAGCTGAAACAATAGAATAATATTTTTAAGCAAAAATGACATAGCATCTGCTTCCATCTTCTTAAATGTGAATATTTGTTTTTTTTTATATTATATTTGATTATTTTGTATGATATTAGACACAATATCCTCAGGTTTTGGGCAGTTGATCGCACAAAACAAGCGGTGCAAAAATGTCAACTTGCGCTCTGGAAAATTGTGACTGGCATTTTTTGCTGTTCTAACATTTTATATCCTAAACCAGTGATTGTAAAAGATTGTCTGGGGACCCCCAGGGGTCTGTGGCACTCTGTCAGGGGGTCTGCAAAATAATTTACTATAAATTACACAATTGTGCTGCATCATAAAATGCTGAGAAAAACGCAGAACAGCAGCTTGTCACTTTAAGGAGAAAAGCTGGTCCACCTTAAAAGAGCCGGCACAAATACAGTAAGTTGGCTGTGGACTTCCAGCTGAGGAGTTGTACCTTGTAGCCTCATAGCATTTATTCACCGACAAACTGTACACACACTGTCTGCTACAGCTATGTTCACAGATATAACGCCACCAACAAAGCCACACTCACCATCGCCACGCATATGGCCTGTCAGAAACTCCCTGAAGTTACACTACAGAGGGCTTACAGCAACCGGCAACGCTAGCATCTAGCAGTGGCAGCTGCACCTGCTAAACAAAACTAAATGTGGAGACTTTTATTGGGAAAGTGGCTGCATGTCTGCGACTCTACACACAGCACGAGGCTGCTAATGCACCTGGACCGTGAATTGGAGACAGTGAATGCAGCATCATGGCTGCTACAGTAGCTCTCCTGATGGTGAACTGTTGACTCCTTTGTCGGTTGCACTAATATACTGCTAATTAAAATATTTGTTAAATGTGGTCATAAAGAATAATGCTAAAAAAGGGGGAGAAGAGACAGACACTGACAATGACAGTGTTGCTAGTGTGTAGTAGTGTGTGTGTGTGTGTGTGTGTCTGTGGGTCAAAGCTTCACACTTGTGGCTCTTCTGTTTCAGTGGAGTGGGTCTGCTCAGCGTGCATGTAGTTGTTGTCTCCGATGATGACGCAGTTGAGACGGGAGCCGTGGATGCTGATGTTTGGAGGCTCGGCTGATGGAAGGGGAGGACAGAAAGGAGGAGGAGTAGCAGAGGTCTGTGCTGCCCCCTGCTGTCTACGGCTGCAGCTGCATGTCGCCTCATCTGTAACGCATGTTTTCACTCATGTTCAAAATGTATCTTAACTCCCTTTAAGATACATTTTGAACAACAATTTGTCAAGTATTTAATACACCTATCAACATGGGAGTGGACAGGTTAATTTATCCAAATGTATGTAGAGTTGTATTGGAAATCAATTAACAGCACAAAACAATGACAAATATTATCCATAAACCTTCACAGGTACTGTACTATATAAAATATGATCAAATCATAAGATGGCAAACTGCAGCCCAACAGGCAACAAGAGCTGTCAGAGCTGACTTGACTATGACTTGATCCAAACTTCTTGTGATTATCATAAAGTGGGCATGTCTGTAAAGGGTAGACTGGTGGGTACCCAGAGAACCCATTTTCATTCACGCATCTTGAGGTCAGAGGTCAAGGGACCCTTTGGAAATGGCCATGTTTTTCTTCTCGTAAGTTTGGACAAATTTACAGCAAGCTAATATGACCTGGTTCTTTGGGTTTTCTAGCGTCAAATGATTCAGTTATCCTCACTCGCTTGCTTTAAAACTCAGCCTGTTATAACCTAAAAATCGCAAGTTGTGTCAAAGTGTATTTAGTGACGTTAAAACAAATTTGCATTAACGTGTTATCATCACATTAACTTTGACAGCCCTACAAATAATACAACATAGCATAGTACAGCATATGCTGCTGCTCAAAGTGCTTTAAAGTCCTACAAATTGCTATCAAGTAGGTTTGGCTGTTACCCACCGTGCATTTGGAGCTCAGAAACACGCATTAGAGGCTGACTTTTAGCCACTGTTGATGGGTATGTGTCGCTTCCGATGGCGCAGTTGATCAAGGTGGAGTTGCTGATGTTCACAATCAAAATGGTAGATGGCAGACTCTGGAGTGCCACTGTTCATGAGTGGGTGAGAGAGAGAAAGAGGAAAAAGGAAGAGAATATGAGAATGGGAAGTTGTTCTTCCAGAGTGATGTAATTACAGAAATGCATCACACATAGTTCCTGAATATTTGGAAAGAAATCTTCTTTTGATAACTGCTTATATGAAAAGCCACAGCAAAGTAAGTGTGTGAGGTGTACAGTAAACTCTAAGTACACTTAGCTTATACTTGTACTTATCTTTTGATCGCCACATACTTTTAAGAAAAGTATATTTAAGTATTCTTGCCTTATAGACCCACAGAGAGGTATACTTACTTTTTGATAAAGTAGCCTATTATAGTTTGTGAGTTTGTAAACAGATGTTTTGATTTGAATTTCCTTCAATTCAACACTAATTTTCTACATTTTTTGGATTCTCTGTTCACCGTGGAGGCATGTGAGAAAAATGTATTATTTTATCATCACAAAAAATCAAGTCAAATAGCAAAAATCTCTTTATGTAATACATAAATCATTGGCTAAGTACTATAAGTTAAAGTATACAACATACAACTTACATTTAAAGTACACTTAAAAGTATACTTTTATAAGTATGCTACTAGTACACTGATATTAGTATGCTATATAAGGTATACATTGGGGAAATATACTTGACTATACTTAAGTATACTTCACAAAATAAACTTGAAGTACACTATTTTTTGTACTATCTAGTGAAATGCAATGCAGCATGCTTCTAAGGTTAAGTGCTAAAAGGCCAAATGTGAAAAATTAGATTACGAAAAAAGAGTTTTCCCTTAAATCGTAAGAAAAATAAAACCAATAGAGGATTAACAGATATGAGGAATAAATAAATACCCTAAATGCTTAATTGTAAAAACAGAAATGTAATATAAAAAGCAGAACTTACCTTGTGTAGTTTTGTCCTCTGTCAGTTGCTGACAGCTTGTGGCCTTTTCACACAGGTTAGAGTCTAGCGGGCAGCAGAACAGCTGGCAGGCTCTTCTGCAGCTCTTCTGCATCACCCTCTGCACCACCTGGATTATTTGCTGCATGCTGGACGGTTTACAAGTCATCACCTAAAGGGGAGAAACACACAGAAATCCCCCTTCAGCTTCAAAATTTCACAATGACCTCATCTCAACAGCTCAAATGCACCTGGATGGGCTTTCTGAACAAACAACACCACCAGACCATTTGGTGGTCAGCTCTGTCTTTCTAGGTCATGTGCACTTTCTCTTGCAAGTGGAACGTTGCTTTGCTAGGACTTTTATTTCCTGTCACTGCAACTACCAGTACACAAAAATAACGTAATGTTGTAACTATTAGTTTTATCACAAAACTAAATGAGTTGTAGGATTATTTTTTTATCCATCTTGCAAAAAAAAAAAAAAAAAGAGCCATAGTCTATGTGTAGGTGTTGTCAAAGTTAACACATTTATCCTTTAATGACACTAATTACTTTAACGTATTAACGCAAATAATCTGTCAGAGGTTGTCGCGGACTCTGGTATCATATAAAACAAGAAAACCTAGGAATCCATTGGTACCAACCATGTCATGCTTACTTGTTGGGAAGGTAAAAACTAAAATTAAAAACTGTCATGGCCATTTTCAAAGGGGTCCCTTGACCTCTGACCTCAAGATATGGGTACCCACGAGTCTCCCCTTTACAGACATGCCCACTTTATGATAAGCAAATGCAGTTTGGGGCAAGTCATAGTCAAGTCAGCACACTGACACACAGACAGCTGTTGGGCTGCAGTTTGCCATGTTATGATTTGAGCATACTGGCAAAAGTTGAATCGAAGGCAACTGGACTTAGATTTGTCCCTGAAGACGTTTCGCCCCTTATCCAAGTGGCTTCATCAGTTCGAACGCTGCAGTCTGACTAGTCCCCACTAGTCTGACGACTAGTCAGACCAGAATGAATATGACCTGGATGAATGAGAACCTTCACAGATGTGAGCATATTTTTTTTATGCAGTACCTGATAATAAATATATACATACATTTACATACGCTTGACACCCACTACATTATTATCAAGCTTTTTATTATTACTAGAAGTTATTTCTATTATTGTTATATAAAAATAACTTTTAATTGAATTAAATCGGTCAATTCTGGCGCAAGCAGCATCGCATTGCATGAGGAAGTGTTCTAGCATATTAAATAGCCTACATTTGGATATGTAACGGATAAAATCAAAGCAAAACCCCAGTGTTTCCCACCACAAATACCGGTACACTACATCTGTAGGCTATACTTCAGTAACAAAGCGGGAAACATAACTTTAAACTGGTGTCAGTGGGTAAAATGTAATAAAAATCTCACCTGATAGAAGGGCGTTCTTTCTACCGCTTTTGTAAATTGGCTGTTATTATTAAACGGCCTCAGAGCTAGAGGGTCAGAGCTGTCCATCATTCGTGTAGTAGTTAAATTATCATTTTAACAGCGACTAACAACGACTCATAAAGGCTGCAGAAGCGGTTCGGAAAAGCCCCCGCGCATGCGCACTTTAACTTGGGGTTTCCGTCTGGACAGCCTCTCTCCTGTACTCGCAGCTTCCTATTGACACCAAGCTGGGCGTGAAAAATCACTCCAAATGTCGTGTCTGTTAGGTTTTAAGCCACGTTTGAAAAGCGTTGTAGCCTACACGCTGCAAAAGACCCAGTTCTTGCGTCAGCGACCGACGCAACAGTAATGTGATAACTATTTTTTAGTGTTATTTCATGGGTTCCTCCACTAGCTGTGCGCTGGTGCCTTCACGGCACCTCCTAAAGTCTAGGTTGCTCTTAATTCCAAGATTAGGAATGTTAAATATACTGCACATTATGAGTGAATAAATCAATCACTTATTTTCGTGTCTGACACGTAAACTAACAACAAATTAAAAAAAAAATCGGCATGGTCGCCCACCATCACAACAAAATACACTTGCATCATGCAAACATAAACATCCAGACATAATCGTGAACATGAACCCCCCACACAAATAATGCTCTAAAATTTATGCCCAACAGTGGAAATACAACATTGTCGCACACACAAACACAGCCCCCTACGCACAAGACGCTTTGTGCTGGATTTTTAAAACAAATGCTTGTAGGTGTAACCGGCGGCTTTCTGCGTTGCAACACGGAAGTTAGTTTACCGGTAACTTGCTGTAACTTTAAGCAGCATCACTTCCAAAACAACTATTTTTAATTGTCAGTTCGGTGAAATCAATATATTGACAGATTGGAAAACATCTTATAACATAGTAGCAAACAGAAATGTAAACAAAACAGTACAATAAATAAAGGGATGTTTAGGGATAATAAATCAGCTAAAACAAATGACACCCACCTCTCCCATAGGATAACTATACAAAAGGGGAAAGGGGAGGGGGCAAATGGGATTTATTGTATTGACACCGAAGAAGAAATGAAGGAGGAGGGGCGTTTGGGGGCTCTCCCTGTCAAAACAAAGTGCAAACATACCCATTTTGTGTAATTATATATATATATATATATATATAAAAAGAACAAGATAGACATAGAGTTGCACATAGACCCTGTTACATAAGGAAAAATAGATTAATAATACATGATGTTTACTTTTGGACATAAGCTGGCACAGACCTGTTTCGCACTGAAGCATGAAGAGGAGGAAATGATGCAACATTGTGTGGCAGCACAGACAGACTGTAGGTGTGCCATTAAGTCCTCTATTCCTGCACTATCAAGGGGTTTTTCTAATGATGGCAATTTGTGTCATCATACTGTTTATGGTACCTGGCAGCCAAGTTGAGATCAGCTGGTACTAAGCACCGCCCACCAGCCAGAGCAAACTTTCTCATTTTACAGCTCAACAGTACGCTACAAGATGTTTCTGGAAACTTTTTAAGAAATGGCCATTGCAGTAACAGAATATTAATTCACATACTTGCCAAGCTTGAGACGTCAAAAATAGGGAGGATTTCCCAGCAAAATTTGAGCTTCAGAGACTTTGTTTCCTTCATTCTGGTGATTTTTGAAAAGCAAAAATAAGTATACACTGCGGCAGCATATTTTATCTTAGATGCTTTTAATTTTGCTTTCAATTCTCAGGAAAAAATGCAAAATAATTTGTGCTGACATGAAGTGTAAAGCGCTTTGAGTGGTTGGAAGACTAGAAACGCTGCATAAATACAAGTCCATTTACAACGACTCTCTGAAATGACATGTGATTGGCCAAAGTTGTCATCATAGGCTAGATTTCATAAAGCCTGAAAACAGAGCCACGAGGAGGTGCAGAAGTCTAATTTTCTCTTAGTACGCTTGAATTACAATATTCCGAAAGGTTATTATGGATTTTTTGCCCGGTGATGCCAAAAATATGTCTAAAGCAACCTACCAACCTACCACTAATTTCTGATCCGTTTTTGTTTTTTTTTCCGACTGAACTTGAATGCAGCATGAGTACAGCGAAATCGCCAGCAGGAGCAGTCAAGAGTGGAGCAGAGAGAGCAGCTTCCTGGATGGAAACAACACGCAGGAGCAGAGCGCAGACACTCACACACACACACAGGACAGACAGCAGCGAGCAGGACGCTGAAACATGTTTTAGTGTTTCAGCTGGCGTGTGAGAGGAGGGGCGGTAACGCTGGAATCACAGCAGAGGTGATCAGCACACCGTATCAACACATGTGCCTGTGCCACAGTGGAAGAGCACTGCGGCTGTGGATCTGGACCCGGGCAGCTCCTACACACAGTGGTCCACTACAAAGGTACGTCCCTCTGCTCAGCTGGCGTTTGTCTCCATCACACACACACTATCCATTAGCAAAAAAATGCACCTTATGAAACATCACACAGTGAATGCGTCACAGTTTTGACCTATGCAAGAATGCAACCTTGAGAGGGATGCAGATGTGTCAGGTTTCATGAATGCACTGTTACAGATGAGACTTTGTCATGAACAATACTAACCTCGGGGTAGTTGTAAAAATATGCATTGGACGCAAGGAATGTTACTTTAGGGGTATACCTTTAAATCACTGCAATCAGCTCAATACCCACCACACTGATGTACAGTAAATTTGGTTGGCATCTTCCCCACCACATCATTTTCTTCATACTGCTTTATTTTAACTTTCTGTGCTCTTGTTTAAGCCTGTCTCCCCCAAAACACGCAGGTTATTGTGTCAGAAATCCAGAAGGACAGACTGGGAGTGATTGCAGCTGTATAAATGATGCCATATAAATTCTGCTACACACTCCCCGAGCACACAGCCCCAGCTGCCTCAACACAGTGGCAGCCTGTGTAGAAGCAGCAGCAGCTTTTCACCGGGCAGATCTGGTTTTTCCGTCTCTGCCTCTCTGGTCAACAATGATGCTTTGATCGAATGCCATCTAGACCTTGATCCGGGAGGACTGCTAATCACTGAACGGTCAGCTCCACGCCTAACTGTTAGCACACAGGGGTGTTTTGATTAATGAACAGAACTTATTCTCAGCTTTTAACTGCTGGCTGAGGGGCAGGGACTGCAGCCCGGGATGGGTTTTTGAAGGCCAGTACTAATAGTGATGCATTTTGTTTTTAAACATCTGATTGGCATTGATATTTAGATGCAAACATCCAGGGAGGAAATGGTAATGAAACAGACTATGGTCTAATCCTCAAACTCATTCATGCAAACTTAAATCTGCCCACTGTATTCCATTAGAATCCGGTCTGTCCCGTAGACCATTTTTTGGGCTTCGAAGCTTTGCTGAGAAATATTTGGAGGTATCCGAAGCTGTGCAACGTGGTGCAGCAGACTGACATGGTCTTCTGTCTTTCTGTCTCCACCTTCCCCATTTCAATGTTCAGGACAGTGCTACTCTACGTCTGCACACAACAAACAGTGATCTCTGTCTGAGAATAACCAATATGAATAATGAATAATGTTGTGGGATTATTCCTAATTTCATGTTTATTTGGGGTTTTATACTTTATGGAATACTGATTTGGAGGTCGATTACCATGGCATTCAGGTTAGCCTCACAGGCAACCATGAGGCACTGTTGATTTCTGCAGGTCATAGTCAAACAGCCTCAAAGCTATCATATCAAAGGTGGAACGAGACTGACACGTCTGTTGCTCTGAAATAAAAAACACTTCTGTCAGCCAGGTGTAATCTCACGTTCCCCTAAACTTTGAAGTTGTTCAGTAATGAGAGGCTGTTATTAAATACATATTGCCGTTCCCATGCAGAGACCTGTTATTTTCCCATGTGAGACCATGGGACTGCTTACGCTTGGGCAGGACAGGACAGGCCGACAGTACTGTGGGATGACGAATGCAGCCGGCTCAGCTCGCTTGTCTGAAAGGCAGTGCAGGCGAATACACAGTGACGGTGCAGAAATACCAACGTGCACTGCTCCACTATCACTATTAGTCATCTGCATGATCATCGGTAGTGCATGAGAAAAGAGCCCTCACTGAAAACTTTAGGACACTGATGTCGGTGTCGGCGTTGGTGGCTCTATTGACTGAGCTGCCCCAAAGTTTCCTGCCAACTCTAACAGCCAACTGAAATACAGAACATTGTGTGGGATTACGTGTGATTTCAACAGGCTGCAGAGTGTGTTTTTAACGCCACCGTTTCCTGTGTGACCCCGTTCCGTGTCCAGCCACCGTTATCTACAGGATTAATCGCAAATCCCAGATTATGGGTTTATTATTCCTCATGCTTTTTGGGATTGGACAGAACCAAAGGGACACTTTTTTGGGTTTGGTGTTCCCTTTAACAGCGGATTAGGCCTTTATTATCCCGTGACCTCTGTCCTGCTGTCCCAGAATATGACAGTATGCATGATAGTTCAAGCTGGAGGTCACTGATTTAGGGTTGATGCTCTAATTGAACAGATTTTTTGTAATATGCTTTTTTTGTATTTTTGTTGTCTGTTGGTCGTTTGGTTTACCACTATTGGTGGAATATTTCAACAGCGATTACATGGATTGGCATGCAACTTTATGCAGGCGCTGATGAATCCTAATGACATATACTTTCCTTGAACCCACTTTGAAAACAATTGCTTTAAACAATATATAGCGTAGTAATGTCTACCTGAGCAGAGAATGAAGTCAGTGTTGTAATCAGATCTTCTCTGTGGTTTGTTGACATAGCCGGGCCAGCTACACATGCTTTCAGTGCATGTTAGTGCATTAGTGCATGTGAGCGTGCCCCGCTGCCTAGCTGACGACCGTCGCTCTCTCGGCGGTTTCAGCTGATAACGCCTTCCCGACTGACGGTGCCGTTGCAGAAGCTTAGCTCCCTCCCCTCAGGTTAACACTGTAAGCTCTGGCAACACTGTTGCCGTTGTTTTCACTGTTAGTGCTGTTAGCACCACTGTCGCCATGTTGAGAGCTGTGTGGAGGCAATAGAAATTCTCTCAGTCTCACATTTTTCACCTGAAATCCAGTACACAAGTTCCCGTATCCCTCAGTATGAATTGTAATAGCTCTGGTGAACTTCAGACGACTCATCTGGACTCAGCTGTCTGTACAGCTAATTTGCAGATGTTAGCATGCTAACATGCCAAACTAAGATGATAAATATGGTTAGCATTATATCTGCTTTACACCAGCAATTTAGTGCTATCATTATGAGCACATTAGCATGCTAACATGCTAAACTAAGGTGGTGAATATTTTTAACATTGTTTCTGCTTGACAGCAGCATTTTAGCGCGATCATTATGAGCATGTTAGCTGGCTGATGTTAACTCAAAGCACCGTTTCGCCTACATGTATGTACAACCTCACAGAGCTGCTAGCATGGCTGTAGAGTCATATATTTGACCTATTATACTGTAGTTTTCTACGTAAGTACATTGTCAAAATCTTGTCATCACTCTGCAAGAACTGAGCGTCAGAAACTCCTAAATATAAAAAAAGGTTCAGAAATGTAAAATATATTTCATTTGAGTGCGTTTACATCTTTCTGCCCCTTGTAATTTAGCTCAATGTTGACATTACATGCAAACAAAATAGCTTCCAAGTACCGACTGTGGCTCGTCGGTAAAGTGTGTATTTACCATGTTTCTAAAGATGATTGACAATCAATTCTTCCTGTCAGAGTGAATGAGGAGCTGGTCAATATCTGTAGACTCAGTAAACACAGACCTTGGACTTTGGCCTTAAAAATGACACGATGAGTAATCAATAATACTGTGGTAATTACACATTATTATGTTTGACTTCATGCACCAGGCAGCTTTAAACACTGACTAATTCATCTCTCAGGTAACAAGACACTAACAATATAATGCCTCAGAGAGAGGTGAAGTCATCACGGTTGGTAGACCAGTTACCAGAAGAGATGACAGGTTCTGTAAACAGGGTGCAGTGTTGTATGAACTGTAGCAAACAGGAAGTGTTACACCTACACCGAAGAGACCAAGATTAGTGCTGTGTCTGCTTTCAGGAACATGGATGCTGTAGCTCCTCTCCGCCTCCAGCAGAAGGGTTAGGAGCAGCCTGGTTCCTCCCTCCCTGTCTGCGTCGCCCCACCATGGCCAGCAGGAGTCGGGTCACCGGGGATTCGGCACCGGGGACCCCTGAGGCCGGCGCCAGTCCCCGGCCGGGGCCCGAGGCCTTCTGCAAGCTGTGCCTCAGCGAGCAGCCGTCTGCAGCCACCAGGGAACTGCAGAGCTGCAGCTGTGTCTTCTGCACAGCGGTAAGAAAAGAAAAACAAAACCAGACATTTACACTTTAACTGCTATGGAAGTGAAACCGGTGAACCTTTGTTACTGTAACATAGCCTCCTGGTTATATTTAGATTAAAAGCATGCTCATCCTCTACTCGTATTGCTCATGCTCTTGAGTCACTTTCTGTAGGCGGTGAAGGTTTCACAAAAATTACTTCAACTTTTCTTTGGGCAATTTAGGCAACTCTCCAGCATATAAATGACTTGGAATGGGATGCTCCGTTTATTGCAGCACCACTTCCTGCTTTAAGATCTTAAAATAGATCGTTTTATTGGTAAACCCCACATGTTACAGCTTTAGTGAAATGAAGTGGTTTCAGCACAGGACTGGCTTTCCCTCACTTTCTTTGTCTTGTCCTTGGAAAGTTTTTGTTATTAATCAACGCTTTTGTCATTTTTTAACAACTTCTCTGAGCTTTTTCAGTCCTTTTACTAGAGAATACAGAGCGGTGTGATTTCTGAAACTGAGATGTTGGTGTTATGCCCAGACACAGAGAGGTTGCTAGACAGTGGCAGGTGTTAATCTCTTTCCAAGGTAGCCAAGTTGTTTATTGCACACACACAAGGTCGTGCAGATAAAACACACAAACATGCTCAGCGTCACGGGGGAAGGAGGAGGGAAAGGGATACTGTAAACCATGCTTATCAGTTGAACTCTTATTTTATAAACCTGAAATCCCTCCTCCAGTCTGGTTCAAGAGCACAAACTACTGCTTGTATTGTTTTATTCCAGCGCCGTTTTTTTGATGAACAGTACATCATGTTTTATGAGAAAGCACACAACAAATGCAAGTTTGCACGTACAATTGAGTCTAAAAACATAGAGAAGTTGTCATTTTTGTTTTCTGTTCCTCAAAACTGTCTGCCTTTGCACAATGTTTACACAGTTCCTTCTACCCTTTCATATTTCATGGCTGAGGCAACATATGACTTTTGACGTGTGAATGCTGATAAGAAACTGTGGCATTTAGTTTGGCTTGACACTTCTTTGTTTACTACATTTTTCATGAGACGATAGTGCTGTTTTGATGGTTTTTAAAAATGTTTTTTTCAGTCAGTTCAGACAGTTAAGATAATGTGTAGAATTACGATATATTTAATATTCAAGGTTCAAGGTTATTTATTCCAGCAAAGCAGTCATTGGCAATGAAAATCTTTAGTCTCAGGTTCCTTCAGCAATGCTCATAAAATATGCAGTATACTGTATATAAGGGCTGTCAATTGATTAAAATATTTAATCCCGATTAATCACGATTGTCCATAGTTAATCATGATTGATTGCAAATTAATAACACTTTTTGTCTGTTTAAAATGCACCTTATCAACATACCCCATATCAACATGGGAGTGGACAAAATCAATTAACAATACAAAACAATGACAAATATTGTCCAGAAACCCTCACAGGTACTGCATTTAGTATAAAAATATGCTGAAATTATAACACAGCAAACTGCAACCCAACAGGCAACAACAGCTGTCAGTGTGCTGACTTGACTATGACTTCATCCAAACTGCATGTGATTATCACAAAGTGGGCATGTCTGTAAAGGGGAGACTGGTGGGAACACAGAGAACCCATCTTCATTCACATGTCCTGAGGTCAGAGGTCAAGGGACCCCTTTGGAAATAATCATGCCAGTTTTTCCTTGTCAAAATGTAACCTAAGTATGTAGTGGTATTTAGCTTCCTTTCACGACAAGCTAGTATGATATGGTTGTACTAATGGACTCCTTAAGTTTTCTAATTTCAAATGATACCAGTGTCTTCACTCTAGCTTTAAAACTGATCAAATAGAGGCCGGGCGTGGCAGCGGCACGTCAGATTTTTAATTTAATTAAAAATCGCAAGTTGTGTTTGTGCTTTAAAGAAATTAGTGGCGTGAAAACTAATTTGCACTTATGCGTTATTATCATGTTACCTTTGACAGCCCTAATGTATATGTTAAAGGGGAAATCTCACGAGTAAATGTAAATGCAAAATTATAATCTACGGCATAAAACAGTGCAGTTACAATAAATATAAACATAAGTAAATATAAAATAGTAATGTAAAGGTAAATTTGTAATTTAGTTGATGACAGTATGTCAGATGGGAAAACTGAATGTAAACAGGATTAGATACTAGTATCTAATAATGAGAAGTACTAAAACTATATATACATAGATGTAGACAGGAGTGTAGTATGTATATAGCCACTGTAATTATACAGTATATAATAAATATATAACTTTTTACAGGGGCGCTATGGTACAACTCTCCCTGTTCCATTTAATGTCCAGACTAATGCTGCAGTGTTGCTTTTCCCTCTCCAGTGTTTGGAGCAGTATGTTCAGCTGGCCATCATGGAGGGTGGGGGGGCACCCATCACCTGCCCAGATATGGCCTGCCAAAAGACTGGAGTGCTACTGGACTCTGAGGTATGCCCTGCTTAAAACCACTGATATGTAGGTCATGAGTGAAACCAAAAAAGTCATCAGAGGCCATGAAATACAAAAATAATGTTGATGCACAAACATGTTCTGAACTAAAAACCTGTTATATGCGAACACGTTTTTGGAAAATACCGTATATATGTTTTAATTTCCGAGTTGCTGCAGTTGTTTTTTCATAGTCCAGAGTGCTGCAAGCAAACTTCTAAAGTTGGATTTCCAACCTTGTGTTTGCGTAAAGTGCGTGGGCTGGATTAACTAAGATCAAGTGTTGTGAAAATGATGTGTACCCAGGGAATTCTTTTGAGTGTGTTGAGTAAAATGAGGTAATGTCAATAGAGCAGTCAAGCAGAAAATGAAACTCCAGACAGTAAACACGTCAGAGAAGAAGCTTAAACTGCTGATTCACAAACAAACGGAAATTCTGCTGCTTAGTTCTTCATTTGTAATGTTTTGTAAAAACTCTGTAACTAGTGCTCATCGGACTTCCCTTTGAATTACATTGAATTGATTTGAATATTGACTTTCTATCCCATTATCCAGTAGGGAAATTAGACAGATGTTAGACATACTGGAGGAAAATAACATGCACTGCAAGCAGTTTTCATACTTCTATCAGTCTTAAAAGATTGGAGGAAGGAATAAAGAATTTTGTTGAGCTTGCTAGTCTTGAACATTTGTCATTTCTTACTATGAGTTAATGTTAGTTTTAAGCAGACATCTTCCGTATTTGCAAACCATTGCAACATCTTTATCTTTGGTGATATGCACGCCATCTTGCAGCTTTTACTGCAGCACAAGAATTACTTTATAATTGTTGCTTTGCAGACTTTTTTGGTAAAAATGTAGTTAATTCTGCTGTACAGAAACATACTAATAGAGCACAAATGTTAAAGATTATCCCTCCATATTTTGGTGTTTTTGTCCCTCACCAACTGCCTATACCAAAAGGATAAAGACCAAAAAACAAAATTAAATTAAATTAATAAAAAAAAGAAAATAAGGTTAAAAAATATTTACATAAAAACAAATAATAAAAAAATTAAGTACACATTAATATTAATAATAATTATAGGATAAATCCAAAGTTATGGATAAAATAGGCTGATAAACTTTTTTGTTTTCTCTTAGTGGCTATCAACCAACTACTGAGGTGTATTAGAAATAATGCAGCAAATTGCAGTTGCTAGGTGACCAGTTGATCCTCGATGATCTTTGACGTATCAGCTTCTCAGCAACCACATTTTAATCCTTATCACTGTGTATTTTTGCATTTATCCATCCAGTGATACTCGGTTTTTCAAACTTCTTGCATGCACACAAAATTCAGCATCACAGCTCTGAGTGAATAAAACATAACCTCTCTGTGCTGTGTGGTTGCAGATCGCTAGCTTGGCCCCAGAAGATCAGGCAGAGCTGTATCAGCGTTTGAAGTTTGAGAGAGGTAGGTATTGTTGCATTAGCATGCTGATGACTGGTGACAGGCATCGGGCTATTTCAGGTCGCACTTCAGCTGGTGTCATTACGCTAAGCAGCACCACAGAGTGCTGAGCTTCACATGCCTGGGATAATGTGGGGCCTCTTTTTACTATTCTGCTCCGGTCCAGTTTTACCCAGGAGCTTACTGAAACTGTGGCTTCATTACCTTCAGTCAAACCAAACGTTGCCAGCTGGAAACTCAATAACACATACCGCAAGAGGTCCATGTTACTATTCTGTTGTATTTGAGGCGATGAGCGTCTCAGTGCTAATACATTGTATGACCTATATGTGTAGCCCATTGCAGCATTAGTTGTGGAAGTGTTTGTGAAGACAGATTGTATGTCAGCCTTGCACTGGAGGCTTGGTGGGAGCAGAAAGAGAGTAACTGTTGCAATAGGTTTCTGTTGACATTTACAAATTGCAAACTGAGGTTAGTTTGCCTTGTAGCTATATTGGTCTTTTCCAGTTGCACCGTAACAATACGCGGTGAAGCCAGTAATAGTTATTGTTTATTCTGGCCATAAATCATAATAATATTGGTTGTATAAAGTAGTGCAAAGTACAACAATGTTTTCTTTCTGCTCTGAGTCACAATGAAAGTATGAGCAGTGTGAAGGGGATCAGGTCATGAAAGCTCCAGTATTTATTTTGGTTGTGAAACCAGATTATTTTCCTGTAAGCTTTTCACATTTGTATTTGCAGCCTTTGGTCCTTGTAAGCTACTTAGAAGTTTTGTTTGCCTTCATAGATAGCCTATTAGAAATGAGAACAATGGATTTATTAGATGTTGTTGCCTTCAAATGGGGTCATGTTTACCCTGTTCACGAGGAGAGTCCATATGAACGCCCTCCTTTTGTATTCATGACCCTGTAAGTAGACATTTCTGAAAGCCCAGAGTTCTCAAATTGTGACGTATTTGTTGTCAGAATAGAGGCCATGGAAATTTATTTTTCAGTGCATAATGATTAAATATATTGTAATTTTAGTGTATTGTTTTTCTTCATAATTGTATAACAGGTCTGAGAAAAATGTTGATATTCCCAACAGCCTCATCTTTCTCCTCTGTCATTATGCCTTTGCATTTATTTCATTATGTTACCCACTTGCTAACTTGCTAAATTGTTAGCCTCTGTAGCTTCTAGCTAGTACTGATACTTGGGTTTTAGAGAATAGCAAAACATTTAGTTGTAACATCCACATCTAAATTAGGGCTGTGTATTGGCAAGAACCGGATGATATGATGTGTATCATGATAGGTTACCATTCAATATATTGCGATACTCTAAGAGAAGTGATATATTGCGATTTTTTTAAATTTGATTTTAGGAAAACTGTCATAGAAGAACAAACCAATATATGCATAAAAGATGTGTATTTGCATTTGTCACAGTCGCCATAACATCCCACATCATAGCACTACTTTGAGAGGACTCATACACTGAGAGGATGTATATCTTATTAAATACTGACTGAGTTAATCGTTGCATATAAACTATTCATCAAAAGTCAGTTATGTTGAGAATTGATACAGTATCACAAATCATAGTACTGAGATACTCGATATTTTCAGTATTTTCTTATTTCTTTCTTCTCTATCTACGTCTACATCTGCTTTGTGTCTGCCTCAGAAATGCACAATCACATCACCTCTTTGCTTTCTGCAGGAGTGAAGTTGGACCCCAGTAAAGCCTGGTGTCCGGTGCTCGAATGCCAGGCGGTGTGCAGTGTGCAGCTGAGCACTGAGGGCCAGCCCACCGCCGTGCCCTGCCCGACCTGTCACACCGTCTTCTGCTCCGGGTGCAGAGGGTCCTGGCAGGATGGCCATACCTGCCCTGAGCGCCAGCCAATGATGTCGCCCTCCTCCTCTCATGAAAGCAGGTCAGTTAGCCAGCTGTTTGGTCAGCCGCAGAGCCTGAGCTGCACTTTGAAAATGATACTGTGCTGAAAGCAGGATGAGTGTGTTAGTTCAGGACACTGAGGAGTCTACAAAGAAACACTTGTTACTCCTGCGAACAGACTGAATCATGATACATCTAAAACTGCATTTGGTGGCTGATCAAATATGAATCAATATTCTGTTACTGTAACATCTATTTCTCACCTCAAATGTTTCCAGAGACATCTCGCAGTTACTGTTTTGCTGTAAAATGTGAACGTTTGTGTAAACAGTAACAACAAGATGTCTCCTGAAACATATGGGGTGAGAAATAAACATTACAGTAACAGAATATTGATTCATATTTGATCATCGCTGCCTAGTTTGACTGTTTGATCAGATTTTGCGAGTGATTGACAGCTGGCTCTGTTAAATGAACAGCCAATAGGAACACTCTCTGAAATGACCTGTGATTGGTCAAAGTCTCCCATCATGGGCTAAATTTTTCAAAGCCTGAAAACAGAGCTATGAGGAGGTGCAAATGTCTAGTTTTCTCTCAGATCATTTGAATTAAAATATGCTGAAAGGTTATTTTAGATTTTTTGCCAAATTCTGCAAAAAACATTCAGAGGTCTCTATAATCATCTCTAAGATATTGTCTGTATTACCTTTAACTGCTGACAGGATATTTACACTGAATGGATTATACAAGTGATGTGTGTAGTGCCTCATCTCCCAGTAGAGAACTTGAGCTGCATATTCAATAAACACTATTTCAGGATTAATAGCTTAGTGTTTGTCAGCATTGCCCTCTGTGTAGTCCCCGTTGTACAGCTGCGTTACTGTGCTGCTCCGAGCTGTGGCTCTGCCAGACTGACTGATGTCATTGGGGAGTCACTGACTTATATTGGAATTCCATTGTCTCTGTGCCAAAGGGAGGAGGAGGGTGGATACCGAGCCATGTCGTTCACTGTACAGAAGGAGCCTGTGCACTGCAGTGAAGTCTGCAGTGTGCTGTGGAGGATGGAGCAGATCATCTTTATGTTTGAACATGAGAGCATGATATACATCAGCCTCCGTCAGCAGGGTTTAGTCATCAAACACAACGTAACTGTACCTGGGCCATAGCCAATACTTTATTAATATTACCTTAAAGAGTCAAAAAATGTATTATTTTAAGGGCTGTCAATCAATTAAGATTTTTAATCGCAAATTTATTGCACTTTATTTATCTGTTCAAAATGTGCCTTAAATGGAGATTTGTCAAGTATTTAATGATCTTATCAACATGGGAGTAGACAAGCATGTGCTGCTTTATGCAAATGTATGTATACATTTATTATTGGAAATGAATTAACAACACAAAACAATGACAAATATTGTCCAGAAATCCTCACAGGTACTGCCTTTAGCATAAAAAATATGGTCAAATCATAACAAGGCAAACTGCAGCCCAACAGGCAACAACAGCTGTCAGTGTGTCAGTGTGCTGACTTGACTATGACTTGATCCAGACAGCATGTGATTATCATAAAGTGGGCATGTCTGTAAAGGGGAGACTCGTGGATACCCATAGAACCCATTTTCATTCACTTGTCTTGAGGTCAGAGGTCAAGGAGGCCAGATTTGACAAAATTTAGTACATAGTATGACATGGTTATGTCCTTAATGGATTCCTGTGGTTTTCTAGTTTCATGTGATACCAGTATCATCACTCTGCATTAAAACTGAGCCTGATACAACCTAAAAATCGCAAGTTGTGCAAATATGTTCAAGAAATTAGTGGCGTTAAAACGAATTTGCATTAATGCGTTACACCTGTCCAGCCCCGAATGGCAAACAGACACTTAGCACCTAGCAGAGATGCACCAAATGCAATTGGTGGAGACCAAATCAGAGCTAAAAAGAGGTGAATACTGGATTTTCATTCATCAGATGGCCAGAAACATGAACATGAATGCTACTGGTGCTCTCTTTTTTCTGGATGTGTAAATAGGCAACTGTTTGCTAACCAGTTGGTAAGAACTTTATAAGGTGTTAATATGTCCAATTTGTGTCCACAGCCAAACAAAATAAATTAATTCAGGTGTAAAGATAATCAGCCTTGTGCAATAGTTTAGATTATAGAATGTAAGTGTCCTCAGGTGGTTGAAACCCTCAAACACGATCAGTGGAAGCTGCTGTATGTCCCTGTATTGTACGTACAGAATACTTCCCTCATGCCTTTGAATCCAAAAATAATTAACCCAGTTCAAAGTGAGCACTGACCCTTAACTCTGCTGCTAAATAAAGAGTTCACACTCTGCCTGGAGACTCTCGAGGCCTCTGTGGCTTCATACTCCAACACAGATAGATAGATAGATAGATACTTTGTTCATCCCCGAGGGGAAATTCATAAATCGTGACTCCTCTGTTTATCTGATGCCTCTGCTGTGTCTATCTCCTGATAACACAGGGCCCGCTCCAGCAGTGATTCTGACATGCCCATCAAGCAGTGTCCTATGTGTGGTATCTACATCGAGAGGAATCAGGGCTGTGCACAGATGCTTTGTAAGAGCTGCAAACACACTTTCTGCTGGTACTGTCTGCAGAATCTGGATGTGAGTCTCACCTGCTGCCTAAATCACACATTTTAACACAAGCTGGAAAATACCTATACTGCCTAGCCACCTGTTTTACAGTTTTTTTATCACAGCCTTTGCTTCACTATCTTCAGTTTGTGTTGGAATGTCCTTGGTGATTGCTGGATAGTAGATTTCTTGTCTTCACGTGTGTGTTTGTTTTGTGCAGGGGGATATCTTCCTGCGGCATTATGATAAGGGACCATGCAGAAACAAGCTGGGACACTCCAGGGCCTCAGTTATGTGGAACAGGACGCAGGTGAGGTCACTCAGCAGACAGCAGAGTAGATGTACAGTATTCATTTCAGGGTGGTGATGACGCTGTCATTGTCTGAATGAATTAGCCTGCAGAACCAATCGTCAGTGAGTGGCCAATTATTGCGTGCATGACTTTGATTTTAGTAAAACTGTGCTATCACTCTACCGGGATTGGACGCTAAAGATTTTGGACTCCATCCCAGCTGTCAAATCAATTAGCCACTGTTGGACTACTCTCCAGGGAGGGCATTAAATCTTTGCAGGACAATAGAGCTTCTATTCTGGCAAGTTTTTTTATTGAAAATTTAAATAAACTGAAAACGGTCAAACTGGTCAAACTAGGCAGTGCTGATCAAATATGAATCAGTATTCTGTTGCTGTGATGATTATTTCTCCCCTCAAATGTTTTCAGAAACATCTTGAAGTGTACTGTGTAGCTACAAAATGAAAAAGTTTATGACCTGGCAGCCATGTTGAGATCAGTTGAGGAAATACCAAGCACCACCCACCAGTCAGAGCATGGCCAATAGGAACACTCTTGCTCTTTGAAATGACCTGTGATTGGCCAAAGTCTCCTGTCACAGTCTAGATTTATTTAACCCTGAAAACAGAGCCATGAGGAGGTGCAGATGTCTAGTTATCTATACTATCTCTAACATGCTGAAAGGTTATTGTGCAATTTTACCACAATGATGCCACAAATATTCTGCCTACTGCAGCTTTAAAGACCCATAAAGTCAGTGAGCTCATTGTTGGTGATTTGTTTTCCGCCAGTGTGCCCTTTATCAGACATTAAGCTGATCTAATCACAGCACTAATCTCAAATTCCTGCCCTGTAATGACTGTTCAACAAAACAACTGGCCGCCAAACCTACTTTCTTTTCACTGATGCCATTATCACATGATTAGTCTTGTGTGTTGCAGTGAACCTCCTGTTTGTGTCAGTGCGTCTGCATTGCTAAGTCTGTGGAGTGTTGAAGTGCAACAACAAAACAGTTGTTCTTTGCAAAACCACTCATGATGAACTTGGTTACACCAACAGGTCCAATAACTTTTACAATCTGCTTGCCACAAATTCCTCAGCCACTGTAGCTCCTTCTGAGCTGCCTGCAAACACTGCTGTGGTGACAGTGCATTTAAAGTGTACAGCATTTGCATTGCACGTTTTTGAAATTTAGATTTGAAATGACAAAGTGATTAATGATTATGGTGATTATGTGAATAAACTGCCATGTGGACACCCGAACCGTGGCTTTGATATGCTGCTGTAACAGCACACTTTCAGCCACAAAAGCATTAGTGAGGTCAGACACTGACGTCGGGCGATAGGCTGGCTCGCAGACGGCATTCCAGTTCATCCCGCAGGTGTTGGATTGATTAGGTCAGTGCTTTGCGCAAGTCAAGTTCTTCCATGCCGTTGAAAGAGGAAAGTCAAGCACAAACTGTTGGTACAAAAGTGGCAACACACTAGTCTAAAATATCACTGTATATTATATGTAGCATTAACATTTCCTTTACTTGGAGCTAAGGAGGCTAGTCCAAATCAAAAATAATCCTGAGACAAAATGTGCACAAAATCATGTGGACAGGGGTGTCCATGCATAACTGCAGTATAAAAAATAGATTTTCATTGCTAAATGAATAGTAGTATATTGCAATGAGATCATGGTCTAGTTGACTCCTATATAATTTGAATGGTTCAAGATTAGAAATTTTGTTTTTTATCAAAAACCCCAGAGTTTTGGGGTTTTTGCCTTTTTCAGGGGGACCCCGCATGCCCAAAGATGAAAATTGCCCCTCCCCAAACCATTTGTTTTTGTTCCATGGGGTTTTAACCCTACTCCCTCCTAACCCAAGTCCTTAAAACTAGCTTCTCCCCCCAGATTAGACTACATTACCCATAATACCACTAGCCCCCTTCATCAACAGTATGTTGTGTGCAGTGGCGGCTGGTGACTCAAAAATTGGGGAGGACAGAAGGAAAACCAACCCATGGTGTCATGTTATTTTATTTAGTTATTTTTACTCTTAGAGTACACAGTATACAGTATGTATGGGCTCAGTGCTTCTTGATATATGTACTCTCATGTTCCTAGTTTGTTATATGTCATACAAGAGGAGCATACACAGGATTTTGGTTTTTAATGTTTTATTCTGTAAATCTTTTTATCTGGAAAGCGTTTTAGCAATTTAAGCTTGACAAGTGTATATATAAATTAGTATTTTTATTATTATTAGAATTATTATTATTATGACTTCACTAGCTTTCGCTGCTCTACCTTGCACGGCCAGCTCTGACGCAGACTCTGCCTCAGTCCAGTCTCTGGTGCATCTGGGTGGCCGTGGGGTGAACCCAGGCTGAAGTTCGGCCTTGTAGTTCATTAAGGTTTTGTTAGGATGATACAAAGACAGAGCAGCTGTGGCTCAGAGGGTAGAGCAGGTTGTCCACCACTTGGAAGGTTGGTGGTTCAATCCCAAACCTGTATAAATATAGAGAGGGTAGCGTCAGGAAGGGCATCTGGTGTAAAACACATGCCAAACAAGCATGCAAATCTATAAAGATTCGCTGTGGCGACTCCTTAGGGGAGAACAACAGCTAGGACGATACACGACGAACATTTAACAAACTTGACAGAACTAACATTCGCGGTGACATTCTTTGCCACGCGTCACATAGTCAGTATTTTTCAAGATTGGCATTGACCGCTCACTGACCAAAAAGCCACACCAAACTCTTCCATCGTGGGGCTCAGGTGGTTCCGGCCTCCTGCTCTGCTGAGAATTGCTTCAAATCATTTCCTTCTCACCAACTAGGCCCGCCCCCAAGCCTAAGCAGCCAATGGTATAGGCCGGTCTAAATGACTTATGACTTAACTTATGTTAGACCATAATAGTGTCTATGCATAAGGAACACCACTGGGAAACAACTGAATGATATAAAAACCTAATAAATAATAATGGTGGTCCAACCCTTAATATAAACTACTGAGCTTTAAGGATGTTGCTGTGTTGTTCTTCAGGTGGTGGGTATCCTGGTGGGAGTCAGCATCATCGTGCTGGTGACGTCTCCGCTCCTCCTGCTGGCCTCGCCCTGCATCCTGTGCTGCGTCTGCAAGCCCTGCAGCGCCAAGAAAAAGAAGAAGAAGAAGAAGACAAAGACGGATCTCAGCCAGCCAGACTCCTCCGCATCATAGCAGCTCCCCCTCTCATCAGCCCAACCCGGGATCGCTCCACTAATCTCACCAAGCCCAAGGAAACCATGTGCTGCATGTTGGGAGAGAATAAAGTTGGAGTAACAATGGAGTACATTTTCATGACTCGACAGACTGGAAGCCTCAGTGGTTCAGTAATATCGTCAACAGACTTGCATCTGAAAGCTCAGTGAGAGAGCTGCTCAAAAATCACTCTTACAAGAGGATGTACTTTATATGGTGGATGTGTAAATATGAGGAGAATGAATGTAATTCACCTTGTTGTTTTCAGACACACAACAGGTAGTGAGAGTTTTGCTGGACAGGGCTTTTGTTATCTCTCTCTCTTGCACACACATGCAATTCAAAGTGCAACGCCACCCCCATGTGCCAAACGTCATGATGCCAAACCAGAGGTGTTAGGTGCTCAAGTGCCTCACTCTACAGTGCCTGGTGCTTGGTTGTATTTGTTTTGCCTTCCATCTTTATCTTATGCAAAACTTTTAGCATTAAGAAAACGGACAACCGTCAGGATTACGCAGGGTTATAAATCCCTACTCAATGCAAAACATTCTTTCATAATGGGAGAAAGCAAACGGCATCACATGTGCATCGTATAATCTGTACTGATATGAAATATGATAGGGCTTCAATGGTGCACAGAATACTTTTCTTCTGCAAATGTTTGTTGTTTCCACCTGGCGGATGTTCCAGACCAAAGGCTCTAAAGGATCATGTGTACTTTTCTAAAGTGTGTGTATTTATGGGTTATGTGTGTGTGGTATCCTATTATCATTTCTACACTTCTGTTGATGTTTCTGCATCAGATATTTTATAAAAGCGCCATTGTAATTGAAATAAACCGACTGTACTGAACATGCATCAGATGGTTTTGTGTTGGATGTGACATTTATCATTTCATGGCTCATTACTTCACTTTTGTCTTTGCACAAAGGTCGTGAGAGGAGAGTACATGGATGTTTATATAGCAGGAGTGAAAACATATTGCTGTTGTCACTGTGGAGAATGTAGAGGTGCTGCTGCGCGGATGAAGGTGGAAAAGGCTGAAGCCAACAAGTTGTTGGAGATTTGGAGCAGATTTCGGGTATTCTGGAGGTTTGCTCCAGATAGGTGGTGCATAAAAACTGAATGCTGCAAGATTACTTTGTACTTAAACACTGACTTGTGCATTGCAAGCTAGAACATATTATATTATTATTATTAATACTGTTAAAATGTTAAAAACAACCACACATTTTCTGACAATTCTATGAGACTATATGTGTTTATATTTGAATCAATATTGCATATATTTTAAAGATATTTGAATAATTTAATATATTTAAATTTTAAGTACCGTGATATTTGTCCGTCAATAAAATATTTAATTGAGATTAATTGCGCGATTGTCCATGATTAAAAGCACTTGATCATAATTAATCACATTTTTATCAGTTTAAAATATACCTTAAAGCGAGATTTTATTATGAGTATTTAATACTCTTATCAACATGAGTGGGAAAATATGCAGCTTTATGCAAATTTATGTATATATTTATTACTGGAAATCAATTAACAACACAAAACAATGACAAATATTGTCCAGAAACCCTCACAGGTACTGTGAAATTAGTGGCATTAAAACGGGTTTGCGTTGACGCGTTATTATCAAATTAACTTTGACAGCCCTAGAAAATATGTCTGAAAAGGCCACACATTATATAATATATAGGTATATATATATATATATATATATAGTATATATATACCTATATATATATATATATATATATATATATATATATACCTATACATATATATGTATATATATATATATAATATATAGGTATTTATATATATAATATATAGGTATTTATATATATATATTATATAGGTATTTATATGTACAGTATGAATTACAACTGGTGTAGGTAGCCCACTGGGATATTGGAGAGTCAAATAGGATTTTAAGTTTATTTTGTAAATAGTTGAAAGTTATAGTTATATGGTAGGTGTATATCTGTAAATAAAAGTATTAGACATACATATATATGTATATATATATACATATATATATATGTATGTATATATATACATATATATACATACATATATATGTATATATATATATATATATATATATATATATATATATATATATATATATATATATATATATATAAACAATGTATTAATAAATGTGTGTGTATATGTATATACAGTCTATGTTATACATGTAATTGCCATATGAGCATACTGGAATCAGTTTTGAAGGGATGTAGTGACACCTTGTGTGTAAAGAGGGAACTGCACTCTGTGTTTTGGAGGAGGGACGTGGACTAACTTTAGTCCGCCTGCAGCAGGAAACTCGGAAGCTGTGATCCAGAAATGGCAGCGCAGGACGAGTTCTTCTCAGGTAAATCTTATTGCTTCATGTGCTGTTTACATTGTCTGTTGTGTACATAAAGCGTCCGTAACGTTTCACTGTGACTGTAGCGACTGGTGAACAATGAGCGCCCTGTCATGTTCAGTCCTCATCATTTACAGCTCCAACAAACGCACGTCTGTCTGTAGCAGATGACACTGAACTAACCGCCTGTGACAGGCTGCATGCTGCAATGAACTGCATATTGTTGTCCTACAACCCTGAATGTGTGAAAAACATGTTTAGATACACACTACAATTTGAGGTACTGTCACTTAAATAGCACGTGTTCCCTCCATATGTCACGTGACTAAAAAGCTTGACCATGTGTTTGCTTCACTGCATATTGCTCAACAATTATCTGCACACAGGCATTCCTAAGATCCCTTACTTACCCAGTGCTGGGCCTGGAGATGTCATGTGTTTCAAACACTACAATGCAGAGGAGGTAGGTGTTGCAGATGCATCACTGTGATAACACATGGTGTAAAACTGTATGCCATGTTTGAGTACTGGTACTCCCAGTTTCACTGGATTTTTATGTGATTTTAAAAGAATCAACTGTTGCTGGCAAAACTCTCTGCCAATGCTAAACAGTGTATTCTCCTGTTGGTGCTGACTCCTGTTTTGAGCTCCAGGTGCTGCCGATAAGGCACCACAAGGCAAGACCGCAGGATCACAAAGTGAGCCGGTTCATTCTGAAAAGTCAGCTTTTTCAAAACCAACATGGCTCAGTTCAAAACTGTGTTTCAAAACAAAACTCCTCATCTCTTCTCTGACATCAGGTGCCTGTTTGGCAGCACTGATTGGTAGCAAATCATCTGATGTCACAGTCATGTCAGAGAAGCGATGAGTAGTTTTGAACTGAGCCATGTTGGTTGTGAAAAGCTGACTTTCATTCAATCAGGCTTCACAAGACAAGACCACAGGATCACAACGTCATTCTGAAAAGTCAGCTTTTTTAAAAACTATTATGGCCCAGTTCAAAATTTTGTTTCAAAACAAAACTCCTCATCTCTTCTCTGACTTGATTTTGACAACAGATGTTATGAGTGCAACACTAACAGGAGAATACACTGTTTAGCATTGGCAGAGAATTTTGGCAAATTTCACTGGGGCTCTACCCACATAATCAGTTTTGCTGCTCATCCCACCAATACATGATCCTTACAAGCTGGACACCATTGTTGAGGTAAATAAACAGGCTGTCCAAACATTGTAAAATACAATGCCAATTAGCATTGTAACAACAGAGAAATAATCCACCAAACACAAATTTCCAAACTTTTTTTCTGACTTTACATCAAAACTCTCACGCTTATAGCCAAAAGAAAAGTGCTAAAACTGTCAAAATGGATAATTAACTCCATCAAGATAAATAATGTAAGCTTTTTATCTTTCTTATGACTTTGTACTTTGGAAACTTATTTACCCTAATTCTGCTTTTTAAATGATCATTATTATTTCCAGATGCAGCATTGTGAAAAAGTTCAATATTCTTCATTAGTTATTTAAGAAAGTGGAAATTTAATAAATTCTAGACTCATTAAACTAAAATATTTAAAGCATTTTTCATTTTAATTTGATAATTACAGCCCACAGCTCAAAAAAGACAGAAAAAAAGCATCTTAAGATATTAGAATATTTAATTTTGAGTTTGATTAAATAACTGTTCATGCAGTATAAATACCACGTATCACAGTCTAGTTCAGTACATGCAACCACAATCATGGGGAAGGTTTCTGGCTTTTTATTTTACAACACGAACCCTCCTCTGTACCAGAACACATATGTGATATCCCAGGTCTATATGCAATCTCTGTGGTGTGAAATAGAGTTGGTGAAGAAAGTTAGAATGGATCAATCTGTATCTAGCATTGATAGTAGCTGACACACTTTTGTGGCACAAGTCTGACCAAAGCTTTGCATCAGTTCATATATCTAAGTCGGACTCCCGCCTCTCTTTAGATTTATGCAAATCTGGCTTTTGCTCCCTTCATCAACAGAAAATGCATCTTTGAAATGAAACCAGGTGCATTTCCCTCATGAAGCAGCTTTTCTACATCACTTAACACAGTTAGGGAAGGCTGCTGACTCCACAGTTGTCCAGAAAACGATCATTGACACCCTCCACAAGGAGGGTAAGCCACAGAAGGTCATTGCTGAGAGGGCTGGCTGTTTGCCAAGTGCTGTATCGAAGCATATTCATGGAAAGTTGACTGGAAGGGAAAAGTGTGGTAGGAAAAGGAGCACAAAGCAACAGGGATGACTGCAGCCTTGAGAAGATTGTCAAGCAAAGCCGATTCAAGTATTTGGTAGAGCTTCACAAGGAGTGGCCTGAGACTGGAGTCAGTGCATCAAGAGCCAGCTCTCACAGACGTCTTTAGGAAATGGACTACAGCTGACACATTCCTAGTATCAAGTCACTCCTGAACCAGAGACATCAGAAGTGTCTTACCTGGGTTAAGGAAAAGAAGAACTGGACCACTGCTCAGTGGTCCAAAGTCCTCTTTTCAGATGAAAGTAAATTTTGCATTTCATTTGGAAATCAGTGTCCCAGAGTCTGGAGGGAGACCGGTGAGGCTCAGAATCTAAGTTGCTTGAAGTCCAGTGTGGAGTTCCCGCAGTTGGTGATTTGGTGGATGCCATGTCATCTGCTGGTGTTGGTTCACTGTAGTTTATCAAGTCCAAAGTCAACACAGCCGTGTACCACAGAATTATAGAGCACTTCATGCCTCCGTCTGCTGACAAACTTTATGGAGATGCAGATTTTCCATTCCAGCAGGATTTAGCACCTTCCTATAGTACCTAAACTACTCCTAACTGGTTTACTGACCGTGATATTACTGTGCTTGATTGGCCAGCCAACTGGCCTGACCTGAACCCCATAGAGAATCTATGTGGTTATTGTCAAGAGGAAGATGAGAATCACCTGACCCACAATACAGATGAGCTTTAGGCTGCTGTCACAGCAACCTGGGCTTCGGTTTCAATAAGGTCTCAGCAGAGCCACGGTCTGATCGCCTCCATGCCACACCGTGTTGATGCAGTACTTCAGTTCAGCTAAAGGAGCCCTGACCAAGTACTGAGTGAATAAATCCACATACTTGGACGTGGAAGTTGGACATTTCTGTTTTGTAAATCCTTTTTTTTTGATCTTATGAAATATTCTATTTTTAGTTTTGATATTTTTTATTGAAACTGAAAAATGCTTGAAATATTTTAGTTTAATGAGTCTAGAATATATTTTTCACTTTCTTAAATAACTAACAAAGAATATTGAACTCACAATTTTACATTTTTTTTGAGCTGCACCTGTATTTCAATAAAAATGTCTTTTTTTTCTGTAACATTATGTTGAGCACATGTCTGCAGTGTTTGTGCATTTGAATGTTTTAGTTTTTAGAGTTAGTGTTATCTGAGGCTGCTGGTCAGAGATCAGTGTTGGTGTGTGCAGATGTTGCTGGGGAGGAAGATGGAGGACTGGCTGAGGTTCTCCGTCTGCTACTGGCACTCCTTCTGTGGCACCGGTACTGTACCAACCACACTATTGTAAACATACATGAACACTCATTCTGTTGTCTTCTGTGTTACTACAGTTTCCACATCTTTTTACATTTCTATACAAAAATACATTTTTAAATGAGGCCAACAGATATTACATGCTTTTTTTAGGAGCTGATCCTTTTGGGTTTCCGACCCTCCACCGGTCCTGGAATGAAGGAAATCCTATGGAATCAGCCAAGAAGCGACTCCGGGCTGCTTTTGAGTTTTTCACCAAGCTTGGTGTGAGGGAAATCACCACCATTTTCCAACAAAATGCAGTTACACATGCTTGATTGATATGTTTTATTGTGTTTCCTTTGTTACCTCTGCTTCTTTTCACAGGTGAAATACTACACATTTCATGACAGGTAACTGACCATTTCAAGTTTTTTAAATTGTTATATTTATTAACTGGGCTTGCATAATCAAACTAGAATTTGCCTCCTCTGAGGTTAGGTCAAAATTAGATTAGCACATCCATCCATCCATCCATCGTCAACCGCTTATCCCGTTAGGGGTCGAGGGGTGGCTGGAGCCGATCCCAGCTGGCATAGGGCGAAGGCAGGGTTCACCCTGGACAGGTCGCCATTGCAGGGCACATAGAGACAGACAACATATAGACAGACAACCATTCACACTCACATCCACACCTACGGGCAATTTAGAGTCATCAATTAACCTAAACAGTATGTCTTTGGACTGTGGGAGGAAGCCGGAGTACCCGGAGAAAACCCACGCTTACACGGGGAGAACATGCAAACTCCACACAGAAGAGTCCCAAGCCGGTATTGAACCTGCGACCCTCTTGCTGTGAGGCAACAGCGCTAACCACTGCACCACCGTGCAGCCCCTAGATTAGCACATTTATAGTTAAATTCAAAATAACACATTACTGGATAACTTATACAAAAGTTGGAATAGCAAACTATTTAATCATTTATATTTTTTTGTTTCTCAGTAGTTATTTCTGCACGTGTGCGATCCAAACGTTTCCACTAACTCCAGAGCGTTGTAAAGTCCATATTGAAAAAAAAGTGTGATGTGTGATGTGTGGGATGTGATCATTTAAAAAATTCACACCATGTTTTTAATCTAAAGAAATACTGTGCGACCATCCACATTTGTTGGCATGTTGCTTTCAAAAACATTTTCACTACGGTCAGAAACCTATTTGCTCTCCTGCTTGCAGTGCACACAAAAGGAGGCTTGCACCTGTATAAACGGGGCGATCTAGCAGCAATCTAACAGCACCATAATTATTATTTAGCCACAATAACAAAAAAAGTCCTCACAAAAAAGATCATGTTACATATTGTATCTGCATTTGCTTGGCAAATCTGTCAAGATGTCATCACTTTGTTTATTCAATCTAAGGATTTAGATTGAGTTGTAATTTGTTAAAAGGGTTATGACGTAGAAATATGGTAAAGAGGTTGGGAACCACTGCAGTACAGTCTTCTGAACAATGTCTGTCCTCTGTTTTCTACAGGGACATGGCTCCTGAGGGCTCCACCCTAGAGGAGTCCAACAAGAATCTGGATGAAATAACAGACCTGGCTCTCCAGCTGCAGAGCCAAACTGGAATCAAGGTGCTGTGGGTGACCTGCAACCTCTTTGCCCACCCGAGGTCGGTGTTTTATTAAGAAAACCTGAAGTTTAGTAGGGAAAGAGGTTCTTGGTCATTAAAGCTGTAAAAAAACAAACAAAAAAAACCCAGAAAAAACATCATGATATATAAATGTTTTATTCATGTGACAGGTACATGAATGGTGCAGCCACCAACCCAGACTGTCATGTTCTGGCCTACGCTGGCGCTCAGGTTAAGAAGGGACTCGATACTGCCAAGAAGCTGGGTGCAGAAAACTTCGGTATGAGTGACTTGATGGTGTCACGGTGTCTAAAATATCAAAATGCTCCTTCTTTGCAGCAATGTTGCCACTTTGTTGTATATTTGTCTCCTCAGTGTTTTGGGGAGGAAGGGAAGGGTTCCTGTCCGTCCACAATACTGATGTCGCTGCTGAACTGAAGCACATGGCCAACTTCTTCAAAATGGCTGTCAGTAAGTGTGCACGAGTGTGTGTTTAAAGGAACAGCATTTAGAGGATCTATTTGCAGATTAGAAATGTAATATAATGTTCATAGCTATGTCTTCATTAGTGTATAATCACCTGAAACTTAGAATCAGTGTGTGAGTTT
This sequence comes from Pterois miles, assembly GCA_947000775.1. Taxonomy (NCBI): domain Eukaryota; kingdom Metazoa; phylum Chordata; class Actinopteri; order Perciformes; family Scorpaenidae; genus Pterois; species Pterois miles. Next base: position 1,547,412 of record CAMQGK010000568.1, on the reverse strand, counting down.
AGAATGAGCCCTTCAAATCTACATACGCAGCAGGTCCTATACAAAGAGTCCACTGTGTTGCTCTGCCATGTTTCTAGAGTAGCACAAAATGGACAAACCAAACGCTGGCATAGAAAGAGTTTAAGTGTTTATGTTACCTGAAGGCCACCACAGTTCTCTGACATGCTTGTGAAACTGGTAATGTGAGCTGTAGAGTGCAAAACAGTGGTAATGCCAGTCGCACATCTGACTTCCTTGCTCCTAAAGTAGTGTTGGAAGGCCTTTGAGGCGAGGCAGACGATGTTATCGTGGTTTTGCACTCGGCGGCTCACATTACCACAGTCCTGGAAAGGGAGGAGTTACTGGAGGAGAGGTACTCAGTTGGTTGCAGTCTGCAGCCACACCACTAGTTGCTGCACACTGTACCTTTAATCCTACACGCTACCTTTCATTCAAAATCAGTTTTGTCCAGGAAGTGGCACACTTTAAGTTTCATGTCTGTATACTTGTCACCAGAGTACAAAGAGAAGATTGGGTTGAAGTGTCAGTTTCTTATCGAACCCAAGCCGAAGGAGCCCTGCAAACACCAGTATGACTATGGTAAGGTTTACCAAAACAAACGTGCTTTATAATCTTACAAAGGTTGGTTGTTTTCCTTCAGGCATGTTGAAATCTTTTAGGAGGAGGCAGAGGATCATGATTTTCACAGATTATTTGTCTCATGCACTGCTGTCAGGATATACTGACAGTTTTATATAAAAAGTATTTTACTCAAAGTTACAGACTGGAGCTTTAATGATGCATTTTATATGCAACTTTCTTCTATAGATGCCATGAGTGTCATTGGATTCCTTAAACATTATGGTCTGGAGAGCCATTTTAAGTTGAACATCGAGCCCAACCACACCACCCTGGCAGGACACTCATACGAACATGATGTTGTCATGGCTTCTGCGTGAGACATTTGCATAATATCTAAAAACAAATGTTGTTGCATCACAATTTTGGCACATCCACACCACCTTTAACACATTCTATGTCCAGGTTTGGCATGCTGGGTTCGGTTGACTCCAACACTGGCTCTCCTGACCTGGGGTGGGACACGGACCAGTTCCCCATGGACATCAGGAACACCACCTTGGTCATGAAGGTGAACTACGTTTCTTTCATTTGTAACAGGAGGTTATTGCTTGTGATGCTTGTGAAGGTGACATTGTTCAAACATTGTTAGACAAGGAGACAAATTAACTTTACTATTAAACATTGCTAATACACTTAGTCATCATTGATAAGACGATAAGATAAGAATTATTTGGTTAATGATCAATATTTTGGCCACAAACTGTAACAGAAGCATTATTATCACTGTTGACATAATGAATATGTTAGCAAACACATAACATTCATTTGGAGGCATCTTTCTGTCCACATGGTGAATGTAAATACTCACTGTCCATTTGGCACTGATTTGGTGTCATTTTGTGCTGAACAGGTACAGTACAGTGTACAGATTTTTTTTATTGAAAGCACACGCCTTCTAGCTAATGAGGAAGTTTCTGCCTGGAAAACCCCAAAACTGAAAATGAAGAGACTAACGGCAGGTTCACACTGGTATTCAGGGTTGTATTTGGAGCTTTTACTGTCTCCAACATCCAAAAAAAACCCTCTCCATTTTGTGTCACTGCATCTGAGACATATTGTATACTGTATGTTTGTATCTTGAGGTTGGAGGTCAAGGGAGTTTCTTCGCAACAAGCTAGTATGCCATAATTCGGATTAATGGATTCCTTAGCTTTTCTAGTTTCATATGATACCATCTAGCTTTAAAATTGAGCCCACTACTAATCATTTGTGCAGTACCTCCGCAGCCCACTAGATGGCACTCGAAAAGCTGCTTTACAATGCACATAGTCTTTTGAGTCGTTGTTAGTCTACAAATATTGATTAATGCAGCTTTAATGTTCATATAAATGTTTATTGCAGTCTGTAGTAAAGATCAGTAACAGTGATACAGGAACCTAGCTATTCTTTAACGTCTAATCTTCTCCAGACCATCGTTGAACAAGGTGGCCTACAGCCAGGAGGCCTGAACTTCGATGCTAAGGTACGCAGGGAGTCCACAGACCTGGAGGACCTGTTCATCGCTCACATCGGAGCCATGGACACTTTTGCAAGAGGACTTAGAAATGCTGTTCGCCTTATTGAGGACGGGCTCATCGCTGGTATGGTGAAGGTATGTGTGCAGCTAACAGAAAATCATCATCAATCATGTTAATAGCCTTTAATTCTCAGATACAGTATTTTTAGGAAACGTCCTACATTATGTTTGGTCTCTATGTGTGATTCAATCAGGAGCGATACTCAAGCTTCAGTCATGGTATTGGACAGAAAGTGGAGGATGGTTCTGCCTCCTTGGAGGAAATGGAGGTAAGACAATTAGAGAGTTGTCTCTTCCAGTACTTTTAGAAGTACACAGTAAGAGATGAATGTCTCAAATATATAAGATTATATGTTTTGTTTTCTCAGGCATTCATCAAGCAGAACGGTGAGCCGAAAGTAACATCGGGGAAGCAAGAGAAATATGAAACCATCTTTAATCACTACATATGATAAAAGCATCTCCCCCGTGTCTGCAGATAGGCATCAAACAGGGTGTTAGCAAGCTAGAGCACTTTATTAATCCCATTAAATACATTAATTGCATTTATTTGCTGTTGTTATAAAAAACTCAAATACAGATGCTGAACACTGCAAGTAGAGAGTTGAACTGTTTATGTAAAAAGTGACCATGACAGACTGACAGACATAAACATTTTGGTAATCTGTGTATCAGTGTGTATTTGTAGTGCTATTGACAGAACATCTAGCACTGGATACGCTGAGAGGCTATATTCATATTAGCTGATGACTGCTGATGTTCACTGTGTAATAAAACACATTTTCACAATGCAGTTGATGAGTGATCTGTTTATACAATCCAGTCTACACAGATGTTAAAGACGACCTATTATGCTGTTGAGCTTTTCCTGTTTCCTTTAGTGTGTTATATAATATTTTTGTGCATGTAAAAGATCTGCAAAGGTACAAAGCCCAAAGTCCACCCCAAAGGGAGTTACTCTCCCCCACAGAAACACCGCTCCTGAACTGCCTGAAATGTGGGGGGAAGAGGTCTTTTTTGAGAGACCCGCGGGGCTGGGGGCGATCCCAACCGACTTTACTATCTTTTATGGATCTAGCAGGTTCAGCTACAGATATCATATGTATACTGTATATCATATACCTAAGGAATCCAGTGGGACCAACCATGCCATGCTAGCATGTTGGGAAGGAGGCTAAATAATGCTTCAAAGTTGGGCTAGATTAGGGAGGAAAAACTGGCATGGCCAGATTCAAAGGGGTCCCTTGACCTCTGACCTCAAGATATGTGAATAAAAATGGGTTCTATGGGTATCCACGAGTCTCCCCTTTACAGACATCCCCACTTTATGATAATCACATGCAGTTTGGGGCAAAAACATTTATTCATGCAGTGTAAATGTGTTATTTTTGACTATTCTAAAAATGATGTACTGATATGAATATTTCTGCATACTGGAGTCCCTAAACAGTCTTGATTTATATAAATCAATAGATTAAAAGCTATCACTGTAAAGTTGAGACTCGTGGCTCCAAAGAGCCCAATCATATCCATATGTGTGATGTAAGTCCCCATAGTTGCCATTTCATTGTAGTAAGACCATTTTTGAAACTTGACCTCACTGTATAAAATGATGTGTGGTGACCTCTAGGATAATCACAGCCTCATGAAACTTTACAACCACAAAGTAGAGACCTGGAGCATTCAGAGGATGGATGGATTTCCTAGGTAGATTGAAAATAAGGGGGTCTCTGAGCAATTTGCACAAGTGCTCGCCATCCAGTTGCTGAAAAATGAAGTTGTTGCAGAAATCACTAAATGTCAAAAGTTGTTGATATCAAATCACAGCATGACTTTTTCTATGGTGTTCCTCAAGGTCTTGGTGTCTTAATGTAGTATTTTGGAGCGATTATTGATCATTTTTTATCAATTCTCCATTGATAAAAAATGGTTAAATTTAGCACCAAATCTGTGTCACAAATAGTATCAGTCCTAAAATTGATGCAACAGGTTATGACACATAATAGAGCATGGTAACGTTCAACATATCCTTCGATCGCAATGTTCTAAACCCTTATACCCTTATAATACTTTACACTAAAACAAGGGAACCGGAAGTGCTAAAATGTTAACTCCTTTCTGGGTTTTGGCACTCATCCCTGTAGCTCTAGCGCTCTATTAGCCAGAATACAGATGGACACACTTGTCCTTATTTCCTCTGTTACAAACACTGAATAATCATTTAATACACACAACAAAGTAATGGTAAATTGTAGATTTTTGTGATTTACATACAACTGTAGCTCACGGTAGTCACAACTTTAGTTGCCATAGTAACAGCTTGCCATCTGTAGATGGAAAACGAAAGCATCTGACAGACTGAAGGATGGCCATGTTTACAGCACAGAGTGGTTCATCATATCAAACAGAAACGATCTTTGCATTAGGTACCCCCTTACTGTAAAATACACACAAACCACAGACATGAAAAGCGCACCTTTCTACTGACATCACATCATACTACCGGCCTGCCGACCCACTAACCAATCAGCGGCCGAGGGGACAACAAGTGCCGGTCGAGCGTCCAATCAGCGGCCGAGGGGAGGCCCGTTGCACGCGCGGCCTTCCAATCAGCGGATAGCGTGAGCTCTGCTCACCGGCACGTCACTGCTGATTTGAGGGTTGCGCTGTGGAGGAGGTGGGATGCGAAAAGCACCCAATCCGAAGTTGTCCGTGTTTCTTATTATCATAAAATATTCAGCAGCATCCCTCCGACCGTCTGCCCGCAACTTATCAGGTTAAAGAAAACCTTTTGTTTGGGTTGGCTGACTTGTGTCTGGAGCACCTGAGAAACAACATTATGACTAATTATTAATTACATGGTGATTTTCCGTCAGCCTAAAGAAAACCTGCTTCTCAGTAGTGCTTTCACCGTCTAATTGTTTTATTTTACCTTTTAAACTTTTTTTTATTCCTGAAAATATGTGGACTTTCCTGGGAATAGCCAGCTTCACATACCTTTACAAAAAATCCAGCTCAGTCTTGACTTTGGATCACAGAGAGCTTGTGATGGCCGCAGCCTTATTTCTTACAGTCGGGCTGCTGCTATCATATGTCAAGTATTTCCACATCCAGAAGCTCAGAGTCTCTCAGGTATTAAATTTGCCTCTGAGCCTCTTGTCTTTTTTACCTCTTATCAACCATTTCATCCCACAGACTTCAACACAGAGGAGCGAGAAAGAGGAGAACAACTGTGGAAAGGTAAGACAACTCCTGTGGATATACAGTCTGTTAGCCTAAACACGAGAACAAAGGAAGACTGAGACAGATTAAGAAAAGAAGACCAATTGAAGTAATTTATTATATTTCATTTTTGTGAGCTTAATCTCTGAAAAAAGTCAACTAATCTTATTAGAGACGCTTGTATAGTATTATTGAAGCATTTCAAAACTAAAGAGCTTGAATAGTATTAAACGTATTCATTACGTTCAGTGCAACTGAATGTCCTGCATGTTCAAAGCCTAGAGATATAGCTGGTTACTTGGATATCTCTATATATCTCTATCTATATACTATATATATTATACTATACTATATACTAAACTATATGGTATATTATATTTTATATATAATATATACTGTATTTATATAGTATATATAGTACTATAGAAATTCTATACACAGTATATGTAATATAGTATAGTATAGAATATATACTGTATATATATGTATATACTATATATGTGTGTGTGTTTTATATATGTTATATATATACATACATACATACACACACACTATATCTCTGTCTCTACATATTGATATCTATCCAGTGTTTCAGGACTTTTGGGCTTTACACTAATGAGAGTCTCCATTGTTTCCAGAGCCAGAGAACGAGGAAAAGAGTCGAACCAGAGTCCTCTGCCTCACAGGGTGCCTCAGTGGGCCCGGAGCCAGATGTGGTGATAGTCGGGGCGGGGGTCCTGGGCTCAGCTATGGCGGCCGTTTTAGCCCAGGATGGGAGGAGGGTGACGGTGGTGGAGAGAGACCTGAAGGAGCCTGACAGGATAGTAGGGGAGCTGCTGCAGCCTGGAGGGTTCAGGGCCCTCGAAGAGCTGGGACTGGAAGGTCAGTGATAGACGCTGTCTATCTGTCACTTGCAGATATGCTCTCAATGTACAAATAATCACAGTCATTCCTTTTGCCTAATCATTTTACTTCCTGTAGGTTAAAAAACACATTTTCTCAACGAGCTTCTTATCACACTACCTTTCATATGAGAGGTTTATGTATCTTTAACTGTTTAGCTTGTGTTCCTCTCACTGGTTTGAAGTAGGCAGGTCACATTTTTCTGTGCACCAATCAGAGCTGAATCTGAGTCTGGTCATGGCGGACTGCTCACGTTGCCAACATTGTCAGTCAAATCTCACATGTCAAATGTTTTTTGTTTTTTTCTATCTGAATCTTAACTTTAACTGTGATTGCTGCTTATTTAGTCCTAAATATGAAATGTCTTGGAGAAATAGTTATGATTTGAAATCAAGTCTTCAGTGGCTATTTCTCTAATTCTGTTCATCTACATGCATGCTTACTTTGTGATCAGTGTGGCTTTAATAAGGAAATTATGAATGAAATGATGGCTTTCATTTTAGAGTCATCTTACCATTGTACTTCATGAAAAGTGTTGGTTTTACCAAACCCCCAGGACGAGCGCCGGTCATTGATCCCAATGTCAGCAGTGGTCCAAACGGTGGTACTACAACTTCCGTGTCTGTCACGTGATGCCATTGGGCCCAGAGAGACTCTTTCCCATAGATTAACATTGAAAAAGAGACGCCTGTTACTCAGCTGCTATTTTTTTTTTAAGCTAAACCAACTTCGCAGTACGAACACTCTTATAGCCCTTATTTAAATTGGGTGGTTCTAACAGTTGTAAAACGCACTAAAAGCCAAATCCAGAGTTATTTCTTTCCTCTGTTTATGTCTATGGAGACCCAGACCATGATAGTGCAAGCCGTGATGTTGGGACCCCCGAGTCATGTGACGCTACTACGTATATCGGACATGTGCAGTAGGGTCCAATAAGACCCAGAAGACCCCAGGAGATCTGGGTTTCCAGATGGAAATCGATTATGTGTCACTGAACAACTTTCATAGGAATGAACGGGGCCCCGCCTCCAAAGCTGTATCCAGCTCTCTTTATACATCCATGGGTTTTCCACACAATCAGTCGTGGTATTTTTTGATGGAGTTCCTCAAACCTGTGAAACAGAACACATTTGACAGTGCCATAAACAATATGGAGACACAGGCTGAGGATATCAGCTCCGTGCTCCACTTTGCCTGCATGCACTGAGTCACATATAGTGTATGTAAACAGTAGCAGACTGAGTGAACAATGGCTGCATGTTGTGAAACCAACCTTTTTACATGTGTTTACTCTCAGGTTCAGTGGAGGGTCTGGATGCCCATCTGGTGAACGGCTATGTGATCCACGACATAGAGAGCAGCACAGAAGTGGAGATTCCCTACCCTCAGGGGGAGGACAGAGTCCAATGTGGACGTGCTTTCCATCATGGTCGATTCATCATGGGCCTGAGGAGAGCCGCCCTGGCCCAGCCAAAGTGAGTAGAGTCATGGAAAAAAGAGCCTATATGTCAACTGACCAACTAGCTGATTGAACAACTTTGTTTCTGACAGTAGTGAAGGTCGGAAATTCGTCGCTCGTTTGTTCTGCCCACCAAAGCCAAATTACATGCCTATCAGTTCATTATCTGTTACCGTTTATCCTGTTCAGGGTCACGGGGGGCTGGAGCCGATCCCAGCTGACTGTGGGCGATCACAGGGCTGACACATAGAGACAGACAACCATTCACGCTCACATTCGCACCTACATGCAATTTAGAGTCAACAATTAACCTGCATGTCTTTGGACTGTGGGATAAAACCCACGCTAACATGGGGAGAACAGGCAAACTCCACACAGAAGAGCCCCAAGCCGGGTTTGAACCTATGACTCTCTTGCTGTGATTTCCAAGTTCAGCATTTGTATTCCTTGTCCCACATCCCACATATTGTTCTGTAGAACAGATGCTTTTTAAAAAATCTGGCTTTTTATCCAAAAGGCTGTCATCACGAGGCTGTTTGCTGTCAAACTGCACACACGAGGGTCAAGTGCAGGTTGACATTTTGCCGTCTTGCTACGCTATTTCCGAATTTCTGAATCCTCGAATTTCCCTCCGGGGATTAATAAAGGTTCATCTTATCTTATCTTATCTTATGCCCAGTGGAGAACGTTGTGAGTCAGATTTAGGCTGAATATGATGGAAACTACCACAAAGAAAAGGAAGAGCAGCTACAGCGAAGACTGTGAAACTATATATAAGTCAGTAGAAGACAGTTCTCTGAGTTTTTTATGACATTTATCAATTATTTTTCAATTTCACATGGGGGGACATGAAGCGGCACAGTTCATGTGAGTCTCACAAGAAACCTACTGGACAGCTAAATCTTCTATTCTGATAGAAGTCATTTCATATCTCATAACTATATATCACAATATAGCATGTTTTCTGGTAATCCAATAAATACATAGACTATATGAAATAACCATGGTAAAATATTTAAGAATTTGAGAGCAAAATGGACACAACAGTGTGACACTATAGAGAATAAAGAAATAAATATAGACCTAGCCTATACTGTGATAGAACTGATGTAGAAAAATACATACACACACATTTTATATTATTTTGATGGTATATATGCAGTATATATACTGTATATAGTGATATTTCCCAGTCATAATGTTTTTAAACAATATGTTTGGTTATTCAGTTAATGGATCAAACTGACCTTCATAACACGCAGTGTAATGGGATGTAAAGGCTTATCATATTTTCTTTTACCCGATTTTATTTTTCAGTTAGGTATTTCAGATTTATTTTTATGTAAAGGACTATTTACACAATTATCTGTGGTTGATTGAATGAAATGCTGGTTTTTACTGAAAAGGCAGTTCTTGATTAACTGTTCTGCATTTTGTCCATTATGTCAAATAGGTATTAATTTGGCTTTTTCTCCTCATGTCTGTGTTCTTCTACCATATGGATGAAATGTCTCTAACTGCCTAATTGCTCCCCCCAGTGTCACGTTCGTAGAAGGCACCGTGACCAGTTTGCAAGAGGAGGACGGCTGTGTCACCGGAGTCCAGTACAAGGATAAAGAAACTGGAGACATCAAGGTTAGAGGAGGAAACTCTGCTGCACACGTTATATTTCACTTTCCACCCCCCACCCTCCTCACCTCATGGAAACAGTAAATCTCTTTAATGCAGAGGGTGACTAATGATGACTGTGTGAACCTGTCTTGTAGGAAATCCATGCAGCGCTGACTGTGGTGGCCGACGGCTGCTTCTCGAAATTCAGAAAGAGTCTGGTGTCTGGGAAAGCTCACACCTCCTCTCACTTTGTTGGATGCTTGATGAAGGTAAATACCACCCAGTGTTGTTGCTATCATCACAGTGCAGCTGTAACAATTAACCCATCTACCGATTAGTAGATTTACAGAAAATTATTCATTGTTTTACTCATTTTTCAAGAGAAAATACAAGAATAAACTGAAAATCTTCTGGTTTTGGACTGTTTGTCAGATAAATCAAAGATGCTTGCTCTGGAAAAGTATAATGGGCATTTTTCTCTGTATTCAGGTATTTCATATATGAAATTATTCAGCAGTTAATTGAGAAAATAATGAGCAGATTTATCGATAATGATACTTTTAACCTGTTTCATTGCATTTACCTTAAAGTTTTTTAAATAATTAATTCACAATCATAATGCTTTTTTTTTTTTCAGGAAAAGCAATACTTTTATCCAGCACTTTTCTAAAGCCTCTTAAAAAAAAAAAAGAAAAATTAATCTGCACTGTTGAAAACGGAGTGCTGCAGGAATGAGTCCTAAAACCTGGACATGAGTTAGCATTTTAGCACTTCTGGTTACCTCATCTGGAAGTCCGAGGGTTTGAAATAGGTCTGTCGTTGACACAAGCTGAAGAGATTTTAATGTTTTGCTCTATGAAATAAAATATATCAACTCCACTCGTGAATTTTGAAGCCTTTATGCGTCTTAAAAAAGGCGGTTGCTAACAAGTGCTTAAGTGAGACCACAATATGTGACCACGCTGACTTGTCCGCCTGTACAGCCTCGTAGTGTATACTTGAGCTGTTGTAGTTTGTTTGTAGCCTAACGTTTTAGCTTCTTCTGATTACATTCACGTTTCAAAAATCCTAAAAGCGGTGTTCATTTCTCGACATCAGCTTTCTGAACAAAATGTGTAAATATCATAAACGTTTGTTTGCCACAGAGCTAATTTTCTGTAATAATCCAAATCCCATTGGCTTTTTGTCGAGGGAACCAGGGCGATGCTAACTTCGTGGTTGGCCTACAAAAATATGTAAGCCCTGGAGCAATCTATAAGAGCTTTAATGGCATTTGGAATGAGATATTACTTAATGTGTCAGATCTGGGAACTCAATAATGTGTACTGTGCAGACCTTACAAATGAATCGTTACTAATTTGAAACACCAAGTGATATAAAAATCTTCATTTCTGAGTTCAGCACTGTGCTTCTCACCAGGACTGTCCCCAATTCAAAGCCAACCATGCTGAGCTGGTGCTGGCCAACCCGAGCCCGGTGCTCATCTACCAGATCTCCTCCTCACACACCAGAGTGCTGGTGGACATCAGGGGGGAGATGCCTCGCAATCTCTCAGAGTACATGGCTGAGAAGATATACCCTCAGCTGCCAGGTAAGAGACAGATGAAATACAACTTTATTTTGAAAATGTCTCTGAGGTTTTATTCTTATTTGATGATTAGGGCTGTCAAAGTTAACGCAACAATGATGCGTTAAGGCAAATTGTTTTAATAGCACTAATTTCTTTAATGCATCGATACATCTTCTGATTTTTTTGGTTGTAGCGGGTTCAGTTTTAAAGGTAGAGTGAAGATCATATGAAACTAGAAAACCTAATGAATCCATTGATACCAACATGTCATACTATCTCCTCTTGAAGGAGGTTAAGTAACGCTCCATACTTGTGCTAAATTTTGGCGAGGAAAAACTGTCATGGCCATTTTCAAAGGCGTCTCTTGACCTCTGACCTCATGATATGTGAATGAAAATGGGTTCTGTGGATACCCACCAGTCTCCCCTTTACAGACAGAGTCAAGTCAGCACACTGACAGCTGTTGTTGCCTGTTGGGCTGCAGTTTGCCATGTTATGATTTGAGCATATTTTTTATGCTAAATTCAGTACCTGTGAGGGTTTCTGGACAGTATTAATCATTGTTTTGTTAATTGATTTCCAATAATAAATACATGCATGTATTTGCATAAAGCAAGCATATTTATCCACTCTCATGTTGACAAGAGTATTAAATTCCTAACAAATCTTCCTTTAAAATACATTTTGAACAGACAAAAAATCGGATTAATTTGCAAATAATCACGATTAAATATTTTAATCGACTGACAGCTCTAGTAATTATTTCTTGTGAAAAATGACCTTTGACCTGAGGAAGAGCCCCCATAGTGTGATAAATGATCATAATAACGGCAGGAATATATCCAGACTGCTGCCTGTGCTGTTGTATGTCCGCCCAAGGAAGCTACAGTTGAAGGATTTGACATTCACAGTGTGCTCTGCTATTCAGCTGAAATATCAAAGTACCAGTTCTGGTAACCTTGACAGAAGTCCAGCTGAGATGGCGGAGTCAGTCACACTGATACATTAATAAACGTACATTCACACACCAAAAGAAAAGGCTTTTTCTTGTGCATGCGCCCAGCGTGCACCTTTGGGTTTTCATCCACGGAGCAGTCTGAGTGATTGACCGCCTGCACTCTCTCTTTCCCTCAGAGCATTTAAAGGAGCCTTTCATGGTGGCACTACAGAACGATCGACTCAGGTCCATGCCTGCCAGCTTCCTCCCTCCCTCCCCAGTCAACAAGCCAGGTACTGAGTGTTGTTAGAGACGGCCAGAGGGAATCTATTGAGCTGAATTCAGCTTGTGTACAGCATGATGCATGTCTTAGAGAACAGGGCACTGATTTAGTCATTACTGCGTGATGAAACAAATTAAAGAGCTTTCCTGGTTGTTGAGTCTTTAGTCTGAATTTTAAGTAAAATAATAAGAAAAAAATATTGCAAATGCTTGCTCTTTTTAAGGTTTATTGAAAAGTTATTAGTAGACTTTGTTTCATGAATAAATTCAAAGATACATGATTTTTTTTTATCTGATAGAGCAACAGGCTACATTTAATAGAAGTGGCATTTTTATTAGCCTTCTTGCCGAGTGTTAGATGAGAAGATTAATACAGTTCTCATATGTACCGTAGGCCAATATGAAGCTTAGCTTAGCTTAGCATAAAGAATAGAAACAGCTAACCAGATTCTGTCCAAAGATATTTTATCTGTTTTAATCCTACAAACCCCAAAGTATACAAATGACAAGTTTTTTAAAATACTTTTTTTGTAGGATTAAACAAATAAAAGCACAATGTATTAATTAGTGAGTTTTAGAGTTGCGGGTAGATGTGTCCTATCGGGAATGGGAATCACGGAGCATTCAGTAGCACGCCTCCGTTTTTTGGACGGCAACGTATGGAGTTACGGTAAACTCTCATTATCTGTCACCAGTCTATTCATCTGTCATCAGTCAATAGTTCATCATCAGAAATGTATACAGTATGTGCAAAAGACAAATACCGGCACTCATAAAGAGAAGCTGACAGAGGCAAAAGGGTGATATATTACAAAACTAAAGTGTGTTAATGATTTGGATCCTTATAAGAGGACTCTGATAGCACCTATTATGGTCACTGATGTGTTTTGGCGTTCGTGAACATTTCTCAGCAGTTCAAAATATGTAAACCTTTGGAGGCCGATGTGCAGTTTACAAACGTTAGGTATATGACATTAAGATCTGCAAGCCAAATGCCAGCTACATGATAATCCGGAAAAAGATAAGATAGCAAATGTTATGTTTACTGAATACTAACAAAATGTTGGCTAAACCCATAACTTTAGCCTACGTATACTACATAGCCTGTATACTGTATACTACACTTCAGCTTTTGAATCTTATTCACTGTGCAGTGTTTTGTTTATTTTTGACACTTGCAGTAAAGAGCCAGCAAATAGCAATCTTATCCTTTATTCTTCAAAAATGGCCGACCTTCTTCCAGTCTTGCTATGATGCTGCAGCCAGCAGCCACTTAGCTTAGCAACAAGACTGGAAACAGGGAAAGAGCTCTGGCCCTGGCTCTGTCCAAAAGGCAACAAATGGGGCCTACAAGCACTTCTGAGGGCAGGGTCGGCGTAATAATGAGCAATGACAAACTGAAACGCTCCCTTAAGGTTTTAACTGTCAAAACATTTGAAATTAAAGCACAGAGAAAAACTAAAAGTCATCCTCCAGACGTCATTTTGTTCACCGTGTTTGGCACTAATTGTAGGATTTTATTATTACAAAGTGCAACAACTGATGATGTATTTTGGATGAGAGACTAACAGCAGCCTGTCGTTGGCAGGAGTGCTTCTCCTGGGCGATGCTTACAACATGAGGCATCCTCTGACGGGGGGAGGGATGAGTGTTGCTCTCAATGACGTTCGCATATGGAGGAGTCTGATCAAGAACATCCCGGACCTGTACGACGACAGGGCGATGCTACAGGTGAACACAGAGAACGATAACTCACTGTGATCCTAACCCTGAAAGCATTCACAATAAAACTGTTATTAAAAACACTCTAATGTTGACATGAAAAACAAGGCCCGTGTAAGTGTATGACAGCAGTTATATTTGGAGCCTCTACTGCATCACGTTTACCTTGGGCTGTTATTCCCTCTGCTGTAGGTGAGAGGGACTGCAGACCAGCGTGTAATATTACACTGCTTTCTTTCTTCTCAACAGGCAAAGAAAAAATTCCACTGGGAACGCAAGTCATCACATTCTTTCGTGGTGAATGTGTTGGCCCAGGCCCTGTATGAGCTGTTTGCAGCCACAGACAGTGAGTCCCTGCCTGCCTAGCTGCATCTATTAACATGGAAAACAAATGACAGGGGATCAGAAATTATTTTGCAACGAATAAGTACAACAGTCAAAATCTGCAATACATTCAAACAGTCAATAGTCATTTTGATTGTCATCATGTCCATGTGCCTGTTTTGTGTTAACCAGATTCTCTTCATGAGCTGAGGAAAGCCTGCTTCCAGTACTTCAAGCTTGGTGGGGAGTGCATTGCTGGGCCTATTGGACTCCTCTCAGTGTAAGCATAATGTCTCCACAATAACACAGGAGACAGAACTTCTCTAATATGGCTTGATGGAAAGCAGTCTTCGGATAAGGGATTAGTTAAGTTAAAAGTTAAGGGAATAATTTCATATTTTGGGGAAATTAGCTTTTTGCTTTGCTTGCTTGCTGAGAGATAGCTGAGAAGATTGATACTACACATGAAGCCTACTCTGAATAATGAAACGCAAGCCAGCTATCTTAGCTTAGCATAAAGAACTGAAACATGGCTTGCTTGCTGTGTCCAAATTTCACCTACCAACTCAATATGGCGCCTTCAAACGGAACTCACATACTTGTGTTTACAACATGGGAAGCCGTGTACACCATATGCATGGCGTTCAAGTGGTTAAGTCATGAAGACCACAGCTGTTAGGCAACGGTAATATTAACGCTACTGTCAGCGTCTAGAAGCCGCAGACACTAACAATCTAGCATCTAGCAAGTGGGTAACATAACGAAGGAAATGCAAAGGCATAATGACAGACAGACAGATGAGGCTGTTGGGAATATTAACATTTTCCTCGGACATATTATAAAATTATGAAGAATTACAACATACAACGTTCATATGGACACCTCTCGTGAAAATGGTAAACATGACCCCATTTGAAGGCACTAAATATATCTTTTCCAATGGCAACCTCCCATTGGCGACAAGACCCCAGGAATGCTACGCTAAAGCTAGGATAAACCAAAAGCAAGCATGATGCTAAAGCTTACTAATTATGTTTGTTCTGTGTAAACATGACAGTTGTACAGGGGATTATGTACCGGACTGTTCTTAGTGGCCGCAAATGATGTTACGTATTTGTGCTAAGCTAATTGGCTACAAATTTATTTTAGAGCCATGAGTGGTATTGAGCTTCTCATCTCACTCTTGGCAAGTGTATTTCCCAAAATGTCAAACTATTTCTTTAAATTCATGAGGCTTACAGAGACTTAATGATTTTCTGATTTTTACCAGGTTGACACCCAAACCCATGACCCTAATTGGACACTTCTTTGCCGTGGCGCTGTACGCAATCTACTTCAACTTCAAGTCCGAGTCGTGGAGCACCAAACCTCGAGCTTTGTTCAAGAGCGGTGCCATCCTGTACCGAGCCTGCACGGTTATGTTTCCACTCATCTACTCTGAACTCAAGTACCTGGTGTACTGAGGCGCTCCACAATCTGGACACTGAAAGACCAATCTCTACAATACAATATGCCCTCGCCTTACCGAAAGTGCCATCGTCCTACTTAATACCTTGGTTCAATTTGGACATATTATTCAACAATGCCTTGGTGTAGCTCTGTTTGTGCTCACCCACAGTTTGCCCTATATGTTAAAGCAACATGCAGTTTCACACCCTGAATTACACTGAATATTTAATACTGTGGAATTTTCCTGACCGACAGAACTGCTATGTGGAACATAGCATCTGAATTTTATGATAATGATTTTGCAATAAAGCCACTTTTATGCTGTATATTTTTACGCACTGAGCTAATTTAGGCTGTATGGATATCCTCATGTAATGACATATTTTATTACACAAAAGCATCATTTAATATATCAAGTACTAACGGCAGAAAACAGCATGCTGTCTTAAATTATTATCACATGTTGTATTTCATACAAAAATCAAGAATATTTTCAGCCTTGTTTTGTTGAGGAAAATATCTGCTTTATTTGTTCAAATCACACATGTTCTTACTGTAATGATCATTTCCTGCCTTCCTCATACTGTGTCTCTTTACATAATGTCATATGGGACTATTTGTAACTTGTAATTTCTAACATTTTGGCTTCTAGACTCTTAAACATGCTGACAATGCAGCTGACAAAACTATCATCCCAGAACTCAAGAATGATCCCTGCACTATTTTAGTCCTGCTGGATGTCAGTAAAGACCTGACGCAGCATGCCTAGAGGGGGAGTTGAGGCTTGACAGGGACCTGAGATAGAAGGAACGATGCTCATATCAGGACCAAGTCAGCGGATGATGCTCAGGTTGTGTTTTCCTGAGCTGACACAGACAAGCATCTCCTGACATGTAATTCACCACAGCTTACTGCACTGCTGTGTGCCTGTGTTGGGCTTGATGGGCCATTAAATAAATCATATGTTACAGATACATTTTCCTGTTTCATTACATTAGATGTCTTTGGATAATTTGTGTAATTACACAGTTATTGTTATTGATAAACTATCTGACAATAAGCTATTATATAGCAGTTATTAGTAACTGTAAACTGAGTTTAACCCTACTGGACAAACACTAACAAATACAACCATTAGATGGTGCTGACTCACAGGTTAAGGATTTCAGTTTGAACAGAGGTCCTGCTGTAACAGTAAAGGTCTCAGTAAGGGTTGGATATGGATTAAAGCTGTCGTGGGTAGAAATGGAGCAGATATTATAAAAAAAAAGTGTTTTGTAAAACGGTCATAATGTCCTGATAGTGCATGAGAGTAATCTACAGTGGTCTTAATGGCATCTGCACGATTTCACAGACCAGAGGAAAACAACCAATCAGAGCCGATCTGGAGTCTGCCATCTCTGAGCAGCTGTCAATCATTCACAAACTCAAACGGTCAAACTAGGCAGCACTGATTAAATACGAATCAATATTCTGTTACTGTAATATCTATTTCTCTCCTCAAATGTTTTCAGAAACATCTTGTAGTTACTGTTTAGCTGTAAAAGGAGAAAGTTTGTGACCCAGCAGCCATGATGAGATCAGTTGAGGAAATACCAAGCACCTCCCACCAGCAAGAGCAAACTTTCTCATTTTATAGCTCAACAGTACCTACAAGATTTTTCTGGAAACGTGAAGTCAGAAATAAACATTACAGTAACAGAATATTGATTCGGATTTGATCAGCGCTGCCTAGTTTGACCGTTTGATCGGAGTTCAGCAGTGATTGACAGCTGCCTCTGTTGAATGAATATCCAACAGGAACTCTCCATGATTTGCCAAAAGCTCCTGTCACGGGTTACATTTTTTAAATCCTGAAAACACAGCCATGAGGAGGTGCAGAAGTCTAGTTTTCTCTCAGAGCACTTGAATTACAATATGCTGAAAGGTTGTTATGGATTTTTTGCCTAATTATGCCAAAAATATTCTGCCTACTGCAGGTTCAAGTTACTCTGTTGTGCTTTTACACTGAAAGTCAGCAAATAGATATACTGGAACATGATGAATTGTTGAGATTGCAAGATTTTTCACAATTAGTCTGGTATTAGGCTTTTGCTGCAGCTTTTTATATCTGGGTTGGTTTCAACCAGTGGCACATTGATCTGGCTGCTACGCTGTCACATGGTTCAAGCAGCTGTCTATCTCAATCCTGCACTGTCAGTCTGTTTGAATGGATTCAAGCGGGACAGACAGCAGCGATTGTATTTGTAGCAGTTTTTGGTAAATATTAATGCGCATTGATTGCTACGTTGACTACATTTATATTCAGCATTGTATAATACTTATAATCTTTTTTTCTGTGGAGTGGCAGAGAAACCGTAATTCATTCTTTCACATGTAATTTTGGAGGGAAAGGGGGCTGTTGGCATAACATGGAATACATTTACAGTAGCTTATGTATGCATTAATATTTTTCTCATGCTTGGTCTGAGACTGTTGAAACATTCACATAAACATGCATAACAAGTGAATAGAAGTTTAAGATTTTTCAATTTATTGTCATGGCGCAGAATACAGGAACTGAGACAACCAGCTGCACAAAATATCGTACATAATATTAGAAAGAATGAACAGTAATATATAGCCAAGGGTAAATATAGAATGGATGTACAAACTGTACAATGTGCAGCAACAATAGGCAGTGCATGAAAAAGCATAAGTAAAATATACAGTATATAGGCCTATAGCGTAAGTTGAGCCATTTTGGCTTCATGTGCCACTGAGTAACTTTCATAGGAATGAATGGAGCCCTGCCGCCAACGCTGTATCCAGTTCTCTTTATACATCCATGGACCCGCTCTTTATGTAGATATGAAGGGCTCGTTCTAAGATAAGGAAAACACAACAGCTCTTGGTTTTAGGTGATTATACACTATTGAAAACAAAGTTCTGAATATTATATTCCATTTCTGCCAGTAGACCTCCTGATATCTTACACAATGTTCCTTTAAATTCAAACACACGACATAACTTAGCCATCCAGCAATAATATAACACCATATATTAAAATCAGGGCTGCACGGTGGTGTAGTGGTTAGCGCTGTCGCCTCACAGCAAGAGGGTCGCAGGTTCGATTCCAGCTTGCAGCTCTTCTGTGTGGAGTTTGCATGTTCTCCCCGTGTAAGCGTGGGTTCTCTCCGGGTACTCCGGCTTCCTCCCACCGTCCAAAGACATGCTGTTTAGGTTAATTGATGACTCTAAATTGCCCGTAGGTGTGGATGTGAGTGTGAATGTTTGTCTGTCTCTATGTTGTCTGTCTCTATGTGCCCTGTGATGGACTGGCGACCTGTCCAGGGTGAACCCTGCCTTCGCCCTATGTCAGCTGGGATCGGCTCCAGCCCCCCCGCGACCCCTAACGGGATAAGCGGTTGACGATGGATGGATGGATATTAAAATCATGTTGCTTGTAAACTTTTCAGAATGTATCAATGACAATAACAAACACAAAAATACAAATATTTTTGCAAATTATCCCATTTTTACAAAAAATGAAATTCATTAATACATTTGAGCATAGCCTGTTATATTTTATGTTTCTACTGTACTATCTTTCACATATTGTAACTTTTCATGAAGTGACACCTACCTAACACAGTCACTAGTGGTCATAGCATCGCTCCATTATTTTGTGGCTGAGCATGGTTAGACAGATGTGGCATCTCTAGAGTTATTGTGGGACTACCTCAGCTGAAGCTCTTCTGTTTCTGGACAAACTAAACACTTTTAGAGCCTCCACCAGCTTTTCGGACCGCTTTCCTCTTCTCCTGCCATGGCAACAGCAGCTGAACGCTGAGGTTTTCCAGGAAAATCTGACACTTAAGACCTTCTGGCTTCCCAAGTTGAAAATTTGGTCAGGAAATCTACCTCTCTGTTTATGGCAATAAGGAAGCTGAGGTAAATATATGAGGTTCCCCCATCAGTTCTTACTCCTCCTGGTACCGCTACTTGGACGGTATCTTGATTTGTTGTCTCATTCAGAGCTCATGCTGTCTGAGCTGGCAAATAAACACAGGACTTTCACCCAGGACACCGGAGTTCACATCTCATTTGAAACCAACAATATGTATTTGTCGAACATGATGTTTTTCCTAAACCTAAAGAAGTTGTAGTTTTGTAGTCTAAACCTAAAGAAGTTGTTTTATTGCCTACACCTAAAGAAGCTGTAGTTTTATTGTGTAAACCTAGAGAAGTTGTAGTTTTATTGCCTTAACCTAAAGCAGTTGTAGTTTTGTTGTGTAAACCTAAAGAAATTGTAGTTCAGTTGCCTACACCTAAAGAAGTTTTAATTTGTGTCCAAAACATGAAGTTTCATTCAGTTTAACATGTTAGAATGTGTATCTTTAATTTTCACTTTTACAACATAGTAGGTTGATATATATATAGATAGCAGCCTTGTGAACCTACGATTGGTTTAGTAAGTGTCACGCCCATGAAATCTTAGGTCATGTCTTTTCTTGTTTTGTTTTCAGTGATTGGTGCACTTCCTGTTTTATTTTGTATTCTAACTCTCCCTCTCGTTTCAGAGCACTTCACTTCCTGCCCTCGTGTTTTCCCGCGTCCTGAATGATTGACATCCCCTGACCTTCTTTCCATCCACCTCCACCTGTGTCTGATTGCCTTCCCCGCCCCGATTGTGTTCACCTGTCCATAGTTAGTCCCTCCCCTTCACTAGTATATAATGTGTGCCTCCCCTTCCTTCTGTGCCAGTTCGTCTTTGTTACCCTGAGTACAAGCGTCCTCGCGTCTTTTTCTAGTGATAGTCTCCTTGTGTTTTTGATTACTCTGCCTGTTTTTTGACCTCGTCTCTGCCTAGTGTTTTGGATCTGTTTGCCTGCCTGTTTTTGACCACCCGTGTATCGACGTCTCTTTTGTCAAGTAAAGATTTTGTCTACCTTTTACCTGCCTGCTTTCCGTGTCGTGCTTTTGCGCCCTTGCCCTGTTTGACACAGTTATTACAGTAGGTCCCTACTCACCCACAAACGTGAGAAAGAAGTGTGCTGATGACACCTATTCAATAGCCTGCCAACAGTCAGATTGGGTGAAAGAAAAAGTCATCAAATCGGCAACACTGACAGTCCGTCCCTTCGGGCCTCCCTCCAAAGCCACTCCTCAAAATGATCATTGTGAACGAAAACAATGAAGATGGCTATTGTTAGTACTCAGCTGTCAAGCTAGCAGCTTGTGGACGACTCCAGTGACACGCAATGAGTCCATGGGAAGGATGCATGTAGCCAGGTAGCTAGGCAGGCCATACGGGGGACATTTAAAAAAAAAAATCAGGAGATATTATACAAAGAAAGACAAATAAATACAAACAAACAAAAAAACAAGCAGGCTGAAGAAATTGTGTTTGTGTGTGTGAAATTGTGGGTGTATTACTCACACTGTGGGGACTTGCCTTCGTTTTGGGGGCAAACTGCACATCCCCATACGTAAAACATTACATTTTAGGGCGAGGACTTGGTTTAGGTGAAGTCTCCAGGAAATGAATGTAAGCCATTGTAATGTCCTCAAAAGTCATGGAAACACCACTCGTATGTGTGTGCATGATCGGGATAATCGGTGTGAGTGGCATTGAATGAGGCTAGTTGGTAATATAAGACATATACATAGCTACCCTTGAATACACATACCGTGTACTGTGCATATATACACATAAACATACATACACACACAAATATTTTTCCTTTTATGTGAAGAGGATAGAGAGAGAAATAAGTAAATAACTGGATAAAATAAGTAAATATATATACAAACACATACAGAACATACACATATGTACATTACCACTACTACTACTACTACTAATAATAATGATAATGCCGACAAGAACAGCAGCATCAGTATTAACAATAATAAGTTAGATAAATAAATGTCAATTTCAGTACAGTTACAACCCAGTAGGAGCAGTTTCTGAAAAAGACAGAATATTTTTTCCGTGTTGTTGCAACTGCAAGTGCCAGGTGAGATACTGTTCAATTTATAAGATGTGGGTCTACCGTATCCCACCAACAGGCTCATGTCATGTTTTCTTTTTAACAATTCCATTGAGTTTTATTTAACATTACAGGCAACGGCTTCCAAGTAATTTCACTCAGACTCACTCGGATGAGAAATTCATACTTACTGGCTCTCAGTAAGTCTCAAGCCAAATTAATTTGTGAAAGACTGTTTACAGTTTTATGATGGGTGTGAGAATAATCACACATACACACACACACACACACACACACACACACTAAATGTTATTGCTGCAATGAAGAGCCTCTTTAACTAATTTCTTATGAATGGATTCTCTGTTCCATGAAAAACAAGATGTGCATTTACGGAGTGAAGATGATCTAATATCTTAATGGGTGTTTTTTTTCTGTTGTATGGATGATTCAGTGTGAAAAGGTATACGGGGGCCCAAAGCAAGCTATTTTTCAGGAAATGCACTGTCTCTCTCATTTATTTATGAGTGAGCTCTGGGGCGTTCAGGAGGGTATGCATCACGGCCATCGGTCTTCAGCCCTCTGTCTTCAGACTCCATGTGGCGCTCATCGATTTCAGCCCCTCGCTGCTGAAGTGCACCATCAATCAATACAGTAACAAGTCTTCATTTATACTTGAGAAATGCAGTTTCCAACTCAGTGGGCTCGGAGTCCTGGTGTTGTCGGTGTGATCGAGAGAGAGGTGCCTGTCTGCATTTGGCCTTGGGCCTCATCCACCCAACACCCAGCACATCGCCATCATGGCACGACAACAAGACATACATACAGCGTGACAGCATAAATGTGGCCATGAACGACAACATTTCCAATGTTTTTCAGGCATACGTGTGGTTTCTGTTCTGCAAAGTCCCACCACAGAGCCAGTTTGATATCTGTATTTTCTCCTTTACACTCACATGATGACAACTTTATAGTGCATGAGAATAATGCCTTGCAGCAGTTTATAAGAAGCTGTGTTCTCACAAGGCCACACATGTAAAGCAACAGCCCAAGGTACTTTCAATTTATCACTGCCAGGACTTTGCTTTTTAAGTTGATACTCTTCTACAGACACAAGTGTGCATAGTAAAACCAATGTTATTCAAGGATTTTGACTTTTATCCAGATGTAATCGCTCATAACATCTTTCTATAGGCTGATAGTGTTATATTATATTGGTATTTGTCTGGATGTTCTGTCATTGAGGTTTTAACGTGGTTAGTATATGTGTCTGAGTAGCTCACTCACATATGACTGAATAGAGTTTCGAGAGCCATTTTGCTATGTAATGTATCACCTATTGCTGTACTATTCTATTAATATTCTATTGGGATGTATGGCATCTTTGTGGGGCAAGTGAGTGACAGTGGTAACCTTTTATATCCACTGTTGTCAGATTAAATTCCCACTGGGGACTTGCACTGTGTCAGTGGTGTAAAGTAAGTTAATAATGCCCTTTTACCTACTATATCATCATAACATAGCATTATAGTAAAAGTTGCAGTACATGAACTGTGTGCTTGATTGGCCAAAGTCAGTTGACTGCACTGCAATTCTTTTATTTCTGTAAAAGTACTGAATTGGACTTTATGCTGTTATTAGTGAAGCATCCTTTTTTACATTAGGGGATTCAGCGTTTACTGATCACTTTTAAGCTGGGGACACATCAAAGAACTAGCAGCGACGAAGCCTCATGTCACCTCACGTGGCCTTCATCTTGGCCAAAAATTCGCACTCGAACACAGGAGAAGACAACAGTCGACTGGAAACTACCACATACATTCAGTGCCTGTGTGAGATGAAATAAGTCTCCACACCAGCAGGGGGCGGTAGGCTGTATTCATCATTTAAAGGGAAACTGGGAGACAGAGGACAATGGATATTCAAGCCTTTGTAAAGCAGCATTTGCTGACCATTTTTGTACCACTCACTCACCCCTTTACTCCAGATGGCCATGTTGTTGGGAAAATATCTGTGTGTTGGAATCATGAAATCATCAATCATGAAAAACGAGAGGGGACTTCTGTATTTTACCTTCCTCCATACTGAAATGGCCAAAAAACTCTGAACACACTGAAAAACTTAGGCAGACAGATGCTCACCAATGGCCTCAAACGGTCCAATGGCCACCTGTCAGCTTGGTGTGTCAGGACCTTAAGTATAATTGGCTAAACACATCCAAACCTTCAAATGAAATGGGCTTAATAATACATACCCTAACCAAAAAGAATTTATTCAAGTGTGCTATTAGTATACTTCATTTAAACATAAAACAAGAGAGTATACTTTCAGTTTACTTTTTATGTAGTTCAGAGATATATATAGTACTTAACAAAAGAATATACATGTATACTTTGCTCATACTGACAAGTATACAGAAAAGTCTGAGCTTCCTTGGCTCATACTGACAAGTGTACAAAAAAGTATAAAATACTTGGCTTATACTCACAAGTATACTTAAAAGTATAAGTATACTTGGCTCATACTGACAAGTACACAGCAAAGACAAATTAATATTGGCTTTCACTGACAAGTAAGCAGAAAAATTGAAGTATATTTGGCTTATATTGACAAGTATAGAGTAGTCTAAGTATACTTAGGTTGTACCGACAAGTCTACCGGAAAGTCTGAGTATACTTGGCTCATACTGACAAGTCTACAGAAATGTCTAAGTATACTTAGGTTGCACTGACAAGTATACAGAAAAGTTTAATTATATTTGGCTTATACTGATAAGTATACAGAAAAGTCTAAGTATACTTGGCTTATAAACCTACCTGTTCTTAATCTTTTGATCGAGATATTCTAAGTAAAATATAAATATAAAACCTTTTAGGTAAACATAAAGGTATACTTGGCTTGTAGTTGTGCTTACTTTTTGATAGAGTAATTAATTTAAGTATGTGAAATAAGAAGCGTCCTGGTAAGATAAAGGTCATATAAAGTAAACATGTCCAAACCTTCAAATGGAGCAGACTAAATAATAATAATAATAATAATAATAATAATAATACACAGGCCAAAACTGTTTATGTTTCAGCTTGACATTACAAGTACCTTTAAATAGAAAACATTAAAAACATTAGGGAGGGTGACATGTGTAGTGAAACTGAATTGCTAATGAAATTGCTGCTATTTCACTCTATTTCCACCTGCTAGCTCTTCATTTATTTCCACCCTTCACTGCAACTACTACATCATTGTCATTCCTGCAGCGCATCCCAGGATGACAGCGCTCCCTCCCGCCTCCTCTCCTCCCCTCTCCCCCCCTCGCCTGGCCGGGACGCCTGCTTGGTATGGTCCGCTCCTCCCCTATCCTACGTCTCGCCGATGGTAGTTTCTATTGGGAGAAGGTCAAATGACTCCGCATGTCTGCCTGTGTGTACATTCCCGAGATGGTGCACGCCTGATGAAGAAACACTCCTCAAACCAAACCGTGTGTCCAAATATGTTTGCGACCATCTGAAGCGGCTCCTCGCGTTATGCCCCTCTGAAAGTAAGTACCGGTGCGCGGCGACGCGTTGTGCTGTTTCCCAAACGATCCCCCCCGGCTTCTATTTTGATATGGCCGGATAAGTCGTTTCCTTATAAAGCTTTAATGTTTGCAAAGTGTTGTGTTTCCGTGCAGCTGGCGCAGCTCCGGAGCACGGATGGTTTAAAAATAGTTCTTTTCGGATGCTGCTTCTGGTGATGCTTTCAGACAGTACAGGTGAAATTCAGGTAAAGGGTCGCTGCAATTGTTTCTAAACCACTGGGTGCTATTTGTGCGGTTTAATTGTATTTATACTACTATCAAGAGGTAGCTTATATCCATTTTATCTTTAGCATTACCAGCAACGTGTACCAGCCATTTCACTGTTCTAGATAATGGACAAATTTATCAGCAAAAGTAGGAAGGGGACTCCCTGTAGGAATATTATAGGAACATCTAGAGATGCTAGAGGAGAATAAAGAGAGCTTTAAGAGCAATAAGGTCAGACTTTTTACAGACATTGTAGAGGTAAAAGAAAAAAATACAACAAACATACTAGGAATTGAAGTAATTTCATTATAAAGTCAGACATATCAGTATAAAATAATGTTTTCTTAGTTGATAAGTGGATGTTTACTCTACTGTAAATGCCACCTGAGGTCGATGTTAATGTGGGAGCATGGAAAGTTCACTCCTCAGCAACTAGAAAGCTCTGAGGAAGGGAGACTTAATGAAGTGAGTCATCAGAGTCAGCCCAAAACTCCCCCCCAACCCCCCTGCAGAGTAGCATGTAGCTAAGCCTATTACCGCATTGCATAATGCAATAAGGTATAGCCCCATAAGGTGCACAATGAGCCGCCTCCGGGGCCTGTGTATTGTCCAGGCTCCTTAATCTCTTATTATACATCCTAATAAAACATATCAGCGCAGAGCGGGGTCAGCGTGTTCAGGTAAAGGAGCTGTATTAATGTCCAGAGACACACTGTGCTCTGCTGATGCTCACTGTAGTTTGTTCAAGGTCGATGAGATGTTCAAGGTTGAGAGATGCAGGAGTTGTTCTACTTGGTGGTCTACATTAGTTAGAAAACAGACTTTCTTCACGTGTTGTCGATTATAACATTTTCCTAATAGGGCTGTCAACTGATTTGAAATGTTTAATCATGTTTAATTGCACGATGGTCTATAGTTAATCAAGATTAATTGCACATTTTTCATCTGTTCAAAATGTCCCTCAAAGGGAGATATGTCAAGTGTTTAATACTCAGAGTGGACAAGTATGCTGCTGTATAAATTTATTATTGGAAATCAACACAAAATAATGACAAATATTGTCTATAAATGCTCACAGGTACTGCGTTTAGCATAGAAAACATGCTCAAATCATAACATGGAAAACTGCAGCCCAACAGCAGCTGTCAGTGTGTCATTATTTTGACTTGACTATGATTTGCCCCACACTGCATGTGATTATTATAAAGTGTCTGTAAAGGGGAGACTTGTGGGGACCCATAGAACCCATTTACATTCACATATCTTGAGGTCAAAGGTCAAGGGACCCCTTTGTAAATGGCCATGACAGTTTTTCCTCACCAAAATTTAGCACAGATTCGTAGTGTTATCTAGCCTCTTTCCTGACAAGGTTTTCTAGTTTCATATGATGACAGGATTTTCACTTTAGCTTCACAACTGAGCCTGCTACGATCTCTGGGAGATCAATAGTGTTAATGCGTTAGAGAAATTGGTGGCGTTAAAACAGTTTTGCATTTATAGCCTTATTTCCTAACAATGTTGCCATGAATCCATGCAAAAATAATCTCTAAAAGGAGCTACTACTCCAACTACAGCTGCAACTAACACTTATCATTTTCATTGTTGATTATTTTCTTGATTAATCGATTAATTGTTGGGTCTATAGAATGTCAAAAAATGGCGAAAATGTATATCATCCCAAGATGGCATCCTCAAATGTCTTGTTTTGTCCACAACTCAAAAGATATTCAGTTTACTGTCACAGAAAAGTGGAGAAACCAGAAAATGTTCACGTTTAAGAAGCTGGAAACAGAGATTTTGTACTTTTTTTTCTCTTAAAAAAATGACTCAAACTGAGTAATCGATTGTCAGAATAGCTGGTGATTAATTCAGTAGTTGACAACTAATCAATTAATCATTAAGCTCTTCTGCCAAGTATTATTTATTAATGGTTTTGTCTGTGAAGTGTTAGGGAAAAAAAAAAAAAAAAAAAATACCAAGGTTACATATTCCGTTGGCATGTTTTGTCCAACTAATAGCCCAAAATCCAGTGATATTTAGTCTACTATTATATAACATAAAGAAATTGAGAAGCTGTAACAAAGTGAGATGGCATTTTTGACACAAAAGTGACTCAAACAATCATTGTTGCTGGTTAATCTTTTTCTCCAATCAATGAAATGACTAATTGTTTCAGCTCTAACTCCCAACATTTTAATTTGAAATGCTGAGCAATTTCCCTAACCATACTGCAGTCATCAAAAGGAAACTTGGACTAACCGTATGAAATGAAAATCTGTCATGTTGGAGAAAACAAGAGCCATCTCCGATTATAAAGGATGACGGTGACGGACAACACACACACACCTTGAATGATGACTCTCATGATCAGTTTATGCACGGCCCGGCTGGCTTTGATTAATCCATCACCCCGCCGTAGACAGCGAGTGCTCGCTGTTACCAATTGATTACTGTGAAACTGGACTGTATTCACTTAGCAGAAATGATTATATACATGGTGTTTTAAAAAGAAACAAATTCAATTGGTTCTAATAAAATACATTTCAAGTATATCAAACTGTGCTTTCATGCTTTTGATGCTTTTGTTTTCGCACCGATAAGCCAAAGCTGTAAGGGATGAGGCTTGATGCTTATCGAGGTGGCCTCGACTATATTCAGTATCTCCCAGATTCATCTGTGAAAGGCTCTAAAGTCGTGTGGTGTTTTAACAGCTGCGACTATCTCATCTATCTCTGCAACCTCATTAACGCGTGCATACATACACACACATACACACAGCTCTCAGGTAGAGCTGGGAATCTCTGCGAACACATGCTGAATTTCCAACGTCAGACTTCTTGGCAGGCAGAAGGCTTCCTGACAACACGTTTTGTGAGTGTTATAAGCTGCTGCCGTTTTTTGTAGAGTGCCAGCGTCTAGTACAAACTGCTTTTACATTGAGCTGATGCTACATGACCTTCCATAATCTGAAGGTAAATTATTGGACGCTTATAACCCTGAGTGGCTTCATGAAGATATAAGCGGTTTCATGGGGATTCTGTGGTGTTTAAGTACCAGGGCTGGGACGATTCACGTGTCTCCCGATGCAATAATCATGATACTTTACTGCAGATTGGAAATGTATTGCAATTAGTGTATTGTGATTTGTGAACTTTGTCATCGCCAGACCAGGGAAAAAGTTGATTCATACACTGCTAGGGACTTTTACTTTGGAAAATATCTAAATTAATACAGTTAAAATGTTTGATTTTCAGCATGTATATAGTCAGAGATGTCCTGAAGTCAAATCTATCAGCAGTATTTATTGCATTTTTTTCCAGCAATCCAGAAATCAAAAACTAAAGATGTTTCCCTCACAAATTAGTATTATGTTTTTAGGGATATGTAATATTTTATACTTCTGATGAATATAAGCCAATCAATCTTATTTACATATATGTGTTTTGTATACACAGTATAGTTCCTTTGTTAATACCATATTTTGAAAACTGGGCATAGTCACTCATGTATACTTCTCTAACTTTTCCAAGACCATCGCTAGCGCTCCTGTCATCTCCGTTCTCTTTATGCATCCATGATCAGCTCCATCAGGACCGTTTGAATGCATTTAACATAAATGTCACTATATGGGTGCTCCACTGTTGTAGCATTGACCAATTTGACCATAGAAATCAGAGTGGCGGCCGGCTTGACTGCACGTTATGAATGCGGTAACATTTCCTGTCCATGACAGAGTTAGCGTGCAGTAGCATCAGTGCACCCGCTGCAGTATATGAGCACAACAAACAACTGAGTCCTCAGTTCACCGTCGTGTTGCAGACAAGCAGCCACTTTCCTAGTGGAAGTCTCCACCTCACATTTAGTTCAGTTTATTTAATTATTAATATTTGTTTTAACTCTTAAACCGGTAGCATTCATTGGATAAAATAACTTATGTTGGTTAAGGCTTAAATGGTTAAATATTAACATCCCTATGTGTAGTGTTTATCACCATTTAAAATGTGAGTGTGCAGGCCGTGTCCATGCAAACCCTTTTTACTTTTATTTTTTTGGCTTGCTGCTCCAGGCTGCTGTTTGTTTTGGTTGAAGGATACGGAAGGGATGTGACATCACATTACTCAGACTACAACAATAAAAGCGGTAAACTTCCTTCTACCCCTGCATGTGCAAATGTATTGATTCTGGCATTTAAAAAAATCAATATAAAAATCGCAATACATAGGTGAATCCTTTTTCACACGGTCTGTCGGAAAGTCACTGAAGTTACACTACAGTGAGTACGAAGCCACTGGCAACACTAGCAGCTAACAGCTGCTAACGTAGCATAAAGGCACATACTGTTTTTTGGACAATCGCCATTGTTAATTTGGGCAGCTGATGACCTGCTAAACTAAACTACATTGCGATGGAGACCTTTACTGAGAACATGGCTGCATGTCCGTAACACTACACGCAGCAGCATGGCTGCTAACTCTTCCAGACGGTGAACTGGAGACAGTGAAGGCAGCACTGTGGCTGCTAACGCTTCTGGATGGTGAACAGGGGACAGTGAAGGCAGCGCCGGGGCTGTACGCTTCCGGATGGTGAACTGGGGACAGTGAAGGCAGCGCCGTGGCTGTTAACGCTTCCGGATGGTGAACAGGGGACAGTGAAGGCAGCGCCGTGTGCTGCAGTTTTGTGTAAAAATGAGTCGTTAATGGTTCTTATTTGATCAGTAATAGTGCCATGTAGCCAGTAAGGAATTGCTAATATATATATCTGTAATACATACTGTATAGTTCTCTGTTGGTTCTTTGAGAGCTCTTCAATCAAACAGACTAGAGGGACCCACCATCACTGGAGTCCTAAATCTGCTGTTGTAACCGGCTGATGATAATCCATGTTCAGACCCTATACTTATAGAAGCTGCTGCAATGAAAAAGAAAAAAAGAAGCATTTAAGGCTGAATGATGCTGGGCAGCACCACATGAGGCTGTTAATCTTACATAATAAATCTCGAAAAGAGATTTGTCTGCAACCAAAATCACCTTTCCTCTGAACACGGGCCAAAGTTAAGTTAAGTTAAGCACTTTGTTCAAGCTGCATTGTAGTTGCCCAGTCTCCTAATGTGCTATTTTACAGGGACCCCGGTCACTTTTGACATTGGAGTTCAGGATGAGGTCATCAAATGTCTTGTTTCCTCTACAGTCCGTAACCCAGAGATATTCAGGTTTATGAATATTTTTCTCACTTTGGAAATGTTGCAATCAGAGAATTAGAATAAATCAATAAAATCACTTTCAATCAATTAATTAATTGGTTATCAAAATAGTTAATTTTATGTAGATGGATTAATCATGTATTCACTGCAGCACTGCCTGAAATGATGCCCACTTACTGCTATTCATTCAGCATATGGTGAAATAAATCTTGGCAAACAGCTGCATGTGCTTTTCAATTTAGTTCTGGTGCCAGCAATTAAACTGCTAGATGAAGGAATTAATTCAGTTTTATTTTAGCTTTTGCAATTATTAGTTTTTCATAGGCTGTACTTTTTGGTGATGTTTAATTTTTGGAATAATAGAGAAGTGTGGTGTTGCAAAATATTAATAGATAGAAGACAAGAGACAAAGAGAAAGAGAGGGCAGGGGAGGGTCCTGAATCCACAAGAGAGTAATTGGATAATGACCAGGGCAGTGACAGTGATTTGTTGCCATCTGTTGTAATGTGATTCCAGGAATCCAGCTGCAGATGTATTTTAAAGCTTTCAAGTAATACATTCTTCCATTATGTTGCTTTATGGGTCCATACTGGCTCGAGACGCAAGGATGCGGCAGCGATTCCCAGACAGGAGGATGCTGTCATGCTACTTTGATGCTTCATGTGTGGTGTGCTTTGCTAGAATTGACTTGTGTTGATCCAGAGAAAGCTCCAGTCTTCAATAATGATTTTGCTTTGTATCAAAAAGAAAACTGCGCTCACACAGCCAGGCTGCAGGCCATAAAGCACCCCCCCCCCTCCAGCCCTCCCTCCTTTTGGTATAAATACCCTGAGGAATGTTTTGTTTTCACACCCCTCTCTATGTGATTTTCATCTCTTTTGTCTGGCTCCCTGCCTGTTATCCCGTCGTCTAATGATGATAATCTCAAAAGAGCTTTACGGAAGGATGAACATCCTCATCAGTCCTCTTAAAATGAGAGCAGGTGAACAGTGGAGGACCAGCTATGTACTGTAGCTTACCTGGTAGTGGGGCGGGTTTGGTCGGGGTCCACAATAGCTTTACCTACAAACAGTAAACAGCGCCATGGGACTGGTTGGAGGATTACAGAGGATTTGCCATGCTAAGCCACAGGAACCCAATCCAGTGACCCCCCTTCCCCCCATGTCTCCTCCTCCTGTCTTGAGCACAGCAACACCTCCCAGTCTACTTGGCCCATGATGATGCATCAGGATGCCAGCCATGTAACCCAAATCACTGATTACATGGATGGGACAAAGGGTGGCGGAGGCACTCTTTGGTGATGTTTCCTAAAGTGATTAAAGCTGCAGTAGGCAGAATAGCATCATTGGGCAAAAAATAACCTTTCAGTATATTGTAATTCAAGTATTCTGAGAGAAAACTAGACTTCTGTACCTCCTCATGGCTCTGTTTTCAGGCTTTAGAAAGACTTTGGCCAATCACAGTTCATCACAGAGAGCACTCCTATTGGCTGTTCATTCAGTGGAGGCAGCTGTCTATCACTTGCAAACCCTGATCAGTCAAACTAGGCAGCGCTGATCAAATATGAATCATGTTCTGCTACTGTAATGTCTATTTCTCTCCTCAAATGTTTTCCGAAACATCTTGTAGTTACTGTTTAGCTGTAAAATGAGAAAATGTGATCTGGCTGGTGGGTGGTGTTTCTTCAACAGATCTCAACATGGCTGCCAGTCACAAATTTTCTCAGTTTGACTATTTGATCAAAGTTTGCGAGTGATTGACAGCTGCTCAGACTCCAGATCAGCTTTGATTGGTTGTTTTCCTCCGGTCTGTGAAATCTTGCAGATGCCATAAAGGACACTGGAGGACACAGAGGCACAGTTTTTTTTTTTTTTTTTTCAAATTACTTGTCTCATGCACTACTGTCTATCTAGAATATAGTTTAGATCATATTTGCTCCATTTCTGCCTCTGCAGCTTTAAATCTGTTTCCCTCGAGTTGGTGTGAATGAATCTGCACTCATTTCCTCCGACCTACCGTTCACTCCCCGCACAGGTTTTCTGATAAATCGGACTTACTTTAACATCCAAACTTATCATCTGAATAGCTGTCAGGGTAAATTAAGGACATGTTCTGAGTGCATCCCCCCACCCCCCCTTTGCGAACAGAGTGATAATGTGACAGCCAGATGACATACATCACAAAACTTGCGCCACGTAACTTGATGGGAAGAAGGCGACGCTGTCAGCAAACTAAAATCAGATTTGGCCTCATCACTTAAGTTGAGTGAACATTGCCTTTGGTTCCACTTTGGGACACTGCTCGAAAGCTAATTGAATGAAAGCAAGGGGACGGGGGTCATTTTTGACTGATACTCCATGGGCATTTGTCTCTGTCAGCCTAATATCACACAGTGAAATGACTCAGCAGAGAGCAGTCCCCCAACTCGACTGTGTACACGTCTTTAACTCAAACTGACAGTGTTCTAGCTCCTGTACATACCTTGCCATGAGCTACTCTGCTGGAAAGCTGAGGTTTTCTATTTTTTTTCCCACCGATGTCATCATCATGTGCAGCCTCCATGCACATAGAAACCTCAGGAACACTCACAGACAGAAATAGATCAACGCAGGAAGGCAGGGCTTTATTTTGAGTTAACGGTGTGAAGAAGAGATTCTCAGTAGTTTTTCTTGGCATAATGTAATCTCATGGGACTGTGTAGTTCCCAACTGGAGTGGTGTTATATTGTACAAGCAGGTGAGAGAAGAGATCGTTCCCTTGGTGTGAGGAATGCCTTTGCTGCTAGGCCCTCATGTCAAGATCTCTTTAAGTGGTTCGTTTTTTCATCAACCCTGTCATTGACTGTACCTCCTCTAATAGAGCTACGGTACAACTTACGTTTCTGTAATATGCCGGAGATAGCGTTTCACACGTGGGCTTGAAAGTTGAAGGAACTGAGGGAAATGTTCAGAGGGAACTTTCTAGGATTCGACTACTTTCTATAGTGTATAGTGATTGACAGCTACATTGTCGTTGTTGGGCTGATTTATAGTTATGACCTGGGTGTCCCAACTTATCGGACCGTCAGAACTGCCTCAGGTGTCATCGTAGGCAGTCATCCTCATCTGATGAGAGGGCCGTACTGTAAAGGACAGAAGGTGTTGTATCCTCTACAGATTGTAAAGCCCTGTAAGGCAAATATGTCATATTGGGCTATATAAATATAATTGATTTACGGCTGCTTGATTATGGCAGAAATCATACTGATACTCCCGATTATTTTGGTCAATATTGAGATCACAATTATTTAGCACGATTATACTCATTGACTTTGGAAACATCATGCATTTAGAAAGAAAATATTGTACAAGGGCAGTTGATTAACATATTTAATTGCGTGATTGTCCATGATTATTTCGGATTAATTTCAAATTGACTGAACATGTTTTTATCTGTTCAAAATGTCCCTTAAAAGGAGATTCATCAAGTATTTAATACTCTTATCATATTGGGAGTTGGTAAAAATGCTGCCTTATGCAAGTGCATCTATATATTTATATTGGAAATCAATTAACAGCACAAAACAATGACAAATATTGTCCATAAACCCTCACAGGTACTGCATTTAGCATAAAAAATATGCTCATATCATAACATGGCAAACTGCAGCCCAACAGGCAACAACAGCTGTCAGTGTGTCAGAGTGCTGACTTGACTATGACTTGATCCAAACTGCATGTGATTATCATAAAGTGGGCATGTTTGTAAAGGGGAGACTTGTGGGGACCCAGAGAACCCATTTTTATTCACATAACTTGAGGTCAGAGGTCAAGGGAACCTTTTGTAAATGGCCATGCCAGTTTTTCCCTGCCAAAATTTAGCTCATGTTTGAAGAATTATTTAGCCTCCTTCACAACAGGCCAGTGTTACGTGGTTGTTACCAATGGATTCCTTAGATTTTTTTAGTTTAATATGATACCAGTGTCTTCACTGTGGCTTTAAAGTTGCATTAACTTTGACAGCCTTATTTTGTACACTTTACAGTTAAATGCATCAATCTGGTGCACTTTGAGAGTACGACTTTGAGGCTAGATCTATGAAGAACTTTGTGCTTTTGTAAACCATTTAATCATAAACACATTGGTTGTATAGATGTGAATGGTGAAAAAAATCCACACCCACAAAGCATGATAAACGAGACAGAGTCGCTGTAAAGAAAAAGGGGTGCACTAGATTTAAAACACAAGACGAAACAAGAGCATCATTGCTAAACGGAACGCAGCACAAGTGAAATTTGAATAGTTGCACAGACCTAATAGGTAGTTGTATATTGTTATACGACCACAGGCCTTTGAAGCTACGTTCGCAACCATATACAACCATTTTTATTCACATGACCAATGCTCCACACTTACATCATGTGAAGACACCTGAGCCAGTTTCATTTGCTTGAAAGCTCTGAAAAAGCTAGTAAGTGACTCTTGATTTCAGATGTTTTTGTCACACCTGTTTCAAACTGTAAGATATGTATAAATAAAATTAGATTGTGCAGATCCACAGTTCGTCTTAATGAGGAATAGTATGACATTTTGTTTTATTTGCTTTGCCAAAAGTTGGATGAGGAGATTTAGACTACTCTCATGTTTGTACGATAAATATGAAGCTAGAGCCAGCAGCAAAAAAAAAAAAAAAAAAAAAAAAAAGCCAACCTAGGTAGAAGTACAGTAGTTTCAGTATGTTAAGTCACCATGAAACCATAAATTATTTTTACATTACAAGAACAAATTTCCTTTTTTTGTTTATATCAACAGTTTGTTCGTAGTGTTTGTCAGTAAAAAAAGTCATATCTGGAAATCACCAGTATTTTCTTATTTTTGCACCTCTCTTAGGTCAGAGAGCATCTTGTGATTGGAGAGTGCTCGTATAGATAAGAAAAAACATTGTTTTTTCATAGTCCACAAATTGTCCAACACAGAGTTTTAGATTTGAATAACATTAAAAAACACATGGATAACATCATATAATTATGTTTTAGGTAATTATAGTGATTGGATGATTGAATTTGAGGGCTAAAGAAATGCATTTGGTCTACTGATCCCAATTAAGACTATAAAGCCCTTGGCTGATACAGCATGCCTTCAGCTTCTGCTCTGCGATGCTTTTGCCATCCAGACCTTACACAGAGAATGCACTTTTAGAGATCACACAGATCTATTTAATTCACATTCAGATTGCCAAGGGCAATGCTTTTGTTGGGTTTTCGATTTTCCAGGAACTCCAGCACTGATGCTCTAGCAAATCACATTTACTTAAAGTTTATTTCGCAGTCTTTTAACAATTTTACTTCTGCTGAAGTTCTTTTTCTTCTTATAGCCTTTTTTTGATGCCATCTCTCCAATTGTTGGGCATGTGCCAGAGTATTTTCACAACACCTGCTCTTATAAAGTGTTTAGGGTGCATTACCTATGCTAATACCTGTGCTTACATAGTGTTAAGGTGACCGATGCTCATAATACTGCATTTAGTGTTTAAGGGAAGTTACCTATGCTAATACCATCCCTCATAAAATGTTTTAGAGCGTGTTACTTATGCTAATACCTGCGCTTGTATAGTGTTTAGAGGGCATTGCCTATGATAATGGCTAATATGGATAATAGGGCGGCAGTAGCTCAGTCTGTAGGGAGTTGGCTTGGGAACCGGAGGGTCACCGGTTCAAGTCCCGACATGGACCAAGAACTGAGTGTGAACTGGTAGCTGGAGAGGTGCCAGTTTACCTCTTGGGCACTGCCGAGGTGCACCTGAGCAAGGCACCAAACCCCCAACTGCTCGGGGCGCTTATCAGGAGCAGCCCCCTCACTCTGACATCTCTCCATTGTTGCATGTTTGTACATGTGTGTGTTCGGGTCTGCATGTACCTTGTATAAGTTGACAACAGAGTGAAAAAAATTGAATTTCCCCTCGTGGGACTAATAAAGGAATATCTTCTTCTTCTTCTTCTTCTTCTTCTTCTAATACCTACCTTTATCTAGTGTTTAGAGGGCATTGCCTATGCTAATACCTACCTTTATATAGTGTTTAGGGGGCATTACCTATGCTAATACCTACCTTTATATAGTGTTTAGGGGTCATTACCTATGCTAATACCTACCTTTATATAGTGTTTAGGGGTGCATTGCCTATGCTAATACCTACCTTTATATAGTGTTAAGGGGATGTTACCTATGCTAATACCTACCTTTATATAGTGTTAAGGGGATGTTACCTATGCTAATACCTACCTTTAGTGTTTAGAGGGCGTTACCTAAGCTAACACCTGCTCTTATATACTGTTTAGGGGGCATTGCCTATACTAATACCTGCCCTTTTAGAGGGTGTTACCTACGCTAATACCTGCCCTTATATACTGTTTAGGGGGCATTGCCTATAGTAATACCTGCCCTTTTAGAGGGTGTTACCTACGCTAATACCTGCCCTTATATACTGTTTAGAGGGCATTGCCTATACTAATACCTGCCCTTTTAGAGGGTTTTACCTACGCTAATACCTGCCCTTATACACTGTTTAGGGGGCATTGCCTATGCTAATACCTGCCCTTTTAGAGGGTTTTACCTACGTTAATACTTGTCCTTATATACTGTTTAGGGGGCATTGCCTATGCTAATACCTGCCCTTTTAGAGGGTTTTATCTACGTTAATACTTGTCCTTATATACTGTTTAGGGGGCACTGCCTATACTAATACCTGCCCTTTTAGAGGGTTTTACCTACGCTAATACCTGTCCTTATATACTGTTTAGGGGCATTGCCTATAGTAATACCTGCCCTTTTAGAGGGTGTTATCTACGCTAATACCTGTCCTTATATACTGTTTAGGGGCATTGCCTATAGTAATACCTGCCCTTTTAGAGGGTTTTACCTACGCTAATACCTGTCCTTATATACTGTTTAGGGGCACTGCCTATACAAAGACCTGCCCTTTTAGAGGGTTTTACCTACGCTAATATCTGTCCTTATATACTGTTTAGGGGGCACTGCCTATACTAATACCTGCCCTTTTAGAGGGTTTTACCTACGCTAATACCTGTCCTTATATACTGTTTAGGGGGCACTGCCTATACTAATACCTGCCCTTTTAGAGGGTGTTATCTATGCTAATACCTGTCCTTATATACTGTTTAGGGGGCATTGCCTATACTAATACCTGCCCTTTTAGAGGGTTTTACCTACGCTAATACCTGTCCTTATATACTGTTTAGGGGGCATTGCCTATACTAATACCTGCCCTTTTAGAGGGTTTTACCTAGCTAATACCTGTCCTTATATACTGTTTAGGGGGCACTACCTATACTAATACCTGCCCTTTTAGAGGGTGTTACCTACACTAATACCTGTCCTTATATACTGTTTAGGGGGCACTACCTATACTAATACCTACCCTTTTAGAGGGTGTTACCTACGCTAATACCTGCCCTTTTAGAGGGTGTTATCTACGCTAATACCTGCCCTTATGTACTGTTTAGGGGCATTGCCTATACTAATACCTGCCCTTTTAGAGGGTGTTATCTACGCTAATACCTGTCCTTATATACTGTTTAGGGGGCATTGCCTATACTAATACCTGCCCTTTTAGAGGGTGTTATCTACGCTAATACCTGTCCTTATATACTGTTTAGGGGGCATTGCCTATATTAATACCTGCCCTTTTAGAGGGTGTTATCTACGCTAATACCTGTCCTTATATACAGTATGCTGATAATATCCAATAAGCCACATGCCTCTAATTTAGGATTAAGTGGGATTCATCATTTAGCACACCTGATAAGAGCAGATTTGGATGGTTAAGAACATGTGGTGCATCTTTTTTTCTTTTAACAGAAAATAAAAGAGAAAATATAAAAGAAATGTAAGCTCATATTTCTGCATGAAAGACATTGTGTTGATTAGTCAGCTCTTAATGTTGCTGGCTTAAACAGTCAAGTAGGTAAGTTCAGAAAATGTCATCATTTTACTGTAATGCAGCCTGTAAAACCAGAAAAAGACAACACAATATTACTATATCCACAATGTAAGATGATATCTAGTCTCATATCACAATATCGATATGACATCGATATTTTGCCAAGCCCTCGCAAGAATGTGAAGAAGGATATTTCCCAAAATCTCTCAACTTGTCCTTTACATTCACCTCACTATTATGAAGTCCTCCCTCACCTTTACCAACAGAGTGATTGTGTATTCTTGTACTCATCTGTCTATCATATCTCATAATATCTATGAATAACTTTATGGAAAATTTCTGAAGCCATTGGTGTCATAGGGAGCTCAATTTACAACCATGCTTTTTTTTTAAAATCTTGTTATCTTGTATTTAAATTCATTATGAGACCGGGTTCAAAAATTTAATAAAACTAAATATTAAATGAACTCAGCCAATGTGAGCTCATATTCTGTTTAGTGGAAATGCTAATTTAAGAAGTCTTCCATATTTTAACCTCACTGCAGTAGCATTCCCATAAGCATGGATAATATTACCCCAAGCCCGTTGTCTATAAAATATATAGCTGTTATGATTCAGGCTAGAATTAGCCCTGTGGTGCTTTATTAGGGTAGATGGTGGAATATGAAGAAGTAAACTGGAGAAATCTGTGTTAAAGTTATTATCTTGCTTTTAGATTTAGTCATATTTCCAGCTCTTCTGTCTAAATCAATTCAGTAACTAAATAGAAAGCAATAGAAAGGAAATTAAACATACATCTATTGTCATTCTTATGTCTAAGTAACTGAAGATGGTGTCAATACAGGAACACAGTTAAAGCTATGTGATGTTTGGACAATCAAACAAGATGAATCCATTATCCCTTTCTACTGACAAGTGGCTGGCAACATTTGCATTGAGATGTTTTATTTGCAGGGGAAACGCTCTCATTCAAGGCAACCCAACAGTCCAACAATGACACAACTGACCTCGAGCATATTGCTGAGTTCCTCCGGGAGACGCAGATAAGATGCCCCTGAGCAGATAACAACCATGCATCGCAGCCATTAGTCCAATGTAAATATGAGAGTCAAAAATGACAGAGGGGGTGTTTATTCGTTGCCCAGTAATTGACTGAGCATTTCCGTAATGGCATTGTGTTTCCTGCCAGGCTAATGTGACCTCTATTAGTTCAGGAAACGTGCTGCAATCAGGCTCTGTGTGCGCCGCCAGACACGGCCAAGGAAATGAATTGGAGAGAAAGGAGAGATTAGGGACCGGAGGGCGAGAGATGTAAACAATGGTGAGGTGCAGACAATGGGACGATCAGGGGACGGGAATAGAGAAGATGAGTCATATCACTGCAGTGAACCGGGCCCTGATTGAAATGCCACTGCAGCTACTGAACTATATTGGAATTTAGTACTTGCAAAATACTCATAATTTCAAATTAGGCATTCACTGAATGTTTTACTTTGAATTTGTGAGCTATACTGTAAGGAAACATTGACTTTTTCATACATTTTACACACTGAGAATTCATGTGCGGTTGCATGTCAGTGAACTGTTCACCCTTCAAGCCTACAGCAAGTATCAATACAGTCAGGATATCCTATAATAGAAATTGATTTAGACAAAAGGGCATCGCCTACAGTTGTTAGATTAGCCAGAGTTCAGTCTTTCCTGCTCTTGCTTGAATGTTTCCGAGGCATAATGGAAAAGAAAACAGCCATGCATTGCTTTACTTCAGCTCTAGCTCCTGTGTTACGTGGCTGATGTTGTGTTGTTTCCCTCCCTCTGTACTTCTTCACGGCTGTTACTGATTTAGCTGCATGCTGGGCCAGCTAATCCTGCCTGTGATCAATACTCCACTTCTCCTGCTCACACTCTGGATTTCATCCAGGAACCAGCACAGCTGATATCTTTATTTACCTCCTCTCCTCGTCATTCATAAACCACCCAGCACCAGGGAGGGTTGAAATTTACATCTAAAACAGTACGGATTTGAAAGTGGAATTTACTCTATTTGCCTCGGCTGGGATAGCATTTGGTGTGATGTGTTTGCAGTTGATTGTGTTAACAGTGTTACATGCTTAGCTCATCTTTGTTTTGTGTGAAATAGCTCTGTCAGCCCCTGAGCTTAGAGCTGCGTGTGTGAAACCGAACACATCACCCCTCTGTCATTGTTGTTTTACGGCCGGCAGCATTCAGCAAAAGTGCACACCCGACCACCGCCGATACCTGCTGTCCCCTTGTCTGTCTGAGGGATTCACCTCAATCCATTACATGCTTGGATGCTGATAGTGTTTGTCAGGATGCTCTGCGCACGTAGAGACAATTAAGCTGAAGCACAAGGCTGGCTTAATGAAGCTCGGCAGGGAAAACATCCTCAAACAAGGTCCTTTTTCTGTTGAGATAGAAGTAGACAAGGTCCGTTCATGTCAGCAGGATCCTCATGGCTCCACTGGTGCATTCTTGTGGTGCAGGTTTGTGCATTGGCAAAATAAATCTAAATCTAATATATAAATAAATATGTAAATAAAATTCAGTTTTTCTTTCAATTAGGGCTGTCAGTCAATTGAAATAGTTACGGTAATTGTGATTAAATTAATTGATTTTTATCATGATTAATCACAAATTAATCGCATGTTTTTGATGTATGCATATATTTACCTTTGGAAATCATTTCAGAACACAAAACAATGACAAATATTGTCCAGAAACCCTCACGGGTACTGCATTTAACAGCTGTCAGTGTGTCAGTGTGCTGACTTGATTATGACTTGCCCCAAACTGCATGTGATTATCATAAAGTGGGAATGTCTGTAAAGGGGAGACTGGTGGGTACCCAGAGAACCCATCTTCATTAACATATGTTGAGGTCAGAGGTCAAGGGACCCCTTTGAAAATGGATGTGACAGTTTTACCCTGCCAAAATTTCGTCTTAAGTCTGGAGCATTATTTAACCTCCTTCATGGATGGTACCAATGGATTCCTTAGGTTATATAGTTTTATATGATACAACTCTTTTCACTCTAGCTTTAAAACTGAACCTAAAAATCGTTAATGTGTTAAATAAATAAGTGGTGTTAACTTTGGCAGCCTTACTTTCAATGCACTGCTCACCTAATTTCTGCTAAATGGGCTGCAATCATTTGCTGCTGCCTTTTCATTTCATTAACCCCAGCTCCATCCCAGCATTCACCTGAAGGCTCTGAGTTGAAGTTGCCCTGGGCTGAATTTAGTGTATCTTTGCAAGTGAGTGACAAGGTCAAAGCCAGATACCAACATTGTACAGGAATCTGCATTTTCAGCATGTCTAAACAAAACTAAACTTTCTGGGCAAAGAACATGAATGCTTCCGGATGTATACCTTTGCAGTTTACAGTAAAATTTGAGAAAAAAAGAACATCCAAAATGCAATGTCACATGACTTAAATGAGACAATAGTCAAATAACTTCATGTGGTACACCCAGTAAAAAGCAGTGCAGCAGCTGGGTTTATTTAAATTCATGTTTTGTTCATCTATTCCTGTAGTATCGTCTCCTCTCTCCTCTTTGTTGGCCTCAAGTTGCTTTTCATTTCACTGTATTTTGCTTAAATAAGAAACGTATTGGTTTCTGCTCACTTTAAGCCCACTGACAGGTGAAGCTGACCTCCTATAATCCCAATAATGTATTTTCAGTTTTTGTCTTGTTTCAGTATAGACCCTTGAAAGCTTGAAGGTTTGTTATTGTTTTTCTGAGGGGAGTGCTGGTTGGGTTTGGTAAAGCAGTCTCTGTAATCATTTTAAAAACCGGGAACACTGTGACGAATGGCAGGATGAGTCACATTTTAACAGCAATGGAAAAGGAAATTATGTGATTCTTTGAAATTATCTCTCTCTGTACTCCCTGGACTCTGAATTTCACTGTCAGATTAGATAAACAGTTTGCTTTAATGAAATGAAATATTTTATAATAATTGGCTGTCAGTGTGCATGTACCTGCAGCCCTTTATGGCGAGGCATTTCTCATCTCATTAACGTCCCCCTGCTGCCATAATAGTATGAAATGTTTCAGTTATAAAAAACAGAAGCTGTTTAAATGTGATGTACTGCTCTAAAATCATAAGATTTTCCAAACTGATATATCTCAGCAAGTATTGTATAGGTAGCCATGGCATTTTGTGCAGACATCCATTGTCCCCAGAGGATGAATCCTAATGACTTCATGATCCTCTGACTTTCCCTCATTCACCACGACGAGGCTGACATTGGTAGTTTTAAAGTTCAACTGAACTGATCACATTTAGTCATCCCCATTTGCATAATGTCAATGTTTTTTTATTTATTCTAGCTTTTAAATTATTAAAGGGAGGGAAAAGGGTATTTTTCTGTCTCAGTGTGTCATGTTTGATTGACAGCAGCTGGCAGGCTGAGCTCCAGCAGGGGAACAAGAGAAAGAGTAAACAAACCATCGGTAGACAGTTTGTTGTTAGTGTTGGTACTGAAGGACCACACTGGCATCCTACCTGGTGACACACTGTTGACAACAGCTTTTACCCTTATCTGAGATGTGTGTTTTGTTTGGCTTCTAAAAGTGAGACTACTCTAATCCTTAATCCAGCTAATTGCATTATCAAACGCACGTCATACCCT
Organism: Pterois miles; assembly: GCA_947000775.1. Lineage (NCBI taxonomy): Eukaryota > Metazoa > Chordata > Actinopteri > Perciformes > Scorpaenidae > Pterois > Pterois miles. The sequence goes on along the minus strand of CAMQGK010000568.1, from coordinate 1,504,250 downwards.
GACAGTACTGCAGTGTCAGAACAATTAATCTAACCTGCAGTCTGTATTCAAAATAGTCTGTAAAACTCAAAAGTGTGTTATGAAAAAGTTATTTCTTCATCTTATTATTTCATCATATTACAACTGGCAGACTTCCTTCCTTTAGCGTTATTGTCTATGAATCATGCAAACCCCAATGTCTGCTTCTGCACTGCCTTAGATTACTTACAGAAGTGAGTACATCCACAGTTTCCATGTCACCTGAATGAATTATCAGATGTTTCCAGTGTCACACTACTTTGTTAACCTTTACGTCTGCTTATTCAGCTCTCCTCAGCTCCCTGCCAGTGTGTAGCAGAGAGGAAACACACTCCAGGTGTTGTAAATGAGATGGTGTGTATGTGTGTGTGCACGCCGGTGCGTCTAACTGATGGAGGGGGAGAGGAGGTAGATGGGGCGCTTTAATCACCTCATTCTCCTTCCCTTTCCTTCCCTCCTTCCCTCTGGCTCTCCACTCATCTCATTACAGACAGGAGAGGGTGAGAAGTGAGGCCTGCATAGACTTCAGCATTAATTATTGAACCCTATCTTCTTTTACTCCAGCTCCTCCTCCACAGTCTCTGATAACCTTAACTCCCAGCCATTATACAGCATGGTAGGTATAGCACAGACAGTTTGGGGATTTAACAATTCAGAGACTGTGCTGCTTAATAGCCTGCATGTGGCATGTTTGCCTACACAAGCACATATATACAGTAGTTCTCCTTTTTTAATTGCATTTTAATTGTTCTTCGTCGCTCCAGCTTCAGTGCTAATTAATTCCACACTGTTTTAATTAGTTGTGGCAAAGTAAAGCGAATGATTATTAAAGCTGACATTTGACTCCATGCATTGTCTCTGTCATGTTGGCGGACTTATGCTCTGCTCACTCCCTCCTGCCATGCCTGGTCAATTTGAATGGCTCAGTTGGAGGCCAGCTAATGGAGGTTGCTGAGGTCAGCGTGGCCTAGGCGTTCAGACAACTTGAGGGCAACCCGACTGTGATGCTGAAAACCTCACTGTTATCTCCTTCTGTCCCCTGTCTTTCTGCTTTGTATGTATGTATGTATGCGTGTGTGCATCCGTGTGTGCGTGATTCCTGCAGGTTTGAAAAGTCAACATCAAACCTCGACCTCCCAAAGCCTCTGAGCAGGAGAAAGAAGACGCTGCCAAGATGTTCAGCACTAAAAGGTCAGCACAATGTCACTTTTGATCTATTCTTATCCCGTCAAAAAAATAAAAAATAAAAGACGCCCCGCAGAAATCTCAGGAAATTTTAAAATCGCTTCTGCTGATAATGGCTGACATTTCTGCTCAGCTATGCTCCAGTGAGGAGTTTGGATTTGAAAAGACACTGATGTGAAGAAAGGTGATGGTTGATTTCAGGTCACAGCACAAAAAACATTCCCCTTTCATTATTTGATCATTGAAAAGTATGTGAATTATACAATTTGAGACACAATATCTTCATAGATATACAAGCTTGAGTTGACGTTTTCGGCTACTGTGTTTTTAGATGGGTAGACCCCAGACAACCCTTTAAAGTGTAGTATAAATACTCTCACACAGCCTTTGTAGGAAGTATATGAAACCCAGTTCTCAGTCCTCCTTGGTTGTGTGTACATTCTGTATTTTTAATGCGTCTCGTGGTAGCGTACGTACAGTCTGCATAAATCATTTATGGTGTTGGCTCTTCTGGATGTTGACTGCAAGGTAGAAGTGGTCACATTGCTTTGCCAGTGTGTGTACGGTGGGTTAGGTGGATCAAAACAAAATGCTTTTGGGTGTTTCTTTCATGCTGTTTTAATCTTAGGTGCAACGGTTCACAGCTTGCATTTGGTTGATTTTTAAATATCTATAGTACTGGATACATTACTGAGAACAGCCCGTTCATTTTCCCATTGAAAACATTAATTCATTTCTCTTGAATAATTAATTCCATGAATTCTTAAAGAACAGTACATTTTGAATCAATATTACCTTAATGTTACCTTAAAAGCTCATCTTGTTTTCACAGCCTTTAGCTGTATAACCTCAGGAGGTCTTGTGCGGTAACTGAAGCCTGCATGACTGTAGTTTAACAGGAAATGTTAAATGTATATGTGGACAGCCCATACTGGAGGAAAAAATCACAGAATGATATTCATTGTATGATTTATTACTTGGAAATGTATGCAAAGTGTCTAGAAATGTATTATATTTGTTAGAGACGCGCTGATCTGACTTTTTCAGTCCCGATACCGAAACTCTGGCTTTGGGTGTTGGCTGATACCGAGTATTGATCTGATACCAGTGTTTAAATAATAAGTTGTATGCCTCACTGTGTGGAAGGGACTGGCATCAATCTTTTATGTTTAAGGCAACATCAGGCTTGACTTAAACAAAAATGTAAAGCAAGTTATGTCCAATAAATTTGTAGATAAAAATTTACTGAATTATTACTTATTATTGAAATAATTCATTTTTTAATGCAGCAACAAATTGTTCAAAACTTAAACAGGAGTTCAAATTTCAGTATATAATGTATATGGTATGTAAAAATAAATTGAATTGAATAGATCGACCCCATTGTCAGTGATACACGATCCAGCAATTTGAGTCAGTATCGGCCTGATATCCAATCCGGTATCGATGCATCCCTAATATTTGTATATTTAAAATTTGCTGTAGTTTTGACAGACTTTTCTGGTACAGTATCTTCATGTGCAGCATACAATATATTTATTTTGTTTTTATCATACAGAATCTATTAGGAATTGACCATTCACAAAACCATTCTCCTAGATAACATTATAGTTTAATCATACTGTAGCTTAGCAACCGCAACAAGGCTCGGCAGGCCTGTCAAGCGCTGGATTTCTCAACATGATGAGGCAGTGGGCGTGGGATGTGTTTGTCTGCTCTACCATAAGCTGCAAATGTTAGCATGTCTGGCTAACTGTGAGCTAGTAGGTGGTAGGTGGTAAACCTTGGGTTATTTCCAAGGCTAAGAAGTAGAAGAAGAAGAAGAAGAAGAAGAAGAAGATATTCCTTTATTAGTCCCACGAGGGGAAATTCAATTTTTTCACTCTGTTGTTAACTTATACAAGGTACATGCAGACCCGAACACACACATGTACAAACATGCAACAATGGAGAGATGTCAGAGTGAGGGGGCTGCTCCTGACAAGCGCCCCGAGCAGTTGGGGGTTTGGTGCCTTGCTCAGGGGCACCTCGGCAGTGCCCAAGAGGTAAACTGGCACCTCTCCAGCTACCAGTTCACACTCAGTTCTTGGTCCATGTCGGGACTTGAACCGGTGACCCTCCGGTTCCCAAGCCAACTCCCTACAGACTGAGCTACTGCCGCCCCAAGTATACTACAAGATGTTTCAGAAAACATTTAAGGAGAGAAATAGTCATTACTGTAACACAATATTGATTAAAATTTGATCAGCGCTGCCTAGTTTGACAGTTTCATCGAAGTTTGTGAGTGTTTGACAGCTGCTCAGAGACGACAGGGTCCAGCTCGGCTCTGATTGGTCGTTTTCCTCCAGTCTGTGAAATCTGGCAGAAGTCATTAGGAGCACCGGAGGACACAGAGAAACACATTTTTTTTTTTTTTTCAGATTTCCTGTATCATTTATTGCTTCATTTTATAAAGAAAACTTTTTAATCATATTTGCTCCATTTCTGCCCACTGCTGCTTTAAGAGATGTATTCTTCCTGTTTGCATCTCAATTAACTGAGGCTTTTAAACTGAAATGATTTTTTAGTTTCAAATATCCCAAATATCCTTTCTATAGTACTTGTAGTCTTTATAGTTCTACAACGGATCCTTACAATATCAGATATTCACATTTGACCTTGTGTGTTCCAGTACTCTGTAGGCTATACTACACACACACACACACACACACACACACACACACACACACACACACACACACACACACACACACACACACACACACACACCCTGAGTTGTTATCTGTAGCTAAGCCCTTAGTATTGATGGCAGCAGAATCTACAGTGAAGGAACCATGCGGTCACTGCCGTTTTAATACATAGGCTTACTGCGGCTCAAGCCTGGTGTGTGTGTGTGTGTGTGTGTGTGTGTGTGTGTGTGTGTGTGTGTGTGTGAGAGAGAGATTGATATTGGCCTACAGTGAACCAGCTTGTACCTTTTGGTGATGCAATTTCTGTATTGTGTTATGTTTGTGCATGCTTCATGATGGGCTTCTAATGTTATATGACTATGTATTTATTTTAGTCATGAGTGATTGTTGATGCATTAGTTTATGCAAATGAGGCGTGGCTGTTTGAAGAATGGACGGGGCAGTAGTAGAGTTGTGTTAATGTGGCCTTGCACACTGAGATTAGACTGACACTCACCTCTGAAATTCTGTTTTGCACTGACAGAGAGGACTCGCCACTGCATCGGTGAGATATTGATTGCTCCTTTGGCTTCTCTCTGACAGTCATACACGGCTCCAGAGTGCAACCGTTTTAGTTGCATATGGGACCAAAAATCTGTTGACTACAACTAAATATTTTTATTGTGTGTGTGTGTGGGTGTGTCACTGTAGCCTACATAGACAACACAAGACCCGTTCGATGAGCTGATCTGCTCATAGTATCTCTCTTTCTCTCAGTCATCCACACACTACACACATTACCCTGCTCTTATACCAGCGTGACATGTAAACGTGTGGATACCTGACGGTACTGTAGGCAGACTGTTAAATTCACTATAGACTAATGATGTCACAGTACCAGAAGTCTAGTAGTTGATACCAATACCAGTGAATTTACATGATTTTTGACACCCAGTTTGATACCAAGGTAATTAACAAACATTGATGTGAAAACATCTCCTTGAAACAGATGGATTTGTTAAAGTTTCTTTACAAGATTACATATGAACACATTGTAAGAATGCTGTGATTTACCTTTGCCCTTAGTTGTTTTGCTGGGCAGACCATGAACCCCTCATAATAGTAACTCACTGGAACCTCAGTTAACGTTAGTATTTCCGCTATTTATCGAAACAGGACTGTGCTGCTAACAGGTAACGTTACTTACTCTCCTCCTGTTGATTTCAACACAGATTTTTTGTTCACAGTGTTGCATTATCAGGGAAACAACAGGGTACATCCCCTCAGTTTTAGCAGCACCATGCTGCTGAGCACTTTTTCTTCTTTATGTCATGTCTTTGTTCCAAATGAAACTGAAACGTGATACAACCTGTGTATGCATCATTGTGCATGCGTAACTGTCGGAAAGCATCAATAATCGATAGTCACGGAGGCATGAAATCCCAAGAAAGTGGACAACTACAGTTCTATATTCCTGTCACTAGCATTTTCCCTGCCCACCCAAGTGGTGGATGTCCTGATGATTACATGTAACAGGTATCGTACGGTACCTTTGGTACTGGCCTTCTATCTTCGCACCCTGTTTTTTCCCTGATAATGCAATATTGTGATCAACAAATCTGAGTTAAAATTGGCAAGATGGGAGATACTTAACGGGAGGTGCCAATCATTTATACTGTGATGCGTTCAGGCTCTATTTTTTATGTTATCATGATGTGTTCAAAATTCAGTTTTTGGCAAGAAACTTGAATAAATCCAGTTGTCTTAAGGAGATGTTTTGACATCTTGTCTTGTGAAGCTATGACACTAGCACTGTGCCTAAGATGAATTTCCCTCAGGGGACAATAAAGTTTACTTTACTTAACAATATAAAATAGATAATAGAGAGGAATTATAACATGTTTAACTTCCTTACAAAAATCAGTATACAAATGGTAGCAAAGGAGTTTATGCTGAAGTACATATTATTGTTTTACTTTTGTTTTTTATTGTGGTATTGAATTGGTATAGAGAATCATAGAATATGATCTTTGTATTGACTGCGAAATTTCTGGCATGTGACATCCATAGTGTGGGCCTATGAAAACTGATAAAATGCTTAAAATGTGTTATTGTGGTGCCAAAAGTAGAGGTGACAAATTTTGGGTCCACCTATATTGTGTGCTGGTACACCTATATGGAAAAGTTTGGTGCATTAGTGCATCCAGTGAGCACTGGAGCCCTGATCATAGATTCACATATAAGCCACATATGGTTTATTTTAGGTATTTGTTGTCTGTCAGGACAAGATGTCAGCAACGAGAATAATGGAATGTGTTCTGTCGTTGGAAAGTGAGGTGTAAGGTTTCATAATGTGATGACTGAGTGCCGTCACAATGGCGCATCCATCCACCTGTCTTCTTGCAGTGTGTGTCTGTTGTACTGTGGGTGAGAAGATGATTAAACCAAACCAGCTCTCCATCTTCAGGGAGCTGTGTCAGCACAGTCGATGACACGGATACGCTGAAAATGACTGTAATAGGCTGCCATCTTGAAATCCGAAGACTCCAAAAGCTCATTCACATTTTGTGCTGAATACGAAACAAAGCATTTTTCTCTCGCTAAACTGCTGAACCAAACATAAAGCAGGTGAGGAAATCTGTGTATCTGTCAGTGATTGCTATGTGCTGTTGTGGCTTTATCTGGAGGTTTTTAATATTGGCTTTCCTCTTGGGTTCCCTCGAGTCACCTCAAACAACATTTGAACAATGCAGGACCCAAATTAAAAGTCTTTCATTAAAATTTAATCAGTCAAACGTCTTAACATAGCAGTTTAGCTTTGATTTGAATGGAAGGGAAGCGTGGAACAGAGGCACGGATAATGAATCCAAAGCATTTGCACATCTTTGTGCTTCTGACTTTGTTCAGCTGTCTGTCCTCTGATGAACTGCTTCACTATTATGGATAAACTGAGTGCACATATCCACGGCTTGATTGTTTGTGTCTACATGTGCTCATTAAAATGTAACTGGAGCGCCGTTAATCCGAGTCTTTCATTCTGGATGAGAACATTTATGAAGCGATGCACTGTAGTTGTGATTTGGGTTGCACATTGAAACTCAACTTGCGCCAGCTGCTTGTGCCTGGCATAAATCGACTCCATACAGAGAAGAGGTAGAAGAGGTGTCTTTGAATTTTGATGAAATTTGTATTGTTTTCTGGACAGAGGTGTCCAGAAACGGCAATCGGAACCCGAACCTCGAGGCCTAGCCTGGCAATCAAACTGAATTACCATTCAGTTTCACTTAAATGTTCATTTTGTGGTGGTGGGGTGGTGTTTTTTTTCACTCTTCAATAGCAAGTATCGAGCCACAGTGTTTTGTGTTCTGTGTCAGTCCCATTCACACTTAATGGATGTGGCTACTGTAATGTAGCTATGTTATGTAGGAAAATTACAGCCCTGTTGTCAGTTCCACCTGCAAAGCTCTTATTGGTAAATTGTTTCTCCAACCAGCAGAAATAATCAGATATGCGTTATTATTTCTACAGTAAAACCCATCCCTTCCTACCACAACAAATACAAATGGTAATGTAGGTTGCAAACAGTTAAGTCATGCTATCGTCGTGTAGAATCGTCTGTCATAATCACTGATTGTATTTTGAGATGGGATGCGCACACTTTTAATCTTAAAGGGGACATGTCATGCTCATTTTCAGGTTCATGCTTGTATTTTGGGTTTCTACTAGAACATGTTTACATGCTTTAATGTTCAAAAACACATTATTTTTCTCATACTGTCTGGCTGAATATATCTGTATTCACCTTCTGTCTGAAATGTTTTGTTACCTGTCTCTTTAAGAAACCCCTCCCAAAAAACCCAGTCTGCTCTGATTGGCTTGCGAGAAAAATATGACGCACCTTTACAAAGGTAGTTCTCCAGCTGTTGGCGGCATATTCTAGTGAGCCTGCGAGTGACCCAGGAAGTAGTGGTGTAAGAAAATATGGATAGAGTGAGTATGGATGAGTATTGTAATATTATGTTTTGCGGTACTGTATTGATTCTTTAACAGTCCAACGGCCCATCAGCAAACCCAGCCGCTATACTGTCTGTCAAAGGTTGAAGCGGGCTCAGTTTTAAAGCTAGAATGAAGACACTGATATCATATGGAACTAGAAAACCTAAGGAATTTTGTCCATCACTATCATACTTGCATGTCTCAAAGAATGCTAAATAATCCAAAGGTATGCAAATTTTGGCGAGTTAAAACTGGCATGGATATTTTCAAAGGGGTCCCTTTTGGGATGGGAACGGTTCGGGTAAAAATCCAAACTGTTTGGTTCGCTAGTCCTGGTTTGGGTCGTGTATGTATCAACTGGTTCATTTGAAATAGGTTATGAGGCCAATTGTGTATTATTTTCATTGTGTTAATTGTCACACTAGAAATATTTAAATAACACAGTGGCACTTTTCTTTTAGATCAGAGGTCCAGCCATAAGATGTGACAATGAAGAAGAGTTTTGTTCCTTATGTCAGTCTACTGTTGTGAAGACAAAGTTGTTGACTTATTTTACCAAATAAATGAAATGTATGTTTACACTAAAGTTTGAAATTGGCCTCCTTGCTGTACCATAAATGTACTGACCCGAACCGAAAACCTTGACCCTAAACTGTGAACTGAACTTTTATGAACCGTCCCCTAGTCTCTTGACCTCTGACCTGAAGATATGTAAATGAAAATGGGTTCTGTGGTTATTTTTTTCCACTAAGATTTTATACATATATTATGGTCTTTATACTATGTCAGTTTTCCTAAAATTGGCAAGATATATGACAATATTGAATCGTTACCACTCTACATACGTTATCTTGCCAATACACAGCCCTAATAGGAAGGGAAGCCAAATCTGAATGGCTTGTTGATTGACATGTTGTCTGATCCAAGCAGCCCACAAAAAAAAAAAAAAATGACAGGGTTGCCTTATTTCACAGTTTCAGAGTTTTGCAACAGCCAGATTGTGTAATTATATTAACATTTGCTTTAATTTTCACCTCCAAAAAAGCAAAACTGTGTGTTGTTTACACCCAGTGTAAAAGCCAGAGCTACAAAAACTTGGCACATTGTGAATAAACGGGTTATTCCCTTAATACTGCTGACTCCAGGCATTTTTATAGCAACTTTTTCACGGGTGTTTCAAGGTTTGTTTGTTCAGTATCTATTTTTGTCATTTTTCCCAGCAAAAAGGTTTCATACATGGCTCCTTGCTCCTTTTTTGTGGATCAGTGTGGGTGGACCTGGATTCATTTCAGGGCCTAGAGGAATGTCGTTGCCATGTTGTCAGCTATTTGACTGTGACTATTTTCTAACCTATCTTCTCCTTGTAACTATTATCATCTGCATGCCATCTGCATGGATAGAGGTAATTGCTCTGTTTGTAGTTCATTTTTGTGACACTACTTGTGCAGTTTATTCCTGGAATGGTGCAGACGTCATGTAACTAAAGCTCTAATAACACAACACACCCCTGGTTTGACCTCAGCTGAAGTCACTCAGTATTATCTTCCTGTGGAGCTGTTTGCTTGGATGACTGTCACAAAGAGTAACTCGGTTTCCGTCCTTCGGTTGTCAGCCACACAAGATCATCAGTTCAAAGTAGTTCCTTCCAGTTGTTTTTGGAAACTACTGGGACAGAAACAGGAAAAGGAAATAACTGTCATGGTGGCGGCAGCTCGGACAGAGATCACGGAGAGATGGCATGAAGGTGTCACAACTGGACCAGTAATTGCTTTCAGTGGGAGCTAGAATGAATTACCACAATATGACTTTAGTGGCAACATGGTAATCTTGACCTCGCCACATCTCTCAACTCAGCTTTTCCACATTTAATCTGACAGAGTTTAATATAGTGTGACTGGGATGTGTGCTAAACATTGTGATAGGGCTCCAGAGTGCGACTAAATATTTTCATTAGTTGCGCCGGTGCACCTGACATTTAGCAGGTCCGTCTCTGTATGTGTGAAACTGCACCCTTTTCTCCTTCTCAAGAAACATCACAGCCATAAAACATACTGGTAGTTCAAAATGAAGAGAACTAGTGATTGTTTTTACGTCAAGAAGATGCTGCGGTGCCCGTGGCCCCGAACGGCCCAGCCCAGACTCGACATCGCTGGTGGAGCACCGCGCTGTGAAGGTAAATTATAACGTTATCATGACGTGTTCAAATGCAATCTGGTAAAATGTAGTTTTTAGGTTAAATATAGTTGTTGAAGAAGAATTTTTTTCACAACAATATAAAAAATATAATGGAGAGGGAATTATGACCTGATTTAGAAATGCTAATTTTGAAAAATGTTCTTAACCAATAACTGACGACCGATTATTAACTGTTAACCGACAAGTTTTGTGCCTTGAATGCAGCGGTGCTCCAGCTGCAGTATTTGAGCACAACAGACAACAGCTCACCGTCAGGAGAGTTACTGTAGCAGCCACGGTGCTGCGTTCACTGTCTCCAGTTCACCGTCACAAGAGTTACTGTAGCAGTAGCGTCCGCTTGGCCACATAACTCTGTCATGGGGTCCCACTGTCACGGCTTACGCTGTTGTCATGGATTGGGTCTCCATAGACATAAACAAAGGAAAGAAATAACTCTGGACTTGTGCTTTTTACAAATTATTGGTGCACCTAAATTATGTGCTGATGCACATAAATGAAAAAGTTTTCTGCACCAGTGCAACCAATGTAAAAACTTAGTCTAGAGCCCTGCATTGTGGGATGCCCCATTATAGTGTATGCATTGTGGAAAGGAGCCTTGCTGTGGTAGCTGATTGGTTCTCCCTCAGCCTCACTGGATGACCCATCACAAACAACCCAAACAATAAAGAAAGTGAACACCTTTTATCTGTCACGTCGCACGCTCTGTCCATGATATGTGCAGTATGTCCTTGGCATCTACTCTTGTACCATGATGACATAGCGTGGATGTACCTGTACCTCTGCCCTCATCCATACAGAAATCAATACGTCACATATTCATCATGGTAGTTAAGCTCCTAATGGCACGTTGGTAATTACAGTCTTACCGAAACATCAGATCCGACATTGACCCCCCACTTCTCCTGACCTTCATAAGGAGTAATTGGATATCTGACTGTCTGTGGCTCTGAGCTGTTGATCGACATCAATGGGCCTTGCACTTGATTACTTATGTATGCGGAGGGAAGAGAATGGTGTCTGGGGGGTAGAGTGCATGCTGGGATGTGTTAACCCCCTGCAAAGGCCTGCTGATCCAATCATGATGAACAGGCTGCCATCCCGCCGCCGCACCGTGACTCTCCTTGGACCGACCTTGAAGGGCGTTGCAACAGTGTGGCTGTGACTCATTCAAAGATATTATCTATCTTGCACTCTGAAGACTTTGTAATGTAATATACATTATACATGATTGATATAGTTGTACACCAAGCAAGATTTTGCATTCAATTATATTGTATACTTGGCCATGGAAAATAGTAGTTTCTGAGAAGCTGGCAGGTGTCCATTATAATCAAATAACTAAACACCTCAACAGCCCCAGTCAGCATTTTAACCATCTGTGTACAGCAGTTCACAAGGTGCAGAGTCTTAAACTGATAACAGTACCAACAGCACTTCTATGTTTCCTATTTCTAGTGTCTTACAACCTTATTTTCTCTATCAGTAATGACAACAATGTGCTCACAAAAGTAATTGACGAGAACTGGGAAGCGGTGACTTTGCTAAAATGAACGAGACAAAGAACACAAATTGTCAGATAATAAGTTGTAAATAAGCCAAACTTTATTGAACAAGAAAACAAAACAGTTTTTATGACTGTACCGTACTTACCACAGTTGTGTATGCACATAGTTTTTCGTACTGAGGTTATATATATATCCAATACTTTGTCTGAAAACTATTTGCCATAGTGCCCCATCTGTCTTATTTGAATGTCGGAAATATTAATGTGAAATTTATACATTACATAGTTAAGTCAAGTCGATTTTATTTGTATTGTCCGCACTCTGTAGCTCCCTTTAAATGCAATTTATTGGCACGTCTTAGTTTGCGACGTTTTGAGCTCTAACTCTCTTTCAGACTTAAAGTAGTCACCTTTGAAATGAGGCGCCTTGATATGAAACTGGTGAGCTTGTGTTTATAACATGGGAAGTTGTGTACACAATATCTTCGGTGTTCAAGTGGTTAAGTCGTGAAGAACACCGCTCCGAGTCTAGAAAACACAGAGGCTAAATGTTTAGCAAGCTAGCAAGTGGGTAACATAATGCAGGAAATGAAAAGGCAGAATGACAGGGGAGAAAGATGAGGCCATTGGGAATATCAACCTTTTTCTCCACTTATTATAAAATTACCAAGAAAAACAATATAAAACTAAAAATATATTAACTTAGTATGCACCAAAAATGAACTGCCGTTGCCTCCACTAGTTCTGACATCAACAAACATGTTAAAACTCATAAACTCTGAGCTTTCAGAAACTTTCTACCTACAAGGTTGTGAATACCACAAGAGGGGATACGTGTGGAAAGTGGAAGTGGAAACACCACTCGGCTTTGTGTCATAAATTTTCATGTATCTTCATTGTCTGTATTCTAGGCCATATTTAGATGCATGATCATATGTTATTGATTAAAGGAAATATACAACTCAAGCACAAAAAATCGTAAACATCTATTGGCAGTGTAGCTTGTGTTCTTCAATGTTGTTTTATGTGTTGTATTGATAGCACACAGTAGAAAGATGACAGGAAACAAGTTAGAGAGAGAGAGAGTGAGATGGGAAACATACCAGATATGGGATACCCAACCAGTATATGTATATTGGTATATGTATACAATACAAAGTATATGATCACCGCCCAACACACACCAGATTTGATGCCAATCAAGGCAGGTCAAAAAAGTTAATCTATCTGAAAACGTCAGAAAGTAGTCGTCAGGTTTTGGTGTCAGTCCCTAATTAACAAAAGACCATGTGCTTCTCTCAGCTCTGATGTTTGACGATCATAGAGGAGGCTCAGACAGATCAGAATGCAACGCAGCAACAAGACGTGCTCTTTTGTGAACGGTGAATCTTTCTCAAGTGGAAGTAAAAAGTCTTTTTGAGTATCACCATATTCACCTACGTGTAAAACACATGAAGATGAGACCCGTTCTATGAGACAAATATAAGAAATCATGCAGTGAAGTACAGGTCAATTGGGTGGACTCTGGTCACATTAAAAACACTAAAGACATCATAAATGCCTGCAGGCCTTGGGTGGGATGTTACAGCCTTTTTCCTAGTGAGTGGTGCTGCTGATAGAACACACCCAGGGTGGATGAGAGACGACTACGCAAGAGCCAAGCAAGAACAATGTGAATTTAATCAGTCTTGCAGCTAGAGATGTCCAAGTTAGCCCTCACCTCCACCACTTAGATTAACAATGCAGACGGTAGCAGCATTTTGATCAGGCAGGTTTCGCTGCAGCAGGTCCTGGACATAACAAGTGACAGCATCAGTAATAGAGCCGAAGGACTGCTAAACTCTGCAGCAAAGTGACGAGGCGAATGCTTTGTGCTGACTCTGGAAAGATCAAATGTCAAGGGACACATTAATTCCACTGTTCTTTCAAAGAGAGCAAGACTGGATAAACATACAGGAAAAGGTTTTGTCTATGTCAGTATTTATACAGTATATATTAGGGATGGGAAATGTTGAATCATGATGAATCACATAATTGTCCATCGTTAATAGTTATTGATCGCACATTTTTATCTGCTCCAAGTGTACCTTTTTAAAAGGAGATTTGTTAAGTATTTACTACGCTTCTCAACATGGGAGTGGGCAAATATGCTGCTTTATACAAATGTGTGTATTTATTATTGGAAATCAATAACAACACAAAACAATGGCAAATAATGTTCAGAAACCCTCACAGGTTCTGTATTTAGCATAAAAACCTGCTCAAATCATAACATGGCGAATTGCAGCCCAACAGGCAACAACAGCTGTCAGTGTGTCAGTGTGCTGACCTGACTATGACTTGCCCCAAACTACATGTGATTATCATAAAGTGGGCATGTCTGTAAAGAGGAGACTGGTGGGTACCCACAGAACCCATTTTCATTCATATATCTTGAGGTCAGAGGTCAGGGACCCCTTTGAAAATGGCCATGCCAGTTTGGAGCGTTATTTAACTTCCTTCACGACAAGCTAGTATGACGTGGTTGGTACCAATGGATTCTTTAGGTTTTGTAATTTCATATGATGCCGTATCTTCACTTAAGCTTTAAAAGTGAGCCTCAACCTCTGGGAGATTGATTGCATTAATGCATTAAAGAAATTAGTGGTGTAATAATTAATCTGTGTTAAGTTTGACAGCTCTAGTATATACAGTATATACATGTACTCTGAAATGCCAAATGTCGTAGATATCCCATCATATTTTCATTGAATGTGTTATCTGATTTGTCTTCCGCCTCACCACGTCTCCTCTCCCTGCACCAGTCAGTTTCTCATAATGAAGGCATTGTTCAGTTAAACTTCTCTTATTGACTGAAGGTAGTTGATTTGACTGACTCAACACTATTGATTTTGCGTGCTGTTTGAAGAGATTTTGATGCCGAGTTGAACTGGTCGATAATCAGTGGCCAGAGATAAAATCCTAGCTCCTGCTGTGTGCTCTGACAGGCAGATCACCAGCTGAGCGTTACAGACGCTGCTGCGCTCAACGGCATCACGGCCGTTGACAAGATGTCTATTGTTGTGCAGTATTTGTCTGGGATGAGGCAAGTCTACAGCTTACTGCAGGTTGTTGGTGGTAGTATTATAATCCAATCCTTGTGTGCTAGATTCTCTCCTGTAATCATCAGTAGGATAAACACCACTACCATGACAACAGATGTATGTTGTGGCTGTCTAAAACACATGGCCTTGGTCTGTTTTGAGTGCACTCCAGCAACTTTGCAGACATATTTTGCCCTTGGGACTCTGATGAAAAGTGATTGCAAAAAAGCAGCGCTGGCCTTTTTCAGTCTGTAATTTTGGGAAATGGTGACCTCCGTACAAGTATGCCCCACCAATATGCTTCGCATTTTCATCTGATGTGAAGGTTAGGGCTTGTGCGGAGAAATATGAATGTTTATGAAAGTGGTTGTGGCACTTTTGTGTGGAAAACAAGCCCTGGACCACACAGGAGTAGACACTGGTGGTGTTTCAAAAGATAAAGACCTCTAAATGCAGGGAAAGCATTTAGCAGTGCTAATTTAGCAGCATTTATGCTTCACAAGCAGGACACCTTTTGTATTTTTGTACTGCCATAACTTGCTGTAAATGCCGTTCATTGCCAATTTTCACCAAATTAAAGTAAAACTGAACAGCTGTTACAGCCATCTATGTAACATTGCACTTCTATGACATCAAAATCGATGCACCATATTGTCTTTGTTATTCCTTGCATTCTTTCTCCCTTTTAAAACCTGGCTGATTACATCAGTATTTTAAGTACCGGTAGGTGTAGTTGATTTAAGGGATTCAAGCAAAAAGAAACAGAAAGAAATATTGATGTATGAGGATTTTATTGCAGATTTTGTGCATGTACATTTTTGCCCCAAAAGGTGTCCAGAGGAAGTATCTGACACTGCATAAAAAATAATGATGCAGTCAAATCAATTTTGTTGCTGATTCTAATAACCACCAAAAAAAGCAAAACTAAAAATATTGATGTATGATAATTTAACAGCTGTTTTTTTGTATGTGTACATTTTTGACCATGAAGGTGTCCAGAGGGTGCAAAAGGCATCAAGAGAGTATGAAACACATGTAAAACACACTGGATCTCAAAAATTTTACTATAAAGAAAAGTTCTTGCAAAAATTAACGCCACAAGCTTACTGGAAATGACAGCAGTAGCAAACTTTCAGCTCTCTGGCAGTCTCCCGCCAGCCAGCTGCCACCATATTGATGTTTTTGTAGTGAAATGAGGAGGTGCTGTATAGATAACTGGGTGAGTACTGGTTTCTTTTTGTTATGATGCGTGAGATCAGGGATTTAAATCTGTAATACTGTAACTGTTACATCATATATGTTGGAAAATGTGCACCTTCTGTAATCTGTGTATGTGAAAACATTCGGTGGCTGAGACCAGGGAAGGCTGTTAAATTAGCGCTGACAAATTTGGCACTCCGGCTGCTGTCCGTGGAGCTGATCTAAGGCTGATTTGCAGTGTGGGAGTTGCATGGTTAGCCTCTCCATGGTGGCATATAGCAATTTTCTGGAGTGGTTGTGTGTGTACGTACATGTGTGTGCATGAGCATGCGCTTGTGTTAGTTGAAAAAAATTTGCACCGGGGCCAATCAATTACGTTATGTTGCTGGATATAATGTGATTTCCGTGTCTGTGAACCTGTATTTGTGCGTTCCATCTAGCCTAGAAATGTCAAATGAAGGCCCCTGAGATTCAACAAGTCACTGCTTTGTTTGGTGTGTTGTTGTTGCGTGCTGTCAACTTTGACAAACTGGGGTAACATGCAGGGCACATAGCCTATTCATGTTTAACCAGGATGAATCCAGTTAATATTTACATCCTCTGTATTATCAGGGGCCGTACACCCAGCACACGTTTGCCCTTATTCATAATATGTAGGCTACCCAGCATTCTCTGGCACATAATCAAAGTGAGTGGATGGGGATGGGGTGTAGCTCCACCCAGAGGGTCAATCTCACCTCGTAAACCAAAACCTCAACATAAATGAAACAATAAAATAATAGCATTGATTTTTTTTTTTTTTTTTTTAGGATTTGACATGCATGTTTCTCTTTGAGGCAGAGCGTGTGTTATTTGTCCCCGCCCCTCAATTTTCCACCCCAGCACTTGTCACTCATTTTGATGAGCTGTCTGCTCCAGCCTAGAGGTGTCCACCTCTCACTGGAGGCTATAAATCTGCAAGAAAAACAGAAATGTTCAGTGTTTTTGAACAGGTCTTGAACAGGTCTTGTTTCTCTTGTTGTTGCTGTGACCTTTCTGTGCTGCACGACAACAGCAAACACCCCCGAAGCAGGGTTCATGTACATGTACACGTGACTTATAATATAAAACACAGACTCATCATTTATAGGACTGTGACAATGCACCTACAGTATCTCTCAATACTTGTGTGCAGAGTTGATATATATTGCAATTTATTGCATTTTACTATTGTGATTTGTGATTAGATGTAATAATTTATTGCATTTTTTGTTAACTTTTTTAACACTAGTCCATGGGAAAAAAGTTGAATTATACACTTCTGGGGACTTCAGGAAACTATCTAACTTAACAGAGTAAAAATGTATATATGTATGCATGGTAGTAATTTATGTCCTGAAGCCCTGTTTCCTATTTCTGGTGAATATAATCTAACTTTATAGTATTAATAATTATAATTTATAATCTAACCTAACTTTCTATACATGTGTTTTATATATACAATTCCCTTTGTCAGCACCTTATTTTGAAAACCGGGCGTAGTCATACATGTATACTTCTGTTAACTTTGGCAAGTCCTTTGCGTGCTCTCTCTGTTCTCTATTCTCTTTATACATCCATGTATAAACAGAGTTAGCATGCAGCTTTAGCCATAATGTCTAACTCTGCTTTTCCTGCAATGCGTGAAGCTCAGTGTTTCCATACTTTACTACTACTGCTAGAAAGTTTTCTACTTTCTAGTTTGGCTCATAGCGGCCGACTGCAGTTTGTTTTGGTTGATGGATATGGAAACGGATCTGACGTCACATTACTCTGACTACAATAATAAAAGCAGTAACTTCCTTCTACCTCCACTTAGATCCAAATGAAGCAAATATAACGATTCTGGCATTAAAGATTAAATTTTTAATCATTAAAAAAAATCGTTTTTTTCTCCCCGCTAATCCTTTATGTTATTTTAATGTGTGAATTGGTGCATGTTGTAGCTTTAAGAGATTTTTTTAATGTTTCTGTTACAGCTGAACTGAAGCACCTCAACAATAAGATTATATCGGCGGTGCAGAACAAATAAACATCTATACGTGTCCTCAGGAGCCTTGATCAGTTGAAATGCATTGCCTCACATATCAGATCAATGCACAGAGGTTGAATGTCACCAAGTGAAATTGGTGAAAGTGAGCCTGCAGGCAATGGGCACCAGCTAATGAAATTTTGATGCAGCTTTATTTAGAACTATATTTTTACAGGATTACGTTCCCGGCTCCCTTTCCGACTTCAAAGGCAAGCTTTCACCACTGCTGGGGGTAGCAGGCCGAGCTGCACCACTCCCCAGTATAGGAAAGTTCCTAACAAATTTATGCTTGTTTTTTCTCCCCTTCCTCCATCATTCAGGCTTCCAAGTGATCACTTCTAATCTCACTCACTTTATTTTTCATCCTTTCCCACTTTGCTCTGTTAATCCATGAAGTGAGATATGCAGTGGGTTTGTGTGTGGCCCTGCTGATTAGATTAGATTAGTGCTTTCATCACTTGTGCCCAGATGAGAGATAGAGTTACTGAGGGGGGATGTGAATGCATGTCAGTGGTTGCATATATTGGATGCCTCAATATGTTGAGTGCATATATTAGGGCTGCTATATTAATAGTCATAAGATCACACAATCTTGTGTGATCCAATTTCCTTATATTTCTGCTGTGTTTGCATTAGTGGGAGTCCACAGCGCTCTCCTATAAGCTGCATCATCAGTTGACAGGCGTACGTTACTCTGACTCGCTGCACAGCAAGAGGGTGGCAGGACATTGATGTCAATAAATAAAAAAAATGTGTGTGAGAGACACATGAGTAAAATGTGGAGGAAGAAACAGCTTCTAACTGGTGATGTTGTGCAACCTGCTCAAACATTATATACTCAAATTAAAGCTATTGGTAGTGTTCAAAAAATTGACAGAGAACATTATAATGCTGTCGGTGAGTGATGAGGAAATGCAGATATTTCCTTCTTTTATCATCACTAAATTATGTGTTAGGTAGGAAGGTCTATGGCCATGGAAGCACCTTTGTGGGGACTGCTTTGAGATAAATGTTAACCAAGTTTATGCTGTTTGTTAAGTAGTGGTAAGAACAGGAAAACCTTTTTCTGACTTGGAAGCCACATCGTTCCAAGATGGTTACCCCCACAGCTAGCCCTGGATATTATAAAATATCCCATATTAGCTTCTTTTGCTATGTTGAGTATTTGGAGCAGTTTGTCAGCCGGTGAAACCAGATACAAACAAACTGTGACTGTAACTGCGTTTAACTGCTAAAGGTAGGGATCATAGTGTTGTTCAAGTACATTTGTTGCTTCTGTATATTTGTTTAAATTCTCATTACATCCTGACAGCAATCAATAAATCAAATGCTCTGACAAAAAAAAAAAAAGCTAAAAAAAATCTGGTATCTGTAATAAGTCAGTCCAATGGCCGGCCTGTCTGTCTGTGCACTCAGTATGAAGTCGTCCACAATCTGCGAGCTTGACAGCTGTGAGTAGCCATGTTCATCGTTTATGGTTATGATGATATTGGTGGGGGAGTGGCTTTGGAGGGAGGCATTTTGAGGTTATGGCAGATTTATGGTCAAACCAAACTATGAATATATGTACAGTCTGAGCCTTCAGACTGGGGTGGCTGAAATAAACTGAACTGAAATAAATATGGGCCTAGCCTATATCGTGATAGAGCCGATATAGAAAAATACATACAATAGACATTTTCATATTGTTTTGACAATATGTATTTTGCTCTGCTCCTAGTAGTATATAGGAGGGAAAGCAGATTAAACCATGTAGCAGTCATAATGCAGGCATACAAATATGGGACATGCATTCCAAGCAAAAATATTATTCGAAAATTACTGCGAGTTATTGGATTATTATTTGAAAATTGTCACATGACTCACCACCTCGTAGTAGCATCGGCACTTTTTCCCATCTAACGCTGTGGATTAAGAGTTTATTTCAACCATATTGTTGGAACAGTGGAAGAAGTCGGTGGAAAGACAAACCATGATGGTTTTGGTATTTTGTTTCTGTCGGGTTTGAATGACGATATGTTCTGCTGCTCGAACAGCTGCTCTACCTGCTGAAACGTGGGGTGTGGCACAGCGCTGCACACACACATCTACGACTATTTGAATAATTGAAAACGAATAATTGAGATGACCCATCCCATTTACGTATGATGAATATCCATGTTGCATTCAAGTACCGTCTACTTCCTCATTACGACTTTTCTCTGTCTCCCTCTGATTCTCTTTATGTGTCTCTTACCGTCTCTCGTTTCCTCTCTGTCGTTCCCTCCTTCTCCTCCTCATCCTCCTGCTGGATAGATGCTTTGCAGCTTAGCTAGGTGCAGCAGCTGGTGCCGCAGGAGATCGCTGACCCGCGGTGAACGCTGAAGAAGAGTCAAATTAACGTGTTATTTCATTACTCACATTTAAACAACAGCAGCAGTGGCAGCAGTTCTCAATGTCATCCAGAGGGTAAACGCTGCTCAACCTGTGGGAAACAACAAAAACATCAACAGCATCATCACCGTCACAACACAGGAAATACCACATACCATACAAATTAACATCTCCAGTACTGGAAGCAGCACTGCTGTGTATTTTAATATCTAATTTAGGCCATAAAAGTTATTTGTAATGCCAACAGTATCTCTGTCTGTTCCTGTTGTCTCTTCCTGTTCTTTTTCTCTGAGGGTACAGTATTATACCATGCAAACAGATTGGGCCAGCAGTAGCCAGAGAGCACCTCAGGGTGGTTGGATGTGTTTGTTAAGCATGGCAACTCGCTGTGGGGAGAATGCCAGAAAAAAATACCAAGCAACTGCCACTATTTCAAAGATAGTCTGCCTCTGTGACTGTGCAGTCTTTCTCTGTTTGGGCTTTTATACTCATAGCTCAAAGTATCTTATATAACGATAGATTAAGAAAAAAAACAAACGTATAGACAGAAAAATAATGAGTTTAGTCCAAACAGCTTCAAACGGCCAGCAGTTAGGAGTCAGATATGCAGCTTGTTCAGCTATCTCCCACTGCCATTGCATCTAGCTCAATTCGCTGACTGCTGTGACATTTTTGTGATCATGGAAAAGTGCACTGGCTGAATTTATTGTCGCAGGCACTCTGCTTTGTTGATGAATGCACTCTGAGCTCATCCTTATCTGGCAGGAAGCATTTAAACATGAGGCATACCATTTTGTTTTTCTGCCTTTTTCCAAAAGGGACAGACCCAACAATGGCATCTAAAGGACAGCAGGACAGCAACATCTCAGCGATTCCAGTGAAGGACTCATTGCAGGGCAAAGCAGGATTGTAAAACAAGTCCTTTGATGAGAAACGCACTGTGCAAACATGGACATTACATATAGTATTTGTTTTATATGCTGCATATTTGGGAGTTCCATATATCACAAATGAGTGATTTCTCATTTTGATGTGTGGACATAAAACGTCTGTGGATGTCCAAAATGTCAACTTTGCAGGAGCTAACATTTTCATGTTTGGGACAGTGTATTTTCCATTTAATCCAGTGGGGTTTTTAAATAGTCTGTTTAACATCAGAATTAGGAAAATTTTGCCAACTATGGAGATGTTCAGTTTGTTGGAAAAAAAAACGAAAAAAAAGAATATGAACAAATTTGGAGATACTTGGTTTTCATTATAACATATAACTATTACAACATATATTATTTGTGTATATATTTATTAGGGATGTCAACCATTGAAATATTTAATTGCCATTAATCCGTTAATTGCACATTTTGTGCAATATTGCATATTTGTTCAAAATGTACCTTAAAGGAAGATTTGTCAAGTATTTAATACTCTTATCAACATGGGAGTGGGAAAATATGCTGCTTTACGCAAATGAACATATATATTTATTATTGGAAATCAATTAACAACACAAAACAATGACAAACATTGTTCAGGCAACAAAAACTGACGGGAACCCTTTGAAAAAGGCCAAGCCAGTTTTTCCTCATGAAAATGTCGTGTAAATTTGAGCATGATTTTTCTGATTTTTCTTTCATGATTTTTCTTTTCTGACAAGCTAGAATGAAAGTGTATGAAATCGTCTGTTTTCTAGTTTCATATGATGCCTGTATCTTCATTTTAGCTTTAAAATTGAACACACTACAACCTCTGAAAGACGTTGGATTTCAAGAAGTTAATTAAAAATCGTAACTTGCGTTAATGAGTTAAAGAAATTAGTGGCATCCAAACAAATTTGCGTTCATGCGTTATTATTGTGTTAACTTTGACAGCACTAATATTTATGTACAAAACACATAAAATCTGATATATTCATGTTATGTATGAGGAGGCGATAGTGGTCTTTGAGTGCTATTAAAATCTAAAAGCCACAAGCTTTTCTTCATTGAGAGATAACCCAATGTGACACTGACTCTGATTCATGACTTTACAACAGATGGCGTTGTAAATTTTCACTGTCATTACTCAAGCTCATATCTTAAAACACTAAAACTGCTACCATACCTTCTGGTTATAGAGGAACCATTGTTGGGAGCCTGACTCTTGAGTCCACACATGTACAAAACAGCCCTTGGTAGGTTGAAAATGGTGTAAATGAAGCAAATGAAGCTGACACCGCAGTTATGACAGCCATGCATGGCTCTTTATCTGATTGCAACACCCTCTCACCCAGTTGCGAGTGTAAAAGCACAGTCAGACATACAGCGAAAGAGTTGAAGAGAAATCAGAGCACTGAGAAATTTCATGGTGAGTGTGGGTATTACGACAGAGGGAAGAAGGGTTCATAAGAAGGCTAAGGTAGCAGTGTCAACGACACGCCAGTGCTCATCAGCTTCCTACACGGAGCTGGCTGCTCGCTCTACTTGCTCCACTGTGTAGTCTGCTTTTTCTTCCCGCTCATCAGCACCTAATGTAAGTCTATGGGCATCGACTTCTTGGGGGCTTGTTCCAAAACAATCAGTAGAGGGACAATCAACTACTCAGAGACCAGCAGACCAGAGATTTTGATATTTGATTTATGTGCTTCAGAAAAACTGCATGGTTATGAAATAATTTTTGCCCCTAAAACTCAATCATGCATGCATGCACAAATACAGCAGGCTATATACCTCTTATTTTTAAGTTCCACTGGTGCGTCTCTAAATTATTTCTGTCAAATATACCCAGTGGTACAGACTAAGGCGTCTTAAAATAAACTGCCCTTTTCCCTCCGTCTCCTCCTGACTGCTGCTGAATCCAAATCACATCTCTCCCCCTTCCCTGAGCTCTATAGCCTAAGGTTGGGCCTGTGACTCATCATAAAAGAAGGAGAGAGGTAGATAATGTGGTGGCGCCCTGAACACTACGCACATGGCATACAAAGAAAGAAATACTATATTGGAGCAAAGAACAAAGTTCAGTAACTGAGGACTCTGTGGACATTATGTGAATGCTCAGGAGGTGAGCCTGCTGCACAGCAGAATCACACTAATGAGACGCCGGGCACCGGGGGATTAGGGGTAAAAGATGTGAGGGACGGTATAGAAAACAGTATGAACCTAAAACATAAAGACGGTTAGAGTTCAGGGCAGGTTTATTATCGTTTCCCACAGCTGACATACTGAAGGACACTATAAGCATTCAGATGACGTCCAAAGTCAGAAAATAACTCTCAATTATTTATTTGTTTTATTCAATGAGTTCCTGTTCATAATATAAAGGTTAATGATCCATGGATCATGTTAATAAATTATAACTGTAATTTATTAATAATGTAATAAATGGTGAACATACTCACTCTTAATAGTCAGTGTTTAACAAATTAAAGTACAATATAATAAAGTATAAAAGCATATAGGATAGAAAACCTCTTACAAGGCTGAATCCATCTATTTTTTAAATGATATATATGAAGTGATATTGTTTTGCCATTATATGGTAACACGAGGAATTACAGATTACAAGAGAAATGCATTTTTATTTCCTTTAAAGGTGCAGTATGTAGGATTTGTTGCCATCTAGCGGTGAGGTTGCAGGTTGCAAGGTGGGGTGGTTAGGGAGGTTTTCATCATGTGATGAAAGGGTTAAACTGTAAAGGACAGAAGGTGTCGTATCCCTTACGAACTGTAAAGCCCCTTGAGGCAAAATTGTGATTTTGGGCTGTACAAATGATATTACCCTGACTTGACTCCCGTGTGCCAAGTGTCTTTGAGAACTACGGTGGCCGATGCAAAAACATGAAAACATGAATGTCTCGATCTAGAGCCAGTGTTCGGTTTGTCCGTTCTGGGCTACTGTAGAAACGTGGTGTCCGACTCTGTGAGGAGGACCTGCTCCCCATGTAGAGAAAAACAGCTTGACTCAGTAGCACTTTATGATAGCTATCATTTTTAAATGGTAAATAGATTATCAATTAAACTTAGTTAACGGTTATTTTGCTGTTAACAAAGAAATGATAATTAATAATGTTTCCTAGTTATTAGTAATGATATAATTTCTGTTATTTTATCATCATTAAATCATTTGTTTATAAATTCAACATTGTGTCATAACTGATAACACGGTAATTACGTTCTGATTACATTAGTAAATCATTTAACATTTTATACACTATATTACGTATTTCTTAGTGATATCAAAATGATTAGTAAACCTTTAGGAAACCGTTTGTAAAACATCTACAAACATTACATAGATAGATGGACCAGAAACCATGTGATTATTAAGCCAAATAATGTATATAGATGTTTACAAACCATTTATTGACCATTAACAAAATGTTATAAATAGCTAGTCTATGTAATGTCCATATGTGTTTATTCAGCTATTCAGTTTCAACTATCCCAAAATAGTAGTGCTAATTTACAGTAAGGTGAACAAGTACTGGCTGCCGACTCTGTGGCACATTTCCTGTTTTGTGTGTGAAGTGCTAAAGCTGGTGATGACAGGCCCTATCTCACCTCCACATTGTAATTTAGCTGTGGCTGGTGGAGAACAACCTTCCCAACACTTAATCAGCACTGTAAGACTGTAAACACATCACTGGTTGCAATCAGACTGCAGAGAGCTCTAACTCACCGGTCAGGAGAGTGAACTACTTTTGATTACAACTGGATGTATGAATTAACACTTGCTGGGATGCGGAGCTGATACACACACACATAAACCGCCATACAATACACATGGCTGTAATATCCAGAAAGCGCAGGAGTATGGAGGTCAAAGGACGGTACCATTTCGAAGGCATTTTAAGAGTATTTGAGAAGAATGCACAGGAGAACAATTCACAAAGCACACATAACAGTAGAGCCTGAGACTTGTTCATAACCAGCTCATGTGTGATAAAAGTCAAACGTTCCTCACCATGATACTCTTCTGACAGATATAGAGCTTGCAAACAGCTTCTATTTCACAACAGTACAGCTCGCTGATTTGAAGATTTGCTTTGACAGCTTGGAAATGCAGGGGCACCTCCCCTGTAACATGATTTATTAAATGGTTTTTCATGCTTATTTACAGGGCAGTGCAGTAGTACTTGTAGTGTGCACCATGCACTGTATAACATTGAACCTAATGAAGAGCATATCTTGATTACCCAGATTAAGTCAATCAAACCAATGGTGCATTCAGAGGAGATGAAAGTGAGACAGTTTAGTATTAAAGATGTTAAAGGCACAGTGTATAGCATTTAGGAGCATCTATAGGCAGAAATGAAATGTAAAATTAATATTACTATGTAGGTACTTCATTTAGCATAAAAAACTATGACTAGACTATATGAAGGGGAGACTCGTGGGTACCCATAGAACCCTTTTTCATTCACATAACTTGAGGTCAGAGGTCAGAGGTCAAGGGACCCCTTTGAGCCAATGGATTCCTTTGGCTTTCCAGTTTCATATAATACCAGTGTCTTCACTCTAGCTTCACAACTGAGCCTGATAAAACCTAAAAAAATCACAAATTGCTTTGATGCGTTAAATAAATTAGTGCCGTTAACACCTTATTATCACATTAACTTTGACAGCTCTACAGGAAACGATAAAAATTAAGCCAGAGACTGCATTTTCAGCCAACTTGTGAAGCTAACAGTAGCTTAATAAGCTAGGTAGCTGTCATAGCTAAATCTGCAAGCTGTTATTTCAGTCAACAAAACTGATGGTCACTAGCTTGAGATGAGAAGCTGGTTTTTGTCTACCTCTGTCTGAAATCAAGAAACTATCGTTTCAGAAATGACTAAGAATGTCAAGTGGCAAATCCGTCACGTTATCATAATCGCCATGTCCACCGAATTGTCAAGTGAATTTTAAGCAGACTTTTGAAATGTTTCAACTAATGCAATTTTTTATCAGCTGGTTTAGAGTGAACAAACTAGACGGTGCAACACCAGACATATTTAAATCTATGAGCAAATCAGGAATGTGGGTAACGATTCATAGGTCTGGAATAGGGATGCTAATTTTGAAAAAAATTCTTAAGCAATAATCAACCCTTGTTAACTAGTTATTTACCATTAAATGACAAAATATGTGCCTCACATGCAGCGGTGTGCCAGCTGCAGTATATGAGCACAACAGACAACTGAGTCAACAGTTCACCATCTGGAGAGTTACTGTAGCAGCCGCGGTGCTGCGTTCACTGTCCCCAGTTCACCATCGGGGAGTGTTAGCAGCCACTTGTCGCGGACATGCAGCCACTTTCCTCGTAAACGTCTCCACCACACATTTAGTTTATTATAGCAGGTTGTCAGCTGTATGTCTGCCCAGTGTAACGGCACTCTGTTGTCTGGCTTAACTTGACAGATTTTCCAACAAACTTCTAGTGTCCTGCGGACTGGAAGAATGGAGCAGCGTCTTCTGGCCCATAGATTTGGAGTTACACTTTAGCAATCACAAGCAGGTGTCCATATACTTTTGGTCATATGATGTCAGTCATGTCTCATAACATAGTGAACAGGATTGCTCCTGTGAACAACAATGAAAAAAGGATGCAAGTAAGCAACAAATAAACAGGCCACATAATTAAAACCCTGAAGAAGCTGTTAAAACCTTGCTGCAGTAGAAAATAAAATGACGCAAGAAAGAGAGGAGACTGAATACATGAGTCATTTTCTGCTCCTGGAGACTAGACGCTGTTTGGGTGGCTGATTAGTGAGATCAGCAGACAGCCTGGTCTGACCTCTCCTTTTTTCCAAGCATCATTAAAGTTTAGACCAGCTTTGTTGTCTGGATGGATGCAATGATAGTGTATATCAAATCCTAGACCAAGAACAACAAAGCTCATTACGACTGAGGGTCTGCGAGTATTGAAAGAAAAAGGAAGCAGCATCATGGTCCCCATAATAAAACATTTATGCCGACTCAGCGCTGAATCTTACTCGCTGTTAACCTGTCAGATGTCAGCATTAGTAAGTGATGCTCCATTTATGCAGACAATGACTGTATGTCCCTCTGAATTGTAAAGCTACGCTGCCACATAGATAATATTATTCCTGACTTAACTGCAGCTAGCCATCCAGTCATTGCTTTACATGTTCTTTAAATGGGAATCATGTATTTCTCGGTGCCACATGGGGACCATATCAGAAACAGGCGATTTGTGTGGCAGTGCAGCCGGGGCAGGTCTCTGGGAGAGACTCAGAAAAACACAGGAAGGACATCAAATATGGATGGCTCAATTTCACAAGCCAAGCAGAGTAAAAATAAATATATGATGCTGGCATGTTCATGCCTCTCCAATCACCTCTTCCAGAAACAATTTAAGTGTTTTGATTCAGTTAGTGCATATTTGCCTTCAGGGGAGTTGTTGAGCAAAGTATAGAGGTTTTATAGATATAGATATTCTGTATGTCCTTATCATAGGCACAGTTTGGGGGTTCACAAGAAAAAAATCTAGTGGTAATGTGTTCAACACAGAGAGGTCTAATGTATTGGTGTGCATGCAACCTACATATTACACCCTCCTAACAGAATGTGACGTGAGCAAGTGTCAGTGACAAGATCAATTTGATTGCATTGTTTTCTATTGGGATGAACTAACTGGCCGTGTGTGATGAAGCGCTGCATGGCTTGCCGTTTTGAGCTGAACTTTTGTCAGATGCCCGGTTTCTATTTATTCCTGTTGTTCACTTTGAAAACACCACAACGGACAAGGAACGGCTAATTCCTCTCATTAAGTTTCATTAAGATTTCCCTTAATTGAAACTAAGGGGTCCAACCCAAATCACGACAAAGGGTCCTCAGAACAAAAGAACACAACTACACGGTGTGAAGACAGGGTTGTCATCATACTTATGGCCATGCAGTGAACATGCATCCATCAAGTATGTGGAAGTCACTAGTGTCAATTACAGGATTAAATAGCCCCTGTACTCGCAGTAGCTCTGTTTCTGTCGTCTTCACAGGTTTGATCATTCCAGATCCATGACTACCTCACAGTCATCCCACACACAATCAGTGTGTCGCTGACAGTGGCTCTAACAAGGCCTGATAAATGATGTGTTCTCTGACCTCAATGAGGGGAGCAAGAAGCAGCCGCTAAAGGCAGTGCAGTGAAACCAACAAGGCTTTTATGACTGCTGCTGCTAAAGGAGCATTTTACTTTCATGTTGATGGATTGTGTCATAGCTGTAAACGACCTTGATAGTTGTCCTCAGAGTGATACTATCCAGAGGACACTGCTCTGCATGTGTTTTTGAAGCTCAGTGACATTGTGTAAAAATAATTTGCGTCAAATAATAGAAAGAGAAGCTGTTGGCAAAATAAAAAAGGATTTCTTTTTTGACTAGATGAGTCCGAAAGTCAAAATTAATCACAATCAGATGTGTATTGTTCTAGTATCTGAAAGCATGATGTCAACAATTAATACTTTATATTGCTCCCAGCATGAAAGCGAGCTGCAGCCAGCCATCCAGAGGTCGTCTTGTGTTGCCATATGGTTGTATGGAAGGTGACATGTTACAACTGCAGGCACAGCTGGCCCTGCCTGAGGTGACAGGTCCTCTAAAGCAAAGTATTTCCCTCCTGGCTGTGAGGCACTTATTTTTAGCCAATAATCTCTCCTCTTGATGCGTTACTCCAGTGCTTACCTGGCCTGGTTTGTGGTACGTTTGTGGTAAAAACGTATTTGTTTAATGCTAATTGAGATCTGACAACACTGAAGTGGTACATAAAATGGTTGTAGGGTTGTCGGTTACTGCTCAAAACAGGGTGACATACTGTACATGTTTAAGATTAGTTACCTTGTTATTGAGAGGCAACACTGCCTATCTAAACATTTTTCTTGAGTGCATTACTGGGATAAAGTTCTGCTGATGAAACAAATGTCGTAAACATTTCTCAACATTTTACAACTGCTTCATGTTATATTATACAAATAAAGAAAAGTGACTTTGATTTTACTCTCTATAGCTCTAGGAGATGTTCGCTTATCTTAGTTAAGAATCAGTATAAGAATATTTTATTTTATTGATACCCATTTACCCATCTAACCATATACCAATATACCCATCTACTCATCTACCAATCTACCCACCACCGTATCTACAGTAAGCCCTTGCTTTGTGTCACCCATGAGTAGTAGTTGGTGTTAATGTACAGTTTGACATTTTTCACTGATCAGACAGTTTGAAAACAAGTTTCCCATATGTTCAAGCAGGGTGTCAACTGCAACATGTCATAGGGATATGAGAGGAAGTGTCTGCTCTTTATGAATCTGCTCTTCTATGAAGTTCCATTAGATCACAGCGCTGCCAGGACAAGACAACGCTGCCGTCCTTGGAGACATCTTGCGACTGCAGGTCCTGGTCTCACTGCATGACAGTAGCGTGTTCCTCACCGTCCATCTCAGGGTCATCCTGAGTTCACTGTCATGCAGAGGTAGTGCAAACATGCAAGACTCAAGCAGTCTTGACCCATACCTGTCAAGAGGAGATACTATCAAAGCCAATACCCTGTGGTATTAGGCTTGCATCAGCTCTTTATCAAAGGACTGAGGTAAAGTTTTGCTGATGAGGAAATTTAAACGCCATAGGAGTATATTCTCAAAAGGGATGTTGTAGCTTATAGAAGTAGAAACATGGATAGATTCTGGATGGCTTTTGAATTTCATTAGTCAATGCTAAAAGTATGTCTTTCTCAACAATTGGTTATATTATGCTCTTAGGTTCATTTCTAATCTCTTCTAACATTCTAATATAATCCTACCATGTTGACGTAGTTGCTGACAGATAATATCATCGGTATATCAGTGTTAATTTTCTTAAATAATGCAGTATAAAGCCATGTCTTAGCAGATTAAGACATATTGTTCTAGAAGTTGATGCCACAAATAGCAAATAATCTTGAAAATTAAGCCACACTGCCACCAGCAGTTTTATAGCTGGTATTTGGGAAACTTTTCAAGTTTTTTCAAGGTTGCTTAAGTGGCCAGGAAGGTAAGTGGGTATGGAGATAAATGGATAGATGGCTGTGCAGATAGATGCGTATATGGGTAGATAGGTATATGGATAGATGGGTAGATGCATACATAGGTAGATGGCTGTGTAGATAGATGGGTATCATGAGTAGATACGTATGTGGGTAGATAGATAGAAGCATAGATGGGTAGATGGCCATGTAAACAGATGGATATCATGGGTAGATGGGTCAATGTGTATGTGGGAATTTGGGTATATGGGTATATCAATAGATGGGTAGATGCATAGATGCGTATGTGGGTAGATGGGTAGAAGCACAGACAGGTAGATGGGTATATGGGTTAATGTGTAGATTTGCAGATGTGTATATTGGTATATGGGCATGTGGGTAGATGAGGTCTGCCTGGACCCCATCATGGACCAAAGAGAAAAAATAGATGGCCACATCAGTATAGGTAGATGCATATAGATGTGTAAATGGGTAGATGGGCATCATGGGTATCTACCCATGATGCCCTTGGGTGTATGAGTAGATGGGATCTCTCAGGGCCCCATCATGGACCAAGGAGAAATTCTAAGAGGCTGCATCTGTATAGGTAAATGGGTATATGGGTATTGTTTATTGTTTATTTAAGGATCCCCAACAGAAACACATGGGTGTGCCTCTAGACTTAGTCCTGAGTGTGGCAGAGATTGAAAAGTAAACCAGAAAAAAGGCCTAAAAGGATATACAGACACACACATGCACGCCGTGATTACTACCAGCCTGGTGTATGATTGTAATCAACATCTTTTCATTAGGAGGCAGCAGAATCCCAGGCTGTCTTCTCAGGGGCTGAGTCATGTTGGAAATTCATTTATCTGGCCAGAGGTATCTCAGCATACTGTGCCTGCTTCCATAAAAGATGCAACAAAAGGGACACTCTTCATCCGGCCTTGTTGTCCTTGACACGTTTGACATTTGAAACTAACATATAGTCCAGTGTAGTCATCCCAGTTGCGTAATATCCACTCCCAGGCTGAAAGCCCAAGGACACATGGCCACAATTATCATGAAAGGTCATTTAGTGTAGCAGAATACGGTGCATCCACTCCGTTGCATACATAATTCAGGCGCATGAGCGCAGGGGTAGAATATATTTTCTCGTAGACTCTGTTGCCGGTCAGACATAGTGCAATTCATTCAAGTCTGTTTTTGAATTTTATTGAAATAAATTAAATTAGCTTCTGGTTAAGTGGTAGTGGAGCGATCTGCTGCTCTGGTCAGGGCAAACGTCGGCAGTGTTTATGTCAGAATCAAATGGGTGAAGGACGCAGTTGTAGCCATACCAGCAAACTGCCTGACTCAAAATATGCAAAGCTTTTTAGCCTTTCATTTTCACCTCATGGTGTCAGTGACAATACTATTGAACTCCTGTAGTTAAAGTTTGCTGCGTCATACTGAAGGAATACGTGCATTTGACTGTTGAATAATCACATTAAACGTAGTAGAAGCTGTTCTTGTGTGGCGGAAGTTGGAAACATTATCCTCGGCCTATAAAGGTTGTCTGTTTTCTGGAGCAGCTTCTGAGAACTTAATAAATGGGATTAATCCTCAATGAAATGGGAGAATTTAATTCTTTATTCAGTCTTTAAAGTCAATAGTCTGGTGAAATTGTATCGAGGCTCTGGAGCTCAGCAGGAAACACTGCAAATGCTAATTTAGTGTGTGTGTCTGTGTGTGTGTCAAATTGATTAGCTATAAATTATTCAGTAATTTCTGCCACTAATGAAGATTCATGTCTTGGTGTACCTGTGCGTAGTCACCCGCAGAGGTGTGTGTGCGTGTGCATGTGCGGGTGTGTGTGTGTGTGTGTGGAGTCCAGACACAATGTGTGTGTAACAGAGAAAGAGCATAAATGCACAGACTAACCGGTTTTACTCCACCAGTGAGGAAAGCAATCTCTAGAAAACTGCTGTATTCTCCACCCCTGAGATCTTCATGTCGGTGTGCTATCGGCTGTCTGCTATAAATGTCAAAACAATTCCGTTTTTCCCAGATTAGCCCAGGGACACATGCAGCATTGTCTCCGATGTGTGGTCATGATGAACACAGCCCGAGTTGTAACTGAGCATCTTCATTCCAGGCTGTCAAACAGCTGCAGACCGTGGACACGTTGCATCAGTCGCTCATTACGTTTGCATCAGTGAGTGCATCTTTTTTTCTCATTTATGACTCTTGGTTGAAAAAGGTGCTATCTCTAATGAGTGTTTTCAGATGACTACGTCTTCCACCACATCATTCACACATAGGAACTGCTAAAGATGCAAGTAGTAAGTTATTTGCAGTATCACAGCCAAGGTCTGAAATTAACTTTTTTTAAGGTATTTTTTTTGTCTCCCACTCAGAAACTTTATCTGCCACTTTTGACATATATGTGCAAAATGAAAGAATAACATTTTAAATCTGATGTCATTAAATATTTGATATATTTCACATAAAAAAAACATTGTTTGCATGCTAAATTACAGTGTTCGAATTGCTCCGTAGCTTTTTCAGGGTTGGTAGGGTACTGTACACAGTACTGTGCTGTACTTTACTATTGTGATCTACAGTATAGTGGTTATTTGCATAAAAACACAATACAAATTATTATTTGTACAGTTATATTATTTAAATATATTTTTTTACTATCTATCTTGGCATCAGTAGTGTTAATGATGCATTGTAAGCTGCTCAGAGCTAGTGTTAGGAAGTTAAGCAGGTCATAATTCCCTCTCTGTAATCTGGTTTATATTACTGTGAAAACATCTTCAAACAACTGTATTTATTCAAGTTTTTCACCAAAAATTACATTTTATTAAATTACAGTTGGACACATCATGATAATGTATACTACCTTCGTCCAGTAGTCATTTTTACTGAATATAGCATGAACGCATCATAATATAAGTCAATGAAATCTCTCTTAACATTAGTAGCTCTGTTATTTAGCCAAGCAAGACTGTACTGCCCACCGGCTTCTAACACGTAACATTACTAACTCACCTCCTGCAGACTTAAACACAGAATTGTTGTTCACAGTGTTGCATTATCAGGGAAACGGTGAGGTGTGTCCCTCAGGTTTAGTAGCAGTAGGACCATGCTTTTGGGTGCTTTTTTTCTCCCTGCCATGGCTCCGGTCCCAAACAAACTGAAACATGACACAGCATACGTGTGTGTCATTGTGTTTGCGTAACTGTCGGAAAGCATCAGTAAGAGGAATCAATAAACACAGAGGCGTGAGATGCCAAGGAATCTAACAACTAGGAACCACTTCTCAACGGGAACTGATTCACTAGTCCCATCCCTAGTGTGGGTGCTAATTCCAGACACAAAATGACCACAGTACGTTCATGTGGAAGATGTTAAAGGGGTAGATCTCAAGCCCAAAAAAAGACAGTTGTATGACGATACCGGCGTTATCCCTGGCAAAAACTAATGTTGGTTTTTGGATGCTAAAAAAAGAACCTGTACTTGTCTTGGCGATGAGACTACCGTAAGCTGTGACACAGCTGTACACTGCCTTTTGTCAACAATAGCAACAGTAAGAAGAGGATAAATGTTGGCTTTTTTGCTGTCGTTGATTACATAAACTATTGTTTTTGTACTTGCATGCTGTGAAGTATTAACCTGGTTTTCCATCATGACGTAAGCCCTTTCTAAATATAAATCTGACAAGATTAATGTCTGGTCTGATAATGAATTTGGATGCAGAATAAAACTATTTATGTAATGCTCCCCCAGCCCATCCCCTCCTCCTCTGCAGGCCTTGGCCTTTCTGATTAAAAGTCCATTCTGCACTGCTCCCTTGTCACAGGCTTTACTCAATACGTCACAGAGAGAGACAGAGAGACAGAGAGAGCGATGGAGATAAAGCTCTTTACATTCCTATTTGCCAACAGAGGATTTATTTTAATGTTTACACTGGATGTTCTCTTTGCTTAACGAATGTTGTCCATGTTATTTTTTAATCTGATTTAAAAACAAAAACAAACATGTGACAACAGTAATACAAACCTGAAATTTTAAAAGGTATTATAGCACCAATACACAGAATTTACTGGCGGAGTGCAGTTTGAGTTTAATCAATATAAAAAAAAAAAAAACAGTTGATTTTTATTTTTATCATGCCAAACAATAGGATTTATTGGTTTATAAGACCCCGCTACATGCCAAATATTAACAAAAATCTCAAAAATACAGTTTTGCTGCCATCTTTGGTTAAAAGTTAAAAGTTTAAAGGCTGCTTTACCTTTGACCACACCCAGCATTTCTCATAGAGACAAAGCGTAATCAAATCCCACCCACACTGGAGGGGAAAACAATTCATTATGCTCCCTTGACTGGATTGGTGTGAAGGTGCCTCCTTGTCAATTCTGTCTGCTTGTAAACAACATAAAAATATCTAAAAGCTGCTGTGTGGAGGGTTGCATCACCAGCACGGTAAAGACACCAGAACTAAGTTTTTATAAAAACTGAGGATCCAATTGTCAGTTTTAGGATAACTATATTTCTGTTAATAAAGCATGTTTACAGTACGACACTGTAATTGAATATGGATACACTTTTGCAGTAGGTCTATTATGTTTTCAAGTGCTGTAGCTAACTACATGAGCTCTCTAATCATTTTAGTTATCACCAGCACCCCTGGTAGACATACGGTGTTAAAATCATCCATTGACATGGTGGAAACTTTTTTAGCTAGCTGCAGGCATTTTGTTCGCATTTCAGCCCTTGGTTGCATGTTTTGTTGTATACTAGTTAAACACAAAAGTGATGTCACAGTGTCCTGGTGTACGCTTCTACATCACCGCTGCAGGGTGACACGTTAAACCACAGGAGATCAGCAAAAACACATTTTGAACTGAGCCATGTTGGTTTTGAAAAAGCTGAGTGTCCAGAATGAAACGGGTCACTTTGTGATCCTGTGGTCTTGTCTTGTGGTGCTTGATTGGCAGCACCTGGAGCTACCAACAGGTGAATACACTGTTTAGCATTGGCAGAGAATTTTGGCAAATTTCACTTGGGCGCAACTCACATTATGAGTTGTGCTGCTCATCACACAAATGCATGATCCTTACAAGTTGGACATCATCGTGAAGGTAAATAAACAGGCTTTCCAACAATGTAAAATAGTATGCCAATTAGCATTGTAACAACAGAGAAATAATAAATCAAACACAAGGTTTATGTGCAACATTCGGAATAAATTGTGAACTGAATGAACAGAAGGACACTGCTTATACAAGTTCTTACCCTGAGAAAGGACTTTTTTATTCAAAGCATGCAGGCCTGCAAAGGATGTGTGGACTATGCATGGATAATATAGCATCAATAAAGGAGAGCGAGTAGTGACCTGTTATATAGACTGAGTTCTGGACTTTCAATCTATAACTTTGTGCACATGGGAGGTCAAAAGGGAGTCTTTGATTTGGTATTTATACTACACAGAAAACAGGATGGACTACTACTGTTTTTGTGTTGGTCATCCACCAGTTACAAGCTGTTTCATCATAGTTGGACTTGGCAAATGCCAATGTTGTATTACAACAGTGCATTTTAAAATAATATGTTTTATTTTTTCTTCACTTAGACTTTATTTTTGTACAACTCACTCCACGAAGTTAATTACACCCACACAGGCAGATCGGTATTCTGCGTCCTGTTTGTCAAGAAGGCAATATAGTGCGCAGCCATTTTTCACTGTCTTCATCTCGTCCTTCTACACTGAGAAAGGTGGAGTTTCCTACAGGCAGGAGTTTCATTTCCCAAAATAGTTCAGAGTGAGTGTAGCATTCATACGAAGACCTGAGATCGTCCCAGCCTCTTCGTTGTGCTCTCTGCAGCTCTCTGGCGGGTCTTCACAGTGACGGAGAGCCTTGTGGTTTAGTCAGCCATAAAAACTGCTGAGCCATATCACTGTTACCAGGCTACTGGCAGCCAGTATTGGACTTGACTGTAGAGTTGACTTGTAAGGAAGTATGCGTTTATTGTCCATGCTTAACTTTAAACGACTCTGTGTTTGCTCTGCAGGCCTACAATAGGAAAACACAGGATCACCAATAAATAAGCATTTTAATCAAATAAAATCAAATAAAAGTGATTTAGCAACAAATGGTTTTAAGCTGCAAGATTGAAGTGATGTCTGAGACCAGTTACCCACTCTTTTCTTTCAGTTTCCCACTCTTTGCTTTCAGTTTCCCACTCTTTTCTTTCGTTCAGTTTGTCCTCAGGTTTTACACTATTTGTTACTTTAAAGGGATAGTACGGGTATTTTGAAGTGGGTTTATACAAGGTACTTATCCATAGTCAGTGTATTACCTACAGTAGATTACAGTGATGTGCCCCCTGTTTGGAGAACCAGATAGGAGCACCGACATCGGAGAAAAGCAATACAATGTTGTGGATGGGGATGACAGAAAAATGTATTTTAGCGACCTAAAAGCAAGACTCTCCTAAAAAAATTACATTATATTTAAAATATTTTCCGATAATGAACTGAAAGTGAAACGTATCTTTTGTCATCTGAGCCTGCTGGCTTTAGAGAGATAAGTTTCACTTTCAGTTCAGCTCCCCGGCGCAAAGAAGAAGGAAAGGGCTGTCTGACTGCAAGATGAAGCAGTGAATATATTCTTAAAACAGATAATGATTCTTTTTTAGGTGAGCTTTTCTTTTAGCTGGCTAAGATATGTTTTTCTGCCACAGCATCGTAATGCTTTGCTCCGGTGCTGACGCTCTTGTTCTTGTTTCTCGATGCTGGGGGCGTGCCGACCGTCATCTAATATAAGTAACACACCTTCTATGGATAGTACCTTATACAACTTACACCTTATACACTTCAAAACACCCGAACTATCTGTTTAAAGTGAGAATAAGTAACTTTTGCTATAAAGTGGGCCACTATTACCTACAGTCATCTCAGAAATTTGAGACTCTGGCAACCTCGTGGTGATGGTAAGACTTTTGAAAGGTTTTGTATGAACAAAAGCAATATATGAAGTGTACTTACTTACCGTGCTTTTCTTCAACAGACAGGTATGTGAGTGGTATAGATCTCAGCTGTCTCTCTGCAAGAGAGTAAATATTTCCCAAAATATTGAGCTGCTTATTCCTTTAACACATACTGTAGGATCAGCAGTTAAACACTGGCTACACGTTTATGAGGCTAGGATGACACAGAGACAAAAAGCTTAATTTGCTAAATGTGAAAGATATCACTCCAATTATGATTCACTGTGTGAGTCCTCAGCCAGCAACTCTATCTCTGTCTCTCCAGCTGCTATCGAGTCTCTGTGACAGTGATAGATGGATGTGGAGCTAACAGAAATGGTAACTCTGCAGCTTGAAAGTGTTGCTGCTGTTTCAGGACAGAACACCACTTTGTCACTTTGTGTGTCAAATCCTCCTTTTTCAAAAGCTTTTGGACTTGAAACCCCGCAGAGAAAGTATTGATTCTCGTTACGGTTACAGTATAATGTAAAAGGACAGCAGCACGCTCAAGGCCAGCCGCTGTCCAGCACCCATACTTATAAATACTGTAACAATAGGAGCACTGATTTAGGATCAGCGGTCAGGTCACATTAAAATGATTTGTCTTTCTATAGATAGAGGTGGGGTTCTTCAACAATAAGCTCCAGATCCTACAGTAAAACCTCAAAATCAAACCTAGCGAGTGTTTGTGCCCTTTGCATTAGCCAAGAATGCACTATTTTTTGATTGAATGTATTCATTGATTTTTTACACTTTCCCCATAGTAAATACAAATAAAACTATATGTGTTTCTGTAGTTCATACTGTCATACAAAGGCTGCATTTCTTTATCAAAAAGTACTGAATTGATTGGGTTACTTGGTTCCAAGCAGTGGCGTTAATATTGATGGTGCGACCGAAGCTGTCAGGGGCCCAGAAATCACATTCATGGACAGAGAGGCAGAGCTGAAGAAACCATTTTGCAAAAGTTCTGTGTTATTTTTCCCCATTTACTTGTTTAGTTTTATATTCACCGGGGAAAAAAATGTGTCAGAAGAATTGCAATTTCTATTAAAAACTACCCTTTTAGATTATTTTACATGTAAGAAAATATGATTTTAGGACTCCGGATTTTAGAAATGTGAAAGTGAAACCAAAATACTGCAATCTGCTGCATGTACTGTAACTCCCTGTACACTGGAGTAGGGCTACATGTTGGAGGATAGGGGGCAGTAGAAGTATGGCTGCTTAACCAATGTCCCCAGCATGGTGACTCTATGAGCAGTGGTACTGGGATTTGAGAGAGTGGACTGCTCACTTTCCCAGTCTCTGCTGTGGAATTGTGGGTAAAGCAGAGGAGAAAGAGAACCAGGATTTGGGTCAGCTTTGGCCTCGAGGAGGGGAGCTGTCACACAGGAACAGGGCTGTTAGTTGGCTGCATCTATCTAGGAGGCAGGATGCATGCCGCCATCAGGCGTGCACAATACTGGGGAGATTACTGTGTGCGTGGCCTCCAGCCTGTCTCCCGCACTTTTCACATTTTATTTGCTGCAGCAAGGATGCATTTTTAACCATGCTGCTGTCCTGAACGCTGTGTGCGATGCATACATTTCTGTCTTTGTGCTCTCTTCCGTGACCTTATCATTTTTACTTTTTAGTTAGCATATTTTCTGCCTATGTAACGCTGTAATCCTTCTGGTGATACGGCCCTGTTGCTGTTATATACCTCAGACTTTTATTTTAGGCTGTCACAATCTTGCTGAATTAAATGACTTGCCGAGGCCTCACCAGATGAAACCCATATACTTTTAGCTTTTACCAATTACGTCTGTGCTGAGTTGCCATCAAAATAGACAGGGTGCTAATGCATTGAAGGGACTCACACACACACACACACACACACACACACACACACACACGCATTGATGGCCTGCAATCTCATCCCCAGTCAGAGCAAACGAGAGCAGAGACAGAGTGACTCATCACCAGATGGCTGAGTGTGGCACATCTCCGCCACCAGGAGCCCTTATGCTTTTGCCACCTGGAACAGACCCGAGTGACATGGCCTTGGAGCCTGGCTGCCCGGGATACACAGCGAGGACCCGGCAAAACACAGCACATAACACCTCACCCCACCCCACCCCCATCTCCATCCCATCCCCACCAATCCTGAATCTTTTTCCTCTTCTTTTCTTTGCTACTACTACATTACCAGCCTGCTGTCTTTGTCTCGCTGACAGCTTCACCATCCTTTTCCTCTTTGTCCCGTCCCTCTCAATCTTGTCCTCTGTCATCCCGTCTACTGTACCACCCCCCCAGGTCTTGGCTCAGGCATCAGTAACAGGCTCAAATCGGCTTGGCCAGCTCACGCCCCCTCCTCCTCCTCCTCCTGTCTGTGCATCCTTGCTTGTCTGGGTTATATTGGGTAAATAAATTAGCACAGTGCCCCACTCTCCTAATGAGGACATGGTCACATGACAGGCCTTTTCCTACGCTTAAGTTAAGCAGTTTGAGGGATCGATTCCATTATCTCCCCTGCACAAGAGTCAATGGAACCTGTTCTGAGACCTGCTGGGTATGTACCAACTCTTTTTCACCAGATTCTCCTTTTTACCCAAAAGCAATTTCTTTCCCTAATGGTGTCTAAATGTAGCTTTATTTTAAATTGGTTTGTTTTGAAAGGAAGGGAGCGCATAATGAGAGAAAGCTACAAGCACACTGAAACATTTTTCTGTGCAAATGCAGACAACTGTTGAAGGGAAATAGTGGAGTGGCACATTTGTTGTATTGGGGCTCTTTAGCATGTCAATCAAAGGAGGACTAATGGCAAGGCTTTTTTTTTTCTGGTAAGAGCTTCTCCCAAAGCTGGAGCTTTGAACAGTTTGAAAGCAAATTCCTCAAGCATTATGTTGAGTATTGATTTTCCAAAGCCTTCAAACAAGGCTCACACCCTTTCTGATAGTGGTTTGGGAACCAAAGGAATCGATTTGGCCAGGGGATTGGGGAAAAAAAAGGGTTTTATTTCTTAATGAAAAGACACCGTTGACAACACTGGCATTTCCTCTCAGCAGAGCAGAATGGGTTGATTTGAAAGGCTTAGTGGGATTGTGGAGGAAACAATTGGTTTGTCAGCGATGGGTTAGAAAGCATTCATAAAGGTAACAGGTAATTTTTCAGCGGTGGCTATAACGTCTTAATAGGCCACACTAGAAAATAGCCATCTGATTTCTGACACCAGATGGTACATTAGGCTGCAACGACAAGCCTTCTGAAGTGGAGCGAGCTGTGCGTCACTTTACACACCAGCTCTTCACAGACATCCATTTGCAAGATCATCTCACTCTGCTTTTGTATGATCACACAAAATCATTTACATTTTCACAGTAATGAGAGCGGGAGAATGTGGCATCATCTCTCCGCTGTGGTGAATTCTCTATTGGATGGGGTCTTGTTGTACTGGAGACCACATTTAAATTTAATAGAGGGCTTATACTTTTTAAGAAAAATGGCAAGTGCATATATAGAACTAAGCTATCTGATCTCTAAAAGGCTTAGTGTAACTGCAGCCAAGAAACATTCAAGATCTGTTGAATTCTAGCTCTCTCTCCATAGTAATCTTTACCTCTCCCATCGAGTAACAATGTAGGTAAGCAGTCTGTGGAAATGGCCACTCATTGTCCGATTTTCTTTATACATATGGTTGGTCTCCTCTGACACTGAAATCAACCATTGTTCTGTCTCATTAACCCTCATCCTACCGACTGGGGTCCCTACAGACCTCAGAGGTTTTCTTTTTGTCATATCTCCATCCATCCCATTTGCGGTCGCAGGGAGGGCTGGAACTGATCCCACTGGGTGAAAGTGCGGTACATCATGGATATGTTGCCAGTCTATTGCAGGACTGACACATGGAGATAGACAACCATTCACGCTCACATTCGCACCTATGGACAATGTAGAGTCAACAATTAACCTGCATGTCTTTGGACTGTGGGAGGAAGCTTGAGAACCTGGAAAAAATCCACGGCAACATGGGGCCAACATGCCCAAGCCGAATTTGAACCTGTGACTCTCTTGCTGTGAACTGACAGAGCTAACCACTGCACCACTGTGCATATCACATATGTGCTTTATCCTATCATTCCAATTTTTCATGACTTTGTCAATTTGTTCATAATGACTTCATGTCATTGTTTTCTGTTTTAAAGGTATAATATGCAACAGTTTCCTAAAAAACTAAATATAGATGATACAAAATGATGCCCCACTCACAGTGTGTGGTGGTGTCTGTTTTTGCAGAGACCCTGTAGCCCTCTGCCTATTTTTTTTTTTTCTTATTTTGCTTTACTCGGATTGCTTCTGGCTGTCGGCAGACAAGATTTAGGCCCCACATGGGGGTGTAACCCACAGCCAGTAACAGCGTGCAGGGTGTGCAGCCCAATCAGGTGGTCAGATACCACCCTATCTGACAGATGAGAAAGAGGCGGTTACATTGCTGTGAGTTCCCCTGTTCCTTGTCTCTCCTTTGCTGTGTGCTGCCATCGGCGTGTCAGTTTGGTTGAGCCA
Source organism: Pterois miles (assembly GCA_947000775.1). Lineage (NCBI taxonomy): Eukaryota > Metazoa > Chordata > Actinopteri > Perciformes > Scorpaenidae > Pterois > Pterois miles. Next base: position 1,462,434 of record CAMQGK010000568.1, on the reverse strand, counting down.
GAGAGGACAACTTGCTATTCGGCTGCATTCGTTCAAAATCCGGCAACTCTACACCTTCCTTTCGTTGAGGTTGTGTATTTTTTGTGTTTTAGAACATAAAGCATTCACTTTCTAAGCTCAAATCTCTCAACAGGTAATTTGTTGTTAGCAACAGATGAGCATTTCTTTCATACAAGCATGTGTATATCTGCATGTAAGAAACATGTCCAGGGTTGACTGCCACAGAGTCCGGCTCACACAATAGCAAAACAACTTTTCATTTTGTTGACGTTGGCCAGTTTACTGACACAATAACTGAGTTTTGAAGCATGAATGAAGTGCTTTGGGTGAGTTACTACGTTTGCAAACATGCAATAGAGTTGTGATGTCCCGTCAAAGAGTTGTGACAACTGCCCTTGCAAAACTGCAAATTGCAAATGAGTCAAAGTGATTGAGAAAAACTATGAATGAACCTGCAAGGAAGCCACAGCTCGACTGGCCAGATAACATATACTGTTAATCCTTATTATTGCCGCCTTATTGGATCTGGGCCTTAATGTTTTGGGCAGGACCTGGTGTCCTGGTGGTATGCACACACAGATACCTCGATTTACACAGACTTTGGCAGAGCAGTGAAATGAGCACTCCAGGACATGCTTCTAATCTTCACCACTGTACCTTTAATCCACTTTGATCAGAAAAAGTGGATTTGGTCTTACAGTGTAAAGCAGGAACCTGGTGGCCCAGATAGAGTTTCTGATGAGAGTTTGGGAAGGACACATGGCCTCTTGAAATCATACAGCGATCTGATAATGCTAATGCTAATTAAGACTGCACTCTGGTTGTCCTTGCTCTTGCTTCCTGAGTAGTTACTCCATGTTTTTTAGTCCGATAGACCCAGAGATGTGACACGTTCCCATGGAGCAACATGAAAACCACATAATCTGACAGTTAAGACATAAATCGTATGGCCGCAGGTCATACATGCAAAGGATTTAAAATAAGTTTAGGACACATGGTGTACATGTGAATGTCAATTCAAATCTGTGTCACATAAAGGGAAAAACATCAGAATTCTTTCCAACCGCAGGGTGAACATGGCATGTGAGAGGAATCTACAGCTACTCAACTTACTGACAACACTCCTGCGGCTTAATAATATTTCATCTGAAGCGGGATAGCGATCACTTAATGCTGCACGTTATGTCAACGCCAGCATGTGTAAAGTCCACAGGGATCATAAATACTCAACGATGCCCCGGATCACCACAGTAAATCTGTTTAGATGAACGTGTCCTCTAACACGACGCCTCTGTGGAGACACGCTCGCATATGCAGAGCCAGCATTAGCTGTGATGTTTTCGCTCCTCGCGTCTCGTCCTCGACCCGAACGGCGCCATCTGTTCCCAACGAGGGGAGTGATTGATGAGAACGGGGCTTCACCTGAACGGATGGGAGACACTGTTCTGTATGTGGTTTACAGTACAGTGTTTTTGGACAGGCATATGTGCTGGTTGGATTTGTTGCATGTTTTATTGAACACTGAGGGAATTGAAAATGCTGAATTATGCAACAACTGTGTTCTGTATGTTGATTATTAGACATGAATGAATAAGAATGGAGTCACACGTCACTGTGTTGCTCTTAGATGCTCCAGTGTGTGTGTGTGTGTGTGTGTGTGTGTGTGTGTGTGGAGGGTTACACATACACCTTCAAGTCACACCTTGAAAGTCATGCATGAGACTGCTGCATTGTTCCGTGTTGGTTGTGATTAACATTGAACCCTAGAGCCACAACATGCTGCTTGTGTGTGTAGTCAGCTTTTTAGACCTGTCTAAAGACATTAAACTCTGACAAATATCCAACTGTTAAGGTTACATAAAGTGAAAAAAATCAAGTTGAAGCGTTAAAGCTTCATTAGGCAGAATATTTTTGGCATCATTGGGCAAATGTTCTATGATAACCTTTCAGTATGTTGTAATTCAAGTGGTCTGAGAGAAAACTAGACGTCTGCGCCTCTTCATGGCTCTGTTTTCAGGCTTTAAAAAATCTAACTCGTGACAGAGACTTTGACCAATCATGTCATTACAGAAAGAAAATGTTCCTGTTGAGCATTTCTATTGGCTGTGCTCCGGCTGGTGGGCGGTGCTTGGTATTTCCTCAATAGTTCTCAACATGGCTGCTGAAATGTTTTCATTTTACAGTTAAACAGCACGTTTGATGTCTCTGAAAACATCTGAGGAGAGAAATAGGCTTTACATTAACTGGATATTAATTCATATTTGATCAACGCTGCCTAATTTGACTGTTTGATCAGAGTTTGTGAGTGATTGACAGCTGCTCAGAGACGACAGGCTCCAGCTCTGCTCTGATTGGCTGTTTTCCATCTTGCAGATGTCTTTAGGAGCACTGGAGGACACAGAGGCACATGAGTTTTGTCAGATTACCTGTCTCATGCACTACCGTCAGGATAGTGACTATTTTAGAAAATAACTTTTTAAAATCATATTTGCACCATTTCTATCCACTGCTGCTATAAGTGTTAAACTTAAAGCAGTTATGCCTATGTATAGACAGTGCTGTTGTGTATTTTTATGTTGGGATCTTTTCTATTTTGTAATGTCATGATGGCACCTCCTGTCCGTGCATGTACGAAGAATGCATTTGTTTCACAGTCAGAAAAGTTGTTTGTATGAAGCCATCAAATCATTTCAGTTTTAACTTATTTGCCTAAAGCAGTTGAAACTAGTTGGTTTTATTGCTAAGTGGTGTAGCCTTTATGTTTCAGCATCAGAACGCTGTTTCCTGAGCTTTTAAGCTGCAGTTACTAGCAGAAGTTTGTTCACATTGTTCGGCTAGCTCAGAGAGCACTGACAAGTTCACTTTTTCAACTGTAAGATGTCACAACTGCGTAGTAATCAAGGGGTCCTTACTGAAAATGCGTATTTACGGTTTTGCGTTTGAGTAATACCAGTTTATATGGACTGATGTGCTGTTATTGCATTAAAAAAAAACTGATACAGGAAGAGATTTCTCCTTTGGGTTTTAGCTCATTGTAGAAAAAAAGCTCTGCGGAAAACAAACGTTTATGATACTTACACATTTTGTTCAGTAAGATAAGCTTCACAAATGAACATCACATTTATGAGTTTTGAAGTGTGAATGCTGTCACCAGAAGTAAAAAGCTAACGTAAACGAATAAATGAATGACACCACGGTAAGGATGTGACGGTGATAACAACAGTGTTACAGATCACACCGGACATTTTACAGGAAAAGATGATGATCAATACGTATAGCGCGCTTACTTTGATATTTAATTTTGGATGGCTGTGTGTCCAGTCCAGCTTTCGCTGCCGGGCTGCAAATTTCCTCCTAGCGCTGCTTCTCCACACACACCGGCTGTGGCCGCTCCATCCTCCACATGGCGATTGCCTCCATAACATCGAGGTTCCCTTATAGCATTGGGTTTAAATCTGAATTATTGCCAAATAGCCGCTTTTGCAGCATCCATCATCTGACTATGTATTGATAACATGGCGTTGATACGCCAAAATAAAGATAAGATAAGATGAACCTTTATTAATCCCCGTAGGGAAGTTTTTACACTCTGTTGTTACAGTACACATACAAGCATTAATGGAGAGATGTCAGAGTGAGGGGGCTGCTCCTGACAAGCGCCCCGAGCAGTTGGGGGTTTGGTGCCTTGCTCAGGGGCACCTCAGCAGTGCCCAAGAGGTAAACTGGCACCTCTCTGGTGAACTAAATAGGTTTTATACCTGTAAAAAAAGAAAGCAAAAAGACGGTGGGGGCAGTGGGTATGTAATGTAATCGGTGTGTGCCCAATCACCATGTAACACTGTGTAACACTGTGTAACACTGTGTGAACACGACTACCTCTAAATGCCTACACCACGGTCGCATGAACATGAGTATACACAACGGGGCTGTAAAGGCATACGGACATTTTGTAGTCGCATTTCGATACTTGCAACTGCCTTTTTCAAGACTTCAAAATTCACGAGTGGGATGTTTTCCGACATTTTATATTGTAGAAAAAAACATTAAAATCTCTTATGCTAGTGTTAACCACAGGCCTTATTTCAGGCATTTAACTAAAAACCCATTAATAAAACCCACTGGCTTCCAGAAGTGCTAAAATGTTAACTCATTGTCAGGTTTTAGGACTCAGTCCTGCAGCACTCAATAATGAATTCTGACACAAAGTTGATCTACTCAGTCACGCTTGAGATAAATCAGCGACTGTAGAAGTTCGAGGAATTGTTTTAAAGTTTCAAGTCCAACGTCTCATTTTCTTTTTAGGAGGATTGTTGATTCTTCTTCTAAATTTGTATTCTGTTCTTTCATCTTGCATCAGTGGGGCCTTTTTTTAAAAACAATGTACAAAGCAAACAGTGGGAGCCTCCCAGATTAGTATCTACTACTGTAAATTAACTCTGTACACAGGAGCATGAGATTTGTTTACCCAGTTGTTTTTGATGGAGCTGGTAGTGTTGGTGTTGGTGTGCACGTTCCCCGAGGATCCTCACCGTGGAATGAGGTAAACAAAACAGATGTGAATTACAGTCGGAGTGGATAAACTCATTAGCAACTTCTCATTAAACAGGTTCACATCTGCACTTCCATTTTTGGAGGGCACTGAATTACAAAACAAGTATTTCTGTCAGCAGCTATTAGGTTGAACACAAAGAGGGTCTGTGTGTGTCTGTTTCCATCTAGGTCACCGAGCAGATATCAATACAGTGGCGTTCAGCACGTTGGACGGCTGCTCGGGCAGTGTCTCTGAGGACCTCTATACTTGGATGACCTGTGTGTATGTGTGCTGAGGAGCAGAAGTCAGCACACTTGTTTGTTTAGGAAGTTTGTGGGAGATTTGCAATGATGAATTAATGGTGGCAGAGCAGTGGTGCAGAAGATGCTCCGGGGAGAGAGAGAGAGAGAGAGAGAGAGAGAGAGAGAGAGAGAGAGAGAGAGAGAGAGAGAGAGAGAGAGAGAGAGAGAGAGAGAGAGAGAGAGAGAGAGAGAGAGAGAGAGAGAGAGAGAGAGAGAGAGAGAGAGAGAGAGAGAGGATTGAGAGAAGTTGCTGCTTCATCCCGCCGTGCTCAACTCCTCACGTCTAAAAACCCAGCTGGGGCGCTCGCTCGGCGGTGGTGGCGTAGGGTGGGGAGGAAGGAAAGGAAGGAGGGGAGGGAGGGAGAGTCAACACGACAAGGACAAAGCAAAGGCAGGCCACAGGCTTACTGTGTGTTTGTTATTATAAGGGGGGAGCAGGAGTTATGCTGTACTGTGGCTGCAGCCATCCGCACCGACACACTGCTGCTGCAACCAGCGGCCATCAGCAAAAGCCAGTGAAGGAGAAAGCCTAGACCCACTGTTTAATTCATGGGGACTCAAAAGTTGTGCGTCACTGTGCCTTTTGACGACTTTTGCAGTGCAATAGGCTTTGAAACCGTGGCCCAACAGCCAGAGGGTCGAATGCACCTGAGTGTAAACATCCTAATGCTTTGACTCTGAACCTCCCCCTGATGGTTTAATCCATAACCTGTTACCATAACCCTCACCACTACTGCTAAAGCTTAACCCTTGCTCCAAAATAAACCTAATCCTTACTCTAATCCTAACCTGAAATGCAAATCCTGCAGCAGGTGGACAAAATAAGAGTGTGTCATAGAGGTGCTGATTCACCTCTTTGGTCACTTTTTTTGAGACTTTACATTATGTGGTGTTTAATTCAGTTAAGATTAGGGCTGTCAATCTGCTAAAATATTTAATTGTGATTAAATGAAAATGTTGTATCTGTTAAAAATGTTGAATCTGTTGAATGAAGATTTGTCAAGTATTTAATACTCTTATCAACATTGGAGTCGGCAAATATGCAGCTTTATTCAAATGTATGTATATATTTATTATTAGAAATTAATTAACAACACAAAACATGACAAATATTGTCTGAGATTAAACATTTTCATGGCTAGTGGACTCCTTTGCTGGAACCTTGAACTTTAATGCATTAAAGACATGGGCGTCAATGAAAATGTTGTCTATATTTTCTGTAAATTTGACATGAAAATTTAAATATTTTGAGGACACCTCTCATAGTTTCCAACACTTCTGATTCCAGTCACTTGCTTGTTCTGAAGCTTTTAACCACATTACAGTCTTGATCTACAAAGGAAATTATCTCAGATATTAGTGTGCACCCTGGTGCTGCTACGGTTTGCTGCCGTATAAACTACATGGAACACCCCTTTATCCCTGTGATCAACAACAAACACCAGGCTCACAAAGCACAGAAACAAGATTAGATGCAGTCACTGTATGTAATCATGCATGTAAAGCCATACTCCACCGTGTCCTACATCTACATCTGTTCTAAAATACCACTGAACTAAAAGTACACAGCAATTATGGCCACTGTGTTGATGGCTGGGTATTAGTGAGGATAATACTGTTTGTCAGACAAATTTAGACCCTAATTCCTGTGGATATGTAGCACATTTGTAAAAGAAAAAAAGGTCTGTGTCGCAGTGTGTGTGTGCACATATATAAGATCATAATCTGTATTGCAGGTCACGCCCATGGTTTCAGTGTTTACTGTTGGCTCAGGAGCTGATACATGCTCAGCCTCTGTGTACAGTCCAGCATGAATGGCCTTGTACCACTCTATATGTACAGTAGGATACCTGGAGAGTAGGATTTGGTTGTTAGTCCCTGAGGTGTGATAAACACATGTTCTCGATGTGTTTACAATACAGCTCTCTCTTTCTCTTTGAGGCTTGATGATCATTTGTCTCTTTTATGATTGTTTCTGCATTCATCTGTGCTCCAGTCGTTCTACTGACAATGGTTACGTGTTAGTAATGACTTCTGTAAAGGATGTTCGCCTTTTTCTCAGAAATTGTTTTTGAATCGGCAATAAATGTACACATATACAGTGTAATGTTGAGGTGATGGATGCATAGAGAGATGTAATTTTCAATTGTTCATTTTCAGCCTGATTTGTGATTGTAAGTGATGTGCGAAGCAGTTACTGGAGAAAAGTGAGGTCAGAGGAGAGTGTCTGAGTGAATGTCACAAAAGAAATGGGCCTCGCTCTCACAAACCCCTGTCATTTTGAGCAATCACAAGTCTTTGAAAACAGTAATGTTTGCATTTGAATGGTTGATCTCTCTTCTCAAAAACCATGACCACCACAGCGACAATTGTATTTTTTTTGATGGACTGACCTCTTCAGCGGGAATTCATCGTTCAGCTGAAAACCTTTTTATTGAGCTGAGCGTTGAAAAACAACATGGCAACTGGCAATGGAAGAGCAATTTAGGAGCAGATTAAAGGGTGTTGATGGAGGTAAACCTGTCAGCGGTATCTACTTTAGACATCCAGAAACACCAGATATACATTTGTTGAACTCTAAAAGCAGGGCTTGAAGTGGGCCGGTGCTCACCGGTACACAGTAACGGCACTGCTTCATTTTACTCCTTGGCGCATCGTGACTTTTTCCTGTGCACCGGCACTTCCCACAAGCTGCCGTACTCTTTCTTCCCTCTTCACATCAGCTTCTCTGGGCGATTCATAACAGCGCAGCGCCAGTCATTTTGTGCCACATCTCATAAACATATGAACATAAAAGCTACTAATTTATAACGTCTGTTTTGCAAAATAATTAGTAAATTGTTCATCATAACTTTTTATAATATAACTAATGAAACATCTGAATCTGCTCTTTTTCCAAACATTTCCAGAAGAATTAAATGTCAGTAATAAAATAAACATTTAACTAGTAATAATAATAATAATTTTAGGGAGGACCCCCAAACCCAATATCTCCTCGTACCTACTAAAAGCACTTTAACTATTAACACTAAACACACCGCCTTAACCCCATAATGTTACAGCTGGAATATTATTGGAGTATTATAGGTCTACTATAGAAGATGCATAGCAAGTATAATCATATAGCAATAAAATCACAGCTGATTATGATACAGCATCACATGCTCAAAGAAATAATGAATAAATAGGAGTAAGTTGCAAGATATTGCTGATACTGGCTGATACACACAGCATCATGTGAATACGAGACTACTGGCATTTCTTTTTTTTCCACTTCAAGCATTGTCTAAAACTCAAAGAATCACACCAGATGTGTTGGATCGATTTGCACTTTTTTGTCCTCTTCTATCTGCATACCTCTCTAGCTATGCAACCCTTTCATTGCAGTTAATGAGTGCACCAAAACATTATCTTAAACTGAAATCCATCAGTTTGCTAATTAATATTGAAGCAGCTGGGCAGTTCATCGCCATTCCTCTGATGATACCTTATTGTAAGGGACGTGGTTTATGTTGGTTTATGGAGGCCGAGCTGCAGGAAGCTAACAGATGTCCCATTTGAGCTGAGCTGTGCTGGGAATATCAAGTGTAGCTGCCTGCGTGGTGCTAGTTGGCTGCTGTAGCAGCGAGGCAGTCTGTTCACTAAGTGCTGCCCGGTGGGAAAGATCAGTCATCTCTCTCGCTCAGCCTACCGTGACACCACACTGTAAGTCACATGATGACCTCTAGTCTCATTTGGTCAGGCGTGACTATGCTACTTCATGATGAGTCGCCCTACAGTTTAACTCGCTCTATGCACTACAGGACTGCTATTATTATTATTTTTTTTTAATATCACGTTAAAACAAAGTAAGAACTAATATATGAATTTGTTTAAAGGAATGCTTTGACTCAATCCATATCCGTTTACTCAATCCATATGAAAACTGCAGTGTACAAACTACATGTTGTGGTTTTACGGGTGGTTAGCCTATGTGTCAGACTATTTGTTGGATTTCTGGAGTCTCCACTGGTTGCTTGTCAGTTTCTTTAAAGGTGTAGGTCGACAGACCTTTGGATGAATACGGTTCTAAATTTCTACACTAACATGCTCTTTAGTACGCTAAAACAGTATGTGAGATATTTTAGTACGTCCAAAACCTTAGCATGAAACCAATAGTACGCAAATTGCATACTATTTCTGGTGAAATAATACCATATGCAACACTGGACATGGGTGGCATAAAAATTCCACAATGCAATGCAGCAAGGACGACAATGTTCATAACACATGTTGACAGCTTTGTAACGTTAATAATGCTTCAGTTTAACTGTAAGGCGGCGTTATAGCTGTGAACGTAACTCTAGCAGACAGTGAGTGTGCAGTTTATTTGTCGGTGATAAATGCTACGAGGCTACAAGCCACAGCTCCTCAGCTGGAAGTCCTGAACCAACTTCCTGTATCTGGGCCGGCTCTCTCTTAAGGTGGACCAGCTTTTCTCCATTAAGTGACGAGCCGCTCCTCTCTGTTTTCTCAGCTTTTTAATTAATTATTTTAACCGATAGCATTAAGCAGTAAAAATGCTTAATGTTGGTTATCGGTTAAACAGTTAATTATTAACACCCCTCATCCCTCAGATCAATATTTCTGCTGGTGCCTTGCCATCGTTCTGATATTATTCCAGTAGTCTGAAAAAATGTCCCACTGGACTGAACGTCCATTTACACATAGTCCAGGAAACAATCAGGCATTGTTCCAAAGGCCTATTCCTCTGAAAAAACAACAGACAGATGGCTAATTGTGAAGCAGAATTATGTCACTGGACTGTCTCTCTCTCTCTCTCTCTCTCTCTCTCTCTCTCTCTCTCTCTCTCTCTCTCTCTCTATATATATATATATATATATATATATATATATATATATATATATATATATATATATATATATATATATATATATATATATATATATATATATATATATATATATATATATATTGTGATATCTCAAAAAGTTATAGACAGATTCTAACCAGGGATGATACTGAGGGAACATGGTGGCCTGACTCCTTTTCCATCTGTTTAGTCCAAAATGCTAAAACACATTACTTCTTTGACAGTTTGGTGTGATAATTATCTGTTGCGCATGATTGGCTTGTGTACTTCATTTTAAATTAGCAAAGACCATAATTTTACGAGGACAACAGATCACAGTGCATTTTACAAACGCCGTCCACTGGAGGACGAGACATGTCCTGTTCTTAGTCTACACAGTGTGAGACCTGAAGTTCATTCTTGACAATGAAATGCAAGTAACCTTAGAGCTGAGTATACATTTATCCGACACAATTGAATATCTAATTTATTTAGTAGTACGTTATAGGGGTTAGCGTTTGAAATATAAGTCAGTTCCTAATGACAGCTCTACAGTGCACATTTAACATCTACCATACAACTTACAACAGAAGTGAAGCTCACCTTGTTAGTTAGCAAATATGCTAACTTTATCTAGGTAATGTTTCAAAATAGCTTTAGATACTAATTTAGAGTGTCTCATAACATTTGCACTGGTTGTTTCATCACAGTCATAAAGCAGAGACAATGTCCATGTCCATGCAGTTTATTTATTGAGGCAACAATCAGGCCCATAGTCCTCATGGCAGCTCCACTGCTATCAATGCATTACTGTGTGTGTGCGCCTGGGTGATTGTGACACATTGTAAAGCTCTTTACACCACTCTTGGGATAAAGCCGCAGTATAAATTCAGTCCATTCTCCATTTACATCTTTATGTTGTAATGGAGTCATTATTGGGGTCTTTTCAGCCATGTTATAGCCTGTTAACTAATACAGCCGCAGTGTTCAGGCCAGTTGTGGTGTAGAATAGAACAAGAGGGCGCACAGGAGCACCATCCATCACAGCTATAGTAAGCTCCACCTTTGGGATGCATTGATTGACTTTGAGAAATTTCAAATCTGATTTATTGTTGCATTGATCCCTCCCACATTTTCACCAGATTTCCTGTCATTTGTTGCCAGGCCAGTTTTTCGTTTGACGCTTGTGGCTGTTGTGGTCAATGTCAAATCAAAAGTGAAATATAAAGCTTGTTTAGAAACATCCATTATCTCTAACCGCCTATCCTATTCGGCATCATGAGGAGGCTGGAGCCGATCCCATACATTCACACCTACGGGTAATTTAGAGTCAACAATCGACCTGCGTGACTTTGGACTGTGGGAGGAGACGGGAGAAACCAGAGAAAACCCACGTTAACACAGGGAGAACATGCAAACTCCACACAGAAGCTCTAGCTTTGACGCGACAGTGCTAACTGCTGCTGCACCACCCTGCTGCCCTTGTTTTGAAACAGCAGCACACTAATATTTGAAACACAGCTGCAATGAGGCTTTCCTCGCCATTTTCAAAATAAAATCCAGGTAAGACATGAGTGCTGCTGTGCTGCTACTACAACAATATGGGTGACAAAGTCTTTTAAACCATAAACATGTCAAGCATTTATCTCACACTTTTACTTGAGGCATTCAAAGTTGCTTTATAAAACAAGATACAATTCAGTTAGAAGCATGGCTGTAATAGTAATTATATATAAAAGGAATTCACAAAGAGGAGGAGAGCTTGAAGAAGGTTGCTCCTTTGATGAACATGCAAAGACTGAAGGTTTTTTTTTAATTAATAACCTATTCAACTTGACTGGAAAACATCACATGCACTCAGACCCCAGCTGACAATGGGCGAAGACGCGGTACACCCTGGACAGATCGCCAGACTATCACACGGCTGGCACACAGAGACAGACAACCATTCATTCATTAGAGTCATCAGTTAACCTGCATGTCTTTGGACTGTGGGAGTAAACCGGAGAACCCAGAGAAAACCCAGGCTAACACAAGGAGAACATGCAAACTCTACAAAGAAGGTCTGGGTTTGAACTTCCAACCTTCTTGCTGTGAGGCAGCAGTGCAAACCACCACCTGGCAGCCTCTGTCTGCAGATATGTAGCCTATAAATAAGATATAGGCTATGTTGATAAGATACAGTTGTACCGACAGAATATAGTGCCGCTCATATCTGCCTGTCTATTTACATGAGGAGCGCAGAGACCTACGGATCCCAACGGGAAGTCAGTTGAGTAGGTGGTCCTTCAGTGTGGCCCCGGACACATTCGCATACACTCCCCTGAATGTGGTCTGAAAAATAAGATCTCAATGCGTCCACACTCATACCTGTACTTAGAACTGTCCACTTATGATCTGATCACTCAGAATGCATGTTAATACCAGGTCTGAGCAGGTCCTTAGGTCCTAAGTTTTCGTCCTGATTTGGTGTGTATCTGTTTGATGTGATTGACAGCTGCCCAGAGACCTCCTGGAGGCTCTGTCTTCATTTGTCCATGTCCGTCTCAACTGTCACTTTCTATTTAGGGAGCTATTCTTTCTTTTATAGACACACCCGTGTCTTGTGCTTGTTCTGACAGACGTAGATCTGGCCTCGACATCCCTCTATGTCATCCCTGCGTCTCTTCTTATTGAAAGGTTAAATAGCTGCCAAAGACACTGACGTTTTACTTATCTACTTTTTATATCGAAGAAAAGTCATAGATTCCCTCAGACTAAGTGCGCTGCTGCTGGGTTTGTGTTTGTGAGAACACACAACTTTGTGCAGATTATCATGTAAGATTTATTAAACACGACAACTCCCATTCCCTCTGCATTTCAGCTTTTACATCAGTTTAATTGTACCACACTTGAGTAAGCTAATGTCTGTGCTCAGTGAATGTCAGTGAGCCGCAGAATGTGCCAAACGCTGCCAAGTGGTGCCGGCTGCAGAAGGGCATCAGGTTGACCAGCTTGAGCCACTCAGCCTGCCAAATGACAATAAGCGGGGGGAGAGGGAGGGGGTGTAAAGACTGATGAGAAGAGAGTGGGTAAAGAGGAGAGAGGAGGAGTTAATTGAAGACAGTGAGACAGGAAGGTGGAGATGTGTTGCCGGGTCGCTCTAGGTAACTGCAGCCTGTGTAAAACAGGTCCAAGTGCAGAACATCAAAACTCATCCCATGAATACACACATCCTGATTTATAGTTGACCCATTATACATTTGTCCCCTTGACCTGATCAGCTGGTGCCAGTGACACCAGTGGTGACAGATGTTGGTGCCTCCAGCCAGTCACTGCTTTCTATCCGGCAGTAGACAGATGTGCAAGTTAGAGGGCACTGGCTGTCAACCAGAATCTTATGACTGTGGAAAGGTTAGTATAAAGACCGTACTAAACACGTTCAAAACTTTTCAGTTTTTTGTAGCGGCGTGGTGGGACTTTATTCCCTGTTGTTGTGGATTGTAATAGACTATTTAACTTTAAGAATTACTTATATCAACGTCTATCAAAAGGGCTCAAATGGATTTTTAATGCTATGCTAATTTTCAGGTCCATATTTGTATTTTGGGTTTATACTAGAGCATGTTTACATGCTTTAATGTCCAAAGACGCTTTATCCCCCCGCTAGGCAGGAATTATGCAAATGACATCATCACATTACGAAAAAAGGCGGGACTTCGATCAAGGCGTCTCAGGCAGTTCAGGAGCAGTGTTTCTTTTGCGTGGACTTTGGGCTTTGTAACTTTGCAGACCTTTCATATGCACCAAAACTCTATATAATACACTAAAGGAAAAAAAGTACAAGTCCAAATTTCCTTGGTAAACATGGGTTAATACCTGCCTATTCACAAAAGCTTCTCTCTTGCAAGGACGTTGTGGTTAACCTTTTTAATGTTGGTAAAAATTAATGGCCACACAGTGACTACAAACTACAAATGTATTTGTATTTGAGTGTATTTTTTTAGGGCTGTCAACCGATTCACATATTTAATCGTGATTAATCAGAAATGAATGATACAGTTTTCTTCTGTTCAAATGTACCTGTATGTCAGGGAGATTTGTAAATTATTTAACACCCTTATCAACATGAGAGTGGGAAAATATACTTGCTTTATGCAAATGTATGTATATATTTTCTGATTCAGCATGTTGAATCAGCGGCAGAGCTCATCGGTGAGAGAAATCACTCTGATTGGCTGTTCAGCTTAAACAAATCAGTGCACGAGAAGAGAAACGGACATGAGGAAAGCAAGCAAATGAGTGAAGTTAAGAGGAAAAACACAGAAGGCTCTTCTTTTTCATCTTTATGTCATCTGATCATTTCAATACATGGATATTTACACAATGGCCATCTGGAATAAAGTATATAATAAGTGGTGAGTGAGAGTGGTGTGAAACTGGGTGGCAAATGCTGCTTTGTTTCATGTACGTATCATAACAGCGGCTTGTATATCCTCCCGTTTCCTTTTTTGAATGATGAATCCAAACAAAGACCACCTGCTGGTGAGTTTCCTTTCACGCAGGTGCACAGCGTGTGTACTAACTAGCCGTCGGCTGTAGTCTTTGCGGTGTGTTCAGGTGAAACTTGTCGGCCAAATAAGACGACGTGAGGCGATGCAACAGGCGGCCTTCTTCAGCACTAGTTCTCTGATGTCGGGTTGGTTCGTCCCCAGCATAAGACTAGGCTAGCTAAACTAACGCTATATAAATGTTGTCTATATTTTCTCTGTAATACGCATAAACATTTTGTTCTTTCCAAGAGTTGTTCAACAAATTACAGACTGTTTGTAGTGTAGACTTTCCAAAAATGTCCCCATGTAATGAACTATTCTTCAAAGTAAATTTGATAAGATGAGCACAGGATTTTTCACCACATTTTAATAATAATTCATCCCTACATACCAGCCAGTATTCTGATGTTTGACATTATGGTAGCTTTGGTGGCTGTGGGAAACTCTATATTACATTTTCCAGAAATTCACTTTTGTTGCTCTGAGATATCTCTGTGTGTTATTCTTCCTAACAAATTAAATACCATGTGGGAAGCCAATAACTGTGATAATTAAAACTCTCCTTTCCATCTCTGCTGTCTCGCCTGCCCCCTCCTGCTCTTTCCACCCGTGATGATGATCTAACATGATACTCCACATGCTGCCAATACTCTGAACACATCTCTAATTCCTGCACCACCACAAGCCCCAGTGGCATGACGTGGCATCCGCTACTTCTGCTGACCAATCGCGTCGCTGCCTGTCGCCGGCGCTCGGCAAATGAGAGCGCGAGAGCAGGACTGAGGCTAGCAACGAGGAGGAGGAGGAGGAGGAGGGGGGGCAGTGGAAGACTGCAGTAACAGCAGTAACGGTCCCAAGGCCCCGCGGATACTCACTGAATCAACCGCTGAAGGCTGTGTATGATTGAGCTGCTGAGTCTGAGGGGGTGTGTTTGTGTTTGTCGCCGAGTTGGGGACAAAGAGAGCAAGTGTGCATGCTTTTTTTTTTTTTGTCCATACGCGTCTGTATTTGCTGCTTGAGTGATACACAGAGAGCCAGAAAGTGAGGGAGAAAAACATGCCCCCTAGTCAGAGCCAGACACTTAATGAAGCAGTGATTTTTTTTTTTTTTCCTTTTTCCTCTTTTCCCTCACCGCCTCGTGTCAGCTACGATAATTCCTCTGTTAGTCAAGTGAAAGGCCGTGGCTGAGGGGTGTTTCTGTGTGATATTGATATATTTTAGAAAATGAATAGCAGCCTTTCCTCCAGCTGTGTGCTTATGAGGCGAACTGTTGATTTATGGACCAGTTTTTGATCAAAATGTAGCTGTTCAACGACTTTGGCAGATGCTGCTAAATGTTGAAGAAATCATTAGACGTAGCTAAAGGCCTGGTTGGTTGGTGAGGCATTATATGTGCCGGTGTGTTCGTCTGGTGTTGTAGTGAGTATGCTGTCGGTTAAGGGTTGATGGTGTGCAAACTGGTGTCTGGGGGATTTTATTTAAAGCCTCAGCCAGGCTAGATTTTAAATTGAAGCACAGGCTCAGGTGTACTTGTATTATTGCAATGGTATAGAGATCCTTCACTTCACTAGCAAAAGTAGCAACATTATTCACTACAAGTGATGCTCATGCATTCAAAATCCTGTTCAAGAAAGTATTATCAGCTAAATCAAAGGTATCAAAAGTAGGACTGTCCATCGATTGAAAATAGTTAATCGCAATAAATCGCAAATTAATTACACATTTTGTGTGATGTTTGTTCAAAATGTACCTTAAAGTAAAAGTATTTAATATCTTATTAACATTGGGTTGGAGTGGGCAAATATGCTGTTTTTTGTAAATATATGTATCTGTTTATTATTGGAAATCAATTAACAACACAAAACAATGACAAATATTGTCCAGAAACCCTCACAGGTACTGAATTTAGCATAAAAATATACTAAAATCATAACATGGCAACAACAGCTGTCAGTGTGTCAGAGTGCTGACTTGACTATGACTTGCCCCAAACTGCATGTGATTATCATAAAGTGGGCATGTCTGTAAAGGGGAGACTCGTGGGTACCCAGAGAACCCATTTAAGAAGAAGAAGAAGAAGAAGAAGAAGATGGTCCTTTATTAGTCCCACAATGGGGAAATTCAATTTACACTCTGTTAAACTCATACATGGTACATGCAGACCTGAAACACACATACATGCATTAATGGAGAGACGTCAGAGTGAGGGGGCTGCTCCTGACAAGCGCCCCGAGCAGTTGGGGGTTTGGTGCCTTGCTCAGGGGCACCTCGGCAGTGCCCAAGAGGTAAACTGGCACCTCTCCAGCTACCAGTTCACACTCAGTTCTTGGTCCATGTCGGGACTTGAACCGGTGACCCTCCGGTTCCCAAGCCAACTCCCTACGGACTGAGCTACTGCCGCCCCCAAAATATCGCATCTCCTTCGAGCCGGATTACATTTACATACACATTCACATTCACATATCTTGAGCTCAGAGGTCAAAGTCTTTTGAAAATGGGCATGAAAGTTTTTCCTCGTCAAAATTTAGCATAAGTTTGGAGTGTAATTTAACCTCCTTCACAACAAGCTAGTATGACATGGTCGGGGTGAATGGATTCTTTAGGTTTTCTAGTTTTGTTTGATGCCACTTTCTTCACTCTAGCTGTAAAACTGAGTCCGCTACAACCCAGAAATCACAAGTTGTGTTAATGCATTAAAGAAATTAGTGGCATTAAAACAAATCTGCAGGAACGCGTTATTATCTTAACTTTGACAGCCCTGGATTATAATGTGATTATATGTAACTGAAAGTGGTCATTGTAAAAAAAAAAGCATTACATCTATGGAGTTATCTTTTACTTAAAGCAAACAATGACCACTTAGAGTAACTTATAATCACATTTATAATACATCCTTAAAAATATTATAATGTCTATCAACTATGAGAATTTCTGTATAATACACTATGTATGTATAATACCAATAAACTGCATGTGATTATCATAAAGTGCGCATGCCTATAAAGGTAAGACTCGTGGGTACCCACCACACCCATTTTCATTCACAAAGCTAGAGGTCAAAGGACAAGGGACAATGTCAGTTTTTCCTCACCAAAATTTAGCGTAAATGTGGAGCATTATTTAACCTGGTTTACAACAAGCTAGTATAACATGGTTGGTACCAGTGCATTGTTTCTGATGGACAACAATAATTCCTACGGCCGCTATGTGCTGTGCATTTTACTGCTGGAGCTGATCAAAGTGGAGCTATTTCTAACCATTTTATACACTAAAAAATGTACTGAAAAAGAGTTAATCATATTTTGTATTGTCATTATAGGTTTTTAAGATTAAGTTAAGTAAATGGTAATTCTAGCTGTCCAATACATGCAGTTAAAAGTACAATATTCTTCTGCAATGTAATGGAGTAGAAGTATAAAGTAGAATAAAAGTGGAACCCCTTAAAGGGGAACTACGGCCATTTTTAAAATTCGCTTATGTTATTAGGTCAAAGACAGTCCAAAAACTTGAACATCTCTCTCCCAAATCTAAAAACTAGAGTGCTAAAACTCAAACTTGTGGTATGAAACAGTTCAAGCAATTTATTTAGCAGTATGCGAGATCAGGCTTTAGTTTTTAAACAAGCTCTAAAAGCGCTGGACAAAAAAAACAAACTGTTACCGTTCTTATAATATCATCAAAAAATACAACTTAATGAGCTTTGAAATTTTACTTCGCTATTTTACTTCATAAGGTACTGCATGTTTTAGCTGTACCACCCATTAAACTATTTAGTGTAGCAGCTCATGGTGAAGACAGGGAGAGGGTAAATATAAAGCACTGATCCACAACATTACTCAAACTGCTTTTTCAGTTACAACAACAAACCAGTGGTCTGATCTCCCTACAGATATAATATACATTTACGTTGTGAAATAAAAGCCTCTCGTCTACGAGCCCAGTATCTAGAGATGAGAGCTCCAGTCAGCTCATAGCAGTCTGCGAGCGTCACCGCTCGGCTGGCGAGGCACCGACCCAGGCAGGTGCTGGCTTGCTCTCGCAGCAACTTGTGGAGCCTCTGAACTCTGAAAACATTGAAGAAGTGTTTAATTCACCATAAATTTATGCAAAACCGATAATATTTGAAATCTACACAGTTGATTTCTCACCTTTAAAACTTCTCAGAAGTGAGTTAAGAGCTATGAAAAATGTAAAAAGCATACCATTTTTGGCCACTGTTTTTGTGACCATAGCCTGTACCTGTCCAGCGCTTTGCATTGTGTGATACAGTAGGCGAGGTAGACTGGTCTGATGTACACTCCAAATCAGTACATCCTGATATTTTTGACATACTGGAGATTTTTTTGGGGCTCTTCTGGAGTTTGCATCTTCTCCCCGTGTAAGCGTGGGTTTTCTCCAGGTACTCTGGCTTCCTCCCACAGTCCAAAGACTGATGATGTCTGTCTCTATGTGCCCTGCGATGGACTGGCTGTTTCTTTACTGCATACAAAATTTTAGCCAAATCAGTATTAACTACTATACTACTACAGTCTGCAGTTTCTAATACAACCAGTGAATTGGGAGGGATGTTCTAGATGACACTGGGAGTACCCAGTGGAATAAAGCTCATTTGAGTATAATGTACAAAACAAACACTCCACAAAGTCTGCCGTTCATTGTCAATGGAGGAGCTCCAGACTTTATACCCTATAACATCACAAGTTGGAGACTTACTTCTCTGGTTTCTGGCTTTGAGAGAGGGAGGAGCTCATGTTCACTAATACTGAATGAACTTCACTAGACCATCGCAATAACATATTGGAATTACTAATTTAGGTGGTGTTCCCCTTTAAGTATGTTACTTGACTAAATGTACTCTGCACCAACATTTTTAGATGTTGAACATCGTATTGCAAATGACTAACTAACAAATTCTGCCGCATCTTACTGAATGAATAAAAGTAGCACTATACTGCCTAGAAAACCAAAAGAAGCTGCAATCAGCCGCAAGGTCACTCAGAGTTTCCCTCAGCTCCGTCTTGTCTCAGTAACAGATCTCTCTTCCTTATTACAACACACACACACACACACACACACACACACACACACACACACAGCTTCTCATCTTTTTATTCTCCCATCCACCAGGCTGCAGGAGCTGGCCTCCATCTGCCTTCGCCGATGGGAAACAAAACAGAGAAGCATCAAAAAGTCAAACAGAGTGTTTGGGGTCTCAAAGAATGATAATAGTAATAATAAAAACAGGAAAAAAGCAAGCATTTGCTGAAAAGATGTGTCAAGAATGAAAAATAACATCAAACCAGCTGAGGGGGGGGATGCAAAATGGATACCCACTCAGCAAGGAAACGGTGCGTCTCCCTCCTCAGTAATGGGAAGGCTCTTTAATGTCTTATATAAGGAGATGGGAGGTGGGCTTCACTTTTTGATTGCATTGTTCAACTCCGGCTCAAGGACTGGCACTTGACAGATGCTTTCAAAGAGTGCATTCAGACTCTGAATGACAAACGTTTGCTTGTTTTGCTAGTAAAATCCACACAGTTGCACCCGAATCCAGGTTTTAGGAAGTAATGATGCAGTGCAGGTTGTGACTTTTCAGTTCGTTTGGCTTTTTATGTGCTTTGTGACTGGCCTTTAGTTGCTTCTCTCACCACTTAGATCCAGAGGCAGTCTAAGTTTAAAGCCTCATTGGTCAAAACTGCCACATAACCCTTTGACACAGAATTGCTGCTCTGGCATTTAGCAAGGGCAGATGAGCGTAATGCGGCGTACAGCTCCATACATCATTATGCGGAGGTGTCCGACAGCTGAGCGGAGAGCGGCGAGGTCCAGCAATATTTCATTAGGCTTCCGGATGCAACAGAGAGGCCTCATTAACATGCGTGGCCACAGGTTGTTGTTGCCCTCTCGTTCTCTCTACGTGCCAGTATCGAGAGCCCGGCTTCAGTCTGACAGCCTCGACGGCGACTGACTCATTCTTATTAAGCTTAAGCTAGTCCACAGTTGTCGAATTGTTTTGGTATGATTGCCTGCCTAGGAGACCTCAGGAACCGAAATCCCTGCAATCCATTTCAAATAGTAATTTGATACGAGTCTGATGGATGGTGTGAAGGCGAGAGGATGTTGACAAGAGATGATTAGCAGATACTCAGGGGATTATGCCCTCAGAATTAGAAGACATCTCCTCATGCTCTTGTATGTAAACCTAATGAGTTCTCATCCGAGTTTAGGAGGGCTTATTAGTTTTTATAATTCATAACTGATTAACCGTGGTTGTGGAACAAAGTCACTGGTGGCTACGGCTAGGTAAAAAATTTTGTAATGCTACTGACTGAAGATTTTCCTGACTATTTAGAGCTGTCAAACTAGCTCAGATCTGTAATCTTCTTTACTTGTTAGTAAAGTAAGGTTTTTGAGAAAGTATCTGGTATCTTGGTATTGGACCTCGGGTATCTAACTGCAAGCAATCTTTGCTGTTCTAAAACAGTAGTTGACAGTGGCAGCCATGAGGGCTACTGTTTTAGAGCAACGAAGAATTGATTTCCAGTTAACCAAGTTGATTTTTTCTGGGTTAATCTCTCAACAATCATCATCATCTCATCTCATCAATATCCAGTTTCGAATTTTGGGTAGTATTGGATGATACTGGTATCTGCATCAGCTCAACTCTAGACAGGATGCTCATTCAGTATGCACATGGCCATAACATTAAGTATATTTCTCTTTTACAGTGACTATGTTCAAATGCGCAAAATATTCAATTTTTTTTTTTTTGCCCTTTGTGGACTTTTTTTTTTGACAAGCAGCCTCCCTCTTCCATTCCTTCAACCACCTTCTTGAAAAGGTCAGCGTTGTGATATTTGCGCATATGCAAAAGCCTGTTAATATCCAAGTCTTTCATAATGTTTAAAAGTAGCTGTGTTTCTCCATCCGACCAGAAATGTGGGCTTTTCTTTTGGGCATGCATCTCTGCAAACTGTCGCCTAGTTGGTTTGTGTACAGCACACAGAGCTAGATGCAAAGAGGAAAGAGGCCATGTGTCGTAAACTGCCGTAAAAACCCAAACTGAGATGCATGTGGTGAATATACGTATACGTGTCCAAAGAATGCTCCTCAAAACCTGAATATCAGCACATCCCACATGTCTTGATCTGAAAATGCTCCATTACGAATAAGGCCTATTTGAGAATATCCAAATGGAGTATGCCCTTTACATGACCCAAGATCTGCTGGGCAAATACCAAGCACCGCCCACAAGACAGCGCAGCCAGTAGGAACACTCTCTCTCTGAAATGACCTGTGATTGGCCAAAGTCTCCTGTCACAGGCTAGATTTTTTTTAAAGCCTGAAAACAGCCATGAGGAGGTGAAGAAGTCGAGTTTTCTCTCAGGATTACTATAAGCTGAAATGTTATTACGGAATTTTTCCCCAGTGACGCCAAAAACAATCTGCCTACTGAAGCTTTAGTATACAAAAAATATCTGTTCTTGTAGTTTTGGAAGGAGGATACGTACAGTGCACAAGAATAACATTATCTGCCCACCTTGAATACATTTCAACCGCTTGATAAAGACATGAGATCCTTGGACATTAGTCTCTGATTATGTTTCTTTATCTAAAGGGCCCGTTTTTCTTGCCCCTGTGTTCTCACTAAATTGGGCTCCTTTACAACAAATGAATTTGATAAGGTTTTTCCCTCCCTTTTCTTTCATAGTTACATAAGCAGCATTGAGTATTGGGACTGTAAGGCATCATTACTGTCAGACGGGTCATTGTGCTGCCAGCACTGTAACAGAATATGACGTCAACCCAGCCTTTCCCTGTAGTCTTTATATAGCACAGCACTCTATCTGCTGCTATATGTAAACACCAATTCCCTGAGAAAAAAATGTGTTATGTTGTAGCTGCAAGGCAAGCAACGGGAAGGGAAGCGAAGCAAAGAGGAGGAATGGAAAGGCGAACGCGGCTCCTTTTTTTTTTTTTTCTAGGTCTAATCCCTCTTAGTAGGGGAGCGATAAGCGTGTTTTGACTTAGCCCCAAATTTCCTGTTGTTTATGCATCCTTTGCCAAACCACGTGGATCCCAGTAGAGTCTGATAATCTTAGTGATGCCAGTTTGGCAGGGCTGCAAATATACCACTGCCTCCTGGCCCAGGTCAAATCACAACAGTGAGGTAGAAAACAGAATGCCTCTGTGTTTGTTTGCCTTCATATTTCCCCCCTCCTCCTCCCTCTATTTATCTTTGTATAAGTATTTTGCTCATAGATAGGAATCTGTCAGAGCTGGTGGCTTTGTTGACGTGCGCCTCTCATTCCTCTCTGGTGCTCATGAGCTCTTTGCTTGCAGGGGAGATGGAGATTGGTGCAATCACAGCTCAGGACGAAGCCTATTTACCCAGCAGAAAAAAAAAAACACCCCAACGTTAAACCAGTGGCATCTCGAGCAGCCAGTTCCTCACTGGTGTGAGAGGAAAAGCCTCTTAATCTTGCTGCAGTTTCCCACCCGGGCTTTTTTCTGGGTTTCACAGTTAAGAAGGGTGCATCTGTGGCATGGTCGTGTTCTCACGGATTATCAGTTAGGTTGTGAAACTGCGCGCTTTCACACTTTTAGCTTAATGGAGGACAACAGGGAGTCCACTACATGCAGTACACATTGCAGCCGACGCTGTAAATTCCTAGTGTTTATTTTCAGCCATTCATTTGGAGAAAGCGTCTGTGGGGCTTTGCTCTTGTACACAGTTTTTAAACTACCACTTTGTCAGTTTTATGATCTATTTAGTCTTGTATGAATGTCTTGTCTGTCTTTATGTATGCTGTGTCTGAACCATGTCTCTGCTGAGAATGAGACCCTGTGTCTTAATGAGATTATCTGTCTAAATAAAGGTTAAGTAAAATAAAATAAGACTCGTCAAAACCGAGTATATGGTTGCAGCAGTACGTGCCCAACAAGTGCAAAGAGGACACTAGGGGACACACTGCTCAATTCTACTAGCCATTCAAGTGACGACGTACCCGATATATATCTGATTGGCTCCTGGTTTTCTGCTTGTTGTTTCAAACAGGAAACAACATGGCGACCTGCTCTTAAACTTCCTGTCATTCCGTCTAAGTAATCCACCAAAATCAAGGACACTTCTACATGTCGGGGCCAAGGATCGAAATACCAACTGTGCGATCTGTGAATGGCCGCTCTGCATCCTGAGCCACAGCCACCACAGTCAGTTTGTTTGTTTGTTTGCCTAACAAACAGACAAAAAGACAGAGCAAACATAACCTCCTTGGCGGAGGTACTCATTCACATTGACTGTGCAATCGTGAGTAATTTGGCACATGAAGTTTCTAATCACACCATAATGATGCTGTTTGTTAGGAATCACGTAGCTCTGTGTAATAGCTTTGAATCCAAAATGTTGCTGTTTTAGCTCGGTCATCATTACAGTACACTTAACAAGTTAATAGAAACCTGCTGAGAAAGTCTTAAGATGGATAAGTGATAATACTCATTTGTTGCTCCATTAACGGCAATGAGAAACGGAAGCTGCTGAGGCCTGTAGCTGAAGTTACAGCTCTCAGGCTTACATTACCTGAATGGTGATTCCATAAGCTCAGTAATAATGCGTTCACAGCAGAGATGTACTTTAGAAAGGACTATGCTGAGCACAAGTCAGCTCTTAGCAGGGTCACAGCTTCCTAATGGGGCCTCAAGGCTCAAACGGACCTCAAAGTGTAAAAAAAAAAACCACACATCCATGAAATTAAAAGTGATGGGACCAAAATGGCATCCTGTGCAGCATTTTTCACATTCCCGTCATGCAGTTGACACTTGGACGCGACCGCTGTCCCTCGTGGGTCCACACAGGCCTGTGACCAGGACGTCGCTACCAGAGTCCAGAGCCTGAGGCAGGGGGAAATGTTGGCACCGTGCAGCCTGTAAGCAGAAGAAAAATGCTGACCTTACAGTACATCCACTGCAGCGAGAACAAATAAAACAAGCTTTATTGGACAAAAAGTCAACAGTGGAGAGCTGAAGGTGCAATGTTTGGGGACAACGAAGAGAAAAACAAACCGTGTCCTCTGCTGTTAGAGCTGGCATCAGGTTACAATAGTGAGCCTGGGATGTTTGTCACATGTCAGTGCCAGTTTACCTCCATGAGCACTGGACTGATGACACACTCACTTTATACTGTCATAAACCCAGAATACACTTTGGCTGTCATTTACACGAGCAGGTGTAACAACCAACCTATGTAACTATGTAACAACCAACCAAGCATCCTCATTTCAGACGTGCAGTTTTACGGACAAATAGAACATTTCACACCTCAGTGTAACGTGTTAGTATTAGTATTGTGCAAGAATATGTATTTCCTTATAATCTTATATCGTCATATTTTAGCAATGAATACACAATTAGCACAGGTTTATGTTGCTTCCTGGTCTCATCACATTGCAGACTTGTTAAATTAAAGAAATTTTATTGAGTGATTGAAGTTGTATCACAGTTTACTGACTTTGAACAACAGTAAGATGACATAATGAAGAAAGCTGAATGAGTTGTGTCGTTCTTTTCTTTTCAGTCTTTATCTTCTCGAACCTGTTTATATTTGCTTTTGAAATAGATTAGACTTGAAGTGGTCTTGGCTACAGCCCTGTTTATGTTAGGGGTGGGGAAAAAAATAATCATCTATACATTATATTTCAATTTTAAATTTTTAATGATTTTGAAATTGATTTTTCTTAATGCCAGAATTGCCATATTTGCTTTGTTTTAGTCTATGTGGAGGTAGAAGGAAGTTACTGCTTTTATTGTTGTAGTCTGAGTAACGTGACGTCATATCTGTACTGTATCGATCACCTAAACAAACAGAGCAGAGCAAGACATCACGGCTAAAGCAGCATGCTAACTCTGTCAAGGACAGGAAACTTTATCGTATTGCAGTAATATTCTGTCAAGCCAACCATCGCTCTCATCTCTGTGGTCAAATCAGCCGACGCTACAACTGTAGAGCACCCATATACTGACATTTATGTTAAATACATTCAAACGGCCCCGGAGCTGATCATGGATGGATAAAGAGAACAGAGCTGATGGGAGAGCTAGAGACAGACTTGGAGAAGTTAGAGGAGTTTTCAGAATAAGGTGTTAACAAAGGGAAGTGTATATTCAAAATACACAGAAATAAGATTGATTGGATTATATTCACCAGAAGTATAAAACACTACATATTCCTTATAAATAGAAATAAAAAGAAAATACCACTAATTTGTGAAGGAAACGTTTTTATTCTTTGATTTTTGGGTAGCTTGAAAAATTATGACTGAATATGTTTGACTTCAGAACATCTCTGACATGCTGAAAATCAACCATTTTAAGGTATTAATTTAGATATTTTTCAAAGTACAAATCCACAAAAAGTGTATGATTCAACTTTTCCCCATGGTCTAGTGTTATCTAGTTTGAGTCTACAGTGTTATCGCCCAGCCCTACTATATACTGTATATGAGTCTGGTGGAACGAGGTATCCTTCGCCAGTTGTTAAGGTTTGTGGATTAAGGTTCCCCAAAGCAACACTGTTTTTAATCTAACTAGCATGCTCTACAGTTATAATGTTTTTTTCATTTTGTTTTTATTGTAGTTTTGACTTTTGATTTCATTTAATTTAGTTTAGCTTCCAGAGTGTGTTTGCAAGTTTTAATTTAGTTTTTCAAAAAGGTTTAGTTTTAGTTTTACCGTAGTTTTGGTTTGTTTTTGCTGGGGCAGGTATAATGTTTCAGAAGTACAGTATGTAGCTACATATACATACTAAATCCATGATTTCAGAGCTGTGTTGGAGTGATAATGTTTGTTATTTAATCTTTGCGCTACTTCAGTGTCTGATGTGAAGCAATTGCGGCACAGCGCCATCTCCAGCGATGTTAAGTCTGTTCATGTTCTGTGGTTCAACGTCACGAGAGATTACAGAAATTCACGCTGTCTCCTTTTTCATTCATGATATATTATTGCTAAAAAACTAAAACTGAAATGAATTTATGTTCATTTTAAGATTTATTTTTGTAGTTTTTTTACCCAGGTAATATCATTTCAATTTAGTTTTAGTTTTTCCCAAAAAGACCCAGAAAACCCCAAAAAGATATCATTTTTATTTAGTTTCAGTTTACTGGCTGTATTTTTCACAGTTTATTTTCATTTGTCAGCATTCACCCATTCACACCCATTCATTCACTGATGGCAGAGGCTGCCATGCAAAGTGTCAACCTGCCCATCAGGATCTAATTTAAATACTCATAAACACACACTAGCAGCGTTTACGTGCGCCAGATTTCTCCAATCTGATCTGAACCTCGGTTGATCGAAAATTCCAAATCCACTGTTTACATTGGACGCGAAATAAAATGATCCGATCATGACGTGCGTGTACGTGTGTTTAATCAAAATAAATCCTTTGGGCATGCGCAGAGTTGTCTAATTTTCAACAAATGGCGCGTTGTCTGTCACACGTCACACTGACGCAGCACACTGCAGTGGAAATAATTTTACCTCAACCAGGAAGACATGAATGGGTGTGTACATGGACGCCGATCGGAACAACGATCGGCATAAACCGCCTCTCTCATTCAAAAGAAATTTCCTTCCGATCGGGCCGTATCGGATCAGAATCTTCTGACTGACGTGTTTATGAAGCATTTTAAATCTGATTGGGCCTTTAATCTAATAGTAGTAATCAAACACAGCATTTGATGGCTAAGCCTTCTTAAGTGTGTTGCTCAAGCACACATCGATGTGACCGGAGCGGCCAGGGATCGAACCGCTGACCTACCGATTGGTGGACGACCTGCTCCACCCTCTGAGCCACAGCCGTGTCGTTGTGTTTACACAGCTCCGTTTCCGTCTTTCTTTCTGAGATGTACACTTTAACACACTGAGTCTGTTCCTTCCCTCTCATCTGATATCTGACACACACACACACACACACACCCATTCTGTTTTGCTGCCGTTTGGCCTTGTAGCTCAGTGAGACAGAGCTAGAAGAGGGGCTTCTGCTCTATGATGAGACAGTAATTAGTACCAACTCCTCAGGGAGTGGAGATAGACTTCACACAGCTTGACACACTCTCTCTGTCTTTGTCTCTCTGTCTCAGTGTCTCTCTCTCTCGTCCTCCACAGCCATTAACAGCAGATCTCACTCATTCTCCAACCTCATTATGTGCCATCCAAACAAACAGGCAGCTTCCTCAAAATAGTCATTAGCACAATCTGGCAATCTGGGTAGTGAGGAAATTTCCCCACCAGTTAACGAACTTGTGACACCACCGGTGTTACTGAAAAGATGACGGTCAATATGTGTAGTGGGCTTACTCTGATCTTTACTGTCAGATGGCGGTGTGTCTGACCTCTCCGGTAGGAAAAAAAAGCAAAACAATGGTGGAGCGGTGAGTAAGTCCAACTAACTTTCTTTGCCTTTCTTGAGGTTTGTGAAAACTTCCTCTACATGCAGTTCTGTCAGCAAAAGATAAACCGTAAGGTAGAAAAATCAATAGAAATAAAAAAGGAATGCAGTTCATTGAGGGCCGTTTTTTTTTTTTTTTTTTTTTAGTTTTGGTGAATATATTTGTAGAGAAATGGTCAGTGAGTGTGTTTCTTTTAGACTAAATAGACTTTGGGGAACACTTCTGTGAAGCAGAGCATAATTTCTTCTGGTGTTTATTCACAGCTCAGCCTACTCTGTTTGCCTCCTCTTCAGTCCGGACCGTTTGGGTGCGTTCGATTTCAAAAGGACGCACACACGGTGATGGACAGCATTTCCATGGAGATTATGCGTTTTCATTAGCAAGTTAGACACTATGTCATGTGTGCAGCTTTGGTCTATCAGGGGATGGGCTCTTGGGTGAAATGGCCAGAAAGATTCTGTTCGCTTCAGCAGTTTTTGCTGGAATGATTGAAAGTGTGTGCGAGGGAGCGGAGTGCTGGGAATCTTGTATTGCTGTTTCAGGACTTTTTTCAGACTACAGATAGATAGTGTTTCACAAGCCATTTTTCCCCTTTTTTGTGCTCCAAGTTTTTACTGGAGCGCCCCAAGTATGATCTTGTTTTTTTTTTTTTTTTTTTTTACTTTCTGTTATTATGTGTTTGTGTGTCAGTGGAGCTCCGCATTCTAGATAGAGAGATAGATAGATGTACTTTATTGATCCCAAATTGGGAAATTATTGTGCGACAACGGCAGGTTATCTAAGATATGCTTTGTTTATTAATAAAAAAATAATTGACGTAGTAAATGTGCAAATGTAGATGTGCAAAATTCAACATGTGCAAGAATATTACAGGACTGAAACTGAGTGTGGCTGAGACCGAAACTGTTTGTATACATGCAAGAACATATGTAATTGGATAGACTTGCTGCTGAAGGTTTTTTGGATTACCTGTTCAGATTAGCCCACTGAACTCTGACTTTATAAACTGTGCACACCCAAACCCAAGATCTCGTCATCCTTTTAATAAGCTTTTAGGAGTTGTCCTAGGCAAATTTATTTGACCTAGTTCAGCTGGCCTCTACCTTTGTTACACTTTATATAAGCAGTCTACTGTAATGGTGCCTTCAAATGGGGTTGTGTTTACCGTGTTCATGAGAAGCGTCCATCTGAACACCACCTCTTGTGGTATTCATAACCTTGTAAGTGGAAAATCTCTGACAGCTCAGAGTTTATGAGTTGTAATGTGTATGTTGACGTTGTCAGAAGTGATGGAGGCCATGGAAGTTCATATTTTGGTACATAATAAGTGAATATATTGTAGTTTTAGTCATATTGTTTTTCTTCGTAATTTTTTAAAAGGTCTGAGGAAAATGTTGATATTCCCTCAGTGTCATCTTTCTCCTCTGTCATTATGCCTTTGCATTCTTACTGCATTATGTTACCCACTTGCTAGCTTGCTAATCTGTTAGCCTCTGTGGCTTCTAGATGCCAACAGTAACGTTAATATTGCCGTTGCTTAGCAGCAGTGTTCTCAAGACTTTACCATTTGAATTTCAAGCATAATGTGTTCACGGATTACCATGTTGAAACACAAGCTCACAACTTTCATTTGAAGGCACTCTGCTAGGCTGAATACTCTCAAGACCAAAAGGAGTGAGTTCCATAGTTTAGCCATAGTCAAACCATAATTTCAAAGGAACAATCTCAACTAGTGCCATCGGGCTGCAGTAGATCTCTAATGTACACAGGGGCCTGACCGTGCAGAGCTCTTAAAGTGATCGCAAGAAATCAGGAGCTGAGTTCCCGGAGACCTTTTGAAGGGGAGCTGGTTAAAAGCATTCTAGACAACTAGTACAATCCAAAGTTGTTGTGCTAAGACCAGTGAAAAGAGAGTGACATTAGTCTGGATGGGATGAAATGAAAGCATAAATGATCATATGTAACATTTCCACCACCACAGACTACAAAACATTTGCTCCAACATTAGTTCCTCAGGTCATTAGTCACTGATATTTTGTCTCCAGCAAGGTCTTTACTCTGGACTCCTGCTGACCTCCTCAAATAGCCCCCTGTTTGATCCCTTTCTACTGTAGAGAGGGCTGTGCACTGAGCGAGCAGTGTGGTGCTAATAAATTCACCCTTAACAAGAGTGTGATTAGCCGATTGATTCTTTCTCCCAACTTCCTTGCCACTGCAAAAATTGTCTTGCATGATTACATTTCTGTGGCATAGCACACTGACACCACAAACCGTAGATGCAAATATACTTTGATTGGCCAGCCCTCGGACGGCGAAGGTCAACAACATTTCCACTGTGTAATCACAATGGCATTGGCACATGTAATAATTTTCAATCCTACAAATATAACATTAGCGCTTTCTGCCTCTGTGGCTTGCTTGTCCCCCCCTGCAGACTGAAGAAGAAGTCACAGTCGGTGGACATTGCCAGTCAAGGTTTCTCCCCGACTCTGGTGCCAGCCTCGCCCCTCAACAAGGCTGCACCACCTGTTGCCAAGACAACGTCCGTCCTCGCCGTGCAGGAAAACAACACCACCAACTCCCAGCGCCGCAGCCCCCGGTGTGGCGAGCTGAAGAGAGGCTATACCATCGGTAAGTGATACAGAGCCATAGGATTCTGTCTGTCTGCTTGGATAGCAACTGATGACGCAAAATCAACCAGATAGCATGATAGCATTGAAATACTCTATGGTTTGACTATGGCATTGAAATACTCTGTAACACTTTATGATAACCATCATTCATAAATAGTAAACTGATAGCTAATTAAACTTAGTTAGTAGTTATTTTACTGTTAAACAATGAAATGATAATTGATAATATTTACTAATTATTAGTAAAGCTATAGTTTATTTTATCATTAGTTTGTGTGATATGAGATAATTAGTTTACAATTTCTGTGAGTATCTAATTATCATAGTTGATAAGAGACAATAACAATTATGTTCTGCTTACGTTAGTACACTATTAACAGTTTATAGCATTTTATATACTTATGTATTTGTTGATATTTACCAACTGGCTTGACCTTTAATAAATCATTTGTAAAGCATCTATAAACAATACATAGATGGACTAGAGACCAATTATTAACAATTAAGAAAGTATTAAGTATCTATCTAAATAATGTTTATAGATGCTTCACAAAATATTCATGAATCATTTTACAAGCTTTATAATCCAAATAATGTATAATATATATATATATGTATACTGTATAGACAGTATATATATGTTAAAGTGACGTTATTAATCATTTATATAACAGTAAAATAACTATTAACTAAGTTTAATTAGCTATAATATTTGTTGTGACATGCAAAGTCACTGAATGCTTATTCCTGCATCCCCAACATCAGTTTCTTTATTAACTATTAATGCAATAACATGTTAGAGAAATCATGTTAAAACATCCATGCACTCATGTTGTAGTCATAGTTTTTGCTTATGATTCATGTGTAATACATTATTACATGAACTGAACCTTTTAATCATGATAATTTCAGCTTTTGACACATTCTCAGTGTATTTACTAGAACATTTAATTAGAGTTTGATGTCCAATTACTATATCATCCAGCAGTTATTAGTTATCAGTTGCTACTGAGCTTGTGGGGAAGGGCTTGTTGTTATTCTGTGTGTGCATGTGGGTCTGAGGATGTTTGAAGTTCACACACTCTCTGAGCTGTTGACATGAACTTCTTACTCAAGCTAACTTTACCGTGTCACAGCCACGGCTGGTTCTCCCCATTTCTCATCTTCTAATTCATTTCCTGCCTACAAATTATAATTACGTGACTGTGATGAGATTTATTCCTGTGATGAATCCTATTTTGGGTGGTGGGGTGTGCGTATGCAATGTCTGCAGCTGGTCTATTTCTGTGTCGGAGGGTAGGCTGCTACTGCGAGAGCAAGTACACTTCAGGGAGCTGACTTTTCACAGATGATGAAATGAGTTTGAGCTAAACTAATTCTGAAACTCATGAATGCAATGCGTCTTTGTTCACTCCATTGGTGTGATTGGGTTAGCGAGCTGCTCGGGTCAAGGTTAGAAAGAGGGAGCGTGTAGGGAAAAGCATGGGAGCAGGGCTCTGCTGAACCACCAAAGGTAATCTGCAAGATCTTTATTTTGACCGATTCCTTTTATATTTGTGGCGACATCTTTGGTGCTTGTTGCTGTGCTGTGACTTCTCTGTGTAGTTCTTTTCCTCTGCTGTATATTCTTGATATAAGGTATACCACAAACATACTGCTGTTGCTGCTACAAGACATTATTTCCCTGTATTAGATTCTTTAATTTCAAGACCACAAATACAGACCCTTTATAAACTTTATTTAAGTGTGGAATCTGTGTTTGTGTGTGTGTGTGTGTGTGTATATATATATATACACACACACACACACACACACACACACACACACATCAACCTTGCATATATATATATTTTGCAAGGTTAATTACATACTGGCTTAATGGTACCATGGAAACTAGGTGATAAATGTAACAACAGAGAGGGTCAACAATGAATCATATGATAGGTTGCAAGAAAAAGAGCAATCCAAGCTCATAAAAGAAGGAAAGAAAGCCAAAAAGAAATAAGGAAAGTAAAGAAAAAAATGTTAGTGAGTGTCCCTCATGATGAATAACATGGACAACAAAGTGTTGACATTTGAATGACCCTTGTCTGGCACTTATTATCACCTGGCAGAGGAGAGAACAGTGACTGCTTACTAGTTGGCTCACGGTGTAATGCTGTGAGGAGACAATGTGTTGACCTGATGCTGCTGCTGTATCTGGTGCATCAGCTCATTTTGAGTCATTTAGTCTGTCTAAAAATGACACATTTTCGCTTTTTTTTAGTTTTGTGCTCAGTATGAATTACAAATGAACCAAGAGGTGTAAATCTTAAACATGCTGTTGATAACACTGATATCATTCAGCCACTAGATGTACCCTCCCATGTTTCGCTGCATTTACTTCACAACAAGTGGTTGCCATTTTCTTGCACAACCTGTATATATTATGGTTGAGTGGACTGAGACACAGACTTAAGGCTGCATAATTAATGAAATATTAATCATGATCACGATTTGGGCTTCCCACTATTGAATGAAAATGATTAACTGCAATATTGAAGTTAAAAATGCTCTATTCAGAGAAAACTCTGCTGCATAAATCAAACGCTTCCTAAACTAACAACATGAAGCTGGCCAGTTTTCAGCAGTCTCATATATCTGTTTTTTTTTTCTGGTCACACACATGTGCAGCTGCAACATGATGGTTTTATGTCGTCACACAGACGCACAACATACCATTGGCGTGGAAGTTCTTTAGTGTGACTGAAGAAAACATAAAGCTGCAATTTGTCACAACTTTATGTCCAAAATAAGCCGTTGAGCAACAACCTTAAAACAGCCTTTACCTGTTTAACTTCTTAACACTACCTCTAAGCAACTTCTAATATAATAACTAATTATAACTAATTATAACTAACTAATAACTACTGCTATAGATGACAATATCTAAGTAAAAGGACAACATTTGTAATTTAAACAACTGGAATTTAACATGTGAAAGCAAAAACCACGCTCTATTAATTTAAATGT
The DNA here is from genome assembly GCA_947000775.1 of Pterois miles. Taxonomy (NCBI): domain Eukaryota; kingdom Metazoa; phylum Chordata; class Actinopteri; order Perciformes; family Scorpaenidae; genus Pterois; species Pterois miles. Next base: position 1,429,127 of record CAMQGK010000568.1, on the reverse strand, counting down.
GAATTTGCAATAAAAATATTTTGTCTCCAAAATGTGTGAATATTTGTGATAAAATCATAATTAGCATTTTGGTGATAATTGTGTAGCCCTACTGAGACAGATGGTCATGTCAAGTGATGAATCTTGAAGTCATTTTGCAATATGTAGCAATAAATTATCGATAGATTTAGGTTACTTTATGTGTGTTTCAAGATTCATGTAATGTGATCTATGGTAATCTGGGTATGTATAATCTAGTTTTAGCTTGTCATCTAAGCAGTTGCATAGTGCAGGGTATACGCATGTATACATCATATACCTACAGCGTATCACATCTGATGTGCATTTTTATTGTACATTGTTTGAGGGAGCTATACTGTTAGGCAACTGGATGCAACCATCATTCATGCAAACGGGACTGAAGCTGCTATTTTTCTCATTTTGACACATTAGTTAATGTAGGTAGGACTATGGCTGTTGGTAGAAGTCATGCAGCACTTTACTGCTTGTAAAGTGTCTATTTATGTTCTCTAGTGTCACAAAGAGCTTGTGAAGACATAACTGATTTTGAGCATTATTGTTTGACACTGCAACTGGAGCGCATGTGCCATAAATAATACGGACAGATATAAATGGGACAAGAAAGGCTGATAGTTACTGTGTTTCAATATCCCACTTTTTAACCAACCAAATCACAAGAAGTAGGACACAACACGCTAAACCACTATTTGGTGTGATTAATCAGAGGAAATCCCTGCAAATGCTGAAGTGCATACTTACCATGGTTACCAAACGATCTTGCATAATTGAACTGATTGCTTATACAGATTGCTTCCTTGACGGTTCCCAATCAGCAGATGGATTTAATGGTGGATTAACTTTTGAATTCATGCTAAAATTACATATCTGCTCTCAGAAAAAAAAAGATCACTTTACTTTGCTTTTCCACCACAAACAAGTCCCACTGGAACTGGACTTTATGGGCCATATCCATCTGGTTTTGTGGTCTAGTTTCGATTAAGAGCCTTCACACCGGCCTCAATGAACCACATCAAAGAGCAAATGCACCAGAGTTTGAACTTCTCAAGTTTTGTGTGAACGACAGAAAATGAATTGAAATAGAATGGACATCCCCAGTCAAATCAGCGTAGCAGAATGGTCAGAGAGGCAGCCATTTTTATGTGTACAGTTGCCATTGCAAGCATTGGAACAGCATAACTTCCATGTAAACTAAACCAACTTATTGAGAGTCATGGACTTACTGAGGTGCGATTTTGCAGTAGCGACTAAAATAAGCAGTGGAATAGTAACATTACTAAGCACAGAGTAAATGAGTAAAACTGAATGCTTCACCTTCTTGACACAGCGTAGGAAAGCCCATTGCTGTAACCAGTGTAGTATTATAGCATGGTGGAATAACCAACTAGCCAGCTATCCACTAGTTAGCTTTCTAATGCCGTCATGCTTTAATACTACAGTGGTTACAGAGAATGCTGCTTATTAGAAACAACTTTGGGCTTGTTTTCCTGAAAAGTTGCTTAAAATAGTAGCTGCGGGTTGCGTTTTGAGTGTAGTGTAGCTGCTCATTTGGGCTTGCTCCTATGTCTCTCCTCAACACCAGTCTAGTTAGCCAGCCCATCCCTCCCACAGGGAAAGAGAGCACTCTGCACAGCGAGCACTCCATGGCTCCAGGAAGTAGCAAGGTCAAGGCGAGAGGTGCTGTAAAACTCATGGTCGAAGCTGCGAGCCACCTTCACCTCGGGCCTTTCCAAGCCGACCTAGTCAGTTGTGGTGCACTAGACGATGTGCCCCCCCCGAGAGCCAGCCCACAAATTGAGATGTGTAAAAATATTTTTAGTTCATTATGAAACTGTAGCGGGCTGGATGTCAGATCACTTTGATTTCATTTGATTGAAGCTACAGAGTGGTTGATTATGATTGGGTATAAAGAGCCGCAGCACACTCTGCTCCACCAGTTGGGGGCAAAAACGCTCCTCCAGTCTTGATATGCACGGGGTGGATGGGAACGATTGAAATATCTTTTCTTACTGTGTTGCAATACGGGAGTTTTGCAGGTATACAGTGATTTAAAGAAAGTAGGATAGGGCTGTGAAGTGGGGGGCCAATGGCCCCTTGACCCCACTACATCCAGCACCCATGGTGTGAACGCACCTTTGGATAACACAAATAACTGAGCTGAAATACTGAACAAATGCTCATGGCTTCAGCACACTTTATCCTCCCTAACCAAAGCGAAGAAGTGGTATCTTGATGGATAGTTGTTAAATAAAGCATCTCAGGTGAGTTTATGCTGATCCATCAGCTTATTTTCCATTTGACGCTCTTGCAGCCCTCTTAATAGAGTTCTTGATGAATTTGAAATTCACTGCTTGTCCTTGAGCATACTGCCTGTGATTAGTTATGTAAATCAGTGCAGCAGCTTAAAACTTTGCAGCAGTGTCTGTTGTTTGCGGGAGGATCACCCCACGTGGGGTCACAGGTCACCGTTTGCATCACTGAGGAAGAAGCGAGTCGAGAGCAGGGCGAAGGAGAGTCGTTCCACTTGTGTGTGTCTGCTGGTGTCACACTCTGATAAGCTTTCTACAGAGTCATCACGTATCGACTCTGCTCCTCGGGCCAGGCATTGACAGAAGAACGGATTGATCTGCGGTCGTGCGCATCAGTTCAGCGGACGATAATCAATAAAGGAAATCGTGGGATAAAAGCTTGGCAGGACAGGTGGAGTGACTGTTGATATTTCAGCCCGCTCTTATCATCCATTACCCGCTCAGTGGCGGCTGTGGGCTCTTTTTAAAAGCGCGGGGGTCGGAAGTCACAGTCACTCAGCCATTAAATGAAACGTGACTGTGACTCATTGTGCTTTTACGGCTTTTAACTACAAAGTAACAAATTGTACAAGCCTCTAAAGCATGAGTCGTAGCAGTTAATCATTTGCTCTGGCTAGCGTTGGCCTAGATAAACCACACTCAGATCAAGGCCTTAGTTCCCCCCATATGACTACAGAAATACTGCAGCTGTCAGTCATTTACGCTGCTGTATCACATAATGAGACATTGATTAGTGACTGTCCTGTCTCTAGTTTCCTATCTAGATGGGATCCAGTAAGCATAGCCCTGTGGCATTTTTATATAGTCAAACCCGGGCCGGGCTGTTCCTACAGAGCGGATCATGCTGATTCATTCTAATGGGATAGTAATAATGTGGCAGGCGGCTTGCTGTGCTATCTTCCAGACTTCAGACAGACCTGTCATTAGAGGCACATGGAGCATTCGCCACAGACATTTTAATAACCCAACCAGTGGACCCCCCACCAGCATGGCACCGATCCTACATCTGAGGAGAAGCAGTGATTGATATGTCGATGGTGTGCTTGGCATTAAACGTGCCACATTTTCACATGATCATTGCAGTGTCCTTTAACTCCAAATGGAGAGGAGAGGCATCCAAACATGCTCTGCTGAGTGCCGGTCATTGCTCTGGCTGATGTTGGCAAAGAAGTGAGAAGGAGAGAAGGAAGAATGTTTTGTATAGGTTAGGGATGCTAATTTTGGAAAAAAAAAATTATCTGATACCCGGCCCTCGTTAACCGATTATTAACCGTTAGCCAACAAGATTTGTGCCTCACAGCGGTGCACCAGCTGCAGTATATGAGCACAACAGACAACTGAGTCAACAGTTCACAGTCACGAGAGTTACTATAGCAGCCATGGTGCTGCGTTCACTGTCTCTAGGAGTGTTAGCAGCCACTGTGCCGCGTGTTGTGTCGCGGACATGCAGCCACTTTCCCAGTAAGAATCCTCGCCGCACATTTAGTTTAGTTTAGCAGGTTGTCAGCTGTGTGTCTGCCCGGATTAACAATAGTCTGACAAATTGTGTGTGTTTGCTACGTTTGCTGCTAGCATTGCAGGTGGCTTCGTGCCCACTGTAGCGTGACTTCGGCGAGTTTCCGACAGACAATGTGTGTGGCGGTGGTGAGTGTGGGTTTTTTTGGTGGCTAATGGAGTCTATTGCAAAAACAGCAAACCCATGTACCCAAAAACTAGATACAGTGTGAAAAGAAACGCTCGCTTTTAGGCCACACGGTTTGACAGATTTTGAAAATGTCTTGACATCTGTGCTTAAAGTTGCAGTAGGAAGAAATGGAGCAAATTATGATTATAAAAACTTATTTTTATAAAATGGTTGCTTTATCCTGACAGTCGTGCATGAGACAGGTAATCTGAAGAAAATCATGTTCTTCTGTGTCCTCCGGTGCTCCTAATGGCATCTGCAAGATTTCACAGACTGCAGGAAAACAACCAATCAGAGCTGAGCTGGAGTCTGCTGTCTATGAGAGCCAGCTGTCAATCACTCTGAACTGATCTGTTCAAACTAGGCAGCGCTGATCAAATACTGTATGAATTAATATTCTGTTACTGTGATGACATTTCTCTCCTCAAATATATTCAGAAACATCTTGTAGTTACTGTTTAGTTGGAAAATGAGAAAGTTTGTGACCCAGCAGCCATGTTGACATCTGTTGAGAAAATACCAAGCACCGCCCACCAGCCAGAGCACAGCCTATAGGACGCTCAAAAGAAACGCTATCTTTCTGAATTGACCTGTGATTGGCCAAAGTCTCCTGTCACAGGCTAGATTTGTTAAAGCCTGAAAACAGAGCCACGATGAGGTGCAGAAATCTTGTTTTTTTTTTTTTTCTTAATGCTTGAATTACAATATGCTGAACAGTTATTATGGAATTTTTTGCCAATGATACCAAAAAAAAAAAATCTGCCCACTGAAGCTTTGAGCAAGTCCCGGGAACATTTTCACGAAACAACAGACTTCAGTTAGGGGTACAAATGTGTTAAGCTGTCAGAGCAGGGCAGAGTGAAGTGTAGGAGTGTGGAGCAAGTGTTTCGAAGGAAGAGGAAGGAAAAAGGAAGAGGGCCAAATTGCTCCGGGATGCCAGCGGTGTTGCTTCCTGAGGAGGTGTGACACTTGACACCAGCTCTTTCCCGACTCCCAGCATCTCTGTCTGACAGCCTCAAAGTCCCACTGCCATTGTCTGACCTTTACATTGTAGCCAGCCTGTAGCCTCCACTGTGGAGCTCAGCAAGCTCTACCCACTAATAAAAGGCCAAACAGCAGATGAAGTGAATGTCTCCGTAGCTGTAGGCTTATTAAGTATGACTTCTAGTGTTCCTGCCTACGATGAGTGCATTTGAAAATGGCTTCATCGCACTATGTACTATTGGATACGTGATGTATGAGTGCGCTTCTATCTCTTTGTTTTCCCAGGCTGACTCATGCTTTCTCTGTGCTTACATGTGGGTCTAGTTGTGTGTGTTCGTGCACAGTTAACTATGGCAACAGTTTATGACTATGTTAGGTAAGTATTTGCAGGCGGGAGATATGCCTCTGTCCCTCCTGCAGATGTCTTTGTATGGGTGCAAAGGGAGAGCCTTCACAGCATGTCACTGTAGATAATGGCTTCTAAGAGGAGAGCTGCTGCACTTCTCGCCTCCTCGTTTCCTTCCACCCAGACCTGTTTTTTTCTGTTCTTTCTGCCATTTTGTCCTCTGATCCCTCCTCTGCTCCCTCGACCTCCCTTGCTTCCAGCCGTCTTTCTTTTTACTTTCTCTCTACCTTGTCTCTCAGTCTCTCTCAATCTTCACACTCTCCAACCTGTTATTCTCTAATGTATTTCATGTGTATGTGGGCAGGGGGGTACAGGCAAAAGGATGATGTGTCTCAAGGACAGACTGTGGCACCAACTTTGACTGCAGTGTGTTGAGACATTTCGTCACATTGTGACTTAGTTCCTAGTTCTTAGTTTAAGTCCTACTTATGCATAAATGTAAGGGCTGTCACCTACAGGCAATTTGGAGTCATCAATTAAGTCGGAGAACCCGGAGAAATATCTGTAAAGGGGAGACTCGTGGGTACCCATAGGATGTTTTAAGGTCAGAGGTCACGGGACTGGTATGTAGATAGCCATGACAGTTTTTCTTCACCAAAATTGCATAAGTTTGAAGCGTCATATAGCCTCCTTCCCGACAAGCTAGTATGACATTGGTACCAAGTGATTCCTTAGGTTATCTAGTTTCATATGATACCAATATCTTCAGTCTAACTTTAAAACTGAGCCTGCTACAACCTAAAACTTGCAAGTTGCATTACGCTGAATTGCATTAAGTTATTATTGCCTTAAATTTAACAGCCCTAACAAATATATAACACATGATGAGGAGACTGTTATATTGAAGCTAATGTCAAAACAAAACAGGACATTTTATTAAAGGTTAAGCCTGTATGAGTTTTTAAGAAATATCCAGCACTTTTTGATTTACAGCCTCCAAAATAAATATATTTTTATGATATTCTTTCAAAATATTTTAGATTTACAGTGTGTGTATGAAATTATTCAAGTGTTAACATGCATTGCTACCTCGGTGAGAGTGCGTTGCAGGCAGAATCAAGAGGCCTGACTCTGCTAACATCAGCATCATTGTATCTACTGCACCTGACAAAGGAAATGCTAATAAACAAGACAGAACCACAGGAGTTGGCGTGCCCTGACGCCCCAAGAGCGATGGACTCTGCCACTGCCACCATCTGACAGATTATTCCCCTGTTACTTATTCATTGGTTTTTCAGTGCAGGGTCGAAGAGGGGAGGTACTGGTGCTGGGGGAGCAATACGCTAACTCCCTGCAGGCTCCCACCAAGCTTTGCTTGACATGCACTTTCATGAAAGGGACTCAGTGTCCAGAAATAAATTAGCAGCTATTCAATAAATCGTAGGAAGTGTCAGGTTGGATATTAAGTCTCCATCCTGTTGCTTCTTTCCTTCTGATACTTGTGTTTTGGAGTGCTTGTCCTTGAAAATGTTTATTTCTAGCATTCAGCAGCAGCTGTATCGTCACAGCATGATATCGTATGAGGAGCTAATCACTATGGTAGTTGACAGTTATAGCCAGTGCTGCAGGCGGTACACCGGTGTTGATCTCTTTTTGTGTTTGATGTCAATGTCTCAGGTGGCACGTCTCTTGTGTTTACAGATCCAGATCGTAGCCAGGGGTGGCAATTACACACAAGCCACTATGAGACTTCTTTCTGGATTTTCCTTTTCTATGGAAATGGAACAGCGTACATTTCTGTGGCCATTTTCAAAGGAAATGAAAATAGTGTGTTTGACCTTGGTGGTATGGTGTATTTTCTGGATGCTTTAAATTTCTGACTGCTCAACATTCTTTTTAGTTTAATGGCCAAAAATGTCAGATGATCCTCGATCAAGGCTGGAAGACCCTGTAACTGTCACTATTAATACAGTAGATGCCTTTCTTTGTGATTTTTAAGAGTTATGATGTCCTGTCAACTGCTTGGACTGTGATCAGATTAAATGCTGAGTCCATGAATGTTGTTTAAAGGATTTTAAAAGAACCCAATGACTAGGGCTGGGATGATACACCTATCTCCTGATTGGATTCTATCATGATACTCGGCTGCCGATTCGATATGTATTGTGATTTTAGAGTCGCTATTTAGAGTCAGATAGACCATAAAGCAGTGGGTGCTTGTGATTGACAGGTCACCACTACAGTATGATATGGTCTGGGAGTTGCCCGTGTTCTTGTCTTACAACTTTGACACTTTCACAGAGTGTTTTCAGTTCATCAAAGTTCATTGTAATATTTTGGTCACCTAAAAATGTCTTACTCAGTGTATGGTTGTACTTAGCTCCACCCTCTTGTGTCACTTCTGGTTGCAAAAAACAACAAGATGGCCACGGCGAAAATGCCGAACTTGAGGCTTCAAAACGACAGTCCAATGGGTGATGTCATGGTGACCATGTGTACTTTTCAATCTATGGTTTTAGCATGCTGATGTTAGCATTTAGCTCAAAGCACAAGTGTGGCTGAGTACAGCCTCAGAGCCACCAACAGTTATTTCTCTATCACCTATTTCTGGTTCTAAGAGTTGATTTTAGGTAGGCATTTAAAGCAAACCATTCAAACAGTTCTCTGTAGAAGTTTAGAAAGGGTATTAAAGTCTGGCACACATTGTTTTAGTAGAAACTTACCAAAGCCTTTATCCTTTTCGACATAAGCGTAGCATTTAAACCAGACAAATGGAAATATCCAATTTACTCATTCCCATACTGTTAGTGCAGATCATGTTGGATGCAGACTGTAAGTGAAAAAGGAAGCCACTCCTCTGTATTGGGGTTCATCTTAAGTATTAGTTGTCCCCAAGTTGTAGCCTACATCGGTATCAAATCTTTACATGCTCTTCCCGAGTTAATGAGTGAAAAGGATGGAGGGATGCAGTGAAAGGGTGAGAGAGAATAACAGAGTGAGAGAGTAAGAGCTATTCGTCACGCACTGACAGCAGCACCCACAGCCATGCCACGGTGCCTCTGCCAGCAGAGCTGCTTGTGTGCGCCGAGATAAGCCCGAGCCTTCTCTCCTTGGCGGTATAGGCTGGTCACGTAGCACCAGAAGGCAGCTTAACCCCACCACAAATCCAACGGAGGGTCTTTCCCTCACCAGCTCTTACTTTCGCTTCCTCCCACACAGTCTCTCTCTGTCTGCTCCTCACTCTCCTGTCTTCCTGTCTTTCTCAAGGTCTCTGGCTTTTCCCACCCTCTGGGTCTCCATCACTGTTTGAATCCGCATGTTTACTTGAGAGATCAGTACGTACCCTTCCTAGCAACCACTGCGTGAACAGCAACATGCAGGAGGTGGCTAATGCTTGGTGCTTGCTCTACAGTGCAACTCCAGTGGCTGTTTGTAGAGGTTAGGATAGAACAAATAAAGGAGAGCAGTTTGTAGCATGTAGAGCTGAAATGATTTTTTTCTACATTGGTCTTTGCTATAAATAAAATAAAATATTGAGATAAGTGGGAATTTTGCCAATCTAGAACTGGACTGAAAATGGGACTGGGCATGGGACCCCATCCTCTATATGACAGGCATATTTATACCCCTGCGATAATGTAGTTGGGGGGTATATAGTGTGCCATCTATCCATCCGTCCTTCCGTCCGTCTGTCCATCGGTCCGTCCATCTGTCGATCCATCCATCCTTCCGTCTGTGGTTTGGTGGTTGACAGTGTGATCTAGTTGTGCCTTTGGGGATTAGAGATCCAGGGTGCTCAATTTTTTTTTAAACTTCGGCCAAAAACCATGACTGATTGTTTATGACTGTTTTTTAACTTCAGTTTTGTTTACGTGGTAAAATTTTGTGGCTTCACTATGTGGTTTAGTTGTGCCTTTCTGAGGATAGAATTTCAGGGTGGCGCTATGAAGGTTTTTTTAGATAATTTTTCTCTCAAAAAAGTGATTGTTTTCAATTTCTTTTCTATTTCCACAATAGAAATTGAAAACTACTTAACTTAAGAACTTGGTATGGTGGTTGACAGTCTTGCGGCAGCGGGGTGAGCGGAGGTATGTGAACCATGCTCACTTCTGCCTTGTTAAAGCTAGGGTTGGTAATGTTCTTTGAAAACATTTTTGGTTGGATTAGTTGAAATTTTCATTACATCCTGACAGCAATCAATAAATCAAATACTCTGACAAAAAGCAAGAAAAAAATCAAGTACCTGTGGCTGTCACAGGACTATAATAAGCCCATCCAATCATTTGATTTGACCCTTATGAAATGACTGGACGGGCTACCTACCTGAGCCCATTCTGCCCATGCATTCATTGCACGTCTTCCACAAGCTGCTAGCTTGACAGCTTGTCAGTGATGCTGACTTTCTCTCTAGATGTGGGGACTTTTGGAGCTAGTACTGCTATCTACTGTCATTTGAAAAGAGTTGTCAACACAGCTGAGTTTTTTAATTGGATAATTTTAAAAATCTAGCATCCTCTTGCTAGTTTCTAACGGTTCCATTACGACAGAGTGGCAGGAAATAAAGATGGCATGTGACAAGAAGGGGGTAATTTGTGGTTCTCTGAATAGACCTCTGGGCCAATTAGATGTCCCCATTTTTCAGTCTTGCCTTTTACAATCATCAAAATTCCATCCAATAAAATAATAATTAGGGCTGTCAAAGTTAACATTATAATACATTTGTTTTAACCCCACTGAGTTCTTTAACAAATTTATGTAACTTGCCATTTTTAGGTTATAGCAGGCTCAGTTTTAAAGCTGAAGTGAAGATACTATTATCTGAAACTAGAAAACCTAAGTAATCCATTGGTGCCAACCCTGTCGTAATTACATGTCATGAGGGAGGCTAAATAATGCTTTTGGTGAGGCTTGCATGGCCATTTTCAAAGGGACCCCAAGATATGTGAATGAAAATGGGTTCTATGGGTACCCACGAGTCTCCCCTTTACAGACATGCCCACTTTATGATAATCACATGCAGTTTGGGGCAAGTCATAGTCAAGTCAACACACTGACACACCGACAGCTGTTGGGCTGCAGTTTGCCATGTTATGATTTCAGCATATTTTTTATGTTACATACAGTACGTGAAAGGGTTTCTGGACAATATGATTTCTAATAATAAATATTTACGTAGATTTGCATAAAGCAGCATATTTGTCCACTCCCATGTTGATAAGCGTATTAAATACTTGAAAAGTCTCCCTGTAAGGTACATTTTGAACAGGAAAGAAAATGTGCAATTAATTTGCAATTAAGCTCAATTAACTATGGACAACCATGCAAGGAATCACAATTAAATATTTTAATCGATTGACAGCCTTAATGATAATAAATTGTAGTGCAATGCAAAATCATATCAAACCTGCAGGTCTACCTTTGCTCTTAAGCTACATTACATAAGCAGTATAGTAGCATGCTTCACAGGTGTGTCTCCACATAAGGTGTCAGCTTACTTAGGAACACTCTTAAATATTCAAGTAAGGTCCCTCATGACATTGAGCCCAACACCCAAATGTTTATTCATATAGACATATACTGAATAATGAAAATATACTCAGCATGACACAACATGGGGCCTTCAATGTGAACACAAACCAACATGCAAGAAAGATATTGCTGTAGTGACATACATATACACTTTAGCACTTTATTTACACTGACGTTAAAGGCGCAGTGGTTAGAAATTGATCAAATATGATGAAAAAACAGACACTATATCCTGACAGTAGTACATGAGACAGGTGATCTGAAAAAAAAAATAATGTGTCTTTGTGTCCTCCAGGATCCTCTGGTGCTCCTAACAGAACCTGCAAGATTTCACATACCAGAGGAAAACAACCAATCAGAGCCAAGCTGAAGCCTGCCGTCTCTGAGCAGCTGTCAATCACTCTGAACTCAATCTGTCAAACTAAGCAGCGCTGATCAAATATGAATCAATGCCTATTTCTCTCCTCAAATGTTTTCAGAAACATCTTGTAGTTACTGTTTAGCTGTAAAATGAGAAAGTTTATGACCCGGCTGCGATGTTGAAAACAGTTGACGAAATACCAAGCACTTCCCACCAGCCGGAACACAGCCAATATAAACGCTTTCTCTGAAATGACCGGTGATTTGCTAAAGTCTCCTGTCACGAGCCAGATGCTTTCAAGCCTGAAAACAGAGCCATGAGGAGGTGCAGAAGTCTAGTTTTCACTCAGAACACTTGAACTACAAGATAAAGAAAGGTTATTATGGATTTTTTGCCTAATGATGTTTAAAATATTTTGTCTCCTGCAGGTTTAAATAATGGTGTAGCCTATCATACCTGCACATTTTTGTTGTCCAAATTACTGCTTGACATAGTTCTATGCAAGTAAAAGTATTCACAATACAAATTTGGCACCCCACACACTTAGTATTCTCTGCACACACTGGGGGTTAAGGCAGATTGGGTGATATTGTACAAGAACCTCCACAGTTAATCCGGTGAAAGTGGTGCTACCCGCGGGGTACCATAGTCTACATTGCACATTGATAAGAAAAGCCTGACAACAATGTGCCTCTGGGGCTGCATTCACACTAAACAGCTCCAGAGGCAGCCAAATCACACTGTTCTTGCAAACCTTAATTGGGATATCCGATACATCTGGCTTTCCAAACAAAAAGCTGTGATTTGTTTTGTTCAGGTACCTCTCGTGTAGCACGTACAGTTTTTGCAATGCTGCAGGCCTGATGGAGCTGCATCCCGGTGTGCGTCAGACAAACAGGAGCGTCCAAGCTGTAGGTGTAAAGATGTGTGTGCTCATTCTCAGCACACTGATATCTGCACTGAAATAATCAAGAGGTGCACGGGCATGCTCTTATATACACACATACAGTATACACACTCCATAGCAACCCGGGAGGGCTTAGACACCATTTCCACAAAGGTTAATAATATGCTTTGGTCTTCCCCAGATAGCAGTGAAGCAGCTTTGACACTAACTTGGTTACAGGCAGAGAATGTCACCTCTGTTTTTCCAGGTTTTGACTTTTAACTCTGCTTATTATTCTCCGAGTTGCCTGCACGTTCTTATCCAGACCAGACTAGCTGCTGCGCTGAATTAATCACTGCTCCGTGATGCTGCTGTCCAGAACTTTCCTTTTTTATCATTATCATGATAGGACATAAAAGGTAATGAAAGTAAAAAATTCACGACTAAAGCATTTCTCTTTTTATCATCTGCCGTATTACGAAGCCTGAAAAGAGTCATGCTTATTGATTCATGCTAGCCTTGTTTCTGTTTGCCACGGTGCTGCGTGTAGTGTTGTGGACATGCATCCAGTTTCATTTAGTTTAGTTTAGCAGGTTGTCAGCTGTGTGTCTGCCTGGCGTAATGATGGTCTGTCGGCCCAGATTAACAATAACTTTGACAAACAGTGTGTGTGTTTGGGCTACGTTAGCAGCTGCCGGCTGCTAGCGTTGCCGGTGGCTTTGTGCCCGCTGTAGCGTAACTTCAGCGAGTTTCTAACAGACCGCTGTGTGTGTGTGTGTGTGTGTGTGTGTGTGGCGGTGGTGAGCGTAGGTTTGTTGGTGGTCTTATAGCTGTGAACGTAGCTGCAGCAGACAGTATGTGTACAGTTTATTTGTTGGTGAACAAATGCTACGAGGCTACAAGCTACGACTCAGCTGGAAGTCCTGAACCAACTTCCTGTATCTGCGCCGGCTCTCTCTTAAGGTGGACCAGCTTTTCTCCTTAAAGTGATGAGCTGCTCCTCTGTGTTTTTCTCAGCTTTTTAATTAATTATTAATGTTTCTTTTAACGGTTTAACTGATAGTGTTATCGATTAAATGCTTAATGTGGGTTATCAGTTAAACATCGGTTGAACATCCCTACAAACTAACCAGGTTGGAGGAAGATTCTTGACTGAATTAAGGGGAACATTGGTAACCATCATAATAACCATCATTTACAAATAGTAAATTGATAGTTAATTAAACTTAGTTAATAGTTATTTATTTTTTATTTTAATTTTAATAATCTAATGCTGTAATTTACATTATTTTATAATTTGTATGTGCATGAAATAATTAGTTTAAGTTGTTTAAGTTTACATATTTGTTCATGATTTTCAAATAGTTTGTAAACCTTTAATGAAATTGTACGTAAAACTTCTATAAAGTAGGGCTGTGGTTGTTAACGAGATAATAACACCTTAACTACTAATTTCTTTAACACATTTATGCAATCAATCTTTCAGAAGTTGTAGCAGTCTCAGTTTAAAGCTAGATGAAACTGGTATCACATGAAACTAGAAAATCTAAAGAATCCACAGGTACCAACCAGGTCATACTAGCTTGTCGCAAAGGAGGGTCAATAATGCTACAAAATTACACAAAATTTTGGCGAGGAAAAACTGGCCTGGCTATTTTTAAAGGGGTCCCTTGACCTCTGACCTCAAGATATGTGAATGTAAATGGGTTCTCTGGGTACCTATTAGTCTCCCCTTTACAGACATGCCCACTTTATGATAATCACATGCAGTTTGGGTCAAGTCACAGTCAAGTCAGCACTCTGACACACTGACAGCTGTTGTTGCCTGTTGGGCTGCAGTTAACCATGTTATAATTTGAGCACATTTTATGCTAAATGCAGTACCTATGAGGGTATCTGGACAATATTTATCATTGTTTTGTGTTGTTAATTGATTTCCAATAATAAATATTTACATACATTTGTCCACTCTCATGTTGGAGTATTAAATACTTGACAAATCTCCCTTTAAGGTATATTTTGAACAAATAAATGTGTAATTAATTTTGAATTAATTGCGATTAAGTATTTTAATTGATTGACAGCCCTTCTGTAAACATTACATAGATAGATGGATCAGAAACCAATTATTAACATTGACAAAGTATTAACTGTCTATCCAAATAATTTAGATTTAGATGATTTGATGATGATGATGATGATGATGATGATGATGACGATTTTATGTAGATGCTTTACAAAATATTCATTATCCATTTAACAAGGTATTATAGTCATCAGTTGCAACTTAATAACCATCCAAATATTGTTTATGGACAGTTTACAAACCAGTTATTAACCATTAACAAGTGCTATAAATATTGTTATGTATTGCTTATAGATGTTTTACAAACAATTTCTTTTAGCTTTACAAATAACATCTTAATCATTGACAAATATTTCTACAAATACTACTCACTAACATAAGTTATAGCACTACTAATAATTAATAAACATTATTAATTGTCATTGTGTTGTTTGAAAACAGTAAAATATCTATCAATTTACCATTTATAAATGATGGTTGTGTTCAGTGTTACTGGAACATCCTCATAGGCCTGAATTTTCAAAAATGAAAGTTTATATTGCAGCAATATCAGAACAGAAGGAGATGGCAGCTCCAGAGCTATAGCACAGTAGTTTGGAAATTACAGCAGAGGTCAAGATTTGTGTTTGCTGCGCATGGCATGCAAGACACGCACACACCTAGAATAACAGCAGCACTTATCCCCGGGCTGTCTCAATGTCACAGAGATCGGTATGATGTTAGCTCTGCCACAAATGTCCTTTAGATATTTGTCTGACATTTGTCATTTCTAAATGTCCCTGGAGACGACGCATGTACCGTAGTCCTTAAATCAATTCTGCGCTTTTAAGCTTCCCCTGTGTCCTTTATGTTTTCAAAAGGGAATAATATTAGATGGACTTCAAGGACGCTTAACTGTACATTCACCTGTTCCAAGGGTACTTAATGCAGTTTTTTTTTTTCTCCACAGCACAAGATGCTGTCATATGTGAAGAGTCAACACTGTGTAGATCTAAATCTCTACACTGACTCACAGCTTGGCCACAAGCACAGGCCTTTTTTTCACTTTGGACAGCAACAAAAACATTGTTTTCTTCTGTAGTGTAAGAAAGCAATGTAAGGAAAGAGCTGAATTTACTGCAGTGCTACTGTAAAAGATCTGTGGGTCAGATTTATTGGCCTGCTGGTGTAATTACGTTGACCGGGAGTCTCCTGGTGGCCCTCTTCTCGTTGGGCTCAATTTATAAATGCCACAGAGCTAGTAATCCCACTGTTTCCCCGCTTAGTTTGGAAAGCGCTCTAGCCATCCTCTGGCTAGGATTGATTACATATAGCTCAAATGAAGAGTAAGCAGTTTTCCACAGTCGAATGCCAGCATGGGTCCTCGCTATTGATTCATTTTTCTGCAGAGGGAAAATAAGATCTGCCACTTCTCAAAACTGTAGATATTTGTTTCCCTTTTTGCTCATGAATTTCTGGGCTGCTATTATTCAAAAACAACTCCATTTTGCCGGTATCTAATGTACATGCGTTGGTACTGAGGCAGGTTGAACTAGAAACAAGAGGAAACCCTGTTTATTCAAAGTCAGCCAGTGCAGAGCAGTATTTCCTCTCAGAAGTGAGTAAATTAGTCAATGCCTCTAAGGAGCAGATAAACCATTACACAGCTATGGATGATATTTACATAACTGTTAATTGAATTTACAGAAGCATGGAGTGTCAGTGGAAACTGATAAGTTGCAGCAGTGTAGATTTGAAATGCAGGCCTCAGCCGAAGTGTCACAAGTTGTGTTGATGTGGGTCCTTAATAATGTTCATTATCAAAACAAACCTAACTGTTGCTCCATCTGTAGTCAGTGTTTCATTGATGGGCGTCCTGCATTCCTGCACAGAATTCCAGTTGATAACCTACCTACACGTGAGACATTCACATAAAATAATGCAGCATTTAATCTGCATTACGGTTCTACCATTTCAGTTCATTCAGTCTTTAGATATAGCAGTGTAATGGAACAAGAACAATCATTCATTTCTTCAGTTATTAAAAGCACTGAAACTGTCTGAAACACAGGGTGGCTTTTTTTGTTTATCTGTTAACTCAGGCAATTTATCACTGAGTTGGTGACTATGTTCTGGAACCATGGAAAGGCAACAGCAGCGGTTTTGACAAGTTTTAGGCATTTTGTTTACCACTGATGGAGTTTTAGAAAGTGTGTTTAATGGAACAATGATCAGCGAGGTAAAATTTATTTTCGTCAGTGGAGTCTGGTGGCTTTGAAAATCACATTTATTTATCTGTTAACTCAAATCAAAGTTGGTGATAGTTGGAACCAGTGGAACGACTAAGGCCAAGATGGTTTTGACAAGTTTAATTTTGTTTCTGTCAAGTTTGAATAAATTGTGTGTTTTATAATGATCAGCGAGGTAAAATTACTGTTTCCGTCAATGATGGAGTCTGGTGGCTTTGAAAATCACATTTATTTATGTCAACCAAATCAAGGTTGGTGATAGTTGGAACAGTGGAAGTAGAGTGAGTAGAGCATATAAATGCTGTTTCTTTTTACATATAACTCAGTGAATTATGGGTTTATTTCAACGGAATCTGGGTTGGTGATTGTTGAAACAGTGGAAAGGCTAACCAAGCTGGTTTTGGTGAGTTTTGTGTGTTTTACGATGATTGGTGAGGTAAAATTATTGTCTCTGACAATGGACTCTGGTGGAAAGACTCGCAAAAATGTGTCTGATGAGTTTTATTTTGTTTCTGTTGAATGAAATGCATGTTGATGATCAATGAGGAAAATTACTGTTGTCTATCTGGAGTCTGGTGGCATTGAGGAGAGCATATTAATTGTATGTTTTTGTATGTTCATAATTTATAATAATCGTCTAAACACTGTTGATTTTAATATACAATATATGCACTTTAACTTGCCTTACGTTGCATCACATCATTTGTCCCAGGAATGAATGCTGAACCACTAAAGATAAACCACTGAACAAACTTGTCCAGGGGTAAGGGGGCTTGAGGGAGCAGTCACTGTAGTGAAAGAGACATGCTCTGACTGTTTTTGGGCTAAACTTTTGAAGCATCATTTGTCCTTGTAGGTTTTAGCTCATCATCAACATGGGAAAGACTGAGCCAGGCCAAAATGGTTGAAGCTGAGCTTCAAACAGGCCACGAAAATGATTCATCAACATCCACCTTGACCCTTGCTTCCTTCCCTCCCTCCTCATCCCCCTCTAGTTCTCATTAGTATGTGGAGGACTTTGCATTGTACATGCTCCGGGTTCATGTTTGCTATGCTCTGGCTTATCCAAGAGGAAGAATAGCTGGAGGACAGGATTTAGCCGGCCCCGTGCAGTACGCTGTCTTCTCCACACGGGTCACTGGTCTGGACATTCACTGGATGGCAGGGTGCTGGAAAACTGTCACAAAGAAGCATAGTAGCAGAAGCTACATACATCAGGTTTGAATGCCTCCTTATTTTTTTCCACTCTGGCTGCATACAGTATTATTGGAGGTTCAGCTGTGTTGGAGTACATGCAGACCTTAAAGGACAAACTCATTATGAAAACAGGCTTTAAAAATGGCTCTTGTCATTGGAAAATTCAATTAGGCTCAGTTAAAATCCAGTGGGTTATTTAGAATAAGTGTGTTGTCTTTGTTTCTGCTATTGCGTCATCTAAAATCTGTTTATGCCTTCCACTCTGAAGCACTTAGTAATTTTTATCGTACTGCATTTCTGTAGAGACCCGAAACATCATTGAATTATGGATGACAAAAGCATTCATCATGCTGGTGCTGTGGAGAGGATGTGGGGTCATGGCTGTGTGGCCTCAGTACTCAGACAGTTTCTATGTGTAGCCTCGGGTTTGATATCAGTCTTCTGGTCTGAGAGTGCAGGCTGTGGGCCTTAGTTTGCCACACTTACGTGATCGACACATGTCGTCTGTCAAAGCATATGCACGTTCGTATACTGAGTGCTGGGATGTAAATAGGAAGGACCACTTACAGTGCTTTAAGATGCTGATAGTGTATGGCTGACCACTATGGCTAGTGTAATCTACACTTTTTTTGTCAGTCACGGTGTAATTACACTGAATAATTGTTACACATACTGACCTAAGTTGTTTTTTACTTCCTCAATTTGCATTTTATTGTCATGAAAAACATGATCTTGTGTAATTGTCTGCTTAGGATACTTTTTCCAAAAAGGCATTGTTGAACATACTTGGAAATCTGCATATTTGCTTTTTTTTTTTTAGAGTAACGCGAGAAGAACAATATCATTCTCATGTCTCTGCAGTAACGACAGAGCTAGTCATAACGTGCTTAGCTTAGCTTAGCTTAGCTTAGCTTATCTTAGCAAAAGACTGGAAACAGGAGGAATGCCTATTCTGGCTTTGCCCAAAGTGAAAAATACCCCTCCCAACTCAAAACTCAGTAATTAAAGGGCCAGTCTATGTTGTCTTTAGTGTATAATTACCGATGGGCAACCTCTGGGTCTGAAAAGTGAAGCCAATGCAGAAGTGCCTAGCGTTCTTTCTAGTATCCGGCAGGAGGCGACTCCTGTTGTTGCAAAAAGAAGTCTGATTGTGTAGAAGTCTATTAGAAAATGACCCTATTTCTCACTTGATTTATTACCTCAGTAAACATTGTAAACATGAGTTTATGGTCTCAATCGCTAGTTTCAAGTCTTCTTCAATACAGCATGATGTTCAGACCATAAAGCAGAATATGCTTTTGGCGCAGGGCTACCTTATTATTGATAGGTCTCTACCACAGAGTTGGGTTGCGTCTTATAACGTTAACCATTTCACAGTGTGTTTTCAGTGCTTAGCTTCCTCCTCTCGTGTCACTTCTAGTTGCAAAAAATTAACATGGTGATGGCCAAAATGCCAAACTTGAGGCTTCAGGATGGCAGTTCACAAGCCAGTGGGTGACGTCACATTGTTTACAATCTATAATCACCTGAAACTAAGAATCATATCAACATAGGGAGCGGGACCTCTTCACAGAGTCTGTTGTCCGTTGCGCCACCATGTTTCTACAGTAGCCCAGAACAGACAAACCAAACACTGGCTCCATTTTCATGTAGGCCACCATGGTTCTCCTTCATGCTTGGCACACAGGAAAAGTTTCACTTGGTTGCACACTGCAACCTCACCGCTAGATGCCTCGAGATCTTACACACTGCACCTTTAAGATGCTGCCTCAACATTTTGTGGTTTTACAGGGAGGAAGAGACTGCTTCTACAGCAGTCTTTATGCTAGGGTAACCATATCCTTATACAAGCTCCATACTTAACAAAGACACATGAACGTATATTTCTTTTCTTTCTTTTTTGCTTGGCTTGTGCTTGCTTTCTCTCTTCGTGTCTCTCTGGCTGTCCTTATAGGACTTTGTCGCCAACGCTGTTTATTAAAAGAAAAAAAATAGTAATGATTACTGCCGTTTTGATAAATGTCCAAGTCACTGGAAAGGTAAAATTGTATCAGTATCAAGTATCAAGTCAGTAAAGAAAATCCAGCGCTCAGCTTTTGCTCAGCATCATCCCAACCATTCCTTGTGTAATTAAAGACCGTATTAATGCTTATTATGAAAGATTTGAAGAAAATGAGACATTGAACTTTTTCTAAGCACTAATTGTATTGATTCATGTTAAGGTCTGATAGGATATTTGTTACAAAAATACTGAAACAAGATGAGGAGTAGATATACAGTGATGTGTGATGGAAAGACAAACATTCATCAGCAACAGTGATAAAATGCAATGTGTATCAATACGCTGGCACCATATTTGTTTTTGTCTTTTTTAGTGGGGTCCAGGGTCTTTAGGGGGAGATAGCAGGTCATCAGTAGATGTCACATAGAAGTGGTGTACTACATTTAATTAATTTGAGATACAGTTCAGTGCTGTGTGTGAAGTACATGATGGTCATCCCCATGCTCAATTATGTCTTATAAGTTGTTGCAGCAATTTTGGGGTTGAAACCGTTTGTTACACAGATTTGGTGCTAAAGGTAACCATTTTTTTTCTATGGAGAATTGCTAAAAGTGATCAACAAACCCTCCAAAATACCACATTAAGACACCAAGACCTTGAGGAACACCATAGAAAAGGCCATGCTGTGATTTGGTATCAAAAACTTTTGAAATTTGGAGATTTCTGCAAGAATTGCATTTTTCAGTGATTGCATGGGGAGCAGAAACTGCTAAAACCCCCTTATTGTCAATCTAGCTATGAAAACCATCCATCCTCTGAATGCTCTGGGTCTCTAGTTTGTGGTTGTAAAGTTTCATGAGGCTGATTTTATATAGTGAGGTCAAGTTTCACTACAATGAAATAGCTACTATGGGGACTGTCATCATTACACATGAATGCACACAGAATTACATAAATTGGATATCACTGTAAAGCTGTGACTCTTGTGTAATTCTTAAGACTGGTTAGGGACCCCAATATGCTGAAATATTCAAATACATCATTTTAGAAATTTTAGAAAGGCAAAAATAACACATTTACACTGCATGAAAAAAATACATGATTTTTGCCCAAAACTGCATGTTTATGATGATTATCAGAAGGTGGGCATGTCTGTTAAGGGGAAAATCCTGGGTACCCATAGAAACCATTTTCATTCACATATCTTGAGGTCAGAGGTCAAGGGAGCCCTTTGAAAATGGCCATGCCAGTTTTTCCTTGCTAAAATTTAGCCCAATTGAGTGTTATTTAGCCTCATTCTTGACATGCTAGCATGACATGGTTAGTACCAATGGATTCTTTGGGTTTTCTAGTTTCATAGGACATATGTAGCTTAAGTTTAGCCCTAAAACCTGAACCTGCTAGAGCCTCTGAAAGACAGTAACGTCAGCCGGGATTACCCCCGGCCCAGCGGGTCTCTTAATAAGAGTCAGTGTGACTCTTGTCAATGAGTCCCTCCTTGCACAGTTAATTACATCTTCATTGGTTCCTAATTCATCCATGTTACTCCTATGGACTCCAAAAGGTTGCACGCATTTAACCACACAACCAACGTCTCGCACCTCGAATGATGCAATATGTCCCTAGCTCGTAATTTTACCAACAAATTATTCATCTACTGCCTCTCCTGGGGGGAGAGATTCATTATCCAATTTAACATACTTGTGGAATGGGCTATATCAGGTGATAAATGAAGAGTGTCCAGGGAGAGGACAGTTTTACAGCAGATAGAGAGCGTGCAGAACCTCTTACCATCTTTGTCGGATTTAAGATGTCCATTTGGCTCTAATTTCCTCCCATCCCATAGCGCATTGCTGTATCTGTCCGCAGTCTGATTCTAAGCCCGTTGTCGAGGCGAAGGGGCTTATAGAGCAATCTTATTCTTCCGTTGTAGCTGAGTGATTCATGAGAGGCTTTTTTAGGGTAATGATGAAATATATGACTGTGTCAGAGTTTAAAAGAAATCGATTAACTCCTTTTTAAGAGTTCAGCACAGATGACATGAATGACACTGACATGACGTAGCGTTTGTGTTTATTTGCCCGATGATGCCTCAGTCTCATAGCCTCTCTTTCTATATCCCTGTCAGGTTTATTGTGGGCTCAACCTTCAGCGCAAGGCTGGGCTTTATTATTTTAATAAATTGCCTCGTGTGAAGAGAGCACTGGTGCATGTCTGATGCATGTCCCTTCCTCTCCCTTTCCTCCCTCACCCTCTCTCTCTTTCGCATCCACCACCATTGTGTTTTTCCTCCTGCCTGCCCTCTTTCTCTCTTCTTCTGTACCTGACATTAACGCCGCACTTGCTAGGGAGTAAAATGAGATGCATTCATAAAGGAAGAAGAGGAAGGTGAATAGATTGAAGGAGTTCAGCAGACGGATGTGTTCTTCCTGCTAAGCCAGTGGTCATCAGTCGTCAGGGGCCACCCAGCCTCTCAGGGCAGCCTCAGACAGCACAGACACCCACGGAGGATAGATGACCGTGAGCGGGGGCAGTGGAAGTGGCGGTGAAAGATAGCCCGCTCTGACGCCACCGGTCATCGATCACAACCAGCCACCCTGTAGAGGTGTCCTGAGAGAGAAGCCCAGGCAATAACAGTGGAGTGAATTGTTGTGGCGCCGAGTCAGACTGGATGGCGCAACAACGCCTCAGCCATCACCTCCTTGTTTTCTGTCTCTTTGGAGAGTCCTAACATGAAGGCATTTAGATAGAATACAGAGGCTCATTTCTACACTCTGATATCATGTACTAACCGAGTGTGGAGACTTTTTTATCCAGCGAGCTCTTTTGGTATTTATTTCACTTTACGTAAAGCTCTCATAGCTACAAAAGATCCACTTTTTAGATGATTTGTTTGGCTCCTTGGGCTGCAAATTCAACATTAAATGAAAGAGGATGTATTTGTAATTTTTCCCTTTGCTTTAGTGTGTTATATGTAAAAGGTCTGCAAAAGACCATGCCACAGAATCACTGCACCTGAACTGCCTGAAAGGTCCTGCTTGAAGTCCCGCCTTTTCTTCTGTAACATGGCGATGTCACAGGGCAAAACATTTGCAAACAAAGCTAGGGAGAGTGGAGCTGAAACAGAGTCCAAAGAGTTTGATTCAGCTGACCAATAACAACAGATTGGGCCAGTTGATCAATCAGAGGGTAAGGCATTTTTTGAACATTGAAGGTGCAGTGGATAGAAACATTTAAAAAAAGTTATTTTTATAAAACGTCACTATATCCTGACAGTAGAGCATGAGACAGGTAATCTGAAAAACACCTTGTCTCTTAGTGGTCCTAGTGGCATCTGCAAGATTTCACAGACTGGAGGAAAACAACCAATCAGAACTGGAGCCTGCCGTCTCTCTTATTTCTCACCTCAGATGTTTCCAGAAACATATTGTAGTTA
The DNA here is from genome assembly GCA_947000775.1 of Pterois miles. Taxonomy (NCBI): domain Eukaryota; kingdom Metazoa; phylum Chordata; class Actinopteri; order Perciformes; family Scorpaenidae; genus Pterois; species Pterois miles. The sequence continues at coordinate 1,406,061 of CAMQGK010000568.1, read as the reverse complement.
CTGTTTAGCTTTAAAATGGGAAAGTTTGTGACCCAGCAACCATGTTGAGAACAGTTGAGGAAATATCATGCACCACCCACCAGCCAGAGCACAGCCAATAGGAACGCTCAGTAGAAATGCTCAATACGAGGGCTCTCTGTGGAATGACCTGTGATTGTTATTATGGAATTTTTGCCCGATGATATCAAAAATTTTCTACCTACTGAAGCTTTAATGCATGTAATCATGTTCTCGTAGAAACCCAAATACACGACAACAAGTATGCACCTGAAAATAAGTATAATGGGTCCTCTTTAAAACATGAAGAAAAACTCTTGGCCAGGTTTTCCTGAATTAGTTAGAGGGGAAAACCCAGATACATAAAAGAGCAAAATTGACTGTGACAAGCATTTTATATCCTAAAAGAATAAGTGTCTCTGACGTGATTATGTTTTTTTATTTAGGTTCTATTTTTTTCTCATGACAGTATAATATTGTAGTGGATTTTTCAGTACTGTTGCGAGCAGTTCTTTAAGAAGCTAACAGCTAGTTCCTACTGTGGGTTTTTTTTAGCTTTGGACACAATATCCATGACCCTGTAGCGTAAGAAACACCATTTTGGTATGGGATGGGATGCTGCCTTGGAGGTGGTTACTTTAACTCTCTCGTGTTCTCATCTACAGGCCAAGGCCAGTGGTGGTCTGAGTAACTATATGTCTCCATGATGGTCTACTTATAGGCAGATTTTTACATTACTCAATCACTTTCAACCTGAAGGTTCATTCTTGACCTTACAAACAGCAGCCTGACACAACAAGTGTCAACACAAGGTTAAAGCTTTCACCCTTCCACAGTGGATGGGTTGCTTAGTTTCTATGAGATGGTTTGATGACATTTCTGTCATCTAAGTGTTTCTTTATGGTACACTAGACCAGGAGGGCGCCCCTGTCCTTCCCATGTTTGCATTAGTTTCCCCCCATCTGATCCCATTTCCACCCAAAGTCCAGATGAAAGTCCAACTCAACCATGTGTTGTGTGTGTGGATTTGTTCATCTCTCTGTTTTATGTTGCATGTCTGCGCTTAACTAGTGACTTGTCTGGGGGTGTTTGGGCTGCAAGATAGGAGACGCTGAAGGCTCAGATATGTTCAGTGTTCATGTAAAATATAGAAAACTGATAAACAACATCTGAGTGACAGCAGTCACAGTTACGTAACCACAATGTTGAGTAATGAAACGGCCCTATTCCTCCAGATGATCTGGTGATTCAGCTTGGCTTTGTCACTGTCTTAACAGGCGCCGCACAACATTTGATTCATGTGTTCCCTCTCATGAATATTTGGGCCCTGTCGGCAGTGTGAAAAACATGTTCATTTGTTGTAGCGTTGACAGCTTTTGAGAGGCAAAGCTTCACTTCCCCGATGAGAGAGCTTCGGAGAGGGTGGGATTTTCTGACAAGGGCTGTTAAACACCTGTGATTGCCGTCATTGTCTGGACGCCTCAGCCAGATTCCTCCGGCAGCAGCTAACTGTCTTTTATTGGTCGTCAGCTTGTTTACGCCACTTGTACAGGCTGCGGGATAATGGAGCAGAATGCTCGTGAAACGCACGGCAGTGCTGTATTTACACTCCAAGAAATGCCATGTGAGATCCGTCACTTCTGAGAAAACTATCAAGCCATCTCTTTTGCCCTTACATATCTCAATGAGCCTTCCCAATTACCACACACTGAAAGGCTTGTTTGTGTTTGCCAGCAGGTGCATTTGCGTTGCATGAGTGAACTCCCTACAGTGATTTCAACTGTAAAAGGGAAATATGTATGTGTGTGTGTGCACATACCAATACAGCCATTCCAGTGCACACATGCTGGTGCTGCAGCTTTGCTTATGTAACCCCACTTGTGTAGTCCGTCCATCCGTTGACAGTGGCAAAGCAGCAGCTCCCCAGCGGCCTTCATGTTTGTTGTTCCGTAATGAAAGCGTTCCTCTCCTCGGGATTAGGCTGCAGCCTACCTGGCTCTCAATGGGAAACTGCTGAGATTAACACTTGCTCCCCGGTGCCCCCGCTCTGAGACGATGACAAAGCCTCACACACAAGACCCTCTCAGGGCTCTCGCTGGCAGCTGCTGACACCAGGAGGTTTTTATACGGCTTCTTGTATAACGAGACTCCTCCACTTTACAGTCATTAAACGGAGCGATTCCCTCGCTGGTACATCACTGCGCTCTCAAGTGCTCATCTGATCATATTAGAAAATGAATGAAAAGAAAGGTGGTGTTATAAATTGTGCATGCACTGCAAACATAAGCACAAATTAATGGATGAAGTAAATACTCCTACTCACAGGAAGTATATCAGCCACAAACAAGCAGGGCAATTTGCAAAAAATCAGAACATAACACCACAATAGATGTCAGTTAACTAATTGGCTCTAAAGTATCTTTAATCGCCTATAAAATACAGAAAACAGACAATACATCAAGCATGCTACCTTAAGTAGAACAAAGTGTTGCATAATTTCCATGCAATGAGGCTCATGTTGTTGGATGAGCACAGAGGGAATTCTTTCATTTTCCCTCTTTGGTCACACTAAAGCCTAATTAGAGAGTGGATGACTTCTCTGAGGAAATAGGCCTTTATAACTAGATTCAGCTTTATGGTTGGGTCTGCGCTGCTGGAAATTATATCTGTCAACCTATGAGGCTGAAATGCAGAGAGAGAGGAGGAAGCTAGTCAGCCTCCCTCTGAGGATGTTATGGATGATTTGATGGCCGCTCTGGGCAGCTGTACAACAGCACAGTATATCACGGAGCTACAAGACCCTGTGGGGTGGCACTGGGCCAGTCTGAGACCTGTCTAAATACACTGTCCAAGTGCCAAGTGGACCAGCGGGGCCCTGTGCAAGGTCAGAGAGGAACAGAGGGCCAAGTAAAATCCCCTGACTGCAAGTCCATCAAGGGGTCTTGTACATCATTGTCAGAGTTGCTGACAGTTGCCTTTGAAATGGCAGTTTGAATCAAGAAAGCAAATTAAAGTTATGTGTTTTACATACATGCATAGTACTCCGACCACGTGAGACTAGTTTGACTGGTTTACATGCTGCAGGTTATGTGCCAGTAGGTTTCAACTCATCTTCAAAATTCCAAACGTTGATGAAAATGGTTTGAATCAGTGGGTTTTCCAACAGAAATCCAATAACAGCTGAAGTGGTGATTTTGATAATCGATAAATCATCCAAGTCATTGATTAAGGAGAATTCAGTAATTCTAGCTTCTCAATTGTGAGGATTTGCTGTTTTTTTCATAGCACTGTATATTAATTATCTTTGGGCTTTGGATTGTGGGTTAGTCCTATTATTTTTCTGATATTTAGTAGAGTAATTGATCAACTATTTCTTGAATCATCAATAAAATATAGGTTACGAACAGCTGAATTGAAAAAGCCCAGTCTGCTCTGATTGGCCAGCTGTCCCACTTTGATTGGTCAACTGAACCGAACTCTTCAGGCTCTGCTCCAGCTCCACTCTAACTAGCTTTGTTTGACAGCGTGCAAATCTAGTCACTAGGCAGGTATTATGCAAATGTGTAACTTGGTGACATCACCACATTACAGAAGAAAAGGCGGGACTTCAAGCAAGATGTTTCTGGCAGTTCAGGAGCAGTGTTTCTGTGGCGTGGACTTGTATAGACCTTTTATATACACAAAAACACTACAGAACTCACTAAAGGAATGGGAAAAAGCCAAACAAACCGCTTAAATCATCCAAAAAGTGGATCTTTTGTAGCTATGAGAGCTTTATGTAAAGTAAAATAAATACCAAAAGAGCTCGCTGGATGAAAAAATCTCCACATCCAGTTAGTACATGATATCATAGTGTAGAAATGAGCCTCTGTAATCTATCTAAATGCCTTCAGTCCTCTTTAATATTAATCTTGACATCACATATCACATAGTGATGATAATTATGATAATTAATGAAGTCATTGATTAAGGAGAACTCAAATGATTCACTGATTCTATTCTATATATATATATATATATATATATATATCTTTTGGACTGTGTGTTATTCCTATTTTTTTCTTACATTAAATAGGCTGATTTATTAACTATAAATCAGCCTATTAATTAATAATAAATTAATAATAAATAAAGCATAGTCTACCAACAGATGACTCAATAATGAAAATAGTCGCCCTACTCATTTGCAAAGAAAAAAAGTTGCATTCAGGGTACACCAATGCAGATTTGAGTTATAGTAGTTATATAGTTGTATAGCAAGTTAGGCAGGAGAAGCCATCCTTACTTAAAAAAAACTGATAAGATCATTAAACAAATTCATAGATATTCATATTTTTGCAAAAGATTTGATTGCAGCAGCTCTTCAACTATATCCTCCTCACTGAGGGAGGACACTGAAGCATGCACTACCCAATATAACCAGCAGATGGAGCACATTCAGTATTGAATGTGACCCTCACTCAGTCTCAGATTGGTTCAATGTACTCAGTCATCACAGCCGTTTCAACCTCAGCAGATACAAGGAAAGATACACAGGCACTTCCCCTGTCAGAGTACAGCTTGAAAAGAAATGCATCCCAGTTTTACTGGTTTCTGATGTGAATGAGTGAACAAATGTAAACCAGGTCCCCCATTTTGATCACTTCTCTAAATCACCTGAAACATTACAGGATTTCTTTACACTCCTGACTCCTGTCTCACAAGTGGCTCTGCCCCCAGATGAATAATGCATCACAGCCTTTTCAGTTCACTACCTGAGTCTGCTGCCCAATTATTACACCCTGTTCTGGTCTGTCGCTTTTTCACTTTTCCCATATTCATTTACATCTGCCATCTCCTTCGATCCCGCGCTACACAAGCAGCCACATTACATGTCACAGGTCTCAGGGTTTTCTCACCGTGCCCTCTTGAAGCACACAGGGGCGCAGAAGTGTGCTTTGGCTCCGAATGGGGAAGTCTCAATTTATTAGGATGTTATTATGGTGGGACTCAGATGGATGTCATTCTCTTGGGTGCCATAAAGCCCCACACTTGATGGCTATGAAATATCCTAGCAACAGTCTGGAAAGTATTGTGGGCTGAGCTGGGTGTTTAATGCATTAATTAAATTATTTACTTCTTATATGAGAAGAATTTTTGAAGCTCATTTTTCAAACTTATCATCTGAATTATAATAACTTTTAGAATCTGCAAGTGATTATTCATTTCAAATTTAAGATAGGCCTACTGAAATAGCTGTATAAGAAGATGTATATACAGTATGTATATACGTATTGGGGACTGCGCAGCAGTGTAGTGGTTGGCGCTGTCACCTCACAGCAAAAGGGTCGCAGGTTTGAATCCGGCTTGGAGCTCTTCTGTGTGGAGTTTGCATGTTCTCCCTGTGGAAGCGTGGATTTTCTCCAGGTACTCAGGCTTCCTCCCACAGTCCAAAGGCATGCAATTTAGGTTAATTGATGACTCTAAATTGCCCGTAGGTGCGGACGTGAGCGTAAATGGTTGTCTGTCTCTATACCCTGCGATGGACTGGTGGACTGGTGACCTGTCCAGGGTGAACCCAGCCTTCGCCCAATGCCAGCTGGGATCGGCTATATATATATATATATATATATATATATATATATATATATATATATATATATATATATATATATATATATATATATGGCTCATACCTCTTGTAGAAGTTGATTATTTTGCACTGGGGTCATGATAAGATAAAATAAAATAAGATAAGATGAACCTTTATTAATCCCTGGAGGGAAATTCGGGATATAAGAGAGGCAAAGAGTTTACCAGCACATGTACCAAAAAATGTGTGTATATATATCTATATCTATATCTATACTATATACTTACATACAGTATATATATTATATATTCACACACATACACACGCATATACACATATAATATACAGGGTACGTACATAAATACATATATCCTTTAATGTATGTACTGTGTGTGTGTATGTGTGTATTATTCTGTGTTATATATATATATATATATATATATATATATATATATATATATATATATATATATATATATATATATATATATATATCCCATCCGTTAACGGAGTGTGTCAACACACTGCGTTGCACAGACTCCACCAGGGCAGAAAAGTTTGCGCCTGTTGGGGGATTTCAACTAGTTCCTGTTTTAGAGAGTGCGGCATGTTGGAGGCTCCTCAGCACGACTTTGAGCTTGTGACTCTGCCAACACTGCGGCTTGTGCAATGTCAGCGGGCTTTATAACACTTTGGAAACTTTCTTCTTAGCTCACATAGCAGGGTAACGTTAACGCTATGGACTACATATTTTCTTTTACGGGTAGCGGCGCTGTCAGAGTTGTCAGGGACGCGATCTCTCAGAGACTGTGGCCTGGAGCCGGACAGGAGACTGCTGAAATTCAACAGCACCATGCCGAAACAACACACCACCATGATACCGACATCTCCAAAACAGGTTAGTCTACCATCTCGCTCCGTTAAATGATTAGGAGACTACAGCAGACGCCGCGAGCCATCCAGAAAACTAACATTGCCACGCATGCTTTCCTCCAGGGATTAGTGCCAAATCCCCTTTAAAAACCGTTCAGTTTAACGTGTCCTGGGTCCTTGGATACTTTACTTCCCCGGGTCAACATATATTAGGGTGTAGAAATAAACATGAGGTGTCAGCCTTAGATTCGGCGATGTTCTATCAATATGATTTCAACTTTTAGTTAACCATTAACGTTGTTATTTCTGCAGCCCTGTCACTCAAAAACGCTGTGTTTTGACACTGAAAACTGGTCACTGTTACCATGCAAAAGTTGAATGTACTGAGACACAGCTAACCTGTACTTTTAAATCATACTGAATTCACCAGAATAAGTAAAGGTTATACATATGACACCATAAGCCTTGGTGACATTAATCGACTTGATTTTGAACTGTTTGCAACTCTCAAACACACCCTGCTGCTGCTGCTATTAGCAGTCCTGTCAGCTGAAACGCTAATGTTTGATGGTCTGTCTGTGGTGTGAAGTAGTCACACTGCAAGTATGCAAGTAGTTAAATAATAACAGTAGGGATGGACAGAAGGTATCCTCATACCTTTATTGCTGAACTAAAGCACAAAAGCTGAGCTAAATCCATATCCAAATCCATCGCTAGCACCCTTTTTCACATTATCATTAGTTGTACCTGACATAAAACTTAAGATTCATATGTGTCTGTTTCTGAATAATTAATATTCAGATGTTATGTTATGCAGCACTTGTTGTTGCACACATAAAGGAAGACTTCCTGTATTGTTGAACAGAGGATCCCTACACTTGCTTCCCTGCCTGATTTCCTATTTCTGAAACTGATGTGAACTCAGCAAATCCGCTCAGTTCATGTCGTCCATGTTAGTTGCACTCTGACTGTCCGGTTGTCCTGTTGTGAGGACACGCTGCCTGTAACCACTGAGGCATTTCAAATATTTCAGATCAGCAGGCAGTGCATGCTTAAACCATCCAGTCAGTGAGTGAACAAGCTTGTCCTCAAGGCTTTTCACATCGGGGAGTATCTCCATGTTAATGAAGATTGGATTTTTCTTTTCCCCTTTCTGCTCTGCCTCTCGCACATAATGTATTATGAAACCCATCAGTGTCTTCTCTGACTCTGAATTAAAAGCTGAGAAATGTAGCGCCGCTGAAATGAAAAGCAGAAAGGGATCTGAGCCCTCGGCCACAGTATCTGTCGAAGTATCACACCCTATTAGTTAGCATTAATTGGTTGTTCTGAAAACACCGAAAGTTGCAGTGTGAGGGACTCACCCCACTCTGGTGGAAGGTACAGGGGTTTGCAGCTCATGCAGAGTCATCAGGCTCCAGAACTTGGTGGCAGGTAGGTTAATTGTTCGATCTAATTAGGACAAAGATTAATCAGATGCATGCTCTGCTGCTCTTGAAACGCCACGGATGGCAGTCGGGTTCATTAGCAGTCCCAGTGCCTCTCTCTTCCAGCAGTGGATTGTGTCTGCAGGCTACTGCCCAGCTCAGGGGGAAAGAATGAGACTAACTAGACGTGGAGTCAGGTAGTGGACGTGAGAAGATGGTGTTAGAGACAAGGTAGTGAGGGAGAACGGCCCAGGCGGGCTGTCCACTCTGAAACCTGCAGTAGGCAGAATATTTTTGGCATCACTTGATAAAAATCCATAATAACCTTTCAGCATGTTATAATTCAAGTAGTCTGAGAGAAAACTAGACTTCTGCACCTCCTCGTGGCTCTGTTTTCAGGCTTTAAGACATCTAGCCCACGATGGTAGACTTTGGCCAATCAGAGAGAGAGTGTGCTCCTATTGGCTGTGCTCCAGCTGGTGGGCGGTGCTTGGTATTTCCTCAACAGATCTCAACATGTCTGCCGGGTCACAACCTTTCTCATTTTACAGCTAAACAGTAACTACAAGATGTTTCTGACAACATCTGAGGAGAGAAATGGACATTACAGTAACAGAATATTGATTCATATTTGATCAGCGCTGCCTAGTTTGATCGTTTGATCTTAGTTCATGAGTGATTGACAGCCGGCTCTCATAGGCTGCAGACTAAAGATCAGCTGTGATTGGTTACATTTTGCAGATGCCATTAGAATCGGGGGAGGCGGAGATTTTTTTTTTTTTTCCTCTTTCCTTTTCCTTTTTTTTCCCCCCCCCCCCCCCCCCCCCCCCCCCCCACATACATTTCTTTCCTCTCTCTTTTTCTTTCTCTTTCTTTCTTTTTTTAATAAATAATATTTTATTTTTTTTATTTATTTTTTATTTAAAAAAAAAAAAAACCCCCCCCCCTCTCCTCTCCCACCTTTTTAGATGGGGGGTTTTCTTTCCCCCCTTTTTTATCTCTTTAAAGTATAATTTGTTAGATTTTGCCGCATTTTATTGTGTTTTTTTAAATTTCAAACCACTGAGAGCCCCCCCCCCCCCCTTTTCAAAAATTGCGGTAAAAAATTTATAATTTTAAAAAACAAAAGTCAAATGTCAACATCGGCGCCCAGCAGCAAAGCTATCCTTCCGCCATTTTGGACTGGAAGCGACTACAGGACGCCAGTAAAATACCCGCCTGAAACGCTCAGTACAAAAGTAAAACAAAATCATTTCTAAGTATTTTCAGTCCAAGATGGCAGCATCAGAGTTTTGTTTCTTTGCCTTTATACTCTGCTGTGGTAATGTGAGCTGCAAAACCATGATGACACCATTCACCCCTGTGCAGAAGCCATCCTCTCCATAATAACACTACTTCAGGAGTAACGGAAGTCAGACGGCGGCTGGCAGTACCACGGTTTTGCAATCTTCAGCTCATGTTATTTCTCAAGCATTTCGGAGGAGTGTGGTGGCCTTCAGGCAATGTAAAAATGTGAGAGGCTTTCTCTAGAGTCAATGTTTGGTTTGCCTGTTCTGTGGTACTCCAGGAACACATCTGTGAAGAGGACTCGCTCCTTATGTAGACATGACGAGCTCTTTCTAAGCTAACAAAAACACAACTCCTATTTTCAGGTGATTATACACTCATGAAAACATACTGTATGTATTATTATATACCATTATTGCTGATACAGTGCTACAGGGATTATGTATTTTTGTAGGCCAACCAGGAAGTTAGCGTCGCCCTGCGTTCCCTTGAAAAAAAGCTGACAGATTTTGGATTATTGCAGAAGACAAACTCTGTGGCAAACACACTTTTATGATACTTGCACGTTTTGTTCAGCAAGATAATCTTCACAAATGAAAGCCACTTTATGATTTTTGAGGTGTGAACGCAATCACCAGAAGTAAAAAGCTAACGAACTACACAACGGTCACATGAACTCAAGTATACTATACACAGCGAGGCTGTAAAGGCGGACGAGTTGGTGCAATTAATAGTGTCATTTAGCCAATCACCTTGTTTTTTTCAGGCTTAGAAATTCACGAGTGGGGTAACCACAGACGTTATTTCAGACATCGAACTAAAAACCCATTCAAAATACCCACTGACTTTCACAGATTGGAACCGGAAGTGCTAAAATACCAACTCAAGTGTAAGGACACATTCCTGCATAGGTCCGCTGAAATGTGACACACTGTACCTTTTAAAGATGACACCTGAGCCAGCTCCGTCTGCTGAATACAAGATAGTATTTGCTTGCAAACTCATGGTCTCCAACACTTTCAGTGGCTTTATTTAATGGGTAGCTCCAATTTTAGCCTCAGAGTATCATAAACTGTGGGTAATTACCTTAAGCAAGCTGCTTTAAAGTGAGAACAGCCATGAGTTTTTGCAGGTTTATCAGGAATGCGTGTCAATTCTTTCGGTTCACGAGGGTGGGCTGTGGGAAAGTTGTTGCTCCTCCTTGATGGGTAGAAAATAGATAAGTTAGAAATGCAGTTTTGCTTTCAGCTGCTCGGACAAGTGAATTCAGACATGCAGAACTGTATTGTGAAGACTGTTGTTTCTTCTATGTCACTATTAAGAAGAAGAAGATAGTCCTTTATTAGTCCCGCTAGGGGAAATTCAATTTTTTCACTCTGTTAACTTATACACACACATGCACAAACAGGTCCATATACATGCAACAATTAGAGAGGTGTCAGAGTGAGGGGGCTGCTCCTGACAAGCGCCCTGAGCAGTTGGGGGTTTGGTGCCTTGCTCAGGGGCACCTCGGCAGTGCCCAAGAGGTAAACTGGCACCTCTCCAGCTACCAGTTCACGCTCAGTTCTTGGTCCATGTCGGGACTTGAACCGGTGACCCTCTGGTTCCCAAGCCAACTCCCTACAGACAGAGCTATCACATATATTGGTTTAGCTTTGAGATACAGTTAGTGACTGAGATGAATAGCCTTGCAAAGACAGACTGCAAACTCCTGCAGGCTTACCTGCGAGGAGGCAAAAGTATAGACACAATAGAGGGATAACTGCATTGATTTAAGGTATCTACTGTAGACACAAAACTGCCACACCTACAGAGTGTTGCATACAAGGCATACAAGGCATGTTACAGCTGTAATCAGCATCTTGTGACTCATCCCTGGATGCTCTGATGGATAACACAGATACAATACTGTTTACAGTATGGTTCTTGTCTGATTTGATTACTGATGTCTGAAGAAACTAGAAAGACAGGTTATTCTGAAGATGGTTGTTTTAGGTGATAGGTAAATATCTGATTGTTAGAAAGAAGAAGAAAGAAAGAAAGATATTCCTTTATTAGTCCCACAGTGGGGAAATTCAGTTTTACACTCTGTTGTTCACACAGTACAGTTCACACAGTACATATACATGTCAATGGAGAGATGTCAGAGTGAGGGGGCTGCTCCTGACAAGCGCCCAGAGCAGTTGGGGGTTTGGTGCCTTGCTCAGGGCCCCCCGGCAGTCCCAAGAGGTAAACTGGCACCTCTCCACAACCAGTTGGTCTTAGTCCATGGGGGATTTGAACCCGGGTCCTCCACATCCTAACCCAAGTCCTTACGGACTGAGCTACTGCCGCCCCTTAACACTGGATATGATACTTGATTGGGAAAAAAAATCTTATATGGAGAGAGAAGACTTTTCTGAGAGCGCATTTTAATATGAATTTCTTCTTTTTATCACCAAATCTTACAATTTAATCTATATTATTAAAGTAAAATGTGCAAAGTCACAGGTCTGTGCAGGGTCAAGAGACAGCAAAGATATAGAAGAGCATCTGAAGAAAACAAGATTTGTATAGAAAATAATTATTCCTCTGCATTTTAATCTTGTTAAATTGTTTCGCAGCCCTTCTTTTGGGGGTCCTGACCCTCAGGGTTGGAACCACAGACGAGAAGTAACCTTGCTTTTAAATGTATTTGCTCTTGCCCTTCATTATACAGCTTGCCGCTTTTGTGGATTGATTTGTTAGGTATTGCAGCACACACATTTTGACATGTTTAATGTCTGATCCAGTGTGAGATTAAAGCTTCAGTAAGCAGAAAGTTTTTTGCATTGTTCCATAATAACCTTTCAGCATATTGTAATTCAAGTGTTCTGAGAGAAAACCAGACTTCTGCACCTCCTCATGGTTCTGTTTTCAGGCTTTAAAAATCTAGCCCATGACGGTAGACTTTGGCCAGTCACAGGTCATTTCAGAAATTCTGTGTTCCTATTGGCTGTAGTTCACTGGTGGATGGTTCTTGGTATTTCATTAGCAGATCTCAACATGGCTGCTGAGTCACAAACTCTCTCATTTTACAGCTAAACAGTACCTACAAGATGTTTCTGAAAACATCTGAGGAGAGAAATAGTCATTACTAACAGAATACTGATTCATATTTGTTCAGCGCTGCCTAGTTTGACCGTTTCATCAGTTTGTGAGTGATTGACAGCTAGACGGCAGACCAGATCCAGATCAGCTCTGGATGGTTGTTTTCCTCCAGCCTGTGAAATCTTGCAGATGCCATTAGGAGCACCGAAGGACACTGAAGGACACAGAGGCACATGACTTTTTTTCAGATTATCTGTCTCATGTACTACTGTCAGGATATAGTGACCGTTTTATAAAAATAACTTTTTAAAATCATATTTGCTCCATTTCTACCCACTGCTGCTTTAAATCTGGACATACTGTTACAGGGAAGTGGCCATAATATCACATAAACAGATTGTGTGCCCATATATTAATAGCAGTGCCTCGGTGCAAGAGCAGGTTTGTCCTCCTGACATTGAACTCCTATCTCTAAGTTCTCTCCCTGTCCCCCAGGGTGCCCACTTATTTGTCACTGTTCACGTTCACCCTAAGGCTGACACCAACTCTGCTGCAATTATCTGGGTGATTCAGAAAGTGCAAGCTGCTGATGCTCTCAGCACTGTAATAGGTAATTTTAATCACCTTAATTTCCAAAAAGTCCTTGAGCATTTTGTATCAGCGTGTCACTCTGTCACCCCGTATGCCATTATGAGACACTCCTGGGTTCTGTTATGGCTCCGTCAAGGGAACTTAAGTGGCAGGAGTCCCGTTGGGATCACCGGACTGTAGCGCGGTACACCGCTTGGAGAACGCTGTGTTCAGAGTTTGAACTAATGACGGCTCCCTGACTTCTCAAGGATGCTCTGTCCACACAAACTGGTCTGTGTTCCAAGAGTATCGATGACCGTACCAACAGTATATCTTTCTCCAAGGAGGTTTGTCACCAAAATGATGACAGTCTGTCCCTCTAACAGGATGATGCATCTCTAATGAGGGAAACTAGAGAGGAGGTAAGTTTAGAAATGAGCCCAGATGAAGAAAGAGAGAGAGACTGGGCTTGCTAGCAGCATATTCAGGTCTATTTATTTTAAGTGACTGGGACAGATGAAGACATATAACAGGGTGATAGGCCTGAAAAGATTTAAGTTAGACATTTGGCCTGTAGCGCTATACATGTCGCGATTGCCAATTCTGAGATTAGAGTAAGATATTTCCAACAGATGTGTTAAAGAGGCCAGATTATGAGCACAAATGCTGAGTACCGTTGCCATTTAAGGGAAGGTAATTAAGACCCGTTCTGAGTGATACAGCTGCATCTTTTGCGTCTTCATCACACCAGCTGAAAAGAGAAACCCAGCGTCCTATTCTAGGATTCCACACCTGTGGTAGTAATATCGCTGCTGAACACATCAGAGAAATAGTAGCATAGACTAGAAGGGATAGTTGGTATTTTTGATCTGGAGTTGTACGAGGTACTTATCCATAGTCAGTGTATTACCTGCAGTAGATTACGTTATACACCCAGCTTAGAGAAGCAGGCAGGAGTACCGATACAGAAGCAAAACAATGTACTGCGTTGGATGGACGGGGGAGCAAAATGTATTTTAGCCACCCGAAAGACTCATACAACCCTTTCTGATGGGGAGCTAAAAATGTTATCTATGCTCTCTTCAAAGCCACTAGTCTCGATTGACATAAACAGTAATTCAACCTCGGAGAGCACAGGAGTGCCGATCTCCCGCTGTTGTTGTCAATGGAGTCTGGTGGCTTTGTAGCGAGCACAGATGGATGTAACCACTTCATTTTCCCGTCGGAAAAGGCTGTCTGAAGGTAAAGCTTTGGAAATATTCTAAATATAGCGTACACTTGAACCGATATATTTTTTTTTTTTATGTGGCTAAAATATGTTTTGCTGCTGTCCCCGTCCACAGCAGTACGTTGATTTGCTCCCGTGCTGGTTCTCCTGGCTGTTTTGTCAGACTGGGAGCGTGCCGACCACCATCTGTTGTAGGTTATAGACTGACTATGGTTATCTATCTTCTATAGCGCCACTTCAAAAAATCCAAACTATCCCTTTAAGAAGAGCATGGGATGATGTCTGCTGGAGTTTTCCAAAAGGATGTTTTGAAGCTTGAATTTGGGTTTATCGTTTGCAAACTTCCTTATCATAGTTTTTCTTCATCCTTTCTAAGCTGATGGACTTTGCTTCGGGTGGCTCTGTTTATCCTGGCAAGGAGAGCAGCTCTTCGTTTGTTGATTCAGGTTGGGAGGATCATTCTAACCTAACCAGTGGGATGCAAATGTGAACAGATATTTGATGAAGTGTACAGATGATTGTGTCACTCCCCAGCAGGAGGTCAGGGAGCACCCGGCGATGTCATTTCTCATGGTGAAAAATCACAGCAAGAGTTTTCGGCACACATGTAACACCTACTAAGGCTAGTTTGTAAAGCATACCTTAGCTTATCATCAAAGATCATATTTCTACTTCAACTAAGTACATTTAGTCTAACCATGTTGGCTTCCAATGATCACAGATTTTAAAAGATTAACCTACTCACATTAAGTTACTCAGCAGTACAAGATTGCCTAACTCGTGTGTGTCATGTGTTTATAGGGCATAAATGTAGTCTGGGATGATTGTTGTGAGGACAACAAGTGCCATTCTCTATTGTCCCTGTCAGCTGAGTATTTTGTATATCCTCAGGGCACCAGAGTAGACGGAAACCAACTTCATTAGAACCATTAATACTCACTGAGGCTGAACTACGTAAAGCAAGCATAAGGGGGAAAATCATGTTTGTATCAATAATCAGTTTTGTAATGATTGATAAACTTAACACTGTATAACACTGAAGCATTTACTTCTTGTGTAGTGTTATGTGTCATATTATTCCTTTAGTGTATTCAGATTTGGTTTTACAGAAATGACTGGTTCTTTTATATTGGGAGCACAGTCAATCATAGTTTTTTTGCTGATGACTGTAGTATTAGGCCCAACATTTAATTCAAATGTTGGTGTTTATTTTGTAAAGACCTAAATAGATTTGAAAATTCTGATATTAATTTCTTTGAGCCTTGAGCTTGGGGCTTTTCTGTGTGGAGTTTGCATGTTCTCCCCGGGTTAGCGTGGGTTTTCTCCGGGTTCTCCGGTTTCCTCCCACGGAAGACCTTAGCTTGACGAATGTCTGCCAAAGAATTAGTACCAAAATGACAGACAGCTCACTGGCCTTCAGTGAGGTCAACGGTCATCCTTCCTTATCGGTGAATGTTTGAAGAAGCACTATTAACTGGTGTGTTTAAACGACCTGGTCTAAGGAAAGGGAACTTATAAGAGAAATCTCTCTTTTTCCCCAACTGAGTTATTATTCTTCTTTTTTACCTCCTCTCCTTCCAAGCTTGCTGTATTGTCAAGGAGAAACATTTTACACAAACTGTTTGTAAGGTGTGTTTTGTCTTATTGCTAAGGAGAGACACGGTTCATCAAGTTGCCAAGTCTCACTGAGTGTGATAGTTACTCATGCAGATGGATTTGAGGAGACGCTGTCTTCTGTTTTTCCTCTCGATCTCAGCAGACCTGTCTGGGTGGATGGAAACAAGCTGCCGGTGTTGGTGGTACTGCTATTACACACTGTGGTTTGACAGGAGGTGCACTTTGAGGAGTGTTTTACATTACTCACCCGGCTTATTGCCTTTTATTTAATGCAGCAGTGGGAGATCTTTTACTCAAGTATAAGTAACGATACTGCAATATAAAAGTACTCAAGTTTGGCATTCAAAATTTTACTGATTATCGGTAACATGTACTTAAGTGTCAAAAGCATATTTTCGCATGACCCATTTCAGAGTGTTACATGAGTTTGCTTCTTTATGCATTAACGCAAATTTGTTTCAATGCCACTAATTTCCTAAGGCATTAACGCAACTAGAAATTTTTAGGTTGCAGCAGAGTAAAGTTACTGGCATCAAATGAAACTGGAAAACCAAAGGAATCTAATACCAACCATGTCGTAGCCCTTGTGGAGGAGGCTAAATAACGCTTCACACTGGTGTTCAGTTTTGGTGAGGAAAATCTGTCATGGCCATTTTCAAAGGGGTCCTTTGACCTCTGACCTCAAGATATGTGAATGAAAATGGGATCTGTGGGTACCAACGAGTCTCCCCTTTACAGACATGCCCACTTTATGATAATCACATGCAGTTTACCATGTTATTATTTGAGCAGGTTTTTTTATGCTAAATGCAGTACCTGTGAGGGTTTCTGGACAATATTTGTCATAGTTTTGCATTGTTATATATATATATATATATGTGTGTGTGTGTGTGTGTGTGTGTGTGTGTGTGTGTGTGTGTGTGTGTGTGTGTGTGTGGTGTGCATATATGTATGTATCTATATATACCATATGCATATGCATGTATGTATACATTTGCATAAAGAAGATAAGAGTATGTTGATAAGAGTGTTAAATACTTGACAAATCTCCCTTTAAGGTACATTTTGAACAGATAAAAGTTATTAATATATAATTAATAATTAATTCACGATTGAGTATGGACAATCGTGGTTAATCGCGAGTCAGTATTTATGTATGTATGTATATATACAGTATATGTACAAAGTATACAGTATATTATTGTTGAAGGAATAGTTGTGCTCTTGTTATACTTCATATCAGCATTTACCATTATCACCTCATTGCCACATGTGGCCACAGGCCCATTACTTATTATTTACACATATATAAATATATGACTATTCCCCCAGTGTATTTACTCCCATACCTGCATGTGGCCAAATGTATTCAAATCTTGACTCCTGAACAGGACACTTTGCTTTTGGCTCAATAAGAAGATCTGATAATGCAGAGTTTGTGTTTCTCATAGCTGAGCTCATCACTTCTGCTATTGATTGGAGCTGTAACCTGAGAGGTTAGTGTTGCTGCCGAGCTGCACAGTGCCAGGGCTCCAAAGGGTGACGTAAACTGATAAAAGATGCGCTTTTCCATTGCAAAGGTCGGACGACACAAGTGTGCTCATACCAACTGTGCTCCATTTTCTACCATCTGCTTTCTACCATGAGCTTTCTCTTGAGGCAATCCAAAGCTTATTTCATTAATTAAGAGTGATTATATAATACTAATGAATGGACACTGGTCATTAATGCCCTTTTGCACATCATCACGCATCAGTTGAGGCACACAGCGTTGTATCGCTGTTGTGGTAAGGATGAATCACAGAGTTGTTGTGGAAGCTACAGCAAGCGTACATTATGTATATGTATCATCGCCATTGATCCAGCCGATGCAGAGTTAGACTGCAGCCATACCGTTCATCATGTCCCCTTTTACTCTCCAACACACACACACACACTTTGACTTGCAAAGAAGTATTGCTCAAAGTGCAATAACCTTAATGCCAAAGGTTGGAGGAATCACAGTGTGATTAGCGAGCCCACAGTCTGAATGCATGTGACAGCAGAGAGGAGGAGGAGGAGGAGTAGTAGGATGGGAGGTCTGGAGCTGAAGCAAGATCTCCTGTTTTCAGCTGCATGAACTGTGGATCAAAGTGCTTTCACTGTGTGTTAGTGAGAAACTAACAGCGGTTAATGATATGCAGGATATTGTTTCATCACCGTGGTGTCGGTAATCAACAATTGCCGGCATAATTCTTTCATCTGTCCTATTTATTCTGTTAAAAGATGACTAGTTTAGTCTGAAATGTCAGAAAATTATGAAAAACATCTATCTATTATTCAGATGCCCAAGGTGGGGCTGGGTAATGATTGAAATGTTTAGATACTATTACCAATATGATGTTGGAGTTTCAGTACTGATAGGACAACAATGCAGTTTTTAATATCTTAGCTCTAGGGATGGCAAGGTCAGCTGGTCTGCACTGAAATGTCTCAACAACAATTGGATGGATTGTCATGCAATTTTGTGCCGACATTAATGTTCCCCAGTTGACAAATCCTACTGACTTCGATGGTCCTTTGACTTTTCCTCCAGCACTACCATGAGGTTAACTTTATTGTTTTTTTTTTTAGTGAAATGCCTTGTCCACTGTTGGATGGATTTCCATGAATTGTTTTACAGACATTCAAGTCTCCTTCAGGAGAAATTGTGACTGTAACTTTGGTGATATTACTCAAACTTATCATCTAGCGCCACCATCTGGTCACAAAACTAAGATGGTGACCATGGTAAATATTGTACCTTCTAAATATCACCATATTGTAATGAGAATTTTAGCCAAAGCATCACGAGGTACAGACTCTTGTTTCATTTAACAACAGACACCAAAGCTGTCAAATGTTTTCAGCACAAGTTTTTTATTTAAAGCTGCAGCGGGTAAAAATTCACTGGCCACTATATCCTGATAGTAGTACATGAGACAGGTATCTTGCATCTGCAAAATGCAACCAATCAGAGCCGAGCTGGAGTCTGCCGTCCAGCTTCCATGTATGAGAGCCGGCTGTCAATCACTCGTGAACTCCGACCAAACGGTCAAACTTGGCAGCGCTGATCAAATATGAATCAATATTCTATTACTGAAATGACTACTTCTCTCCTCAAATGTTTTCAGAAACATCTTGTAGTTACTGTTTAGCTGAGAAATGAGAAAGTTTATGACCCGGCAGCCATGTTGAGATCAGTTGAGGAAATTCCAAGCACCGCCTACCAGCCGGAGCGCAGCCAATAGGAACGCTCTCTCTCTTAAATGACCTGTGATTGGCCAAAGTCTTCCATCATGGCCTAGATGCTTTAAAGCCTGAAAACAGAGCCATGAGGAGCTGCAGGTTGTGTCTAAAAGGTAACCCCCACGTTGAGATTGCCCAACAACTAGGGATGTTAATAATTTGAACCGATGACCGACATTAGCATTTAAACGATTAACGCTATCCATTAAAGGGTTAAAAGAAATAATAATAATTAATTAAAAAGCTGAGAGAAATGCAAAGCGGCTTTTACTTTAAGGAGAATAGCTGGTCAACCTTAAGAGAGCCAGCGCAGATGCAGGAAGTTGGCTCTGGACTTCCAGCTGAGGAGTTGTAGCTTGTAGCCTCGTAGCATTTATTCACAGACAAGCTGTACACACACTGTCTGCTACAGCTACATTCACAGCTATAACGCCACCAACAAACCCAGACAGTGAATGCAGCACAGTGGCTGCTATAGTAAACCTCCAGATGATGAACTGGAGACACTGAACGCAGCTCCGTGGCTGCTACAGTAGCTCTTGTGATGGCAAACTGGGAACAGTGAACGTAGCGCCATGGTTGCTACAGTAACTCTCCTGATGATGACTCATTTGTCTGTTGTGTTCATATACTGAAGCTGGAGCACTGCTGCATGTGAGGCACTCATGTTGTCGGTTAACGGTTAATAATTGGTTAACGAGGGTCAGTTATCAGTTAAGAACATTTTTCAAAATTAGCATCCCTACCAACAACCTATCCTAATCTTAACCATTTTAGGTCAAAGCCTAATCTTAACATAACCTTGGGGGTTACTTTCTAGACATGACCCAGTTTTTGATACTTCCTATGGACACATTTGAGAGTACCAACAAAGTACTGAGGTACCTCTTCATATTACTGGTTTTGTCCACAAAGATATTCATTTTACCATGAAATTCAACAAAGACAAAGAGCAAATTTTCAGATGTGAAACTGGAAACAGCCTCCCAGCAATCGGGTTGCAGGTTCAAATCAGGCTGGGGACTGTTCTGTGTGGAGTTTGCATGTTCTCCCTGTGTTAACGTGGGTTTTCTCCGGGTTCTCCGGCTTCATCCCACAGTCCAAAGACATGCAGGTTAATTGACGCCTCTAAATTGCCTGTGGGTGTGAATGTGAGCGTGAATGGTTGTCTGTCTCTGTGTGTCAGCGCTATGATAGTATGCCGACCTGTCCAGGGTGTACTCCACCTTCGCCTAATGTCAGCTGGGATCGGCTTCAGCCCTGTGACCCTGAATTGAATAAGCGGTTACAGATAATGGATGGCTGGACTCTGGAAACGGAGCAATGACACTGTTGCTTGATAAATGACTGAAACTATTCATCAGTTCATATTCCTGCTAATTTTTTTTTTCTAGCCAGGGACTATTCAGTTAATCGGCTAATTGTTTCTGGTCTATGCACATGAACACAGTAACAGTAACAATATATAACAGTGTGCAGCGCCTGTCCTCTACAGATTCACCCTTTAAGAACAAATTTAACAACTTGAAGTTTTAAGATTGTATGTTCAGATTGATAATAAATACTAGTCTTATCTACGCCAAGAAGGTTATGTTTTTGTTTATTTTGTCAGCAGGATTACAGGTCTGCAGTCTCCGAGTGCCTTTCGAGTTAATTAATACTCTAGTTATCATCATCTGTAGCTGGTTATTGTTAATATATCAGTATGATTGCAGTGAGGCAGCTTAAGTACTTCTCATTTTCATTCAGAACAATATGAGCAGTGTCCCCATATGACATGTATAATGCAGACAGGTTTACTTCTTTTATTTTTTAATACCACCTTTTCCCTTTAAGTCTGCACCAGGTTCGTCACTATGGAAACAGTCATGTACACGCTGTCAGAATATCAATTGAAACGAGTATGTGTTGGCATTAACACCACCTTTGTGCAGACCAGTGTCTGGCTTTTAATGTTGAGAGTGGGGAAAGAGAATCATCTCGCAGTGTAAAGAATTTAAGCCACATTACCAGCGAGACAACGGGAGTGCGATTAGCCGACATGGGGAGAGTGTTAATGAGAGGACAGGGCAGATCCAGTGCCTCCTGTTCTAGCACGGACATGCCCACACACACAAAACTGCAGTTCAGCAAAGTTTCTCATAAAAGCTGAGTAGTGTATAGGCTGGTCCGCGGAGGCTGGCGGTGTAATATAGAGCTGAGTGGTACTGAGAGTGTTGGCAAAGGGATGTTGCCTGTCACACTGTGTTCTCTGTGTTTAAGTTGACAGCTCCACTAGACCCATGTACTGTATATTCATTACAATGGAAAGACTGCAGCTTATGCTAGCACTATAGTGGAGTTACACAGCAATAATGGCCTGTTTCTTGATACAGTACTGTCTACACTTTTCCTCTATTCAGTGGTATTCATAAGTCTTCTGAGACAATGGGTGTGTTGATTAAGAAAGCTGACGCTGGCTGTTGTTGGTATGATACATTACCTTTATCATCCTGCAATTCACAATAAGGGAAGCAATTAGAGGATTACACAAGTGTAATTGCTTTCCTGCAGGGTAGACATTCAGAGTATTAAAAAGTCTTGTGAAAAACAACCTAGCTTTGTTGAATCTGATTAGATCATTTAAAGAGGACCTGTTGCGCCTTTTTTCAGGTGCATACTTATATTTTGGGTTTCTGCTGGAACATGTTAACATGGCTTAATGTTCATAAAAACACTTTATTTTTCTCATACCCACTGTGCTGCAGCAGCTCTTTTCACCTTGTCTGAAACGCTCTGTTTTAGCTCATTCTGCAGTGATTGGCCAGCTGGCCTACTATTGTGATTGGTCAACCAAACTGAACTCTTCAGACTCGGCTCCAGCTCTGCTCTAACTAGATTTGTTTGAGGGTGTGCCAAGCTAGGCACCATTATATCTGTTAGGTATTATACAAATTTGTTACTTGGTGACATCACTACGCTATGGAAGAAAAGGCTGGACATCAAGAGAGGCCTTTCAGGCAGTCCAGGAGTAGTGTTTGTGTGGAGGAGAGTAACTCCCTTCGGCGAGGACCAGGGCTCGAGGTTAAGTCGAACAAGATGTGATCTGGGAGGATGAAATGAATTTGGGATGAGAGTTGAAAGAAACATACCTGTTACATTTGAAATGAAATGAAATGACGATGTTTTGTGGAACACATTGTCATTAACCAAAAGGTAAAATATTGATTTTAACTTAATTGTACACACATTATTATATTACAAATTACACAAATTATAAATAAAATACAGCAATGTTAAATATTTTTAAAAATAAAATAAAAAGTTTTAATTAAATAAAGTGATAAATTTCTAAACAAAAATAACCCACTTTTTATGTTTGATTTATGTTAAAGGTCACTTTGAATGATTAATGACAGTGTAGAAAAACAATGATTTTTACATTTGGGACAGTTCACGTACATTTTGGGACGGTTTGGAGTGATCTTTGCATACCAATTACATGCACAAAAAACTGTATAACACACTAAAGAAATCACAAAATAGCATATTGGTACAACTTGTGTATGCCTTCTCCCGGTGGCCTTTAAAAAATATCCTTCTCTTTTTTATTTTCCTTGGGAGTCGGTGACATTATAAATAAAATAATCCAGTTGCATGTTGCAGGACTGTGTGTGTGAGAGATTACGCCCTCAAACAGCATGTTCTCGGTAGCAGTCACACACAGGCCCTGGCACCAGCCAGACTCGACACACACCGTCCGTGAACTTGGCCTCTCTGGCTCTCTGAATCATTTGCTATATGTTAACGTACTGCAGCTCGCGATGCATAATAGATGGCTTCCTTTTGCACATGTGGAAGAGGCTCGTGAAACTCCTCTTCGGTGTAATAAAGTTGACATGTCCACCTAACGACTCGGTGCTGAGATAACAGCACCACCAGCTTAGCTGTAAAGCCAGAGTTTGTCACTGGGTGGTCGTCAGCACTTTTTACTCCTGTTTTGTTTGAGTAAGCATTTTACTGCATATAATGACTGATCACAGTCTCTTTTCACAGACTTGACTTCAAGTCAGGAGTAGCCACTCTGAATCTGTCCCTCTTAGCCCAACACTGTGCCTCCATGTCCAGATAAGAGCACAGTATTTTATTTTAACTATGTTATATTTCTTAAAGCAACAGGAAGTTTTTACTACATCAAGTGAAACTGCATGATTTGGATCAATCCCAAATGACACAACCATAACCCAGTCAACTTAAGTGATCATTGGCTTTTAAGTCCACTTTCTGACCCTTGTCATCCTCCCCACTTCCTCATCCTAAGGGTGCTCCGATCGATCAGCCACCAATCGTTATCTTCTGATACTCGTTGTAGTTTGATCGTGGTCTCTATAAAGGTCGATTGGGTCAAATTCTGAATTGAATCGTTTTTAATATTCATTTGCCTGCTTTCTCACCTGCTCTTTAATTCGCGCCGAGAGCGATGACACACTGGAAATACTCTCGTAGGCCCATCGCCGTGGAGCTCCGCCATCTGCAGCGGTAGTTTTCGTGAGCAACTCTGGCATTTTGTCTGGTGAAAATAATTCCCTCTATGCACAATTTGAATTATAGCCTATTAAAAATGTCCATGTATCCTTCTATAAATGAATCTTCTTTTTAGTCAATATGTAGCTCATCTATAACTCGTCAGTGCGTGCCTCCCTTGTGTGCGCCAGTTTTTTGTAAAGTGTTACTAAACTTCAGCCATTCTGGTCCGGACTGAAGTATTTCAGCAACCATTAGGTTACCATGACAGGGCTCCAGAGTGCATAGTCACATATGCAACCAAAAATCGGTGGAGTGCGATTATTTTCATTGGGTGCACTGATGCTGCACTCTGTAGACATGACAGTAGTTCAAAATGAAGAGAACCAGTGATTGTTTTTTGTCAATAAAAATGCTGCGTTGGCTCTTACACCCGTCCCCGACCCTGAACATCTCGGCCCAGAATAGCATCACTGGTGGAGCACCACTCCTCCACCTGTCTCCCTGTAAGATGCCTAAAACTGAATGTGACGCCGGATTCATTTGACAAGAGGGGAGGGCAAAAAGAATGAGTGACACTATTGTATATTTAATACCACGAGGCAACTTAACCGATAATTTCCTCTCTGCTCCGATGATCACCAAACAGCTGATCTGCTCGTAGACCATCTCTCTGTCGCTCGACCACTCACTCACTACACAATTACATTAACGCTGCTCTGATACCAACCTAATATGTAAACATGTGGACTGTTGAATTCACTGTTGATACCTCCAGGTGAGCTGGCTGTAGTTGCTCTAGCTGTTAGTTTAGGAAGCGCTGGATTTATGCAGCAGAGTTTTTATGAGTGGAAATTTTTAAAGATCACTATCCCAGTTGATCATGTTCCTTTAATTGTGGGAAGGCCAAATTGTGATTGCGATTAATATTCAATTAATTGTGCAGCATGTTATCATTGTTATTGTGAGTATGTTAGCACGCTCATAGCCAGCTCATTTTCAGCAGTCTCATATTTCTATATCGAAGTTTTTTGCCTGTCAGACACACGTGTGCAAGACACTTGAATAAATTTAGCTGTTTGAAGATGTTTTCACACTAACATGAAATAAATATTAGAGAGAGAAATGACCTGTTTAGCTTGCTAATACTAGCTCTAAGTAGCTTAATAGCAACAATTAGAAGTACAATTATTCATTTCCTAATCATTTGAATTGTGTGTTTTTATGCAAATAACCACTACAGTGAAAATAGCGCATAGCACTATGCCTAAGTGTGGTCTCATAGAGCCACTAGCTTAGACTTTTCGGTTGTTTTCTGATAATCTTAAATTGTCTGTTGTGCTCATACACTACAGCTGGTGCACCGCTGCATGCGAGGCACAAATCTTGTAAGTTAACAGTTAATAATCGGTTAGCGAGGGTCAGTTATCGTTGAGCAAATTTTCAAAATTAGCACCCCTAGTGACAAGATTCTTCATGACCTTCAAATATACAAATCCACAGTTTCCATTTAGCAGTTTTCTACATTGATTTGCAGCATTGCCTACAACGATCCAATACACTATTTTGGACCGATATCAATAATAATTTTCTTTCGACTGACTTATCAGCAATATTTAGAGTAATCTTTTAGCTTTAAAATTACAATATAATGCAAATGTCCTCAAACATTACCACAGAGATAACTCACTTAAGGCTGGTATGTGTTGCAGGCCTATTGCGTTATATTTCACAGGTATTTCTGTTACTGTGTCCAACCCCTGTGTACATTATACCACTGACTGTCCTCCCTCCCTCCCTCAGAAACTTTTGCAGAAGGTCTCCAGCTCTCTAAGTAGTCCTGCACCGCACCTGTTCAGTGTGGCTATGGTGCAGAGCTCTCGCCTCCCCGACTGTTTAGGGGCTTTTCTAAAAATAACATCTGGGGAGGGCTGTGTAGCCAACAGGCAGGGAAAACAAGGGAGCAGAGGGAAATGGGCTGCTTGTGTATTCTATCAGACCATGAGGGAATGTTAGTCAGATAGTTGTTGACTCCCCTATTCCCTGCCCGCCTCAGTTTGTCATGTGTACAAAGTGAGGGGAGCTGTATATTTAGCAGCCATGATTCATACCCAACAGATTGCGCCGGTACAGAACACAGCACGTCCTCAGAGTCGGATACAGCAGCATTTGCATTTAGATCTTCAAATCATTTGGATTCCTTGCATTCCCTCCTTGGGAGCTGTTGGATTTATTTAAGTGTACAAATTCCCAAAGGCTTACATGGCTTCTGTGTCTTTTAATGGAGACGTATTTCATTCTTTTTTCCTTCTTTGTAGTGACAATTCAATCACTGACGACATCCATTAATGGCAGCTATGAAAGAGTTATTGTAGTTGTGTTGATCTCAAGCTATTCATCGTGATGCCCTTTCCAGGAATCTCCAACACACAACTGCCTTATACTTGTTGAGTAAAGGCATTCTTTTGAGGAGTCTTTCACTGGTGTGAAAACTTGTGAAGATGGCTGCATGATAACATTATAGATGTATACCTTTGGAAAGACTTTATTAATAACTAGGGCCATCAAGTGCGTACAGTATTTAATTGCAAATCAATCACACATTTTTTTATCTGTTCAAAATGTACCTTAAAGGGAGATATGTCAAGTATTTAATACTCTTGTCAACATAGAAGTGAGCAAATATGCTTGTTTTATGCCAATCTCTGTCTATATTTATTATTGGAAATCAATTAATAACACAAAACAATGACAAATATTGTCCAGAAATCCTCACAGGTACTGCATTTAGCATAAAAATATGCCCAAATCACAACAAACTGCATGTGATTATCATAAAGTGGGCAAAAAGGAGACTTGTGGGTACCAGTAGAACCCTTTTTCATTCATGTATCTTGAGGTCAGAGGTCCAGGGACCCCTTTGAACCTGGCCATGCTAGATTTTTCCTCGTGAAAATTTTGCACCAGTTTGGAGCATTATTTAGCCTCCTCCTTCGCAAGAAGCTATTATGACATGTTTGGTACCAACCAGTATCTTAACTCTAACTTTAAAACTGAGCCTGCTGCTGCAACCTAAGAATCACAAGCTGCGTTAAAGAAATTAGTGGCGTTGGGTTAACACGCTATCACTTTAACTTTGACAGCCTTGTTTTTTCATCCTCAAGAAGCTTTGTTTCAGAAGGATGTCGCTCAGCAGGGCGTTTATCACAGTTTTCATGTCACGGACCCCCACGTAGACATATTAAACCATGGAGCTGCAGAGAGGTGCAAGTTAACCCAGCTACAGGACATTGCGGTGGATGTACAACAAGGACAAAACCCCACACTGATGCCTGCTACGCTGCTGTCTGTTGTGTTGCCATGAGGCAGTGTGGTGGGCTGTGACCGCTCACCAGGACGCAGCCTTTGTCACGCTTTTTTTTTTTTTTTTTTTTTGCAGAGTTGCTCAGATAGGCATGACTTCTTGTGACTGTTTACATCCCAGATTAGTGAGAGGCGGCCTTTGTGTTTCCTGACACACAGCAGCTCCTTTCAGCATCTGAGCGACTCACACAGCTTCTCTCACAGCTGACCCAGTGTAATTGTAACTCAGCCCCATTAATGAGCCAAGTTAAATGTCCTTTATGGGAAATGACAACAGTAAAAGAGCTTACACTGTGGCAACCATTGTTTTACTTGGTTGAGCAACAAATTAGATTAACCAGCGACCTCGGCTCCCCTCTGTTGAAAATTTTTTTTTCCACTGTGCTGTTCAGCAAAGATAACTGCGTTTACTTTATCTAGATTGGCATTGGCCACAGGCCCATTTCTTCACGCCTTTCCTGTGCTGCCTCTGCTTCTCCAGATTCTGCCATTTTGTGCATCAGGCTGTCTCATTGCATGACGTGCAGCGTGTTACCGTTATGGTACAAAGCAAAGACTGCATCAGGACAGGAAAAATCAAAGGTGAAATACTATCCGTTTGTATATTGATGGCAAGAGCTTCTTGACTGAAAATCAAAATTCCAATGCATCACTGGATGTGGATGGATCGCTGTGATTTGTAAGGAAGCAGCTTCCTTCTATCGAAGCAGGGCTTGTTTAGAGACAACAGATGCTCCTGATTTCCTGTGGAGTGGGATGAAACCACAGCCTGTTACTGGAGATGCCCCTGTGCTGAGCTCCGCCGTGTGTCTGGTGTGTGAATAAAATGCCCATTTCTTGTGCCATCATCCATAGTGAGGTTTAATTTTAGACCAATCACCGGCTCACCATGTGCAAACACCCCTGCAGCTGCTAATGCATATCTGTTATTCTCGTTCTCTCTATCTGTCTTGCTCTTCGTACTTCACTGTCACTCTCCCCCACTCCTCTCAGTTAACCCTGATAGGTTCAGCCCTGCACCAGTTTAGCATTTCTCTGTATCAGCACGTCAAGCTAGGGCAAAACACTGCACAAATCTTTGTCGTCTTTGCAATTCCACAGCTAACAAAGCAGATCAACACCTCCGCTGTTTACAAACTGAGTCAGGTTACACGCAGCCTGCTGCACTGGTATGACCCACAATTAAACAGAGACACAGTGGATTATATTTCATAACAGGAAAAGCATGGAATCACAGTTATGACGTGTTGCCTCTAAATAGCAACTAAAATGCAATCATCCACAATCCACAGCTCCAGTGTCTATTGTCCCACTGAAAGTAATCATCCTGCCAAGGTTTTCATTTGGATACTGAATAATTGATTTGGCACACGCCCACAGTTTTTGCAGCCATCGTGTTCTTTCTCATCGCATATCCTTACCCAAGGTTTTCACACCGTTACAGGTTATTTTATGCACTACCCTAGCTGGGTAGTGGTGACTAAATCAAATTTCATTGTAATTCAGAGAGAGTGCCACAATATTGAATGAAGTGCAAATAATCCAGAGATGACTACTGGTCCTGGTCAAAGATAAAACATACAAAAAAATGTTGAGAATGAAGCCCGAGTACAGTTGGGCCCGATCCGAACAGACCTGATGATAATTAGAGCCCATCTAAACTGTAGTTAACCTGAACAGAGAGAACACTAACACAGCAGCATGATTAGCTATTAATTAACAAGCATCAATATAATGATAATGTTTGAAGAACAAATGTAAAGCCATAGAAACTTATTCCAGAGATAATTATTTTATATGCATCAAAGACTAATTCATAGAAATGGTCCAATTTTCACCTCCAGCAGCAAAAATAAAACATTCTGCAACCAACTGTGAGATATTTAGAGTGCAGATGATAATTCAAAATTCGTCATTCAATAGCATAAATCTTTTTACTGATTTCCTAAAGTCTTTTCTCCTGCAGTGATTATGATTTACTACATGATCAGAGTAAGTGAGTAGGGAAGTCACAAGAACCGATACTTGGGTACCGTACCAATAAGTCGATGCCAAAATTGTGGAAATGTGACAGTCCTGGTTTTTCTACAGTACAGCAGGTACCATAAATATCACCAGGGCTTGAGACTAACAGTGTCCCGTTGTCCCTGAGACAGTAGAAAATGTGTTTGAGATGCAGTAAACTCACTATCAATGCATCCAGGGGACGCACCCTATTTTTCCCTGATAATGCTGCATTGTGAACAACAAATCTGTGTTGAAATCGGCAGGGTGAGAGCTAGTTAACGTTAGCTAACACTAACAATGGGAGGTGCCAGTGACTTATATTATGGTGTGTCCAGGCTCTATTCAGGAAAAATTAGTACCAAGCAAAGGTAAATTCTCAAAGGTAAAAGGTTGTTATCATGATGTGGTCAAATATAATCTTGTAAAATGTAATATTTTGGCGAGAAAGTTGAGTACATTCAGTTGTTTGAAGGAGATGTTTTCACAGTGATATAAATAGATAATAGAGAGGAAATTCTGACTTCCTAACAAAGACTACTATCCAAACGGTGACGAAGAAGTGGATTTAGTGCATGGGATTTATTGTTTTATTTTTGTTTTTTCTGTCGTATTGAATTAGTACTGAGAAACATGGAATTACACTGGTATTGTTATTGACTACTAAATTTCCAGTATTGTGACATCCCTTATAGTGTTTACGCACTAAACCATTCAGATCCACTCAGGTATTTGACCCTATCTGATGGTGTCGTACTTGAACTCGGTCCAACACGGGTCCCGGGTTGGGCTTCTGTTCCTCAGAACCCATTGGACTTGTGAAGACCTCTACCTTAATATGCATCCTGTAATGAGGGGTGGCAAGATGCCATTCTTTTGTAATAAAGGGGACCTATTATGCTTTTGTGCTTTTTCCCTTTCCTCTAGTGTTACTTAGTCTTTTTTGTGCATACAAAAGGTCTGCAAAGTTACAAAGCCCAAAGTCCACGCCAAAGGGACTGACGTGCCTTGACTGAAGTCCCGCCTTGTCCTCTGTAACGTGGTGATGGCAAAGTAAGACATTTGCATAATACCTGCGTAGCAACTAGTTTGGTAAAGCGTTTTATGAACATTAAAGCATGTAAACATGTTATAGTCGTAGAAAGTAGAAATAGTATGAACCTGTAAATATGTGCAATAGGTCCTCTTTAAGGCCTCACAAGCCTAAAAGCCCACTGCTCTGTTTCCCTAAAATGTAAAAGTGCATTAAAATGCAGCCTTTCAAACCAGGAAAAGAAAATATTCAAACTAATTTCTAATAATAATGCATATAAAATCATTGGCGGTATCTAGTCTCATTTGACAACATCAGTAGTAAATCATTATGTTTGCTAGCCTAAGTTTCCATTTCATGAACGACACCAACAGTATCAACTTTACGAGACAGATATTTACACCTGAAGCAGCTCTGATTTCCCCTCCACTCTCACTTTCTGCCAGACAGTCCTGGGCCTCAGAAATCCTCCTGTTTGGAGCTATCCAAGAGGCCTGGTGAGAAAGATATGAATAAAGGGACTCATTATAGTCATTTGCAACAGCAACAAAAGGTGTTTAATGGAGGCATCTGAGGCCACTGGGTCAACGTACATCCAACAGAAATCCTCCACTGAAGCTCAGTGAGCTCCTCCAACCATCTCATTTCTTGGCCATCACACCCTACACCTCTAATCAACAAAGCCTTGTACATTACTCCTCGAGCCCATTTGCCCATGCTCCTTGTTCTCAAAGTCAGCCCCTTTACTACATCTTCTCCATTCCCAAGAGTCCCCTTCCAGTTTCTTTCATCTCCCGTCCTATCTTTTGCTCCTGCCTTTCATCTACTTGCTTCAGTATTCAATCCACCCTCTTGCCTTCATCTCCATGCTTTCTTCCAACCTCACCCAGCCCCCAACTTCTTCACACGTCTTCCTCCGTCGTCATCTGTCACCATCCACCCTTTTTTATTCATCCTGTTCACCCTAAAGTGAGCTATCTCTACCATATCATATTTGTTTTAGCAGCTGTGTCCTTCTCTTATTCTCTATATCCAACCTTGATCTTCCTGATCATCCATCCTGGATCACATCTTTCTTCTACCTTCAAACAATCCTTCAGACCTTTCAGGTACTTTCTCAAAAAGTAGGAAATTATGAATTTCCTCAATATTCTTAATGCCTAAACAACTGGATCTACCACAACAACTCCACACCTCCACCCTCTACTTCAACTGCCACTTCCCCCATGCTGTATCCCCCCATAACCCAACCAACAGGCAACACTGATCCCTCCCTTCCCCTCTATCCACCCTCTGGTCCAGCCCCCACTTTCCTTCTTCTCCATCTCCACCTATAGCACCCAACCGAATCCTTCCTCCTCTCCTCCTCTCCTCCTCTCGGGCTCGCATCCAGAGCGGCAGTGCCCCGATGGAGGTCAGCCTGATCTCTTTCTGCCGTGAGAGACAACGGGGGGAGGAAGGCAAGGTGAACCGCTCTCAACGGCTGTCATTGTGCCGTACGGTGGGTGAGGAGGAAGAAGGGAGAGAGAGAGGAGGACAGCGTGATAGAGGGAGAGCGAGGGCAGGAGGGTAGAAGCAGAGCGAGAGGGAGAGAGAGACAGACAGAGAGAGAGAGAGAAAGTGGTCCGGCGCTCACAGCTCACATCGCTGGCTGGCTGGCTGGCTTGCTCACTGTTGACGAATGAGCTGTCTACCCACGGGGCTGGGAAACGGCAGCTTGTGACAAGCTGGGGAGAGAGGAACATGAATGTAATGCGTACCTTGCCTCGCTTGCTTTCAGATACCGGCCAGAAGAAGACTCCAGAGAAGAAGGATGGGAGGCGCATGTCGTTCCAGAGACCCAAAGGGACCATCGAATATTCTGTGAGTGTCGCACTAGCAACTCTGCTCTTTCTGTTTATGTCGTTATGTGTTTTTGAGGCTTTTCTGCTCCCGTGCTGCTGATTCTTTCTGCTGGTGCTGCTACTGCTGGTGCTCTGACTAGCTCCAGAAATATTCTAGCTGTAGCTGTTGTGTTTGTGTGTTGTGAAGGCACCGTGTCCGACCATGCTTGGGAGCTCATTAGTGAGGGGGGGGGGGCTTTTTGTGGATTTGACCAGTGTAACACGTGTGCTTCATTCTCAAAGTGTTTACATAAAGAGGGCTGTGTGTGTGTACACTGTCAGGCAGGGTAGCTGGTAGAAAGCTTATGGAAACAATGTCTCCTCTGTTAAAGAGTCCCTGTGCAGCAGCACAACGCTCAGCTCCATTTTGCATGTTGATGTATAGGAAGGAGAGAGGAATTGTAGCAGCTCCGTACGTCTCCTCCAGCTGGATCAGACCAGGACAGACAGGCAGGAGTGCTGGCAGGATGTCTATTTGTTTTTCCATTCGTTCTCTGTGCCACGTATCGGAGAGCATTCCACCACAGTGCTCGCTGTGCTTGCGAATGACCTTCCAACTGCGTTGTCATTTCTATTGATTTAGCTGTTGTGTAGGAAAAGGAGAGGGGGGTGAGGCGATATATAGAGAGAGAGGGAGAGAGAGAGAGAGAGAGAGAGAGAGAGAGAGAGAGAGAGAGGGCTCTGGTTCCCCTGGCGTGAGCTGAAAATGGAGCCCATCTCTGCTTTGCCTGGTTGTGTTCTTCAAATGACCCTCAAATCCAGCTGCAGTCAGACTGCTTCTCCTCGCCTCTCTCCGTGGCAACAGCGAGGAGTGGGATTGCTGTGGCTCAGCTCTGGCTGTCTGCCTGTCTGCTGAGAAGAGCGGGAGAGATGAAGGGAGGAAGGAGAGAAGAAAGAAAGGAAGGAAGGAAGGGAGGGAGGGAGGGAGGGAGAGCAGGGTTCCCTCGCTGACATTCCACCCTCTCCTCCCAAACTCCAGCTCCAGGAGCTACCGTAGGTTTCACTGCCTGCCTTTCACCATCTCCCAACACCTCGGCAACAGAGACACCACCTCCACATCCACCGCCTCCTCAGCCTGTCAGTCATCCAAGACTTGCTGATTGACAGGGCCCGTGTTTACCTTGCTGGGGCTTGAACAGCCTAAACCGCTACAACAATATTTGTCAGAACCAAAGCACTGTGTCCTGGCTCTGATATGACCCGATGAGGAGATGGACAGAAACGCTTGTGGTTGAAAAATAGGAGGAAATTTAGTGTGTAGTTTGGGGATTCATATCTCAATCACACAGCATACCAATACTGTTCTTGTCAGCCATTACTCTCTCTTGCTCTTTCCTCCTTATTACTCCCCCACTAGTTTGCTGCTAGTGTGATGGATGGGTCGAGCACTGCCAATGATTGTGTCCTGAAGCCTGACATGCTGCAGCGGCACATACTGTAGCGAGGAGGCTTGGGCCGCCGAGAGTGTTTAAGGTGATATGACCAAGCCTCCCCTACACTGCAAGAGACACATGGTCGCCGCTGTCCCAGTGATTGAGAAGTGTCTTTATCTTAAACTCATCGGCCGTGGCCGGCGATGTTTCCTTATTTTGCTCTCCAGCAGCAGATATGTTTTTAATCTATCGCCCGGCGCTCACAGGAAAAAGGAGGGTTTCCGCTTACGCCACCTTATCAATACAATCTCCCTCCGCCCTCCTACCCCCCGTCTCACCTCTCTACCTCACACACAGGCTTCTTTCTCTGTCCCTGAGAAATAACCTGCGCAGCTGCAACCCATCTGCCTAGACACTGATAACGCCAGTCCTTTCAGCCAAGTCCAGCCATTGGCTGACCTGCATCCAATTAAAAAAGTGTTTGAAGTCTGTGGGAACAACAGAGATAGATGAGGAGACAGAAAGAGAGGCAAAGAGTAGCACAGAGGTTGGGTGGAGGGGGATTTCACTTCCCACTATCTGGAGAGGACGGCCAGTTAAAGTCAAACAAAATGAAGAAGTGGGAGAATGCAGGCCACACATTTATCTCCAGACGCTCCATGGATGCTCTAGTTGGGATGCTATTTTGGATTTTCCCTGAACTGCTGGGATCCACAGCGTGTCTTGAATAGCAAATAGCTGTGGGTAGGTTTAAAGGGGACCTGTTATGCTTTTGAGCTTTTCCACTTTCCTTTAGTGTGGTACATAGCATTTAAAAGGTCTGCAAAGTTACAAAACCCAAAGTCCACACCAAAGGGGGTTACTATCCCCCAAGCAAACACTGCTCCTGAACTGGGTGAGACGCCTTGATTGAAGCCACACGTTTTCTTCCACACAAAGTAACACATGTGCATCATACTTGCCTAGTGGGTAGTTTGGCACATCCTTGGATAGAGTTGTTCCAATACCAGTATCAGAAATGCATCTGAAACTGCCCAAATTCTGGATTGTTATCACAGCAGTCTATGCACAGAAACAGCCATCAGTGCTGTCACCCTGAATGTATCATGGCTACCTCTGGAAACTACTGTCCACTGTCCATACATATTTACATGATGCTATTATTATTATTATTATTATTATTATTATTATTATTATTATTATTATTATTATTATTAATAATAATAATAATAATAATAATAATCACACTGGAATTAATTTGGTACTTGGTATGGGCTGATACTGCAAGTTCAGGTATCAGAATCAGTATCGGGACGGAAAAAATGGTATCAGAACATCTCTACCCTCAAACAAAGCAAGTTAGAGCGGAGCTGCAGTGGAGTCTGAAGAGTCTGGCTCCATTGAACAGTCACAACAGAGTGAGCCAGCTGACCAATCAGAGCATACTTGGGTTTGCGGGAGGGCGAGGCAGAGTGTTTCACACAGAGGAGGAAATGAGGTTCTGCAGCACAGCCGGTATGAGAAAAATTAAGTATTTTTGAACATTTCATCTTGTAAGCATATTCTAGTAGAAACCCAAAATACAAATATACACCTGAAAATAAGCATAATAGGTCCTCTTTAAAGGAAACTTAAGGTTTATTACAACTTGGGTGTTAGTTTGGTAGCTGCAGAAACTTGGAAATGGAAATGTGCACCTACTGTATTCTAGTGAGGTGCTAGCTCGGAGACAGACATCAACAAAACACTGGCCTCACATTCATACTTTCAGTTTCCTAGCTTTGGCCTTCATTACTATGAAAACATTGCACTCTCCAAGGTTAAATGTAATTGATCTTGGCACATGGTGGCGTCGCTAAAAGGAAGTCAGAAAAAAGAGCAGTCGGGCTGTAAACAAGTTGTAGTTTAGGCACACCCAAATAATAATCCCTCACTACACAGATACTCTGTGGGCTGTTATGGTAATTATAGCAGGCTGAACCAGGGAGTTGGCCTCTAAGGTGTAATGGGTGTTTGCTATTTTGGTAGCAATACTCTTCACCATCAGTTTGTCTTCCAAATATATTAAGATAATGTGAGGGGTTTGTTTCAGACCTGTCTGATCGGGGCATCACTGTGTGACTCCATGTAATGACAGGATCCCCTGTTCTCTTCCTGTCCCCTTTCAAATGTACAGTATATGCCCCAAATAATGCAGTCTGGTTGTTTTTCTAATCAATAGCAACCATGGACACAACTACAAAGGCAACCTCTATGTTGTGATAAACTGGAATTATTCCTTAATGTTGAATCATGCTTATTTTTTGGGCTGACCCTTCCTACCCACACTGTTTCAGTCTATTGCAGTGCTCTCAGCAGAGCTGGCACAGCAAAGCTCTCATTACATTTTGTATAGTGACACTAGAGAGCAGTTTAAGGGCGGGAAAGGATGTCTGGATTCCAGTTTGTAGGCCGGGGAAGAACGGAGGAGTTTGTCAACATTCACGATGTTGTCATTCCAGCCAGAAACATGATCAGCCGGATAGCATTATCAAGCCTATGTGGGTTGTAGTAGAACAGGGGCCATTGCACTCATTTGAGCTGCACGATTATGGACAAAATGATCACGATTATTTTGATCAATATTCAGATCATGATTATTCACTGATTTTAGGGAAAAATATTTTTAATGCACAAATCAACAGAGCACTGCTTTCACTTTCATGTTGTGTTACATTCCTGCTGATTAAAAAGAAAATCTTTGCCTCAAAAGAAGTCTTAAAATAGGGTTCTTCTTCGCCTGAATTCACTCGTATATATACAGTATATCACTCTTCTCTGCCAGCTGCAACATTCAGGAAGGTTTTTCACAGGAGGTTGCTGTAGTGTGTGCACGCAGCGGCATGACAGCTCCCTGAAAGTGGACATCTGGATCGTCTCCTGGTGGCTAGCTGTTTGTTCAGCAAGTAGGGATGTTTCTAATTAACGGTTTTAGTGCTAACCGACATTAAGCATTTTAACCGAAGCCCAACTTCAGCAAGTTTCCGACAGACCGTGTGTGTGGTGTCGCTGAGTGTGGGTTTCTTGGTGGTCTTATAGCTGTGAACATAGCTGTAGCAGACAGTGTGTGTACAGTTTATTTGTCGTGAATAAATGCTACGAGGCTACAAGCTACAACTCCTCAGCTGGAAGTCCAGAGCCAACTTCCTGTATCTGTGCCGGCTCTTTCTTGAGGTGGACCAGCTTTCTCCTTAAAGTGACGAGCCGCTCCTCTGTGTTTTTTTTTTAGCTTTTTAATTAATTATTAGTATTTCTTTTAACCCTTTAACTGATAGCATTAATTGGTTAAATGCTTAATGTTAGTTGTTGGTTAAATGGTTAATTATTAACATCCCTAGTCACAATGTGACCAGATGTGAAGGGGAGCTCTCAGTGTCATCAGTCTGCAGCTTGAATGGGTTTCTGCTGGGCGTAGAGGAAGCACGGCGGGCATTAGAGGACTTGCGGACATTGATGAGTCATACGCCGAGCACCAGGTGTGTGTGTGTGTGCTCACACGGAGACACACACATCGGCGGCAATCTTAACTCGGCACCCTCCTGACAATCAGTCACTCTGATTGCATTATTCACCGCTGGGTGGGAGAGGAGATCCCACTGTTTCAGCCTTTTCACAGCTCTCTGCCTGAGAGTAGGAGAACAAGTCAAAGGATGATGGAGAAATGATGGGATCGGAGGGGTGTGTGGATGGCGACATTAAAGGGGATGCAGGGAGAAGATGGAGACTGAGGGATGGGTCGAAGAGCAGATTAATACAAGGCCCAGATGTCAACATCTCACTCCATTACTTTTTTGTCAAAGTCTTCTTATTTGATCTATTTCTCATCCTCCTTTTTGCTCTCATTTTTGACAATGTACTGCTGGCTATAGACAATAAATGATTTGTTTTATTCTAACACATTGTGTTAACAAGCGAGGTGACTTCTCCAGTGAAATCAGGCCTTAGTCTGTGTTTGAGCCAGAGGGTACCCATGTGACAGCCGTCTTTTTTAAAAAGGACCTATTATGTTCATTTTCAGGCGCATAGTTGTATTTTGGTAAAAGTTTACAAGGTTTAATATTCAAAAAACACCTTATTTTTTCTCATGCTGGCTGTGCTGCACACCTGTTCACCCTCCGTCTGAAACGCTCTGTTTGAGCTCCTGCCCCGCCCCCTCCCGAAAAGCCCGGTCTGCTCCGATTGGTCAACTGGACCACTCTGTTGTGATTGGTCAACCCAGCCAAACTCTTTGGACTCTGGTCCAGCTCTACTCTGACTAGCTTTGTTTGAGGGCGTGCCAAAGTAGCTGTTATGCAACTATGTTACTTGGTGACATCACCATGTTACGGAAGAAACGGGACTTCGGTCAAGGTGTTTCAGGCAGGTGAAGTTCAGTTCAGAGTATTTACATGCACAAAATATTATATGAAACTAAAGGAAAGGGGGAAAAGCACAATAGGTTCTCTTTAAAACAAAATGTCTCGTCACTACAACCTCCCTGCACTCAGTTGTCCCCATATTGCCAAGGGCAGGATCAGTGCTGTTAGTTGGCATCTCATTTTTACATTTTAGAAGCTTTATTAACATGAATTTTGTTCATTAAGCAAGATTCAAAATTACTTGGCTGTTATGAGGAAGTCATTTTCAGTATCCCAGTTACACTGAATGTGTACTATAGTAAATTAGTCTGGTTATAGATGAACATTTGAAAAGATTTATCAGTTACATCCATAGGATTTTACAATTTCTTACATTTTTTATGTAAACAGTGTGTTATATGTCTAATATATCTATCTTCCTATCATTTTAATGTTATTTCGTAGCACCATGTGTACAGCGCTCACCATATTGTTTATTGTTCCCCGTGTATGAAGCAAAAGAAAAGCACTTTTCTCACTTTACTCAAATACTGCCTAAGCTTTGACATTTCTAAGTCCTAGTGAATCTCTTTTTGTTTTGCTGGGTCTTGTGTGTCAAAAGGTCCCTGTGTATGTGTTGGTAAATCACTGGAAAAGCTAATATGAAAGCCTGAAGCAGGAGGTTCAGCACCTGGCAGAAGGAGGGATCCGTCAGAGCTATAAAGTGAGACGGCGAACTTGTCCTGCGTCCCCTTGAAAAGATGTGACTTTCTCCACCGTCACTTGTAGAGGGGGTCTAAATATAGGTCTGCAAACGATCAGCGAGGGTTGTAGTTGCACACAATATGCATGCCATTAGGGTAGTAACGACAAAGTCGCCATGGCAACTGTCAGGCTTCATCCCTCATTATAAAATGAGGAGCGATAGCTGCCTTGGTATGGCATTATGGGTGATTAAACTGCACACTGTTGAGTTTTATTTCCAGTTTGATGATGATTCATTGTGTTGATTATGTTTTTTTCTTTATTCTCCAGGTTTCTTTTCAGTGAGAATCTGAGGTTCAGGGCTCCAGACTAACTTTTTACATTGGTTGCACTGGTGCACCAGCACATAATCACTGCCCCTTTTGGCATCTCAATAACACATTTTAAGTGTTTTTAGTTCCCATAATCCTACTCTAGGGATGTCACAATAGATGATATTGGTAGATGATACCAATACCAGTGAAAGTCCATGATTCTTGATACCACGTTAACAAATAAAAGTGAAATAATAAATCATTCACTTCAACATACTCTCTTTTATTACAGTTTGCATACTGGTTTTTGTTACAAAGTTAAACAGCTCATAATTCTCCATTATCTGATTTATAGTGCTGTGAAAACATTGCCTTCAAAGTGGATTTATTCAAGTTTCATACCAAAAATTACATTTTACAAGGTGGCACTTGAACATAGCATGATAAAGTTAGAATTTCCCTTTGGCCAATACTCATCTTAGAGCCTGAACGCGTCATAACTTTAAAATCAATGACGCCTTCCATTAAGCTCTCGTCCTGCTGTTTTCAACACTGATTTATTGTTGGCAATGCAGCATTATAAGGGAAAAACAGGGTGGGTCACCTGAACAGTCTGCCTACAGTACCGTCCTGTATCCATGTGTTTACATAATACGGTGATTAGTTCTCTTCATTTTGAGTTACCGTCATGTTTTATGGTTGGGATGCTGCTTGAGGAGGGGTAGTCTACAGGGCACAGTTTCTCACATACACACACATGCAGACAGACCTGTCAGGTTTACTGGTGCACCCACTGAAAATATCTCCTAGGTCCTACATAAAACTGTGGCTCAGCAAACACTAGGAGGATATTTTAATGCCAGAACTGCTATATTTGCTTCACTTGAGTCGATGCGGAGATAGAAGAAAGTTTCTGCTTTAATTGTAGTCTGAATAATGTGGCGTCATATCGTTTGCGTGTCCATCAACCAAAACAAACTGCAATGAGCCAAAACAACAAAGCAGAAAACGGCGGAACGTCTGCATGAATACGATCTGCACCCTCATATATTAAATCCAAAGTGGTAAACACTACACATGCAGTAAAGTATGGAAACACTTTGGGTTTCACACATTGCAGGAAAAGTAGAGCTAGACATCACGGCTAAAGCTGCACGCTAACTCTGTCATGGACAGGAAACGTTATCGTATTGCGGCAACGTACGGTCAAGCCGGCTGTTACTTGCATCTCTGTGGACAAACTGGCCGACGGTACAACAGTAGAGCTCCCAGATACTGACATTTATGTTTCATACAGCCAAAATGAGCTGACCATGTATGTATAAATAGAACAGAGCTAGTGATGGACTTCATGGATTTAGCAGAAGTATACATGTGACTACGTCTGGTTTTAAAATAAGGTGTTAACAGAGGGAACTATATATATATATATATATATATATATATATATATATATATATATATATATATATATATATAATAAATACACATAAGGAATAAAGATTGATTGCATTATATTCACCAGATATATAAAACATTATATGTCCCTTATAAATTAAAAAGAAAATACCAGTAATTTGTGAGGGAAATGTCTTTCCTTTCGGAGTTCCGAGTTACGAGTTTTGGGTTGCTGGGGAAAAAAAAAAAAAAGATAATAATAAGAATAATAATAATGACTGATAGATCTGACTTCAGGACATGATCAAACAAATCAAACATTTTAATGTATTAATTCAGATATTTTCCAAAATAAAAGTCCCTAGAAGTGTATGATTCAACGTTTTCCCATGGTCTAGTGTTAAAAAAGTTAACAAAAATCCCAATAAATCGTAATATCAAATTGTAATACTTAAAATACATATCAAATCGGCACCCAAATATCATGATATTATTGAACCGGGAGATAGCTATATCATTCCAGCCCTAGCAAACACTTGTGAATACTCACCATTAAACGCATTTCTGCTTAATAATCTGACCGAGAAGCCGTAGCTCTGCATCTTATGTCCTTGGATGGCCATTTGTAGCAGCGCTCATAGATTTGCTCTCATGTTGCATAGACCTAACATTCTTACCAAGATGCCGGTGGACTCTTTTAATGGAGCTATTAGTCTCTGGCCATCCGGCCAACTGCTCTTGTTGAATCTGTGCGTCCTCTCTTGTTCAACAAGGTGACCATTAGCTAGATGTCAGTCACTCTCCAAAGATGGCTGTCACAGCCTTCCTCTACCCTTCTGCTCAGAAGGACAGACATGGCCCGAACAGGAAGAAGCTTAATTATTCATCCCCAGATCGAGATGAATAATGGCTATTATTGATCCGGAGGATAAGAAGATAGGGTGCACCTGTCATTAGCCGCTATGATCCTAATTGTGATTACTCCCTCTTTCTCTTTCCCATCCTCCCTCGTTCTGCTGTCAATGTGTCAATAACAGGTCTTTATCAGCGGGTCACATTTACATGTTCCTTGTCCTCTGCCACTTAATTGAGTTAGAGATAGTTCCTCGTACAGTACGATCAATGGCTGCGTCTCTTAGGTTTGGTGGAGTCACATGTCCATGTGTCATTTTAGTGGTTCTGTGACATACCAAGATATGTGTGCTGTAGATACAGTGATTAATTAAGCTTAAAAGGCAAACTTGAGTCATTATCACACCACATTTAGTGCCAAGAGCAGCCCACCACATGGCTGCTTTGACAATGTTTACTTCATTGAACAGCAGATATTTTTTTACCCATATTGATCGGCTGAGTCTGATACAAGAACTAGAGCAGCTATTTGATACAAGAGCCAGCAGCTGCCATTGGTTATGCTATAATCTTTAAAATATCCAGTTTTAGAGCAACAAGCAGAGGTTTGGTCAATATGATCAAATATGTGACCTTATATTGCTATAGAAAGCCAGATAAAAGCAGTGTTTTAGCAGCTGTAAATGTCCTGTAGACCTGAATGTCCCATAGGGTCGGCTTTGTGCTGAGCAACAGAGGAGCCATAAAAGCTAAAAATAAATAGTTCATGGATGAGACGGTAACAAATAGCACCGAGGGAGAATCGATCCCTGCGCTGAAGTCGCCTGGATGAAAGACTCCGACACTGTAGGAGCCCAGCTGATTATTAACTCCTTACGTTTCTAACAAAACTATAACTGTAGTCCCTTAAGAAAGGACTTTAACAGTTTAATAAAACTAAAATAAATTTTCCAATCTTAAAACACTAGCCATGCACCAAAGACACCTCATAAATGCAAATGCTGAACAGGGGATTAAATACACACCACAGTAATAGTCTTTAATGTTTAGGCTGTAAGTTATTATTCTGCTTTTTATGGCTATGCTGTAAACACGTCAGTGTAGAGTCATAGAGATACGAACAGCACGTCTCCCTTCACAGAGCTGCAGACAAGGACATATTTGAGATGGGACACATACCTGTCTTGTGTTTTTTGTGCTTTTTTTTTGGTAATAGGCACTAAAGTATTTTCTATTTTTTTCCCCACCATGCTGCCTTAACTTTTGACTGCATTTACTTGATTTGACGAGCTAAAATTCAAACAAATTGGAGATCAGTGCGTGTGTCGACATGCACGCTAGTATCCCCATTCTGACTCTAATCTTGGTTTTGATCTTATTTGGGATATGACATTTACATGCAACAAAGAGAAACCTGGTTATTCGGCTCCTTGTATATTTGATTCTAACAGCATCTTCTGCATCAGTACAAGCGTGTCTTAAAATCGGCTCTACATTATATTCAGAGCATTAATAAAGCAGCAAACAATTATTTACTATGTCAAGATAGAGGAGTACAGGTGTCACAATTCTCCAAATCAATGATTCGATTTGAATTTTGATTTTAAGGTCACTGATTCAGTTTAAGCATCCCATTGTTAGACCATGAAGTCTTGATTCTTAAAGATCAACAGATCATTTCACTTTAAAAACTTGTCAATAAACTTTTCAATGTGTGACCCACTTCAGTACATAATCATTACAAAAACAAAACATAAATCCGTCTGCAGTGCAGTGCAGATGTGCTCTAATCTACAAAAATATGGTTTTGTTGTAATTTACTGTCACACATGGCGTCACCGAGGGCATACGTGAACAGTCTGACTGGACTGAGATTGAGCTCCCAGGAAGAGCATATTGACCAAACAGTGGTACTGTAACCTCTGTGTCCGTCATGTGACCTCACTGGGCCCGAAAATACTTTTTCCCCATAGACTGAAATTGGAAAAGACATGTCTGTAACTCAGTGGATACATTTTTTTTTTTTTAAGGGTGGCTCTGAGATCTGGACTACAGTCAGTAGACCAGGTCTGGCTCTAAAGCGGCGGTTTTGAGAGTCTCTTAATCTGGTCCTCAGGCGGTTCTTGGACGTCTTCTCACATGTATGTGGAGCCAAACGAGCTCAGCATTTTATGAGCAACTGTTTGAATCTCTAGGAACCTGCCTTCATCCAGCTGGCGGTAAAAGTTGACAAAGGGAGCCGTTGGTGCCGACCGCGACTTTCCGCATCCCACTGCAGCTCAATGCGGTCCAGCTGGAGGAGGTCTGGAGCGTCATCGGAGAACGGACAGTTAAAAAGCCTGATCTCCTTTTCAACAGCTACAAAATCCCGAAAGCGGCGTTAAAACTCCTCAGCCAGAGATAAGGTGTCTGCTGCACACCTCCTCAATTGCGCACCGACATTGTGGCGGGCCGCGTATTGTTGATTTTATGACAAAGGCTGCGGGCCGGTGGAAATTTGAACACGGGCCGCAATTGGCCTGCGGGCCGGACTTTGGACATGCCTGGTCTATAGAGACTTGTGTTTCTCAGCCCGTCCTGAATACTGTATAATAGTAGCTGAAATTACAGTTTCCTGCCTGTGGTTGTCTCAATGTAAATGCATCCTGATGGTAATTCACATATCTAAAATGACTGTATTTGGCAACTACTGCACCTTAGACATATTTTTTATCTATATCACACACAGACAAGAATGGTCTGTAATCTTGTGATGAATTCGGTTCATATTTAAACCTGACAGCCGTGAGCTTCGTCCATGTCTTCATTGCCTTGGTTGCCTTGCAACCTCCATTTAACTTAATCTCAACTTTGATCGAATTATTGAATTAAATCTGGCCTGATGAACAAGCAGTGAAGATATAAAGGTATCGGATAGCATTTTGAAATATGAAGGATGCCTCTCTAATTTGATCTGTTTCTTGAA
Organism: Pterois miles; assembly: GCA_947000775.1. NCBI lineage: Eukaryota > Metazoa > Chordata > Actinopteri > Perciformes > Scorpaenidae > Pterois > Pterois miles. The sequence continues at coordinate 1,362,385 of CAMQGK010000568.1, read as the reverse complement.
ACTGATCAAATTAACATTTAATCTAGCAGGACAATTTAATCAACTCAACAAACTGCTGTTATTGTGTGTCTATACTTTGACCCTTCAAGGAGATCTGTCTGTGAACAGGGGCAAACCATAGACATCTGGATTACCAGGGGTCTATGTGGGAATCAGTATGTCATTTTTCACTTGTCACGCTACATTAGTGCTGATGAATAATAAAAGCTCTTTTGTTTTTTTTTTTTTGTTTTCTATATAGTGTGATTGTCAGTGGTGGTGACCAGCTACAAACCGGGAATAATCAATTGTCACCCATCCCAGCATTATCTGCAGTGTAGTTCTGCTCACTGTGAAACCTTTACCCACCCTGTCCATGCTGCACAATGCATCACTGCTCTGCCTTGTTCATTGTTGTCCACAACACATTGCTCACATTGCTGAGTCATGGAGACTGTATCCCAGCAGTGTGACCGACCTCAGATCTGATTAGTGTGTTCCCCCAGAGGGTAGGGCATCCAAACCCAGTGTAGCCTGCAATCTGGACCTTGTTTTCGCACTTAGCGCACTCTCAGCCCAGTGTTGTCCAACCCTTGCTACTAATTCATCGTCCAGCCCACATTAGAAATAACCCATGATGACAGGACTGTCGATCAATAGCAATGACTCACCAATTATTTTGTCAACTGCTGAGACTTCTGGATTTCATTTTACAGTTTTCAGTTTCAAAACCACCTTCATATTAGGGGTGGGGAAGTCGAAAACGTGGATACGACCTGCAAATCCAAAGTGGTAAACTCTACATATAAAGTAAAGTATGGAAGCACTTTGGGTTTCACACACTGCAGGGAAAACAGAGCTAGACATCACAGCTAAAGCTGCATGCTAACTCTGTCATGGACTGGAAACGTTATCGTATTGCGGTAACGTGCGGTCAGACCAGCCGTCCCTCTCATCTCTGTGGTCAAATCAGCTCACGCTACAAATTTAGAGCACCCATATACTGACATTTATGTTAAATACATTCAAACAGCCCTGGTGGAGCTGATCATAGATGTATAAAGAGGACAGAGCTGACGATGGAGCTAACGACGGACTTGGAAAAGTTAGTGAAAGTATACAGGTGTGATTACATCCGGGTTTCAAAGTAAGATGTTAACAAAGGGAACTGTACATACAAAATACACATATGCAAATAAGATTGATTGGATTATATTCACCAAAAGTATAAAACTTGTCCCTTATAAATTAAAAAGAAAATACCACTAATTTGTGAGGGAAATGTCTTTATTCTTTGATTTTTGGGTTGCTGGGAAAAAAATTAAAAATAAAAATACATATTTCCTGACAATGACTGATATCTTTGACTGAAGGACATCTCTGACTACATTCATGCTGAAGATCAAACATTTCAGATATTTTCCAGAGTAAAAGTGTATGATTCAACTTTTTCACATGGTCTAGTGTTAAAAAGTTTCAAAACTCTCAATAAATCATGAAGTCAATTTAATTTGTACAGCCCAAAATCACAAATCACAATTTTGCCTCAGGGGTTTTACAATCTGTACAGGATACTACATCCCCTGTCCTTTACAAGGTGACCCTCTCATCGGCTCCTCAACCAAAAAAATCCCTTTTAGCAGGGAAAAGAGATCGTAATATTGAACTGCAATACTTGTAACATTTCAATACTTGAAAATTGTGATATATATCGAATCAGCACCCAGGTATCATGATAGTAGCGAATCAGGAGATAGGCGTATCGTCCCAGTGCTACTTTATATTGCACTTTCAGGTTGCTTCTTCCCCCACTTTGTTTAATTGCTCAACGGTGGAGATAGGTGCTTGAAGCAAGTGGCCAGCATCACAAGACAGAAGTTAAAGAGCTGTGCTCTCGAGCTTTAACACGTAGCATTACTGTCACTGTGCTTTCATGGTGATTAGTCTGTTTCTGTTGGATTTCAGCCATCATTAGCTATCTTTGTATCACACGACTGTAGTCAGTTACACTAAGAGGGTTTTCCCTCAGACTCATCACATCAAGGTTGTTGTTATTCCTCTGCTTCCCTGCAGCGGGTTTGCTTCAGCCAACACGTCATTATGGATGGGCTGAACCCATTGATTAGATTTTTTACCAATTAAAGTAACCACAATCAACGTAGTCTGGGGTATATAGTGCTCCACGTGTCCGTCCGTCCTTCCATCCTTCCACACGCTGTCATTTATGGAGCAGAACTCAGAAACTACTTGACTTAGGAACTTCAAAGTTGGTGTGATGGTTGACTGTGGCGGGAGCGTTGTGAGTGGGGGTGTATGTGGGGTGAGACATGCTCACTTCTGAAGTTGATGTAAAGTGGTTTTGTGCCAGATGTAAATTATAATACACAGTCAACATATCTCGAGGGTTTCTGCAGGGTTTTACAAGTTTGAATGTTGCAGGGAATGCACCACCATCTCATAATTTATCAGCAGTGTTTTCCCCACGACAGGAAACATACGCCATATTTCATTTAGATTTGAATACTGATTTATCGACAATTTAAAATCTGTGGTGCGTAGGACCTGCATGTTTGTTTAATGGGAAGACGTCTCTTAACATTCCCAACCTGTCTTCATGCAAACACTCCTGTCTCCAAAGCCCTGCCGTATCCCATCATCAGATGATGCTCAAGCTAACTAGCTAAATAACACACTTTTGAGTATTTGTGCAGATGAGTGTTTTATTTGCTCGCCTTTCGGAGCCGCAGATTCTGGGGATGATGCCACATGGCTCTGTTAGTTCTAGCTAAATCAAGTTCACGTTGTGTGTGTCAAATATTTGAAATGGGAATTCCTTAGAGCTATGTTTCGAACAGAAAATGAATCCATGCACGCGTCATCTCTCCGTTTCTGAGTTTACTAATGATTTTCTCTCATGAATTGCTGTCTGGCACCCATGTAATATGGTGAAAGATGCAATAGCTTCTAATTTTTCACTTCACAGTGACTTACAGTTGCTACCTGGAGACAAATTATCTGTTTTTGGAGCTTGAGTTACTGTACGTCACCGTTTGCGATATTAACTGTGAAAGCATTCACTGGTTGCTAACAGCCTCGGAGTTTCTGTATTATCTACTTCTTCCCCTTGATGTGTAGACATGACCATGATCCTGATCGTGTCATGTGTGACAACCTCTCACACACAATGATTCTGTGTTACTAATGTTCCAGCTTGTCTGTTCCCCTTACTGAACTTCCTGTCTGTGACTGTGCGATCTCTGTCTGTTGGTGCAAGAATATCCTCCTGGAAACAGTCTGTCATGTCAAGGATTTGGAGAAGCTGTCATTCCTCGTCGTGTTTGTGGGACCGTTTGCACACACACATACAGGAAATCTGCATACAAACACACACACACACACACACCGCGCTGAGGCGGTCCCATGACTGTTGCACTAAAACACACAGTGCCATTATCCTGTCCTAATTATACACGGCTCAGAGTCAACCCTGCCTGTCTGGTTCTCGGGGGTTCTCTCCCCTGAGCTCACCTTTTTTTTTTTTTCCTTACTTGTAGCACGTTTCTCACACATGCAGGCACTTTCTGACATGGTTGTCATCTTTATTTGGAAGGTAGAAATTCCCGCTGGGCATGTTAGATGCTTAACTAGTTCAGACATGTGGAGCATGTCTCTGTTGTATGGATTTTAACTGGTGGAGACAAGCAAATGCACCTGCGTTAAACTGCAGGGTGCAGCAGCTGAGCACAGGCTGTCGCCACAACAGCAGCCAGTAGGATACGTCGAACCTAACATGAAGTACTAGCTCTTCTTCTGCTTATTTGCGCACTTAATATGGTTCAGGGTGATATGCTTTATCACACTGAATTAAGTGCAGAGATAGTCCTAGGGTTAGTATAATTAGGATAAAAAGTAACGTCAGACTTGAATTTCATTAAGTGCTTAGACTGAAAACTTGGACATAGGGGTGTAAGGAAATATTGAGTATTGCAATATTATGTTTTGCGACACTGTATTGATTCTCAATAACACTATATTGATTTGTAATTAATAGTATTCATTGCAAAGATTAAATGAATGCAAATGTAGATCCACTATTGTGATTGCATGAAAATAAACTCTGACATTACTCAGATTTTATGCTTTCTATTTCCCAGTGTTAGCTTTAAAAATTGCAGTACATCTCTTTGCGTACAATATCACAATATATTGAATAGTAACCCCTGTATCATGATACATGTCATATTGCCAGATTCTAGCCAATACACAGCCCTATTTGGACAAGCAAGACAGGGGTTTGATTTATTCTTCGTCTTTTCAAGCAGAGTGTAACAAGAGAAAGGGCTGCTGGTGTGAGCCACTTGGCTACTTGTTTAGCACCGTGGTAGTTTGTTGGCTAGAAAGACACAGTACCAGCTAACCATAATATCATTATAACTATACTGTATGTATGATCAAAATTACACATTACACAGAGTGGTGACGGTTATGGAAAGTTAAAATTACATCTCATCTCTTAACAATTCCTAGCCTCCGTCTCACTCTTTTCTCAGAGCAGCTGTCAATCATGACGTCTCACCCCTTTGTTATAGCATCAAATAATTAATTAAAACCAAACTTATCAGAAAAATAAACACAAACATACTTAAGTGTGATGAGAACTACCTAAAATGACAGAAACTATCTTTGGAAAAAAAAAAAATGTGACTTTAAAGTTCAGTCCATGTCCCATCCGCTAACATGGAGGGGGTGGGATTTATGGCCTATACTGCAGCCAGCCACCAGGGGGAGATCAAGATGTTTTGGCATCACTCTTGGGAAGCTATCATGTCGTCCGTCTTTATATACAGTCTATGGCTGAAACCTAAAGCTTGATGGACCTACTGTGCCTAGTTACAGTCACTTAGCTAGATTAAACAATGACTATTCAGGGGAGGGGTTTAGTGAGCAGTCATTTTTAAGACCACCTTGGGGTGCTATAAATTATTGTTTAAGTTTAAGTTTTTTGCACAGTTATCTGGTGCTTTATAGACTAAATGATAATCAAATAATTTAAAAATTATTGAGAGGGATTAATTGATAATGAAAACGTAACACATGCACATAAGTGACTTCCTTGTTTTAAATTGAAAAAAGGTAGATGTAGCTACATGAGTGGTTCACAAGATGAGATAAGACGGCTGCTGACATCCATGTTGGTTCATGTTTCTCCTGCAACATTACCTCCCGTGGGAATGTATTCCTGGTCAGCAGCTGACAGATTTAATTTGCATAATATCCCAAAATCGAACATGCAAAAAAATGAAACATTAATTCAATGTTATTGCACAGCTCTGTTTTTCAAATTTTCTCTCTCTGTTTCTCACTATCTGTGTCACATCTTCAAGTCTTCCCTGTGCAGCTTCATGAAAAATGCCCTGAACAGAATCAGGAGTGTGATTTTGTGTCCTCTCTCTTGTTTTATCGTCCAGGTGGAATCACGGGACACGTTGAACAGCATTGCGCTCAAGTTTGACACCACACCCAACGAACTGGTTCAGCTGAACAAGCTGTTCTCCAGAGCAGTGGTGCCTGGCCAGGTGTGAACCGCCGTGCACGCCTTCACTGATATATTCAGCTGCATCACTCCATCACTGTCCTCCAGCACCCTCACATCTACACCTTCTCACGAACCGGTCAATCTCGCAATAGCTGCTCTTTCTCAGAATGCATTCTCAATGGTTTGTCTTGATCTCACAATCACTAAACATGTTTGACAGTGCATATGGGAATCTAGGTGGAGAAACTGCACTTTTTTTTTTTTGGGAACGTCACATGCTGCATGTGTTTATCCTCCTGCTCTCTCGGAGGAACTTGCTGACTCACTGTTCACATCCCTGTATCCCCACTTAACTGCCTGCTAATTACAGTGTCATTTGTCCCATTAGGATGCAATTCATTCCAAAGGACCTATTTGGTTTCTAAAACAGTATAATAATATGTGATGCTTGAATTCTCCCAAAGAGTTCAGACAACATGACGCAAACTACCCATCTTTAGCCCGTCATCAGCTTCCCAGGCTTTTTATCTTTCTTTTTTCAGCAATAGACCCAAATTCTGAATGTTTTTTAATGGGGAGGAAAGTGACAAAGATCCAAAATGATATTCTGACTGTATTTCTTGGCGTCAAAATGAAATCCAGGCAAATGATGACGAACCACATATGGCAATCACGTTGGCATCCTCTATCAATTCAGTTCAATATGCTGTATTGGCATGAATGACACAATATTGCCCAAATCATCTCAGCTCTCAACAAACAGCGCTGAGTTGAGCTACGTTCAAACATGTCCGCTCTCCTTTCACAGCTCGAGATTAAGATTATACCACAACGTGAACAGCTCATTACCCTAAAGCTGTACCTTGATATTACATTGCTTAACTTGTACACACCAAAAAAGTACAATCTGAAAACAGTATTCTGTATCAACTTCTAAGGCTTTATACCACTAACCATGTTTTTGTTTTTTTCTGGGAATGCATAGGTCTATTGTACAGGTTTTACAGGAATGAACAAGTAGCCCCCTCTTAAGAAATAAGTTTTTGGGAAATGCTCAAACTTGCTTTCTTGCTGAGCATTATATGAGAATATCAATACCATTCTCAAGCCTGTACGTTTATTATGAAGCTATGGTTAGCGTGAATTAGCATAAAGACGGGAAACAGCTAGCAGTAAAACACAACTTATTGTTTTAAACTTTGGTTTCTGTACAGATTAAACAGACCAGCCTCCATTTTTTCACTTTTTTTCAAACGCAGTTATGCGGTTGCAGCAGGGTCAGCAGCGCTGTTATGTGCATGATTAAGCAGCTACACTGCAGCGATCGGATGGTTTTACAAGCATACAAAAGGATGACGTTGTGTCGACGTTTGTGAACTCTTATTGCCAAATAGATGAGGGGTGATGTGTAGCCAAAGGTCTGCGATAGAGAGTTGGTATTTAGAAAGAGTTGTTGCTGCAGGTCACAACAATGTTCAAACCGTAGCACGTGTTCCACAGCTAGCAGCTACAGTAGCTTGTGCTAGGTAGCTAAAGCTGACTAACTAAAGCTGGCTGGCTAGCTAGATTGTTATCTATTGCCAAACTGCTAGCTATAGTTATCTATCGTCAGATTGCTAGCAGTAAATAGCTATAGCTAGCGAGAGCTTCTCCTTTGCTATCTGTCTCCAATTTGGTGGTTCTTTACTAAATTTAACTTTCTTATTATACTTTTTAGTACCCAATGGTTAAACCTGCATTGTGGACCTGTGTCTACTCCTAGCAATGGCAAAAATTAGAAAAACACCGCTGACAGTTGATGTTTATTAAGAGTTGTCGCTTCAGGTCACAACAGTGCTCAAATTAAAGCATCTGTGCTCCATTATCTAGCTAGCTAGCCTCTATAGTAGCTTGTGCTAGATAGCTGAAGTTGGCTAGATCTAGCTTATCTATTGCCAAATTGCCAGCAATAAAAAGTTATGGCTAATGATCTGTCTCGAAATTGATAGTTCTTGATTGAATTTAACGTAATTATTATTGTGTTTAGTACCCAGTGGTTAAACCTGCAGTGTGGACCTGTGTCTACTCCTTCTAGCAGTGAGAGAAATTACAAAAACACTGTTGATATATGCTTTTGTACGCTGGCCAGCTGGTGTCGCACAGTCAGCAGCTCCTCAGCTCCGAAAACATTGGCTCAAATTTCCAAATTTATTTTGTTAAACTGATCACGTATTGGAAATCTAAATGGTTACTCTCTCACTTGAAAAACATTAAAACTTAATCACAGCTTAAAAACACATTTAACGCAACATAACACCATGCAGAAGCATCCTAGTTCAGGCAAAGAATAAGGTGAGTAGCCATGTCAACGTGTTTCCAGTCTTTATGCTAAGTAACCTAAGCTAACTGTCTCCTAGCTGTAGCTTCACATTAAATGATCAGCTGTGAGAGTGATCGTCTTATCTAACTCTCAGCAAGAGATTGAAAAAGTATTCCCAAAAGGTCAGACTATTCCTTTAACAGCCCACCTTTCCCCTTCTGTTACCACATTATGCATCAGATTGAACTATAACTCACCATCACTGTAGACAGCAGCAGACATTTTAGTGTTTACTGCAATGTGTAGACGCACATATTCCATTAATATTGAAATACAGGTAACCTGATTGTCTGTCTGAATGTACATGTATTCACCCTCTGGGTGAAACGCACCGTTTTAGCACCTGTATCTTTAAGAAAAAGCCCAGTGTGCTCTGATTGGCTTGCTAAAGAAGTATGGTGCACCTTTACAAAGGTAGTTCCCAAGTTGTAGACGGTATATGATAATGAGCCTGCATGTGACATAGGAACAGGAGCCAAATCTTAATGGTTTGTTGACTCACATGTTTTCTGATCTAGACAGCCCACATAAAAAAACTGACTGGGTTGTCTCATTTCACAGTGTGTAGGTTGTTAGGTACTCCACATACCCAAATGGATGTGCACAAGCACTGAAAAAGTGAGTTTTTCATGATATGTACCTTTTCAGCAAAGAGTACACAATCACTCGTTCCAACTTGTCAAAATTTGAAAACATGCTGATTCTCTTGGTCCTCTGTTATCAAATTGTTATATGCTTTTTCACTATTTTCTGACATTGTCCAGACCAAATAATCAACTGATTAATTGAGAAAATAATCCACATATCAATAAATAATGAATATAATAGATAGTTGCTAAATTTAAGCATTGAAAATAACCATCAGTTCCCATTGTGGCCATTTCTGACACATTCACTGACCATCATAAACTTTTCCTTTCTCTGTGTGTCCCTGTCAATAGCATGTGGCTATTCACACGATTTCATTTTATTTCATTTCATGTTATTTGCCTTGCTTTGTGTGTGTGTGTGTGTGTGTGTGTGTTAGAGAAAGATTTTCTTTTTTATCTCTCCCTGTGCGTGTGTGTGTGTGCATGTGTGAGCAATGCGTGTTTGCACAAAGGCAGTGCCTGTGTAAATACAGACATGGATTGTGTTTGCAGGTTCTGTACGTTCCTGATCCCGAGTACGTCTCCAGTGTCGGAAGCTCCCCTTCCCTCAGTCCCATCAGCCCCTTGTCTCCCACCTCCTCCGAAGCTGATTTAGAGAAGGTGACGGTATGTTGACCACACCTCTGATGCACAATCTCACACACTCAGAAAAAGTATATCAACCCAACTACTGTCATGCTGTTTATGGGTAGAATCGGCAACTGTATGAAAAGTTACGAATATAACGGGTAGACTGTAGAACTTTGATATAAAACCTATCACTCTTACATGCAGTCTTTTTTTTTTAATAGCCTCATTTCTGCTACAGTCATAGTGCATTCATCCACATAACAGAAACAAGGAGAGAAAACTATGAACATTTGAATCGTTTAAAGTGGACCATTTTCTTTAATTTGGTCAGTGATAGTTCACTGTGATAAATAAGGAAATCTGTTTACAGAAAATTGCCGAAGGTATGGATGTGATATTTTAAATTACTGTTAATATAATCCAATCAGGGCTGCATGGTGGTGCAGTGGTTAGCAGTCTCACCTCACAGCAAGAGGGTCGCAGGTGTAAGTGTGGGTTTTCTCCGGGTACTCCGGCTTCCTCCCACAGTCCAAAGACATGCACTTTAGGTTAATTGATGACTCTAAATTGCCCGTAGGTGTGGATGTGAGCGTGAGTGGTTGTCTGTCTCTATGTGCCCTGCGATGGACTGGCGACCTATCCAGGTTGAACCCTGCCTTCACCCAATGCCAGCTGGGATCAGCTCCAGCCCCCCCCACCCCGCAACCAGTTAAGCGGTTGACGATGGATGGATGAATGGATCCAATCAATCGTATTTCCATTTATGTAATTTTTATATGCAGTTCCTTTTGTTAACACATTATTTTGAAAAACAGATGTAGTCACATGTATAGTTCTGTTAACTTTGACATGTCCTTCGCTAGTTGTTCTGTCAGCTCCATTGTCTTTATACATCCGTGGTCAGCTCCATTGGACGTTTCCTGTCCATAGCAGAGCTAGCATGCCGCTTTAACCATGATGTCTAGCTCTGCTTTTCCTACAACATGTGAAACCCAAAGTGTTTCCATTCTTGCCTTCTGCATTTTGTTTTGGTGAAGAGTACAGAACGGATATGTTACTTCGACTACAACAATAAAAGCAGTAATTTCCTTCTACTTCTGCATAGACTCAAATGAAGCAAATGTATTGATTGTGGCATTAGATTAGATTATATTTCAAAATTTCCCATCCCTGGTATATAATAAATGCATTCAAATGTTATAATCACAGGAAGTTACTTGTCACTGAGGCAGGTAACTGGTATCATCACAGCCACCAAAGACCAGTTTGCTCTGCAAAGCCGGACAAGCAGATATGAGATCATGCCACAGAAACTGTTAGACCCACCCGATTGTCATACACAGTTGCTTACATACAGTATTTGCACACACACACAACCAAAGCAACAGGAATAGGCTGTGGCTCTCTGTCACCGCCATATACACACAATATGCTGACTTATCCATCAACCACTACTGTGACATTTTAAAGCTGTTTATTGTCAGCCTAAAGGTGGACATCCAAGACCATGCGTCATGCTGCCAAGGGCAGACAAGACAAGAGGTGCCAATAATTTCCAAGGATAGGTTAGACAATAAAGGCCGCCTTGTATTTCCCAAGGACAGGACAGGAAGTGTGTGTTTATGTGTTTTTCATATATAGTCAAAATCGGACGTATGTGTTGCTTCATAATAATGTCTGTTTTTCTGTTCTTCACTGTGTGGTGCAGGCAATTCTTAGGAGACTGTGAAATTATATTTTCTAGTGCATTAAGCCAGAAAACATGTACTGTACTGTCTGTTCTCTCCATTGTGCTTTCAGAACTGTATAAACAGAGTGTAAGACTGCATGTAAGTGAGGTTTACTGTAGTTTAGTTGGCATCACGAGAAGGACGTTAAATCACACACAACTACAAAAATGTCAATAAGTCAAAAAGTCCAAGATTTTTTTTCCTTTTCTTGATGCAAAGGCAGCGAGGATGCAGAAGTCCAGGTGACACAGTGTCATCGTACTGTAAACCAACACAATAATAATCCATCCATCGTCAACCGCTTTTCCCGTTAGGGGTCGCGGGTGGGCTGGAGCCGAGGTCCGAGGATCCCAGCTGGCATTGGGCGAAGGAGGGGTTCACCCTGCACAGGTCGCCAGTCCATCGCAGGGCACATAGAGACAGACAACATAGAGACAGACAACCATTCACGCTCACATTCACACCTACGGGCAATTTAGAGTCATCAATTAACCTAAACAGCATGTCTTTGGACTGTGGGAGGAAGCCGGAGTACCCGGAGAAAACCCATGCTTACACGGGAACGTGTGTTCAAGAAATTGGTGGAAATTTGTGTCAACATTTTATTATCACATTAACTTTGACAGCCCTATTTTATACCCTATGACCTCACAAATTCGAGTTTTATCAGTCTAGCTTTTGGATTTGGGAGACAGTTGTTAATTTTAACTGATATTTTTTGGACTGTTTTAACATGTATGAATTTTGAAAATGGGCATCGTTCCCCTTTAATAAAGTCACTTGTATGCTTAAATATAAAAGTATTATATCGCCATCTTAAGATGGAGCACTAACATGCAGTCATATACTGTATGTACCTGCATATACTTGTATGTCCAAAAGGTCCATGACCTTGTGTGTGCCTTCATATTCACATTGACCTATGGAGGGAGAAGCCAGAGCAGTTTTTATGGAGAAAAAAATGCTTGTGGTTATTTTCAGTCATGAAGCTGACACATCAAATTGCTGGAGCATTTACAGAACAAAGTGCATGTGTGAAATGGGCTATTAGAAAAAAAAAAAAAATCAGTCTCTGCTAATTTATGGTTTTTAATTAGCATCCAAGCTGCTGACTGCAGTTTGGGTTTGATTCATTAATGTAGTTTCATCACATGAAGCCAGAAGTACATGGCAGTTACACATGTGGCAGATACATTTCTGACCACCTGGTTTAAGTGATTCAGTGTGTGTTTTGGTGCACATAAATATTGTATGGTCATAACGATTTTGAAATTGATTTTTTTAAAGAATCAATAATTATTTTGTCAACTGCTGAGATATCTGGATTTCACTTTGCAGACACTTTGCAGATTGATTGGATTATGTTCAGCAGAAGTATAAAATATTACACGTCCCTTAGAAATCAGAAAGAAAATCCCACTAATTTGTGAGGGAAATAGAAAAAGCTATAAATAATGCCTGACAATGACTGATAAATTTGACTTCAGGAAATCGCTGACTTCATATATGCTGACAAAAGCAAACATTTTAATGTATTAATTGAGATATTTTCCAAAGTAAAAGTCCCTAGAAGTGTGTGAGTCAACTTTTTTCTATAGTCTAGTGTTAAAAAATTACAATAAATTGTAATATTGCAATTTCACAATACTTGTAGAATTGCATTACTTAAAAAACACAATACATATAGAATCAGCATTAAAGTATCGTGATAGTTTTAAATTGGGAGATAAGTGAATCATCCCAGCCCTACAGTATCCCTTTACTTCCAGCTGTGGTGGGGTTTATTCCCGCTCTGTGGCCTATTGTACATTACTTCACATCACACGTTTCCCACTTGTCCCTCTCAGCTTCACTAGTCTCACATAAGAAACAGAAACAAGCAGGTGGTTAGAGGCATGTTGTTGAACATGACTTCCGGTCCGGTCCAGTCAGCCGAACACATCCTGTCTCCACAGCTCTAAGACCAGCAGTGTAAGCCATCTCCCTCGGGTACTGTGTCTGCAGCATCAGAATGAGCCAATCACTAAGCACCGCAGGAAGCCCAGCGGTCCCTTAAGAAATATGACTGTTTGCTGGTCTCCATGGAAACGGGACGATACTGCTTTCACCATCGCCATCACTGTCACTGCCGCTCTACTTGAGTTTAGATACCCTGCCACAAAAAGCGTTCCCCTTTTGTCTGCTCTCATCTCTGTCCGTTAATTTCTCCCCCTATTGCCAAAAGAAAGGCCCCCGTTCATTTACTGCTTATCTATTTAGGTCATGCCTGCGAGAACAGGAGCGTACTCTGTGGCTGTCGACGGGCGAGGGGGATCAGAGGGGATGGGTGGGGGTGCTGCGACTGCGGTGAAATTAAGCCTTTAAAAGTGATGCCGTGTCTGATATTTAGAGCAACTAATGAACGGAGCAGCTCGCTTTCCCAGACAAGCAGCAAGGCAGCAATTATTCCAAGCAGAGGAAGTGTGCTTGGAAGGCAGAAGGGAGGGAACATTACCTCACCCGATGTGCCAACTCGTATGTGTTTGTGGAGGCGTTGTGTGTGTGTGTGTGTGTGTGTGTGTGTGTGTGTGTGTGTGTGTGTGTGTGTGTGTGTGTGTGTGTGTTGTGTGTGTGTGTGTGTGTGTGAGAGAAAGTGTGTGTCTGTATCTGTCAACTGTGCATGTTTGTGTGTTCCTGCCTGCACCCTCCTATCTCTTTCTCTCCCAGCGTGTTACTTGGTAGTCTTATAGAAGCATCCAGGTGCTGTTTGATTTATAAACCACAGGAAAGACCTTAATAACTCACTCGGATTCTTTTAATTTTTTTTCTCCAGAATCCCCGGCATCTTTTAATTACAAGCCAATTTCGGTGCTTGGCACGCACGTCTCAAAGAGGATATTATCTAAATAAATGGTTCTGGGAGGTGTGTAGTAATGGCACCACAAGCAGCACATAGCAAGTATAACCCTGATGACGAAGAAGAGTGCTCTGACGAGAAAAACGACATTCAGATGCTTCTCTTTTGCTTTTGGATATAAAAAGAGTCAGATCCAGCACCAGATTTTTAAAAAAAAAGCCTTTAAAAATGTAAAATAATCAAAACCATTAAACGTAACAGGTGTTTTATCATGGCAGAGTATTCTTTGTGGCTGTCCATTTAAAACTGAAATTATATGCACTTTTTCCATTGAAGCCCTGCTAGTGCTAACACGGTTGTATGCTTTAGTTTTCCATAAATTACAGCTAGTATATGAGAACATGGTGATATGAAGAGAAAAAGTGCACAGATTAAATAAAGAGTTACCGTTCAGCTTGGTATGGACATAGCACATGTGTGGAGAGCCATAAAGTGAGTGAACTGACTCAGTAATGTCAATTACACAACAATACTGTGATTTGAAGTTGGGTTGTATGAGGTACTTATCCATAGTCAGTGTATTACCTACAGTAGATGGCGGCTGGCACGCTCCCAGCTATACAGAGACAGCCTACAGTCTATGTTTCCAATGAGGAACCAAAGCCGTTACTTGTGCTCTCGTCAAAGCCACCATGACTTCATTGAGAAAAAGAAATTGTGGATAGTTTGGATGTTTTGAAGTGGGGTTGGATGAGGTACTTATCTATAGTCGTGTATTACCTACAGCAGATTACGGCTCACACCCAGCTTAGAGAAGCAGGCAGGAGTACCGATACAGAGGCAATGTACTGCGGTGGACAGGGGGGTGGCAGCAAAATGTATTTTAGCTACCGCAAAGACTCATATTTATAATATTTTCACCTCTTTACCTAGATAGTCCTTTCCAATGGGGAACTGAAACTGTTACCTATGCTCTCCTTAAAGCCACCAGACTCCATTGGGAAAAAAATTGTAATTTAACCTCACAGAACACAGGGGTTGCTGGTCTGTGGCAGCCTCAGTCGGATCGTTTGTCTCTGTTGCTTCTGTTATTGTGTGACTGTGGTTAGTTCAGATACAAAGTCACTCAATAACACTAACTGAGGTAGTTTCAATGGAGTCTGGTGGCTTAGGCGAGAGCATAGATGCCTTCATATCCAATGGCCTCAGTACCCCGTTGGAAAGGGCTGTCTGATGGCAAAGCAAAGCGGTGAAAACATTCTGAACATTACATACACTTCAACTGATATCGATTTTTTTAGGTGGTTAAAACATGTTTTGCTGCTGCCCCCGTCTACAACAGTACATTGCTTTGCTCTTGTGTCGGTACGCCTGCCTGCTTCTCCAAACTGGGGCTTTCCAACCGCCATCTACTGTAGGTAATACACAGATCATGGATAAATACCTCATACAGCCTCACTTTAAAACACCAAAACTATCCTTTAAGTCTGCTAACGCTAGCCACCATGCGCTACTGGTCATTCCAGACTGACTAATACTGAAGCAGAAAAACGGCTGAGTGTACTGAATTGAGCAAGAGTGCATTTCATTCCTAATGTTTTCAGCTCTTTGTTTGTTAAAGGAAGAATGTGTTTTCCTTCCAATAGTACATATTCTCACTTTAAAGTTCCTCTAGCAAAATTACATTTATCACATTGTGCAGACACCTCCGGAAAGATACTGTGGAGCTTTACCTTTGGAATAGTTTAACCTGTTTAACACCTTAAATTGGATTAATCACTAGCATTTGTGGAGCTTTGTGTATGTATTACTGTATCACCCCAGGTGTCATCATATACTGTTTGGTCTTTTTGGTCTTTTTCCCATGCTTGCCTTAAATACATCTATGGAGGAAGTTTTGGTGTTAAAGATTGTCTTCAAACAAACATCTGATTTGTCGGGTCCTGAAGTGACAAAATCGGACAGGTGCTGTTTGGCATTTTACTTGAAGATAATGGTAAAAGATAAATTGAGGTATTTTTCATGTACAGTAGTTGTTGACAACTACTGATAATATTTAGCATATAAGTCTCCTACTGAACAACTGCCCTTCAGTTTCCATTGTGAGAAAGTAAAAATCAAAAGACTATAGAGTATCTGGTCAGGCGGGGAAGATACGTATTGCTCCATTGGGGCAGTTTGAATGGGTTTAATTTAAATGTCTGTATATGGGTGGTCTACAGTTGTAGTGTCGGCCCATTTGAACACAGAGATGAGAATGACGTCTGTCTGCAGTACAATACGTTTCCTGTCCGTGACAGAGTTAGCATGCAGCTTTAGCCGTGATGTCTAGCTCTGTTTTTCCTGCAATGTGTGAAACCCAAAGTGTTCCATACTTTACAGTGTATGTAGTGTTTACCACGTTGGATTTTGAAATGTGAGGGTGCAGGTCGTATACACGCAGGCCTTCCACCGTTTTCTGCTTTTTCCTTTTGGCTCGTGGCAGCTGGCTGCTGTTTGTTTTGGTTGACAGGAACAGAACAGTTATGACGTCGCATTACTCAGACTACAATCAAAGCGGTAACTTCCTTTTACCTCCACATAGACTCAAATGAAGCAAATATGTTGATTCTGGCATTTAAAAAATATTTCAAAATCATGAAAAAAAAAAACATAATACATGGGTGATTGTTTTTTTTTTTTATTCCACCCCTAATATCTACTGCAAAATATGAATCCATCATATGCGTTGATGCACTTGTTATACAAGACATCCATGCTTCAGTTAGCAAGGTAAAAGTTTTCCACCATCCAGCCATGTTGTTCAGTGTTTCTGTGAGAGGGCTAAAGGCCAGATAAGGCAGCTCTGAAGTGTCTTCATGCTCTCAGTCTGCCTGCTGGCCTGCTGGTACTGGCAGTAAAAAGTAACACATCTTGCAGGCATGGATCGTTGGCTGGCTGTCTGAATGACTGCGTGTGTGTCTGTGTGTGTGTGTGTCTGTGTGTGTGTGTGTGTGTGTGTGTGTGCGTGTGCGTGTGTGCGTGCATGCATGGGTAGCTGGCTGACTCTCCGGCTGGCGGTCTTGCTGTCGCTGGGATTATTTGGCAGCCACCGGCTTGCTGGCGTACTTGCTCTCTGGTCGTCTGTGTGGGCAGGCGCGTCCTCTTTGTCCTATCCAGACCTTCCTCGTGCTCACACTAATATGCACGCACACACACACACATGCTTACTCACCGTGGTGGCACAGCTACTACTGTGACCTTCTCGGTCTCTTCCTCTTTTGGCACCTCTTTTGCCTCCCTCCTTCCTTCCTTCCTTCCTTCCTCTCCTCCACTGGGATCTAAAATTAGTAATGGAGGAAGTACAACCAGTTGAGATTACCTATATTTCTGGTGCCGTATGGCTACATTTGTGATGATCTCACTCAAGTGAGCATTTCATCCCCTGAAGTCAACCGCCTACTATATTTTAGCAAGAATCTTGTGATTAAACCTGCAGTAAACAGAATGGTTTTTGGCATCATCGGGCAAAAATCCCACAATAAGAAGAAGAAGAAGAAGAAGAAGAAGATATTCCTTTATTAGTCCCGCTAGGGGAAATTCAATTTTTTCACTCTGTTAACTTATACACACACATGCACAAACAGGTCCATATACATGCAACAATTAGAGAGATGTCAGAGTGAGGGGGCTGCTCCTGACAAGCGCCCCGAGCAGTTGGGGGTTTGGTGCCTTGCTCAGGGGCACCTCGGCAGTGCCCAAGAGGTAAACTGGCACCTCTCCAGCTACCAGTTCACACTCAGTTCTTGGTCCATGTCGGGACTTGAACCGGTGACCCTCCGGTTCCCAAGCCAACTCCCTACAGACTGAGCTACTGCCGCCCAATAACCTTTCAGGATGTTGTAGTTCAGGTTTTCTGACAGAAAACTAGACTCCTGCACCTCCTTGTGGCTCTGGTTTCAGGCTTTAAAAGATCTAGCCTGTGATGGGAGACTTTGGACAATCACAGGTCATTTCAGAGAGAGAGAGTGTTCCTATTGGCTGTGCCCTGGCTAGTGGGCGGTGCTTGGTATTTCATCAACTGATCTCAACATGGCTGCCAGGTCACAAACTTTCTCATGTTACAGTTAAACAGTAACTACAAGATGTTTCTGAATACATCTGAGGTGTGAAATAGTCATTACAGTAACAGAATATTGATTCATATTTGATCAGCGCTGCCTAGTTTGACTGTTTTATAGGAGTTTTTGAGTGACTGACAGCTGGCTCTCGTAGACGGCAGACTCCAGATCAGCTCTGATTGCTTGTTTTCCTCTGGTCTGTGAAATCTTGCAGATGTCATTAGGAGCACCGGAGGATACAGAGGAACATGATTTTTTTCAGATTATCTGTCTCATGGATAACTGCCATGATATAGTGACAGTAAAAATAAGTTTTTTTTAATTATATTTGCTCCATTTCTGCCCTCTGCAGCTTATAAAAAATCTGATCTTGTTTTTGAGCAGGACAGATTCAACTCATGGGCTTGTCAGGGTAGCCAGGGATACTTGAGGATCCTGACATTTGATGAATCCCAAGTATTGTGTGCTCCCTCTTGCAGAACATGGCCATGCCCACACGGTGGAGCTATGGATTGATTTAGATTGCACCATGTGTCACTGACAAGGTCAAAGCTGGGTGGCACCTGCACACTTCCTCTGTGAAATCTTCATCATTATATAAAGACAAATGCACCCAGTATACATTTTGTTAAATAAATGGCACATTCAGAGGGAATAGTGTTGATAATGGTACTGCAGAATATCTTTTATTGATTTATTACCTTTGATATTGTCCTTCACTACCACACTACGGCTTGGACGGAAGCCATGTTTTACAGGAGCCAAATTTTTTTCCTCTTCTTCTTTAGCTGAGAGAAATATTGGTTGGAAACTAAAAGGATATTGATTTCTGTAGCCCCACCACAGCTGTCATCTAACACCGTTACACCTATCTCCTGTCCCCTCTGTCAGCGTCCCCCCCTTGCAGCTTCCTGTAGAGTGGATTACTGTGATGCTCCATCCACCTCCACAGCACCCTCTGGGGTGACACTCAACTTGTCCGACTCCTCATTATGCCCCATATTAACTTTAAACGTCATACAGACTTTTCACTGAAACTGCTAAATCATGCTGGTATGGTAAGATAACAGATGGCAGATGTAAAAAAAAAAGATAAAGGGTGACAAACTAAAACAACCTCACAGAAAAATCCTGTAATGAAGACAAACATACTTTATTTGATCTCATTTGAGGTGAGCCATGACTTGTCAGTGTCCTGAAGTGACCAGATTCCAGTCAGTCTTGGAAACAGGATATTTTTTCAGCGTGTGTGACATCGGATAAAATAAGCTATTCCTTCCTCGTCCCACAGTGGGGAAATATACAAAGAGGGAGAGAAAGAGCATAGTGCAACATAGTAGAGTAGACTCAGACATTTGCATGGCAACAGGCCACCGGTAGAAAAACCAAACCCACCACACCTCGTGTTTCCAGCCCAGCAGACACCATCTTTGGCAGCTTGCAGAGTTACCATGGCGTAGATAAAGAAGTGGTGACAAAATGGCTTTATAGACAATGTATGTGTCAGCATATAATAGAACAACATAGTTCAGACACCATTTTTTCCCAGTTAAAAGGGTTTTTTGTTTTTCCTCATCTGATGATAGGGTCACACTGTAAGGGACAGAGGGTGTCAGATCCTGTACAGATTGTAAAGCCCCCTGAGGAACAATGGTGATTTGTGATTTTTGGCTATACAAATAAAACTGGCAATTGTGGAGTGTCTCATTATAGACAAACAAGAGTTTTTTATGAAGGAAATATTTGTATTTGTCTCATATCAGCATACCTGTAATGACATTGTTTCACAGATCTGCTGGTTATCACTACAGTCATAGATTAATCTTTATTAAAAATACCATACATTATACAGCCCTCCATGCTCAATATAACCACAGATTAATATAGGATGCTTGTCTATGTAGGCGTACAGTCTATTGGTATCGTTATTTTATACTTCGTTTTTATTTTCTACTGGTTTCTCCCAGTTGATGTGTCCATTTTAAGGCTCCTCAGAGTTAATGCAGTAAGTCAAGTCAAGTGCTGTCAAGTCAGCACACTGAAGTTTGCCATGTTATTATTTGAGCCTAATTTTTATGCTAAATGCAGTACCTGTGAGGGTTACTGGACAATATTTGTCTTTGTTTTGTGTTGTAATTTGATTTCCGGTTGTGAATATATAGATACATTTGCATAAAGCAGCATATTTGTCCACTCCCATATTGATAAGACTATTAAATACTTGACAGATCTTCCTTTTAGGGTACATTCTGAACAGATAAAAACGTGCGATTAATTTGCTATTAATCACCATTAAGTGTGGACAATCGTGATTAAATCAATTGACAGCCCTAGTGTCAGCATACAGTATAGTTGAACAACATACGCGCGACACCATTTACAGTCCTTCTTGGCTGTGGAGCATCTGATTACGGGCAAACAATTTTTTTATGAAGGAGAATATTTGTATTTCTCTCACATCAGCATATCTGTAACAACATTGTTTCACAGTTCTGATGGTTATCATTATAGATCAATCTTTATTAAAAATACCATATATTATGCATCACTCCATGCTCAAAATTGAATTTCCCCTAGCGGGACTAATAAAGGAATATCTTCTTCTTCTTCTTCTTCTTCTTCTTCTTCTTCTTCTTCTTCTTCTTCTTCTTCTTCTTCTTCAGTATAACCACAGATGAATATAGGATGCTTTTATATGTACTGTATATGGTAGGTTTTATTATTACAGGCACATTTTTATTTTCTACTGGTTTCTCCCAATTGATGTGTCCGTATACCTGAAGAATACAGCAATACACAGTCGTACAAACATATTTAAACCCAAACCACAATCTTTTCCTGAAGCTAACTAAGCAGTTTTGCTGACTAAACGTAACCAAGTAGTCTCCTGTTGTCCAGAAGTTTATTTTGAAAAGAGTGTATGCATGTAATCAGTGGAAGCTGAAATGTACATCACATGTTGCTGGACATTAGTAGGAAAAAGCATGAAATTTGAGGAGTACTTTTCATTAGTTGTCATACAAAGCGCTGTATGAGGATACGTTGATCAGAAGGTGATGGGTAGTTGCCTTGTTTGTGTCATGGATGGATACTGTCAACTGAGAAAATATTTGGCTGGAAACTGAACAGATATTGGCCTCTGTAGGACTACCACAGCTGTCCTGTAACAACCTATCTCCTGTCCCTGTCGTCAGTGTCTGTCAGCGCCCCTCGCAGCCTCCTGTAGAGCTGATTATCGTGATGCCGTACTCCATCCACCTCCACAAAACCCTCAGGGACAAGCTCCTGGTGGCCCCAGCACCCCTCCTCACCTTTTCTCACCTCAGCTTTTCTCTTCCTGTTCATCCATTTCAATCCCTCTCCATCCAACCTCCCCCCCACAGCTGTTACTCACAAACTGAGGCACGGCAGCTCTTTCATCTTTGGATTTCTGTGCTGCAGCTGCACTACGATCTTTCTCTCCCTCTGATGTCACACACGCTGAAAAAAATCCTCTTTCTAAGACTGACTTGGAATCTGGTCACTTCAGGACACTGACGAGACGTGGCTCAGCTCAAACGAGGTCAAATAAAGTCTGTTTGCCCTCATTATAGGGTTTTTCAGTGAGGTAGTGTCAGTTCGTCGCTTTTTTTCTTTTCTACGTCTGCCGTCTGTTACCTTACCTTACCTTGCCCACCTTACCAGTACGGTTTAGCAGTTTCAGTGAAAAGTCTGTGTGAAGTTGAAGGTTAATATGGAGCATAATAAAGAGACGGGTGAGTTTCGTATCATCCCTCACAATACCACAGTCCAGAACCAGCTGAGAAAATATTGGATGGTGTGGAGGCCAGTGCAGGACAAACACTGGTCATATATTGGAGGATTTAAGTAGTGCAAAGAAAGCAGCAGCCTGAAAAAGCAATATTCCCTTGAAATACGTGCGGTGGCCTTCCATAGCATGAAATTGATTTATTGATCTGTCAGCTGTATGTATTCCACTGTGCCAAATAGAGTCAAATTGTCTGATTAAAGCCTGGTTTATGGTCACCATAGAAAATTACGTCATTGTGGCTTTTGTGTGGTGTGCGAAGGCTCTGCAAGTTGTCACAGCACTTGAGCGTGCAGTTTTCTTTAAATATGTGCCCACTAGGGAAGACTGGGCGAGCAGGGTCGTCGGTACAGACATCTCTACGACTGTTCATTGAGAGACCATGGGGACAGTCACGTGGCATTAAAGTCTTGGAAAGAAATTCAATCAGGAGAGCCACCATATCAAATAAACAATCATTTATTACATGGTGCATGATAAAAAATCTTTAGCGATTACATTTTATCGTGACGCAGTATATTAAAGAGGGTAGTGATGCCGTGGTGAGGTTTGGTATATTCCCCTCGGTGTCTAGACACTGGTGGTGGTGGTGAAGGGAGTTGCTGAAGATCCAATGAAGGGATGCAGAGCAGGACTGGGCACGGAGTATGATGAAGACTGGAAGTGATGGGGTGAAGGCGGGTTGCATCCGTTTGTACTGAAATGACAACTGACAGCAGCAGAGAGGAGAACAGTTTTAAAATTTGATAGCAACAATATGATGGCTCAGGGAGATCGTAGCAGAATCTGATTGGTTAGCTAAGACTGAAACGCCAGAAGTCAGCTGATAGAGCAGGAGCCAGTGAGAGAGGCAGACTAGGGATGCTAATTAAAAAAAGAAAATTAATCAGTAACTGACCATCATTAACCGATTATTAACTGTTAACCGACAAAATGAGTGCGTCTTATGCAGCAGTGCGCCAGCTGCATTATATGAGCACAACTGAGTCTCCAGTTCACCG
This sequence comes from Pterois miles, assembly GCA_947000775.1. Lineage (NCBI taxonomy): Eukaryota > Metazoa > Chordata > Actinopteri > Perciformes > Scorpaenidae > Pterois > Pterois miles. Next base: position 1,339,816 of record CAMQGK010000568.1, on the reverse strand, counting down.
TCCAGGAGCGTTAGCAGCCACGGTGCTGCATGTAGTATCGTGGACATGCATCTTAAAGGAAACAACACCTATATTAAGAATTCCAGTGTGTTTTCTCCATGGCCTCGTAAAGTTCAGTCTATACTCGTGAACATGAGCTACTCTTTTGGGGGCGGCAGTTGCTCAGTCCGTAAGGACTTGGGTTAGGACGCGGAGGACGCCGGTTCAAGACCCCCATGGACCAAGAGAGCTGGAGAGATGCCAGTTTACCTCTTGGGCACTGCCGAGGTGCCCCTGAGCAAGGCACCGAACCCCCAACTGCTCTGGGCGCTTGTCAGGAGCAGCCGCATCACTCTGACATCTCTCCATTGACGCATGTATATGTACTGTGTGAACAACAGAGTGTAAAACTGAATTTCCCCACTGTGGGACTAATAAAGGAATATCTTTCTTTCTTTATCTTTCTTACTCTCTCAAAGCCAGAAACCAGAGAAGTAAGTCTCAAACTTGTGATGTCACAGGGTATAAAATCTGCTCCATAGACAATGAATGGTTTATTTTGTGGACCCGCAGTGTTTTTTTTTTTTTTTATACTCAAATGAGCTTTAATCTATTGTAATGTTCTCAGTTGTGTGTTTTTGGGCTGTCTTAAACTGTAGGAACAACATGTATGAATTTTGAAAATGGGCGTATTTCCCCTTTAAGTTCTTCCAGTGAGTGGACACTGTTGTTGTGTGTTTGGAGATAAAGTGTGCAGAATTTGAAAATGTTCCAGTCACTGTATAAAGTCTACAGCCACGCTAGCGGCTCTGTAAGGCACAGCGTTGCGTTGAGCTAAATGCTAATGTCAGCATGCTAAGGTGCTTGCAGTGGCAATGGTTGGTGCTGGAGGTGGAGTGTTGGGAGAGGGAAAGCAGCCAGTAGCGGCGTGTAGCAGGAGGCTGCACAGGTAGTCACGGAGGAGCCACAGAGAAGAGAGGAGAGTCGGCAGCTTGATCTGTGTGAGACTGGAGCTCTGGATCAGGTGGTGATTGGCTGATGTAGCATGACTGTGCAGGTTCTGTCTAAGGAGAATACCTGGGGTGGAAACGAGGAATTTATATATAGCAATGATCATCATACCGTCCCATGCATGCGCTATGACCTGGTGAAATTAAACTACTGAGAATTACCAACCATTTTTTTTTCCTCAACTAGAATTTCACATTGAAAGATAAATAAAGGGACAGATTGTCAGCTGTTGACAATATGCCACCATTGGCAGCCCGCTAAATAGACCAACTTAATCTCACTGTTCTTTTCACTGTATTTCCTCTGATTTCAGACAGTCATCATCCCACACAGCAACATAATGTACAAAACCAACACATGCATTCTTTCAAACAGCCAGCAGGGGGCGACTCTTCTGGTTGCAAAAAGAAGTCTGATTATATAGAAGTCTATGAGAAAATGAGCCTACTTCTCATTTGATTTATTACCTCAGTAAACATTATAAACATGAGTTTGTGGTCTCAATCAGTAGTTTCAAATCTTCAATATAGCTCGATGTTCATTTAGTAAATTATGGTCCCATTTAGAGTCAAATAGACCCTAAAGCAGGGGATGCTTTAGGGCGTGGCTATCTTGTGATTGACAGGTCGCTACCACGGTGTTGTCCAGGAGTTGTCTGTGTTTTTGTCTTAGAACTGTAAGCCTTTCATAGTGTGTTTTCTGTTCATGAAAGTTAATTATAACATTCTTGTCGCATAAACATGTCTTATTTAGCGTTTGTTGTTCTTAGCTTATGGATGTATAAAGAGAACTGAATACAGCATTGGAGGCTGGGCCCTGTTGATTCCTATGAAAAGGCTTGACCTTTGTCTGGAAAAGTACCCGGATCTTCCACCGATCTTCTGGACTGTTGGACCCAAGAAGCAGGCACAGTAGTGTCTGCTCAGTCACATAGCTCAACCACGGGGTCACAGCCATCACTCCAGACTTGGTCTGGGTCTCATTCACATGAACGGAGGAAGGGAAATAACTCTGGATTCATCTGTTTGTGCATTTTACAACTTTAAGGACATAGGGATTTAAATAAGGACTATTCAGGTGTTCATACTGGGAAGTTGATTTACCTCAAAAGAATTATCCACTGAGTTACAGACGTCTCTTTCCCAATGAAAGTCTATGGGAAAAAGTCTTTTTGGGCCCAATGGCATCAGGTGATGGACACCTGATGCCACCTGATGTCATTGGTACTGCTGTTTGGCCACTACGAAATTTGGCATCAACAGCCGGCACTTCTCCTGGAAGCTTGACTTAGCGCCACCCTCTCGTGCACTTCTGGTTGCAACAAAAAAAAAAAAAAAAAACATGGCAAGGTCTAAAAACCAAGAAGGCGACGGTCAAAAATGTTGAACTCAAGGCTTCAAACTGGCAGTCCACAAACTAGTGGGTGACATCATGGTGACCACATCCACCTCTTATATACAGTCTATGCATTATACCAAAAGAAATCATTACCCATCACCTTGTCGCCTTATGAGCAACAGCTCTCAGCTGATGAACAGCGAGTGCATCATCACAGTCCTCTTTTATGCGGACAGTGTGGGATATGTGATGGGTGTTATTATTTTGTTACCAACACATAACACCCATTTCTCAGATGTGCCAGATTTAATGAGAGGGAGCAGGACACAGTGTTTCTATGAGGGAGGACATGTTTTGACACATGTAGCTGCTCATTTCAACCCAGGTGTGTGCTGAGCATGTGGACAATGTGTATTTCTGGTCCCACGTGTGTTTTGTCAATGTTAACTTTAAAAAAAAAAAAAAAGCTGCTCCTCTTCTCATATTTAAGCTAGGTGCAGGAAGTCCAGCTTAAATGAGTCACTGGGAAGTGAGTCGCTGGGAAGAGGAGTGATTAAGTGCAGTTGTGTAGGTGCAGTGTGTTCAGTTTAAGTGGATCACGAGCCGTCCTCATCCTCAACAGCTGAACCTCAGATCTGAAATTCATCAACGGTTGATGCTCTCGAAGATCAGGGATTTTTTTTGTTTTAAGGATGTTCTTGAAATTCATCTCCTGCTCATCTCCATTTTACATTTTTAGGTCCCTTTCTCATCTGCTTGTTCAGAGAGGCTTGTTTTGGCTGGAACAGATTGGCCCGGCCCCCTCAGCCTCCCTGGCTGCCAGCGTCTGGGCTGCTGGTGTCGGTGTGGGTCAGTAGCTGCAGGCTGTTTGTCGACCGCGCTGGGAGACGGAGAGGGGGAGGTGTGGGGGTGGGTGTCAGGAGGACAGCAGACAGTTGTTATGGACTCGGGCTCTCTTCTCTAAGCTCTTCACCGCTCTTCACTGCACTTCTCCGTCAGCTTTCTGCGCTCTCCCCTCCCGGTCGAAATCCCCCTCGATGATAACTCCCACACACACTTTTCTCTGTCCTCCTTTTCCCTTTTGTTCTTTGTCCTCACTCACTCCAATCACTCTCGTTCATTGCCTTTAGCTCTCTTTATCTCCTCGCTTTTACTTCCTCACAGCAGCTTTACGCCATTTTCCTTTTTTAGCTGCTTCTGCTGCAGTTTCCATTACTATCTTGTCTAACTCGTCCATATTTCTCCCATCCTTCACTTCCTCTCATCCCTCCATCCAATCTGACTCCTTCAGCAGTCATTCAGTGTCACAGACGGTCCATCCTGCAGAGCGTTGTTCAGTCAGTCAGACCAGCTGTGTCCTACAAAAAATGTCCCCCAGTCAGACAGTTGTCCCTGTGGACAGTTAATTCAGACAGACTTCAGTCGGTGTCTCCCCGTGGCTCAGACATTTGCATGGCAACAGGCCACCGGTAGAAACACCAAACCCACCACACCTTGTGTTTCCAGTCCAGCAGACACCAATCTGTGGCAGCTTGCAGATTTCACATGGCGTAGATGAAGAAGCAGTAACTAAATAGCTTTATTATGTCAGCATATAATAGAACAACATAGTTGAGACACCATTTATATCCTTTCTTGGTTGTGGAGCAACTGATTACTGACAAATGAGTTTTGTGTAAAGGAGATTATTTGTATTTCTCTCATATCATCCATCCATTCATCATCTGTAACCACATATCCCGTTCAGGGTCGCGGGGGATGGGGGGATTGGAGCCAGTCCCAGCTGGCATTGGGCAAAGGCAGTGTACACCCTGGACCAGTCACCACTCCGTCACAGGGCACATAGAGACAGACAGCCATTCATGCTCACATTCACACCTACGGGCAATTTAGAGTCATCAGCTAACCTGCATGTCTTTGAACTGTGGGAGAAAACCGGAGTACCTGGAGAAAACCCACGTTAACAAGGGGCGAACATGCAAACTCCACACAGAAGGGCCCCAAGCCGGATTCAAACCTGTGACCCTCTTGCTGTAAGGTGGCAGTGCAAACCACTGCACATATCAGCATATCTGTAAATGGTTCTCATTAACACTGTTTCACAGTTGTGCTGCTTATCATTACAGTCATCAATCAATCTTTATTAATAATACTATATATTATGCAGCACTCCATGCTCAATATAACCACAGATATATATGGATATAGGATGCTTGTATACTGTAGGTATTAATATTATATGGTTATTTTGATTTTCACCAATACACACGCTCATACAAACTTATGTGTGTGTTAGTGTATGAACCACCGCTGATAAGACACATAACACACAGAGTAAAGTAGGTTTTGTGCACCCCCCACGCCCCACCAGAGTCTGAAGGTTGTTGGCTTGTTAGTATCATGGATGGTTTACTGAACGGACCTAGGGTCGTACAGGCCCAGGACCCCTGGACCTCTTGTTCTTGTTCTCTTGTTCACAAAATAACACAAACGACCGATGGGGCGGCTGTGGCTCAGAGGGTAGAGCAGGTCATCCACCAATCAGAAAGTCAGCGGTTTGATCCGGTTTGATCCCTCCAGTCACATGTCAAAGTGTCCTTGAGCAAGACACTTAACCCCAAATTGCTCCCAAAGGCCGATTGGTGTGTGAATGAGTATTTAGATTAGATACTGATGGGCAGGTTGGCACCTTGCATGGCAGCCTCTGCCATCAGTTTATAAATGAGTGGGTGAATGGTGACATGTACCGTAAAATGTTTTGAGTGGTCGAAAGACTAGAAAACGCCATATGAATGCAAGTTTACTATTTACATCTGTGTGCAGGAGCCCGCTTTATCAAAATTTGACTATAAGCTATGTGGAGTTACAAAATAGCAGCTATTAATTGAAATTGTTGATGCTACAATTGGGCACTTGTGAGAAAACAACAATTTGTATTGGGGCAAGGGCCCAATTGATCAACAATGTAAAAAACATGTCTGGCGTTCATTAATTACACTGAATAAACAATGTGAACATTAATAACGTACAGATTATTATTACAGAGAATCAAGGCTTTAAATTAGATCGTAATACCTTATTGTGACGTATTTATTATTACATGACATTTCTAAATGGGCTCCTCAGTCCCCCCCTCATTCAACAGTTCCTAGACCCGCCCCTGACCCCAAGGGCACGCTGAGTCAAAATAACACTAACTAGGCATCAAGTTGTGCCAAAAGCACAATGATTAAATCTTTGCTCTCGTATGAATGTTTTTCACCTAATTAGTCGAGTGAGGCTCAGGCACAACAGGAGGCGCATTCATTTGGCTTGTCACTGGGTTTGTCTTCTTAACCCGATTGTCCCGCTGTGCAGGAAATATCTGTTTATATACAGATAATACATTTAGAGTCTCAACCGCATTAGTTTGATGAAATGAGACACAAATTAGTTACACCATGTAATACCAAGTGAACCACGCTATGCTTGTTCAACAGTGCTTATTATTTAGTCTATTTGGTTGAATGCTGTTTAGAGATTTAGACATGATGCATTTGTATACTGTAGATATTTGTGTATGGTGGAACACAACTTTTACAGGGTTTTGTTTTTTTGTCAGTTTTGAATTCATCACGTAATTTCACCTGACTTTAAAATGCACCAGGTGGAGAGTATCGGTAAGTGTTGTTATCCGGGATTTAAATGTCGGCATCTCTTTCTTTTCCCAGAACATTTCTTTGCACAAAGGAAACCAAAAGACAGGAGATGATGCTGTGTGATCTGGAGGTTTTTAGAGCTTTCAGATCTCAGTATAACCAAAAGTGGAAGTCTTATGTGGACTTTGAAATGAATGAAAATATTGCAACCCAAAAATCTTGTATTGTAAGTTATAATGCTTAGCTGTGGAGTAAATCTGCCTCTGCTTGGATTCATTTTTGGGAAGAGTTTATGTAGCTTTACCTTTGAGTAATGCAGCCTGGATCAAGCAGTACCTGGCATTCAAGGAACAGATATGAACATAATTCAGGACCTTGTCCCAGATGTCCTCAGCTATTTCCATCCCAAGGTCTTTATCCCAGTCCTTTTTTATACACATCATATCTACTTGTTCATGGTCATGTATTGTATTGTATATAAATGACATTGCATGCATTTCCACTATACAGTCTCCTAGCCACTGCTCCAGTGTCCACTGTCAGGTGTTGCATTCCCAAAATTGTGAAGATGGGTCTTAATTTCACCATTAAAATGTTCCTTGTGACAATGGACAAACTAGTCCAGCCTCAAGAACAGATGATATGTATTATAAAATATGTACTAACAAATGTCCATACCGTTGTCCACCCCCACCCTATCTCAAGGACTCTGATGGCCCCCCCAGACCAGAAGGCGTTCACCCTCCAGTGTTCTCCGCCCTGCGCCAGTCCAGGGTGGTGTCATCCACCTCCGAGGAGGAAGAGGCCCTCACAGAGAAGTTCCTCAAGATCAACTGCAAGTACATCACTGGTGACAAGGTAAAATACATGTTTAGTTTAGTTTATTTTATTTTAGTTTACTTTAGTGTAGTTTAGTTTAGTTTAGTAGGATCCCCAGTAGCTGACGCCATGACACCCGCAAGTCTTCCTGGGGTCTGACACAGAAATCACAAACATTCATTATATACATTCAGATATCTCATACAAAAATCACTGTACTCACATTACCTTATATAGAAATTATGCCAGTGATTTCCATGCAGTGAGGTATACATTTAAACCTGCAGTAGGCAGAATGTTTTTGGTATCATTGAGCGAACAATCCATAATAACCTTTCAGCATATTGTAGTTCAAGTGTTCTCAGATAAAACTAGACTTTGTCACCTCTGTTTTCAGGCTTTAAAAAAATCTTACCCAAAATGGAAGACGTTGTCAATCACAGGTCATTTCAGAGGGACAGCATTCCTATTGGCTGTGCTCCAGCTGGTGGGCGGTGCTTGGTATTTCCTCAACTGATCTCAACATGGCTGCTGAGTCACAAACTTTCTCATTTTACAGCTAAAGAGTAACTCCAAGATATTTCTGAAAACATTTGAGGAGAGAAATAGTCATTAGAGTAACCGAATATTGATTCATATTTGATCAGCGCTGCATAGTTTGACTATTTAATCAGAGTTTGATCAGCTATCAGCTGTTCAGAGATGGCAGACTCCAGAGCAGCTCTGACTGGTTGTTTTCCTCCAGTCTCTGAAATCTTGCAGATGCCATTAAGAGCACTGGAGGACACAGAGGACACTGCTGTCAGGATGTGACCGTTTCATAAAAAGAACTTTTCAAATCAAATTTGCTCCATCTCTACCCGCTGCAGCTTGAAGACACCACATTGGGCAATGCGGTGTTGTTTTTTTATTTTTCTTCACTGCGAATGACCAAATGACTGGACAGTAAGGTGTGACAAAACTAAAGCTTGGATCACTTGGTTCAGAGAGCTTGATGTTACAAATCCAGAACATTTCCTGGTCACATGATAAAAGATCATAAGATCATAGAAGATCATAAAACCCCTTTTATGAGTATGGGCACTTTACTACCCTCCTGGTCATGTGACAGACAGACAGACTTTGGGGAAACTAGTAGTAGCATTGTAGTCAAAAGCAAAGTTGTGGTCAGCAAAACAACCCACACCTGAAAGTACTAAATGGAAGGAGGGAAGAAGTGTTTGTATCAGTATCAAACTAGATATACAATCGGAAAGCACAGCTGCCAGCTGCAAGTGCTCAGCACATTTCAAAAGGCTTTGCTGTAGATTTGGAATTGAAATGAAGAGTAATGAGACTCCACATTAAAGCTGTTTTTCTTTTTTTCTTGGTTTGTTCGGTGTTGTAAACCATCAATGCGATCAAAGGTCAAGTGTTTCTGTTGAGATTCAGTCATCAGCAAAAATACCAAGTATTTCACTTCAGCAGACCAGAATCCAGTTGCTGCACAATGCTGTCGAAATGCATTTGAAATCTTTAACAACTGATATCTTTCAAATATTTTTACTAGGAAGCATGAGCACATCAGTAAAGCTAGACAAACGCTGTATGATTTTAACCCGTTTCTGGCCTGAAATTTAAGAAGAAGAAGAAGAAGAAGAAATCACCTTTATAGTCCCACAGTGGGAAATTCAATACACTCTGAAACCACATGGACTGCAGACCAAAAAAAATAAATTTTTTTAGAGGTGTGGGGGTGGGGGGGGCTCCCCCCCACACCCCCCCCCAGCTTGGGGGGTTGGGGCCCCCCCCGCGGGGCCCCCCCCCCGCCCCCAAGAGGAAAACCGGCACCCCCCCACCCCCCAGTTCACACTCAGTTTTTGGTCCATGTCGGGACTTGAACCGGTGACCCTCCGTTCCCAAACCAACCCCCTACAAACTGAGCTACTTCCCCCCCCAAAGTGACACAACTCATTTTGGAGTCGTACCAAATTTTAGCTTTGTCAGGCGTTGTTTGCCGTGCAGAGTACAAGGGGGGACCGAGGACAACTAACTCCTCAGACCATCAAATGAGCGTTTGACATGTCAGAAATCTTGGTCGGCGTTCACAGGCTCTGCCACAGTTGAAGCAGAACCATGAACCGATTCCCCAACTTCAGTGCCTTTTTTCTTCTATTTTACAATAACACAGTGTAGACTACAATAGAGTAAATTGTAACTAGCTTACCTCCACTTCTCTCTGCAAAGTTGACAAGCCATACCATCCATATCTTCCTACGGTAGCCACCTGTGAGTCCATACTGTTCATGCCGGCACCTCTTTTAATTTAGACGTTTCAGTAGGCAGGATAGTAGAGATGATCAAGTTTGCATGTTTCTGCCTTGTTAGCACTGTAAAGACCTCTGTTAGCACACAAACTATACCTACCTCAGAGCTTTCAAACAAATCTTTATTGACAACTGTCAACAACCACAACAGTCCTTAAAGACTTTTTTTAATTTTATACGTACAATATGAACACTCAGGTTATGGCTGATGATTGGACGATACAGTGTGAGCTCATAAATCATGAGCTTTTTCTTTACCTCACAAACAATCTACTCGTACAGTTGGAGTAGGAAGTACACAACATTTCTAAAATCATACAGTGTATGCCCAGCTTAATACAGACTTCTGTGATATATATCTCCCCCCACCGACACCACGACCTAACCTTCCTATCGCCACCTCAGGAGATAAAGACTACAGTATGTGCATTGTGTCTTAACTGTCCATCCCTTCTATAGAGGAGATCATTGGTCTCCAAATCCTTTCAAATCCTCCGGTCTGTCTTTAAGAATGTCGGATTGTTTCCAGGTAGAGGGTATCAGTCAGTGTTGTTAACCAGGATTTAAACATCGACACCTCTTTTTTTCCAGAACAAGAGAATCCTTTTCTTTGCACAAAGGAGACCATAAGACAGGAGATGATGCTGTGTGATCTGTCCGTTTTTAGAGCTAACTAAAAAAAGTAGAACTAAAAGTGGATCTGGTCTTAAAAAATCTTTGAAAAGAATGAAAGTATTGCAACCCAAAAAACACTCTCAAAATTGTGAGGATGGTGACTGTGAATTTCAAGCCAAGACTGTTTAGGGACCGCAGTTTGTAGAAATGTTAAAATACATCATTTTATGTTGGAGCATTAAGACGTTGTTGCTACCAGTGGCTTCCTTAGTTTTTTTAGTTTCACATGATTCTAGTTTCGTCACTCTAGCTTTAAAGCTGAGCCCGCTACAATTTCAGAAAGACAGATTAGCGTTGTTTTTAAGAGGTTAAATAAAAAATCGATACAGCATTTTGGAGAATCAATACAATATCGCAATACTCATAAGTATCAATATTTTCTAACACCCCCTAAATTGTTTAGGTACTTGTTTCCAAAGTTAAATAATACTACTAAATAATCAGATTGCAATTATAACATGATTTCTTTACATGATAATTTATTTAGGATACCTGGAAGGAGGATAAATTGGGAGCATGTGTGGGCAGATCTGAATAACCCCGTAGACCAGCACATGAAGAGAAGCACCTCTCCTGCTGACTGTAGTTTAATTTTGCTGATTAGAGTTAATGGTGTTCAGATGGCCTGTAACCAGGGAGTCTGCAGCTCCTTGAAGTGTTGTAAACTGAGTTATCTAAATTCAGCATCTTAAAAGCTCCCCAGTACACTTATATGTTGTGTTGAGAGCTTCTTTATCTCTGTTCGTTACTTCTTCTCGACTGAGATCTACTTCTAAAGTGAGTGTGTTATTGTCTGGCCTTCTGAAATGTGCAGTTTGGTAGGATTATACCAAAGTAACATCAATTGTGAATTAAGAAAAACAAAACAAGCAAGTAATATACAGTGTGTGTGTGTCATCGATGGATGTCATTCCCATGAGAGTTGCTCGGTGAAGCACGAGGCCAAAATGACCCGACTACGGAGTGATTAAGTACCCGAATCATCCCCGATCTTGATCTTCCACATCCATTAGGCCTATAGAGCAGGCTCAGTAGCATTTCCTTTAACGCCGCCTCTCAGTTCTCGCTCCAGCCTCAGTCTGGGTCTCATTCACATGAACAGAGGAGGGGAAATAACTCTGGATTCGGCTGTTAGTGCATTTTACAACTTTTAGGCCCTAATTATTTAAATAACAGCTATTCAAGTGTTCATACTGGGAAGTTGATTTAACTCAAAAAAGTGTCAAAAAAAAATCTACAGATGTCTCTTCCTCAATGTAAGTCTATGGGAAAAAGTCTTTTTGGGCCCAATGGCATCACATGACAGAGACAGAAGTTGTAGTGCCGCCGTTTGGCCACTATGAAAATTTACGTCAAAGTATGGAGCTCTTTCTGAGTGTTTAGTGTGTGTGTGTGTGTGTCTGCTCTGTCCATGCAGCTGTCCTGCTCTCAACACACACAGATCCATAGTATTGAACCACTGCTGATTCACTCCCAGCTACCAAATGAAAGCACTGAAGTGGTCACTGTGCTGGCAGTCGATAACTTATACTTGATTTTGGACATTTTTGGTCTCAAATTGATTTGCTCCCCTTTTGTTTACGTGACAGAGGTGCTTTTGATGATGTTTCGTGTCGGAAATAAGCTTTTTTTTTTTTTTTTTTTTTTTTTTTTTTTTTCGTTTAAATGGAGTCTGTGAGAATCAGAATTTGCATCTTAATAGTGACAGCTGTGGCCGTTTAGTCAACGACAGTCGTCCGGTTGCTTGTGGTTGAGCTCATTCACGCAATGTGATCGACAGATATCATGTGGATTAGCGTTAGCAACATTAGCCAATTAAAACCACAGTATCACTATATATTTCACATGCTTGGCAGTAATGTTAATTCACAAAATGAAGGTCCCTCCATGAATCGAAAGCTCGACTGATGTTGATCCTAGTTTTAACGTTTCCTGCTTCAGCCTCCCGACCGTGTTCAGAAGACACAGGAAGACACCAAAGTTTCAGTCTCCTGGGCCGGAGTCGATAACGTTACTCGCTTCGGAGTTCACTCCACTCAGCCACAGGAAACACGATACAGGAAACCTCTGTTGGTCTTGAGGAGCTGCAGTATTTATTTCTGCACAAACTACAACATTCACTTGATATTCTCAAAGTTAAACTAACTCTCTTCTGTTCCGCCGCTTGTTCTTTTTCTCACACACTCATCGCCGCCCCCTCTCTCTTGCTTCACCACTCACTTCAATGCATGCTTGCCAACCTTAAAAAAAGGGAGGATTTGTAAACCAATGTGGGGGATCTGGTGGTCTCCCCCCCCCCCCCCCCAAAAAAAATTTAAGAGACTTTGTTTGCTGCATTCTGGTGACTTTTAAAGAGTGAACATAACAAAATAATAAGTTCACTGCAACAGCATTTTTATGTTAACTTTTATGTTAACTTTTGATTTTACCTGTAACATCCAGGAAAGAAAAGAAAGATTTATTTTTCTCTCACCGCTCACTCACCGAAGGTCCTTTCAGACATAACTCTACCACTGCGCTCTGAAACACTTAATTTCCAGCAGTTTGCGTCACGCCACAATGGCTTTTCGCTGCATCGAGCAAGGCTCACCTTCGGGTGCTGCATGCTGTGGCCAGCGCGGCTTAAACATGAGCTCAAACTGTGCTGTGTTGCGACCATAGACTGCCACCAGGAAACAACAGTTGGTGTAGCTCTATTGTTGTCCGGGTGGAAACAGGAGGGATTATACACACTGTTCAGTTCCAGAAACAGGCTAAGATAACAAAAAGGGGAAAAAAGTGTGAACATTTGTCATAAATAGGGAGGAAAACTGGGGAATTGTGATCCCGAGGACAGGACGATGAAAGATGGGAGTCCCCTGGGAAAATTGTGGGGTTGACAAGTATGCTTCCATGTGCACAGACTCCCAAAACACTAGTTTTCCCCCCCAACATCGGTCACATTCCTGTTTTACAAGATGGGCTTCATTAAATATAACCTTGGGGGTTGGGCTGGTAGTTTGTTGGCATTAGCGGACTCCATGAACGTAAGCTATAGTTGTACACTGTGAGCCCTGAAGGCACTCATGAGCCTGTGTGACGTCACATCCATTGGATTGTCCTGGAAAAACCAGTCCAAGTTTTTCACATTAAAACAGCCTACAGGCTGATAGAAGAAACCCAAGAAGTGGTGGAAGGTCTTATTTTTTAGGTTAGGTTACAACCTGTTCACACATTGGTGATACAAAATGATTAAAACATGTTTATACGTGTAAAAACTTACATCTAGTTCCTTTAAAGTTCTGATGGATCCCATTTGTTTCCTCATTCATCCATCTCTTTTCCTGTGTTCACTTCAGGGTGCAGTGAGTGGGGTCTTGCTGGTGACGCCCAACAACATCATGTTTGACCCTCACCGGATGGACCCACTGGTTCAGGCCCATGGGTGCGAGGAGTATGGCATCATGTGTCCCCTGGAGGAAGTACAGTCTGCTGCCATCTGCAAGGAGATCACTGACCCCAAGATCAGAGAGGCTGTGCCTGAGTAAGAAAAAACGTTGTTGTTAGGTATATATGAAAAAAGGCTTCTGTGATGACTAACACATGTAGTTATTCAAAGTCTATGCTGCTATAAACACTGACTAATTCACTCCTACGTACATTCTTATTCTCAGAGTTACACTTTATATCTTTCCCCACAGTTTAATCCCAAATGCCGGCTTTCTCCCACTCTCACCGTCACAGAAATGCAGAAACCTCGCTATAATCAATGTCAACCTCTGCTGCACCCGCGGTCAGATTGCATCAGCAACCAATTACAAGTTTTCACTTTAATTCCCCCCCAGTACCAAAATAAAAAGGAAACGGCAATTACACCAGGGTTAATGAAGTATGCCTTCACCCTCCTACGTTGTGATTGCTCACCTCTTTATGCACTAGGAAGCAGCCACTTCAGAGTATCCACTTGTGTTTCCTCCCACCCGTTTTTTTTTTTTTTTTTTTTTTTAACTTCGTTTGAATTGTTTTAGTGTTGTTGTTGAAGACTAATTTATGTAGGAACAGATATGGTCTAGTATTAGGATCATTGTTTCCTTCGGCGCTAGTGGGGTGTTTTTGTGCCAGGCCCAGCTGTTTTCCCAGCTGTGCTCCATTGTCTGTGTCCTCTCTCTCTCTCTCTCTCTCTCTCTCTCTCTCTCTCTCTCTCTCTCTCTCTCTCTCTCACACACTCTCACACACACACACACACACACACACACACACACATAAACACACAGCAGAGCAACAAGTGCTTTGCAGAATGTGATTCACTGTGCTGGTTAAATACAAGTGTTTTGTCTTGGGACCTCATTAGAGGTTTTCAAGAAATATAAAGTTTTTACATGCATGATAAGCTGATTTGTTCCTGTGTACAGGTCAGATTGGGTTTTGTTGTACATATGCTTAAATTCACTTTTATTCACTATTATTTTATGACTATTCGTTAGGGCTGTCAAAGTTAACACAATAACAACACATTAATGCAGATTCATTTTAACACCAACTAGCACAGCTAATGAAGAAGATCAGGGCAGTTCTCTGTATTTTATTACTTGATAAAGGCATTTATAGGCTACAACTCTTTGTCTTGATACATCATTTTGGTTAATAATAATTCATCTGACTTAAATAATTGGCTAGGATTTATTTAATTTGTTGTCCTGCAAAAATAGCCCACACCAATTGCTTTCAGCAAACATGCCTTTTGTATTCTCACTTTTGATAATAGATTATTGCTCATAAATGTGTCTGTTGATTGGCTGGGGGACTCACAAACTGCAGATTGGGTCAAGTTCCAAAAATGCTAGATCCTGCATTTCCCATAATGCAACTATAGTAAATAGTGTCTCTCATTAAGAAGAAGATATTCCTTTATTAGTCCCACGAGGGGAAATTCAATTTTTTTTCACTCTGTTGTCAACTTATACACGGTACATGCAGACCCGAATACACACATGCACAAACACGCAACAATGGAGAGATGTCAGAGTGAGGGGGCTGCTCCTGACAAGCGCCCAGAGCAGCTGGGGGTTTGGTGCCTTGCTCAAGGACACCTCAGCAGTGCCCAAGAGGTAAACTGGCACCTCTCCAGCAACCAGTTGGTCTTGGTCCATGGGGGACTTGAACCGGTGACCTCCGCGTCCTAACCCAAGTCCTTACGGACTGAGCTTCTGCCGCCCCTTCTGTAAAGGATTTAAAGTCTCAAGTCGAGATCAGACGTTAGACAGCTCCAGAGCCACAAAGGTCATCATTGTACCGTTATTTTTACAGGCTGACTAATACTAACCATAACTGCTAAACTGATCTCTCTACAACCTCTACATGTACAGCATGTATGGAAATATCAAAATGTCCAAAATTCCTTTATTATTGATAGAGTTGCATGTGTCTTATTGCTTCACTTTGTTTTCAGTGACCTGGAGCCTCTTCCTACTGAGAGACATCCCTCCCAGCAGAAGGAGCCGGAGCAGCGCCTTAGGGAGCCAGGGGCCAACGACAGCGGCAGCACGGCCCCACGCAGCGCAGAGGGCTCCATCTCCGAAGACGTCTTCACCGAGACGGAGCTGTCCCCCATCCGCGAGGAGGAGCAAGCGTCTAGTGAGGACCTCCGTCTGGACAAGTCGTCAGGCGCCTCCACAGAGTCCGTGCAAACCGTCACCCAGGTGGAGGCTGCCGGCGCCACGTCCCAGGCCCCAGGCAGTGCCCACGGCTCGGTCAGTCAGCCGGAGGAGGAGCGTGCTGCGGAGAAAACAGAGGACAATCCACCAGACACTGCCACAGAAAGCGATAGCCAGTCCCCCATGGGATCCAAGCAGCACAGTGTAGAGAAGCAACCAAGCACACCCACTACCACCAGCAGCAGCACTAGCCAGGCCCAGGGCCCCAGCAGCAGCACCTCTCGCCCGGGGTCCCAAAGCTCAGCCACCCCTGATGCCACAGACACAGCCAGTCCACAGGGGGAAGCCAATGAGGGGACAAATGTCTCCAAAACGGACACTATGCAACAAGGCAAGGAGGAAAAGGAGAATGTAGAGCAGACGCAAAAGGACGACACGCAGAACTCTGCAGAGGGTAAACACATTTACTTAGTAACAGAAAACGTGTAACGTAAAGCTTGTAGGAAAAGCTTGTAAAAACAGGTATAGGACATTTCAGGTGATGAATCTGGACCGTACATCTATATCCTTCTGAAGACTATCAGAGTGAGTTCCTGTCCTCTCTGGCTGCTTCAGAATCACTTCTCTCATGTTGGTTCCAGATAACCTTTCCGTTTCCTCTCTGCCTTGGTGCTAGTAATTGGAATATAAAGACGAAGGGAAATGGCAGCCTCTCTGTTGTTATCAACCTGGTGGAGCTCGCCGGGCTTTATGGGGCTTTATGCAGCTCTTTGATCTTGGGCTCTGGTGGTCTGGGCCACTCCTCCAGGCGATAAGCTAAAGCCTATCAAACACCACAATACCACAAATGTATGTAACGCCCAAAGGCAAAACACGGTGGCGATGAAACCCAACATCAAAACGCCTTCTGAGGCGACATTCAGAGAGGTATTATTTATATGTGACATCCTTCTCTGGTTTGCTTTCAGGTGGATTTAGACAAACGCTAACTTCCCCAAAGCCTGGATGAAAACATATGCGTTGAATGCCGTGTTTAAGATTAAAAGAATCACACCAGTGGTTTAAGATATTTTAACCTGCCACATTTGGTACATCCACACTGGATAATATAATACCTTCCAGTAACATTTACAAAACCAAAATATAAACCCTAAATTATACACCAGATAGAAAGAAAGAAAGAAATAATCAATGGCCAATTTCACATCACCACATCACTGATTGCGCTTTCATACCTGGCCTTTGGATATCGGTGTATGTCAAAACTTAAACTGAAATTAAAATTTCAGTATGTAGTGTATGAACATAGAATTAAATTGAATAGATCTGCCCCATTGTCACCGATATCTGACCCAGCTATTTGAGTCTGTATTGTCCCAATATCTGATCCAATATCAGTGCTGTGCATCCCTGTCTTACACACACACCAGACCATATCTGTTCCTACACACTAATATTCCACTTTTATTCTGAATATGACAGTATTCCGAATTTGATATGGATCATGTAAACAGCATATTCCATTTGGATATTCTGACGTAGGCATTTTCCAGTTAAGACATGTGGTGGCAATTTCTGTTTACCAAAGCACAAAATCAAAACTTGTCTTTTGGTAAGTTTAATTCAAACGCCTGCAGATGGACCTATGAGCCCAGTCAAGCAAATGAGCCTAGAAGAGAGGAGAAGTCAGTTTTTTATACCCACTTGACGCCGCATGCACACTGACACTAGTCAGACCCAGCCAATGTGTGGGATACGCTGATATTATTCAGGTTTTAGGAGCATTCTTGTGACATATGGCCTCATGCCTGTTTACGGCCAGCTCTGTGCGTTGTACACATGGATGTATTAATAGAACTAGATACAACATTGGTGGTGGAGCTCTGTTCATTCCTATGAGAGTTTCTCAGTGGCTCATGACAGCAAAATGGCTTGACTGCCGAGTGATTAAGTGATCATGCGGCGATCTTCCGCATCCAGGCCCAATGACATCACGTGATGGACGTGTAGTGTTGACGTTTGGTCACTACGAAAATTTGCGTCAAAGCCCGGCCCACTTCCCGGGGGGTTGGTTGTACACAAACCAGCTAGCCAACAGTTTGCAGAGATGCAAGCCCAAGAGAAAAGTCAACATTTTACTCTCAATGCCGAAAAATGTGGTTGAAGGAATGAAAAGGGAGGCGGTGTTCACACGGCCCAACAAGTCTAGTCTGCCACAGATTACGTTAATCGGAGTATGCAGGGTTGCTTGTAAATGGGAATATTACTGGAATATTCATATTCATTAGCCATATAAACAGCTTAGTAGGTACATTATCTTTTTCAGAATAGGGGCAAAACCTGAAATATTTGATGTATGTGAACATAGTCAATGTCTTCCAGGTTTTCTGACAACATAGCTTAGTACTTTTTAGTTGCATACTTTTGAATTACAATGTCAGAGCATCCTTGAACACACCAGCAAGTAGTTTTAAAACAGCCCATTCTCTCAGGTGTATTACCACCAGTGATATCATTAAGGTAGCAGATTGTTCACTGTGATGAACTACTGATCTCCAGCAAGATGATGGAAATAAGCTGAAAGCTGTGACTGCCTGGAAGTTAGGTAGTTACTAAAACAAAAAAGCAAGATGTGCTAGATAAAATGGCTGCCAAATCATATGCAATTAGTAGTTAATTGGCTCAAATTTCCAAAACCATGGCAGCAACCTATTAATTAGTATCTGGTTGGCATAGTTTTGGTCTTATCTGACAGTGGCTTCAGTATGTCGCACTCACTTTTTTCTATATAACCCACTCTGGTTGGACGCATCGTTGTGATTATAAAAAGATTTCTCTCCCTAAGAAGAAACAGACCAAGACAGTGGGAGAAAGAGAGATTTGTCATTTTCTCCCTGGCAATTATCGTCAAACAGAGAGCCGGGCTGCAAAAGCAGTTGTTATTCAGGGGGATCTCAGCAGGACTGCCCATTATTCTGTGCACATTAGCACAGCCCACACAAGTAACAGCAGCAACCTCAAAAACAGGCTGCATTAATACAGAATTAATGCATTTTGAAAATTGAATTTGTCCCACTGAGCGTGCTGTCTGAGCAGATTATTTTGCCTATCGTTACTGCTAGTTATGTTGAGCTGCCCGACCAGGACAATATGTGCCAGTGTAATGTCAGTGGTGCAGTGATCTTATTCAGCTTCCTCAGGCTGTGACCTTATAATAGGCCATTGATAATGTACCACGGCCAGAAGACTCAGTGCTGCTATCAATTATAGTGTGCGGTTCCATTTATGTCTGTCATCTGTTGTGTTTCTGCCACAAAATGACTAATGCTAAGTTGAAGTAGCCAGTAAATAGAGGATAGAAAACTAGGTCACATGAATAAAGCAAGTATTAGGGGGAGAATACACTGTTAATCAACAAGATGTATTATGTTTTTAGGTGATGAAGATCAATAGCACCCTCATAGCTGTAAGCTAAATATAAAGCTAAACCCAGCAGCGTGTTAGCTTAGCGTAGCTTAGCATACAGACTGGAAACAGAGGTAAAACAGCTAACCTGGCTAATGAGACATAACAAGTTAATTAGTGAGCCTTACACATGTTGGTAGACAGGCTTTTTTGACAGTCAGGCTAGCTGTTCTCTCTGTTTCAAGTCTTTATGCGAAGCTACATAAGTTAACCTGCTGTAGCTTTATATTTACCTTCAACAGCTAGCCTAGCTCTGTCCAAAACTACCAAAGTCTGCTTACTGTAAGGCTCACTAATTAACTTGTTATAGCTCATTAGTTTGATCAACAACTCAAGTGTAAAAGCCAGAGCCAAGCTAGCTGTTTCCCCATTCCCATCTGTATACTAAGCAAATCTAAGCTAACTGAGTGCTGGCTGTAGAGAATAGGCTTTTTCCTGTAAAACAATGTGTCCAGGTTGTTACAGCTATTAAGCTATAATATAACACATTTTTATGCTTGTGACCATGTGATGATTTTCTCTTCCAGGTACAGGGTCTGCGCAGAGGCGGAAGCACCCCACTCACAAGTTCCTGTGTCTGCGGGTGGGGAAGCCCATGAAGAAGACGTTTGTTTCTAACGCCAGCGCCTCCATGCAGCAGTATGCCCAGCAGGGCAAGAAGCACGAGTACTGGTTCGCTGTGCCGCAGGAGAGGTCAGTACCTCCGCCGCACCTTTGGATTCAAGCAAATCCTTTTTGTGGTAACTTTGGCTTTAAAATCATGAAACCAGTGCTGCACCTGCAAAGTACATTTTATAGTAGCCGCTATAGTAATCCACTTACAGTGCAGCAGACTTTGTTTTTATTTTAGAGAGCTGCAGGGGTTTGACCTCATGCGATCTTTACATTCCTAACTCACCACAGTAGTCAGCTGAGTTACTGAGACACCTCACCTCCAGTCCTTTGAATATTTAAAAACAATCAAATATGCATTTTTGTCAGGTCTGACTCCCATTGCGACTTCTGCCCATCTCCCTGTGCTGCGTTTGCCAGACAGCAAAATGATTTATTATTCATTTACTCTGCAGGGAAACAGACACATGCACTTTATTCCTGCACTGGGACACATGCACACAAGCCATGCAACAATAAGGATGTTCCCAAGGCTCATGCTTTTCCTGGTTTTGTATCCTCAGAAAGTGTTCCACCCACAGATATGTCCATGAACTTTTTCTGACCTACACTGAGAATCGCAGTGTTTTATATCAACTGAAAATAGCCTTGGCTTTTTTATGTTTTTCCAAGTTGGATCGCTCCGTCTGGATGTACAGTTGCCAAGCCAGCACCATAATTACATTAGAGATCTTCACACTGGAAGGATACACACATGAAAAAGTTACATAATATGTTTATATGGCCAATTAATCCCAATTGCAGCAATAGCTTAATTTAATAAGTCAAGGGCCATTCATTATAACCAAATCTGGCTGCAGCACAGTGGAAGTTACTGAATCTTTTCAGAGACAAGGATGCAAGGGGACAGAAATGTAAATAATAAAAATGAGGTGAATCTGATCAGTTATTTGTGTGTACTTTTGCTGCAGCAACACACGTGGTGTTCTCGCAGGCTGCTAATCACATTTGAATCAAACAAACAGGCTTGTCCTTTTTAGTTAGTCATGATACCATAAATGCATCTTGGTTATGGGATGTGTTGAGCGGCTGAGTGCTGTAATGACACTGAACCCCCCCCCCACCACCACCACTACCACCACCACCCCACTTCATTATTCATTATGAACTTCAGAAGTCTTGCTTGTTATAGCGTTGTTGTTCTCATCCACAGGTTGCTTAGCTACAGCATTTCCCACCTGGAAAAGAGGTTTGCTGAGATGCACACTGCTCTTGGGGATGATAGCTCAGGGGCATTGGACATTCAAAGCTACTATTGAAAGACAGGGCTCGTACATTTTACTACTCATTATTTTTAACCCGTCTTTCTTGGCACTGCAGGCAGTCGAAGGTGTGTGGGAGGAGTGATCATAAGCTGTTCGGACTGACAACACAGCAGCTCATAGTCCTTTTCTTCAGACTCTGCTAGACTCTCTGTAGCTTGACCTAGATGGCAGGCGACCCGCATGATGTGTCTTTAAGTGTCCTGGCGATGGTGTGGGAAGAAAGGGAGGCCATTGAATTGAATAAGCAACCATGACACTGAATACAGCTCAGCCTACTGAGTCTGCACAGCTCTTTCATGTCTACCAGCCATAACAGTATGTGACACAAACTGTGTTCTGTATTTGTATGTCACTTTTCATGAGTTGTGCTCATAGTATCTTATATCATAAACTGTTTACATGCTTGTCATGAAAGGTGGACCAAGGGCAGAGCATAGATGGGCAAACTTATGTCGGCAAAGTTTGAGAGCTACAGGAGATGACACATCATTACCAAGAGACTTCCCTATTTTAAGGAAACTGACCATACACTGTATAACTTTAAAGCTGCTCTAATCAATGTTGATAAGAGGACCTATAATATTTTTATGCTTTTTCCCTTTCTGTTAGTGTGTTATATAGTTCTATTGTACATGTAAAAGGCCTGCAAAGTTACAAAGTTAACTGCTCCTCAGCTGCCCAAAACATGTCGCTTGAAGTCCCGCCTTTTCTTCTGTGAAATTGTGATGTCACCAAGTAACATATTTGCATAATACCTGCCAACTGCCTAGTTTGGCACACCCACAAACAGAGGTGGTTAGAACTGAGCTGGAATAGAGTCCAAAGAGTTTGGTTCAGTTGACCAATCACAACAGTGTGGGCCAGCTGACCAATCAGAGCAGACTGGGCTTTTCGGGGTGTTTCAGACGGGATGAAAAAACAGCCACTATGTAAAATAAAGTGTTTTTTTGAACATTAAAGCATGTAAACATGTTCTAGTAGAAACCCAAAATACAACTATACACCTGAAAATGAGCATAGTAGGTCCTCTTTACCATTGTATCAGCAGACTGTGTAATGCAAAAGGTATCACTTGAAGTAACAAACTTAAATGCTTTAGTTTTACAGCCTGTAAATTAATAATTTTGATCGAGTCTCACTGTTCTCATCAAGCTTGTTTCTAACTACAGCGTGTTTCAGGAAACAATCTCTGATAAATCCAATGTACGCTACCCACCCAACACCAAACAGCAGACAAACAAAATTGGCAATTTGCTACTGAACATAGTGGAGCATTTAGCAGCTAAAGAGACTGATATTTCCCTCAGGAGTTGGTGGAGACCAAAACAGAGCTAAAGGGAGAGTGTATGTTGGACTTAGATTATTTTGGTGTCCAGAAATACGACTCCAAATGAATGCTAATGTTGCTCTGTGTTAGTTTGATGTGTAAATAAGCAACTGTTGGCTAACTTTTCAGCTTCACAATATGATGTAATAATACAATGTACAGCTTGTTGCACTGCCCCCAAGCTGCTAACAAAATCAATGTATGCAGGTTCAACTATGTGTTGTTAACTAAGTGTGGGTACATTTGTTCCCAAATTTACTCACACGTAAGCGCAAAGTGATAACTTTTGTCACAGCATACTTGATGATTGACAGGAACACACTGTCACACAGACAGAACAGCTTTGTTAGCAGAGAGGAGAAAAGTAAAATATCTTGTTCAGTGCCTGTTGATGTTGAAATGCTTCGTTAACAGCCACTAGGGCTGTTTGAAAATGCTTTAACCCCTCTTCATTCCACCCTTTTTTTTTTTAGAGTGGTAAAGGTGGGGGACAGGGTTTTTAAGGGGAGATAGCAAGTCAGCAGTCAATGTCACATAGTGACAAGCGGTTCATTTGATTCGTCTGAAAACTGGGAACCTGAAGATAAATTTGAGATGCAGCTCAGCACTGTTTGTCAAGTTGTTCTAATCATTAATAAGAAATAAAAATAAATTCATAAATGAATAGATTTAAATAAATTGTGAAAGTGTATGAGTGTAGAACATGATGATATTAGTCTGTGATGGCCATGCCTCAGATTATTGCAGCAATTTTTAGGTTGATACCATTTGTTACACAGATTTGGTGCTAAATTTAACAATTTTTTTTACCACTTGAGAATTGATTAAAACGATCAGTAATTCTTCCAAAATTCCACATTGAGACACCAAGACCTTCGGGAACACTCAAACTCAAACTGTGATTTGGTTTCAAAATCTTTCCACATTTTGACATTTTACAAGAACTGCATTTTTGGCGATTGGATGGCGAGCACTTCTATTGTGGAAACTGCTCAGAAACCCCCTTATTGTCAGTCTAGCTAGGAAAGCCATCCATCCTCTGAATGCTCTAGGTCTCTAGTTTGTGGCTGTAAAGTTTCATGAGGCTGTCATTATCCTACAGGTCACCACAGGTCATTTTATACACTGAGGGCACATTTTAAAAAATGGACTCAACACAATGAAATGGCCACTGTGGGGACTAACATCATCATATAACATATAATTGGGCTCACCGGATCCATAACAGTCTCAGCTTTACAGTGATACCCAATGTATGTAATTACTGTTTAGGGACCCCAGTATGCAGAAATATTCAAAAACCTCATTTTAGAGTAGGCAAAAATAAGACATTTATACTGCATGCAAAAAAACTGCATGTGATTATCATAAAGTGGGCATGTCTTCATGAGAATCGTGGGTACCCAGAGAATCCATTTTCATTCACATATCTTCAGAGGTCAAGTGATCCCTTTGAAAATCACCATACTAATTTTTCGTCACTGCCCGACAAGCTGGCATGACATTTAGTTGGTACAAATGGATTCCTTAGGTTTTTTTACTTCTAATGATTGCTCTATATGATTTTTAATGAAGTCAGAGTCCCAATGTAGAAATGTTAATATCATTCAGCGTTGGATTTTAACTTGAATTTGTTGGTACCAGTCTTAACATTTTAGAGCCCCTGAATTGCACATCTCTGATGATTATTTTTTACTGAATTTCTGCAGAATTTAGGAACAAAGCTTCTTCTCTCATAGTTTCTGTGCTTCTTCCTTCAGGTCAGACCACCTGTATGTGTTCTTCATGCAGTGGAGCCCGGACATGTACGGTGAGGGGGTCAGGGGGATGGGACAAGAGCCTGGGTTTATGGTTGTCAAGAAGAATGAGGTGTCAGAAACAGCTGAGGACGAGCCCATCACTGACCTCAATGTCAAGGAGTGGGAGGTAAGGTCTACACAGCTAAAACTGTCCCCTCACTTCTGTTGTGTTGTGTCAAGCCTCGCACAGACGGATTAAGTATAGTTCTCCACTATGGTTTAATCCATAACCTGTGAGACCATCATTTTATGTGGCGTATTGTCAAGTTTATTCTTGTGTGTTAAGTTACATTTTATATAATTGTGTTGATTTGCTTTCATTATGCATAGTGCAAACGTATTGTGCTGATCTTTGTTTATTGAATTCTGTAGTTGTCAAGCCTTAGTTTTGTATTCTGCTTCTGTATATTGCACTTCTATGTACCACTGCATATTTCTTGATTTGATGGTAACTTTTTTGTGTGAACTTCTTATCACATGTACAGTAAGTTGTGTGGACACTTGCTTTGCTTGGAAATGTGCTTCTCTGAACTTCCAACCAAAGTGTTTTGCATGTTTGTGTAATCGTTTACACTTCTCAGTTAGTGTATTGTAGTTTCATCACATGTTGTGTGACTGTCACTAGTGTTGGTCAGCATTTGGCAACTTATTTTGCTGAATGGCAAAAGGCTAACACCATTATGAGTTTCTCAACATATGCAGGGAATGTAAACATTGAGCAACTTTGTTGTTTTTTTGGGGGGACAGAGCTATGAAATCACCCCAAACTCATGTGGCATTGATGCAGGTTCAATCTGTCTTCATTTCTCATCGAACTAACTTCTCAAGGTGTCTTCATTGCACATCTACAGAACATGGAAGTAAGATATGGGATGTCCATCTAGATTTTCAGTACTGTTATTGCATGTCGCTGCACCACTCCGTGGATGGGTTTTGGTAAATTGAGATTGTTTACGAGACTGTGGATAATGAAAAGGATGCATTCATTGTATGAAGAAATTGATACGATGGAAGCAGTGGCCTGGATTTAAATTTTAATGTAAATGAATGATGTAGGAAACAAAGTGGACTGATTTGTTTGTCCCTACGTGATCCATTACATCTGAATAAGTAAATAGGAACCTGCTGCTTTTGTTTGTCCTGTTGACCATACAGGAATTTTAAGCAACACTTTGCATGGAGCTTCAGGGAACAAAATAATGTTTTGCTAACAGAGTTTTGTTTAACTAATATATTTTTGTTCTTACTCAACCCCCCCGCAACCTCGAATGGGATGGTTGCAGATGGAAGAATTGATGAGAATTACTAATCTGATCTGGAGTCTACCATCTCTGAGCAGCTGGCAATCACTCGCCAAACAATCAAACTAGACAGCGCTGATCAAATATGAATCAGTATTCTGTACTATAATATCTATTTCTCTCCTCAAATGTTTTCAGAAGCATCTTGTAGTTGCTGTTTAGATGTAAAATGAGAGTCTGTGACCCAGCTGTCATGTTGAGATCAGCAAGCACCGCCCACCAGCTGGAGCATAGCCAATGGGCACACTCAAGCTTGGTTTATGGTTGCCGTATTGAAGCCGGCACAATATGTGCGCGGCATAAAATTACAGAATCTCAGCTTTGCCGTGATGCGCGAAGGCTCCAAAAATTGTTGCGGTCCTTTCTCGTGCACCTCTGAATTTTTGTAAGTGTGTAGTCGCATGTTGTTAAATAAATAAATATTTGGAAGGAAATAGATTGTTGAATAGAATTGTTTTGTAAAAGCTATAAAGGGGGAGGCACAGAGTGACAAAGTAATTCTGACTTAGAGATAAACATCAGTAATAATTCCAGTACACAAATGCAATGTTTGGTACTGTACATCAGTGTTTAGTGTTTACGACTGGACCAGACAGGCTACTTTTTTCTTTCCGCTACCCCTCCTTGACTTCTTACTGATCCGCAGAATATATTTTTTTTGTACCCCTCCTGGCAATTTGGAGGATATTACAAACAAACGTGCTGAGTATTAACGCCTCTGTGTATGCTTGTAGTGTGCGCGCCATCTACAGAGGCCAGCGCCACGGTGTCTTGCGTTAGCATAAACAAAGCTTCAGTAGAAACACTTTCTCTAAAATGACCTGTGATTGGCCAGAGTCTCCCGTCACAGGTTATATTTTTTCAAAGCCTGAAAACAGAGCCATTAGTCTAGCTATCTCTCAGAGTACTTGAATTACAATATGCTGAAAGGTTATAATGGAAATTTTGCCCAATGATGCCAAAAAACACTCTTTCTGCTGCAGTTTTAATTAAGTATTTATTTATTTGATTTGATTTTAACTTTGTTTTTGTAACTATCAATATCTACTGCATACCTCATCGGTTTGTCACACAGTGTGGTACTGTACCTTTAAATCCTGTCAGTTATGGGGCGGGGTCATCGTTTTTTTTTTAACCAATGGGAAGCCGGTTTCTCTCCTGTCCCGTATTCTTATTGGATTATAGCGATGTCACAGAAATCATACGGCGTAGAACCCCACTGGAAGAAAAGTGTTTCTATTTTAGTCAAGCAGGCTGCCAGGCTTCATACCAACTCCGTCTTCTTGTCTCGGGGCTAAACGGGGCAACTTAAGGGATCTCTGATGTGACTTTCCAGCTTCAACCTCGCCCAGAAAGCAAGACATGTTTTCTAGGAGGGTGAAAGACCAAGAGAAACGGCTGACCCCTAAGTATACCTGTGTATGTTCCTTATACCTAGTTCACGTTTTCAGGTCTCCAGCGCTCTGTAACGAGATTCTTTTATGTTCTCTTGCTATTGTTGTTAGCAAGCCATGCTAGCTCGTTAGCGAAGCTAACTAGCCTGTTAGCCGTTTAGCCGGTCTGGTCTAGGTCACTGACTGATGTTAAACAAAGTGGCCACTATCTGCACACTATTTTGCAGTCAGGAAAGCGCTCTCGTGTGTTGTCCTCTTGGCACCGTGTGAAGCAATGTGTGCGGCTCAGTGTCTGAAAGTTTCCAGTGCTAGGTGCCCCCTTTTTCATTCACTAGTCTCTTTAACCTCACATTACCATATATTTTTCAGAGTTACCAGGTATCATGTTGAGTTTATAGCTCGTTGATTAGCCACTTGTGCTGTATGACAGAGTATTTAATTCAGTTCACTTTCAAATGTTGACCTTTTTCTCATGACATTGATCTTTTCAGATAAAAGACATTTGATTCACATTGAAAAGTCTGTAACAGGATTGCCTGCTGCTAGCTTACCCTTATATACACATACACTAAAGTACCTTCAGTTGGAGGTGAAGTAAGGCACAGATGTATTTTTTATTAGGACTGTAGTTTACCCTCTCTGCTACATTATTGAGTGCTGTAAAGAGGCAGCTTGTTACCAAAAAAAAGTTATTTACACCAAAGGCTACAAGGAGAGTGGAAGATTACCTCAGTTGCGTTAAAAAAAAGAAGTAATTAAAGACAGCTTATGACATCGGTGAATGCAGACCTGGACCATTAATATTACTGTGAGTGTATGGTATTTGTGAGTTTGTTTCTCTTCTTGTACAGAGACACAGTGGACTATTAAACGCCAACGTTTACTCGGTGGCAGAACAGAGGCAGTCTCTCTTAGTGGAGCTTGCAGCGTGGGGTGTAACTTTGTTGGATTGTAGCCATGCTTATGTGTCATTGTGTTGGTCTGTCTGGGCTGTAGTTTTGTGGATTGTTGTTCCTGATGAACAGAGAGTGGGTTAATGTTCATGGACTTGGCAGGACTAGTATCAGTCGAACCTCAGCTATTTTTTTTTGTTGTGTGTTCTAGCGTCAAAGTCTTTCTTATTTCTGAAGTCTTCCCACTCCCAAGAACTTGTTTTGTTAATTTTTTAATTTATTTAATTTTGATTTGGCTAGAAGAATGATTGATGCTTCTACAGATTGCTTTCCGCTGGAGTCCCTCCGCTTCCGGTGGACTCCATGGGACCTTATTTCGGAAAAAATATGGATGGTAGTTTACGGTTTGACTAGCCCCATGAATCACACATATGTTTGTCAATTTAAACATAATTTTACAAGTTAAGAAAGTCGCAGTTTGTTGCAATATCATTTAGTTTTGTGCGAAACTGCTCAGTGAACTACACCTCTCGTCTTGCACGATATACGTCACCAACACTAGCTAACTTAACTGTGTTTCATGCACAAATGAAATGTTATCTGACCTGGTGTGTTTTATCCAGCAACTCCTGGTCTTTTTATCAGCTGGAAAGCAAAGCAACAAGCGACATGCGTTGCTGTTGAGTGCTTTCCAATAGTAAACACACAGGCATCACAGCTTCAGGGTGTGTAATTAGTTATTTTTACAGTCTGAACAAGTTGCGGCTTTCTTGATTTGTAAAATTCTGTTTTAAATTGACAAACAATATGTGTGATTCATGTTGCAGTTCAAATGGGATTGAAAGATATCTTGTCGTTCATCACTGTTTATGTTTTTCCAAAATCAGGCCCCATGGTGATCCACGGAAGGGGAGGGACGTCACATCTCTGTTGTTTCCATGCTTTGGTCTAAATTAACTTTTAGTATTACTGAGCATCTAATGGTGGTGTTATAAAACTTATTACACAAACATGCAAAATGACAGAGTGCTCTTCAATGCCCTTCTATGTTACCCAAAGTAAACTGTCGTTAACAGTGGCCTTGAGCCTTTGTTACAGTTTGTTTCTTCAAATTTCTGACATCTACCTTTATTTAAAGAGCAGTGTTAAGTTTCGCACTACTTGGTGCACATAATACCTTCCAAGTCTCACCCTTTCCTTTCCCTGGCCAGCGATAGATCTGGTAGAGTTTTATGTTCCACCTGTTCCTGTCTTTGTACTACCAGGTAGTGTCTCTGACGGAGTACCACCGTCGGATCGATGCGCTAAACAGTGAAGATCTGCGCTCGCTCTGCAAACGACTCCAGGTGCCCTGACCAGCCCTGTCTGCCCCGTACCCCCCTGCTCTGCCCAGCCCTGCTGCTGCCCACACCAAGATGGCCTCCTATAGGCTCTAGCAGACTTCACCTGCTGCTGCTGATGCATTCTAACCTCAAAAACACACGTTCCTATTGCTTTAACAGTTCTGGGTGGAGTAGGTTTTAGTTTTGGCTCACAAAACCTATTCAAATCTTGCTTATTACAATTACAAGATCAATTGGAAATGACTTGTCAAACATTTGACAGAGAATGTTTTTATCAGTTCATTACTGAAAACTGTGTGAAGAGGTTGTCATGAGACAGCAGCCTTATGTCCATGTGTCAGTCTTAGACTCGTTGTCATGGTGTTTTTAGTGCTTCAACCCACTAGATCAGTCTGGTTATAAGGTAGTTAATGCTGGCTGTAGACAAATATATAGATTTACACATAGAAATAAGTTTTTCTGTTGAAATTTTTCTTAAATAGTATATTGTCTCTGAAGCTCAGATGAGCTGAATTTGTAGACTATTGAAGGACAAAGAGATGGTTTGTTGGTAGGAGGGTGGAAGTAAGACTCCCTTGACAGGGTGAATGATGCTTTCTGAGGACAATGCAGGTAGGGCCTATTTGAATGAGGACTGAAACATGAGAGCATCTCCCAGCCACCAGCGGTGAAGTGCTCCACAATCAGCCTCTGTTATCGAGAAAGATAAATAACCCAAACAGTCTGTTGGTCAGAGAAAATGTCAAACAGTGGAGTGCAAATTATTCATTGGGTTGATTTCGTATTCACTGTACATTCTCCTCTCCCAGACAGTGTCTCTGTCCACTCTCCTAGTTCTGCCTAGTCGTCTGGCATTGGAGAGTGGCAGGAGGATATTCAGCCGTCATCAGCAAATTGTTGGGTTATCAGTGTGTTGCCAGCAAACGTTAGGTTTATAATTTTGGCAGGAACACTGTTGGATTTAAAATGCGTGAGCTTTTATTGCTCAGGTTAGGCTATGGTTACAGATTTTTTTTTTTTTTTATTTCATACCAACCTTTATCCAAGAGCTGTTTAGTTATACGTTTTCTGTTTGGTTGAGTTCATTGTTTATTACTTCAGATCCTACATTTTGCCCTGTTTCCATCTCAGTCAGTGTAAAAATAATCTAAGTACTGTTGCAGTTGAACCGTTTGTGCTTACAGCTCTAGATAGCCCCACTATCTTCAAGTACTAGACTGATATGATGCAAAACCAAATTGTAGGGTTATGACAAATAGCTATAGTTGAACCCATCTAGTGTCAGTGCTTTATGGAAGTTAAACTACTCCTCGTCGGTGTATATGCATGTTATCTGATATGTATTTGTACTTGTAGATCACCACCAAGGAAGAGGTGAACTCCAAGCAGGGCACATCCATCAAGACGGAGCTGGAGCCAGAAACGTTCAAACCCAACCTCAGAGAATCCAGTGATCTCCTGGAGGCTGACCAGATAGAGAAGGTACAGAGTGTTGTACAAAGCTGTTCTAATGCAACCCAGGCATATAACATATCAGTTATGTAACTGTGTGTAGAGATAATCAAACTTTAAAGGATAAGGCTGTCGATCTTCTGTATTTTTATGGCCAGCAAATCTCGTGAAAAGACCAAACCCAGCAATGAATATGATATGTCTTCTTCCTCCCTGCTTACACACAATACACATCAGTGAGCCACGTTGCTGTACCAGGTGGGTTAAAAAGGGGAACTGTCGTATTTTTACGTAACCAGCCGTAAATACTCTCTGGTTCCCCAAATGCGTATTAATCTGCTGCTGAAACTAATGCCCAACAAATGTCCTATTTGTAACCAATGGGCTTGGAGCTCTTTCCCCTCACAAGATAGGAAAGTGTGAAAGTATTGAGAGATATTAATAAGACTAATGTGGTAATTTTTGGTATTTTCATGGGATTCGATAACAAGGAAACATTTTTTCTTCAGTATGCTAGCCTTGTCCTTAAAATGGATATACTGTATATAATAATATAACATGGTCTGTGTGTCATGTGGTTGGCCTGAATGCTAGCATGCAAACTCAGGAGGACTTGGTCATTTCACTGTCAAATTTATGAGTAAACAAACAAAGTTGTCCTTTCCTGGAGCTCCCTTTTAGGATTATTTGTCAACCGTGTACTTGGGGAAGAAATGTATTCACTACTGTAATAACCATTATACATCTGCCTACCTACCCAACAGTTTTTAGGTGGGTAGAGGAATACATTCAGCAGGAAGAATAGTATTTCTAGGCAGAATTTCAAGCACGTACTGTGGGCGACCTGATGACTCCTTACATCCGACACAGAAACCAATAAGCTGTGGTAGGGATGTGACGTGAGGAAATTTTCCCAGCGGTTAATAAACTTGTGACATTTTATAAGAAAGGATGACACTCAATATATGTAGCACGCTGCGTTTGATATTTAACGTCAGGTGGTTGTGTGTCTGGTCTCTCTGGTCCAGCTTTCGCTGTGGTGCTGCAGGTTTCACCCAGCGCCGCTCTGCCGTGCATACCAACTGTGACCACTCCATCCACCTCACGGCAATTACCTCATTAACATTATGGGTCCCTTATAGCATTGAGTTGAAATCTAGTATCTAAGTATTGCCAAATAGGTGCTTTTGCTTGTCACATAGACAAGATGGTGGCAGAGGATTCGGTGTCAGGTTAATATATTTATTTAAAGATGCCACATGCATAAGTTTTCGCTGATACTCGCAGGGAAAGACAGTAGAGAAACAAGGGAAACAGACAAGTATGAGTCACTAACCTTTTCCGTAGTTTGAGGTGTGGTGTATGCCTTGCAGGAATTGCGGGTTAGTACACACACAGACGTTCCAAATGAGTCCCACTTGGCATATTGACCAACATATTGCCAATGTGCAGCTTCCTTTAATCACCTCGAGGACAGAGCTCAGCGCTCAGGATGGCTCACAGCAGAGCAGAGGTGAGCCAAGTCAAGGCTCATCTCCTCGTGGCTCTGTCTCCAGCCTGCTGATTAAGATGACTGCTTCTGCTGGAGGATGTGCTGAACCGACAAGAAAAAGAGCAAAGGGACTGATGAATTATTGGAGAGCAAACAGAACGTTTTAACACCCTTGTTCCATACAGAGGAAATGGTGCAGCATGCTATAAAAAAGTTGTCACTTTTAATTCAATGTTTTAGTCAGTGTGTGTTTTATCTGTCCATTAAAATGAAGAAGCATACACTGCGCTGCTCCTCCAGAGCCTTTGTGGGCTTTATCTCCCTGTGCACCACAGCCACTGTTAATCCTTGAGTCTGTCGGCAGCAGGGCAGCAGGCTCTCTCTCAGGGAGTGCTGGACCTCTCTTTCTCTTGAGACGGCTCTGTGTTTGGAGCCCTGTTACTCTTCTTTAAACGCCAGACGGTGTTAAAAGGTCACCGCAGATGTAATTGAGCATTGGTGGCTGTGGCCTTTCTGTGTTTCATTTCCTTTTTCTTTTTTCCCTCCTCCATCCTTCCTTTTTCTTTATTAAATCCTCCCACAGCTCGCCAGGAATCTCCCACCACGGACCATTGGGTACCCATGGACGCTGGCTTTTGGCACATCAAAGCATGGCATGAGCATTAAGACGCTGTATAGAGCCATGCAGGGCCAGGACACCCCGGTGCTCATGGTTATTAAGGACAGCGACGGCCAGGTAAGCTGCAAATTCAGCAGACGGTAATTCAGTACAGCAGTAGTACATTGTAATATTGAAACTGAGTTCTAGTATTAATCATTTTCTGATAATTTTCCTATTGATGAGAGAGTTGTCGGCTGTTGTTTTGTTTCTCCAGGTGTTTGGTGCGTTGGCATCCGAGCCCTTTAAAGTCAGCGATGGCTTTTATGGCACAGGAGAGACCTTTCTCTTCACCTTCAACCCAGAGTTTGAGGTACATGATCTTCCTCAGTTTGAACATACTGGGTTTCTGTAAGAATTCAACTTCTCCAAAAGGTGTTTTTAAAGTTAGACATTTGTATGTGCAGTTTTGTTAATATACTTTATAGGGTTAGGGAAAGAAATCGATTTACCTGTGTATCTCGGTTTTTTTTAATGTTTTTTTTTTTTTTTTGTATGATTTTGTAATTGATTTTTTTTTTTTAATGCCCGACTTGATATATGTACTTCATTTGAATCTATGCAGAGGTAAAAGTAAGTTACCGTTTTGTTGTTGAAGTCTGAGTAACGCGACGTCATATCCGTTCTGCATCCGTCACCAAAACAACCGCAGCTGGCTGCAGTGAGCTGAAACAAGAAAGCAGAAAATGGTGGAAGATCTATGTAGATACAACTTGAACCCTCATATTTTAAATCCAATGTGGTAAACACCACGCATACAGTAAAGTATGGAACAGTTGGGGTTTTACACATTGGCAGGAAAAGCAGAGCTGGACATCACAGCTAAAGCTGCATGGACAGGAAACGCTATCATATTGCATTGCGATCAAGCCCTCACTCATCTCCATGGTCAAATTGGCCGAACTGTACAGCACCTATATACTGACATTTCTGATAAATACATTCAAACCGCCCCGATGGAGCTGACCATGGGGACGGACGGGAGTGCGAGAGACCACCTTGGAGAAGTTAGTGGAAGTAGACACGTGTGACTACATCTGGTTTTCAAAATAAGGTGTTAAAAAAGGGAACTGTATATACAAAATAAATATAATGAAATAAGATTAATTGGATTATCAATCATTACATGTCTCTTACAAATTTAAAAGAAAATACCACTGATTTGTGAGGGAAATATTAATAAATCATTTTTGACAATGACTGATATATTTGACTTCAGGACTCTGACTACATACATGCTGAAATGCAAACATTTTTACCGGATTAATTTAGATATTTTCCAAAGTCCCTAGAAGTGTATTCAACTTTTTTCCATGGTCTGGTGTTAAAAAAAAAAAAAAAAAAAACCTTATATCATATTGCAATACTTGTAGAATCGCAGTCCTTAAAAATCCCAATACATATCAAATTGGCACCCAAGTATCATGATAGTATCGAATTGTCCCAGCCCTACAAAATAAGATATCAAACAATACTGTATTAAACAAGGGCCTAAACATGAAATATATGAGTGGAGGCTGCATCCGAAAATGCAACTGAAAACAAGGCTGATTTAGGAAATATGTTATTTCTGACTTTACCCAGCTGTATTATTTGCTTCACATAACATGGCAAAAAGAATAAAATAAGGAGACTTTAGTCGAGTGTGATCCTGCACCACAGAGTATAACATGCACACTGTGAACATGCTTGTCAGTCACATGTTGTTCTCGGTGCATGTGACACCCAAACACACTCTGCTTGCCATTCATTCATGATGTGACAAATATCTGTCAATACATCTCAAAGAACACAGTGTTCTTTGAAAAGTTCGCTAAAGCCTCACAACTCGGCAGCATTTAGTGTTGTGTAACTTGAATTCTTCATTATGCTCTTGTTGAAAGCGTTTAATGGATTCAAGCCAGGGATGCTGAGGTGACTGGGCTGAAAGCAACACACTAATTGCACCAGTTTTCACCAGTATTGTCTTTCTACTAACAAGAAGTTGCATAACAAGAATGCTTCACTCTCCTAGCTGTTCTACATTTGGTGGCTTTAACCTCTGCATTAAAGGGATGCTTCAGATGTTTTGAAATGGGGTTGTATGAGGTACTTTCCATAGTCAGTGTATTAAGCTGGGTTTCCACCAAGAAGTTCCTGGTAACTTTAACTACTTTTCAAGGAACTAAATGGTTCCTTCAGATATTGTTGTCTTTCCACAATATCAAGACCTGCTAAGATTAGGCAAATTGATCTGCTGATGTATGAAAATTAACATGATCTGGAACAAGGGCAGCAGGTGGTCGCAGCGGCCTTTTCATTCAAAAAAGCATATTAGAATAAAACTAAACATTTTCTCTGTCTTTTTTGCCTGGATCACAGCGGGCCAGCCCTACAAATGCAAAAGTCTGTCACTGAGAGAGAGAGAGTGATGAAGTTGTACGATTGGTCAGCCTAAGCATTGGAGTTTCCTCATCGGCTGTTGTTGTTTTTTTGTTGTTTTAATTATTAAATGAAAAGGTGGGGAACAGTTCTTAATGCAAATTTGCCTGTTCAGCTCACAAAACTCGGACCAAGCTGTCAAACTAGGCGATCTAGTTCTAAAATAAAACCAGACCTTATGTCTCACTTTAAATATTTTCAGTAGATTTTGGTGGGTTGTTTAGATGGAATAACAGAAAGTTTACGAACAAGGCAGCCATTTTGTTTCCCATTTAAAATAGCAAGCAGAAAACCAGGAACCAATCAGGTGCATTCAGTGATGGGGTACGTCACAGCTTGAACGACCAGTTGAGTGGAGCAGCGTGTCCTCTAGTGTCACCATACCTGGTGGACATGAACCGCTGGATTTAACATTACAGACATGACCACTGACTATTTCTATGAAAATTTAGACAAAAATTCACAGACCATACACGGTCCAGACTTATACTCTGGACTTATACTCTTATGTGAATTTCTCCACTGTGGGACCAATAAAGGAATATCTTATCTTATCTTACTCAATTTTGACAGAGTCTTGTTAAAATGAGCCGGGCAGCCGACAGCAGAACTTTTCTTTTAATGTTATCAAACAAAGTCTTAAAATGGTCCTAAATCAAAACTGGTGTATTTATTGTTTTATAAATGAAGCAGTACATGAGTTTAAGCAGCAACGCTGTGTGTCTGTGGTCCCTAGTTCCTGGGGAAAGTTCCTGTAGTTGAAAAGGGGCTTTACCTACAGCAGATGGCGGTCGGCACGCCCCCAGTTTGGAGAAACAAAAAGGAACCAGCACGGGAGCATTTTAGCGTTTAGCATTTATTTAGAATATTTTCACCACTTTACCTTGCGATCAGAGAGCCCTTTCCAACAGGAAACTGTCTATCAAAGAACAAATTGGTATGCCTTGACCTATATTTTGGTGCATCAGAGAGGATTTTGACAGTTCTATTTAGCCATCTGGTGATGAGACATTTCCTTAGGTTGTGTCTAAAAGCTGAAATTGAATTATCAGATGTTAATTCTTCCTGTGAGGTAAAAATGCATGTTCTGTTCCCATCAGGATAAAGACTACTGGACAGACTATTAGATTATGTCAACATTCAACATGTCATGTCATATCTTCTAATATGTGCTCTATTGTGTCTGCAACAGGTGTACAAATGGACAGGTGACAACATGTTCTTCATTAAAGGAGATATGGACTCCTTAGCTTTTGGAGGAGGAAGGTGAGAACCGAGCTACTTGTGGTACATAGAGTGACAGAAATCAGTTGTGGCAGCATTTGTTTTAATTGAATATGTTGATATAATATAGTTCAAAGTTAGGCTGCTATGTAAAATAATGCTTTTGAAGAAGCAGATAAGTGATGATGATTGGCTATAGCTGTGTTTAGAAAGATGCTTTACAGAGCGTAGCTACCTGAAGAACTAGTTTTTGGCACCCGGTTTGAGACTGTTTGTTCTCTTTCTCTTTAGCGGTGAGTTTGGCCTGTGGCTGGACGGAGACCTCTACCACGGCAGGAGTCACTCCTGTAAAACATTTGGGAACCCCATGCTCTCAAAAAAGGAGGATTTCTATGTTCAGGACATAGAGATCTGGGCTTTTGAATAACAAAACAGTGCACCACAGGGAAAAAAAAAAAGTCCTGCAAAGGGCAAAGCAAGGAGTCCTCCTCCTTTAGAACAATGGCAACGCCCCAATCCTAACTGCACATCACCAGGGCTCCCCAGGCCGGAAGCCAGCTATCGGATGCTTTTTGTGCGTTACTACTGCAGTTATTACGGAGCTTTTTTTTTCTTTGTGAAAAATTACTTTTGTGTGTATCTTGTTACAGCCTTGTGCAGCGTCTTTGCAGAGTAGGGGGAGTGTGTAAAGCAGTGGGAATGATGTTGAAGAGACTGTATGATGAGGTTGTATCAGAGGGATGAGGAGAGGCAAGGAGGGAAGCAACCATCAGGCCTTGAAGAGGAAAGGACTATCAGAACTCCTCTCACCTGAGAGGTGGTGAAGATGACGCCGGCTGGCGAGAAGAGAGAAGTGCCCTCAAGGTCCAGATTGTGTATCTGAACTTGACAGAACCTTAAGGAGTCCCCAGCCACCCTCTCAGACCCCCTAGAACTTTGTTCATTCAGTAGGATGTTACTCACTGTGCTGTCAGCCTTGACGGAGGGAGACCCAGTTAGAGGGAAAGAAAC
The DNA here is from genome assembly GCA_947000775.1 of Pterois miles. Taxonomy (NCBI): domain Eukaryota; kingdom Metazoa; phylum Chordata; class Actinopteri; order Perciformes; family Scorpaenidae; genus Pterois; species Pterois miles. The sequence continues at coordinate 1,302,700 of CAMQGK010000568.1, read as the reverse complement.
GAGACAAAAGCTGAACACATTCCATTACTCTCAGTGATGGTTGGGTGTCACATTTAAGTTGTGATTTGTGGTGAAACACCGATATACGAAACTCATCAGCAGCAGGATACGATGACACTTAACTCAGAGAGGAGAGAATATTTGCTGGGGCGGGGTTAGTCTTTTTACAGTACAGTTTTGGGTTGTCTTCTGAGGCTAAACTTTAGAGTATTGTGTATTGTAGTCCTCCTGTTGTTCACTGTCATAGCACACCATCTGAAAGCACATAGCTATAATCAGATCACCCATCGTCGTAATGTTCTGTTCAGTGGGTGTACGTGTGAGTCCAGCTAACACCAGCTCTTCTCGCAGGATGCTGGCTGTACTGTTCGTAGACAGTAAACGTGTTGCAATAGATTTGTGGAATATGCAAATAACTGTCCTGTGACCTCAAATACCCGCAGGTCGCGGCACTTTTGCCGCCGCCTGTCGACTCTTTCAAGAGAGAAACTTGTAAAGCTTTTACGTCTTGATACACAATTGCTTTTCTGGGTATCATTTGAAAAGCCTGAGACGTGGTTAACTGTTTTACATGCATATATGACAATTATATATTGGTATATATGATTATATATGGATTTATATAATCATATATATTTTGCTGTTAAGTGTGACAGTGATCTATTTGTGCTGATATTTCAGCTGTTACAATATAATGTATATTACCCTGTAAATTAATGTTCAAATAGTAGATTTGTTCCTATATATATATATAAATACATAATGCTATATAAATATATATATATATAATAAAGTGTGGATTGGTGGGTTGCTTCTAGCACTTTAATCTGGTGTAAAAGCGTCAAAGCCAGGTTCCTATATTCTCTTAGCAGTAGCTGTACAGTACTTTTTTTGTTTAGATCTTTAAGATGTTAACTGTTAGTAGAAAGCTTGCTGCTACCAATATCAATAAGGGTATGCCCTAACGCTCTGTGTCTAAAAGGAGGATTACTCTGAGGTAGGAAGGGGGTTGAATGTGGCTAAATGTGGCAGCAGGGCTTGGTTTCTCTCCTCGTGTGGCTGTCAGGTGAGTCTCGGTAGGCACAGTACAGGTAGGTATGCGGGCAGACTGACCTCTGACAGGCAGATGATGGGTGAAGGGATGTGTGTACAGTACGTAACCCTCCCCCAAGGAGCTTTCTTCCCCCGTTTCTGGTCTTCCACACCAGTATTTGTGTCCTTGTGGAGAGTCACAAAGAATAATATGGATAATTCTTCCAATTATTTCACCAGAATACAATGTATCAGTGATGTATAAATAACAATAAAGCTGAATTAATTGTTGTAACCTGGGATATGACTCAGTTTGTGAGGTTTGTTTTTTCAGTTTGTTATTGAGACTTTTACAGGTTTTAAATCCTCTCGGGTCAGGACAGATGTTGGTGGATAGTTGGCAACTCAGTGGTTTAGCCTGTAAGGAGTCAGAGCTGATGTTGTGTGTTTATGGTTTTTCCTCATTCGCTTTGGCTCAGTTTTTAAATGACAATAATTTTTTTTTTTTTTTTCAAAATCAGGTTAAATCTCCAAACAATTAGTTTGTTTTTCACAAGAGATTAGAATAACATTTTCATTCAAGCAAATTGTGTTTTGGCACATGTGCAAAGATCCATTCATCTTCAACCTCTTATCCCGCTGGAGCCGATCCCAGCTGGCATTGGGCGAAGGCGGGGTTCACCCTGGACAGGTCGCCACTCAACCATTCACACTCACATTTACACCTACAGGCAATTTAGAGTCATCAGTTAACCTAAACTGCATGTCTTTGGACTGTGGGAGGAAGCCGGAGCACCTGGAGAAAACCCACGCTTACACAGGGAGAACATGAAGACTTTGTGCTGTGAGGCCACAGTGCTAACCACTGCACCACTGTGCAGCCCTGCAAAGAGCAAGTACTGTCTACAATTTGCACAAGACCCACTTTCACACATCTTGCTGATCAAAACTGAAGAGATTCTCAGTGAAGTTGACGTAATCCTCGCAGCTTCTAAACATCATTCGAGCCACTGCATTCAAAATGGTCCATTCAATTATCAATCTGTCAGGCATACACGTATACTACATGATGTTACGTTATGTATGTTATGTTCTGTGAGGAGGTAGATTTTGTTTTCTACTGAAATACAGCAGCTTTGTTTCTTCTTTCTTTCATTGTTGCAGGGTTTGTTTTTTGGCATCAATGTCATGTTGTGGCAAATGTTCTGTTCACTGTATATGACTCCACCTGAAAACTCACAGGTGAATTTTCTCTTTAATACATGTAACATATTGCTGCACATATATTTCCTGTATAAACACATGTACATATCCTGTTTCTGTGTACTACAGTGTTGTCTTTTCACAGTTACTGTAGCATTGACCTGCTGCTTAAATCTACAAAGCTCAACAGCTTTCAGCAACAACAGCCGTTCTGGTTTAGTACAGTAAACAGTGCAAAAGTAGAACAAAACAGAGATTTTTATCTAAGAAACATTCCAGGGTTGACTGCTGTGGTGAAAAAACATGCTGACATTTTGACCAGTACAACTCACACAGTGACAAAACAACTTTTCATTGGTGTTGTTGGGTGATGAGTCAGTTAGTGCCTTTTGCAAACATGCAAGAGTCGTGAGGCCCCATCAGACGGTTGCACTTACAGTTCAGAGAAGTCGGTTTTAAAAAAATGAGCCGAAGTGATTGAGGAGAACTGTGATATACTGTATTGTTGACGGTGTGCCGCAGGAAGGGATTCATTCTACAGTTTGAAATCAACATAAATTGATACATTTGAGAGGAAAAAACACCATCAAAACAATTAGAAATCTTTAAAAAACACATCAATACATTTGCCAGTTAATAAGCTGTTTCATATTGGCAGGAGTGTGGCCAGTCAGACTGCTGCTGCTGTGCTGAAGGCTGGATTTCATTTCATTAAGTGATCCACTGCTTACACATCTCTGAATAATTTAACCATGCAGCTCTCATTGAATTAAAGCAACAATGACACACGACTGTAAACTGTAAATGTTTAAGCAGGAAACAAATGGAATGAATGAATTAGATATAATGTGATAGGCAGACACATAAGCTGATGCACTAGCAAAAGCACTTTTTAAAATTTATGCAATGGAACGCCTTGGTCCTCTGTCAAATAAACGCAAAAAAAAAAATAGACTGAAAAAAATGAATTTTTTTTATTATGGTTATGTTTTTACTTTTATATGGCACCATTTAGATGCAGGAGTCACAACTTTTGTTTTTATATAGCATCAAATCATAATGAAGTTATCTCAACACGCTTTTCTGGCATTGGGGGCGGCAGTAGCTCAGTCTGTAGGGAGTTGGCTTGGGAATCGGAGGGTCAAGGACCGGTTCAAGTCCCGACATGGACCAAGAACTGAGTGTGAACTGGTAGCTGGAGAGGTGCCAGTTTACCTCTTGGGCACTGAGCAAGGCACCAAACCCCCAACTGCTCGGGGCGCTTGTCAGGAGCAGCCCCCTCACTCTGACATCTCTCCATTAATGCAGGTATATAGGTCCTGTTTGTACATGTATGTATTTCAGGTCTGCATGTACTGTGTGGAAAAAAAAAAAACTAACAACAGGCGCACTAATAAAGGTTGTTCTTCTTCTTCTTTTCATATAGAGCCAAGTCTAAACCTATAATTTAGAGACCCAACAAGAGAGCCACCATGCATTGTTATGCATGGCAAGAAAAACCCTTTTAACGGGTTGAGCAGAGCCCGCCCTGACAGGGCAGCCATCTGCTTCAAACAAGCAAGAAATAAGCAGAGTTAGTCAGTTAGTTAAATACCAGAAAAACACACATTGCCCTTGCGGGCACTGAAGTCCTTGTAGGTTTGTGTAGCTATCTGAGGAAGATATTACTGTACTGCAGTGACCTTGAAAGAACCTTGATTTTTGTTGTTTTGCAGGGTGGATGGTCGTCCGGTCAATGTTGGCGTGGTGGTGATATTAAAGCTCCCTCCCTTCCTACAGATGTCTCTCTCTTCCTTGGCTGGCACAGCTGTTTGGGTTTTGTTGCAACAGACATTTTCACACATACACGTCTCCATTAGTTTTTGCTCACTTTCCACATATGTTTAGTTAGTTATTCTTAGTTTGTTAAATAAATATGTCTGTTACTATTTTAAAACTGGTCTGGTCTCCCATTTTTGTTGCAGCCTTTGAGCTGTGTTGTAGCAACAGGTAACAGGCCGGCCAATGACAGTTCACCACATTGCACCTCTAACCATTTACTTCCCTACCATATGAACCACTATAACCTCCAGCAGCCAGCTTCAGGTTCTCAGAGATAAAGTACCTTCTGCATAACTGGGTTCAACTGCCCAGAAACATGGAGAGCACCAGCGTGAAAATCTAAAAACGGGTGACATTTGTTTTAACAGTGAAGCCAGACAGTCCAGAAAACATGCTGCAAAAACATTCCTCCGCAGATACCATATGAAGAAGACAAACTTTAACATCGACAGCTAAATCTCTAACAGCTTACAGCCAAAGATCACCGAAGCCCTGCCCGTCTTCCTGCCTAACCAGAAACTAAACTCTCTCTAAGGGGAGGTGTCCAGGGGGACAGATGGATTTTTTTCCATTGAAGAGAAAAAGAGTTTTTTAGATAATACTGAGATTTTGTTTATTTCAAACAATTACTCTTTTTTTAATAAGTTAATCTCCCTCTTGCCTGTCAAAATTAGAGCAGAAGCTACATCCTCTGTCTCTATGGACCAACCTCTGCTGTTTTTTTTTTCCTTTTTTTTTTTTTTTTTCCATTGCCCGAAGGCCACTGTTGTTCTCCTACAAGCTTGGAAAGGGAGCTATTCAGCTGGTTGCAATCTGCAACCTCACCACTAGATACCACACTGTTCCTTCAGGGGTTAAAATAGCTAAAATTGGTTCAGTTAGAGCTAATGTTGGCTTTTATCAAGAGGCAACTGTCAGCACGTTGCTTTGCAGCCATGTTGCCAGTCGTTTGTTGACACCTCTGTAGTTCCTATCGACGAGTCACAGTTATGGTCGCTGTCAGTAATTCCCAATATCTCCAATTTGAAATTCCAAGTCAGAGGCTGACATGGATGCTGGTAATTATGGGCTGAAAGTTATGACCTTGAAAAAACACTACAAATACAGCTGTTACTCATGGCAGTATCATTTGCTGCAAGGTCATAATGATACTAGATGAAATGTTACAATTCATCCTGAGGGGAACATGGATATCTGTCTATATCTTTTGACAATCTATCAGTATTGGTCTATCAGTTGGTATCAAGTTGCTTCAGTAAAAAAGCATAACATACGTTATCCTCATGGTAATCCATCCAATAGTTGGTGGACCAGCGACTGACTCCCTTCCCCAGAGCCATGCTGCTAGAGCTGCTAAAAAACACAGCTTCTGTTTAACACCAGATTTCCCTTTGAGATGGTCTTGGAACATCATACCCCCATTTAGTCAGACGGATTTAATAAAGTCAAGCCAACATATTGTGAGATATGGACGCCCCGGCAGAATTTGGTGATGGCCTTTGATGATACAGATAGCTCCATGCGGAAATGTCACCCAGTTAACCTGCTCTATGTGACAAAACAGATAAGACAAACAGGAAATGGTTTTTTATCTGCCTGCAATGCTATCTCAATCACGAATTGATTTCGTGTGCATGTAGTAAAGCCTCCTGCGTGTGTCCATGATTCGCTGTGATGTGATTTATTCGAGAAGCCAATTTTCGGCGCTCCATATCAAACAGAGAGCAAAAGTGAGCAGCTGAAACTGGCCAGGGAAGCAGAGGCATGTGAGAAATGTCAAAATAATAGGTTATTATTTGCGCTCAGACTCAGGCTCTGTTCTCCATTCTTGCCGGCTGTCCTCTCCTGTACGTGTTGTGTGGGGAAGCTGCCCTGTAACTAAGGGTGAAATGCATTGTGTGCTGAATGTCAGGGCTGAGGGCGGTGAAGAAGCAACACCTTAAAAATGGCTGCTGCCTCCGGACATGGCACATAATGGCAAAGATGGTGTCAAGGTGACCTGGCACTAAAGGAATGGCTTTTCATCTCTGCGCAGTGTGAAGATGTTATAAGTGGCTTGAAGGCAGATGTGGTTTATGTGCAATGTAATTAGAATAGTATAAAGCAATAAACTACAAAGAGCATTTCCTTCTTGTTTTGCGGGTGCTAAAGGGCATGGTAACGTCACGCTAATGTACAATGATCTTTTTTATTACCCCCTTGAACCTGCTTTAGCAGGTTGAGTTTTAAAGCTTGTGTGAAGATACAGACACCACATGAAGCTAAAAAACTTAAGGAATCCATTGGTACAAATATCACGATAGCCTGTCAGGAAGACGGCAAAAAAAAGCACCAATTGTACACAATTTTGGTGAGTAAAAACTGGCATGGCCATTTTCAAAAGGTTACCTTGACCTCTGACTTCAAGATTTGTAAATGAAGTGGGTTCTGTGGGTACCCACCAGTCTCCCCTTTTGGGCAAAAAACATGCACTCATCTGAATGCAGTATAAGTAGATTGACAATAAGGGGGTTTCTGAGTAGTTTCTAGAACAGAAGTGCTCACCATCCAATCACAAAAGTGCAATTCCTGCAGAAATCTCCACAGGTTAAAAGGTTTTAATACCAAATCACAGCATGGCTTTTTCTGTGTTCCTCAAAGTACTGGTGTCTTAATGAGGTGTTTTGGAGGGATTATTGATCTTTTTTTTAAATTATCTAGAGGTAAAAATGGTGATATTTAGCACCAAATCTGTCTAAGATATAATAACGACCCAAAAACTGCTGCAGCACCTTATGAGATACAGTATAACAGAGCACAGGGATAGTCATCATATACTTCAATTGTAATGTTCTAAACCATTATACACTTCTACTTTTTTTAACTATAAAAGCAAATGCACTGTAAATCCCTAAAGGGATATTGTAGGGATATTATTTTATTTTAGAAAAAAGCAATCATATAGAAACATGGCAGGTCATATCTGATTATCTCTGCTGGATTCTGTGGGTTTTGATTTAGAGCTTTGTCAGCAATCAGAGATGTGTAAAGCCCTGAACCTTGCAGTGGCAATCAAATGGACAAAAGACAAATATCAACCTTTAGTCTGGCAGTCAAGGACATCATGCATCATCAGAGAGTTTTTTTTTTTTCAATCTGTTACTGTGGCGAAGCTTATTAAGTCCAAATCTCTGATGGAATGAGTTGTCTTTGATTTCCCAGAGGAGACAGATGGCAAAAAGACCAGTGGGCTTTGTTCACCGCTGTTCAGACTGACGGGCCACAACAGGAGTCAAGGGCTTAGTGGCTGCCGTCTGAATGACATTCACAAACTATAGAGTGAAGCTACAGTTGTCTGATTAGACCGTCCTCCTCTCAATCCTAATTACGTGGAGCTGGAACAGAAGCAAGAGGCTGAGAAGGCCTTGCATCATTAGCTTTAATCAACCCTGGATACCCTGAAATAAAAACAGCACACACACACACACACACAACAGCCAGCCTGACAGTGAGTCAATACCTGACATTCATCATTTCGGTCCAGCCGGGCTTTTTAATTACTGCAATGAATTCCCCACATGGCTCCAGTCACCTGCTATGTAAACAAGGTTTATTGTTGAGATTTTGCTTTGTCTAGACACCATTAAATGGATAAATAGTCAGGGTAGTCTGGCTTTGTTTTGTCTTTGGTGAATATGAAATATAAAATAAAATACATCTTTATCAAGATGAGGAGAAAGATAAGGTCCCACAGTCTCTTTCTGATGACATTTGTGTTGTTGCCTAAAACTTGAATCTTTTCCTGAAACCATTAAGCTTTATCACCTAATGTCTCCCTGGTGTTTGAAATTTGCAAGATGATTAGAGACATAGAGCGCAGCCAAACTGCAGGCCCAATCCACAATGACTGCCGTGTGAAAGTCTATGTGCATGACTCAGAATTCATCAGTATGGATGTCACAGTCACTGAATGACGCAAACCAGCACTCTTTGGCGCGCCACACGTGTACGACTGCATAAAAACTGCAATTTGCATATATTACTTGTCTTGGAAGCAGCTGTCCTGTGCACCATAAATGCTTTATTATACATGATGATTATTTGATTGGGTGTTCTAAGAGGAGTAGAGGACATGCAATCACAGCCCCAATTACTGATTATGTTCATTTATTTGGTTATATTAAGATGCAGTACAAGTTTTCCATATGTGTACTCGTTGACCTCTAGTTTATATTATTTCATTTGAGAGTGTGAGATGTTTAAACAAAGTCTTATTAAATGGTGTTTAGGAGCCTATTTAATGTTAATCATGTTGCCTTTGCTGTTGAGTGCAATACATTCTGATGGAGACTATAGGTTGAGTTTATGGGATATAGTGACCCCTGCAGGCCAGCAGTTGTACTGCATCCCCTTTAATTAAGATAGATAAAATAGAATGAATAATTCAATTGCTGTATTAATAATATTAAATATCCAGTATTTATGGACATACAAAAAACATTTCTGGAATTTTATGGCACATTTTTAATTATTTAGTTTTGACAATGACGAGACATTTACTAAAGCTGCAGTGGATAGAAATGGAGCAAATATGATTGAAAAAGTTGTTTTATAAAATGGTCATTATTACCTGAAAGTCGAGACAGGTAATCTGAAAATACACATGCTCCTCTGTGTCCTCTGGTGCTCCTAAAGGCATCTGCAATATTTCATTTATATTTTTTACCCAATGATGCCAAAAAATGTACTGCCTACTGCCTCTTTACAATTATGTGAGTGGTAAAATTAATTGTGACAGTAGAAATTGTATTAAAAATGGTGTATTTCGTAAATAATCCCAAAGAAAATACGGATACATGGGAAAGTACACACACAGTATATATATGTGGTAGTGTAGGCGGCTACATAGTAGTGCAACGTGCAAAAGGAAGTTTGTCTCCTCTCGGCTTCCGTACCTCCACCAGGAAGTTGCTACAATTTCATTTATACTGATTTTGTACAGTTTGCATCATTTGTATAGTTTTTCAACTCGTAATTTCGTAATGCGTAGAAGAACCGAAGCTCAAGCATCAAACAATGAACCTGTCAATGCTGATAGAAAGGTAATGCAACGTTAACGACAGCTAGCAGCTGTTAGCCACTGGGCATGTGACAGCACACCTCTGCTAGCTAACATTAGCTAAGCTAATAGTTAACCTGTTCGCAAGTCCAGGTTCGTTCACTTCAGAGGCTGTCTGAATGTGGCTACTACGGCCGTTTTCCTGCTCTTCTGCTAATTTTCACTATTAATGTTATCTGTGTTGACGCGGTATCCAATAGACGTGTGCCTCAGTTGTGTAAAGAGAAGAGCCAGATCCCCTGTATAAAACAGCGCTTTTAATAACTCATTGTGTATTTACAACGTACGTACCCCTAAACCTGATCAATTTTTATTTTCAACAAGTCATTAGCAACAGTTCTTTAATTCGGCATGCATCCAGAACAATAAAATAACAACAATATTTGCCTATTACCCGGGGAAGTGTCAAATCTTCCACTAAAACACACTGTGGTTAACCATGATGCCCTCTGTTAACCTTTGGGGATTTGATAACAACCAAAAATTACTACAGGGCATGGAGACCACTGAAATACTGTTGAAAAATGATATGAATGTACAGAGTAAATGTATATGACTATATATATATATATATATATATATATATATATATATAATAAAAAAAAAAAAAAAAAAAAAATATATAACTTTAGGATGTTAAAGTCAGGTAAATGTGTGAATTAATACTGCATTTTCTTCTCTAGGATCCGGATCAAAGATTGCACGGCCAAGCTGAAGGTGATGGCAGAGTGTCTTACGGCTCTGTCCTCATGACCATTGGAAAGTGTTTTCTTTTGATCATCTTCATCCCTCCGTTCCTCAACTATGCATCGCTGCAGAGAGAAGGACAGATGCTCTTGCCTACAGGTTCTCTTGTCATTGCTCCTAGGGATGCGCCGATCCGACTTTTTCAGAACCGACCCGATACCAGTGTTTAATTAATAAGCTTTGTGTCTCACTATGTAGAACTTACTGGGCTCGTTCATCATGTGTAAGGAGACATCAGGCTTGACTCAAACATTGCTTTCAGAATTTAAAGTAAAGTTTGAAGTAAAACAAAATGTAACAAATAAATACATAGATATACATTTACAGAATCTTTATTTATTAAGAGTAACTTGGTTAAAAAAAAATCTTCAAAATTAACAGGAATTACAATAATTACAGTTATTTTAATTACAATGAATAATTCAAGTATAAATAGCAACAAATTGGTGATTGGTTAAACTGGAATTAACATTCCAGTATATAAAGTATTAGGGCTGTAAATTGATTTTTATCTGTTGAAAATGTACCTTAAAGGGAGTTTTATCAAGTATTTAATACTCTTATCAACACGTGAGTGAGCAAACATGCTGCTTTAGGCAAATGTATATATTTTTAGTTCTGGAAATCAATTAACAGCACATTAACAGAAATATTGTCCAGAAACCCTCACACGTACTGCGCTTAGCATACAAATATGCGTTAAAGACATTAGTGGCATTAAAACAAACTTAACAGCCCTATAATATATAAACATAGAACTGAATTGAATAGATCAGCTCCATTGTCACTGATATCCGATCAAACTATTTAAGTCGGTATGGGTCTGATAGCCAATTTGCTATCAGTGCATCCCTAATTGCTTCTTTCATTTAGATTTTATATTAACCTGCAAACTGTCAAAAGTATATTTATTAAATGTGTTGATTAGACAGCCTCTAGTGGGATATTTTTCTATTAAGTTTTCAAAGCCAAATGAGAAGTCTTCTGTGGAGCCTCATCTTCCTTTCCCTCTTGTATCCAGATGGCCAGATTGTCGATATTGGTTTGGGTCAAAAGATGCATCTTTTGTGTAAAGGACAAGGACAACCAGTTGGTAATAAATCCTATGATGATAATCTATAATCTGCCATGGCTGGCTTACTTTCTCAGTATTTTCTGGAACATGGTTCCATGTCTGTGTGGCTTGTTTGTGTCTTTTTGCAGAGCCCACCCTAACCAGTTTATTTTCCTTTCTTAAGTCGTACTGGATGCACCAACTGGAATGTCCTCAGACATTTGGTTCTATGTCCAAGAAAGTGTGGCCACACTAACAAAGGTGAGCAAATGACACAGTCAGGATTGTATTGAATGACAGTATTTTGAAATGATGGCCCAAATTATAGCTTTTGTATTATGTTAAAATAAATGGGCTCCTCAGAACTGAACTGTATATCTGATATAAATCCACTGTGATGAACTTTGTCTAGAATCAGTTATTCTCAATGCAGCTATGTTGTTTGTTGTCAGGGTCATGCAGGGACAGTCCTGGCAGTGGCTCTGCCACATCCTCTCTGCTCAACAAGGACTCAGCACAGCAGAAAGTCGGGGCTGACAGCCTGCCCCATGTTGTTTGTCTGAAATGTGACCCAAATTAGGTCACAGGCTTGTCGGAAAGGACCTACATACTGAACAACTAAATCACACAGGCAGCTACAAAAACAAACTTACAGTGCACTGTTTGTACACCACCTCGTATTTTTCAAAGTTACTCGGCCATCATGCATTTTTAAGGTATCTGCAAAGTGTATGGTGGCGCTTCCTGAGAGCATCTTGTGTATGTAGAGCCTGGTATTTATTTTGAATCCCTATAAAGCTGTGGTGTTTGTCTTTGTCACACTGCTCAGGTATGTACGTATGACAGAATGGGACTGGGCTTCAGCAAGCGACTGATGCAGAATGAAACCACGGGAACTGAGAAAGTTTGGGGGATGTCAACGACTGGAAGGTTAGTATACTATGTTATTTTGAGTGTGACCATAGACTGCATATAATGGATATGATATGGACGACATCGCGACTCACCAAAAGTAAAGCCAAAACATCTTGAGCCCCCCCTGGTGGCTGGGTGCAGTATAGGTCATAAACCTCTCCGTGAGTGGATGGGACATGGGCCAAACTCAAAAGTTAAAGTACACCTCAAATAAATTTTTTCCAAAGATGGTTATTTTAGGTATTTTTATCACACTGATGAATGTCCATCTGAAAATTGTTTTTTGTTAACTGTTTAGTCTAACAATGTCAGAAAAATGTTGAAAAATGCCCATCACCATTTCCCAGAGCCCTAAAAGATGTTTTCATATTGTGTCAGAGAAAGACCAACAGTTAGTCCAAAAACAAAAAAGATATGTTTGTGAAGGTTCCCAGTCAGCAAATCAGCAAACCCCTCCATCGGAGAAACTGGATCGAGAAGATGTTTGGAATGCTTGGAAATATCTCAACTTCTACTAAATGGATTGGCATAAAATTCATGGCTCCCAGAGGATGAATTTAAAGTTTAATCCTAATGTCTGTGGTTGGTGATGACTTCATTTTTCACCACTAGCACCATTACCAAGCATACTGCATGCTAGCGTGGCTGCAGACCCTTTGTCTTGTTACTTGATAAATGGGGCTCCAAATCTTGACATTTGAGAAGCTGGAACTGTACAATTTTTGGAGGTTTTACTGGGAAATTGACTTAGACAATTCATTGTTTATCAAAATTCCTGCTGATTAATCTTCTGACTAATGGACTGATTTCAGCAGTTTGCTGTTGATCAAACTGATCATTTCAGCACTAGCTTTATCAGAACGTGTTAACCAGTAAATGTGACAGTTATACTGTGTCCAGCTAAAAAAAAAAAAAACCTATAGCTACGCAGTTGGCCTGCTCTCATACATTGTTTGTAGCTGTACATACAAAAAGTAGTGCACTGTAATTCATGTATATCTCACAAAGTCATTAATTAATAACAGTATTTCATGTATTTGTGAACCAGGAAATGTAAATAGTGGCGAATGCCCTGTAGGGAGGAGGTCAGGGGAATGGGTGGGTCAAAAAAACACTTGATTTTGCATCCCATGTTCGTTTCCGGTGTGAAACCAGATGTCGTTGATTTATTTGTAACTTCTGCACATAAGTAACATCATTTCCACTATTATTTAGTTATTTTAAGCCAAACCACGATCTTGTCTTAAAGCTATCTAAGTAGTTTTGTTGCTTAATCCTAACCAAGTCAATCTTTTCCTATGTCTAAGTAGCTTTCTTGCATAAACCTAAGGAAGCTGCTTCCTGTGAAGATGGAAATTTATTTTGAAAAGACTGTAATCATGTAATGAGCAGATATTCAAGTGTTGTTGGACATTTATAGGAAAAAACAAGAAAGGAAGAGTCATGTTTTTTGAAGATATCACACGAACTGTTGTACCAGGATACATTGACACAGTGCAGCAACACACATCAAGTTCAGTTTTGTATTACAGTATTTACCACTGTACAGTAATTATCATATCAATATTTCCTTGATAAAGTGGCTGTTTGGTACTTTTCCTTCATGTTCCAGCCAGCATAAACTGATGGGTGTCTGGACACTTCGTGCCTTCCCCTGCTGAACACACCAAAGCCTGCCTTGCCCGTGCTGCATACTGTTGTGGGTTTGGGCTCTAATCTTCTCGGCCTTGACATCGTAACGCATTTGTTGAGCCTTAAATCTGCCTAAAGTGATGAGTAGGTGTGGTTCGCTGATGGCCAGCAGTCTAGTTTACCTTGGCATCTGGCCCAGAAAGCAGGCGGACGCCCATTTGAGATGCAAGCAATCAATTTCCCAGAATTCAATATCTCAAGGAGTTTGATGGCTACCTAACCTTAACCCCTGGGAGTCTTGTGAAAACTCCTCATTTCAGTGTGACAGCCCGGGTTTGATTTATTAGCACAACAAACCCAGGACAGCAGATGGCTCTCAGAGAGCGGCTGTATCTCATGCAATGATGATGCTCCTCTGTTGATATAAGTTTTCTGCCTGGTGATTGTTTTTCTTGAGGGTTGCAGTGAAAAGGAGACAGCAGTCTCCTCTTTTATGCTGTCATTTGGGTTTCAGCAATGCTGTTTAATTTACACTTTCTTGCCCCCCTCTTAGGTTATTTTTTTTTATAATGACTCTAAATAAACCTGTTAATGAACAGATATGAAATGAATGATTAATGATGTGCCCTTGTCCCACCTAGCTGAATAAATAAACCTGCTGGCCCAGTTTGCAGCATGTCCTGGTTTTGTGCCGAGACAGATGAGTGTTGTTGTCTTCCAGGATGGTGGATGATCTGCACCGACTCCTGCAGGCTGCTGGGATAGCCAAACCCTTCATCCTGGTGGGCTCTGAGCTGGGCGCGCTCAATGGCAGGTTTTACAGCCACATTCATGATGTGTAAGTATTGTATAATGAAAATATTACACATAAAAGTCAGTTTACTTGTCAAGAGGGCTACTAGTCAGCTTGTGAAATGAGTTGTAGAATAAAATCTGTGGCTTTGTTCCCATCTGTATGTTATGAGTTCCCCAACTTTATAGAAGTGCAATACCAAATTGCTGAAATACCTCTTTGATAATAAAAAAGTCTAGGTAATCTATGATATGATCTAATTTTCTATCTGGTTTTTGCCAGATTCCAACTACAAAGCTGCTTGTTTAAAGTAATTTACTCTTCAGGTAGCAATAATGCACTGTTGCTTAGTAGCGCTAAACTCAGTAATGTCGGCAATCACAGCAAAATAAAATTCCTAACACGGTCCAAAATTTGTCTGTGCACACAGCAGCAACACAAAAGATAGATGAAGGGCCACTTCACTACTTTAAATACTTGTTCAAGGATCTGCATGTGCTCTTTACTTTATTTACATGCACCAAATATTCTGGCTGAAATATTCCACTTATATTCTCATTTACATGGAGCCGTGCATAATTAACGTAAAATGTCCCCATGATATACATCATGCTGACCTACAAATAACCATTTAGCTAAACAAATCAGCTGGCTACCAGCTGTTCTTGCCATCACCGTCATCATCTGGTCTATTTGAGGAGCTCAGGGCATGCTCATCACCGGGGTTGATGCCCTAATGCAGTGGTTCCCATTGGGGGGGGGGGGGTTGGACTGCCCAACTTCCATGAAAAATGTTTTGGTTTTTTTTCAAAGTTTTCCACCGGTGCCAGACATGTTCGACTGTGTGAACACAGCCTCTGTCTTTCCTTCAACCACCTTCTTGAAAAGACCGGCGTTGTGTTATACGTGTATCTATAACCACAAGCAGACTGCTCTGAGAACTCTAACATCCAGGTTAAATAACAGCATGTAGACTTGTAGAACAGATTTAACCAAACCCTACGTCCTCCAAAGGGAGCGCGGCTACCACTTCTTGGTCTTTCTACTGCAGTGAAAGAGGCCAGACTTCAGGTGGCCACTGCAGAGCTGAAGCGATGCATTCAAATGTCTGGGAGTCAACTTTTGACTGTGCCGGCAACACGATAGCCTTCCATTCCACCAACTTACAGATAATTAAAACCTTAAATTGAAGTAGTGTGCAATCTGTGCCAATTCATCTTAGCGGCAGCTATCACTTTGGTCAGGGGACAGTTTGGCCACAAACTGCTCAAGATGAAACTGCTCCATGTCCAATTGTGTTTAATTAAGTCACTTGGCTACACATTTCAAAAACGATCCCATCACTAAGCGATTAATAACTTTGCCACAGGAATCAATTAAGAGATATCCTCGACGAGCTGCCACTTATGTTACAGCCCAGCTCTTCAAGGGAAAGGGAAGCAACAGATGGATTTGTTAAAATCCAATGGTTGTATGTACACTCACTGGCCACTTTATTAGGTACACCTTGCTAATAAAAGGTTGGACACCCTTTTGCCTTCAGAACTGCCTTAATTCTTGTTGACATACTTTCAACAGGGTGTTGGAAACGTTCCTCAGAGATTTTGGTCCATATTGACATGATAGCATCACGCAGTTGCTGCAGATTTGTTGGCTGCACATCTGTGATGCAAATCTACCGTTCCACCACATCCCAAAGGTGCTCTATTGGATTGAAATCTGGTGATTGTGGAGGCCATTGGAGTACAGTGAACTCATTGCCATGTTCAAGAAACTAGTTTGAGATGATATTAGCTTTGTGACATGGTGCATTATCCTGCTGGAAGTAGCCATCAGAAGATGGTACACTGTGGTCATAAAGGGATGGACATGGTCAGCAACAATACTCAGGTAGGCTGCGGCATTTAAACCATGCTCAGTTGGTACTAAGGGGCCCGAAGTGTACCAAGAAAACATCCCCCACACCATTACACCACCACCAGCAGCCTGAACCGTTGATACAAGACAGGATGGATCCATGTTTTCATGTTGTTTACACCAGATTCTGACCCTGCCGTCTGAATGTTGCAGCTGAAATCGACACTCATCAGACCAGGCGGCGTTTTTCCAATCTTCTATTGTCCAATTTTGGTGAGCCTGTGTGAATTGTAGTCTCAGTTTCCTGTTCTTAGCTGACAGGAGTGGCACCCAGTGTGGTCTTCTGCAGCTGTAGCTCATCTTCTTCAAGATTCAACATATTATTCATTCAGAGATGGTATTCTGCATTCCTTGGTTGTAACGAGTGGTTATTTGGGTTACTGTCACCTTTCTGTCATCTCCAACCAGTCTGCCCATTCTCCTCTGAGCTCTCACATCAACAAGGCATTTTCGTCCACACAACTGCCGCTTACTGGATATTTTCTGTTTTTTGGACCATCCTCTGTAAACCCTAGAGATGGTTGTGCGTGAAAATCCCAGTAGATCAGCAGTTTCTGAATTACTCAGACGAGCGTGTCTGGCACCAACAACCATGCTACGTTCAGAGTCACTTAAATCTCCTTTCTTCCCCATTCTGATGCTCGGTTTAAACTTCAGCAAGTTGTCTTGACCATGTCTACATGCACTGAGTTGCGGCCATGTCATTGGCTGATTAGCTATTTGTATTAACAAGCAATTGAACAGGTGTACCTAATAATGTGAGTATACACCCTAATGCAAGCGCACACTCTGCCTCACAGCACTCAAACCATATGCCTGGCTGTGTTTATTAATAACAGCCCCTGAGACAGAGATGGATGAATTCCATTTTGATTTCAGTGCAGTTTTATTTGAGAGGAAAAATGGATGCAGCAGGGAAAACACTTATTACATTATTACTTACACTTATTTCATGTTGTGTTGTGTGCATAGAACTGCTGGAGATGCATTGAGGTTGAGGTCACTTTGTGGAGTGTCATCATTTCTGTCCTTTTATGTGTAGTAAAAGGTAAGGGCCTTGGAAGGAGGTTATGTTTTTGTTTGTTTGTCTGTCTGTTAGCAGGAGTAAAAAATGCAATGGATTTGAAGTATTGAAGTATCGGCATATTTTCACATCAGACTTTGTGAAATTAGATATGAGTTCAACCAAAATTACACTCTGACACCTTGGCAGAGGTCTGCGCTCTCAGAGTGCCATTCTAGTTTCTAGATGTGGTTTCTGCCCAGTTTGTGAGTCCACTCAAATTCATAATAAAGCTCAGATTCAGTGTGTTTTACAGAGGTACAAAGGATATTAATGCAACACTTAGGAATACCGAGTTAGTAGGAATTAGGACCTATACAGTCAGTACTGTTAAGAAAAAAACGTTGCATTCCTGTAGAGTCCCCAAAAGAGAAACCTAATTTGGATTTTTTCATCAATGCCTGTCCAAAACGAAAGACATTTGAAGCAGCACCCAGGATCCTAGTCTTTCTGAGTGTGTGTATGTGTGTGATTTCAGTAAAAAATGAAACGTGGCCCAGTCCCCAGGTAGTTAAGCGTGTGCCCCAGCCCCGATAAAGCTAAAACTATATTTTTCTTATTGTCAACAAATCCCATGAAAAGAAACCAAAGCCAACAACATGTTAGTCTGTCTATCAACACTTACTGATTTCCCTACTCTGTCTATAGCCCTCAGTCTGGCCATTTTGGCTCCTATTAAAGATGTTAATCTTAAGAAATAGGTTGCAAATACATACTGTAGTTTTGTTATTTAAAACCCGTCTCAGTTATTTCCCTAAAACAGCTCAAACAAATAAATAGTGCACTCATTGGGGATTATTTCAGCTGTGGATTAATAATTATGTGAGACTGATAACAGCAATTACACTTACATCATGTGTGTTCTTTCAAAGGTCTTTTTTTATTTATTATCAATAATGAATTAAACAGTAACTGTACAGTGAAAATGTGTAGTTTTCCCCAACAACACTCTAAACACATCCATCTACTCAAACAAAACAACTGACAAAAAAAGTTTAAAATTTATAGACTATACAGAGAAAATATCTATATTGTACCTTAATATTGACAGAAAAAGTTGAGTAATAAAGGCAATAGAAAATTGATAAATAAGATCAAAGAAAAATAATTAAATTAAAAGATAAAGAAATAGAAAATGTGCATGTTTATGGTAATGAAGGAACAATACAACAGCGTTGATGTTTTTGAACAACAGTGGTATTTGTTGATAATATAATAATATAGAGTATTAACAGACTTTTATGTGTGCAACAAATCATTGATAAAAGTCATGTTAAATGTGCTTCATAGTATATGATGTACTATAAGAGCGTATGATCTCCCTCCAGACACAGAGACTGGCATTCTTGGCTGGTCTCAACAGCTCGAGACTCTTAGTCACTGGAAGGTTATATCAGTCCAGTCTGGGCCATGACCATCATGGCTAAGAAAATTACTCTCAAAGTCTGGAAGAAAGAGAAAATGGAGAAAATTCAATTTGAGGCATCAGGGAAATCGAATAGATTCCATCAGATATGGCAACCATTTCTTCACATCACACAGCAGACAGGACCCTCATGACACCCCAATGTTTTGAGTGTGTTTGAATATTTATTTCTTTGTAATCTCTCAAGTATAATGTGATTATAGTCGCACATTGCCACAGAAATGTTTTGTTATAGAGTACAGATTTCTCTCTTTTTTTCCCCTCTTTCTCCTTTTCCTAGCCTGCTTTGGGGGAGAGGGCTGGGAAGAAAGGGGTAATAGTTTGGGTTGTTATTTCCCCTGATGTTCTGTTTTGTATATTTGAAAATGAATAAATAATTATTTATTATCTATTTAAGTGTACATAGAGCCAAACAAAGTCACACTTCATAGAATATATTCCACTGTCCATTCCCATCATCTCCCGTAAGTCAGCCATCTCTGAGTCAACCTAGTGATTAACGTGACAAGTAGAAAGATTTAGTATTTAATCAGGCACGATGTTGCTGCTGTTAAGGAAGAAAATGAAGTAGCGTTGAGTGGATGACACCTCTCCAAATGGAAATATTCCCTCTGGATGTGTGGTCATCGGTCTGCAGGGGACGGAGGACAGACGAGTCTACAGGAAGACAGACGGGATGACGGCATCCATCTCACGCTCATTACGGCCTGGGCCAGGAGGGGAAAGTGGACAAGGGTAGTCAATGAGTCTTACTTCATCTGAGTGTCCTCTCTTTGTCCTCAGGCATGTGTCAGACCTGGTGCTGATTGATCCCATCCCAGAGGACGTTTTTGAGGACGACCAGTGGAAAGAGTACTGGTGAGTTTATAGCAGGTTTCAGGGGCGGAGGGAGGACAGAACTGAGGGGGGAAACCAGGAGGAGAGAAGATGGAGAGATGTTGAAGAAGCAGAAACTAGCGAGCGATGTGAAAAAAGCGGAATGGAAAAGAGGAGCGTGGAAAGGAGCAGAGAGGGCGATAAGGAGCTCTGAAGGGCAGAGCGGAGCAGATAAAAGCGAGTGGCAGGGAAGAGGAGGAGGAAAAAAGGGAAATGCAGCAAGCAAGAGGATTAGGGTGAGAAGAGTGGAGGAAGAGAAACTAGCACGTTTCACAAGTGACGCTCCGAACTCTTCGCCTATATTGTCTCTTATGGCGAGAATAGTTGATTATCTCTGCTGGGTGGGGCTCATTAGCATGATTAATTGGAGGCCAGAGAAACTCATTAGCCGATGGCACTCTTTTAGCATGAAACAGATGAGGGCAGAGCGATGGTGGTGGCGGTGGTCGGGACTGAGTGACAGCAAGTGTAATAACACTGCTTTAATTCTCCAGGCGAGATATATGTCAAGTGGTAGTCATTGTCACAGCATATATCTCATTATGCATTAATTATCATACAGGGGGTGGGGTTGTTATTAATGATAACCGGGAGTGCGAGTGGAGGAGGGATGTTGTGTCAATTATGCAACACTAACAGCATCTCAAGATTGTTTACAAGTAAAGCATGTCATGTATAATCCTTAAAAGGCATTTCACTGCTGAAGAGACGATAATTAATCAGTTATATAATTTAGGAAATAATGCTAAGCTTTTAAGATGTAGCTGACAGCCTAGCAGTGATGGCTGCATTATAAGCAAATCTCTGGAGTGCATGTAATCTGCAAATTAGGGCTGCACATGTTGGGAAAAAATTGACATTTGATTTTTTTTTTTTTTTTTGCGGTATATGAATTTTATAGGCTGCATTTTAAAATTAAATGCATCAATCTGGAGCACTTAGAGAGACTAGAACTATGAAGAACTTTGTTGAATTATAAACACATTGGTTGTATAGATATTAATGGTGATGTCACAGCAAAAGACATGTTTCAAGACAGGTATGGTGGGTTGCAGATGTCACCGCAGACCCCTGGTGCTCTGACATGACCGTCTACCCGGTTGACTGCAGCACCGGGAGCCTTTGCCACCGTATAGTGCACATGAAATTCAGTCAAAACATCTTGAAAGCTGGCTGTTAGTTTAGGAAGTGCTCAATTTGATATGCAGCAGCATTTTCAGTGAGTGGAGCATATATTTCAATAGTCAATATTGCAGTCGATCATATTCATTTAATTGTGGAAAGCCAAAATCATGATGGCGATTAATATTCGATTATTTGTGGGGCACATTTGTGTTATTGTTTTGTAAATATGGGGGAAACTCAACCCGTTCCCCACAATGTGACTGATGATTGCAAAATCTCAGAAAAATCAAAAAAAGTTATGCTGATGATGAAGTATTTATGACAAAAGCAGCAGGTTTAAAAAATATTCTGACGTGCAAAAAAACCCAAATAAATGCCCCTGTTGTGTAAAAGCCTTAAGAGTTTAAAAAGGTATTTCTGCCCACACAGTTGTTGTGTAATGTCATTTCGAAACACCAACTGGGAGTTGATATGTGCCTCAATGTCACAAACTGAGGGGAAATATCAACTAAAATCAAGTAATCTCATTTTGGGCATTACTCCGTTATTTGGAGCATCCATAGTTCCGTCCACCAATATTAGCTCACATCTTATATAAGCATGAGTCGAGCCCGATAAGAAATGGATCCTTTAAAATGGCCTAATTTGTACGTGACTCAAAGTGGAGCAGCACCATTTATCTGGGGTATGTGTCCAATTATCCTCCGATTAATTTCACTGAGTACATGACAGTGCAGTCACAATCCAATTATTCCGTGGAGAAGCAATGCAGAAATGAAAAGACTTACATTTACTTCATCAAGAATAATTTTATCATCGTTGTCTGATTTCCATGGGGGAGTGAGAATAGAAACGGGATTGGAATATACAGTACGAAGATAGAGGAGATGCAGCGCAGCATCCCAGTGCCAATGGCATTTGTCAACTTGCTCTTTTTTTTTTCGCTCAGCAAGGTTGCATGTAGGTGCGTATTTCCCTCTCTTAGATACGGGGTTATTAGCTGTCGGAGGTTTTACAGTATGTGGTACACAAGATAAGTATTGCAGAAGGGAGCAGGGCTGCACCTGAGCAGGATTGTGGGGAGACGGTATCAGCTTTACACTGGGACCAGAGGATTTACACATCAAAGAGCTGCTCATTAACAGAGGCTCACTCCCAAAATTACTTCTGTTACATCTTACAAAATGAATTGCCACCATCTCCTGAGAATGCTTGCAGTGTGTGTGTGTGTGTGTGTGTGTGTGTGTGTGTGTGTGTGTGTGTGTGTGTGTGTGTGTGTGTGTGTGTGTGTGTGTGTGTGTGTGTGTGTGTGTGTGTGTGTGTGTGTGTGTGTGTGTGTGTGTGTGTGTGTGTAGAGACATTTGCTTGTGTGCACTTGTTGTAAGGGGTCAACTTTCTTATTTGGGATTTTCCTCTGCAGGCGTCGCAGCATGTGTCTCATTTCCTTGCGGGCAAAGATAATGCTGCCTGATGGAAAATCAAGCAGTGGGTCTAGTGTCAGAGATTAGGAGAAGCCCCAGTGTACGTCTGGACAAATTACATTCTGGATGAGAGCCACTGGTTTGAGTCACTCAGTGCTGTCAGTCTGTGTTTCAGTAGCTCAAGCAGTGGAAGCATTGCATCTCCCCACTTAAATACAGACAGGAATATAACTCCTTACTATGTACTGTATGTACGGCATCCTCTGTTTGTTTGCCTCCTTTGTCTCATTACTGGGATGAAACATACCAAGAGATGGCCAGTACACACATATGTGATCGGAGGACATTTCATTCATCACCAGTAATACACTGCTATACCAGCACCCGTCAGCCACAAGAGTGATAGTGAGGTCAGCCATTGTGGATGGGTGGCATTCAATTCCAGTTCAATCCCAAGGTGTTGAGTGGGGTTGAGGTCAGGGCTCTGGCTGCTTTGTGCACAGGGACGTTGTCATGTTGAAACAGGGAGAGCTGCCACAAAGTTGAAAGCACACTTTGGTCTAAAATGATTGAGTGCTGGGGCGTTATCATCTCCCTTAATGGGAACTTGTGTCATGTTTGACGACTAGAGCGGAAGAGAAGCCGTGAAAATATTATAAATAAAAAAATAAAATAAAAAAGACTTATAAAATAATAAAATGAAAATATTCAAAATATAGTGTACACTTAAACTGATACAGTTTTTTTCAGGCGGCTAAAATACATATTTCTGCTGCTCCTGTTAGACAGTATTTTCAAACCGGCTATATAGATCTATATATATATATATATATATATATATAGATATATATCTATATATATCTATAGATATATATCTATATATATCTATATATAGATCTATATATCTATAGATATATAGATCTATATATATCTATATATATATCTGTCGTCCCTCTCACCCTCTTAGGGTGGTAACCGTGTCCTTCTCAAGCTCGGGTCCTCTACCAGAGGCCTGGGAGTTTGAGGGTTCTGCGCAGTATCTTAGCTGTTCCTAGGACTGCGCTCTTCTGGACTGAGGCTTCAGCTGTCGTTCCCAGAATCTGCTGGAGCCACTCTCCCAGTTTGGGGGTCACCGCCCCGAGTGCTCCTACTACCACAGGGACCACGTTAGCCTTGATCTTCCACATCTGTTCCAACTGTTCTCTCAACCTTTGGTACTTCTCAACCTTTTCGTGCTCCTGCTTCCTGATGTTGGCGTTAGCTGGTATCGCCACATCTATCACCTCTGCCCTCTTCTGCTCTTTGTCCACCACCACTATGTCCGGTCGGTTAGCCAGCAGCTGTTTGTCAGTCTGGAAGCTGAAGTCCCACAGGATCTTAGCCCTGTTGTTCTCCACCACCTTCAGTGGTACATCCCATTGGGATTTGGGTACTTCTAGTCCATACTGGGTGCAGATATTTCTGTACACTATCCCAGCCACTTGGTTGTGCCTCTCCATGTATGCTGACCCTGCTAGCATCTTACACCCTGCTACTATGTGCTGGACTGTTTCCGGGTGTGAGTGTGAATGTGATTAATCCTGATTAAATATTTGAATCGACAGACAGCCCTATTCATTACATTAGTGATTAGCTTACTTTAGTAACCTACATCACTGCTTTTTGCAACAGCTGAGTGGGCGTTTCCATCAGCGTCACAGTTACAATGATCAGTCAATTAAGCAGTTAGCCAATGGACAGAAAATACTCAAATATTTTGATAATCAATTCATCTTTTTGTAAGAAAAAAATACTTCTTCTATAATTGTAAACTGTATATCTTTGTTGGACAAAACAAGACATATGATGACATCAGGAAAATGTGAAGGGACTATTTTCTGACATTTTATAGACCGAGCGACTCATTGATTAGTCGAGAAGAATCATCAACAGATTGATCGATTGTGAAAACTGTACCAAACCCAAATAATGAATAACATGTCGACACATAGTTTTGTTTGTTTTATAATAATAATAATAATAATAATAAATCAGGCTGTGTGGACTCTCTAGATAACCGTCACTGGTCAGAGATTCACAGGTATTAGACAAATGCCATCAAAGGTTCTGATAAATATAACTGCAGTTATTACGCTGACAGTTCTTCCATATTTGGTTTTAAAGAAGGAATTCAGCTGTTTGTTGAGACACTCAGGTGTGTGTGTGTGTGTGTGTGTGTGTGTGTGTGTGTGTGTGTGTGTTTGTGTGTGTTTGTGGAGTATAAAACTAATTTACCCCATGGGGAATATATTTGCTCAGAGAGCAGAAACAGTGGGGAATGCTTTCGTCTAATGGGATGGTCTTTCCAATTTAATGAATGCTGATTGATTGGCAAACTCTCCGTTTTATTGTACCATTACTGAGTCCTCACAGGAGCACCACTTGAAAGTCTCCTTATCCTTTCCCTCTGCATCGTAGTTCTTTAAAGTGTTTTTTTTTTTTTTTTTTTAATTTTGGTGATGATTTGAGTTTGATGCTGACACACACAGTCTGTAGTTATTAGGGCTGGGACAGTACACCTATCTCCTGATTCGACACTATCACAGTGTTTGGGTGCCAATTCGATATGTATTGCGTTTTTTAAGTATTGCGATTGGATATTATGATTTATCGCAATTTTTGTTAACTTTTTTTTTTAACACTAGACCATGGGAAAACCATACACCAAAAATCAAACACTTCTAGGGACTTTTACTTTGGAAAATATTTAAATTAATACAGTAAAAAAGGTTTGATTTCCAGCATGTATGTATGTAGTCAGAGATGCCCTGAAGTCAAATATATGTCATTGTCAGGAATGATTTATTTTATTTTTTTTTTTCCAGAAACCCAAAAATAAAAGAATAAAGACATTTCCCTCACAAGTTAGTGGTATTGTCCCTTTAATTTATAAGGGACATGTAATGTTTTATACTTCTGGTTTAATATAATCAGTCTTATTTCCACATACATTATGTATTATATACAGTTCCCTTTGTTAACACCTTTCTTTGAAAGCCAGATCAGTCACACATGTATACTTCTAACTTCACCATGTCCGTCGCCAGCTCTGCCATCAGCTCTGTTCTCTTTATACATCTATGATCAGCTCCATCGGGGCTGTTTGAATGTATGTAACATAAATGTCAGTATATGACTGCTCTACAGTTCTAGCATCAGCTGATTTGACCACAGATGAGAGTGACGTCTGGCTTGACAGTACGTTACAACAATACGATAATTTTAGCTGTCTATGACAGAGTTAGCATGCAGCTTTAGCCTTTATGTCTAGCTCTGCTTTTCCTGCCAATGTGTGAAACCTAAATGTTTCCACACTTCACTGTATATGTAGTGTTCACCACTTTGGATCTAACATGTACCAGTGCAGGTCGTATCCACGCAGACCCTTGGCCGTGTTCTACGTTCTGTGGTTTGTTTTGGTTGACGGATACAGAACGGATATGACATCATGTTATTCTGACTAGAACAATGCTAAAAGCAGAGACTTGCTTCTGCCTTTGCATAGATGCAATTGAAGCAAATATATTGATTCTATCAATTATCTTAATTAAAAAAAAAAAATAACAATTAAGTAAGTAGGTGAATCGATTTCTCTCCCCACCCCTAGTAGTTATGGTCTGTTTTCAGGTATGTAGTGTAAAAATTTCAATGAGATTGTTCAAGCTTATATGATGTATGAATCCACAGTGTACTGGGTGCATGGAAGTGGCTGCTCGGGGAGTGTGAGTGTCTCAGTGTTGGCCTAACAGCTGTGGCTGCAGGCCTGGATGGACGCTTGATTGAGTTATGAGTCCCAAAACATAAACAACACTTTCTGCCCCATTCATCATCCTACCTGTTATTAATATGCTCAGCAAGGCCTGCACACAAACGCACACAATCATGATCACATAAACATTTCTGCACTCTTCGTGTGTGCATATCATCACACAGTCACCTGCACAGCTCGCTGCAGTGTAGCAGATAGAGATGTGTTTTGCAGCTCACCTGGAGGCTGCTCTGTATGACAGGCAGCGTATGACTGTCACTTTGACTGACGACCGTTCGCAGTGTCACAACTGCTGCATTTGATTTGATTTATAATCCAGACAGGGTTTAATATGAGGGACAAGAAGAGGGTTTCTATCCCTCCTCACAGCACTTTGTTAGCAGATAGATGTACAGAATCTTCTCTCCTCTCCTCTCCTCCTCTCTAGTCTCCTTCTCTCCTCTCCTCCTCTCTAGTCTCCTTCTCTTCTCTCCTCTCCTCTCCTCTCCTCTCATCTCCCCTTGTCTCATCTCCCTTCGTCTTCTCTCCTTTCCTCTCATTTTTCTGGCCTCCTCTCCTCTCCAGTCTCTTCCTCTCCTCTCCCCTTATGTCCTCTCGCCTTGTCTCCTCTCGTCTCCTCTCCTCTCGTTTCTCCTTGCTTCCTCTCATCCTCTCTCCTTTCCTCTCATCTTTTCTCGCCTTCTCTCTTCTCCTCTCCAGTCCTCTCCTCTCCAGTCCTCTCCTCTCCAGTCCTCTCCTCTCCTCCCCTCTCCTCTCCTCTCCTCCCCTCTCCTCTCCTCTCCTCTCCTCTCCTCTCCTCCTCCTTACATTGCAGTACTTGGGTGTTACAGTAGTTAATTTAACACTATAAGTGGCATTGTATAATCTCTTAGCATTTTCTTGGTCTCATACTCCGTCTACTCTTCCTTCATTGGTAAACAGTATCAGCCGGTGATGACATATCCCGTCTCCCCCTCAGAGCCCATTCGCTTTCCCTGCGAGCTGCGTTCAATAACCCACTGGAGCAAAGCCCTGCTCTAAACCCCTCCAGGGATCCTCATCAGAGATTGGCAGCAATCACCCGGCCATGGGCCGATGGATGGATGGATGGATGGATGGAGGGAGGGAAAGAAAGAGGGAGATAGAGGAATGACGGAATAAAGAAAGAGACACTGAAAAAGTTGGGCAGCAGGAAGTAAAATGAAGCAATAGGAGAAGATGCAGCCTGGCAGAACTATTCTAATACTATTGGTTGACTTTAATTGATAAAAATGGAAAGAAAACTTGTAAATATTTCAAGTGGTTCATCCCTGTCTTCTTTTGCACACAAAATTCGTTAAAGAAATAAATGTATAAAAGATTTTTTTGTGTAGAAGACATTTTGAATAAAGAATATACCTATTTGACATATCTTAATATACTGTATATGTTGTTTTGTACAGTATCAGTGAAAGAAAAAACATATTTGTACTATCTTACTATACGCTATACTGTAGTCTATACAGTATATAGGCCCCATACAGAAGCTCCAACAGTGTTCATTATGCTTCACAGTTCTGTAATGGCTCCCAGTGTGTCGGCCTCCCCCTTCAGTCCTCTCCTGACTCAGCGCCCCTCCCCATATCCTCCCCCTTCATACAGAGACTCCCAGACGAGCCAAGAATGCCAATTAATAGTAATTAGAACCGCTGTAAGCGTAACTATTGCTGTTGCGCTCCACTAATGAATCAGGGCTGCTGCGGTCCCTGTGTATTTACCCCAGTATAATCTATGGTATTGATGCAGGGAGGAAGACTGCGAGCAGTGGTGTGGTGTGGTGCAAGAATGACACCTTGTGTTGATACTGGGTATTACACCATGGAGCTGAGGTTCTCACCATTATATTTCACTTGTCCGGCATTTGGGCAGTTTTCTGCTTATTCCCTATGACTGTAAGATAGTTAGATAGAAACTTTATTGTCCACAATGTGGAAAATTGTCTTTGGCTTCAGCACAATAAACATGAGTTATAAATAAGACACTATTAAGAAAAAGTAAAAACTGTAGAGGAGCTTGAAGTTCAATCATATGCGAATGAATGAGAGCTTTCTTTTTAGTATTCAGTACATGCCTACATCTGTGGTTTCCCTATAATTTTAACCATTTGTTAACCACAGTTTACCTTTACATTTGACATTCAAGTGTCTGTACCAAGTGACCATGTTAAAGGACAAGATACTTTCCACCAGATTCTTTTACACCGTTTCAAAGACATTCTGGTTCATCCTGAAGTCATTACGCTTCCTGAGTAGATGTAAACTCTGCAGAGGTTAGGAAACACTTGAAAAATGTTGAGTTTTATACATGCAGCATGGTTGGTTGTATGTAGTAGTAGCCTGGTTCCTGACCTCAGGATTGCCACATTTCTCAGACTTGCACAGCGATTCAAACAGTGACTGAATGAAGTGAAACGAAATGGCAGCTAAGTCTGATTATCAGGCTGGTTATGAAGCAGATATGCCACAAAAATGGACTGTACAACAATTATTGTAGTTTGAATACATTCATCAGCTGTCTTTGAGCATTCACAAAAACAGAACCAGCATAGTTTATATAATTAAAGTAAGCAAAGTGCATTTACTATATCAATAAACAGCAGTGGTTCATTCTTTTGCTTTACTTACACTCACTTGCACTCTTATTTTTCTGCTAGCATAACATATGATGCGTACATTTAGTAAATCCCATCAGGAAACAAGGATGTTACAACCACTAAACTACAAACAGAGTTTGAAAATCAACCAACCAAAAACAGATTATTAAAGGACCAGTATGTATTATTTAGGGGGATTGATTGGTAGAAATGGAATATGATATTCATAACTATGTTTTCATTTGTGTATAAACACCTGAAACTAAGAGCCATTGTATTTGCGTTACCTTAGAATGAGCCCTTCATATCTACATAGGGTGTGGGTCTTCTTCATGGAGTCTGCCATGTTTCTTCTAGAGGTGGCAAAAAATGGATTATGTATCGCGATTTGTTTTCTTTTTATGATGTTGAAATTTATTTTTCAGAACTAGACATCATGACTAAAGCTGCATGCTAACTCTGTCATGGACAGGAAATGTTTTCGTATTGCAGTAACATGCTGTCGAACCAGCCGTCATTCTCATCTCCGTGGTCAATTTTGCAGATACTACAACTGTCGAGCACCTACAGTATATACTGACACTTATTATTATTATTTATTATTTATAGATTCACCAGAAGTATAAAACATTACATGTCCCTTATGAATTAGGTACAAATTATTACTAAGTTGTGACGGAAATGTCTTTTTTTCTTTGATTTTTGGGTTGCTGGAAAAGAAATCTAATAAATAATGCCTGACAAAGACTTTAGGACATCTCTGACTACATACATGCTGAAAACCAAAAAATTGTATTAACAACACAAGTAGTAATTTAGATATTTTTCAAAGTAAATGTCCCTAAAATTGTATAAATAAACTCTTTCCCATGGTCTAATGTTGAAAAAAATGAGCAAAAATTGCAATATCGAATCGCAATACTTAAAATTTGCAATACGTATCGGCACCCAAGTATCGTGTTTGTATCGAGTTGCGAAATAGGTGTATTATCCCAGCCCTAATTTCTACAGTAGCCCAGAATGGACAAACCAGATACTGCTCCAGAGAGAGCTTTTTGCTTTATGTCACCAGATGGCCACCGTAGTTATCTGTCACTCTTGGAAAGAAAGAGGTGAGCGGAGGGATATTCAGCTGGTTGTAGTCTCCTAAATCCTACGCACTGTTCCTTTTAAATAGTGACGGTATACAGACAAGCACAGTTGACAACTTGTTTTAAAGGATGATCCATCATACTCATTTCATTTAGATTTTACTTTTGTGCTGAAATGAGTAAAATGTGATGCCATACAGTAGTGTCACAAAGTATGTTATAAA
The DNA here is from genome assembly GCA_947000775.1 of Pterois miles. Classification (NCBI taxonomy): domain Eukaryota; kingdom Metazoa; phylum Chordata; class Actinopteri; order Perciformes; family Scorpaenidae; genus Pterois; species Pterois miles. The sequence continues at coordinate 1,272,843 of CAMQGK010000568.1, read as the reverse complement.
ACTACTTGTATGTGAACAGTATAGTACTTCATACTCTACAATACAGAAGCATGATTCTTTATCCAATAACTATATGATTAATACTATAGGTCTACGGCTATACTGTTAAATGATTGGCTGTGTCTGTTTCATAAAGGTCAGATGAAAGTTTTATGTTGAGTTGCAGTGGTGTGTTTTAGGTGTGTTTTACTGCATCACAGAGAAAACCTGCCTCAAAGTGTTTATTTCTGGACTGCTGAAAATTGAATAGTGTTTAAATTATGTTTTGTTTTGTTTTTTTTGCTTTTTTAAGAAGTTTTTCAATGTAAATTATACTGTATATTAGCTGCAGGCTCTCCTGTTAATGAAGCAATATTGCATGTAAATGTACAAATACTATAATGGAACTTCTATTTTGTCTTTCCCACAAGAAGAACAATGATGACGTTGGTTCTGGTGTCGCCGTACTTTTCAAGAACCTAGAATCTGGACCAACTCGTTCGAACAGGTTCAGCTAACGGGAACCTCCAGGTTACAGGTCATTAAGTTCATGTAGTGAAAAAGGCCCAATAGAGTAGTCATGACATCATTCAAGGCAGATGGCCGCCCACCCAGAGCCAGGGTCTGCCCAAGGTTTCTACCCGTTAAAGGGGAGATTTTTATTGCCACTGTCAAGTGTGTGCTCATGGGGAATCTCTTGTTTGGTCTCTAGATTATAGAGTATGAAAAGCATCTTGAGATAACTTCTGTTATGATTTGAAGCCATAAAATAAATTAAATTGATTTGATTCATGTCCGGGCTAGCCTCTGTTCCACTGGCTTCTTCAGTGCAATGTCTCATTCAGCGTTTCTTTCATCGATCTTCCTGAAAAAATGAAGCCTGCTCCTGTAGTTTATGTTCTACACGCTAAGACAAGTCAGCTCAACTACAGCACTTAATAGAAACATAAACCTCTGGGACTTGAACAAAGTAAAACAGTGATTACAGTGTGAGCACAGACAAAACTACAGCTCCCATGAAACATCAAGCCTGGCAGTGTGGATTGATACTTGCGTCATCGTAACTTGCTATTGTCCATATCCATAAAACTCACTAATGGCGTCTTCCAAAGTAATTTTTTTCAACTTTCTAGTTGTAATCTCTGCTCAGATTACTGATCGGCGTTCACTCTTCTCTGTCCTGCTGTTATTACTGACATGTCTGAGCTAATCACAACCCCTCGGCTCATGGACTCCTCTCTTTTGTCGAGTTTTGACGTTCAACCAGTATGTAGGGCTTCTGGGTGTTTGTTAAAGGCATAACTATTAAATAAACAACAATATTGGATTGTTTTTTCAAAGAAACTACTGTTCTGATCAAAATGTGAAGCGAGCCACACGGTGTACTGTTGAGAAAGACTAAAAAATGTCAATGGGAATTTGAATCCGGTTTTTACTTCAATAAGGGCAGGTAACATCCAAGGTAACATCCCCTTAACACTATATGAGGGCAGGTATTAGCATGATAACGTCTCTTAAACAATATATGAGGGCAGGTATTAGCAAAGGTAACGTCTCTTAAACACTATATAAGGGCAGGTATTAGCATGATAACGTCTCTTAAACAATATATGAGGGCAGGTATTAGCAAAGGTAACGTCTCTTAAGCACTATATAAGGGCAGGTATTAGCATGATAACGTCTCTTAAGCACTATATAAGGGCAGGTATTAGCATGATAACGTCTCTTAAACACTATATGAGGGCAGGTATTAGCAAGATAACGTCTCTTAAACAATATATGAGGGCAGGTATTAGCAAAGGTAACGTCTCTTAAACACTATATAAGGACAGGTATTAGCAAAGATAACGTCTCTTAAACACTATATAAGGGCAGGTATTAGCATGATAACGTCTCATAAACACTATATGAGGGCAGGTATTAGCAAAGGTAACGTCTCCTAAACACTATATAAGGGCAGGTATTAGCATGATAACGTCTCATAAACACTATATGAGGGCAGGTATTAGCATGATAACGTCTCATAAACACTATATGAGGGCAGGTATTAGCAAAGGTAACGTCTCCTAAACACTATATAAGGGCAGGTATTAGCATGATAACGTCTCTTAAACACTATATAAGGGCAGGTATTAGCATGATAACGTCTCTTAAACAATATATAAGGGCAGGTATTAGCAAAGGTAACGTCTCCTAAACACTATATAAGGACAGGTATTAGCATGATAACGTCTCTTAAACACTATATAAGGACAGGTATTAGCATGATAACGTCTCTTAAACACTATATAAGGACAGGTATTAGCATAAGTAATGTCTCCTAAACACTATATAAGGACAGGTATTAGCATAAGTAACGTCTCCTAAACACTATATAAGGGCAGGTATTAGCATAAGTAATGTCTCCTAAACACTATATAAGGACAGGTATTAGCAAAGGTAACGTCTCTTAAACACTATATGGCAGACTGACGGACTGGACTGGACCACAACACAGATTCTAGAGCAGCAGTAGTGAAATCGAGGTTCTGTTAAGGAAAATACAGGAAAATCAAAAAGCATCTCGGAGCAGTATATAATCCATTCAGAATCTGAACAGGGTTTTATAGTCTTTAATGCATTAATGGATAGTGTTTCTTTTTCTCACACATTTAATAACCCTATCATAATTACTCTAAAATATATAATAATCTAAACCTGATTAGATGATATTCATGTGTTTTCTTATGTAGCTCAAATTTAAAACTTATGTTTTCTTGCATTGGACAAAATTTGCAGACTGAAATAAGTTGTTTTTTTCTTATCTTGGCATGAGTGCTTTCAGCCACTCGTAAAATTTCCTATTACCGAAGAGAAGAGCAAAAGTAAGAAAGAATCCTATGAATCTGACAAAACTAACAAAGTAAGAAATTTGCTTATATATGGCTTCCTGCATGAGGCCCATTGTGTAGTATTTCACAACTTTTTAAAGTTTATTGTTTTGTCTTGATTTCAACACTATATTTTACTACTTCAGGTCATTATCATAAGTCTCATACACTACAAATTTAGGTTGGATAACTGGATTACAGCCTTGTGTTACGCTATGTAAAATTTGGGGTTTAATGTTCCATCTGTGGTGAACTACAAGACTTTTTACTGTGATAGCTCTTGATTCAAACAATTCAGTTCTTTAAAATAAGGCCAATTGTCCTGCCTGTGTGAGAGTTAGAGGCCTCATCATGTACCTGCCCATGTCCATATGCCCTCCTTTTTGTCTCTGGAAGTCTTTCCAGTTTTTTTTTTTTTTTTTTTTAAATGCTCCCTCCGCCTAATAGTTAGCTGAGCCTCATGTAATAGTCGGTGTTTAAATGGTCTCCGTTCATTGTAATAGTTGGCAGAGGCTTGTGTAATAGTTCGTGTTTTGTGTGTGAGCAGGCTCTCAGGTAACAGAGGCCCTGCATATGAAATGAGATGGTAATGAGGAGGAGGAGGGGAGTCTTATCACTACAGGGCCAAATTCCGACAGTGAATTGCGCAGTTGTAACAAAAGTAACAGAGCGTCCATTCAGCCTGCACTAATCCAGATGGGAAAGTCAAACAGCAGAAAGTCCACGGCACAAACTCATTTCATCACTTTATTAATTTAGATATTGCCTCCTCGCTCCTGTGGGGAGGAAAAAAAAAAGAGCCCCTCTGAAATGACCAACATCGGTGAGGCGTTTTGCTCTACATGGTTCCCCCACTTCGTCTCCTCCCGTTATCTGTTTAATTCATCCCGCCAATCTTGGCTGTCTTTACCCACTAAATTTCCCTTTGACACGCATGCCTTGCTTCGCATAATCCTCACTCCGGGGCAGAATTAAAAATGGAAAAAAGAGGAGGGAATAGGACAGGTGGCTGGAGAATCCTTGAAATAATGTTCAATGCCAGACCCAGGCATGATTTGACCAGATTGGAACTAGGGGGCTGATAGGGAAAGAGGTTTTTTCCCCCCTTTTTATTTTTGGAATCAAGGGGTAGGAAAAGGGTGACAGGTGGAAAATGTGCAGAGACTGAGAAGTCCCTTAAGAGCCAGGTCGAAGAGTCGGTTCTAAATTGTGGTGCCAGAATGACTTCGGGGGGAAAACTGTGGCAAGGAAGATGAAAATGTCAAAATGTCAGTCTCCAGAGGTCTGATTTGAAAAGTTTTCTCTGTTGACTGAAGACTGAAAATTAGAAAAGTCGACTTGTTTCTTGTTCCTTCGCTTCTGCATGTATCTATTATTGACCTGCAGGGACTGAATATGGCAGATATGGTATCTTAACACAGCCATTTGTAGCAGTTGAACAACCGTTCTCCGCTATTTGTATCAGCTTTATCTGACCAGTGAGTGCTGCTGACATGCTTTGCCGGAGCAGAGCTTGATATTTCAAAGTTCTTTAGGTGGCAGCATGTCATATCAGCAACAGGTAAGATGGGTTATTTTACAACTGCAAAGTGCATGTTTATGATGTAAGTATGATATAGTCGGTATAATGGCAGTGAAGCAGCGCTAGAGCCTGCCTGTTGTAAAATGGAATATAATGCATTAATGAGGTGTTGTGACTAGGGAGGTTAATTTTGACAAATGTTTTTAACTGATAACTGACCCTTGTTAACCGATTATTAACTGTTACCCGACAAGATTTGTGCCTCACATGCAGCGGCGCACCAGCTGCAGTATATGAACACAACAGACAACTGAGTCAACAGTTCACCGTCAGGAGAGCTACTGTAGCAGCCACGGTGCTGCGTTCACTGTCCCCAGTTCACCATCGGGGAGTGTTAGCAACCACTGTGCTGCGTGCAGCGTCGCAGACATGCAGCCCAGTAAAAGTTTCCATCACACATTTAGTTACGTTTAGCAGGTTGTCAGCTGTGTGTCTGCCCGGCGTAACAATGCTCTGTCTATCTGGATTAACAATAGCGAGTTTCCGACAGACTGTGTGTGTGTGTGTGTGGTGGCAGTGAATGTGGGTTTGTTGGTAGTGTTATAGCTGTGAACGTAGCTGTAGCAGACAGTGTGTGTACAGTTTATTTTGTCTGTGAATAAATGCTACGAGGCTACAAGCTACAACTCCACGACTGGAACTTCCTGTATCTGTGCCGGCTCTTAACATGGACCAGCTTTTCTCCTTACAGTGATGAGCTGCTCCTCTGCGTTTTTCTCAGCTTTGTAAAAAAATATTAACAATTTTCTTTAACCTTTTAACTGATATTAAGCTGTTAAAATACTTAATGTTGGTTATTGGTTAAACGTTAATTATTAACATCCCTTGTTGTGACACAAGATACTGTTGCAACTCAATTTTTAGTTTGATACTGAATAGTCAACTGAATGAAGAATACATCACTGATATATTTGATAAGTGATCAGTTGTTTAAGAAGAGTCTACCGTCGTTAGCAGCAAAGTTGGGGTGCTGCGGTAGTTTAATGACTAACCATAACCGCATAGTCACGATTATGACTCGCTGGTTGCCACATCTCTCGTTCTCTCTCTCTCTCTCTCTTTACATCCTGTCAGTTTGAGGTCACATTAGCAAAATATTTTCTGGCATTGACTGAATTTTTTTTAACAATGACGGAAATATCTGAAGGCCAGGGAGTATGTCTGCGACTCCGGGTCACAGAACACTGCCAGCGCAGCTCCATCACTGTTGCAGAAGGAACGCATGCTGCAGGATTTCCTCCTGGTGATGCGAATGCTTGCAGAATTAGGAAATCCCACATTCAGAGAGCTGGTAATTCCAGTCTCCAGTGTGGCAGCAGATCACGCGTTCAGCCTTCAGAATAAAATGAAAATGGCCCTAAGAAGTCATCAGTCCGAGGCAAAGACTACTTGAATAAAGGATTCCTCTGTTTCATGCGTGTTGACATGAAAAGTGGCCGCCCAGTCGGTGTTGTCTCTGTCCATCTTTTCCCTCCATCCCCTTATAAATGCATAATCTATAAGCTTGTTCTGTAGTCTATATTAATTATTTAAAAAATACAGATACAGACACCGCTGACCAGGCACTGCCACCGTGTGTGCCGCTGTCTCAGTCCAAAAGTCAAAATTTAGCTATCGCAAAAAGATCAATGTAACTTAATCATTTCAAAAATGTACATTATGTTTTTATCAAAGGAATTATTCTGCTTCGTTGCCGTTTAGCCTTTCAAAAACAACATTTTCACCGTGGTCAAAAAAACTGTTTGTTCTCCCGCTTGCTGCTGCACATGCACAAAGCAGGGCTTGTACCTGTAGCTGAGAAACAGTCATTCTACACTTCATTCAAAAACCTCAATAGAAACATTGAATGTAAAAACAAAAAAGTGACATTCAGTAGCACCTGCAGCCCTCGTGGCTTGGTCCGGTCACTTTGTTTGTTTCCTAATTACAGAGCCAGGCCTGTGTGACAATAACAGCTGATTTCAGTCCTGTGCAAACACAGAAAAAACAGATAATTGACCATGAAGAGTTTGCTGAGTTTAACAAAAAGTGTAGGCCTGGATTAGCTTCACAGACTACTTTTAATTGGCATACATCTTATTTAGTCATTAAAAATGAAAATGCAAAATGAGGGGCAATAATAGATTGACAGATTTTTTGCAACCCAAATGAGAAATTCTAACACAACCACTGCAGTCAGTATATGTACTCTAACTATCAAATATAGGCAAAAAGGAAATCAATTAATTTCATTAAACTACTTTCTACAATAGCTGTTGAGACATTTCACCAAAAAAAACCCAAATGTCAGCCTCACGGTGGCATTGAAGGAAAGATCAGGGGTGATTTTATAGATTGGATAATTAAACCAATTAATTTGTAAAATATTCAACAATTAATCTAATGATAAAATTAGCATTAGTTGCATTGCTGTAGCATATAAGTTGGTATTTTGTAAAAGTGATTCATAGTTATTTATCAGGTATTGATATTGACCGTAGGATGGAATATAGCAGAGAGAAAGTGATAGGACACAGGGGCACAGTGCTTTATGTCTAGCCCAGATCAGGAGTTAGACTAAAGACAGGGACGAGTGTTTCCCGGTGCAGGGGGGGCTGATCTACACCGTGTTGGCTGCGTGTAGGGGCAGGCTGCGCAGCGCGGCGATGGCAGCAGCCGGCGCACGGCACTATTGATTGGGCTCCACAGGCTGAGACCAGCCAATTCAGAGCACCAGTGAGCCGAGACCGATTGGGCCTCCTGAGTTACAAAATCCCACAGCTCTTCTTCTCTCATCTGCCAGAAAAAAAGAGAGTATTTCTCATTCCCCAGGCAAATGTTTTTCGAAGAGAAAGTTTTAGATTTTAGGGTTGAAAAAGGCTAGAAGAATTGTATGACTTTGCTTGAGTTGCTGTTATTGTGATGATAAAATCACCCGTGTTGCTGTAATAACACCCGATTCGACTGTTATCAGCTCATTAAAGGTGCGCTATCGGTCATCATAAGCCTCATAGATGTGGGTTAGTAGGAGCCTGCTACACCTACTATGTTGTAAATGTGTAAGGGAATTCATCTTGTGGTCATCGCCCATATGAATCGACGATAAAACCTATTAGTGGGTAAAGCAGGTCCCTTCTTAACCACATCTATGAGGATGATAGCCACTGATAATGCCCATTTAATGACCTGATAACAGTCTACCAGCTGGTAATAGAGCCATTCAGAACTTTAGCATATTGTTGAGCAGCACATTATGCAAGTTAGCATCATGAATGTTTGTATGTGTGTTCAGGTACGGTAAGCTGTTGCCCTCACTCCAAACCAGGCAGTTTTCAGCAGCTACAGGGCTGAGCCGCATGCTGATCATCCTCGGGGTGATCGAACCGACGGTTAAAGGCGAAAACGTCTCAGAGGAAGTCGTCCAGCGCCAGGTCAAGCTAATACACACACACACACACACACACACACACACACACGCACACGCACACACGCACACACCACACACGCACACACACATTACAATGAAGTATGCCCCAAAGGCTGTGACATAGCTTGTTTATGAAATTAAAAAGACAAAAACTTGGGGTGTCAAAGTTGACGCAATAATAACACAATCACAATGTGTTACTGCACATAAATTTTAATGACACTAATTTCTTTAATGCATTAACGCAACTTGTAATTTTCAGGTTGTAGCCAACTCAGTTTTAAAGCTATAATGAAGATACTTGCAACTTCTCAAACCAGAAAACAAACCTGAGGAATCCATTGATACCAACCATGTCATACCAGCTTTTCGCAAAGGAGGCGAGGAAAAACTGTCATGGCCATTTCCAAAGGGGTCCCTTGACCTCTGACCTCAGGTTATGTGACTGAAAATGGGTTCTATGGGTTCCCACGAGTCTCCCCTTTACAGACATGCCCACTTTATGATAATCACCTGCAGTTTGGATCAAGTCAGAGTCAAGTCAGCACACTGACACACTGACAGCTGTTGTTGCCTGTTGGGCTGCAGTTTGTCATGTTATGATTTGAGCATATTTTTTTATGCTAACTGCAGTATCTGTGAGGGTTTCTGGACAATATTTGTCATTGATTTGTGTTATTGATTTCCCATAATAATTATATACATACATTTTATATTTGCCCACTCTCATATTGATAACAGTAAATACTTGACAAATCTCCCATAAAGTACATTTTTAACAGATAAAAAGTGTGTGATTAACATGCAATTAATTATGATCAACTATGGACAATCATGAAATTAATTGTTCGAGTCGATTTAGAGGTGATAAACATAACTAGTCATCAGGGTAGAGAGGTGCTGTCGTTCCAGAGATGTTGACATTTCTATAGTCTGGGGACTATTTTTTTTCTGTTCCTCTGCTCAGGCAATTTCTGGTCTTTTCATTAACCTAATTGAGAACATGAAGGAAAAAGTGATATGTTTCAGTCATTTTAAATCTTTCCTCTACAGCCACAGGATGGTGCTAGTGCGAGAATAATCATGTCTCCTCCTCGGCAGAGATACGAGTGGGTGATGATTGCAGAGGCGTTTTGTCTCCATATTGTCAGAGACTGTTTGCATTTGGCACATGACGCAGGGATGTCACTTTTAAAATAAATGAAAATTGAACCCGTTCCTGGAGCTGACATGACACTGCAATTGCACTGTATCTCCCGACGCCTGCTATATTGTAAATTCAGCCTTTTGACAGGTCATACAGACTGTGAGGAAAAACGCTGCAGATGAAGTTTCTCTACAAGAGGGCTTTTTTTATTATTTTGTACTCTGTCCACACTCTGATCTGCTGTGAATCTGTTTCTAAAAACACATACAGTGCTGACATGTCTGCCTGTCATGAAGTCCTGTAGTCATTTTTACTTACTATGGAAAACATCTTAGGCATAGGGGTAGTAATGGATTCTGGTGATGAACAACAACCAATATCTTTGGTAACATGGGATAATGCCCTGTATAGAGTGACACCTTATTATAGCAGGGAAACAAACACTCCTGTAGGGTGCATTAGGGACATAGAGGAGAGGTTATAACAGGAAAGCTAATTTAGTAGCTGTTTATTGCTTTTAAACCATACTGTCCAACTTCAAATTCGTTCTTTTTTTGAAATATGACTTTAGTGACCCTCTGTGAACACTCAAACATATCTATAATCCATCCAGCATTACATTTTAGTTGCAGCTGTCTTGTCTGATGCGATGACGCCTGCCTTGGGATGAATGCGAGCAGTTCGTTAAGACGCCTTGTTCTCTGCTGCCAGCCACCCACGATTTGATGGCAGTAGTGATGGGGGACCTATTTCAGCTTTTCAAGTATTACAGTTGTTGCCAAGGAGATAAGGACATCATTGTGCTGGGATTCTCCAAGGACAGAGAAAGGTTTTGCAGACAGGCTAGTGAAGGTTATAGCACACACACACACACGCACGCACACACACACACACACACACACACACACACACACACACACATTCACAAGCTCGCCGGACTCAATAGAGCATGCAGTCCATTTCTCAAGGGCATGTTCTGTAACCACTGCTTAATTGAACTGGAGCAGAATTGTTTGCTGCTACTGTATGTTAACGGCACCAAAGCTATCTGGTCTCATCACATGTGCCGATAGATACAGTTAAAGGGGAATTCTGCTCAGTTTGAAAATTCACTTCAGTGTGCTATCGACGGGTCTGAGAAGTGAAGCCAATGCTGAAGTGTCTTAAACTTGCATTCTTTCTAATTGCCAGCAGGGGGCGACTCCTCTGGTCTATGAGAAAATGAGCCTACTTCTCACTTGATTTATTACCTCAATATACATTGTAAACTTGAATTTATGGTCTCTTTTGCTAGTTTCAAGTCTTCTTCAATACAGCATGATGTTGCAGGGTATGCTTTAAGGCGTGGCTACCTTGTGATTGACAGGTCACCACCACAGCAATGTCCGGTCTGGGAGTTGTCTTTGTTTTCCTCGTACAGCTTTAACCCTTTCACAGTGTGTTTTCAATTCATGAAAGTCGATTGTACCCTTTTTGGAAGCCTAAAAATATCTTATTCAGCATTTGGTTGTATTTATCTCCACCATCTCTGGTTAAAAAAAACGAGATGGCGACAGCCAAAATGCCGAACTCAAGGCTTCAAAACTGCAGTCTACAAACAGGTGACGTCACAGTGACTAGGTCCAGTTCGTCTATGCAGTCTGAGTCACGTCTTTTCTGGTAGCGTGGTGAACTTTCCCTGCCCTGAGCCTGAGAATCACACAGCTAAGATTGAGATTTACAATGTCATATCAGTATTCTGTCTGGAGCTGCTTCATTGAATGAGCCGGGCACACAGACTTCAGTGCATTCAAATCAGCTTGTAGTTCTTTTCCAAATCATCTTGGAAATGCAAATGTTGAAGTTCGAGTATTACGTCTCTCTTGGCATTGGAAGACATTCAGCAGTTCTTGCTCAGGGATTCAGAGTATGATCATACTGTAAGTGCTGTTATAATAAATGACATCAAGCTTAAAATACATACACACAACTGTTCAAATCTGCCCAATTTTGAATTATGCTGCAGTGATCTGGGGTGTTTGTAGACAAGCAAAGTGATAATGTGCAAAACGGAGCTATGCTTTGTTTTTTGGATGTGCATACTGTCAGTAGGTGGTTATATGTGTGAAGTTAGGCAAAAGGGTGACATACTGCGACTGTGGATTAGCTCCATTAACATGTCTGCCAGCAGAGTTACTAAACAAAGCTTTTACTGGGATTGCTCCATGGAGTTATTCTCTGATTTTTTTTCATTGTCTATATACTGTGTATAAAAAGATAATTAATTTGTGATAAATCACAATTAACTATTTTAATCAACTGACTGTCCTACGTATTTCACTTGATGTTTTAGGTAACTAACTTTAGCAAGAAATAGCTCCTTATCAAGCTGAATACATTACTAATGTTACTAAAATAACTCTAAACTGTAAAAATCAATATTACAACCAACGACATAATAGCCAAGATGTACATCCTCTTGCTTTGCTTGTACTTTCCTCATCACTTGACATTGTTCGCAAATGGGTAATTTTATTCTGTTGTATATCTCATTAAGTGTTCAGGGGGTGCTTTCGCAAAATGCAAAGGCAGGGGGAGGTTTTTGCCGACGCGCCTGTTTGTTCTGGTCTGAGATGCTGGTGCTGTAGTGCTCATATATATAACCTTTATGCTTTTCCTGAAAATGTCTGCCGGACATCCCAGTCTGTTTGATAGATGAATGTCGATAGTTCAGTTTTTGTTAAACCCATGAGAGTGAATGTTTAATTTCTTAAAGGAACAGTGTGTTGCATTTTGGGGAGTATATTAGCATAAATGGAAAATAGTAGAAGTATGTTTTATTTTAGTGTTTAATCACCTGAAAATAAGAATGGCTGTGTTTTCGTTAGCTTAGAATGAGCCGTTTATATCTATGTACAGAGTGAGTCCTCTTCACGGAGCCGGTCGCCATGTTTCTACAGTAGCTCAGAGCGGACAAACCAAACACTGGCTCTAGCTACATTCACATTTTCACATTTTTGCATTAGCCACTGTTGTTCTGTGACACACTTGGCACAAGGGAGGAGTTGTTTCAGTCTGCAACCTGCTTCCAAATCGTTCACCCTGCACCTTTAAGTTTATACCTAATACAGTGTGTTTAACACATGTATACAGTGTGTATTGGCTTGCTTTCTTTTTGTTTTCTCTTACCTCCGAAGGTAATGTAAGTAGTGTCTTGTAAGCCTTTAGGTGTATGACTGGTGAATAATGATAATAATAAAAAAAAAAAATCTATCATTCATGTTAGATGTTGTGATGTTCTCTCTCTCTGTCTCTTATAGAAATACCTACTAAGTAACCCTGCCCACCAGAGCAGTGCTGTGGATGAGCATTACTTTTTTAATGAAAGTGCAGCTCAAGTAAGGTACGGTAACACTTTGTGTCATTGTTTTCTGGCTGGGTTTGCCATGTGCATGTTTAATGTGGAAGTCAAGTCATGAATATTTGAATAGGAAACATTAACATGTTTTGTTATTTTTAAAGGGATATCACCAAGTTTAAGCCCCTCTCTAGCAGGACGTCAGTGAGTGTGATCACTGGGGATTCCTTTGACCAGCAAATACCAGAACATCTAAACCAGGTGAGACTGTTTACTGTAGCTGCACAAATCCGAGCTGCATTATTAACTCAATAGTACTGTAGTAATGGACGGTTGTGTACAATCCATAATAAATCATCTTTTCCTTGCACCAGATGGTAGCTAAGCTTCAAAAGAAGTTTCTGGTGGAGTCCTACCCGTCAGCCAATCACATTCACATAAAAGGAGCAGACCGGCGAATGATCTACAAGAAGCCATCTGCCATCAGCCAGCACCTGAGGAAGCTAGTCAACCAGCGACAAGCCAAACAGCAGAGCGAGTGACCCGTGGCCAACATGTAACAATACACCAGACATGGACAGGGTAATCATTGAATATGTTTTAAATATTCAAGTTATCTCTTTACCTTTCCCTGCAGCAATCTGTGGAGATTGTGTACATGTCTGGTAAGGTCTGCTTCACTGGGAGCTTTTAAATTGAAAATAACTGGAGGGTATTCAGTGGTGAAATATTTGCTGTCTTAGTGTCAGAAATTCTTATCTTTCAAGTTGTTTTTTCAGTGTCTTTACCTGATTGGCCGGAGACAAAAATGAATATGTTACACCTTATCAATGTAAAGGCCACACATGTCACTGCTCAACCCCATACTGTTTTATCTCGTTCAGTTCTGTCTTAATATTCTGCCTTGTTGTAGCCCCAGGGAAAGGTTGAGTTCCTCTCTCCTCTCTGTTGCATCAGTTCAGTCATTTGTTAACTTGCATATACTTGCATTACATCACCACCACATGTAGACCTCTATCTTGCGTTGATTTGTTTAATTTTATAATTTGCAAACAGATGAGTCTGGCCTGCAAAGCTACTTTTGGATTTTTGTGAATCCATGTTTATATACTTGTGCATCTGTTTTTTACTGTACTTATTTTTGTGGCAAACACGACACATTGGGTGTACAGTAACGTTAAAGAAAGACCAGACAGCATTGGTTTATCCTGAGGATTTAAGTTTAATTATGACACCACATCAAAATAAAAATTTCCAACAGATCTGGAATTTAATTCCATCCATATACATGCATAGCAACAACGTTTTAAGAAACATTTTCTCCCATAATCAGGACATTGGAATGATCATTTTACATCAGTATCCCCACTGACCTCCCACCCATCTTGTTCATGAGCAATAAACGTAATTCTTGTACAACTTCATTTTTTTTCCCTATGGGGTTACAAATAATTATATGCACAGTCCCCCATTTCATAATACTGCTTTCAGTAATGTTCCCTCATTTACAAAGTATTGCATTGAGAGCAAATTTCAAAAAGGGAGACCAAAGTGTATCATCAAACAGAAATACGAGTACTATACAAGAATGCTGCCATCCTCATGAAAACATCCACATCTGAGTTGAAGAAAAGAGACAGGGACAAACAGCCACATATGTATGCAAAGCCATGTGTATATGCCAAAATGTGAGATGCAGGGTTGTGCCTGGTTATCACCAACAAATGGTGATTTCTTTAAGGCAAACAAGTCATTAGTAGCGATCTGCACATGACATTTAGGGCATATACAGAAACTGGTACAGCAAATAAGAATACACAAGTGCCTCAGTAGCTATTTTTGTGTCTAAAATGCATCTCATTTTTGTATTGTCTATTTGTTTCATTGAGCCTACACTACAGTGTAAACAATATGTGTGCTACACAAGAATGACTATACAATAACATTACAAACAACTCTGATATAAATTTCATTTTGAATTTAAATTAAGATCACTACTCCTATTAATACTGATTGTAAAATAAATTAATGTGAAAGTGGCACCAATATTATTCATGATTCATTTTTCTTTTTCTTTTTTAACCAATGGTTTTGCATTTTTAAGTCTTTAAAACGATGAAAGAAGAAGCTTCTCTTGATTGTCCACAAGCAGCGTTTAGCACTGCGTGATGCACTATTCCAGACACAACAGTGTACCAAAACAAAGGAGAAAAAGGGGGTAAAAGTCGGGAGCGGGGAGGGAAAAGGTGTGGGAGGGAGAAGAAGACGATGTCTTCTCAACTTATTTTACATGCTCTGCAGCATGTGATGAACAGTAAAACTTCTTATGGGTAATAAAGTTTGACAGGTTGTTGAACTGGATATCACAGAGGCGGCAGTACTTGCCACTTCCAGAGCCGTTCACACCTTTGTTGGCTGTGGGCGCCGCCTCCTCGTTTGGAGACTTGGAGGAAGGCGACATGTTCTCATTGGAGTCGGACTGGTTCTCAGTGGCCCACGTAGGTGAGGGATTGGGGGGTTGGCCGTCTGGCTGGGGCTGATTCTCCTGCTGCGGCGGAGCTGTGCCTGAACGCTCCTCTGGCTTGTGCCCCCCGTTGACGATGACCATGCCCCGGTTTTTGGGCAGTAGGGGAAGAGGCTCCTTGCCAGGGTGGGGGCAGCCATTAGCAGCAGGCTGTTGGGCCTGTTCTCTGGTTGTTCCTGACTCTCCTCCTCCTCCTGTGCCTCCTCCCCCATTAACGCTCTGCTCCTGCTCACTGCCCTCTCCCTGCACCACCGGTCCCCCAGTCACATAATCGGTTGGCTTTATCCCAAAATACGGCGATATTTGCTCGGGACCTTTCACTTTCTTTATTGCTCCGGGATAAAGGCAGTGGGGCAGAAACATATTCTTGTTCTCGTCTTTTGATGGGATGAGCTGGGGCTCAGCAAAAGGCTTGAGTCCCGGCACAGTCCCCAGGTGAGGGGGAAACATGCTGCCATTCTGCACCATCACCTTCCCGTTGCCATTCTTCTCACATTTGCCTGGGCTCTTATCATAGACGTCATCGGGGCTGTTATTGCCTTCACTCTTCACATCTGGGAACATGGACGGCTCCAGGCTGCCAGTCTCATTGTGTTGTTGCTGCTGTTGTGGCTGTTGTTGTTGAGCGGCAGCGGCAGCAGCAGCGGCGGCGGCTGTTGCAGGGCAAAAGTTCTGTTTGTGCGCCAGGTAGTTCTCCACTTTGTTAAAACTTATCTTGCACACTGCACATTCGTGATAGTCCAACAGTCTTTTAGGGGAGCTACATGTCTTGTCAGAGACTGGCGAACACTTTTTGCTGAGATCAATGGGAGCGTCCAGCTCCTGCTGCTCCACTGTATTGCATTTGGGAGCCAGAATAGGTTTAGTGACAGTCAGAGAGGCCTCCAGGTGTTTGGGTACCATACCGGGGAAGATGTCACAGCGTGGGTGAAAGCGGTCTGCTAGGCTCTCTACAGCTTCCTGGGATGTGCAAGGGTTCATAGGAGGAACTCCGAGGAAACCTGGCTGACCCATAGGGGGCCTCTGGTGGTCCTGGTCAGGGAGACACATCTCGTACATCTTCCTGCGCTTGCGGGCCCTTATGGTTCTCTGCATGGAGGGTACCTTGTTGCTGGACATGCGTTTCATGGGTGGGTCATGACGGGTGGCGCAGTAGTACTGCTTGTGGACCATGTAGGTCTCGTGACGGCTGAAGGTGATATTACAGGCATCGCAGGTCGTCTTGTTTGGATCATTGTCACTTTCCACCAAACCCGTGCTGGGGCTTTTCCCTTCCATCTGCTTGCCATTCAGCCTCTCCTCAGCCCCAGTTGGGGTGGAGACCTTCTTCACCTGTCCTGCTAAATCCTTATCGGGCCCTTTAGCCCCAGCATTGATCATATCCAACACATTGGAGTTCAGACACGCAGACTGCATGAGGTGGTTGTCGGCCTCCGTAGGGTGGCAGCTGGTCAACATGCTAACAGAACTGTGACCACTGTTGGGGCTCACCGCCTCGGGAACCTTATCTGAGAGGGCGGAGAAGTCGGGGGACTTTGCCATGTGTTGCCAGCGGCTGTTACAGTAGTGCTTTTTGTGGACCAAATAGTTGTCCAGGTTGCTGAAGGTGATATTGCATTCGAAACAGGTGGCCCCTTTGGGCATAAGAGGACTGTAGATGACAGGGGGGTAGCTGTTCCCTCCATGGCGCAGCCTCCGGTGAACTAGCTCTGACATTTTAGCCAGAATCTCAGAAGCCTGCGGGACTACTGAAATGTCTTGGGAGAAAGCAAACTGAGACAAGAAGGGGCCCATGGGAAATGTAGGCATGTTATGCTGCACAGGGGAGGAGGCCAGTCGGGGGCTGGAGGGCTCAGACTTGATCCTAGTGTAAGAAAAACTGGCTTTGCTGCCTGGGTGGGCCTCTCCCTTCTGAACAGACAGCATGGGCTTCTTCTCAGCCTTGTCAGCCTCTCCGTCTGTGCTGGTCTCCTTGTTGAGGGCCCCTTTGGGACTTCCCAGCAGAGCATCCTTCCTGTTGGCCAGCTCAGCACGGGCCTGCTGCTGCTGCTGCTGCTGCTGCTGCTGCTGTGAGGCTTTCCTCAGGCCCCCTGGGGGAATGCTCGGTGCCGTCGCCTTCCCTGTGAAGTTTGCTGCCGTGCCCATGTAAGTCCTGATGCTGTAAGAGTTCCCTGTGGCTCTGGAAGCTGATATGGCAGTGATTGCATCTGAAGGCCGCCTGTGACAGGTGAGACATGATGTGATGCTGGAATGTAATAAGAGAATCTGCCGTGTAGTTACAGATTGTGCATTTCAAGCTGGTGCCAGGAGGGAGGCTCTCTTCCATTTTGACACCTGTGAAGGAGATAAAAGGGAGAAATGCTCAGAATCTCGCCTCCCACTTCTCCTTTAGAGTTAACTGTAGAAACCATCAAACGCTCATGCATTATGCCAAGCTTATTCCCATCCACTAGATATTTTTTCGCTCAAGGATAAACTGTCAACTGTGCAAGCTGACAGCAGGGTATGTATATTTTTGAAAAGGAGTGACAGTCATTTTTCCAAACCTGTGCAAAACTCTGTCCTTGTGTCATTTTCAGACCCGCTTTCTTTAAAAAATAAATTAATTAAAACTAGCCATCTTCAAGAACCGTAATATAAAAAACCTGTTGTGTTAAAGATCTGCGATCTGCACAAACTCTTTGATCCATGACATTGGCACTTACCACTGTGTGAGGTGCTCAAGTGCATTTCCAGGGCCCTGGCTCCGGAGAAGCTCTTGTTGCACTGTGGGAAGGGGCACATACTGGGCGTCTGATGGGGACCGGTGTCATTTTCCTCTACGACCGTCTCTGGCTCCCTCTGTCGCCCGCTGCAATAGTACATCAGATGGGCCTGCAGGTTCCTCTCGCTCCGAAACCAGATTCCGCATGCCTTGCAAGGGAAGATGTCCTCTGGAGGGACAAGGAGGGGGGACAAAGGGGACACAATATCAGGATATGTACAGTACTTTCATATTTATGCATAAAGATAAAGAGCTCGCATACATGCATACTCCTCCTCTCTACTCCTACAGTTCTGACTCTCAAAGCCTGTGTTAAAAGGCTTTTCCACCAAATCCTCAGCTGCTGCATATCGCTGCGTTGCTACCACTCGGTTGGTGCCCTTTCTCAAGGGCAAACAAGAACACTGGACCATCTGCTTACAGAAGCCTCCCTGTCGAGCTGAACCCAGATAGCCCTCGCTAAGTAAACAAACACACTATTTGCATGAGGTGTGTATTTTGCAATTAACACGTTAGTTCGAGCTTCAGTGTGTTTATGTGAACCCAAAACTTGAAGGTCGATGGCTCTTATCTCCAGTGCAGAGACTCATCTGGGTTAATCTACGCCTGGCGGAGACGACGCTCCTTGTTAAGCAGGTGACTGAGTGCAGGCTGTGGACTGGTGTGTGTGTGTGTGTGTGTGTGTGTGTGTGTGTGTGTGTGTGTGTGTGTGTGTGTGTGTGTGTGTGTGTGTGTGTGTGTGTGTGTGTGTGTGTGTGTGTGTGAAAGAGAGAGAGAGAGAGAGAGACAGGAAGAACAAGAGCATGCGATAGTGCATGTCTAAACAAAAGCACATCCCGTTCCAGCTCCAGTGTGCGTGCACAGACACTCACTGTTGACGATGGCAGTGGGCAGGATGGACGCCATGGCGGCCTGCTGCGGCAGGAGCTGGATGCTGTCCAGCAGCCTGGCCGGGTACATGCCCTCGCTCAGAGACATGTGGTTCACCGCCTGCAGACGTGAGTCAAAGTCCACTGCGAACGCCACCAGCTCTTCGCCCTCCATCATGTTCTTGGTGGTGGTGCACCATAGTTGGCCACCTGGACAAAACAGAGATGGAGGAGACATTTAAACACTTGCTGCCAGAGAAGCAAAAAGCTCTGCTGCATGTGACACATGAGTAATACTGGACTTAAATGTCAGGGCATTACGCAACATGAGAAATTATATTTGTGTGCGCCTTAGGTGGCATGCACTACATCTGAAAGACTCAGTATTTCAACAGCGTGTTGCATAACCTTATGTAGTTGAAACCGGAGAGTGTAATTGTGTTTGTGCTCCTCACAGTAATGAAAAATGACATTTTTAGCAGCTACATGTCTTTCCAAAATCAGTGCCCACATTACTCTGGACAATGGACAGAGGATGCTGTCAACGGTTTTCATATTTTTCTCTGTAGTTCCAATGAAAAGTGTTAACAGTGAGGTCTGTAGTCGGAGACTGCTTTTGGAGCAACTCACTGCTTTCTAACATTTTAAGTGTCATTTTTCAATGCTCTGAGCCAGTGGTTCGTATGATATCTTACAAAAAGTTGTTCCACATTTTTCATGCGCTTTCCTGCAAATGTCCAGCAACGTGTCCAATTCACTTTTGTCTTCCCAGGAAATAACTTGGTTGGGTTTAGACAACAGAACTACTTTTGTTTAGGAAAAGATCAACTTGATTAGGTTTAAAGCCATTTCACACTAAGCATGGATTTTCACCTGAAAAATTTGCACAAAAAATGTTTGACCACTGAAATCATTTGATTGCTGTTATTCTGCATAACAGTTAGCCATTTGCTGGAGTTTGTTGCAAGGAGTGTGTGTGTTTCTGGGGTCTTGGAGCAATGGGTGTTTGCTTTTGGAGTAATGGACTCTCGGGCAAAGTTTTTTTTTTTTTTTCGGCCTAATGGGACGTTTTTCAGACTTTTGATGTTTAGGAATAACAACAGGCCATCCCCCTCTCAACACCCAATAATCACCTTAACAACCAAATAAAGATCAATATATGACTTGAGATCGCCCAGCAGCTGGCATCCATCCATCCATCTTCAACCGCTTATCCCGTTAGGGATCGCGGGGGGGCTGGACCCAATGCCAGCTGGCACTGGGTGAAGGCGGGGTACACCCTGGATTGGTTGCCAGTCCATCGCAGGGCGCATAGAGACAACCATTCACATTCACACCTATGGGCAGTTTAGAGTCATCAATTAACCTAAACTGCATGTCCTCAGTGGGAGGAAGCCGGAGCACCCGGAGAAAACCTGTGCTTACACGGAGAGAACATGCAAACTCTGCACAGAAGGGATTTGAACTCTGCGAGCCCAGCTGGGATACAATGTAGATGGTAATTTAGCTGATATGCAGTTTCTAATGTCATTTGTTGGGCACAGAACGGGACTAGCCAACCAGCTAGCGTTAGCATCAAATTTGGGGTCAGATTAGTTTATGTATTGTTTAGTTAGCGTTAGCAGCTCAGACATTAAGGAGGAAACTCATTGGGCCTCATTGCAAAAAATGAAACATGGCAACGTGAATAATTGGCAGTGAACCAAGTGTGCATAGTTGTCAATGTGTAAAATTTACATTTGTATTTTCCACATTCCCACACAGAACATAACATGACATTTGACATTTCACTGGTGGGAAATGGCTTTTAGGCAACAAAAATACTTGGATAGGTTTAGGAAAAGATCGTGGTTGGGTTAAAATAACTGCAGAAGTGGTAACGTAAGTATGGAAATTATGTGACAAATTAACGCTGACTTCTGTTTTCACCCAGGGTACAAACATCGCTCTCCTGGGGTTTTTTTTTTTTTAAACCACCCATCCACCCCAATCTCCTGCCCATGCAGCGCTGGTCGCT
The DNA here is from genome assembly GCA_947000775.1 of Pterois miles. Lineage (NCBI taxonomy): Eukaryota > Metazoa > Chordata > Actinopteri > Perciformes > Scorpaenidae > Pterois > Pterois miles. The sequence continues at coordinate 1,252,348 of CAMQGK010000568.1, read as the reverse complement.
CTTTATAACTCCTAGTTCACAGTGAAGTGAATTACATATGAACTGATTTCATGAGATATATATACAAATTAACAATACTTTTTCGTAGGTATAGTGTCGAACAGTGGATGAGAACTAGAAATGAAAATCTATTCACCTCCATTGTTTTGGCGTGGTGGCAGATTTCTAAACCAAAACTATACAAGCAAAGATAAATAAGAAAATATGTTTTTGTAAATTGGATGCACAAACCTTTTAAAAGGTATTTTTTTTCTTTCTACTGCCACTCAAATGTCTTTTTTAGGCTACTAGCGCTCATATCCAGAAGCAAGGCAAACCCCGGCTGGGGTAAACTGTAGCCCACAGTGCTGTTGTCAGCTGCAACACTGAGACAGGTCCTTCATATTATTAGATTGTTGTGTTTTGGGATTAAGCATTCCTCTGAAATCTTCTGAACATATTCATTAAGTCAGAGAAAGGGGGATGGGGGGAGGAAGGAAGGAAGGAAGGGGGAGAGAGTGAAGGTTTTAGCTTAGATAATATTTATCTCAGCACATGACAGGCTTTTCAGCTGCACTTCATTTTCCATTGAAGAGATTAAAGTTTTTAATATGACTATTTACAGAAATCTGGCCGGGGAGATAACAACAAACTATGATACGCTCCTGCTAAATGGCAGAATTAGGACATTGTTTCTGAGGAAAGCCGGACAATTAATTAAAGCACGCTGTTAGCTTTCAAAGATGTGCAAACATGCCGACGGAGTGTCAGGCTGAGAGGGGGACATGTGATTTGAGCCCTGGCTGATGTGGAATAAAGAGAGTCCTGAGGAGAGGTGTGAAGGCTAGAAAAGCCCCCGCACATGTGGAACTACTGATTACTCATGTTTACACGAAACCTACGAAGCACCAGGTTTAAAACTGCCCCGTAGACACGCTGAAGTGCAGCTCTGTATGAGGACAATCCACTTTTCTGTGGGTTTACTAGAAATGGGATGAAAACACAGCCGCCGTGACTTTACACTGTTGCGCCATGCTTTATGTATAAATCATTGTTAAGTTTCTCCAATGAATTGCCCCATTATTTTAATTCAAAATTGAATATTTCAGATTTCACATCACTGTTTTGATTAAAACCTTCCTGGCCCTTCCTATCTGCTGGTGAAGTGCTGAAAATTAGACCAACACAAACGTGTCAAAGGGAGTGAAATGGTATTAAAATATGCTATCTTTCAAAGTCCCATTTGTGTGCAGGCTTTCTCCCCGTGAGCATGTGTGTGTGTGTGTGTCGACGCAAGCGTGTGCATGTCAGCGCCACTTTAAAGAGCAGTGCCTATCTGTCGGCCAATCTGCTGTGACGAGACGCACACTTCAGGCCGCTCCACTTCATCGTTTTGATTCTGTCATACCACACACTGCCTGGAGAGGCCCCTTTGAATTTTTATCTCCTAATTAAAATAACAAAACTCCTCTCCACTGTCTGCCCAAGTTACCATCAAGGTAGATACAAACTGCCACCGACAATGGCGGGGAATATATCGCAGTCACAGCCACAAAAAAGTTTCTCTCCCCTGAATGGATCTTTTAGTTCAGACGCGCTCGACTCACAAAGAGAATTGTGAACTATAGGCCCATCCGACGCTCAGATACAAATCAGTGTTTTTTGGATCAATCCAAATCAAAGATACTGTGTGCTCTCCTCATCTGAAATGAAGCAGATTAAATGTTTTTTACTGCATTTTTGACAGCGGAATATGCGCTCCGATTGCATCCCTTTAGCCAAGAATGCTACACATCCATCTGTTGTGTGTGTGTGAGAGAGAGATAGAATGCTGGAAGTGAGTTTTTAGCACTGCATGTCCCAGTTTTACTGAGCTGCACAAAACACCGAGGCAGCACTTGTTACAGTCACTCAACCAAGACAAGGTGGTAAGATACATGTGCACAGGATGTGCTGCAGGATTATGCTTTAAACTGCACTTAGGCTGTCATCACAATTAGAAATCATAGCTGTTTCTCTCAGATTTGTCACAGTTCTTACTGCAATTGTACACATTATGCATCTATATTTTGACTGTTTTCTGAAATGCATCACAGTCCTATGTTCCTTCATAAAGCCGTCATTTAGGAATGTAAGACTTAAATATATAAATGTGTGGTTAACTGTGCAGCCATAACATCTGCACCTTTACACACAAACAAATGCAAGTACCTACACTATAGTGTATGCATGTGCTGACCAATGCATGCAAACTATTGTGCAGAAACATATCATTTTCTGGCACATATGGAGATGCGAGGCATAGAAAACAGACAGCACAGAGGTGTCAGGAGGATCGGTTGTTTCATGACACCAGTCACAGAAGCACAGGTGGTGGTGGGTCAAGAGTGAAGATTATGTTTTAAACTACATTTAGGTTGTCATGAGAATTAGAAATCATAGCTGTTTCTCTCAGATTTGTGACAGTTCTTACTGTAATGTTGTGCTTTATGTACCTATATTTTGGCTGTTTTGTGAAATGATCCCATGCAGCTTCACATAAGGAATCTAAAACTTAAATATACAAACGGGATTAACTGTACAACCATAAAATCTGCAAGTCTGCACACAAATGCATGTACCTACAATGCAATTCATTCTTCCACATATGGAGATGCGAGATAGAAAACGGGCAGCACAGAGGCATCAGGTGGGCAACAAAAAAATCTATTCCACCGAGGAGCTCTCTCGAAAGCTCGTCTGTTTTGTGACAGGTGATTTGAATCACAGAAACACAGGTGGCACAGGGGTCAAGAGTGAAAGCAAAAGACCAAAAGTGTAAGTCGTGAAACTGGGGTAAAGGCTGGAGAAAAGTGCAGCTTGTGATTTGCACTTGTTTGCCTGCTAACTGTCTGCAGTGAGCCGCCTTTGTGCACTGGCCAATGCAGTTGGAATGAAGGCTATTGTCTAAATCCTCCTGCAGAGCACCTGATAAAAGAATAAAGAACTATGACATATTCTAAAAACAATGGAGGAATTAAGGGGAGACAATAGGCCAGCTGCCTCATTAAAACAATCAAAAACGGCATCCTGTACGTAGTCCAGATAATTAAAAACCACTGCTTCCTACGGTCTCTCAATACCATATCCACCGGCTCACTGAGGCCCTGAGACTATGGCTCTGCTGGCTAAATGCCCTCTTCCCTCTCTTCCCTTTGATTAATGCTTTATTTGAACACGCAGCTCAAGATGAACATATGAAGGAATTCATGAAACAAAATTATAATGCAAACCCCTTTTCCTTCCATAAGTACTTCTAAACTAATCAAATGTCTCAGGATGAATCACAGGGACTCGGGGCGCGTGTGTCGCCTCCCCTTTTGCCTAAAGCCCTGAGAGATTTCAAAGTGCAGGCATCACAGGGCATTTTTTAATTTCCTCACTTTAAATGACTTTATAAGAAAACGGATGTGTACAGTATCTGTATATGTATGTGGGGGGAGGCAGGGAGAATAGAGCACGAGATACTTGAGCAGGAATAATTTTTTTTTTTTTTTTTGGCTCCCTGCAAACCCGCTCGCACCACCGCCATATCTTAATGAAGCCGCAAACAAATCTCTCATGCCTCGTGCGAAAAAGCTGAGAGACAACAAAGCGGCAGAAATAACAGAAGGGCCCGGATAATTAAACTGGCCTGAAGACAGGTATTCAAATGTTGGTGTGTAAACAGCACAACTCTTTAATAGTTTAGCTGTAAAATGCGTAGTTAAGCACATCAGCACTTGCCTCTCCCATCTGTCCAAACACATTACCGTTGCAGAGGCCATTACAGCACTGGAGTACAGTCCCACTGCACCACAGCCACATATTATGGGAGGGGTTGAATGGGGCTTCTGGGGGGAACTAACAGTGGCCCATTGGCGTTACCTGACTGCATCAAGGGGGTCGTGTATAACTAAGCATCACGCTGCTCTTTGAGAAACAGCAGAGGATTTCAAAGAGCAAAAAGTTTCAAAACTATAACTAATTTTCTTTGTCGAGCCCGGCGCTGATTTGTTCTTTCTGGTTATTCTGCTCCTTTAAGTTCTCGTCTCTGTCTGTTGGCTCTGCATGTGCTAACTGCTGCTCTTAATTGTGAAGTGAGGCTAGCGGTGCCTGAAGCCACAGAGAGGGGTTGTAATTAAAGACCTCTACTCCTCTTGTCTCCAAATCAGCTCCAACTCCTTCTGGTCAAACGGGAACAAGCTCTTTGCACCTGCGAATATCAAGTAGCTGCATATATGGTGTTGCTCACCATCACTTTATTTCGCTTTATCATAGGAGGAGTTAGTAATTCACAACTTCCCATCCCTGGATCTTGTGAAAATATTTATCACAAATTAGGGATGAACTATATCTGTATCTGCACCTGACAGCAGATGTTTTGTGCTGCGACAAAACAAAGCTTCCTCATGAATACTGGTAAATATTTGGACTGTTTCTGGATCATCAGAGTTGAACACATTAGGGTGACTCACGGCTGTCAAACCGTCGCCATCACAATCCCTGGCAAGCAGCAGAAGGGGGAAAACGCTGAGTTAGAGAACATCATTCATAGGGTCAAACAAGCTTACTATTATTGACGGTACACTAAACTAGAATTAGCTGACTCTACTATTATTTCACTAAGGCACTGACACAGATTGACTCTCTCTCTCTCTCTCTCTCTCCTCCTCCTCTGCCTCCTCCTCCTCCTCCTCCTCCTCTTCTCCTCCTTCTCCATATTTAGTCTCGGCCACTAGGAGGCACTCTTCTCATGCTCAAGCTGCAGCCGGTGGACGTTCCCTATGATGATGCAGAGACGCCTCAGACATGGGAGAGCACCATAGACAGCCAGTCTGCCTGTACATCCATGCAGGTAGGTGCTAAAGATCTTACTCTCATGAGAAATGTATTTGGAATCAAAGGCATTATTCTGACCTTATTTTGACTTGAAAACTGTTGTGTAAGCTTAAACGTGGGGCTAAAATCTTCTATGATTTAAAAAAAAAAAAAAAAGTTTAATATTTTGTTGCTGCATTTCTGTAATGGCAGTAATCAAGTATATATTTATATTTCTAATTTCAAAAAATTAGACATTATTTTCCAGAGGAATAAATACAGTTTAGTAAATATGTGTTTACAGAGCCCTGACTCGCCTTGTCCTGCCTGACAACCCCCCAACCCCCACCCCCCAAAAAACCCAGATTTCCCTCCTTTTTGCACCACAGCGTCCACACTAATTTTAGCATCAAGTGTTTTTGCAGATACAGCCGGCACCGAGAGCTCATGGATGGCCTCGAGCGAATGGCACGCGGGTCAGAATCCACAAATTAAAAAGTCCTTCCCAGGGGAGCCTCGTACACAGCCGCTCTCTCTACAGTATACATTCACAGGCAACAAAGACATAAAAAGCAGCACAGCACCGAACAATGTCATTCCCGTTTACCAAGTGTTTGAAGACACAGAAACAGTTGGGAGGGAAAAAAAATGATGTGATTCAGCAAATGTTTTACAGAGTAAAAATTAAATGTTTCACTTTGAAATTAAAAGACGTTTCTCCCGCTGGTCTCTGGAGACTCGTGGAGCTTTTTCAACACAGTGAGAACGACACTGGCAGGAGGATGTTTGCCTGGTAATAGTGTTGTAATCATTTAGAGAGAGAGAGAGAATAGAGATGTGAATTAGCAGCTGTTTTTGCTCTATTAGAGTTCAAATGACAGAACTTTAATATTTCAATCTCTATACAAATATAAAACAAATCTGCTGATTTTCATTAAATGTAGGAATGTTTAACGCTCCAAAAATCATGTTTTATTATCACGTATCACGTATCATGTTATATTTATATATTTAAGATGCACAAAACAATCTTCATTTTTTTGACATTTTGACATTTTTTTTCCAAACAAATAAAATACGGTACAGTAAATGAGAATATTTTCCACTTTCTATATTGCAGGTAGCACATGAGTCCTGTGCTGTCAGTGTGAGACAATAACAGCCACACATTCCTGCAGTACAAAGCTGTTCTCCCTCATTAGCTGCCACACACAGTCAGCTCCTCCCTGTCCACAGTAAAGTGGAGTAGACTATTAAAGGAAAGCTCTGACTGGCTCCTCTCCGCTCTGCTTTATTCTTTATTTGGACAGGTTTGTCCCATTGAGCACTCTATTAGCTATCCCTCTCCGCGGGTAGCGCTGCCTGTGTCCTGGTTGTGGCCGGTCGACATGTGTTTACTGTGGCCCCCGCTGCGGCGGCAGGCTGGTCGGGGGCCGTCCTGACCGAGCCCTGCTAATGGGACCAGAAGACCCCTCGTGACAGGGCGCCGCTGTGCTGAGCACCGCAGCAGACCCTACCCCTCCCTCCCCTCCAGCTGCGGCCCCGTGGCCCATGCCCCCCCCCTTCCCATCATGCCTCGGCGGGAGCAGGTGAACGGCGGAGGGCCAACGCCGGTGAGCCTGGTTTTCCTGGGAGAGAGCGGTGCGCCATCGACGCGCGCCTCAGTGGTTCCTCCAACATGGCTCCGGCCCTACGCCACACGGGCCGGCTTGCCAGTCTGTGTGTTTTTAAGTGTGTGGGTGTATGTGTGTGTGTGTGCGTGTTTGGAGGGGGGGTATGGTGGATGCCAGCCCTAATGCAAATGCTTGCCGTTTAAAAAATGGGAGCCTCTCTCCTCCTCTGTCTCTCCTCTTTGGAAAGGTCTATTTTGGCCTTCTGGTGCTGGCAGTTATTTTTCTCCTCTCCAGAAGGACAGAGAGCCAGGGAGATGCACCTGTCATCCATTTTGAAATTCAACATTATTGATCTGGTCAGGAGGAATGGAATTTATCAAGTTTTCCCTCATGAACACTCGTTCATTTGCGCCTTAAAACGTACATATTTCTCTTTCTGTGCCTTATTACAGGCGTGCTAATTTGGTGTTCACAGCACAGCCATACACAGAAAGAATACACACTCTCTGGCACACACACACACCAGTCACCGGTGCAACATCCCAGCATGCCCTCTGCCTCTGCACCCCTGTAATTCTACATATTGCTTAAAGTATGTGCTAATTAAATTTCTCTGTCGCTTTGCGAGAGAAATAAATAATCTGCGGCTAAAAGGCCTAATTGCGTTTGTCACATTGTGTCTCAGTGGCTGGTGCATCGGGAGCACAGCCGCTGCCCTTGCTCATTGCCATTCTGTCGTCCTGGCAAGCCCCAGCGCTGCCCCAGGTATCACCACGCGGCCATCTGGAGCCGACATCTGTCTCTCTATTGATCACAAGGGTTTAGCACTTGATCAAACAGACTGCGACAGGAAATTGCTCTTTTCCCCACAGAAAAGGCCAATCGCCTGCGTGAGGGTAATAGAGTGGAACTGAGTTGCAGCACCAGCGCGGTGGGCAGGCGGGCACGGGGCACAGCCAGGCAGGCAGGCAGGCAGCGGCGCGGCGGTGTCGGCCGCTGTGGAGGTGGCGGGGATGAAGTCCACTGCCATGTTACCAAAGACCATGTTTCTGTATTACTACAGTAACAAATTCTAATTCACAATCATGCAAATTTTCCACTCTGAGCACACGGTTGAGAATCTGTGTATGCATGCAGAAGATGAGACCATCGCCTCTGATTAAAAACATTTGAAGAGCAGAATTTATCTTTCAAGTCATTCAGGTAAACGTCTGAGCCAACAGCTGTCTGAAACTGTTAGAAAAGCTGGATGCAAGTGAAATATGCTGCATGATAAGTACACCAGATGGTGGGAAATTAATGTATTTCTTCTGAAAAAAACATGAGCATTAACACCAGGGCCAGTCAGATATTTGAGAAGGCCTTTCTGTCAGTTTTCATAATAATTAAAATACATTCTAGCCGTGTTGAAACCTTTAAAAATAACGTGTTTTAATAAGTAACTGAGCAGCCGGGTTCAATAGTGGCAAATCCCTGACAGTTGTCTCTTACTGGCTGGTTTCTCCAGTGGAGTTCAACACACTATTAGTGCCCGAGGTGAGCAGCTCCTGAATGTGTGTTACAGTACGTTAGCTGAGGCTGTGGTCCACATCTAAAATAGTGGCGTCTCCCTGCTCAGGCATGCTTTCGAGGCACTCGCTGTAACACCATGTTTAGCAAGTATGGACAATTTGATACTGAAGGTGACATTTCTTCAGCATTGTGGCAAATATTTAATTGTTCCTGCAGAGAGCGAGATATGTTTCCCCTTGCCTACAGTGCTAGGATTGTCCTTTTGGAATATGATGCAAATTTGGGATGAAGCAACTAATTCCTTCCTTGCACCCCTGTACACCCCCCTTCCCTCAATCCTCCGCCAGCCTCCATCCTCCCCAGACTCTGGATTCTGATTAATCGTGTGACCGCCCCTCGCTTTGCATTTTACACAATCTCGCAGCGCCACGGTGAGATGTGTGAGGTGTTTCGCCACTTTTGGCAAAGCTGAAAAGATGTAGCCCAAGGAAGAACAAGTCGAAAGTATGAGGGGAAGTGAGAAAAAAAAAAATATGACCAGGGGACGTGATAAAAAATTATCAGCCAGTGTGTTTTCCTGTTTGGTTTTAATCTACATTTAATTAAATTCTTATCTGCTGTGTGCTTATGGCTGCATTTGAATGGCGAGGCTGCATTCATTATGAATGGTAAAATTGAACTCAGTACATTGTGTGTGGCCCAATAAAGAAACAAGACTCTTATTGCAGTGCATGCACAAGCTCCGACAGACATGCGGGGGGAGGAAAAAAAATAAGTCAATTAAGATGGGTCTTTAAATTACCGCTGTATCAAAACAAGGGGAGGGAGCATGCTCCATAATAGAATCCTGACAGGGGAGAGCACACAGTAGGCTGTTGTTAATATACATCCCATTTGATACAGCCAATTGTATTAGGGAATGCACATAGCTGATGCACGCTAGATTTACTAGTCTGTCATGATAGTTCATAATCGACAGTGCTGGGGAAAAAAAAAAAACTTCATTGAACATAGAGGTCAAATGCAGCTGTACAGTATAAGAGTTCCTCATAAAGATGCTGGTGCTTTATCTGAGGTCACCAGCAAAGGTCAGTGACAGAATATGTGGCCGATACTGAAGAGTTAAATATAAAAGAGTAGGGGGGAAGAGCTCCAAAATTGTAATACTATTGACAAAAGACACACAGCTTATAACATGAAGGCGGCACTTCATAAGCTAAGAACAATATCCCATAGGCAGCACCCCGGAAAACGTCGAAAAAGGACCCTGAGCCGATACTACAAAGTTGGGCCCTGGCAAAATCCCTAAATCTTCCTGTTTGCTTATTCGGAGCAGCATGGGGGGAAGAGGGAAGCTCCCCGCTGCCTGCCCATGTTTACAGAGCCGTTCTCATCTCTAGGCCTTGCTCATCCACGGCGCTGACACACGGTGTCGACATGATTAGGGGGTCCGCCTTTGCATAGGGCTGCGTTGTGTGTGTGTGTGTGTGTGTGTGTGTGTGTGTGTGTGTGTATGGGGGTGGGGGGCGTTGGAGGAGGATCGGCAGATGAATGACTTTGGTGCATCGGAGAGGGATCACAGCAGATAATCGCTCCCGACTGCTGCGCCGCAGCTCTCAGATCTGGTCTTTAAAATAATGTTCGGAGTCAAGTCTCTCCAAAGCTTTTTTTTTTTCTCGCAGGTTATCTTCTGCATTTTATGTTTGCTGTTTAAATCTTAAACGGGACACGAAGCAGCAAGGGAGAGCAAATATGTCTGGAGTCGGAGGAACCGGAGTGGAAATGTCATTGCGAGGGGGGTGGGGGGGGGTTGAGATTAGCAGGAACAGGGGCTGAAGAGATGAAACTCCTCTCTACTCCGATGGCTCTCACTCCTTCAGAGTGGGAACTTGGAGTGTGGAGTTTTAACCTTGGGAGGCCGGATTCCTGCGAGACGCACGGAGGGGGATAATGAATCTGACCTCTTGGATTCACTCAAATGCAAGACAAAACACCAAACGTACATTTAAATACAGACCACCTCTAGCACACAGACAGTGTGAGCACAGTACAACATAAATTCCAATATCATAAATACTGCTATCACACAAACAGAACAGCAATAAAGTAGGGCTGCCTGTGTCTGGGACTATAAACCTCTGGCATAGGGAATAAACACACATGCACAATTTACTGCACTAGATCCCCCTTTGTTTATCTTTTAAATAAGCACACTTTATCACCCTCACGCATAAGCAAATTGCATGCAATGTGTGTTGTTTTAACATTTGATACGCTGTCCAGAAGATTCATTCCTCCCTTACGAATTCAATTGTCTCCGCAATATCCCGCTGCCATAGGCATCAGGCCCCATCACCTGTTCGTTATCACCGGCCGTCCTGTTTGGGAGCTCTTGAAACGGTGCCACGGCATTGACTCTCAGTTTAACAGCGGGGTCTCTGAACTTCTCACGCTTGATGGCGGAGGCTGGGAAATTACGCTAACAACTAATTAACATCATAAAGAGCGGTTTAAATGGACAGACGACACCTGCAACCTTCATTTGCACACGCTAACGTGAAAAAATTACCTGTGTGTGTGTGTTTTTTTTTTTTTTTGCAGATAACGCATGCATTTTTTAACACCAGTTTAGAATATTCATTTTCCTGTGGCTGGCTTTTAGAATTGGCATCACTGTTCTTTTTTTACTGTGTTAAAAAAAAAAAAAAAGCCACTAGGCCAAAATAATAATTGTCAAAACAGAGAGCTGGCAGAAGTCCTAAAGCTGTTTTTTTTTTTCCTGAGTTTGTATGCACCTTTAAAAAAAACTGCACTGCTATATGCTGTGCCTGAAATAACACATTTCATTTCTAATTTCTGTTTGAATATAAAATATTTCCAGGCGGCAGACATGGACCTCCAGTTACTGGTCCGAATAACAAAGTGCTGCCTGTCAGTCTGAGACACTTTGCTGGCTGGCTGAGCTAAGCTGGTTTAGACTGACAAGTCTTCAACGGTGGCAGCCTCAGCCTCCACTGGCAGGCCTCTGGAGTCCTCTCTCACTCCAGCTCCCAGACTTTCACTGAGATGACCACAGCGCACTATCCATGTTCTTTGAAAGCCCACTCTCCCTCTGTCTCTTTCCTTTAAAACAGCCGCTAACTTCCACGGGACGGTAATGCACTCACACCTCATTACAGAGCCACATTATGGACTACAGCAGTAATACAGCTTTAATCTTCTCCAAATCGTTATAAATGTCAAGCTGGGGCCAGGGACTTCCCAGTCTACTGCACCAATGGCTTAGCCTGCTATCCCCTCTTTTTCCCGTATTAGCTATAGCCAGAGAATTACATTCACTGCCAGATCCCCTGAAACTTTCAACCCTTTTGTTCCAACAGTCAATGCACCATTAACATACGCTTTGAAATTGTCTCCCCCCGCCCTCCCCTACTCCCTCCCCAAAAAAAGCCCCAAACAGCTAAATATGAAAACAGTTGATACCCCTACCCCGCCACATCCACCCCTACCCCGCCCTACCTCAGCCTCTCTCCTAATGAGACGCAACATCCCCGTCTCACCACTGAAGGATCCAGACTCTCCGCGTGATAGAGAGACTGCGGCTGTTTATTAATAATGAATTTGGGTGTTTTTGCGCGCGCGAGAATGTTATCAGCGCGCACACAATCCCACCAATAGTTTTTGCCCTGATGGGGTAGCTGGGTTCCTCATTAGCAGAACATATTTAATCCAGAAGTTTCTTATCAAATGTCACACCTGCATCTCTAAATGGCATTTTCACATTCATTCGCCTGTATTTGGGAGATGAGGCTCCAAGGTGCTTTGCAGAGATTAAGAAGGGAGAGAGAGAGAGAGAGAGAGAGAGAGTGCGAGCTTATTTTATCATTTAGCGGGTCTGGAAGGAATCCAAGGAGTTTTTGTCTTGTTGTTGTAATTAGAAAGCCTTTTAAGTGATAACGCCTGCATAGGAATATGAATATGTAGCGATCAGGCCAGTCCCCCACCCTCCTCCTCCTCATCTCTCTCTCTCTCTCTCGTCTCTCTCTCTTTCTCTTGGCTTTTTTAAATTGTTGAATGCTGAGTTTTTGTTCTATGTACAGCAAGGATTAACTCGGAAGCTTCAGAAGTTTAATGAAAGACTTGAAAGTGTGCACTTTTTCTTGTTTTCCGACTGTGACAGTGTTTCTTTTTTTTCCGATGACATGTGTACAACTTTTGTCTCTATACCTGAAGAAGCATAAAGGATGAACTTCACTTTCCTTAAGGACACATTTCAGCAGCAGTACTCGACAAAACATAATGTCATAATAAAACAAAACTGCACTTTTTTTGTTTACACCTATCTAAAATCAAAAGAACAGTTTCAGTGAAATATAGTGTTGTTCTATAGTCAGCCTTCATTGAGCCCAGGCAGGGCCGGCTCTCGCCATTTTGGTGTCCTAGGTAAAATTCAGAAGGGTTAGGGTTCAGTCCCCCTGTACCCAAACTCTAGACCCGTAAACCACAACACACATCAGGCAGCACATTCGCACATTAAGATATAAATTGCAATTTTTTTTATTTTCATAAATGATCATATTAGAATTAGGGCTGTCAATCTATTAAAATATTTAATTGCAATTAATTGCACATTTTGTATCTCTTCCAAATGTACCTTAAAGTGAGATTTGTCAAGTATTTAACACTCGTATCAACATGGGAGTGGGTAAATATGCTACTTTATGCAAATGTGTGTATATATTTATTATTAGAAATCAGTTAACAACACAAAACAATGGTAAATATTGTCCAGACACCCTAACAGGTACTGCATTTACCATAGCGAATATGCACAAAACATCTCAAGGCAACAGCAGCTGTCTGTGTGTCAATGTGCTGACTTGACTATGACTTGCCCCAAACTGCATGTGATTATCATAAAGTGTTTGTAAAGGGGAGACTGGTGGGTACCCATAGAACCCATTTACATTCACATATCTTGAGGTCAGAGGTCAAGGGACCCCTTTGAAAATAGCCACGGCAATTTTTCCTCACCAAGATTTTGTGTAAATTTGCAGCGTAATTTAACCTTCTTCATGACAAGCTAGTATGAAATGGTTGGTACCATTGGATTCCTCAGGTTTTTATATGATACCAGCATCTCCTCCCCAGATTTAAAACTGAGCCCGTTACAGCCTAAAAATCACAAGGTGCGTTAATGTGTTAAAGAAATTAGCGGCGTTAACACAAATGTGCGTTAACACGTTATTATCACGTTAACTTTGACAGCCTTAATTATACTTTAAATAAACAGCTGCTTCCTGATATTGTTGACTTAAAAGTGTTTCATCAGTTTCACTACAATTTACACTTTTTTTTAACAAGTAAGCAGCGGGGCAAATGAAAAAGAATGAGTAAGAGAGATACAGGGTTGAAAATTGTATTTCTTTCTATATTTATTTATTTGTTCATGTGTTACCTCAATGCAGAAAATGAGGAAGGGCGCCAACAGCATTTATTATTATTATTATTATTTCTTCTAGAGGGCAACCAGGCGGCGGGGCCCTGGGTGACCGCCTAGCTGGCCTTGAGCCCAGGAGCCCTTTTCCAGCCAATGGAGAACATTACCTGAAAAAGTGCTCCAATATAACATTTCCTGTTCCCACACTTGTGTCCAGCTGTAGGAGACGGAGCAGGTATGCCGTTCCCCCTCTCAGTAGTGGCATTTAGTCCCTGTGTATATCCAGAGAAGCTGCTGCTGCTAACCATCGGGCCAGAGATAAGTGCAAAACTGAGAAGTATTGATCCAGTAATAGTGGTTCACGCTTTGACTCTGACACCTTAACCCTGCAGACATAATGTCATAGCCTCTTATCCCTCCCTCTTAACACAACCTGCCTATCTCTCGCCAGCTGTCACCTCTAGTAATACGCTTCTCAAAAGCTCCCCTAAATCACTGAAATCATTGCACTTTCAGACATTATTTATTTTCCCACCTCTTAAAAAGTGAAGCGTGATTTACAGTTGGGTAAAAGGTTATGCTTTTTTTTTATCCTCTTCCTCCATTTCCCTCCAACGCTTCCTGTCAAGGTAATTCCATTTCTACCATTGTAAGAGCTGCTACATAGCAATTACTATGTTAGGTTCTGTGTAATTGTGTTGGCTTACAGCGCGTGATAAATACAGTGGAGCTAGACCCTGCATAGTGATCCCAGATGTACGCCGGTTTAGACGTTTTCATTAATTGAAAGCGTCACTGTGTAACAGCGCAGTATTACACTCTGGCAGGTATGAATGAAGTCTAATACAGCTTAATTACTCTGCAGCTAAATGTGTATTGTAGGGATCTCTTATGTGGGGCTTTTTATCTGTTACAAATCACAAGTTTAAACCACTGGAGGGTGGGAGTGATAATTAGTGAGGATTTAGGCATACAGAATTCTAATAGGAAAAAAAACAACAACGCTCGAATGGATCCAAACATCTCCCTCACATGCAAAAAAAAAAAGCTGCAAATGATCAGACGTTTTTGCCCAAACTTTTTTTGTTTGATCGATGCGTTTCAGAGAGCTGCCACAAGAGCGTCTAGGCCATCTCTGAATGTTGCCAAACGTTGACATTATATGCAAATTTTGTTTATTATCTCGCAGGCAGCACAGATCCTGCCGTGGTTGGGGCTGGTGCAGCCCACAGCAAACTTCCAAAGCAAGGTTTATGCACAAGGGTTTCTAATTAGCTCTCTGAGGGCTGCAGTTAGCGCAGCACTTCTCACAACAGCCGTTGGGAAGTTGAACACTAACTTGGAGGGCTCCATATGTTGCCCAGGAGGCCTGAGAGACAGACTGATCCTGCGTGTTTCACATTACGAGACACTATGTTCACTCCGGAGAGCCGTTTTTTTTTTTTTTTTTTTTTTTTTTTTTCCAGTCTTCCTTCCGTGGATGGAGAGGGAAAAGTAGCCAACCAGTGAATGGTGTTCATCATTAGTTATATGTATTTTTGGGCTGCCTTCATCGCAAATATACCCTTTTAAATATGGAGGCCTTGATGCAAAGAAATCAACTGACAGATATTCAGTGAACCCTGTTAGCCTAGAACAACAGTTTGAAAATGTATCTACAATACAGCTCTCCTCAACTAAATTCAAATTCTTAGTTGACTAACACTCAAATACGATTTTGTTCGATTAGTGATTTAATCGACAGATATGTAAAGCTGAGTTTCTCCACAAAGAATCACACAAAAGCACCACTTTAAATCCAGAGATGAGCTCATAAGTTTCTTGGAAATAAGTCATTCAGCTTGAAAAAAAAAAAAACATAAAAAAACACAAAAGGAATCTTAGTTGACTAAGACAAAAATTGCTGACTATTAGCTGACTAATCGACTAAGAGGGGGCAGCCCTAATCTTGGACTGTCGATTAAAGGTGCCAACCACTAAAAAGTTACGAAGGTCACTTCACAAAACAAAATGTGGTTTCCCACAAAAACAAAAATTTTTGTACAAAATGTGCACAAACTGGACCTAAAACATAAAAATGTCCAGCAAACACTTTCTGTTATGCCAATGTCTTCAATGCACACGTGTTCTAATCTGCTTATAGCACTATGTAATCACTTAGAAACACTCATAAATATCCATAATGTGGTATAACAACAATCATAATCATAAAGCATTTTATAATGACATACAAGGTCAAGTAGCATAACACCTCATAATTGCTACTCACTCACTGACTTTTTTTTGCAAGGATTATAGTGTATTATTATAGCCATAGTTGTAATATACTATATTTTTTCCTAATGAATTATAATCACTATTATAGTGCATTGTAATATGATTAGATGTTAAGCTAAGTGGTCGTTGTTTGCTTTAAGAACATAAAACAAACAAACCATGACTGCTTTGAGTAACTTATAGTCACATTATAATGCATTATAATGGCGGTTATAACGCATTACAGTGTGATCCTAATTACTCAGAGTAGTCATTGTTAGTTTTAAGAACAACACACAAAAGGCAAAATATATTTTTTTTACTTTACATGAAGCAAACATCAATCACTTAGAATAGCTTATAATGACATCTTAATGCATTATAAACAGATTATAAGGTATTATAACACCCGCATAACACCCATATAACAACAGCAGTTATGAAGTATTATGATACTTGACCTTATGATTCATGTTTTCAATGTGTTATGATTATTGTTACAAAACGTGTATAAATTATACAGAGTTAGACACAGATGTATGTGTGTAGATGGAGGTTTATAATGCATTATAGACATGGGGTTTCATAGAAGGTGTTACCAATGATCTGAGGAACTCTGGGTTCCATGCAGACAGCAACATATCCGGTATCACTAGTGTCCATTTGCAGGTTTAGCTAGCTGAGCTGATACATCAACGCTATCCATGCAGAGTCAGTGTCTCCCGTGAAGGCCTCAGCTAACCCTCATCTCTATCTTCTATTTCAAAGCTCTGATGATCTTATATCTCCTTCAAAAGCTGATTTCCAATGAAGGACCCCCCCCCCCGGTTCACCCTCTCTGACTGTTCTCTCTATTTCTGAATTGCCGTCTCAGTTTTCCCTCCTTTCTCTCTCAATCAGCACACGTTTTGCTTTTGACCCCGGCAGGCGCTAAAAAAAAAAAAAAAAAAAAAAAAGACGTTGTGCCTCATTAACTGAGGCATCACACTGGCTTTTTTCAACTTATTGTCTCTCGCACCTTATCCAGCCCTTCATCTTAAACTTGGAATAAATTAGGGCGATAACGATCGCATGTGTGCCATTAGTCACAAATGAAGTGGTTAACGAAAAAAAAAAGAGGGGGGAAGATAAGGCTGAGATCTGATGCCGATTCATAAAAGGGAAGGCAGATTGTTGTAAAATGGCAGATAGACCGTGCAAATTGGGTGCCGACATCACGAGGCGATGTTATTACCAAATTAGCTTGTGCTTTTTTTTTTTTTTTTTCTCACCCATCCCGATCACAACCCTGGGAGGTTCGGCAGAGAAAGGACACTATTGTGTGGCGCCTCCAGACATTATTCTTTGAACAAACACTTCAGATTATACAGGAGGCACTGATGCTGCCTTTACCTCTAAGATGTATTTGCTTTTAATTCATACATTCGATTGTGACATTTGAAACTATTTCTCTATTGAGACTCAAGGCATTACAGGCCAAATGACAGTCCTGGGTAAATAGAAAATGGATGGGGAGGGCTGGTCTTGATAAGAGAATACAGTGTTTGTTCAAGTAGAGTCTGCTGTTGGTGAAGGAATGTCTTTTGTTCTCAGGTGAAGCTATCTAATGTTTAGTCATGGCCTTACAGCTTAATACTTGTTATGTTTAGTAGAATAACTTGCACCAAAAAGGGGATTTTTTTAGAAGAGAATGTTTCAGCTAAACTTGTAAAAGAGAATGAGGACAATAACCTAATTCAGTGCAGACAATTATCATGTAAAAAAAAAAAAAAAAAAAAAAAAAGCCACAGAGTGACACATCGCAGGCCGAGGTAGCATCGCTCCTTTCTGAAGAAGACAAACTGGTGGATTGAAGGTCTCTTGAATCCGGGCTGTCGCTGGGGGTAGGGGAGCTCTTGTAATTTGCAGAACTGAATCCATGGAGCGGGCATAAGGGAATAAGTTGGAAGGGGAAGAAGACAGAGAACAAACCTGGCAGGCACGTTGAGGCCATGCCAGTCCTGCCTGCGCCACGCGGTGTGGCAGGGGGGCAGTGCCAGGAAATGTGGCAAGAGGAGGAAAGATCAAACAACAAGGGCTGCAGATCTCCACCAATCTGCTCTGTATTAATGTCAGAGCCAAGGAGCAGCTGAACCAGACGTGATCCACAATGTGTGACAGCGATGCGTGTGCGCGTGCGTGTCTATATGACCGTTCGCCGCAAACTGGACCAAATTCATAATGGCCTGGTGGTACGAGAGACGACTGGAAACTGTCACAGAGTGCGAAACAGTTTCTCCAACTTGAACTCAGAAACTTGAGGACAGCAAAGAGTTTGCTCTCCGATTACATTTTTTAACTTCTTTACTGTTACATTTACAACTCGGCGCTTGGATCTGAGGTTTCATTCGGAGGTATTTTGCACGCGTCTTTCTGGATGTCAGACACACAGTAGCAACATGATGGAGTGGTGGGAACCTGATGCCTGTATCGACACGCCTCTCAGCTCCAGTGGGCTGCACACCCGGGCCTGCATCCCGCTCCAAAAACTTGTTCTGTATAGCCGCAATAAAGCAAGCAGACGGCAAATGAGCTCCACGCTGCCATCGCTCCCTCCCGGACAGATGGCAAAATTAGACAATATGCTTTCCAAAATTACACTGAAATCACATGGCCACGTGTCTGTCTGCCTGCCTGTCTGTCCGTCCGTCCGTCCTGCACGGCCATCTTTGCCGGGGTGTGGCGCCGTTGTTTGGTCTGATGGAGAAGCCGGAGCCAGCCTCATTGCTGTTGATTGATATCGGAGCACTGCGATGGGATGTAGGGCCAGCAGGAGCATCGCTGGACGTGGGGATGAGATGGGGGGGTGCACGGGCAGGGGGTGTGGGTGGTGGTGGTGGTGGTGGTGGGGTAACTAGGGAACGAGCCTGTTCTATTACACTGCATGATGAACAGCCTGCTATTTGGAGTGCATCTGCAGGAGCCAGTTTGTAGCGCCGGGTCCTCGGAGAGATGTGGGAGGGAGAGCAAATGTTTGAGGAGCGGACTCTGCAACTGCTGAGTCTCCCGGCGCTCCGTGCATTTTGGGAGTGACACAGAGCATCTTATGACAATATTAGCCTCTATGCCTCCTTGTCTTTTTGAATAGAATCTTGAACCGGAGACAGATAGCGGTATCTCCGACTGATACGGGAGTCTCTGCTGCAGCTGCGAACTGGGAAAGGTCTGCTGTTTTGGGGAGGAATCTCTGTTGGAAATCTTGTCAGAGGGAAATTACGTTATTCCTCCGCTATATGCAGTCTGAGACAGAACTGCAGATTTTGGCAGCTTGATATCTTGTCATGTAAATAATTTAGCAGAGGGGCCATCCCCTTGCCCTCAAAAAAGAAAAACCCTTTCATAGTTACTGTACAGACACTTGCATTATAGCCTAATTTGGAAGTGTAGCTCAAAATACACACTCATTTTGACTGCTGAAAAAATAGCCAAATATTTGAAATATAATAACGCAACTCTTAACTGCTTTAAATACATTTGAAACTCACCTCCAGCTCAGCTGCAATGATTAAAGTATCAATTTGAAAGAAGAGAAATATCCTCTAATTAACTAAACAAACATAAACACAGCCATTACTGGGATGAAAGTGGAAGCTGCAGATGGTAGGATAGTCTGATTCTGGACTGAGTCACTAGTGTAGCAGCCAGACAAAGTGAGTAAAAAACGAGGAAGTTACACAGTGGCTGAAAGAGTTTGCGAGGAGACTAATGGTATATATTCAGTAGAATGATCACAACCACGGGCTGCTCATCGCCAGCTTTGATTGGCCTCCCGGTCTGTCGCTTGGGAGAAACCTCCATCCCCTCGCTGACGGCTCTGTCTCTGTCTTTGTGCCCCGTTCAAGCAATTACGCCCGGCTACATGTTTTCAAATGGGAATGGATGAGGGAAGGGGGGGTCGGCGGTAGAAGGAGGGGTGGGGGAGGGAGGGGGGGGGGTGTCATGTGAAAAAAGTCATTTTGGCGCTGCACTCTTCAGTTCCGGTCATGCTCTGTACCGACGCAAATTAAAACCTCCCCGGTAGCCTATGTAAATATGCTGCCTACTGTGCTGCGCTTTAATGAGCCATGATATGAAAGACATCTAAAACCAATGGAAAATAACTGGCCACTTAAAGGTGGGGTGCGTCTGACAGGTGACAGGTAGAGCCAGGTTTAAGACAGGGTTGGGTGGCGGTGGCGGCGGTGGTGAGGGGGTGCTGGGTTTGCAGGATGATGGGGGCAGACCAGCTCTGGCATTCAGGAATAATCTAGAGCTGTGAGCTGCAAGCCAGGGGAGAGCAACCAGCTTTTTAGCCTCAGGCAGTTCAAAGAATTGTGGGTGGCGATGGTGGAGAGGGAGAAGGGGGAGCAGGTGGAGAGAGAGAGAGTGTGTCTGGGTACCTGTTATGTGCTCATTTTTAAGGGGGTGGGATGTTGTTAGGTGAGAAGTGAAAGGAGACAGTTACTATGTCTCCCGCCTTGAGACACAGCTCATTGTCACCAACTTAAAAAATGTACATAATTTCCCCTCCGCGCAGACACACACAGCCCTCAATCCTCTAATAACCTGTCTTCTAAAAACCTTACAAGGATTACCTATCTGGAAATCTGCTTTGTATGCAGAATGTGATGGCGGAATGGAAATGAGCAACTGTTCAAGATGGCGCCTTCCAAAAAAAAAAAAAAAAAAGGGAACCACATCTGCACAAACCGATTAATCCGAAACATTCAGAGGGAATCTCAAGTCATTTACAATATCACAGAATCCATAATCAAGATTCACTGCCAGAGCCCGAGTCTGCGGCGCAGAGTCAATGCCCAGTTCAATGAGGGCTGATGGAATGTATAATTTCATGACAGATGCACGCATTCACAAGCGAACACAAGGTCATTTTAACATTCGCAGGCAAAGAAATACAACAACTTACCCCAGAAAGGAAATGCACACCCAATTATTAACGGGCGAAAGCAGGCAATCGCAAATGAAATATGTAAAATGTTTGTTCACTGATAGCAGACTATTCATAAAATGCAAATTTAGCATTATATACAAATATGTGTGCTTTTCTTAATAGTAATAGTAATATCTATGTAGCTGTTTAGAAACCCTGCATCCTATGGATATAAATATGCGTCTCTAATTGGACAAATCCCAGTGTATGCATAACATTAATTAGGATGATCATGTTTATTGTAAAGATTATGAGCTTATTTGTTCTAACAGGTGACTCACTGAGAAGACACATTAGAAACAAACCACTCCTTGGACTCATAGTGGGAGGAGACCAGTTTAATGTGTGGCAACTTGAACGCAATGCATTTCAAATGTGAAAATGGGGCAAACAGATATGTAGATTTTTTTTTTCTTTTTTTTAAAAAAAGAATCTGTGGCAAGGTTTGTTGGTTTGAACCTTGCCAAGCCATGCTAAATCCAGTCTTTAAAGCCACGCAGCGAGCTATGAAGGTAGGAGCCGGCTGATAGGCTGGTGAGATCCATTGTTGTTGGGCCATCTGACAGTCTAACTCGTGAGGAACGGGGGAAACAGAGGAACAAGCCAGTGGGGTGCCTTATGAATTTAGACTAAGTTGAGATTCAACATTTGGCCGAAACACGCTCTCTCCTGTGAACTGTCAACAAATGCAAACTAAACCCAACAAGAAGCGTGGTGGTGAAAAAGCATTTTGCCAGTGCTTCTTTGTAAATCTGTCATGTGCTTGTACATGGAGGCCACTTTGACAACACATGCCAGAATCGCTTATCTGGAGTTAATGAAAGTAACAATGTCCAGACAAATAAATGAGACTGACATTGATAGAATATGCGTCAATCTGTTTAGCAGAATTGTGAAATGCTGTAATGTGAAACATGTCTTCATACAAAGTTTCATATGATATATTATGAAAAGTGTCATACTCTGTGCAAGCCCCTGCAGTGCAGAACCTGTCTAGGCAGCAAAACTACTTGGTTCAGTTTAGAAAAAGGTGGTGGTTTGGGGTAAGATAAGTACATTTGCTACGTAAAATAAGTACATCTGATCTACTTGTTTTAATTAAGACACTAAAACCACTTAGGTTTAGAAAAAGATAGTGGTGTGGGTTAACATAAGTACATTTGTAACATAAAATAAGTACATTTTAACTACTTAAGTTTAGGCAACAAAACTACTAAGTTAAGGAAAAGACTGTGGTTTAGGTTAAGTACGTTTGTTATGCAAAATAAGTACATCTGAACTACTTGTTTAAGTTCAGGTAACAAAACTAATGGGTAAGGTTTAGGAAAAGATTGTGGTGTAGGTTAAAAAAAGTACTTTTGTTACGTAAAATAATTATGTTTGAACTAAAGGTTATGCAGCAAAACTACTTGGTTAGGTTTAGGAAAAGATCTTGGTTTTGGTTCAAATTAGTGTTTGTTATGTAAAATAAGTACATCAGAGCTACTTGGTTAAGTTTAGGCAACAAAACTACTTGGTTAGGTTTAGGAAAAGATTGTGTTTTGGTTAAAATGTGTGCTTGTTAAGTAAAATAAGTACATCTAAATAAAACTACATAGGTTTGGGAAAAGATCAGTTTGGGTTAAATTAAGGATATTTGTAACATAAAATACTTTAAGTATTAAGTAAGAAAGCTCACATTATTGTGTAGAGTGGACACTGTAGTATTTAGGAGGAAACTTACTGGGCCTTATTATGAAGATGAAACTCAGTAACGTGGATAATTTGAACTGGACTTGGTGCGTCTAGTTGTCAATGCTGAAAATTAGCATGCTTATTTTCTAAGTTTCCCACATCGCATTTTCGCATCACACCGAAGAGAAATGGCTTTTAGGCAACAAAACTGCTTGGTTAGGTTTATGAAAAAGTTGTAGCTTAGGTTAAAATAAATGTTTGTTACGTGGTACACAAGTTACGTAACAGCGAATGAGAACAGCTGCTGATAGTGATGAAACCACAGACAATAATCATCCAACTCTGCAATGCCTTTCAGCTGAGATTTTAGCCTCTTTTTGCTGATTGTTTTGATTGTATAGCCCCTTTATGGATCTCACTCTGATAAAACCATTGCAGGTCACCAACCCGGCACAAAATGCCAGGCGCAGTTAGTGGCTAGCTTGCAAACATAAAGGAGCAGCTAAAGACCCAAATATACCAAAACAGAGATAAAGAGAGAGCAAACCTGTATTCATTTGCTGGTCAGAAACTTGACTCAAAATGAATGTTACATGTGGCAGCTGGATGTGTTAATAAGCAATTGTTTGCTAACAGGTTAGGCCATGTTGTTCTATTCAGCTTGTTTTGGAGCTCTTCTGCTCCCGAGTGGCCAAAAAAACAAAAAAAAAAATCAATTAAAGCAGCTTTAAAAAGACAACGCAAACTCATTAGATATCAATGAATGCTGGCGAAAGGGGCTCCCTCTCTCATGAATCAGTGACACCGAGGTAAAAAGTTCATGGTGGATGAAGCTGCTGAGACATCCATCTGACCGGTTTGGGTCTTTCTCTATCCTGTGCTCCCCACAGCCCTGATTGCAGAAAGGCTTACAAAGAGCCATCTCTTTCCCTGGCAACTTTGTGTGACCTTGTGGGGCTGAATAAGACTGTAAAATTGATTCAGCTCCTGTAATAAAAGAGCATACACATTATCAGCATTCTAATTATAATTAATACAGGCGGCAGCAGCAGACCCATAATTTACGATGGGGGGCCGTGGTAAGCAAACACAATAATAATCTGCCCCATATTTTTATTGATACGTTGATGAATGGCTCTCTTTCACACAAAACACCAATGGAATGTCTCAGTGGCCGATCATACAAGTGCTGATTATTTCACTGCCAGTTACCTTCACCCCCCTGCCCACCTCCCCTGCTCGCCTTCCCTTCAACCTCTCCTCTTCAGGCTTTCATTACCCCTTTGTTTGTATCACCTTAAGTCCCTGACTCCAAACCTTATTACCGAGAGCTGGATCAGGTGATAGAGTCAACCAACCTCCAGGAGGTGAATTACTGTCAGAAATAAACAGTCCAACGGCAGCATCACACGAGCGTCCGCCTGTTCTGCAAAGAGATACGCGGCACATTGTCTGCAAATAGACCTTTAAGTTTAAAAGGAAGCAGCCAGACATGTGAAAACATGTTAAAGGGGAACACTATCCAAATTCCAATATGTTATTTCCATGGCCTAGTAAAGTTCAATCAATATTAGTGAACATGAGCTCCTCTCTGTCAAAGCCAGAAACCAGTGAAGTAAGTCTCAAACTTGTGATGTTATGGGGTCGAGAGCTGCTCCATAAAGGATGGTTGCATCTGAAATTATACACTAACATGCTAGTTAGTACGCTAAAACAATATGTGAGCTATTTTAGCATATCCGAAACCTTAAAATGAAACTAATAGTGTGCAAGTTGCATACTGTTTACGTTGAAATATTACAGTATGCAACGCTGGCCACTACAACAGCATAAATATCCCACAATGCAATGCGGCAGTAAGGAGTAGTGGATGTTGACAGACAGCTCTGTAACGTCAACGCTTCAATTTAAAGGTAAGTATAAGCTATGACTTTGCTTGGCGTAATTAGTTTAGATTCTCACAAAACGTCGTTCTTCGTCACATGAGGTTGGCACAGGTTGCCATGGTTACATGTCTGCAACGAGCAAGGAGGCTCTCAGGAAGTGACGACGTAAATTACTGTTCAACGCGTCCGAAAAGATACATACTACAGTTTATTCACGCAAAAGTATGTTGAAAGATTGAGTAGGTAGTGCATGCGACTTTGGACGAAGCTGATGAATGGGAGACTGATTTTGTGGACCCCACAGAATGGTTTCTTTTTTAATACCTAAATGATCTTTATTTTATTGTAGTGTTGTCAGTTGTGAAACAGAAAATGTTCCCATATACTCAGATCATTCGCCTGGGTGCTCTCAGTGTCAGCTAGAACATCTGTCTCATTCATTGTCAGTGGAGCAGCTCCACACTTTGTACACTGTGACTTCACAAATTTGAGTTTTAGCACTCTAGTTTTTGGATTTGGGAGAGTTGTTCATGTTTACTAGTATTTTTTTTGGACTGTATGTATGAATTTTGAAAATGTTGATTCTCAATTCAGGCCAGACCTGAATTACCTCAGGTAATTTAAGCGCTGCCGAAATATTCTTACAAAAAAGTCTTTCAGCTTAGTTAGTTAAAGAACGACGATCTGCACAAACCACTGTTGTTATACTTTCTGAATAATATGTTTAATTACATCTATCATTTTTATTTGATTGTTTGTTGGCTTAATCTTAAATCATCTGGGTTAAAATGCTGCTCCAGTGGTTAAAAAAGAAGCTTGTATGTGAAGTTAAAATCATTCCTTTTCTCAGTGGATTATATAGACTGCTGGCAGAGAATAAGAGAGTACGACTATATTAAACAGCCCTGCATATTCTCTATCCAATGAATATCTGCTTTACTGAGCACAAAAGACCCCACTGCCTCACAGTCAAAGTGTGTAAAGTAAAAAAGACAGCAACCTTCATATCTAGGTTATCCTTTATAATTAGGTGTCTATGTAGCTTATGCCATTTCCCCTGTTTGATAATTGTAGTCCATCCCTCCTAATTTTGCACAGAGTCAGAGAAAAAAAACCTGCTTATTTGTGCCTATCTTCCTTATTAATTCTCCTCACAAATCCTTGATTATTTTCCAATCCTTTCCTCTGATATCTCTGGCTCTGTTTGTCTGTTTCTCTCACTCCTCCACTGAGCAGTCTGCCTTCCTTCTCAATCGCCTGTTTTGTTTCCCGTTTTAATGAACAGTTGGATTCTTTTATTTCTCTACAAGTGCTGGATTTGCCTTATCACCCCCCGTCCCTTTGAGGGTTGCCAATTGGTTTTATCCATGGATGTATCATTTCTTAGGCTTCCTCTTTTTTTCCCCACAAAGAGAAAGAACCACTCCGTCAACAAGCCTCTCCGGAGCCAGAGATTAAAAACCTCAACATCACCTACCTTCCAGCGCTACTCCCAACTGGTTTGTGTAAAACTCAATTAAACTTGTCCCCACTGAATTTCACATTACAGTACATTAAAAGGAAAATTCTTCAAGCGTGATGACAAAGCTCAAACCTAGCTTCAGAGCCGCTATTTAGGAGCTTTCCTAAACGTTGTAGTCTTCGGGGGGTTTTAGCCTCGTGTCGACGCGAAACGGCGCTAAACACAATGACAAAGAAAAGGTTTCTTTTGACTCGGGAGAAAAACAAACTTTATGATTTATTTACAGACGTGCTGAAAGTCACAGCGTCTGCTTGATACACTGCATACAAACAACAAGGTCCCAGTCTATCAATTAGCTCTCAACAAAAGGTAAAATGCAAGCCTTTTGATGATTAAAGGTAAATACGCTCAAAACAGCTAACCAGGACATAATGCTAGTTGTCAACCGTGTGACATTAGCCATCTTTGTAAAATGCAGATGTTAATCTTTGGGGGGTTTGCTGATTTTTTTGATCTCGATTTCAGAGCCTCGGTGAGTCGATAACAAATTATTCCACCGCCTTCATACAATCAGGGTGAAAAGGGAGCATTCAGTCAAGCGTTGCACTGACGCAACGAAACATCGCAGGTCGTTGAGCGTGTTAACTTCATTCACATGTGATAATGTGCTTTCAACTACAAGATAGCGAACCTGAGATTCAAGAGGAGGTGGGTGGGGGGGATCCTTAAGATGTTGTCTCTTTACAAGGAGACTCTTTTTGTAGTTTGTGTTTTGCTACTGAGTGGGAGAGAAATCATGAAGGGCTTCCTACAAAGCAGAGCAGGAAAGAGAAAGGGAGGCTTGGCTTTGCTTCAGCCAGGTCGGCTTTACAAGAGGAGAAAATCTGGAGATGCGCTCCTCCTCTCCCTCCTCCCCGTCACTCCGTCTCTTGTTCTCCCCCGTGTAGCCGTCCCCTCCCAGCAGCCCAAGAATTTAAGGGCAGCTTTGAACCTCTCTGTGCTCCTCGACATTGTAAAATGTGCTCGCGCTCTCCTCCCCATCAGCCACCCAAAGGTGTTTTTATTTGTGTGTGTGCTGAGATTAGTGGATGAGGTTCAGTCTGTGTTTTGGGCCAAACATGCCCATCCTCCTGACACGAGGGCGGACTCCGACTCTGACTGGGCTACGGACCAAGATCACTCCCTCTTGTCTCCTCTGCTTCCTCCTCAATCCTCTCCAACACATGACATGTGTCACTGCCACAGATCTGCTCTGGAAGATACGACCAGTTGAAGGTCAGGGCAAATCCCCAAAGCAGAGAAGAGAGAGGAAATAATCTCATAGACTCCCTCCCACCACCACCCCCTTTATTTTTATATTTTTTTACACTGATGGACTATTTAAAAAGTTCATTTTTCTTAAATGCTTAGCATATTTCACGGTGCTATAATGTGAATGCTATAATGTGAAATCTCCATTAGCCAAAGATGGGGCGCCGCAGTAATGCAATGGATATGTCAATTTTCTTGTTCTGGAAAAAAAAAAAAGATTTTTCTGTCGGGATTTAAAACCCATGTAACATTCATATTTTCTATTTCACAGCACAATAGCCAGTGAGGAACTAAAGTGATTATACATAGCCAGAGTCAAACTCTAGGGCCGTTATCTATTCTAGTTTAATAAATCAACAGCGGGAGAGCGGGGAGCACAAATATTCTGGAGTCATTTCCTGAGTCAAATATGTTTGATGAGATAAAAAAGGGGGATAAGAATTATTTAAATAGAGGATTATTGTACATAGAATTACATGAAAAGATGAATCAGTATGTGCTTCATTTGCCTGTAGTTGAAGGTCCTGAGCAACCAAACTTCAGTCAACTCAGAAAACATCATTCAGTCCAAAAATGCATTTCTGAGGCCAGGTTAACTCAGACATGAGGGGGAAAGAGGCCACCGTGTAATTATTTGCTACTTACAATGTCCTACACTTCAGATTTGTGAGGATGGCGAGCAGAAAATCTGTTTACTACGGCGCCCAGTTCCTCACTCTCTACTCTTCTGTGTGGATGGAGCCTTTGAATAATTCATAGTGAGAGCCATAGGCATATGCAACGGGAAAAAAAAAAGTGTCGAAGAATATCACACCAAAGATGGCATCCTCCATTATGTGCGCTGTACCCGGCGTGCCCACAGACCTCACATAATGTAATTGGATAAAAGTCAGATGCTGCATATTGAGGAGCAACATAAGGCAGCAGATATTCTTCAGAGTCTCTGCAATGTGCTAATTGACTCAAAAGCAGCAGAAAAAAAAGCATTGCATATATTTATCTCCAACACCTCATTACTTACTTTGTGCAGTTACAAGAAATAAGTGGAATAAATTTACTTACTACAACTTGTGTTCAAAAAGCATGACCTCTCCCAAATAGAACAAGGGGGTGGGGAGCGGCGCCTTAAATAAGAATGTCATTATTCTGATTTGGTCCAGCAAAGATGTTTTTGTTGTCATTTTACTTCTGTTGACAACTTGTCTCATTGGGATGTTACTGAATGAAACAATGTGACATGTGTTTTACATATCAAAACTGCCAAGCCTTTCATTTAAAGAGACTTCATCTTCACTGACGACATATTTATTGACAGGTAAAGCCCCGGAGATTAGACATGGTGGTCTAATTAGTCTCTTTTCTCTATCGTCGTATTTACACACTGAAGCTTCTGAAAGGGAAGTGATCCAGAGAAAAGCAACCAGTCATGTAAGACGTCTTCAGTTCCTTTACTTAACTAAAAGTACTAATACACAAAATACTCCGTAATTCTGTATTTGTAATATTTCTTAAATACACAGGTATTATAGGAAAATGTACTCACTGCAGAAAAATGGCATGTGTGGGTCTATGTAGTGTCTCTAATGAGGAAATAATGTATCATTACATTATCATTACTCATGCATTCATGTTTAAGCAACATTTTGCATTTGTACTTGGTTGAAGTGGAGCTTGTCTTTTTATTTATTACCTCCGCCAAGAAGGTTATGTTTTCAGCTTCAGGTTTGTCTGTTTGTCAGCAGAATTATGGAGAAACTACTGTCCTGATTTTAATGAAACTTAGTGGAAGGGTGTAGCATGGGAATGGATCCCAATCACGGGGCAGGTACACACAATATTTTTCACTTTCATTAACACTTCAAGATATGGCATTTGGCCTTAGCGGAGGTCTGCGCTCTCACATGCACTTTTTTTTTTTTTTTAACTTTTGTTAACATTGCGTGATAGGGCGGAGGTCTGTGCTTTTCCGAGTGTCCCTCTTTGTTTGTCAGCAGGATTACGGAAAAACTACTGGCTCGATTTTCATGAAACTTAGTGGAAGGGTGTAGCATGGGAGTGGATCTGAATCACAGGGCAGATATGCAATTTATTTTTCACTTTTGTTAACATTGTGAGATAAAATATTTAGGCCTATTTAGTGGAGGTCTGGGCTCTCCGAGTGCCCTTCTAGTTTATGATTATTTTCCATTATGGATGAATCTGCTGATTCTTTTCTTGATCAATACTTTTGTTTCATTAGTAATATGTGAGAAATGGCCATCACAATTACCAAGAGCTCCAAGTGAGGAAATTTGATGTCTTGAACAAAAAAAGGCCGCAAATCATCTTTTCTGAGAAGAAACCACAAAATGTTTGGCAATCCTGCATGAAAAATGACTTAAATGATTGATCACTTATTAAATAAAGTTGTACTGTATCGTGAAAAAGTGTCTAGTTCAGTTTTTGGATGAATGACTAATCTCAAAATGTCTTTATAGAAATTATGTTAGGTGGCTTAATTTTTTTTTACAGTAATTTTTTACAGTAATTTGAAACGTTTTTCATATGAAATCGTAATTTATAACGTAACTAGCTGTCAGATGTATGTCAAATTAAATACAGTACTTGAGTAAGTGTACTTAGTTGCATTCTACCCGTGAAGCCAACCTTCTAAAGAGGAAGAGGGGACGATGATGGATGTGGTGGCCGTGTAACTGTAGAAAGCAGTCGGTAGGTAGGCTTGCTTAATTCCTGACATGAAATATTACCTGCAGCGCTCGACAGAGCAGACCTGCGTGGATGGCGGTAGAGATAGCATCCATCCCTTCAGTATGAGAAACAAACAAACAAACAAAAGCTCCAAGACCCCTGACCCGACAGAGGAAGTACAACTGATAAGTTAGTACCAATTTCTCCCTCTTCTCCCGCTTCTCTCTTCTCTTTGAATAGCATTTCTCTGCCTTTGGCCCCAGTTTCACCTTGCTACGCCTGTGCCCTTCTATTAAAGGTGGTAATGGCTCCCAACTTCCCTCAGGCCTTCTTTTTAATATTTGTCACTCATGAAAGAAAGAGGGGGGGTAGGGAGATGATAAATCTTACTTTTGCCAGCTAAGGGCTTCTATCTCCTAAACAGAATAAAATCCAGTCCAAAACACTGCTGTGCGCATTAGGAAGCTGTGGGTTTAAGCCTTGTCCGCCATGATCAAACCAGGATTTATGAAGCATCATAACTCCCGACAACATCCAGCGGCTTATTAATTTTATATATTTCTGTCCATTCCCTGATATTCCCAGCCTTGACAGTCACTCAAGATAAGCCAAAAGCGTTCTGACAGGATGGAGTGTGTGTATATTTTTCACTGTTCTGCCGCTCCCCTCTAGTTGAATAGGTTTAGTAGAAACCTTGAGACTGCTCTGGTGTGATTTGTCTCTGGTTTTTGTCTTCACTTGCAACCTTCCCATTTGTAAGGGCCCTTAAATCAGCCTTGCACTCTGCTGAGCCATGAGAAGAGGCCAGACAGAGAGAGGGAGGGAAGAGGGAGGAGAGTTTGGTGTATGTGTGTGCATGTATATGCCTCAATATATATTTATGCACAGAGAGACAGACGAAGGAGGGAGAGGAGGAGGTGATTGGCTCCACCGGAGTATCACACACGTGGTTGAATTTTAATCAAAACACTGACTAATCACCATTTACAGGCCGCCTATATAAAGGCCTGTTCTCCGATATGAGAGGGCAACATGCTGATAGGGTTTAATTTAACTAGAGTCTAGGTCGGAGGCTTGATTTAATGTGGCCCACAGGAAAACTGAGCAGGAAGGAGAGAGAGAGAGAGGGAAGTGGTAGTTCTTTATGCAATGATCACATAAGTTCACATCAATAAGGCCCTAACCCATTACCAGAAACACTACATGAAAGAGGAGGGGCCCACTGTGAGCACAGACGGCTCTTCGGCAGCACAATGACAGAACAGAAGTGGCTTTAACTCTCCCGTCGGCTGACAAGCTATGCAGAAGCATTGACGGGTCCTGACAGGCTGCCTCAAGATAACTCCCTTTAACCTCTTGAACCCCCATTTCGTCTTAATTCCCCCCTAAAGTGGCTTAAATGTGGGGGGAAACTAATTTCTAAGATGTATGGAAATATCACATATGTATCCTGTATCTGCTTGTTTCAGCACCTCTTTGAAGTTATATGATGAGTGAAATATTCAAATTTAACCTGGTGGTTTGATGGCAGTACTATACCACTGCATTCAATATAACTGCACTACATTTCGCCATAGTTCTGCTTGAAATGTTTAAAATGGAGTATATTTAATTTAATTTTCTGTTTTACATTCAAAATAATAGCCTTCACCCGAACTACACAGCTCTGGCAGCCAGCAAGGAACATCATATTGCCATTTTCGAGGCACTCCATTACCCAGAAATCTTGTATTATGATGTCAGTGTTGCACATTTCTTCATCTTAGTGCATAATGTAAAGACAGGAATGGTGCAAAGCAATGGGGCACTTTTGTATTTTACACTTTTGCAGTGATATAATAAGGCCAAATGAGTTACCAAAAAAAGGGTGATTTCAATATGGAGTTATTCATCTAAATCCTCAGATTTAATAAATAAAACTAGAGCTGCAAGATTATTTGATTAGTTGGCAGTCATTAAGTGAATCGCCAGCTATTTTGATAATCCATTAATCAGTGAAGAGAAGTAAGAGTAAGAGTCGGAGTAATTTTTAAAAGCAATTCCAGCTTCTTAAATGTGAATATTTTCTGGTTTCTTAAACTGAATATCTTGGAGTTGTGGACAAAACAAGACATTTGAGGATGTCATCTTGGGCTTTGGGAAACACTTGATCGACATTTTTCACCATTTTCTATCATTTTGTAGACCAAACAACTAATTGAAAAATAATCGACAATGGAAAAAATTGTTATTTTCAACCCTAAATTAAATTAACAGTCCCTAAACAGATGTATAAAAAAAAAACCTGAAACCACGAATGAATGGACTTTGCACTAACTTCAAAGTATTTAAGTGGTTAATATTTTTTTAATATTTTCGTTTCAAGGCAAAGTATTTCCTTTAAAAAAAAAACCTCAAACTTGCTCAATTTTCAAATCAAGTATCAATATCTTGTGTATCTTGTGAAGGCAGTCCTGTGTGTAAAATGGGTAAAGTCAGGATCCTAATGGAGAAAACAAAGTTAGTTTTCATTAGGCAGTTTGGCCTTTATTATAGCTGTATAGATAAAGATAAGAACGAACAACGGGAGGGAGATACAGGGGAAAAACCTGCAATAATCTTTTTTTCGGGTCAGACTTGAACCATGGACGTTGTGATTCATGGACTATGCCTCCAACCCGGTTTCACAAGAAAGGCCTATAAATAGCACATTACATGGACATTTTGCTTGTCCAAGGAGTCATTATATGCTTTTTGTGTGCCATTGGTATGCCGTGCAAACTATGGTAACGTTATGTCCACAGTTAGGTTTAGGCAACAGAACCACTTAGTTTAGGAAAAACGTCATGCATGGACATCAAATAAATATGTAAACTAAGTAAAATATGTATGGAAACAACATAACATAAGAACAGAAACACATTACAAGCGTCACTAAAAAACACGGCACTAACCTACAAAACAAAACGCTGGCCTCCTGATTGAAAGTTATGTGCTTGTCGGACCCATCCACCTCCCCTCCCACCAACTGTAATCAGCCTAGCTTGCTTTATATTCTACGTCATTAGCTTTGAGCGTAGCATAGCAAGAGCGGCGTTCTTATTGCACGTTAAAAGCCTTACGCGTTATTTTGTTATTCATACGCTTTTTCATGTGAATGGGCCGATGCCCCACACCCTAGACCATCAGGGCGCCCCAAAACAATAGTTAGTCAAGCATGTGACCAAAAACCTCCTTCTTCTTGTTCTTCTTCAATCAGTCTCAGTCAATCTCTTTTCTGTGCTTTACATTCACACTGAAGAACTGTTGGCCTCTACTGTTGCCCACCAAACACCCAAAAATGAAGGTTAGCTGCCTTGAGACATAATCTAATCCTAATGCTCATTCATTTCCCTAAGGTGTCCCAACTTTAACTTCAGCTCAGAGCCCTCCTGAAGTCTCCACTGGGTCTCCTGAGGGGCCACACCTCTGATGCTGCTCTCATTTTGTACCCAGTGTATCTTCTTCCCCCTTCATCTCTCTACCGGCTCCAACCCCGACCGTGCTAACTAGCCACAGTGGCTATCACACTCAGCAGTGTCTGACTAAGACCCTAGCATGCACTAGCCGGCCACAGCCACATGCGACTGAAGCACGCAGCGGCGAGGAGGCAGGCAGGATGTAATCTCCAGGAGCTGTTGATACAGGGAAACACACAGGGTTTGGGTCAAAGGGATTAAAATGGTGGAGGTGCTGGTTGTAAGAAGGGAGAGGGGCTGTGGAATAGTGACGGGAGCAGCGGGCGAGCCACCCCATAACAGAGAGGAGTGGGGAGATTACAGGGAAAATGGCGCAAGGGGGATTCCTGCAAGGAAGGGGAAGGAGTGACTCCAAATGCCATCGGAACATAGCATTAGTAGCTACTATTCAACAGTATGCAGGCTTAGCGGGCTCAGGGCATCGGGAGAGGTGGTCATGTTTTCTGTGTTGGTCAGGTGATGCTCGGTTTCTATAGGTGACAGGTGGAAAAGGAAAACATGGATATGGAATGGGGGAAAAAAGGAAGCTGAAATTGTCGCAGCTCCACTTGAGGACTTTGTCAGTCTCCCCTCTGTGACTGTGGCTGTCTAAATAACATCACTGCCAGGACAGAAAAAAAAATCTTAAACAAATGAGGCCAACTCTGCCGGGTAATATCGAGCGAGGATGTCTGTCTGAGGTTTTTAACTGAGCCCTTCATGCCTATGCAAACCTCACATGGTTTGGATAGAGTTCCATCAACAAAACATGTCAATCACCTCTCCGTGAAAAAAGGGGAGCGATACGAGACTGAAACCTATCTCGCGCAGACCCAAATACTGTACTCACGGCTTCCATTTCACAGTCTGTGGGAGAGCGGAGTTCAAAAATCTTACATCAGGTTTTTTTTTTTTTTTTCAATCCAAGGGCTCGGATTCCAGTTACATTTCACATTGAATAGACTTGTGTTTCCAGCAGTCTAACCCTCTTCTAGTATGCTGGCTAGTGGAGCGATGACAGATTGGTTTCCACTCACTGCACGGGAGAGCACAATGGAGTGGCTTTGACAGAGTTAAGAGAAACAGTGCATCAATGCCCCCCCCCACCCCCTCCATCTCTCTTTTTCTGTACGCACACCCCTCCACTCCCTCTCCTTCTCCTCCTCTTTCTCTCTCTCTCTTCCCTGGGGCTTGGAGAATGGATGGCCCTGTCTGACCTGGACGACACTGATGTCTAGTCCTCTACACTACTGTACCTACAGCACGCCTGTCTGCTCGCTCGCAGCTCTGTCCACTCTCTCTCTCTTTAACACACACACAACACACACAAGACACAGGGGCACCCATCTCTGTCACCCAGTGCCGACAGGCAGAGGTCAGCAGAGCTCAGGCACTAAAGCAACCTAGAGGAGGAAGGCTTTAACTCCTACTGTAAGCAGCCAGTCCCACTGTCATGGTGAAGACAGACACAAGTCTTAACAGCCTTAAAAATGTAGAAACAGTGCTGTTAATCTACCATAACTGAAATCAGAACGAGAATTATTCATACTTAAATGACAAAATAGGCCATTGCTCTCTGAATGAACCCACATGAGTGTTTTCTGATCGGCAGCCCAGTACTCCTAGAGTATTGGACGATTCCACACCTCACAGTTTACATCTATTTCCAACGATCAGTGAAACCACAGGAAGTTGTGTGCTCTATGCAGTATGTAGTCAGGCAGCACTGGATATCAGGATGGTAGGAATGCACCGCATCAGACATTCATGCTAATCGCAACCATTTCCAACCTTGACCACACCAAGCATTTTAGTTGGCTTGCCTTGCCGTTTATTCTACCAATTCCAACACCTGAACTCGATTATCGATCCAATGCCAGGATTGTCTTTTTTCCAAATTTGGGGTCATGTCTAGACGATAACCCCCGAGTTACAAAATTCTCACAAGATGGTTAAGGTTAGGCAGGATTTCTGCTTGCTGCATCCACGAGTGTCTGCATGGTCCAAGTGACGTCACACCATCAGACTCCTTGTAGAGGATTTCGTGCAGCAGGTTTTCACCCGTCCGCGCACATCCAGGATTTTCTAACTACGCGGACACGAATGGCAGGAGAAAATGAGAGAATGTCTGTTTGCGGCGAGGAGACAAACACACAAAGTATAAAGGATCCAAACGTTTAACCGAAGTATATCCGAAGCTTTAATTATTAACCTCTAATAGTTAAGGTTAGCCATTGATCTTGAATGATTAAGGTTAGGCATTGATCTTGCATGGTTAAAGATAGGCATCGACCTCAAGTAGTTAAGGTTAGGGTAAGGAATGGTCATCAAACAGTAAATCTCACAAGAGTTTTCAACATTTTTGTAACTTTGGGGTTGCCTTCTAGACACTACCAAATTTCTGGAACCTGTATAGCAGGCTCAGACCTCACACAGTCTCTATCCACACCTGGTTCTTTGGACTCTTAGAGTTCTTTGATCATCCGAAGCCATTCAGTTGTCAATCAAGGTTGTTGTTGTTTTTTTTTTTTTCTTTTTTTTTTTTTCTTTTTTGACAATTGGTTGTTTTTTTTTGACAACTATTGTCAAAGTTGAGTTGAATATCTCCACGAATCAAACACAAGATGAACCGTGTTTTAACCATGCTTCCTACACCACACACACATACACTACACAACTACACCTTAAAGCTCATTGTTGAACCCGCCACATGCATCCCTACGTCCTTACCCGTGGCATTGGGCTTTAAGAAGGGGGTAGAACAGCGCAGATCCCCTGACCAGATAGCATGATAAAACAACACCCAGATAAGGTACTAATGCTAGAGGTGGCTCACAGTTGTGTTCCTCCGTGCGCTGCAATGAGAAAAGAAAAGCGGTGATATCACACTGATACGACACTCTAAAGACTATGGGGTTTATGTGTGTTGTGGGGGTTTTTTTCCCCACGCAGGTGCATGTACAATCAATAAAATGGATTAGCTGCACAGGTATGTATAAAGGTTATCGCTGAGTTCTCCTGCATGAACACAGCGGCGACCCCACAAAACAGTTTTGTAATGTGTCGAGCTATTTCTTCACAGAAAATCTGATTATGTTTTGCCCAGCCTAAAAATTGATTTGCAGGGGTGTACATTATCAAAGGAAAAATGGGTCCACCAGACCCCCCCATGAGGCCTGAATGGAATTGTTCTAACTATTCTCTAAGGCAGCGGTATCATCGTAGCAGTCGGTGTTGGATGTTTTTCTTCCACTGTCATGTCCTTTTTTCCCTTTCACTGTGGGCTTTTTTCCCCCTCGTAGTCTGATCATCTCCTCTCTTCCTCAGTGCATCAGAGTTTCACCTAGACTCAGTTTCACTTGTTTAGTTCCACTCGCTGCAGTCCTCTGTCAACCCTCAGAGAGACTTTAACCGTGTGGTTTTCCATCACGCTGACTGACGATCTAAACACCCCTCCACCCCAGTGATTCCTCTATCGCTCTCCCTCCATCTCCCTTGCTCACACTCTCTGACACACACACACACACACACACACACACACACACACACACACACACACACTGTGACCCCCCTCAAGCCTGATAAAAAAGCCCCCCCCCCTCCAAAAAAAGCTGTGTGGATGTGCAGAAAGGCCGCCTCTCTCCAGCTCTCAGCTTTTGTCTCTGATTATCCCTGCACACACACCCCTCCACGACCCCCTACATCCTCTCCTGCACACACACACTGTTCTTCTCAACCTGCTCTAGGATGTGTGTGTGTGTGTGTGTGTGTGTGTGTGATGGGGGGTTTGACTCTGACCAATGGCATCCAACAGCAGGGTTTTATCCTGAAGCACACTGACAATGCTTTTCACACCTACTTACCACAGCAGAGAGAGATGGGGGCGGTGGGCTGCATCATATATACCCGGGCCTAAAAGCAGGCTAAGGGCTTTTAGAAGACACACACACACACACACACACACACACACACACAAATGGACTCTTTAATTACTGACTCCA
This sequence comes from Pterois miles, assembly GCA_947000775.1. Lineage (NCBI taxonomy): Eukaryota > Metazoa > Chordata > Actinopteri > Perciformes > Scorpaenidae > Pterois > Pterois miles. Next base: position 1,215,242 of record CAMQGK010000568.1, on the reverse strand, counting down.
GATCCCGCAGTAGATTAAAAAAACCTCGCAGAAGCTTATTTTCATATCCGCAAGAATTTTTCAATGAATATAAAAACGGTCATTGATTATGCCGTTAAGGGAAGGGAAGTTAAGAAGGGAAATATAAAGTACATATAATCACATTAACTTGCAGTGATTAATGTAATAAAATGTGATCTTTTTTTCTCCCCCACCCAATCTGTATCTGAACACATTCAATACTGGAGGAGAAAAGCTTCAAATATTAAAAAGCAGCTTCACAAAAATCCACTTAAGCTGACATGTGTAATATTCCAGCCCAGTCACGCAGCAGTTTGTGAAATAGTCACATAGACAACGTTTTTGTTTTTGTTTTTCTTTTTTTTTGTGATGGTCAGCTTGAAATCAATTTGTGTCATCCACGTAAATAGTGAACCGGGAAGTATAAAGAGTGGCAAACGCCGGGTCAGGGTGGTTGGGTGGGTCAGGACTCTGACCCAGGAGGTCGTTGTTCATATCCCCTGTTAAACCACAAGTAAAAGATGATTTATTTGTCTTGTAACTTCTGTACTTAAGTTGCAGCACTTCCTGAGTTATTTTAACCTAAACTGTGATCTTTTCATAAACCTAACTAAGCAGTTTTTGTTTTAGTTTTTTATTTTAAACCAAACCACAATCTTTTCCTAAACCTAAGTAGTTTGTTGCCTAAGCCTAAAAAGTTGATCTTTTCCTAAACCTAAGTAGTTTGTTGCCTAAGCCTAACCAAATCGATCTTTTCTAAACCTGAATAAGTAGTTTTACTTTAAAAAGACTCCAGTGGAAATTGACACATGCTTCACATGTTTCTGGACATTCGCAGGAAAATATAAAAAACAAAAAATATATTGCTGAAAGTCATGCTGTGCCTTATGAATAAAAAGGGAAATTTGTGTCAGTGTGCACGAATCAGATTAAATTTCACGACTGTTTCACGAACTGCCACAAGAGTGTGTTGAACATTTGTATACAGTGTAGATAGGGACATGCAAAAAAAAAAACAACGATCAAACAATGACTCATATCCCCTCTTTTTTTGCCTGTGCACTTGCAGTATTTTGAGCTTTATGTGTGGCTTCCCTTCCAGACACAATTGGCCTTTCCTGCATGATCAATACTGAAGCATTTCTCCTCATTGATTATACAATTATAGAGAAGTTAAATCTGTGACACCCTCTCATGTAGAAGCATTAACCGATGCAGCCACAGAGACTGAGAGGAGGGAAGAAGCTTCCTCCTCACTCACTGTGTTTTTTTCTTCTTCTTCTTCTTTTTTTTTTTAAACCGCGGTGCTTAAAGCGAGCTCAGCGTAGTCCAGGTACTTCACTCAGATGATTATAATGCCACGAGGGTGCAATACATCACTCTTATTAGCCACACTGGAGCACAATGGTATCATAATTAATGGTCGCAGCAGGATTGAACGCTGCCCTGACATGGAAAAGTGGGCCTACTTAAGCTCTACAAGGCATTTAAATATGCAGAGTGAATGGCACAACCCAAACCCTCCTGCTCTAAGGACAGCCCACGCTCATTAGCCTGACACCTTCCGTGGCATTGATACAAGGACGACCGGCACAACACAAATCACAAGCGCGCACTTAAAAAAAAAAATTAAAAATGCGTGCAGACCACATGCTACAAAACGTTATGGGGTGATGCATGAAAAGAACGCCTCATCAGTGCCCATCACTTCTTTTACATGTCCTCCCTGTATTGTTGTTTTTTGTCTTAAGGCTTAGTCCACGCTGAATGCAGATGGACACATATGTGTCAGCGGCCATTATTCAGATTTTCCGTAATGGCGTTTGTGTGTTTTGCAGCGAATGTGGGTGCTGTGTGGCAGAGTGTGGTGTCTGGTGCTATACTGTCTAGCACAGGGAAGCTGCCTGACTGCCTGCACGGCGGGAGAACAATGCACATAAAAGGCTGTCGGAGGAAGCGTCTGGAGCTGACGTCTTTCACACGGCTCTGAATGGAGCAGCGGCAAAGTGTGTGTGTGTGTGTGTGTGTGGTTTATATGCTTGAGACAGAAGGGAAAAAAACTGGAGAGAAAACGCCCTCTTGGATATGTTTGTAGACAGAGACAGGAGGAAATAATAAGAGTTCCCACCTCAGTCATGCGTACTGAAACGTGTGTGTGCATGAATGCTACTAAATACATGTGTGGGATGGTTAAGTCCTCTCAGATCGCCGTACCATTTTGGATTTCGCCATCTGTAACTCACCACACACTCCATTCCTCCTCCTCGTCCTCTCTGTAAAGCCATCTTTACAACTTCTCCTCAATTGCTAAATGTGTTAGCTTCAGCCACAAGCTACCATACTCAGCTGCCAAATGCCTAAAACAAGCCGCTCTTCTGCACCCGGCTCACACCAGCCTGACCGTGCCCAGTTATCGCGTGGCTCAGTGCAATCAATTATTGTTGCAGTGGAATCATTAATAATTTCCTAATGAAAACGATTCTGTTGATCTGTTGTCTTTTAATTAAACATAATTAGTCGGCTGCTCGGAGCCGTGGTGGGGACTCCTTTAGGGTACAATTTTGTTTTAATACACTGATAATGGAATTTTTTACATTGTGTCAGTTGTTTAGTTATTATTCAGTCACACTATTTCACCATGTTCCCAGATAACAGATAATAACCCCCTCGTACCTCCCATTCGCCGCAGTTATTTTAAAAAGAGGAGGGTTGAAATGAACAATTACATTTTGAACTGTAAGAGTCCTCTCCTCTCACTGTTTAATGCTGCATGCTGCCAGTGCAGGAAACAGTGCAGTTTTACGCATTCATTGCTACTGGAAAAAAAGCTCAAAATGTCTTTGACAGTACATTGCATGGTGTTATTTTTTATTTTTTAATTGAGTCAAATAGATCCTCAATCTGTCCAGGCAGGTCATGCTAGTTCATCCTCTGCCTCAGAGGTCTACAGCTCTGCAACAGTGGAAAGAGCCAATGAAGGCATAAAAAAAAGATCTGATTGTGAGGACTTAGAGAATATGAAATAATACAAAGACACGGCGAGTTGGCTAATTCGGTGCCGTCCGGGCTTATGTAAAACGGCCTAGTTACATTGGTCAATTTCTGCACGAACAATGGGGCTAAGTTGCTCCGGAGACTTATTGGACATGCTGTATCTGAATGTGGTCTGGCTTAAGAGGCTTATAGTTGAAAAGTTTAGGTGACCTCTGAATAATGCCACATAATGTGGTCACATTGAGTGTGTGTCGTTTCAATGGGCTCAGATATCAGGTAACAATGGGGCGGGCACAATGAGGGCTCACAGTGAGAATGAATGAAGTCATATATTGTGCTTTAGGCCTAAAAATGACACTTGTTCTTTAAGCGTGCACTCAAATCTGACTGTATTTGGTTTCAGCACATTTTATTTAAGGGGGCTGTAACATATACAACAGGATGTTCAACTCTGATCAAATACAACTAATTTACTGTTAAAATAAAATTTTGTTTTACAGTAAGAGACATTTTAAGGTATAATGCTGGTGGTATTCTATATTTTTGTTATTGTCAACAAATCCCATCAAAAAGGGCCAAAACCAACACTGAATTCAACTAACAATATAGTACCTCAGTGCAGCCAAAGTTGGGTCCAATAAAGACTGAACTGAAAACCAGGACTTAAAGGAGCAGTGTGGAACATTTCAGGGGATCTATTAGCAAAACTGGACCATAATATTCAGAACTACTGTGTAGTGTTGTGTTTTTGTTAGTTTAGAAAGAGTCCATCATATCTACAAAGGGAGCAGGTCTCCTTCACGTTGCTCCACAGTGTTTCTACAGTAGCCCGGGACGGACAAACCAAACACTGGCTTTAGAGACAGCCTTTTCTACGTGACCTGAAGGCCATCGTTGTTCTCCGACACGCTTGAGAAACTGCTGCAATGTGAGCTGTGCAAACCCGTGGTACTGCCAACCGACTTCTGTTGCTCCTAAAGTAGTGTTATTATGGTAAGACTGACCTCTGAGTGAGGCGAACGCCGTTGCCACAGTTTTGCACTCTGCGGCTCTCGGCACCACAGTCTTGGAAAGGGAGGAGTGAGTGGAGGGGTTCTGGGTTGGTTGTAATCCGCAACCACACCACTAGAAACCGACAAATCCTACACACTGTACCTTTAAGGAGGCCATATCATTAAAAACTCACTTTTTCAGTGTTTGTGCACATCCATTTGGGTATATGGAGTACCCACAAACCCACACTGTGAAATAAAATAACCCAGTCAGTTTTTTTGTGTACTGCATAGATAAAAGAAATGGGATTCAACAAACTGCATACAGCTATATTCAGACAGACAGTATGAGAAAAAATATATCTTTTTTTCTTTTTAACATTAAAGCATGTAAACTTGTTCTGGTCGAAACACAAAATTCAAGTATGAACCTGTAAATGAGCATATGTCCCCTTTATCTGCAAACTAATCTGACAAGGGGATGACATGCAGGTGGACAGACGCGCAGAGTAGTTATTTAATATGTCAAACTACATAGTGTATCAAGTGCAGTATGCCAAAAATGCCAGGAGGTCCTACTACAGCCAGTCACATTTTGCAGTATGCACTTTTCTGGCTATTCTGACCCACAATCCTCTGCACAGTGGATATATGAGAAAGAGGGTCAAAGTTCAAGGTGCAAACATATGACGAAGTAGTAATACTGCATGCAACAGTACATACTTTGTAAGGACAGCTGCATGTCCTAGTATGTAGTGTATAAAAATAAAAATGGAGAGTATGTGCTTTGGAAGGTAGCCTGGGAGCAGGGAAGGAGGCTGATTCAGAGGAGGCGTGGAGATGGGTAAAGGAGGGAAAGTCAGTACAGGAACACGGGAGGGCAAAAACACATCAAACAGAAACTCCCCAAACCCAGAAAGCAACTCCAGTCAGCAAAAAGTCTGAGGGCATCTGGACTAAGAGTCAGACTGTGACAGCTTCACTGTATCTCTCAGTCCCACATACACCATCCCTCTGTAAAAAAAAATGGGTATTAATCCCTGCAAATTCACAACAAATGCACAATTTACTCCTGTTTCAGTAACATTTGGTAAAAACTACAGTGCCCAGCTGTTTTTAGACTATCCTGTATTTAAAGATGTACGTCTTCAGTAGGAACACATGGGCTTGGGGCTGAGTGCCACACACAGGGCAGGGAAGTTATAAAGTTTTGACAAATGCATTGTTCTTTTCGTGGTCTTTGTTCACAATAATAGAAACCGAACAGTTGCTCAAATTCTTCCCATCAGGCAGGTTTGCATCGTTTGAACAGAGCCTCCATTTGTAGCATATTCAGCTGGGAGATGATGGAAGAAAAAATGGGGCTGAATTTCTTTCCTCAGTTAAATCTCTACTACTTTCCTGCTGCATTGTTTATCAATCTGTTGTTTATCGGTACAGAAAATTCTCCACAGGTTTCTATCTCTCCCTGTCTGTCATCCTCTCCCTCTACCTCTACCTCTCTCTCCTCAGTCTGCAGCGTTACTGTAACATATAATTACTCTGCAGATTGCCGCCTGTTTCTATAACTTCAGGGGTTCAAAGAAACTGTCGGAGTGTGGAGGAGAGCATTGTGGGAGTTCCAGGTGGATTTCTCGATAATGAGTTAGCGCTGTAGTCGAGTTGAGAGTTTTAGTAATGGCTGGCTGCTAAGGCTCTTCCTGGGAGTTTAATGTAAAACAAACAGGACCATGCTGACAGCCTGGGAAAAACAGATATTGCACTTTCCTCACTTCCTCTTCGGGGCTCTCGCTGCCTCTCATTTTGAGAAATCCAAAAGAAGAATTTATATTCATGAAATGGCTTTGTGAATCCTAATTTAAGACATTTAAATGCCTCAAACATTATACTCTTTGACTTCTAATTTCTTTAAATGGATAATGCTGCTGTCTTTTTGTTCATCTGGATAGAGCGACACAGACGGGAAACACTTTCAGGGAAGACATGGCAACAGAAATTGTGGATCCCAAAAATAGGCGAAATAAATCTATATTTGACACTATAGGGTTAGCTTGTCTTGGCGCTGATGACCAGGGGCGCCCCGTGGGGGGACCTGAATGCACCACCCTGCTGCTTGTTACACACTCCACTGCATGTATTATACATAACATACTGCTAGGAATACAACTCCCAGAGGAATCATTCTGCTGAATCCTGTCCTCTCTCCCTCTCCACACGGTTCTCCGACTTCCCGAATGACAAGTTTTACAAAAAAAATGTGATGCAGAAATCACAGACAGAACAGCCAACAGTCAGCTACAGCCACTCAAACCAATCACCGGTCCTTTACTTCGAGATACTCCCCCATAGATTCACACTGGCAAGCATCCAAAGTGAAGCGCTACTATCTTTGCAGGCAGCCATAAAGAAAGGTAAGCCAAAACATATTCTGCAAGCACACTGTGTAGTGAGATATTCACTGTTTTCCATAAGTAACGCATCTCAGGGAGCAATGAAGCAGCCCGCAGAGGAGAAGCAGCACAGAGGGGTGAAGATAGAAACAATCTGGGCTTCGGCTTTTTCCAGGTGGGGGAAGAAAGTTCCCGCGTTTTAGTTGATGTACGTTACAGTGTCGACACGATAAACAGGAATTCAGCTCCTGCTTCAAAAACTCAAACGACCCCCCCAAATTCAAAAATTGAATTTGACAAAGATTTGATATTACATTCACTTTCAATGTCACCTCCAGAGGGTGCCCACACATGCAGATTGGAATGTTTAAAAGAGGTGCGATGAAGAAGAATGAGCGGCGCAAATCGGTCCGGGACGCGAGAGTCAGACGGCCGAGCGGCATCAAACGCTTCACCACTTTCTGAACTTACTCCCAGTTCACCTGGAGAAAATAAAGAAGAAGAAGTCGCCAGGAGCAAAATGTGGACAGAGAGGCGAGAAAAACGGACACCCAACCAATTTATCCGAAGCTCTGTGGCAAAGTTGCTACAAAGCTGTTGGAGTCAAGTATGGAATTACACAGCCGGGATTTTTTTGTACCTCGTGGTATCACAGCAGTGGTTTGATATTTACTGTAGCATTCGTTTCAAAGTCAAAAAGTTTTCATGATGAGAGAACTCGACTAAATTAAGAAAAACAACACAATATCACATCACTAATATAAAACAGAACAGAGTTAAATGGCGTCAGATGCACTTTATGCTGTTTTCTTAGCCTAGCGACGTCTAAGACGCAGCAGCTACGAGGTGATGAGATATTTAACTTCTACCCCGAGATTTAAATTAATTCTTTGTATTCAACATCCTCTCTGTTATCGTTTATCATCAGCTGGCAAGCGTGTGAAGATTCTTGCGGGGGGGATTTACTGTAATGAACTTATGCAGCACAACACAGAACAACTCTCACAAGGGGGACGTCTGGAGACGTTATTGTGTTTAATTTAATAAGGTCAAAACTGGAAGCGACAAACAAAGGAAGAGTCAGCGATACACAGGCTGAGGTGGTGATGCTGCGTGCGATGCTATCTCCAGGATACATGTAGGAAGGAGGAAATTCTTCACAAAAAAACAAAAAAGTAAGAAATCCTGTTATTGCCCCTTCTTTTTTTTGTTTCATACAGTCAGTCTCTGAGCAAAAAGATTAGGAGATTTTAAAGAAGTGCATAATCTTCTTTCACAGCTTATCAAAACTTTAATGATTTGGTGATAAAGAGCACAAAGTTAAGTAGCCGGTTAAGAGGATAACTCCCCAGTGCAGTCTAGTGATTAGTAGATGAGAATTGGGAGACTGGAAATCCGGGTTGCAAATCCCACTCCTGCCACTTATTCACTTTGAGGGAGAAGAAGCTCCATTTCAGCTTTGGGGGTATTGTCACGGGGTAATCACTTTTTGAAAAGTGATAAACGGAGCCCCTTTCACTTCAACCTTTGGAATCCAAAACACATCTTTATTTACGTATTTATTTTTTTGCTGCATCTCTCTGGTTAACACCCGTCAAGACCCAATTATAGCCGCAGAAGCCTCGGCGCTTTCATAGGAAGTGGAGCTACAGACGGTGGTGTCAGGGCTGTGTACACTTTAAGCATCTTCTCATACAATCTGCAACAAACCAGATCCATGTTGGGGCGTTTTAATGAGGGTTTCGCCGGACACAATGCAGCAGATTGAGGAGTTTATCTTCATGACAGTGGGTCACTTGGGTTTTTTTGCACTTTAAGGGTGAAGGCTGAATAAACAACATGGGTTTTCTGGACAGATATTTCTTCTTATTTACATAAATCCATTTCTGGCGCATGGGGGGCTTGTGTGAATATGTCTGATTTATTAAAGATGTACAGATAAAGCTTTGCTGAATTAGCGCAAGAACAAATGAAGCAAAATGGCACAGCCCATCTCCAGTTGCTTGCTATCTGCACCGAGATAGGGATTCACTTAGTATAAAAAAGGGGGCATTAATTACCTTGTGAAATCTAAAGACCATTAACTTTGTGTGTCAAGTGATGTTTCTCAGTTCCTAATCAGAGTTTTAGTGATATAAATTACTCTTTGGAGTAAAACAGATATGGTGTGTGTGTGTGTGTGTGTGTGTGTGTGTGTGTGTGTGTGTGTGTGTGTGTGTGTGTGTGTGTCTTTTTGTGCAGCTGAGCACATGCAATTATTTCTGTGTGTTTGTGACTTTGAGAAGAGCAAGAAAAGAAAGGTAAAAGACAGAGAAAGAGAGACAGACAGGCAGCAGGAGTGGAGTGGATAGAGGATTGTCAGTGTGTTTTGCGGCGGTGCTGTGTGGCGTGGCGTGGCGTGGGGGTGTGTCGCGCTGCAGAGAGATAACAGGATGCTGCTGCCTGCTTACCTTTGCTGTACACCACGCAGTTGTTTTTGTTGTCTTCCGCTCCCTGCCAAGTCACATCCAGCAGCCACCTGGGGCCGGCGCTCAGCACCACCGGGACTGTGCTCTTCGTCTTCTGGACGGGGACAGATAACAGACACTAATCATTTGCTTATTTTGGTGATTAAAAGAAACATTAATAAGCATTGAGTTACGCTCTTCTCCTGCTCCGAATGGACATAAACAGACAATTTCGCAAACTATACACCATGCAACCCAAGTCCACCCCAATCCCCTTTTTTATTTATTTACTTTTTACTATGCTGAGAAGATTTGAGAACCAGGGCAGGTTTTGTGTGTGTGTGTGTGTGTGTGTGTGTGTGTGTGTGTGTGTGTGTGTGTGTGTGTGTGTGTGTGTGTGTGTGTGTGTGTGTGTGTGTGTGTGTGTGTGTGTGTGTGGGATGGCCTACAGACAAAGGCTGTACAGTGGTTGGAGTGGTGACAAATGGCCTGCATTGTATCAAAAGGGAAGAATAACCAACCAGGATTGAACCCAATGATTCAGCATCAGATCTCTTAAGATTAAAAAGAACATCTAAGGTGTCTGGGAATTATGGAAAAAGAAAGGAGGAGGAAAAGAAAAGGCCGGTGACTTTCAGAGAGAAGGAAGCGAGTGTTCAGCGGTGAACTTTGGGCACATTGTGCCTCGCTATCGCCAGGATCTCACTATTTCCTGAAACAAGCAGGGGGAGAATTTAAAGAATCAGTATCCATTTCAAAGGCCGATTGAGGTTAGAGTTTTTATAATATGCCGGAAAAAATTATTCTGAATGCGTAAGGTCATTTTTCTTCTTGGTCAAGAGGTCAAACATGGAGTTTTATTTCTCGGAGGGGAAAAAGAATAACAGAGGGAGATAGAGTGCAACGCGATAGATTCACATGGTGCAGTGTCACCAGATGCTCTATTTATCCTCATAGGAATTTCTGTTTTATTTTATTTTGGTGTTTTTTTTTTTTCTTTTGCAAACTGGTGGTTGTTGAGTGTGTGTTGTTGGAGGTGGGAGTGTTGGTAACATCTCAGGCAGCTGCTGCGTACAGTAGCCTATTACTCAAAGGCAAAATGTCAGTATTTCAAGGCCATTACTTTTGAACCCCAGGGCCCTCCTTCATTAGGATGTTACAGAAATAGTTTAGCTAAGAGAAAATGGGTTGGGGGTGCAATCTCGACACTCCATTTCTTTTTCCATCTGAGGCAGCCGGGCGACAGGACACCGTCCATCTGCCTAATGCAACAGGAAAAATGCTCGTCCTCTCTCGCGCTTTTCACTTATTTTCTTCCCCCGCAAGAGGCAACAACCTTCAAGGATAAATGCAAATGTCACTTGAGCATGTTAAAGGTCTGAATTGGCACAGATATGCACAAGAGATGAGCACTGTGCTTCGGCAATGCGCCTGCATGCCCCCTCCACCTCCTCCACCTCCTCCTCCAGCCGCCCATCTCTTTCTCCGTGAACTCTATCTAGTCTGAGGCTGGAGGACAAAGTGACTGTTTTTCATAGAGCGTTATTTACAAATACATCTCAGAGAGATGATAGCTATCTGTTTGGATCCTGCCTGCAAATTAAGAAAACACTAAATAAAGACAGACTTCTACATATATATGTATATATATCTGCACATTGGCAAACTCCACTGCCAAACTGATCAAACACAGACAGTAAATTGTGTCTGTTGATATTCTTATTCCTTCTCCTGGCATCTCCTTATCCCGTCCTGGCAGCAGATGAGAGAGAGCGGGAGAGAGAGGACCTCTGTAATTTAAGTCATCCTCGATTTCACATTTCAAATTAGCCTCACAATAAAGTCTTCTATCTGGCTAACCTGAAAATCTCACACCCCTGTCAAAGGAGCGGAGCAGACCGGCCGATTGTTGCCAGGACGACTATCTGAAATGGGAATCAGATTAACCCTTCCTTAGATCTGCAGACTGGAGCCATCTCTTATTCAGCAGCGAGAGGCCTCTCTGCCGTCCCCCTGAGCCTTCTGGGAATTCATGATATTCCAGCTGCTCGTAATGTAGCCAACAGGGACACAACGCCACCTTAACTAGACATCTTCCCATTGTTAGGAAAGAAATTTGTTAAAAAAAAGATGACCACAATTGTTCCTTTAGTTATTGCTGAGACAGAAACTTTTAAAATTATTCAGATTTATTTGTTAATCACTGCTATTTTCTTTGCTTCCTTTTTGTTGGGAACAGAGCAGCAGCAGCAGCAACCCATGACAGATTTACATAATGCATCGATCGCAACAATGGTGGCCCGTGTGCTTTGTAAGCATGCCGCATGTACCAGACGTCACACAGACAAAGAAATGCAGAAAAAGCAGCTGCGCACAACATATTTGGGATTAAGACACAGCAGCATCAATGCAACGGGAGGAGCCGGCGTCTGCGAATGCAAATGAAAAACATTTGTACAACCGGATCAGCTGGCCTAAAGTGGCCGAGACCAGAAGAAATGCAGACTGACAGGCAGAAAATTTAGATTTCCCTGCAGAGAGGGAGGCGCTTGATAAACTAGCGTTACAGAGACAAACTAACACAAGCAGGGGATGTGACGTATGGAAGCTCTTTCCTGTCCAAAACACAACATTACAAAATATGCTGACCCCTGTTGGATAGTTAAATATGTTAGTTACAAATAAATCTGTGCACATGCATATGTAGAAATAGAAAAAACATTATTTTTTTAACATCACAGGTTTATTGTATGTTTTCTTTTAAATAGACATTCAAATAAAGAGATGCTAAGAAACAATTTGGTCTATAGAGATACAGTGTTTAATATCAGTTTACACACTATCATCCCTGTCAGAGCCTGTTAAAAGCTTCCTGTCTGCTGTGTTATGGTTTATCCACCCTCTGCCTTCACTCCAGTGGTTTCAATACTCTGCCGGTATTTTTATTATTATATTTTTTTCTTCCCTGAGCTCTGTTACCGTTCCCCGTGTAAGAGATACAGTGACCAAAACAGTGTAGTCAGCGAGGAAGTGATTACAAACTGATGCTCCAAATTCGCTATAAAATGAAAATCAATATTTCCACAAGTTGCTGCAACATAAAAGATAACCTTCATTGATTTTTTCTAGACTTAGGCCTCTGTGATAAAATCTAATATAAATTTTCAGCCACACGGATTTGGATCAGAGCGGAGCAGAGGCTGAACGATAAGTTCCGCGCACATCTCTCAGAGTTGGATTTTTTTCTCCCCTCCGCCACCACCTCCCCGTCCCTTCCCCTCTTCCAAGGCAGGGCTGTACTATTTATAATTGGCCCTGTGTGAGCAAAAGCTTCTATCAGGAATCTGTTCTAATTTTTATTACTGAGAAGCTAAAGCCTGTTCCAGATAATTTGGAAATTTCAGGGGAATTGTGATAGAGCTGATGGCACAGCCGGACTGACTCCAGAAAGGAGCTAACCTGTAATAGCCTCTGTGGCTGCGCTGATTAAATGTTGCCATAGATGAAAGACCTGCCATCACCGCAATAAATTAACCAATCACACAAATCCCAAGTCACTACTAATCCCTCCTTGATACCATGATCCTCTGATCAGCTGAAGGAGGTGAAGAAGAAAGTGGCTTGTGACACTCAGCCTTCCTCTAACTCCCTGCTTCCCCGTGTAAACAACGAGCTAATGATATCACCGCTGACCATTTCACCACCACTGGCTACTCTTAACCCGCTTCATGGTCAGGGCAGGTGAAATCGATACAAACCTTGGTGGGAATGATTATTTTCCTCATGGCTTTTTTCCCTCCCCTCCACCACCACCACCACCACCACCAAGGTCACTGACTGGCACTGTATCCGTCTTGATCCCACAGCTGCAGGATTTAGACAACTGAGAGATCAAAACCACTCCGTCTGAATATCTCGACGCATTCGTTGGCTTTATATGTCCTCGCTTTCAACACCCACTCGGTATGAAGGAGTGACACAGAAACACCAGTCAAATAACACCATTAACGTCTTTTGAATATTGCATATTGCAGATTCTGACTATCTCCCCCCTGCGTTACAGCTGACCCTGTGTTAGCGTTGCAATGTCCCAAATATTGCAGTTTTTCACAATGTGTCCATTTCAACACGATACTAGCCGTATAACAAAAAACAAGCTTATGTATGGGTTATGTCAAGTTTATATGTCCTCTGTTTCTAACATGGGAGCGAGGATAAAGGATTTGTACCTGTTTTACCAGTCAGTTTACAGCAGACAGCACACTCACACCTTGATAACGTCCATTGCAATTAGTTGTTCGCTGCGATGAAACAAATTGCATGTGGTCAACTGGAAATTTCATTAAGGGAGATTTTCCTCTAGCCCTCGTTATCGCTCTGCGTATTAATATTTTCTTAGCCTCAAGGATGGATGGGTTGCAAGGGTCTTTTTTCTTTTTTTTTTTTTTGAATAAAACAGCCAACCTCACAGTCTGTGTTTCTACTATCCATGGCGGGAAGAAGAAAAAATAAAAATAAAAAAGCTGTGCATATGCTTAGTTAGGTTGGTGCATTTTTTTTTTCGATGCACCCTGAAATAAGATTCTCGGTCAACATCCTACATAAAGTGAGAAATACCCTCATTCCTCAAGTCTGCTTTTGTGTCATTTTCTCCTCTTCTAAATGGCCGCGGTTACATCTGCTGAAATGAAAAGATACCTACACACTGCTTTCATTCCTTTCTCTCCCCCTCCTCTCTCTAAGGCTATAGCATCTGCTATTGGGAGACTAAATAACAGAAATATGCAGGAATTGCACACTAATTCCCTTTAGAGATAGATCTTGGCTGGTGCCCTGTCATAAATCAGAGAATTTCGATATGAAATGAGGCAAGCTGCTCTAATCATTTCTGCATTTCAAATTGGATCACTGGCTCAATCGCTTGGCTTTTAAACTGCTTGCCTAAGAGCAAATGTGAGGTGGGAGATAATTCAGCTGAAATCTCTGCCTGCTCTGTGCAGCAGTTAGTTTACTGCTTGAGTGCAAGAGAATGCTTTTTTTCTCTTCTTCTTCTTCCCTTAGCCCCATCTTTCTCTTTTCAACTTTGTTAAATTGACTTTTCATTTTGAAATCGATTAAATTTGAGAGAGTCACTGCTGTTCCCCGGAATCTTTAAAGGGACACCCATCACTGTGCGCATGTGCCTTTATTTGGCTGCCGCTATCATGGCGGCGCTATGGGGAATAAATATTTTCTCATTTAAATCACCTTTTATCCTGCTGACTGGACTGTAAGCATCAAAGTTCATGTGCTGCATTAGCTATTGCTTATTTGGCTCCGTTGCTTCACAGTGGTTGTGTTTATATTGACGATGGGTATGGTGATGGGTGGCATGGCATGATGACTGTATGTTTAGGTGCTTGTGTAGGACACAACAGAGGTGTAATAAGGCAGACTGGCTGCACAGTGTTGACTGAAGGGTGATGCTACATTATTAGCAGCACATCTAGGAGTGATTTTAATTTGAGTTTTTTGTTAAACTGCATCTTACTAAATGAGGGAGGAGAAGAGAGGAGAATAGAGATGGAGAAGGAGGGGTACTCTATCCTCTATACTCCATTCTTCAAGACCTTCGGGCACATTGAGGTGCTTCAACTCTCAAGCCAAACAGTTTAATGTAAGCTGTACCTGCCCTGAAGACAAGCAGCCCTTCTCCACCCCGGCCTCCTCTCCTTTCCTCTCATTTCCTTTCCTTTCATTTCCTTTCCTTTCCTTTCATTTCCTTTCCTTTCTTTTCTTTTCTTTTCTTTTCTTTTCCTCTCCTTTCCTTTCCTTTCCTTTCCTTTTGTTTCCTTTCCTTTCTTTTCTTTTCCTTTCCTTTCCTTTCCTTTCCCTTGCTGTCGTTCCATTTGCTTTGGTATGCTTCCCTTTCTCTTCTCTCCTTTCCATCCATTTCTCATCTTTCATTTCCTATTTATTCTTTTGCTATTCCCTTCCTTTCCTCCTCTCATCTCTCCTTTCCTTTCCTCTCATCATTTTTCATTTCATATATATTCTTTTGCTATTCCTTTCTTCTTGTCTTTCCTTTCCTCCTGTCATCTCCTGTCCTCTAATCTCTCCTTTCCTTTCCTCTCCTTGTCTTTCCTTTCTTCCTCTCATCTCCTGTCCTCTCATCTCTCTTTTTCTCTCCTCGTCTTTCATTTCCTATTTATTCTTTCGCTATTCCTTTCCTTTCTGCTCCTCATCTTCCCCTTTCTGCTCTTTTTTTCCTGTCCTCCCTCATCTCTCCTTTTCCTTTCTGATCATTTCCTTTGCTTTAATATGCTTCCTTTTCCTCCCTCTCCTCGTCTTTCATTTCCTATTTATTCTTTTGGTATTGCTTTCCTTCCCTTTCCTCGTCTTTCCTTTCCTAATCTCATCTCCTATCCTCTCTCATCTCTCTTTTCCTTTCCTTTGCTATCTTTTCCTCTCCTTTCCTTGTCTTTCCTTACTTTCTCTCATATCCTATCCTCTCTCATCTCCTTTCTTTTCTTAGTGTTTCCTTTCCAATCATTCCCTTTGCTTGAGTATGTTTCCCTCCTTTCCTTTCCTCTCTTTGTCTTTCATTTCTTATTTATTCCTTTGCTATTCATTTCTTCTCCTCTCGAGTTTCCTTTCCTCTTCTCATCTCATATCCTCTCTCATGTCTCCTTTCTGATCATTCCCTTTGCTTTGATATCCTTCCTTTTCCTTCCTCTCGTTTCCCTCCATTTCCTATTTTATTCTTACTCCTACTTCTTTCCTTTCCTTCTTCCTCTCCTCATCTTTCATTTCCTTCTCTCATCTTCTATCCTCTCCCATCTCTCCTTTCCTTTAATATTTGTAGCCTACATTACCCCCACTGCTCTCTACTGATTCGGTCTGAACTTCCTTGCCCTCCCCAGCCCTTCAGCATCGTACAACAATGTCCCCGACTTTCTTTGTAGCGGAGAATATTTAATTCAACTTCACAAGTAAATGTGCGTGTACTTCCGTAACTATGTGTAATGCGGACGTCCTGAGAACTATTTGAAGTTGTAAACAAGAGAAAGCTGAATTTGTAATGTATATGCTCTAGGACTTAATCATATCTTGGAGGTATGAGTGCACACATGTACTTCTTGTGTTTGGCTTTGGTCAGGGGACAGAGCAGCCCTGTCGCTTCACTACTCACTGTTTGAATTACTCGAAATTTCCCATTTGAATTCAATTGGGAAGAGCTTGTTTGATCTTTTGCATGTAAGTTGGGGCTGACTCCCTGAGCAGCGAGGAGCTGTGTGAGGGAACATAATAGAGGAACCTGGAGCCAGTAATGTTCACCTGTATGGATATTACCGTGGCCCCTGGGGGTCAAGGTGGAAGGTGGCATATTCTCTGGACAGAACCACTCTTTCTCTGTTGGGAATAAACATGCGGATGGGGGATTTCTTCAAAGAGGAAGAAAGGGAACTCAGGAGTCAATCAGTCAATGGGGTCACAACAAATCCCTGCTCTCATAACCACACACGGAAGACCAGGATCAGTCAGAGGCAGTAAATAAAGACAAACAATGAAATAGCAGGCATGATGCCTGAATAAAGCCCCTGACTTTAGATAAACCTCTGTGCCCCCCTTTAGCTATTGGATTTTAATATTCTTTTGAACTCCCCTCTCTCCTCTGGTGGAGTTATAAGTTTCCTGATGCATTAGAATAGCATCTACTGCATGTGATTTCATATTTCAGGAGACACTGTCAAGCCTTTGCATGTGGAAACTGAGCTCCATATCAAAGTGTACAGGATTATAATTACAGTAAACATCATTTAAAATATTATTTGAGGCAAAGAACAAAGAGAAGAAACATAGTTTTGTTGTAACGACTTACAAACCAATATCTGTGATTTCCATACCACCTGATCGTCGACATATTGCTGCAGCGTGCAGTAGTTTGATCCCCGGGTGCACTTCATTGAAATGGGGTCTGACTAAATCCACCGTAAAAAGACCAACAATATTTACACCAAGTTAAGTAAATAAGATAAAGATGGTGAACTTTCCCCTCGCTAAATGCATTAGACGTGAACTCTCTTATCAGAGTCTCAGCACACTGACTGTTAAAAGATGGGTTTCTCGAGCTGGAAATGGTCTTTGTTACCCAATTAGTTTGCGGACGACCCTGCGGTATAATATTCCTGCTTTGACAGCCTCATGCACATCCATCTAATGAGGTGCTGCCGGACCACCAGGGAGCGAATGAACACTGTCCAGACCTTCATCTACTCCAGCACCTATCAGCTTTCTTATCTTCAATGCTAACCTTTTTTTTCTTGTTTTGTCAGAAGACTTGACTGTTTTTCTGCTTGGTCGTTCATCCGTCCGGAGTCATTTTGACAGAGCTTTGTCTTTGGAAGGCCCCGAGCCAACTAGGCTGAGGATCAGAGGGCTAAGGCCAGGACAGGGGACCGCGAGGACTTATCAAGGTCTACCAGCAGGGGTTTGCCTGCCTCCCTGTAGGGTGGCCGTCCTTCTTTCTCTGAAGGAGGTGAAGCAAGCAAAGCCTCTGTGCTTCTCCTCTTCCCTTGCCAAAGGGACCAAGAGGGAAAGAGAGGAGGAGAACTGTTGAATTTCTACGACTGACAATGCTTATGTAGAAATCTCTTCACTGTAAATAATATATGATTTTGGAGAAGTTTCATTTCGTCAATTTCAAGAATTCAAACTTTAAATCTTAAAGGGGACATATCATGGAAAAACTCACCTTTTGAGTGCTTGTGCACATATATTTGGGTGGAGTACCTACTACCCCACAAACTGTGAAATAAGACAACCCAGGCAGTTTTCTGTGGGCTGTCTAGATAAGAAAACATATAATTCAACAAGTCATTCAGATTTTTCCTCTTCCTATGTCACATGGTGGCTTATTCATAGACCAAATCTAAGAAGCGGACGTGGTCACCATGACATCAAACATTGGTTTATAGACTGCCGTTTTGAAGCCTTGAGTTCTGCATTTGGTTATTTGTAATGTCCCCCCCACTCTGAACTCACTTTGCACTAGAAATACCGAGAGGACTATCACGGGCTTGCAAATGGAAACAATCGGGGATTATCTGCACCACTTTTCAAGAAAGTTGTTTCAACATATCACAAGTACAGCCATGACAGTGACAGATGGCAAAGCAGCTGGCACCACTCAACTTTGTTTCACTTTTCTTTCTTTCTGCCTCCTCTTCTTCTTCCTCTTCTTGCGCCTTTGCTGCAATAGAGGTCTGCTGTGTATTGAAGTGTTGGATAATCATTCATTTGGGAAGACATATTGCGTACTGTAAAACAAGACGATTTGTGTGAAACCGGGGAGTTGTGAGCTGCACTGTTGTTGTCAGACTAACATTGTGTGCAGAGTGAAAGCTAGCTTTGCTTGCTTGTTTGTGTGTGTGTAAGGTATATCACAGCTAAAGAAGCATCTCCCCGATTCATAAAACTCCGGAGATAAGTGTGTAAGTGCTAGCGTGTGACTTAAGTGTTCTGCCATCCCAAATGGAACAGTTGTTCATGAATGTTAATGTTCATATCAAGCTGTTTGTGCGTGTTTACGACGTACAGAAAACATAAGCATGCAGATACTGCATCTCTTCAGTGTGACAGTTTGCTATCCAGACTGTGTCGCTCCCTGATGGGCCACCGGCAGACAGCAAACACCCAGAGAGTTGTAAAGGGGGACAGGGACACCCAGCTCACCCTCCTCCAGCCCTGCGGGTATGAAGTGTGCTCCCCCCCAGGACCTGAAGCCTCACTGTGGGGCTTTCAGCCGTCACCGGTCCTGCTCTGCTGCTGCTGCTGAGTTATGGCTGAACACACTGCTGCAGGAGGACAGCTGCCTGTCTATCTATTACAGCACAGTGGCCACATATTCTGCGTCTGTGTGGAGTCATATTGTAGATGTCATTACAGCGACATGAGCAATGTTTCTATTGTGTGAAATCTGCAGAATAACACATTCATCTTTACTACTAGACCTACGTGCTATAGAGCCCCAACCTTTTGGGGCCAAGGACCCCCACAGGAGAGATAATTATCCAAATTATCCCCTAATAATCATAGTACAGCTTAAACATAATATGTACTACCAGTTGTACTGCTAGATGGCATTGGGACTATTTGTATTCTAAAACTTTTCAACCTAATACTTCAGACCTGTTTCAAAGTTATAAACAGAAACTCATTTCAATTTAAATTATGCTGATACCACATATACTTTTAAACATAGGGTCATTATATTCAAATGGCATTTGGACTCAACTAGAAAGCATTTATACTTTTCAAGTATTAATTTTAAAAGCTTATGATTAGTTGCAAGACTGGCATAGTCCTAATAATTGTAAACATTTACCCCTCTAAAGCTGACCTTCATGAAGTGCTTCCACTTAAAAACAATAAATTTATTGCGATGTGTCACAATCATATCAGAGTTTCTATTGGCGTAAACATGGGTGGGAGTCATGGACACAGTATGCTTGGTGCAAATGTTCCCCATCTGTACATATGCACTTTTTTAATGATACAACACAATTTTACAGTTTATGGCTAATTATTTCACAGACCCCCTGACAGAGTGTCACGGACCCCTGGGGGTCACCGAACCCCACTTTGAGAATCACTGTTCGAGAGAAGTGAGAGAGAATACATAAATTACTGAATTAAAGCATTTTTTAGCATTTGTAAATGGGAACTGAATTACTCGCAATAGGCTTCCAAGAGTAGCTGTATTTAATAATAATAATAATAATAATAATAATAATAATAATAATAATAATAATAATAATAAATTCTGTGTGCAAGCAAATCAGATATAGACAGAAATCTGGGTGGAAGGACTATTCAGATGCTTTTATTTGAGTAAAGGTAGCAATAAAACAACATAAATAAATTACTCCATTATAAGTTACAGCCCTGCCTTCAAAAATCTACTTAAGTATAGAAGTAATATCAATTAATGTACTAGATTGTCAAAGTAGAAGTACTACAGAAAGATTCTCATTCTCTGTGTTTTATTATTATATATCACACTATAAGTTTTAAGTTTAATTAAATAATTTAGTGTTGCAGTGGTTCAACAAGTTCAGTTTGTATTGTGGTTTTTGGGTTTGGTTTGTTTTGCACATTAGGGAAAAGAAAAACAACCTAAATGACATACATAAATGAATGAAGAATATTTGTATATAATACGAAGCCATAACACTGATTTAATACTTGCAGTAAGGCCGGCGACGTAATGGTCAGGTAGACCTATGTGCACATAATTGTCTCTTCAGTGTCTCTGCACCTCATCAAATAATTAGCAGGCCTGTTTTTAATAATGGTGCAAAGGTTCAACAAACCCACAGATTTGGTTTGTATGTCATTAAACGGTTTATTTTTATTTATTTATTTATTTTTGGTTTGGTTTTGCATCCCTGATATAATTACATTGCATTTTAAAGAGTCATATTTTTTTAGGGCTGTGATTAAAATATTTAATTGTAATTAATCACAAATTAATCGCACATTTTTTGTCTGTTGAAAATGTATCTTAAAGGGAGATTTGTCAAGTATTTAATACTCATCAGCATGGGAGTGGGCAAATATGCTGCTTTATGCAAATGTATGTATATATTTATTATTGGAAATCAAGTAACAACAGAAAACAGCTACAAATATTTGTCCAGGTACTGCGTTTAGCATAAAAAATATGCTCAAATCAAAACATGGCAACTCAAGACCGACAGGCAACGACAGCTGTCAGAGTGTCAGTTGTGAGTGTCAATGATCATCATAAAGTGGGCATGAAGGGGAGACTGGTGGGTACCCATAGAACCCATTTACATTCACATATCAGGAGGTCAGAGGTCAAGAGACCCCTTTGAAAATGGCCATGCAAGTTTGGATCGTTATTTAACTTCCTTCATGATAAGATAGTATGACATGATCTTTAGGTTTTCTAGTTTCATATACCAGTACCTTCACTAGCATTAAAACTGAGCCCTCTACAACCTAAAAATTGCAAGTTGCGTTAATCCGTTAAAAGAAATTAGTGACTTTAAAACAAATTTGTGTTAAGCCCTGATTTAATTTCCCTTTAATTTAAAGTCTGAATCTGTAAAGTAACCAATAACTATAGCTGTCTGTAGTGATACATACAGTGTGGTGATAATTCCCTCTGAAATGTAGTGAAGTAGAAGTATGAAGTAGCATGATCTTACTGCTTTTATTTTGGTGAAAGCAAAAGTGGTAGAGGAGTTAAAGGATAGCAAAATATAAGTATAACAAAATATAGCAAAATATATGTGTATGTTTGTTTGACTTGTATCTTGAGGAGATAAAGAGCAACGCTTTGATCCCTGCGATGCGAGCGACAGGATTTATGACAAACATGGTCTTAATTTAGAGGAAAATACTGCCACTATCACTCCCACCCATGGTCTAAACTTAGATAGGAATGCTGCATTTACTACTCCAAAGTCATTAAAGCAGTGAGCACTGAGTTATGCTGCCCATCTTTATATATGTGTGCCGATGTAGTCACTGTATCCTTGGCATGTTTGAGAAGAGCGTGCAGCCATTACAGGGAGCACAAAGCAAATCAGTGAGTCCTGCTCTGCTTATCAGGGGGAAGCTGCCATATCAGTTTGGGTATAGTTGTGTTGTGATGTAAGGACAGCAAAATGTCAGGTTCACTTGTAGATCAAGTCAACCATGCATTATCTCTCAAACAGTGGAGCTCGGGCTGTGGCCGTAATAGCTCTGACTAGCTGACTGAATGAGTGCTTCAGTCACAGCTAATACATGGAGCTGTGGGCGGCGAGGACTTCCAGCTGCATGCACACAGAAACTTTGAAAGATATAAATGTATATAGCAATAAAAAAACAAAGCCTGCAATCCAATATCCATCTGACTCACAAACAGACATCAGTGTCATGTTGATCTGTGTTAAAAAGCTCAGATTTAAAGGGCTACTTCAATAGAAATCGCTTTGATGTTTCCCCCTTTTAACGCGAGAGCCATCGATAATGCCATCGATAAATATATGGATGACACCAAGCGAGGGAAAGCAGGGCCAGATAATTACCATTTTACCCATCTGAAGAGACTCCAGCCCTGATATTGGTTTAAACCCAAGAAATAATTGATGCATGCAATCACAAATTGGTTCTCCGCCTAAAATTTGGGCCCATTATTTCATTAGATGAAGCCACATTCTTTGTGCCAAAATTATTTGTGTGTCCAACACAGAAATTCAAATCCTGTTAGTCCCGATAATGTCTGCAGTTTGCAAAACCGTATCTGAGACAGTGTGACTTACAGATAGAAAGCACAGACCCACCTTTAAATCCAAACATACATCAACATTTATTTTTTTTTTTTAAGTTTAATGGTTCGTTTGTTTATGTGCATGTACATGCATGTTTCAGGATGGGTATGTGTGTGTCATTTAGCAGCTATGCTACAGAGAGGTCCTATCCTGGGGTGCCTTCTTGCATATGTAATTGGATGTTACTGTAAATAATTGCCTGGGCATGTGCCAGTGTGATGATGGCGATGATTTGTGTGTGTGCCGGCTCATGTGTGACTGTAAGTGTGTAGAACATGTGTGCATCGTTCTGTACGTATGCATGTATGTGTGTGTGTGTGTGTGTGTGTGTGTGTGTGTGTGTGTGTAGCGCATCTGCCCCATCCGTACTCCACTCTCAAGTCCCACTGATTCTCCTTTCCAGCCATGTTGAATCCTCTTTTCCTTATCAGGCGAGCCCAGGCCTGCATCAGGCTCTCCTTGCTATGACAGAGGCTACAACAATAGGCCTGCGATACCGCTGCTTAGCGCTGCGTTTCGGAGGGGAAACCTGCCACGGGCGCAGATTAACTACAACACACACACACACACAAAATAGATTGCAGCCTCCAAAACAAAACATTTTTCAGAATGCCTCCTCTTGATTAATGAAGCAGTGACAAGAAGAAAAATATAATTTCTGAAACAGAAAAATCCGCCGCCACTTGTTAAAGTTTAGGGGTAGCTAACAATAAACATATTGGAAGGGAGAGGGTGGGCAAAAAGAGGGGTGAGATAAATGGCTTGAGTGATGGGGCTGAATAATTTCTGGAGCATTTTTTTTGGGGGGGGGGGGGGTTACACAGGCCCATATTCCTACCCTTGTACTAAATTACACAATAATCACACTCCATCGGTTGACAGCCTCTGCCTCTCTCTCTGTCCCAGGTGAAAATTAGGACAGTATCTTGACATTTTCGCTCCTCTGTCGTCTACAAGCTAAAGCTCTCTGTTCACAGCCAAAAAAAACAGCACGCGGTCTGCTCGTGCACGCCCAGGCGCTCACACATGCACCTCCCACACATACAGTATGACCCAGAACACACACTTCGGTGCGTGCACACTCAAAAATGCAGCCACGTGGTGCGTATGTGCCTTTAATAGCTCTCATGCACGTTTTAGCAAAAATATGTGAGAGACTTTAACAACAGTAGATTTAAATGAATATATAAAGGGTTCGTTTTGTATATTAAACAATTCCAAATGACTGAATTAGACAAAAACTTAGCCTATCTATCTCTCTCTCTCTCTCTCTCTCTCTTATATATATATATATATATATATATATATATATATATATATATATATATATATATATATATATATATATATTTGAGTATGATGAGAGAGAGAGAGAGAGAGAGTAGATTTTTTTTGTTTCCTTTTTGGCCTTTAGCGCTTTTTGATTTTTTTTTTTCTCTTGCAACCTTCCAGATCACTGCCTTTGTTTCAGGATCCTTGTATGAGAGATGAGAGAGAGCAGACAGCAGTAGATTTGTTTAATCATAAACCTCACAGCAAATCTAGCCCCTGTACAACAAGTATATTAAGATAGAGGACAAGATAAAGCGTTGCCTGATAGATCTTAATCTGGAATTAAGCGAGTCTTATGCATTACAATTACCTTGTAATTTGCACTAAAAGGCCCCGAAAACACATCCAGACCAGGATCCTATTGAATCCAGACTCATTACAGTGCACCTTGACTAAGCCCCGGTAATTAGCATTGGTAAGGCATTGTACAAGAGGCGGCAACACCCTCATCAACACACATTTACAACAGAGCTCTAAATCTGCTGCTCATTAATAGCTCGCCTCCCAATCAATTATTAACACCTACAATGGCAGCCGGGCTCACCGGGGCCGGGCCTCTCACTCCAGGCAAACCGCGGGGCCACCCTCTCCTCCCGGTTCTGTCCGGCGATAGGTAATTACCTCTTTTAAAGACACCTGCTACTCAATAGCTTCGACCCAGACTGTTAATTTAGCCCCTCGATTGCAGACATTTATGTCTGAGTGTCACTATTAATTTGCGTTAATTTGGGAGAGTGCGAGGAGGAAGCTGGGGCGGAGGCGTTGTCGGCAGCCGGGCTGAATGTGCTCGTCGCTCACCTGCGCCGGGGCTGCGGCTGTAATTGGAGTCTAATGGTCTGATTGATCAGTGAGAGAAGTGAGGGATGAGACGGCACTCTGGCAGCTCCATCAGTCAGACGGAGAGGAGAGGAAAGGAGGAGGAAGAGGAGCAGAGCAGAGAAAGCGGCTGACAACAGCAGCACAACTCTCGGGTGTTTTATTCTTTCTGGATTTTTTTTTTCTCGCTCTCTTATTTTTTATGTCTTTGCTGTCTGTTACTCTTATCCTCTTCTGCATTGCTCACCTTTGCCTCACTTGCTAAGAAATGCTCTCATCACCAGTTACTTAGTTTTCAGCTCTGACTCTGCTGGTCTCTGTCTTTCAATCTATCTTTGTCCGATTGAGACTGCTGTAGCTACATCTCATTCTGTTATTGTATTTAAAAAAGTGTTGTATGTGGAAACTAGTTCTGTGATTGGACTAAAAGGTATGTGTAATCAAAGCATGATAAAGAACAGGGTTGGATGATATGACGGTATACACCATGTGACGGTAAAACTATGCACCATATGGCAGTACTGTTTTCACCACGGTAGCTATTCTCGTGTGATGTCGTGATTCTCGCAAATCCAGCTGCCTGGCAAGGTAACGTGATCTGGGCAGGCGGAGGAGGAGACTGAAGTAGAGCAGGAGGAGCCATCTCAACCAACCCAAGATGACTTCAGCTCTGGTTATATTATTACCAGACATTTGCACACTGTAGTTTATTTGCCTTGTCAGCATTTTGAAATGAAAGATGAACAAATCCTGCAGGAAAAGACAAATCTTTTGTTATACTCTAAAATACAAATTTGTGTGATTTTTTATATCACTGACTGAAGTCAGGCTGGTATTTATTCACACCTGTTAACCTTCAAACCTGTAACACTTGAAATTATTGTTCTCAGGAAACTTAAAGCTTTTGAAAGTCTGAGTTTTTTTTTTTTTTTAAATAGGTTATTTTATGCAAATGTATGTGTATATTTATTATTGGAAATCAATTAACACAAAACAATGACTAAACTTGTAATGCATGTAGCATAAAACAAATATTCTTAAATCATATCATATCAAAAATGACCTAACAGGCAACATCAGCTGTCAGTGTGTCAGTGTGCTGACTTGACTTTGACTTGCCCCAACCTGCATGTGATTATCATAAATTGGGCATGTCTGTAAAGGGGAGACTGGTGGGTACCCAGAGAACCCATTTTCATTCACATATCTAGAGGTCAGAGGTCAAGAGACCCCTTTGAAAACAACCATACCAGTTTTTCTGCAACAAAATTTTGCCTAAATCTGCAGCATCATTTCACATCCTTCACAACAAACTAATATGGCATAACTGGTACCGATGGATTCCTTAGGTTTTCTAGTTTCATATGATGTCAGAATCTTCTAGCTTAAAAACTACGTGTTTTAATAAAAATCGCAAGATGCATTAAAGAAATTAGTTGCGTTAAAGTGAATTTGCATGAATGCACTATTATCACATTTACTTTGACAGACTTATTTTCAACTCAAGCGTCGGTTGATTTTGTTTGTATGGAAGTTCAAAATAAAAGAAGAAAATAATCAAATGTGATCAAGTACTGTATGGTTATTTTAAACCATTACTTAATTGAATTTACAGAACAATTATGGTGATATATTCTGTTATAGTGATATAAAATAACACGTATGGTAATAGAAGATTTTGGCCATAACGCAGACCCCTAATAAAGAACATAAAAAGACCACAGTAAGGCCAGACATGTGAGTTGTCCAATACAGAGCAGTGTGATTGTGTTAACAGTTCTGCAACAGCAATAACTATAACTCCAGTGCCTCATGCCAAGCTGAGCCCCTGGGGTCTACAGACCTGCCACAGCCGACCCATCAGCTGTGAAATCTGCTTTCCTCTTTGATAAACGGTCGAGATGTGACCCTATCTCTGTCCTGCAGATGCCCAGATTTCCTGTCATGCTTTTTCCCCTCTGTTTTTTCCTGCTTCCTCTCTCTCTCTTCTCATTCTTTCTTTTTCAAGCTTTACACCTCTCTTTCCAGGCCTGTCTGGACAACCGCATATAACGCTCCATTCGTCGTTTCTTTTCTCAGCATCATCCATCACTCCTGGTCAGCTACTGAGGCCTGTCGTCCGCCAGCAGCCAGCCCACATCAGCTCCCACGCCACGGCATATATAGCTAGGCCGGCTCCAGCTCCTGCTCCCATTTGCTGCCTCCAGGGACCGGTAACCCTCCCCTCCTCGTCCCATCCTCACCCACCTCTCCACATCAGACTCTCCAGACACCAGACGGACCTATACATGTACTCTGCTCCTAAATGGTTCTGCTTGTGCCAAAGTGCTGCTCATGTCCAGTTTAATTCAAAAGCCGCTTAAATTCACTGTATTCTCATTATTTACCGTAAGGAGACATTACACTTTAGTCCCTCTCTGGGCGTGATGCCAAGGATGGAGAAAAGGACCTATGCACCGTACGCGGCAGCTCGACAAAAATAGCTTGACCTCTAAAAAGGCATACCTTAAATGACGTGTCTGGATGAAGGGATAAAATATGTTTGATTTCAGAGAGGGCATATCAATATCTCACCACGCAGGTCATGTGTTTCAGGCAGGAGAGAGGTGTCACTCCTGCCATATACCTGGCTGCCTTCGGGTAATTCATTCACCTCTATGGTTTCAAGAAAATCTGAGAGAGTAAAAGGAGATTTAATAGTCTGTGGAGGTCACACTTCATAAGAATGTCTGAGAGTGCCTCCTAGCTGAGGTAGAGACCCATGAAGCAATGAGCCTTTATTTCTACCTCAAATGCTTTCTACCGCCTCCTGACCCCGCTCTGCAGCACCGGCCGCCCTGCATCAAAACCAGCCTTCTTCTTCTTCTTCTTCTTCTTCTTCTTCTTCTTCTTCTTCTTCTTCACTCACATTTGTTATTTCTCTCCTCTCCAGGTGAGACATCGGGGTTTGTTCCCGTCTCCATGTGTCAGTGTTTGAGGATTTGCACAACTCCCTCGCCTCCCACTGAAATAACTGAGATAAATGCAGCACCACATTACAGATGTTGCCAACGGCTGCGTGTTTAACAAGGCAACAGCTCAATAACTAGAGGTTTGACTTAAAAAAACAAAACTATGCTACTGTAAATGAGATGATGTGTGAAAATACTGGAATTGACTGGTATTTTCTGGCTTAAGAAACAAAGCAAAAAGTTACGCTGAACCCTGAAAGGAGGCTTGATAAAACAAAACACGGCAGTTGGGTTGACCTAGCCTTTAATGAGAGATAGTGAGAAGCTTCTAACAGCCAGTACCCCATTTGAGAGATGAAACTTGGGAGAGGAGGAGGGCAAGCGGCAAAGCATTGAGAGGGCCCTCAGGAGAATAGACACACATGAGATCCTTAAAGGCAATATGCCAAAGCTTCTTCCTCAGCTTTTAATTGCGAGGGAGGTGCGGCATATTCTGTAACCCCTCCACAGCCTATTACAGGTGATGACCAGCACCTGCTCGCTTTAAAAAAAGAGAGAAAGAAAACCTGAGGAGGATCTGGATGAATTCCTCAGAGGGCACTTAGTTAAAAACATATCACTCTTGCCAAGAGAAACAATCAGTTTATGCATCTAGTTCAGCAGGTGATGAATTTGTAGAGTTTGCATCTACGAAAGGCACCCAAACAACAAACGATTCACAGAGATAATTTATAGTACGACAACACTTGGGGAGTGTGCGGGTCATTTGAGGGACAGTTGAAGGTTGGCATTGGACGCCTTTCAGGGGAAATTCATGCAGAGATTGCTGGAGAAATATATGGAGTGTGTTACTTTGGAAGGCAACTTGAGGTGTTGCTCTGTCAAATCACTTTTCCGCCCAAGGATAACTGGCTTTACCCTGAGAGAAGCCATATTTCATGGCTATAATACGGCCTGAGTTATTGAAAAGCCACTGATGACTTCAAAACCATCGAGGGGAGCTTAGAAAACAGTCAAAACTGCTCCGAAAAATGATTTAATAAAGTTTAAGGAATCTGGGAAAGCGGGGGGGAGGGCCTCTGAGTCCAAAATCCTCATGGACTTTTCCTTATGTTTCTTTAACAGGATGAATGTGAGCTTGGTTACAATTTTAATAGGAATTTCTTAATTAATCCAAATGCAGAATGGAATATCAAACCCACGGAGGGGCTTGTCACTCCACCAGAGCAGCAGGTCAACACCAGCCTCTGCTTGGATCTTTGAAACAAGAGATATAAAGCCGCTGTGTGCAGGGTAACATCAAAAATAATGGATCGTGACTTCATTCAATTGGAGACTGGACTGAGCTCAAAACCCACCAATTAAAGTGTTTTTGTCATAAAATATGCAGATTAAATGGTTAAAATGGATGCACTTCAAAGGCTTGTGTTTGGGGCCAGTTGGGTCACCACAATAGGTTTCAGTGTCAGGGGAATCGCCATTAATATGCTCTTTAGATGTTCCTGGAAATCATGTTTCCATGGCTGCTGACACGCAAAGTTTCACCAAATGAAATGATTTCACTGCAGGTTTCAATGCTCCCTTTACTACAAACAAACACTTTACTACAAACACCAGGCAGACTTTATAAAGGGGTTAAAAGTTGTAACTATAGGCTACTCATCCCATTTTTTAAAACTTTCATTCATTTATCCTTTGTTTGTTATTATTTTCTGTAATTTTGTTTTTGCAAGTAGTTATTTATTATTATTATTTTAAACGTTTTAATTTTGTTATTTGTTTTATATTATTATAAATATTACTCCTACTACTACTATTATTATTTTATACTTTTTTAAAATTTTGTCCCATTTTATATCTTTGGGCTTCATGACTCTGCGATGACTTGCTGATAATCCTATTTTTTGTGAGGATGCATGTGTATTGATTATGTATTGATAATGTATGATATGCCATTGCCCACTGTGAAGTCGTTTAAAAGAAAATTCAAATAAAGCTTGCAAGTTGCTATTGTTGTATTTATGCTGACCACTGACATGTTTTATGGTACTTTATATTATTTCATTTCATGTTTTTACTTGTTATCCCTTTATTTGCTTTTCTACATCTTACCCATGCACCTATTTATTTTAAATATTGCTGTTTATTTGTATTATTGTATTGTTAACTGACTGAAAAAAAACATTAAAGGGTGCCTTGTGTCACGTGACTCCATCTTGCTCCGCGTCAGCGCCTCTCGGCTTCCGTAGCACCTGGTGGCTAGCGCGGTTAGTTTAAGGCTGCGGTCAACCTTGGATGTTTCTCACTTAAAAACTATTTTAAACGTGTGAGTAAAAGCGTGGAGTGGATATTCTGCGTCCTGAACAGTTTACTACTGCGGAAGCGTGAAAAGCCCACGGCCCTTGTCCACTCTCCTATCTCTATGAAAATCTTCGGCAAGAGTCGCATTGACGCGCCTGGGTGAGCAGCAGGTTCCGTAGCAGCCCTCACAATGCAAAGGACAACAGCGAAATATTAAAAACCCTCGTGGATGTCATGTACCTTGCCAAGCATGAGCTAGCTAGATAGCTAGCTAGCTAGCTATCATGTGTTAGACACATTCAACTGTGTTTAATGGAACATCGACTCGGATTCAAGGTGATTTAATTGAAGCACCCGTGGAGAGGACCGTATCAGCGTTTTCTGCTCATATTTCCACTACAAGGAAAACACCTAACAAGGAGGACTTTTACAGCAGTCATTGACATCCTTGTCCAGGCGGTAGGCTCATAGACTCCGTCTACAAATAAAGTAAGTTCCTTTATTTTCTTGATCCTGGTGCGCCGTCACCAGACGCTAATTGTGTGTGTGGTTATCGGTGCGCTTTTGCGCACATTGTAGGAGTGAATAAGTTTGTTTCTACTGGTGTGCTGACACCAACATTTCCCTATTTCCTATTATCCTGGTGCGCCGTCACCGGACGCTCACTGAGTTTGGGTGCGCATTTACGCATTTGGATGCGTATTTTTTGGAGTGAATACAGTTGTTTTCATATGTTGCACTGAATTTCTCTCTCTCTCTCTCTCTCTCTCTCTCTCTCTCTCTCTCTCTCTCTCTCTCTCTTGGGCGTTTACTGCAACACACAGAGAGAAAGTGTTTCATTTTCTACTCAGGTAGACATTACTTCTCTATCTTTGCATAACAATATTTGATGCTATATTAACATTCTGAATATCATATCGAGAACGCTGAAAGCATTGCATGACCAGGCACCAAGCGACATTACTGAACTGTTGAGTTCAAGCCAGAATCAACGCTAAAGAGCAGAGATCGGCTGCCTTCTGCTAAGGAGCCATGTGTTTGATAAGATTTGTTTAGCTCTGTCTGGGTCCTCTTACTGTGAATAACTTTTCAATGCTTCCTTTTATTCTATTCATTTCATCCAGTCATTTGTAATCGCTGTGTTTTAAGCCTGTCTTGTTGTGGTTGGCTAATATTACAGAGTGGTAAAATGACACAGTATTTGACTAAAACAAGGACATACCAGTGCAGTGCTGTCAGTGCTCATCTCGATCTTCCCCTCGAAGGGTCCCCACGTTGTCCCCACGGGGAGCTGCTGCCGGCTGTGGATCCGACGCTCGCCATCTTTAAGGAACCCATCCAGCTCTCCTAAAAAACCACACCAGAACCCAAAGCAGTCAGCCGTAGTGCTATTTATACTATATATATATATATATATATATATATATATATATATATATATATATATATATATATATATATATATATATATTTCCACATCAAATCACAGTGACGTCCATTCATTTGTCAAACCTACACGTGCGACTGCTTTAGTGCCTCGAAGCCCCGCAGTATAAACAGTGAAGGTTAAAGCCAAAGCTTTTTCAAAATGGATAAGCAAATCCAGTGAGCATCCATCTGATGGTGTTCCTCAGACACATGGCGCGCTAACCTTCCTTGAAAGGTGTCTTGTGTTGAGATAATCTCTGTGAGACAGTGCAGGCTCACTGGCTGGCGAGAGCAGTCGGTGGCAGGCCTATTTTTGTTGCTTCAGGAAGACTGGGCCCTTGTTAGTGGTGTGCAGAGCTCCAGTTAATTAACAGTGAAACCGGATAGCGCTGGTAGAACTACTGGAGCTCACCTCCCTGTCACCCCCCCGCTGTTACCCTATCTCTTAGATTCAGTGTACTTTTTTGGGATGGTGATTAATCAAATAGTTATGATAAACCCCATGGCAGGCCGTGACATAGTTTACCATAGAGGCTGTTTCCCTGTGTGTGTGTGTGTGTGTGTGTGTGTGTGTGTGTGTGTGTGTGTGTGTGTGTGTGTGTCTCGCAAAAGGAAAGTTCTCAACTGCACATTTTCAACCTGGCTGCCTCGACAACCCTGAAGAAGTCTTATTAGAGGATGTGTGATGGTTCAGACATCTGTAGCTGCAAGTTCTGTCTGATTTTATAAACTTTCTGGACACAGGAAGTTCCACAGACTCAGACAAAGGGCATTTTTATCAGGACTGAGTCATGTCATGACACTGGCCCACACTAAAAGTAAAAATCTTGTCAGATTTTGAAAATGTGAGAGAGCCCACACGTAACGACATGTTATGATACGCCTAACAATTTTGTTCCTATAGTGTGTGGTGAGTAACGATTTGGACAAAACATCAACCACATACTCACAGATTCCGTTCATGAACAACGAGTCTACACTAAAAGAATGGAGATCTCACAAAATATCTCGCAATCAAATTTGACTTTAGTGCAAACAAATTTGGCCGACGTCAGGTGGGAAGAATTAGCGACGTTAGTTTTTACTTTGTACAGAAAATTGACAAAGAATGGATGGATGAAGTCATGGAGACATGTTTAATAAACACTTGCCACAAATCAACAAATTGCTCCTCTATTTCCGAGCTCCATCTTACTTTATGCTTCGCGCTTTGCATTAGGTCATGCGTTAGTCGCGGCCACCACCACGACGGTGGTTGTCCTTCTCACTGGACTTGTTTGTACTTGAGGTCCATGCACACAACAGGATATCCAATCACAAATATGAATGTTTAATATTTACGATTTGAAATCGATGCAGCCAGGATGCTCTTCTGAGCCGATCTGGGGATGTAAAAACACTCTTAACATACCTCACACTACAAGAATATCTAAAAAGATAATCGTTAAAACCATCAACAGATAGTTGCTTTGCTGATTTGCTGATTGTCAGGAGGGGGAAATCGGGTCTTAACTCGGCTTGATTCTCCTTTATTGTGTACCCGGCACTAGACTTTCATAATGTGTGGACCGGATGTTTGGGAGGTCCGCTACAGAACACTGTTCAACAGAGGGACCGACACTTTAGCAGGAGGTCAACCTGCCAACTATATATTATCTCGCTAGGCAAATAATCCCAATGTCTAATTATTCAAACAAACTCTACACGAGTTGTTAACATTGTGTCTTTTTAACCTATTTGTTCACACATGTGGCTAATAGGTATTCAGGGCTTTGGGTTCATGCTGAATGGGCTGAAGTGATCACTGAACTTTCTGACGCATACGCGCTATAATGACCTATTCAGCCCCGTCCTACTGTGTAAATATCAGCTGTGTATCTGTGCCGCGCTATTGTGTCCGTCTGTTGTGCTAATATGGAAATGTGCGCTTATGTGCGCCTTTGCATGCATAAACACGATAGAAACATCCGGCTAGTGTTATTATACCTGCGTGCTGATCATATACTCATCGGTGGTGGTCATTCCACTAACAATAAAAAGCTAAATGTCACCCATAATAAAAATTCACTTGTTTGAGCATAAAGGTAGATAAAAAAAATCTCTGCAGCACCAACACGTGGTCTAAGTTATATGTGGGAGAAAATGCAGGCACAGATTTGGAATAGGCCCCAAATATAAGATTATCTGGACGGCGTTATCTCCTTCTGTCTTTCACTCCGTCTCCCCTCCCGTGTTCCTGCTGTTGCACGCTGTCTTCCCCGGTGCTGCAGTGGAAGGTGGGTAAGCTCATTACAGAGAAATAATTAAACATTGGTGCACAGCTGGTCGTCATCACTGAGAGCAACAGCCACCGCTTGATGCATTCTGTTTGTCCTCAGATAAGACCCACGGCCTTTAACCGCTTGGATGCAAGTTCCTGTTTAGCCCCGCTTGACAAACAGCACAAGCCATCCCTAAGCCAACCATTCGGAGTCCTTTCCTTTACCCTTTCTTTTCTTTTTTTTGTTTTTTTGCTTTTTTGCCTGGAGTAAAAAAGGGGGTGATGGGTAGTGTAGGTACAAGAAGAAGGGAGGGGGAAATGGGGATACGATTCAATTTGTGCAGTTTGTGGTCCACCATGTTTAGGTGCCAGTTGTGTGCATCTCGCACCAAATGTTGCCTGAGGACCTTGGCTCACAGATGGCTTGTCACATCTGTTGCAGATACTGGTGGAAGATCTCCACAAAAACACCCGTGGATGAATAATGAGTTCCCTTCATGCACTGTCTGTATGCGCTCTATATGAGCATTTACAGGTTTAGTAATATTACAAACGGACAGATGTGTTCTGTTGTCAACTGCTACTGAAGATTTTTATAATTGCGACTGTGAAAACTCTTGATGTCATGGTGATAATTCAATTTCGTACAAACCCCAAAATCCCAGCTCTATTACAAATAAATTTAGCACAAATACAGAAGTGTTCAACCCGTCAAACTGCAAACGCCAGACTGAACCGAGGGGAGAGCTCATGATGGGCTATTAGATTTCACTAAACCCTGCTCCTGTGTTCTCTCGTCAATGCTCCTCATCATTGTCCAATTCTCAAATGCCACACACTTGGCAAAAGCAGAGCTCACGATGTGGCTCAAGAGCTGTACCCCCTCCTCTGAATCCCAACCAGCTCCTCTCCGCCACCTTCACCCTCTACCCCCCCCAACCACCACCTACCCCCACGCCCCACCCCTCCCTCGATAAGATCATCATCTGTCGCTAGACTCTAGGGTCTGTTCCTGCACTCCACAGATACTTGGCAGACCAATGAATGTCCCTTTGTGTGGAGAGATCCTCCTCAGATAGCACCCAAGATGCTCCATGCTGGCATCTGTTTTTTTTTTTTTTTAATGTGTGTCCTGTCTTTCTTTTTAGTTATGGTGTAGACTAGAGGAATAGGGAACTCCATCATCCCTCCCTTCAGTGGTATACGACTGAATACTAATGAGTTGTCTCAGTGGCAGCCTGGTATGTTTTAAAGAATAAAGGGATATGGACAGTTGACAGACAGAGACCCTAAAAGAGGTCAACTACAAATTTCTACATATGAATGATAATATTATGTATAACATGCAATTTCCCACATTTATTTCCCAATAAGGTTGTAAAAAAATCATCATATTCATCACATGTATGTTCTATACAAGGTTTTGCTATTTGATGTTTATGCTGAAGACATTTGAGGAGCTTTTGGAAATGCTGATCACCATTTCTCACAATTTATAAACCAAACAACTAATTGATTAATCAAGAAAATAATCAACACATTAATCAACAGTAAAAATAACGGTTAGTTGAAGCCCTAAAAACTTCTTTGGCTCCAAAAAAAAAAAAACAGATATTTGAAGATGTCATCTTGGGCTCTGGGAACTATTTTCTCACTTTTTTACGGAAGATGAATCAAGAAAATAGTCCATCAGTTTGCTCAATAATGAAATAATCATTAGCTGCAGCCCTGAAATATATATTTGAATTGGTATAACTGGTAACGTAGCCAAAATAGTGGTCTTATGTTTAATATCTTTAAGTACAATTGTTGTGTTTAATATTTCCCCCACGTTTTTATTCTAAGCTGCTTTTTAATATCATTAGCCATTCTCTATATTCAGTATTATAATAAATAAAATTGCATGTATTCTAGAGATTTTTTACACTGGACTGGAGCACACGACCAATATCAGATATTTCATTAAAGCCAATAACAGCCTGATTCCAAGCAGCTAATCAGTGGAATCATTTATAAATGAGGAATATTTATCTCCGTCTTCGAGTTGTGGACAAAACGAGACATTTGAAGACGTCATCTTGGGCTTTGAGACATTTTATAGACCAAACAACTGATCTGTTAATCAAGACAGTTATCAGCAGACTAATCACTAGTTGCAGTCCTCTACATAGTGGTGCCATACAGTCCAGTGGAAAAGTGCCATATACTGTCCACGATTCTTGTGCATAATTTTATGCTTGGTATTGTATTTTGGACATATTTGGTATTCATAAAAACACTGGGATCTCCAGTGGAAATGTCTGAGGTTCTGTAGATTTGAACAAATGTAAATGATATTGGATAAAGTTCATATCAACTTTTGTAAATGCTTTAAAGTCCAAACAGGTTTGATTTAAGACTGCAACTGAAATATTCTTTACCTTAATTCTTTGAAATGCTGTGATAGATTCACATTTCACTACGAATGGTTCCATTAGTGCACATGAAGCGTAAGTCTGGATTTTCTTCATATAATTTCTGGCCCGGAGTAAGGTCTCTGCTAATGGTCAGAGATGACAAATGGCATCATCAACTCGCTACTGCAGATTAACATTTGTTAAAGCAATGGATCTGTTCGAGCTCTTTTCAACATGAATTTGACTTCTCTAACTAGTTCAGAGAACCAACTTCAAGGAAAAGAAATTGCCTGCGGCACTATGAAAAAAACAGGTTTACTTCACCTTTTTTTGCAGTTATTTTGAGCATATTAACATTAAGAGCGGATGTTATGGGGAAACAAAGAACGACAACAGTAGAGACAAGTGGGGAAATATGCTTGAGCTTCACAAACCAGATGATCCCTCTTGATATCAAGCAGCACCTTTTGAATCAGAGCAAATAAATGTCTGCTGTTCAGAGTTCAATAACCTGTGCGTGGAAATTCACACATGTCGTCTCGAATCCCAGTCATCTCCACTGACAGGCCGCGTTATAGAGCCAGCAAGTGGGCTATAAATTAATATAGCATGAGAGAGGCATATGGGGTGAAATGGAATGTACGGTATCGGTTCAACAAAAGGTGCCACATCTTTAAAGCAGATATGTGATATGAAATTTTACAGCTGAAGGAGAAATGTCACAGAGCTTTGATAAGAGAGCGATGAACTTTCTCCCTCCCATACCCAAACCACTATTATCAGGTCCTAGTGAGCAAAATGCATCATTTATAACCCACAGCCCTCACTATTATCTCTGAGAAAGGCGCTTGTTTTAAAACAGCGGAGGACCCCCACCACCGCCATCTCCCCCCCAACCCGCCCTAACCCGTCTGCTTGTGGCCCTGAGCAGCGGGGAGAAAGTTGACAACCATGAGTTTGGTCACATGAGGAGGGGGGGGAGGGATTCACCCCTTCAGATCAGGCTTGTTTTCAGGCTGTGGAGGGTTTGGGGGGGAAAGAGTTAAACAAGCTAAAGGGATTAGGGTATTTTAGCTGTGACACTCCACACAGGCTGAGCAGGGAGTTTGGGGGGGATTGGGGGGTCCCTTGGATGGTGGACTCCCACCACGTTGTTGTCGAAGGACCCAACAGTGCATGTATTGTTTTCAAAGACACTGCTAGGAATACAGGTGTTTCAGCCCCATCTGCAGACAGAAACACTGATACAGAGTAGGGATGCTAATTTTGGAAAATGTTCTTCACAGATAACTAGCCCTGGTTAACCGATTTGTGCCTCACATGCAACGATGCACCAGCTGCAGTATATGAACACGATACTCAACTGAGTCAACAGTTCACCACCAGGAGAGTTACTGTAGCAGCCATGGTGCTGCGTTCACTGTCTCCAGTTCCCTGTTTGGGAGCGTTAGCAGCCACGGTGCTGCGTTCACTGTCTCCAGTTCCCTGTTTGGGAGCGTTAGCAGCCACGGTGCTGCGTTCACTGTCTCCAGTTCCCTGTTTGGGAGCGTTACCAGCCACTGTGCTGCGTTCACTGTATCCAGTTCCCTGTTTGGGAGCGTTAGCAGCCACGGTGCTGCGTTCACTGTCTCCAGTTCCCTGTTTGGGAGCGTTAGCAGCCACGGTGCTGCGTTCACTGTCTCCAGTTCCTGGGCTCCCTCCTTCCTGTTTCCAGTTCCCTGTTTGGGAGCGTTAGCAGCCACGGTGCTGCGTTCACTGTCTCCAGTTCCCTGTTTGGGAGTATTAGCAGCCACGGTGCTGCGTTCACTGTCTCCAGTTCCCTGTTTGGGAGTATTAGCAGCCACGGTGCTGCGTGCAGTGTCACGGACATGCAGTCACTTCCCCAGTAAAAGTCTCCGCCGCACACTTGGTTTAGTTTAGCAGGTTGTCGACTGTGTGTCTGCCAAATAGTGTGTGTGTTTGTGCTACGTTAGCAGCTGCTGGCGTTGCCGGTGGCTTCATGCCCGCTGTACCATGTATGTGTGGCGGCAGTGAGTGTGGATTTGTTGGTGGTGTTATATCTGTGAACGTAGCTGTAGCAGACAGTGTGTTTACAGTTTATTTGTCGTGAATAAATGCTACGAGGCTACAAGCTACAGGAAGTCCAGAGCCAACTTCCTGTATCTGCACCGGCACTCTCTTAAGGTGGACCAACTTTTCCCCTTAAAGTGACGAGCCGCTCTTCTGCGTTTTTCTCAGCTTTTTAACTAATTACCAATATTTCTTTTAACTGTTTAACGAATAGTGCTAATCTGTTCACGGGTATCGGTTAAATTGTTAATTATTAACATCCTTAACATAGAGTGCTACAGGAATTAGTCCTAAAACCCGGAAATGAGTTAGCAGTTTAGCACTTCCGGTTCCCTTGTCTGGAAGTCAATGGGTTTTTTTGAATGGGTTTTTAGTTAGATGCCTTTAATAAGGTCTTAGGTTAACACACGCTGAAGAGATTTTAACATTTTGTTAAAAGCCTTTACATGCGTATAAAACAGCAGTTTCTAACAAGTGTCTAAATGAGACTACAAAATGGCATCACGCCGACTTGACCGTCTTGCCAGTCTCGTTGTGTATACTCACGCTCATGCGACCGTGGTGTACTTTGTTTATAGCCTAACGTTAGCTTTTTACTTCCGGTGACTGCATTACCGCTTCAAGAATCCTAAAGCGGTGTTCATTTGTGTAGATTATCTTGCTGAACAAAATGTATATCTGTTTGCCACGGAGTTTATTTTCTACAATAATCTAAAACCCAACGTCTGGCCTACAAAAATATGTCATCCATTATCATCATCATGTTAATCAGTGAGCTTTAAAGGAGGTGGTGGGTGTATTTTGTTAGCTTTGAACAGAGCTAGCTGTTTCCAGTCTTGGTGCTAAGCTAACCTACCTG
Source organism: Pterois miles (assembly GCA_947000775.1). Lineage (NCBI taxonomy): Eukaryota > Metazoa > Chordata > Actinopteri > Perciformes > Scorpaenidae > Pterois > Pterois miles. Next base: position 1,176,681 of record CAMQGK010000568.1, on the reverse strand, counting down.
GCTGCAGCCTTATATTTAAACTGCCAGATAAGAGAGTGGTATCGATCTTTTCATCTAACTCTCTGCCAGAGAGCAAACACTATTCCTTTAATGAAAAAGCAACCCTTATGTGCAGGTCTGTGACAGGACTGTGACAAGTCAGACGCTTTACATGCCCATCCACCCGGACCGCCACACACTTAACTCCCCACCTCGCCACATAATCGACACACTACTTCCTGTGTTGGCACTGAACTTTGGCAGTGGACATAAATCGCGAGGCGGGGAATTGTCCAATATAGACATAATTCTTATAGGGATACTGGACTCAGTGTTTATGGGGATCCAAAGATAACCATGATCTTGCCGTGCCCATGACCCTTTTTGAATGTGAACTGAGAAAGTTTAGCTGCACACGCACACTAACTCACACACAAGAACTTGGTCCTGCAGTACATTACCAACACTGTTGTTCGGTGTCATTGAACGATTGAAATATACCAGCTTTGAAACACTCCGTTTCATCAAAACGCTCGGCGAAGTTAGCAGCAGGCTCGCTGACAACAATCTCTGAGACATCCATCTTTGGAGAAGCACTGCAATTTCTATTGATAGCATGTAAAGGGAGACAGCGAAACCTAAAGAATGACTGTCCTCACACAGAGATATCGGCGTATCTGCCGACAACATCTAGAGGACACACACCACTCCCGCTGGAATCTGATTATTTTAAATGCTTTTCTTAAAATTTCAAAACCATCAAAAGGACATTACTCCACCTGAGAGTGTCAGGATGAATGAGTAATTGATGGCATGCGCATGGGAATGCATGTATTTGAGACGGATGGATACCAGGGCTAAGACTTTAGCTGCAAAAGGAAGTTGTTATTCTGTCTGCTCAGCTGTCTTAAGTAAAGTGTGTAAAACATAGCTTGACATGAAATTGATATATTTAGAAGAGAATATACACAGATATATTTACATAGATGCTGCATTGACCTTTGGATTGTATGTCAATGTCGCCACCATATTGGGAAGGTCAGGACTGGCCTGTAAAGGTCAACGGGGAGCTGCTGTGTTTCTGCATAAAAAGCACTATTTTCTCAGTCGATCTCAATGAGTCGTTTTTATATTCAAGTGTTTATCATCTACGTGGGATACTGTAGGGTAGACCCCCCCCCCCCAAAAAAAGCTTTTGGTGAAAAACGGCTCAGTAACGTTACGTTACGGCTTCCAGTTCATGGATGAGTAGCTGCTCCGTCTGTTGATATGGTATGAAAAAGTCATACTCTCGTATCACATTTTCCTTTAAGAGTTTTTCACATCATCATTACAGTTTAAGTCACATCTTTACAAAACGTTTGCCTCCATAGGTCATCAGATCAGAACTAGCTAGTGTTTGTTATTGTCAGCTAATCCTTGTCCAAAGCTAATGTTAGCTTATAGAGCTTCATGTCTAACAAAATATTGTGTTTAAAACTTGATATTTACGTCTAGTATTGCAAAGAATAAAGCTGTCATGTCTTGGGTTTGGAACAGTAACGTTAACTCTCAGCAAAATGAATCATTTTCCACCAAGTAAATAATTCAGTTCATGATTGACACACAATCTTTTGAGTGTCTCAGCAATGTTTCGCCCAGTATCAAATCTTGTTTTTCTACTGCTTGTAGATCATAAATCCTCAACTATGTTTAAAATATAAATGTAATTGTGCTTTTTATCCAGAAAAACAGCAGCTCCACCGTTCACTTGTCTTTGTTTACAGGCCAGTCCTGACCTCCCCAATATGGCGGCGAGGCTGACATACGTCAGCATGAGGTGAAGCGGCCAATGCCGTATCTATATGTATGGAAATATAGGTTGAGATTGGTTTGATGTGCTGTGAAATACCTAAACACACAACTTTTTAGCAAGGAACACAAGTAAACATTGCTACCTCCAAGTCTCGATGCTCTGTAGTTAATTCAGGAAGAGACTATTTTTAAAGTGCTCCTGAATCTCCTCCCAAGTCAATTACCAGGCTGCAACTTCCCCTGGGTAACGGGGAACTCTGTTTTTTTTTTCCCTGGGTGACCTAGTTGTCTTTTGTGAGTAGGTTTTAGCCGGAGCAGTTTGACAGTCAACAGATAAGATGGATTAAGCTTTTTTTTTTTTTTTTTTCATCCAGTTTTGATGTGAACAGCGTAAAAGCGGGTTAAATCATTGAGTTTCAGGAGTATTTTTAAATGCCTGGAGATAGCGCGATAAAGGAGCTAAACCTAAAGACTCGGGCCGGGAAGGTCAAGGTCGCGGCTTTTGGAGAGCAGCTACCCGGCGACTGCAGGGCTGCCTCTCGCCTCTCTCGGAGCAGCAGGCGAGCCCACCTCTCATCGCTCCCAGAAAAGATTCACGAAAGGAGTGAAACAAAATCCAGCGAGAGCTCGACGGGGCGGCATCAAAGAGCAGCGCACCCTCGCCTTGTGTGGGTGCCTGTGTGTGTGGAGGGGAGGGGGATGTTTAGTTCCTGCATTTGTGTGCATGCATGAATGAGATGGGAGTGTGTGTGTGAGTGTGAGTGTGTGTGTGTGCACTGTAAAATATCACTCCTCCATGAGCAACTAGCTCCATAATTATGTTTTGATTATTTGCGAGTACTAAAATAAAACAGCAATTAATCTGTTGATGTAAGACAGAAAATAGGAGTGCGACGTACATATTAAACAACCCAGTTTACACAGCGATGCGACATTAAAACAAAATCACATTTTGAGAATATAATTTGTGCAACACCCCCCCCCCACCGCCTCCTGTTCCCGCCTCCCCTCCCCTCCTCAAACCTGATCTGAGGCGTGCTTAACATGTGCATAGGAGCTGACAGCCGTACAATCACGTGACGCAGCCCAGCCAATCCTGAATTCATTTGAATGTTTAAGCCGCGCCGTTATGAAGCCACTTGAGCATAAGAAAAGGTGAAGAGAGCGACGGAAATAACAAACAAATCAGAGCAGATACACCGGGTCAAACGCTGCGTGTGACATGTTTGTTTTATCGTATGTCACATCTGGCCGACGCTGAAAGCTTTTTTGGTTTCTGAGGGGACATATTTAGACACATTTTTGTGGACGTCTATTCCCCCACTGCTCCTCATGTCGGTGACAGGGGAGAGTAATCCTATACACAGGCTGCTATTGTGAAATGAGAAACTAGCCTCCTTCACTGCCAGAGACCAGATGCACCTCTCTCCCTCTCTCTCTCTCTCTCTCTCTCTCTCTCTCTCCTCTCTCTCCCTCTCTCTCTCTCCCTCTCTCTCTCTCTCTGTCCTAATCTGTAAACGACTTAAAGGAGCCTTATCTCCAGGCTCTTCTGCTTCATTTCATGCTTGATTTACTTTAATTTGTCTGATAGGGCACAAGGATTTGGAAATGGCCCATCTTTCGGTGGAAAATGTTCTGATTTTTCTCCGGCATTGTTATGTGGAGGTTTTTGACTTTTCTCTCCCCCCTCCCTCTCTCTCCTCCTCCTCTTTCCTCCATCTCCATCTCTTTCCCACTCTCCCTCTTCCTCACTCACTCCCTCCCTCTCTCTTTCTCCATCATCTCTCTCCCTTTTTTTTTTCTTTTAAAGAAGGAGTTGGTAGTGGTGGTGGTGGTGGTGGGGGGGGGGGGGGGGGGGATCTTGCTCCAGTGCAACAGTCTGTTTGAGTGCATTTAGATTCAAGCTAACACAGCAGAAACAAGTTTTCCATGAGGTGTGATTTTGTGATGGGCGCCGACCGAAGTCGTGTTAGCCTTTCAGATCCACATTGGGGCGCGGAGCAGCCGAGTGCTTCAAACCACAAAGATCTTATGTTTAAGTTAAGAGGCGACCGGTCCCCTCCAGTTTAGCAAGTGGGTGAGCGGCTGGTGCTGATAAAGTTGCTCCACAATGAGGGATGGGGACAAGCGACATGTCTACAGATGCCTCGAGTTCCCTTTTCTGCCGGCAGAACTCGAGTACTTGCACGGCTGTGTGACTGCTCCCGTCGCAGCCAAGAAGACATTTTCCCCCCACTTCTATTTAGTGACTGAATGACAGTAGAGGCAGTGAGCTATGATTAGAGAAGCCCATATCTTACCAGATCCTGAATAATCTCCCATCCCCCTCCCACCGATGAGCAAGGCAAAGAGGTGGCACAAAAAGAGGAGAGGAGAAAAGGAGGCAGGAGCTGTCCTGCATGTACAGAGATGTCATATAGTTCCACTGGCCTCCTCTACACACTGGGAAAATGTAAATTCATTTAACTGGAGTGACTAATCTGAGCAGTGGTAGTCCTAACCAAAGAGCATTTAACATTCAAATATGTGAAGAAGAAAAGGAGACCTCCCACATGAATCAGAGGTCTGTATTAAAACAATTAAAGTAATTCTCAACGTCACATCCTCAAAAACCACACCTCCAAACACAATGTGCATAAATACATGGTTAAACACACACACACACAACACAAACACACACACACACACACACACACACACACACACACAGGAAGAAACAGGGAGACCATTGAAATTCATCTCACAGCCTGAATTTACTTAACTGCGGGTCTGCACGCGGTGATAAACGGAGTGATGATCCGGCAACACGTCTTTATCCATGCTTTGCTTTAATTAACGGCGGCTTGTTTGTTGAAAAGATGATTAATATGCCAATGAAAATTGCATAATTGAATACCACAACACCCGCACAATCAGGGAGGAACATGCCATTTTTTATTAACTTTTTATTATCGTTATTATTACTATTATTTGGGTATTTTAATTCACTTGACAAGCAGGGCCCCACCTCCCCCCACCCACCTACCCTAAACAGAAAGAAAAGGAATTGGCGTGACCAGTGGGCAAGCTGGACCCAGCTGGACCCAGCTGTTCATCACCCAATGAGAGGCCTTCACAGGCGGGGGGAACTGTTCCGATATCAATACCTATCAGTGTGAAGGCTCTGTATGAGTCTGTGTGTGTGTGTGTGTGAGAGTGAGTGGGGGTTTGGGATGGGACTGAGTGCATTCCTATATAGCCAAATAATAATGCGAGGAAACTCAATGGAAGTAAAACAGTCATGCATATGAATGTACGCACTTGCATCCAGATTTTGCAAAAAAGAAAATTTGCAAATGCATGCATGAAGAACCGCAAACCACTCAAATATACTCTGTAGTTTTATTTAAAAAAAAAAAAAAAAAAAAAAGGCTAAAAGAAATGAACATTTCCACACGCGAGGAAGTTTCAGTCGAGCAATCCAGAGTTTACCCAGCGCTATATCCCCCTAGCGCCGCTTCGCACGAGCGTCTCCCATGTTAATGCTAAACACACACATCAAATATTCAACCAATTACAATGATACCTCTTAGAAAGACGTGTGCGGCTACAGCACCCGGGAGGGTAAGCATTGCAGAACAAACATATTCGGAGAGCTAAAGAAAGACACGATGGGTGTCAAGTCCCTGGGGGCAGGAACACCAACAGCAGCACCACCACCAGCCACGCTTTGTATTTAGCAACAGCTCCTTGGGCTTGTTAGTGTGAAATAGTAATCACAGTAAAAAAAAAAAAAAAAAAAAAGATGGCATTGTGAGTGGACACAAATTCAGTTGAAATGTGGACAAAATGGTTGGAAGTGAATTAAGGGCATTCTCAGTGTGCCACAGCCCACGTCTCCACACAAAACTAGAGCTGAATACAGTGACATCTTCCTCAGATGATAAGAACAGTGATTGCATTTTGCCCTATTTTAGATTATATAACTAACAACCATGAAGTTCCTCCATAAAGCCTCTTAGTATAGCGGATCAGTGACTAAATTTGCATCAAGTCGACGCGGCATAGGAGTACAGTGATTTGTCTAATCTCTTGTTGCATATTTCATCATTCTAATCGCACATTGTGAATTTGTGAGAAAAAAAATGTGGTGGTGGTTGGGGGGGGGGGGTGTTTCTCTACACACAGGTGATGCATATGGTATAAAGCCTTCATCAGCAATCTCTTAAGAAATGAATGTATTTGGGGAAAAAAGGCGGACAATGTTTACACACAGCACTTTGATTGCAATTTAATTTTACATCACTCAGGGCCCAGAACTCACAGAGAAGCTGATGATGGACTTTCATCATCGGTATCAGCAATCTCGGTGTCATTCATGTTTTGTGAGACTTGTCTGAAGACTTTGAATAAACCCCTGGAGGAGCGAGATAAAAACCTTCCTTTTCTGAGAGAGAATTGCCATGATGCACGTCCAAATTTCTTGATTACAAGACGAAGTGGGGGGGGGGTGGGGTTGGGGGGAGAAAAAAAAAATAAAACCTTGAATGAAAGCCTGCGCTGAAAGTTTTCAGTTTGCTGATATAACAGTCAAGTGTGTCTATAAGTCTACTTAAAACGCTTAGGTATCAGTGGAGACAGCTGCGACACCCTCGTCTTATGATTCTGTCGAGACAGTACACTATCAAACCTTTCATACCGTTCCCAAGCTACATTTCCGGTGACAAAAGCTTTGCGAAAGCCTCCTGAAGGATTCATCTATATCCTAATATTTCCAATCCAATTTAACTGGAGCAGCCGGAGTGGTCTGAGCACTAGTTTACCAATCTTTGCTTTCCAAGACTCCGTGTGCTGAAGGCTTGAGGGGTTCAATCAATGGTGCTTTGATCTCGGCTGGAACCATAATTATTTAACATTGTTACAAGGATTTCTCTAATCCATCCTACCATTAAATCCCTTTTACACCCTCATCTTCTGCAGCCTAATCTGCATCTGGGTGCTCCGTTTGTCTCCCTCTCTCATTTCGGCTCGCCCCTCCCTCCTTGACGACACCCTGACTTTATAATGGACTTGGGTGCTGAGTTAGAAAATGCCTTGTTTACTGAGAGCAACCTGACTGAACTGTGCTCAAATGGACGGTCGCTGTGTGCAAGAATTTAAAAGTTTTTTTTTTTTTTTTTTTTTCTTTCTGCTGTGTTTGTACTGGAGTTTGGGTCAGTTTGCTTTCAGTTCAGTTGGGGCCAAATGTTGAAAAGCGTCTGCAGCTAAAATATGAACATTATGAACTGTTGATTACAGTCCGATCTATAAAGACCCCGTAACCTTCCACCTTCATTTTAGCATTTTCCAGTTTCCACTAGGCGTGCCGCAGTAGTCGGTGTTGCACAGTGTTCAGGCATACACCGATTACATTACCTGTATTACTGCTCCCACCATCACTTGCCCCAAACTGCATGTGATCATCATAAAGTGGGCTTGTCTGTAAAGGGAGACTTGTGGGTAGCCATCGAACCAGTTTTCATTCACATATCTAGAGGTCAGAGGTCAAGGAACCACTTTGAAAATGGCCATGCCAGTTTTTGCTCGCCAAAATTTAGAGCAAGTGTGGAGCATTATTTAACCTCCTTCATAACAAGCTTGTATGACCTGGCAGATACCAATGGATTCTGTAGGTTTTCTAGTTTCGTTACGATGTCAGTATCTTCACTCTACAGCCTGCTACAACCTTTTTTTTTTTTTTTAAGAGATAAGATATTCCTTTATTAGTCCCACAGTGGGGAAATTTACACGTTACAGCTAGCAAACAAATAAAAAAAAAGAAACAAATAGACAAAGTGAAAAAAAGTAAGACAGAAAAAATGTGTCCATCACACAATGATATAATTGTATAAAGTCCTTATTCACTTATGTCCGGTGAGTTTTTGTGAATTTACTGTGATTTTGGCACTGGGAGCAGTGCTGGTTGATGGAGCAACAGCTGCGGCAGGAGGACCTTCTGTAACGCTCTTCGTACACTTAGGGTGTAGCAGCCTGCACTAAGGAGCTCTCCAGAGCTCTGATGGTGTCTCTCATGGGGTGGGAGTCCTTCTCCATCATGGATGACAGCGCCGTCTTCCTCCTCTCTCCCACCACCTCCTAGTCCAGAGAGCATCCCAGGACAGAGCTGGCCCTTTTGATAATCTTATCCAGACCTTCCTTTCTGCAGCTGTGTTCCTCCTCCCCCACCAACCCCCCCCATAAAATATGGCTGATGCCACCACGGTGTCATAGAAAATTTTCTGTCCCCTGAAAACATTTCCAAAAGACCTCAGTCTCCTGAGCAGAACAGTCTGCTCTGGCCTTCTTATGGAGTGCAGACGTGATTGTTCGACACAGTCCCCGTATTTATAAGATGTCACCATCTCAATGTCTGTTCTTGATCATAAAGTGCTAGAGACAAAGTGAAAGTTTTTATTTAATTTTATATGATGTTTGCATGACGGTGCCTCTGAGTGGACAAACAACCCTCTTTTGCCTTTTGGCAGACAGAAAATCTGACTGAAAACATTTCGGGGTCGGCGTGTAAATGTGATCGACACAGCATGAGGTTTATTATTTATTTCTTAACGTTCGGCAAAAAAATACGGACGTGGTGTTCAACGTGTAACGAACTGAGCTGGACTGCTTGGTGGAAACGTGCCATTAGATGAACTGAGGGAATTTCAAAGTTCAGGTGCCTGATGCCCAAAAGGTTTAATCCCATCTGTTTATTTTGCTGATCACTTTGACTCCCAACAAAAAGGGCCCACTGTCCTTTTGCAAATATTTGCGTGTCTGTGTTTCACCGTGATATAAATAGCAGCACGGGCTACCGCAAACATTTGTCGAGGCACCTGCCACAGTATCGTGGCCATCTGGTCCTCCAATTCTCCTAGCATGACATATGTGCATTAAACCTGAAATGGTTACTGTTTTGGGGGGGTTTGGAGACTGGAAGAAGATGGCCACAGACCCTTCTGGGTTGGCTGGAGTCAAAAATGAGACTCGAGAGTTTTTACATCTGAGTGAAGCTGTGTGTGCATGTTTGATGTCTGAAAAGGGAGGGAAGAGGGTTTGTAGGGTGGTGGTGGTGGTGGTGGTGGTGGGGGGGGGGGGTTCTCTCTTTGCTTGTGCTCCGTCTGTGTCTGACAGTAAGGTAGACTCTCAGATGGCCACTCCTTCAGCTGACCCCTGCTTCTCGCCCTGGCCGACGCCCAGCTGGCACCAGAGGCTGAGCAGGCTGGGCCACGTCGGCCCGTCGGGGACGGCCAAGGGAAGAGATTTGTGGACAAGGTGATCACATGGCTTCTGTTAGCTCTCTGTCGCACTCGTCTCCTCCGTCTGTGTCGCCTCCTTTGCTGCGTGCCTCATTTTACGTGTATTTGCTATCTGCAATATCCTTTTTCCTATGTATGATGCAGTGATGCACAATTAAGTACAGTTTAACCAGAATGACAGTTGCAGTAGCATAATTCACTCTACACAATAAGGTTTTCAAAAATATATCTGTACTTTTATTACTATTGACATTATTGCTGGAAAGCACCTCAAAGTTCAAGTGTTTTTTTGTGACTTAAAGGGCCATTGTGTAGAATTTAGGTGAATCTATAGGCATAAATGGAAAATAATATGAATGAGTATGCTTTCTTTAATCACCTGACACTAAGAATCATGTTTTTTTATCTGAGAATGAGCCATTTCTTCTACGTACAGAGCAGATCCTCTTCACAGAGCTGGCTGCCATGTTTCTACAGTAGCCCAGAACGGACAAACCAAACACTGGCTCTAGATAGGGATATCTGTGTTTTTGCTTTTTAGCGTCGGCCACAGTAGTTGTCCTACATGCTTTGCGCACAGTTTCAGTTGGTTGCAGTCAGCAACCTCACTGCTAGATGCCGAACAAATGCTATAGACCCCACCCTTAATGACCAACATTATGGTTAATTTAATTCAATTCAGAATATTAATAATGCTTGCATATTGAGTTATATGTTGTCTATAATGTTCAGTCAAGTGTTGTAGCGGCACTCCTGCAACTTTTGCACTCCCATGAAGTTGGGGGACTTACAAGAAGCAGGTTTTTAAGGTCCAGTGTGTGGGATTTAGGTGTATTTATTGGCATAAATGGAATATAATATTCATAATGATGTTTTTTGTAGTGTATAATCACCTGAAAATGAGAATCATTTTTGTTAGCTGAGAATGAGGTATCTAAACTTAACTACATCCTGCAGACTGGACCTTTATCAAAAAACAAAGCATGTTCATAATCAAAGCATCAGAGCCTGAGCTATTGTGACTTTTAGTGTAAAGTACGGGTCAAGCCCCTGAAACTTTGGACCCTACATTTCAGTTGCATCAGCGTCCGTGCCTTTTAAATGCCTTTCAAAGACAATGCCCTCAGGTTGTATTACAGGCTTTCTGATTAAGTCATGTAGTTCAAGCTCAATGTGAGATGATCATCAGGGTGAGATGAGGAAACTGAACTTGGTGGAGTGTCCCTTAAAAATGTAAAAAAATTTTATTTAAAGACAAATTTCTCTCTCTTCCTATTGTGAGACATATTGATGAAGACTTGATTAGCCTTAAAGACTATGTACAGTATGTATACGATACAATAAATTTAAGTTTAGGGCTTTACAAACAGTGGTGTTGACAGTTATATATGTTATATATATATATATATATATATATATATATATATATATATATATATATATATAAGTTTCATTCCATCATTGGTGGACAAGACAGACTGGAGTATGTGCAGTTTCTATAGTTTAAGGTCAGTAGACCTCTAATCCCTGACATGTTCATTAGTTTATGAAAGTAGATTAACATATGTATGACTGAGTACCACACTGAAACAAATGGTATCTTACAGGCTGAGCACTTTTAGTAGAAACGGCAGCGATCATAATTACAGCGCTCTTAACGAACCCTGGATTTTCATGACTTTCATAAGGGGGTGTAGTTTACACGAGCACGCATTTAGATAAGGCTGAGAACAAGTTCATTAGCAGAGTTAGCTAGCTAACAGACACCACTCCCAATTAGCCTAGAGGAGAGCGAGTGGGAGAGAATGAGAGACACAGTCAAGATTCCTATCAGCGCCAGTCCATGAAAACGAATAGAATAGGATGACACGCTATCTCCCAAATCAGCGGCTGATTGCAAAACATCCGTGACGAGAAATGAACACTAGACAGAAGATCAGTGTGCAGATTTGCTTAAGGACATACTTGTAGAGAGACGAGGGGAGAGAGAGGGAGCTCGCTGGGTGTTCCACATCAGAGACCCGGCACTCTCTGCACAGCAGAGACGAGGCAGCTATCAGATTAATAGTGAGTCATTCTGTACGCTCCTCTGCCGTTACAGACAGAAAGACAATCAGAGAACAAGGGGGCAATCGCGGACAGCACTTGACATGAGTTACGAAAGTGGAGATGAAATGCAGGGACAAGGAAAAAAAAAAGTTCAATTAAAGGATGTAGATTGTAAAGGCTTTTGTTGTTACTCAGCAAAAGGGAAAACGGCACTAAGGTGCTTCAATAGAATCACCAAAGCAGGTGGGCATGTACCGAGTTAGCCCACCTCATTAAAAGGCTTCACTCTCTCTTTATGCAACGGCCATTACACATCCCATTCAGATGCACACACGCCGGTGATTAAAAATTATCTGTTGGAGATCATAATCACACCTGCTTAAACTTAAGCCAAAGAATAACAAAGAACTTTTTGAATGCTGAACTATCTGAGCATTTACAAAGAGATTAAAGGGTAGACAGTCTCAAACTAAATAAATTTGCTTTTAATCGCTTTGAACAGGAAGTCATGTCATTTCAAATGTCCCTATCTGATTGTCTGATTCCCCCCTCTTTATTCGAATTATAACATGCCCATCTGACTTTTCCTGCACAATGGGAAAAATTAAAAAGGGAAATGACCTTTCATGGCAACTATGATGGGAGAGTGAATGGCATTATTATGCATAGAGATTAATTTCTGCCCACTCTATGCTGCCCATTGAGAAAACAGAGGAGGGGCACGAATGCCTCAGTGCAAGATGTTGAGGAACATCTCTGTTGATTATGTTTTTCTTGCTTGATTGTGAGCATGTTTCTTTAAAGGGGAACGCCATCAAAATTATGAATTCCAGTATGATATTTCCGTGGTGTAGGAAAGTCCAGTCAGTATTTTTGAATATGAGCTACTCTCTCTCTCTGAAAGTTAGAAACCAGAGAAGTAGGGCTCAAACTTGTGATTCATCAAGTTATGGCTGTCAATAGATGACAATATTTAATTGCGATTAATTGCATGGTTGCAAATGATTAATCGGGATTAATCGCAAATTAAACGCACATTTTTTGTGTTCAAAATGTACCCTAAAGGGAGATTTGTCAGGTATTTAGTACTTTTATCAACATGGGAGTGGGCAAATTTGCTTGCTTTATGTATATATCTATTATTGGAAATCAATTCATAACACAAAACAATGACAGATATTATCCAGAAACCCTCACAGCATAAAAATATGTTCATAACATGGTAAACTGCAGCCCAACCGGCAACAACAGCTGTCAGCGTGTCAGTGTGCTGACTTGACTCTGACTTGCCCCAAACTGCATGTGATCATCATAAGTGGGCATGTCTGTAAAGGGGAGACTCGAGGGTACCCATAGAACCCATTTACATTCACACATCTGGAGGTCAGAGGTCAAGGGACCCCTTTTAAAAATGGTCATGCCAGATTTTTCTTGCCAAAATGTTGCCCAACTTTGGAGTGTTAATTAGCCTCCTTCGCATCAAGTTAGTATGACATGGTTGATACTAATGGATTCTTTTGGTTTTCTAGTTTCAAATGATGCCAGTATCTTCACTCTGTCTTTAAAACCGAGCCTGCTACAACCTAAAAACCTTAATGATTTTATTATTTCAGTTGTGAAACAGGAAATGTTCCCATATACTCCGCTGGGTGCGCTCAGTGTCCCATTGATTGTCTATGGAGTGGTTCCACACTTTATACCTGATGACACCACAAGTTTGAGCTCTAATTTTTGGATTTGGGAGAGAGTTGTTCATGGTTACTAATATTTTTTGGGACGGTCTTAGACCATAGGAATAACGTGTTAGTTTTGAAAATGGGCGTAGTTCCCCTTTAAGTTGGATGCAGCCGTGTGCTAAGTGCGGTTTTTCAGTTTGTATTACAGCAGAGCTTAGGACGCAGTGCTGAAGTCTTCAGACTGGATGTCACCTGATAACTCGGAAGCACTCAGGCTGTGGTTTAGTAAAACATGAAATGGGCATCATGTCTCACATCACCTCCTCTGCAGTTCAGCCGTCCTCACTGTATGCACGACACACTTTACTCCCACAAAACTCAAGTCTCCCTCCTCTCTCTGCTGCCTGTCCAGCAGTGTGTTTCTGAGCCTCTAATTCTCATTCTGATGGCTAAGTAGAAGGGGGGGAGGATAATTACAGTCAGTCATACAGCTAGTCATGCTACATCCATCCCCTTCCCTTTCAAAGCAGTATTTTTAAGCTCAGCATTTTCTCGCCCCAAAAATGGCCTTTTTCCGCATGTGATGCCTTCTTTTTGTCATGGCCCCCATAGTTCTGAGCTGACCCCCTCAGCCCTGTCTCCTGACTGATCACAGTGATGGTTTATTACTGTCGTCCCAGCGTTCTTATCTTTAGCCAGCAATGCTCATTTCCTTCCCCAGATTTAAATGCAAATGTGAAATTTAATGATAAATGCATTATCTGATAGGTGCGATAACACTGATTCACTGTCAGTATAAAATACACACCCCGGGGGGCTTCGAGCTAGCAAGCACAACTTGCCCAAATCCACTTTTTTCTCCCTCTCTCTCTTTCTCTCTCTCGCATGTACCTGCAATAAATTCTTGAGGTCATTTTATGCATTAAAGGGAATCATATTTTGTGTGTTCAGCAGTGCGGGTGCAGGCTATTGCTGAGCAGTAATTGCTGTGCAACTATCTTGTTCAATGTATTATCCATCACTTTGATGAAGTTACTTTTAGTAAAAGGGCAGCACAAGATAAAAAAAAAAAATGTGTTGTAAACTCTTCAAAAAAGCTACATCTGCATTGCATCACAGGTTTCTTTAAAAAAAGAAATGATAAACCTTTTTCTGAGCAAACAGCTGTTGGTAATGTAGTGTACTGTTAAGTGAATGGTGGGTGTGCATTCAGTTAACATTGCTTGTTATAAAGCCTACAGACTTTTGACTCGTTTGTCCATCTAGCTGCTATGTAAAACTTAATGCTGTCTTACTTTTGAACCAGAAGTGCCCATAAATGCTCCTTTTGCTCCAGTTCTATTCAATGCCAAAATCAAAACCTACCTTACCTCAAACTAGGCAACATGCATTGCAGGGCAGAATCAGCTTTTTGCAAAGTATCTTGATGCAGAAGGGGTTTGTAACACGTGGTTGTAACACGTGGTTGTAACACGTGGTTGTAACTCATGGTTGTAACTCATGGTTGTAACACATGGCTGTTACATGTAGGAGCACTGATCGTTAAGCCCAACATGGTTGTAGAAGCCAACGGTGGTACTGCAACTTCTGTGTCCGTCACATGATGCCATTGGGCCGAAAAAGACATTTTCTCATAGACTTACATTGAGAAATAGATGTCTGTAACTCAGCTGCTGATTTTTTTTGTTTTAGGTAAACCAGCTCCACATTATGAATACTGTAATAGCCCTTATAGGGCTGCACGGTGGTGCAGTGGTTAGCGCTGTCGCCTCACAGCAAGAGGGTCGCAGGTTCGATTCCAGCTTGCGGCTCTTCTGTGTGGAGTTTGCATGTTCTCCCCGTGTAAGCGTGGGTTTTCTCCGGGTACTCCGGCTTCCTCCCACCATCCAAAGACATGCTGTTTAGGTTAATTGATGACTCTAAATTGCCCGTAGGTGTGGATGTGAGCGTGAATGGTTGTCTGTCTATATGTTGTCTGTCTCTATGTGCCCTGCGATGGACTGGCGACCTGTCCAGGGTGAACCCCGCCTTCGCCCAATGCCAGCTGGGATCGGCTCCAGCCCCCCCATGACCCCTAACGGGATAAGCGGTTGACGATGGATTATTATTTAAGTCATTAGGTCCTTAAAGTTGTATGGGATATGCGCAGTAGGGCCCAGTAAGACCCAGAAGATCCAGGTACTTTTCCAGACCCGGAAGTATACCCATTGACTTCATGCGGCACTGAGCAGGTTTCATAGGAATGAACGGGACCCCGCCTCCAACACTGAATCCAGTTCTCTTTATACATCCATGGATTAATCTAACGTATGTTTTTATATGTGGATAATGTAACATGTAGAAGTAACCTTGTGAAAGCGTTGTGGTTAGGTTTAGGCCAAAAACTACTTGGTTAGGATTATGGAAAAGATCACGAGTAATGGTAAAATAACTATAGATGTGACTCGCGTAAAAATAACTCAAATTTTGGTTTCCCACAGTAAGATACGAACACCTGTCATCTGGGTCCATTGGTGTCTAATAATGATGCGGATGGTTTTACATTGGAGTCACTGTAAGTTGTGTGCGTCTCGTATCATCAAGTTGTTAAGGGCCACCGCTCAAGTGTCGGTATTTGATGCGCTGGGAGTGAGAGGCTGAACCGTCGGATGGCGCTAGGTGGTTATCTAGACATGCGATATGAAGACTTTTCTTACTTGGACCATCCCATTCATCTGGCCCCACGCCGGTATGCCTGGTCTTCTCTCCCTGCCCGTCCATCTCCGACTCTCCTGCTTCTCTGTTGTCATCTTCCTCTCCTGCAACAGAGAAAAAATGAGGACCTATAAAGCTCACAAGACAAAGTGAGAGAAGCACTCAATTTAATGCTCAGACACCTAATTTAATGAAGCAGTGCATTATGGACTGTGCTGCCCTTCCAAAGGGTAGATTCTGAGGACTTTGGATATTATCCCAGCAAAAAAAAAAAAAAAATCATTAAGCTTTATAACCCTTTCCTGTAATATCACAATCTGAAGTCATGTGAGCCATTGTCATTGCGTGCGACTGTGTATATATAGTCCTGGATATGTATATTTGCAGAGAGCTCACCAGCAGGTCCAGCTGCGTACTTTTATGTAAAAAGAGTTCCCATGAGTGCTCGCAGGAACAGGAGGAAGCCCCGTGGAACAGGAAGGAAAGCAATGTGTGGGAGAGAGGTGGCTATTTATTACCGTTTGATCTATTGTGGAGCGAGCCAGAATGTGTGTTATAGGATGTTGGGCTGATTTACAGTCGCAGGGCTCACACAGACCATGCTAAGGGATATTTGGGTATCTCTCTCAGGATGTAAGTGCTTAAAGACCTTGTTAAACAGACTCCGCCTGCGAGCGAGCAGCAGTAACACTGACTGCAGTGCTTGTAGAGCGCTCTAAGATGCACTTACTGTAAAAAAAAATCTATTTTTGCATGTGTACAGTAAGCACAGTTTGTACTCAAAGTTTATAGCCGCATAAATCAGTGCTCAGTAGGTGCCTCGTAGTGTGGCGCACTGAATAAATCCAATGTGGCTGACACAGTGGTTGTCTCTCCAAACTCGGACAGGTTAAGAGCAAATCTGCTCGGGGCGTGTAGTGGTAGTTGATAGTTTGTGGAGGAACATTTCTCTCACTTTTGTCACCATATCGTTTTCATCCCTTTGATGTTTCAAACCCAACTTGAACGGTCAAGGACAGGCCTGGATTACTACAATGGATTACTCCACGTCATGCGCTCAACAAGGGAGAAAAAAGGGATCGATGTGCAGATTTAAACGTGAATGTATTAGGACGACAAAGATAATATATCATAAAGTTGTAGCTTGTACAGCGTGTGCACGTAATAGAAATCAAACCAGATATGATAGGACATACGTGTATGTTGTTGTCATATGGTTGTTTACTACATCTGTATCTGATCTCCCCCCCACAGCTTCCAAAAAGCATTTCAGAGTGGTAGTTATCACACTCCCAGTGACAACTGCCACGGGACACACTGCTGCTACTTCACTCCGGCGCCGTCCGTCGTCAGTTAGGTTAATCTCCAGATCAAGCACATACACCATGCTTGTTTAGCTTTTTTTTTTTTTTTTTTTTTGGCATTGGCTCACTTCAAAGAAGGTAGCAAACATCGCCAAAAGGATGTCAGCTTTCCGCCTCGTGCTTAAAGAGAAGATGTATACTGAGAGAAAAAGTGATACTGAAGAGAAGTCTTTAGAAAATGTCCTACTTACAGTACATGAGGTCATTATGACCCAGTTTTGCTTATGCAAGTGTCTGCTTGGGCAGGCGATTTCTCCCCCCCCCCCCCCCCCACACACACACACACACTCCTTTCCTTTCTGCCAGTATATTATCAGGGAGCCCACTCAACTAAATTCCCCCACTATTTATTGTTGGGCTTGGAGAACCTCTTTTAGCATACTAGGCTCGTATTATGACGGGGATAACAAAGGCGTAATATCAACAGTTCCTTCCAATGGAGCGGAGTTAAAAAAAAAAAAAAAAAAAAAAAGCCGACGAGATAACATTAAAAGGCACTACCTTGATCTCAGGCGAACATGTTAAGCCCTGTAACGAAACGTATTGGAAGTGTTTAATTACAGCCCGGGAAATGAAGCTACAAGATGATTCCTTAATTAAGCAGTGATTAAGGATTTTCTGCCTTCTATCTAACGCCGTTTGCAATGCATTTTAAACACAATCGCCCAGGCAACCTCGCAGGGAACGATGTCACAGGGCTTTGATGAAGTTTTCTTGCACAAATGTCACTAGGAAGAAGAGCAGCAGCAGAGGAAGAAGTGCTGGAGCAGCACTCCTTTGCTTACAGTTGATAAAAACCTGCAATACAGGCGAATATGGAGAGCCATTTTTTTATGGTTTTAAATGACGTCGGAGATCTGACCTTTGTGATATAGGAACAGATTGATTGAGGTGCTCCATTTCATTCACAGAGGTCCACTATAAGTAATAGAGACTCTGCCTTGTTTCATCATTTGAATTGAAACCCTCTGCCGTCTTATCGAGGGAGACAGATTGTCAATGATCATCCTCTACATTATCACCTAGATCATAATTTACATCTGGCTTAGGTTCTTTTCCCCTTGCAATCAAATGGAGATACTTAAGGTTGAGTGAGAGAACCGAACAGAAGGGACAGGGAGGAGGGGGAGGAGGGCGAGGCGGCCTGCTGGGCGCAGGGTTGGCGGGCATGCAAGAGGAGGCAGTGAGCTGTTAAAATCAGCCCTATCGCCGCTCTATCAAAGGACAGCTCTCTAGCCAAATCGCAGTCGCACGCAGCGCGCCACGCATTCAGGTCAATAAGCTTATAGGCGATTTACACAAACAATTCCTGGAGCAAGGTAGCAACAAAGTCATATTGGCTTTTTCCTCTCCCTTTTAGCATTGTCTCTGCCAAGGAAGCCCTTGAAAATGTCAATCTCTGGCATGCGACTTTAAGGAGCTCAGAGCACTCTAATCCTGACCACTGAGTCTAGAGACAGGTCGCACATTTCTGCAAAAATGGAGTATAAGTATTTTTAAGTCTTCATATGAGATTGCACAGTTGTATATGTGACTGGGCTCGATGACTTTAACCCACTGCCACTTTTCTAAACCCATCACAATCTCGCTAGTATTAGGGCTTGGCAATGGGAATGTAATATCGGGGTGGTGGATGCTCGCTTACCCCCCCCCCCAACAGTGGTAGTGCTAGTCAGTTGATATTGCATATTTGCTTGTTGATGCAGATTACGCTGCGACAGATAAAGTCATTTCCAGGAAGCAACCTTTTTCACCAAAGTCAAGAATAGCTGTGAGACTCCCCTGCTATCTGAAAAATAGGGTTGAATTGCATGCAATTTGTGGCAGGCAGAGCACTCCAATGGAGGGAGGCTATTAGCGAAATGCCTTGCCACTGTCTCTTTAAATGCCAATAAATTCCCATCATTACAGAATCTGGCAGTTTTCCTCCCTGTCTGCAGCCCGGGTCTTTATCTCGCTCTGCCTCAGTCTCTGAGCATGTAGATCTGGCCCAGTTAGATTGTCATACTTAACAAACATTAATGATTAATTTCCTCCACTGAGTCAAATGGGGCTAAAGGGATGACTCGATTCATCTTATCGCGCCACAAATTAGCATTTCCCCCCATATTCTCCAGCATCAACTGTGCATTAAAATTCCACATTTGCCATTCTGAGTACTGGCAGCTGTGGCGAAAGCGCCAAGGAGATCTTCCTCCTGTGTTGCTGGAGATTCTGATTACTTGTGTGTTGCACAAAGAGTGGCATAATTAATTCTGCCACTTCCCGTTGGTTACTGTACGTCTCTGACCGCTGCAAGTCAAATTACTCACCGAGAGGTTATTTGAAGGGTCAAGGTGGGTTTGTTATTCGCTGTGTTAAATACTGCGTGTGCAGTCCTGAGCTTTCACTCTTCACTTCCACTGCGATAAAATATCTCTGCCTGCTGTATAATTTTTGTAATTTGAGGAGAGTGCAACACGGTCACTAGTTGTGCTTGATGTATCCTGACACATAAACGCTCACAACAGCGTCACAATCTAATAGTTTGAGTTGAAAAAAAAAAACAACATGTCGTATTACTTCACAAAATGGTGTTTTACATGGAGGAAATGAGATACATGAAATGACATGTAAATTTACTGTCGGAGCTAACTAAGGAAGTCATTTGTCATCAGACAACACTTGGAACGCACAAAGGGAACAGCTTGTGGCAACACCCTGTGCTGAACTTCACAGATAGCCAACAATAAAAGAGGGGGTGAAGCAGCAAGGTGAAATTTCACAATTTCAGTAAAAAAAGATGCCACTCAGTGTATATATATAAAAGAATGGTATCTTCCTTACAATTATGGAGCCAGGTGTGTCAATAGAGTATAAATCTTCGCTGTGGACTCTTCACAAGCATGAGCTCCATAAATGTGAAATTGACCGAGCAGGAGAAGTTGTTTGAGGTGCGATTCCAAGGTTATTTCTTTAGATATGTGGCCTCGCAGAGCTCTCAATAGGCAGACCCCCTCTATTTCCATGTACCGCCTCTCTCCTACTGACTATGGTACACCTTTAAGTTGGGTAATACTCACTCATTTAATGGTAGATGAGTCTACATGGGCCTACATGGTGTCAGTTATTAGTAGTAATACTGATAAGCTGACCTTTTAGATAGTCGCATCATAATTATGAAGGGCAGTTGTGGAAGGAGTCAGTAGTAAAACTACAGTGCAAAAATACTACAAGTAAAAGTCTTTTATTTTGAAATCAAAGTATCTAGAGCTGCAACGATTAATCAGTTAATTGATTCATTGTCAGCTGTTTAATTAAAATAGTAAAAAGTCTAGGGATGAACTGATCCAACCTTTTCAGTCCTGATGCCGATGCTGATACCTGGGCTGAGTACTGATCCGATACCAGTGTTTAATCTGTGTGTCTTATTGTGTGGAAGGGATCGTTCTTCGTTCACCAGCATGTTGGTAAAACATCTTTTTAATTAACAGGAATAACATTTGAAATGTAAACCTTTTTAATGCAGCAACAAATTGGTCAGAACTTGTACAAGAATTAAAATGCCAGTATAAAATGTGCAGTATATAGTATATAAACAAGAATCCATTGTCACCGATACCCAATTCAGCCATATGAGTGTATACGGTGTCGGCCCAATATCTGATTTGGTATTGGTATCAGGGCAGCCCTTAAAAATTATCTGATTCCAGCTTCTTAAATGTGAATATTTTCTGGTTTCGTTACTCCTCTATGACAGTAAGCTGAATATCTTTGAGTTGTGGACAAAACAAGACATTTGAAGATGTCATCTTAAGGAACACTTGATTGATATTTTTCACCATTTTCTGACATTTTTTAGACCAAATAATTAATCAATTAATCGAGAAAGTAATCGACAATGAAAATAATTGCTAGTTACAGCCCTAAAAGTATTGTCATTTGCCCAATTGGTTGGTGTTAAGATTTCTTTCTGGTACACATCTCTGGTAAACACAAGATTTAAAGTGATGCTTTTGTGTGATTCTTTGTGGAGATACTCAGTTTTATAGATCTATTGATTAAATTAATTAAATCGATTTGTATGAGCGTTAGTGATGTAGGAATTTTTTTGGTGAAAAGCACTCATTATGCAGAATGGACTCTTTCAAATATTAATCCATATTATTGGATTGTTATTATTCTTACATTATTAGATGATGTTGGTTTAGATTTGGAGAATTTTAATTTTGGGTTGTTTTATCCAGTGTTGCTAAACTTTTTCCTTTTTAAAAATGACAAACCATCACAACCAAACTAATTTCTTTAACCCATTAACGCAACTTGTGATTTTTAGGTTGTAGCGGGTCCACTGTTCAAGCTAGAGAGAAGATACTGGTATCATATCAAACTAAAGCTAAGGAAACCATCGGTACCAACCGTGTCAGCTTGTCGTGAAGGAGGTTAAATAACGCTCCAAAGTTGGGCTAAATTTTGGTGAGGAAAAACTGGTATGGCCATTTTCAAAGGGGTCCCTTGACCTCTGACCTCAAGACATGTGAAAAAAAAAGGGTTCTCTGGGTACCCACGAGTCTCCCCCTACAGACATGCCCACTTTATGATAATCATATGAAGTTTGGATCAAGTCATAGTCACGTCAGCACACTGATACACTGACAGCTGTTGTTGCCTGTTGGGCTGCAGTTTGCCATGTTGTGATTTGAGCATATTTTTTATGCTAAATGCAGAACCTGTGAGGGTTTCTGGACAATACTGACTTCCAGTAATAAATATATACATACATTTGTATAAAACAAGTGTATTTGTCCACTCCCGTGGTACATATTGACCATACATACAATTGTTCTATTGTGAATTTCTGGGGAATTTGACCTTTTAAATCTCTAAAATGGTTCACATAGAGCAGGAAGAGAGTCACTCAGGACGTATGCAACTAGTGATGAGGGTCAAATGGTTAGGAACCACTGATAAAGATAATACAGGCAGGGCTTTGGTAGAAAATGTTTTCACTTCTCCTTTTAAAACACATCACATACCGTCTGTTAAGCATCAGTTAGATTTCACATTTATGTTGCAGATTCAAGGCTAACAGTGGTCCAATACGTGATACCAGCAGCATCTGACAAACCTTGTCCTCGAAAGCGCCAAAAACCACAGAGAGCCATGACACCATTAACTAAACAGGTTATGGAGTCAACCATCACCCACTTTAGAGGTTCCCTAGCCTTAGACCAAGATGGGACGCCAAGGTGCTCCATGCACTTATCTGGGGAGTCCCTTTTCTGCAAGGGTAAGGCAAATGACTGAGTCTTTG
Organism: Pterois miles; assembly: GCA_947000775.1. NCBI lineage: Eukaryota > Metazoa > Chordata > Actinopteri > Perciformes > Scorpaenidae > Pterois > Pterois miles. The sequence continues at coordinate 1,154,558 of CAMQGK010000568.1, read as the reverse complement.
GTGGCATTCAACTTCTTGACCTTTGCGCCTTTAAGCGGCTTTGCTACTTCACCGCACTCTGATCAAAGTTAATAAGTGCTTCATATGTTAATGAAAATTGGTACTCCTCTTTGTGTTCCTACAGCTTTTTAATACCTATTATAGACTGAAACTTTTAATGGAGGTTTTAGGTCCCCCTGACAAGCCCATTTCAGAGAGTGACTACACAGATACAAGGCTAAGCTAAGACCAGAGAGTCACTGCTCAGTGGAGGAACCTTACACGGGAGACCTTATTCTCCGGGAAGCAGCGGCAGATAAAGGCCATGGGATGAGTGGCTGCTTTAAAACCCACGTTCAAGTCCGCACAGGGCTAATTACAGCACGCCATCACATTTGAGAGGGTTTAGTTAATCAAGGGGGCTCTCTTTTTCCTGCTATAGTCGAGGAATAACACACTTAAAACCATTTAATGCCGCCAGGATTGCGTCCTGTTTAATTCACGGCAGTTTCACATAAGTGGGGTAAATTTAAGCCACTCCAACATTAGTTTTAAATAGATCTAATTGAGGAAGGGATCATGGGGGAAAATGGCTACACCTGATGATTGCACACAACTTGCCATGAAGGGAAAAAAAAGACATTTGGATAGTACATCGTTTAGGTCTTAGGAGGCAATGGGAAGACTTAGCTTCTGTAAGCTTAGATAGCGAAGGAATAAAAAAATATCTGACTGGTAAGGCTTGTGTATGACAAGGAAAAGATTAGCAAAAAGTAGTATTTGACATTTGGGATTGCTATTTAGTGTTGACTCTATTCATAAACATGGAAAGGAGATTTGAGGCCCAGTTCCTCACATTGGTTTTATCCAAAACAATGGAAATATCAAACGGCTCTGACAATGTTCTTTGAAGATTTTCACAAGTTGTACTTTTTTCCCCTCCTAGCTGTAGCCACCAGTTTGTACAGTACTGCACCATCTATTTCATAGCTACTGGCTTATTACAAGACCATACATTCTACTTTGAAGTTTGTGTAAGGACACATTACGATGGAGACAAAGGGCGAAGCAAACGAAGCGTCGCCGTAATTGCAATTTCCAAACAATTGCGCCGTTCAACTTTTCCCGGAGAACAAAAGGAAAAACATTATTGATACGATTACCGGGGCATAGCCTACCTGAAACATGAAAGATTTGCTTTTTCTTCAATAATGTAATCCCACGAGGCACATCAGTTTAGAAGTGTGAAGGAATAATTCTAAACAATTTTCCCCTTTGAAAGGAGAAAGAGGAGGCAGACATTCAAAGCGTTGGTTCTTCATTAAAAAGTCAAATTTATGGCATCCGTGCGCCAGTAAGAGTAGGGACACCTGGGGAAGTGGAAGCCACGCGACCGGGGGGTAGGAAGAGGTGGGGGGTGGTGGGGGAGTTAGAGGGGGAGGCGGGACAAGTCTGTCATCTGCACAGTGTAACCTGGAGCAGACCACAAATTAGCTCCTGTGATGGCAAGGTGTGACCGAAATGAAACAAACATACAAAGAAGCAATCTAATTGAATTGGAGTTCAAAGGGTGGAGAGGGTGGAGGGGGGGTGCATTTGGCGACGCAAAAGGCGCTTTTATAGTTGCTTGGACCTCCGAGCAGTAGCAGGTGCTGCTGAGCTTCAGCGTCGGCTCAAAGGGAAGAGTGCCACGCTCTGCAGTGCGTTGGTGTACCGTCGCACACCTTCACACAGCGCTATCACAGAGGGAGAGCCAGCGTCGCTCCGATGCCATCTCCCTCTCTCAGATCAAACCACTGCTCTTAGGTGGATTGCGGGGATCAAATATCAGGATGGATAGTTGCGGGAGAAATTGTCACGCGGACACAAGTTGTGCCAGGTTTGATTTGTTGAGGGATTTCATTAGAGGCCATTAGCCGGAGTTTAACTTGTTATTGATGCTTGGCACACAAGGGTGGCGAAGCGCATCGTCACACTATTAAAAGAGAACGAGTTAACGATGCTCACCTTTGTTGCAGAAGTACTCCATGTCTTCACAGCCCATGTTCTCCGTCTCGAACTCGGCGGGGAAGTTCTCCTCCACAGAGAACTCGTCTTTGGCCAGGAGCTCGTTCTCCTCGGAGACGCACTCCTCCTCCTCTTCCTCCAGGCCATCCTCCAGAGGACCTGAGGGAACACACACACACACACACACACACACACACACACACACACACACACACACACACACACACACACACACACACACACACACACACACACACACGGAGATGTTCAGCAGTTTCATCACATCCTTCAGGCTCTCAGAAAAAAAAAACCTCCCTCCTGTTCTTTTGTTGAGATACCACAAATGCAGATGCGACTCAAAGAGCAGCACCGAACTGTCTGTACTCTCCATGTTCAGACAGTCAGTATAGACAAAGATGAGGCCATGTCAATAACGAATATTATTTTACCACAAAGGTCCTTCCATTACAGCGATTGAAAAAGCCCTTTGAGACACTACGCTTTCTGAAAAAACAAGCTGACTCGCAGCCAAGGTGAGTGTTGATGTTAATCCACTATACCTGCAAAACAAAACCTCACACAGACGGTTGGGAGAAAAAAAAAAGAAAGTTTCATTCCAGACTTTTCACACAGGCATCAGCGCGGGAGGAGGAAAAGAAAATACTTTTATTAATTTGTTAGCCTTATCACAGGGTACAATGTTGATTTTCCATTTACATTCCATGCCTCCGGGTAATACACCAGTGCAATCTTAAAGGAGACACTTTTCCGTGTGATTAATGTTTTCCCCCCTCTGTGCAATATTATTTCTTTAAATCTAAATGATTTCAGAGTTTTCGCTTGTAGCTGTACATCTCTTTTGGTATTTGCATATTACCATTTTTGCTTCAATCAAGGGCGCTGATGGAATTACTGTACTGCTACCTGAATTGTATTAGCTCTGAAAAACATCTCATCCGGCATTTGAATGTTATTAAGATAATGTGCATCTTGCGTGCCTCTCCTTCCCTTACCGAAACATCTCACCGATGTCTGCTCACCAACGGCAAACAAGTGACGGATCGCTCCCAAGTTTAAGGTTAGTTTCTATTTGAAATAATACAAGAAACATGCATCATTTTCACGAAAAAAAGCTGTGTTCAAAGGAATAATCATATCACAAGTTCTGCCATCGCTGGCTGTTATAGATGTGGATGCTGTCTGTTTCCGCCTGTCACACAGGAGCTACGTCGCAGCCTCTTGTGCATCGTTCTGGAGCTCAAACAGAGTGCGCTGATATCCTCTCGACACCTTTCAGCGTGTTTGTTCTATTGTAGCGGGAGCGAGCCCCTCAGCTTTTAATAAAGCAATAATTTCAGTTCACAAAGTGGGGCTGGTGTTGCCTCTCCTGTTTCTCTTTCTTCCTCGCACCGAAGCCTCATAAAAGACCCCCCTGATGTCCACAAACTGCTTGCTCTTTTCATTAGTCTTATAAATTACTCCTTTGTAGAGGCCTACATCTGCAGGAGCCCCGGACATGAAAAGAATTAGCGCGTGGATCTCTAATAGACACTGCGGAGGCAGAGTGCTGCTTTTAAATTAGGGATACAGTTTTATGATCTTATCTGATGCCTTCTGCTGATTCGCCGAGGAGCGAAGTGAGGCGTGAAGTGACTCGATGAGTCTGCCATCGCTTAAGATGATACCGAGAGATAAATATCGCAGTATCAAGGGGAGATTGTATGACTGGCGTTAAAAGCTCCTGCCAAGGCAATTGAGGACAGCGTGAAAAGAAAAGCGGGGGGAAATACATTTCTATACACACACTCTGTACACATTCCATTACACAGCTGAATAAGAACTGTGTGTACAACTAAACGATTCTTCCTCTGTTGCCGGCGAATACAGCAGCGCCATTGCACCGTAGAAAATAGACCTACAGTGTTGCACGATAATAAGGGTAAAGGGAGATTAAAGATAAACTTCATGGTCAATAAGACACAAAGATTAGGTAGATAAGATGAGATAGAATTGAGGTTTAATAGACTCAGAATAAGGGCATCTCACTTCCCCACTCTAACAGATAGTAACTAAATGGAGCTTTTGCAAACTGATAGAGATACTGGAGGCCTTGCTGAATATGGAAAAATGAAATACTCCACACAGACATTAAAGGGGGTCTGATAGCTACTTCTCGGGCACTGCGTAGATTGCCAAAGTTTGTGCACACATTCTCACATGTTTAGTTTATTATACAGTATTCATTGCATGGAGAGACCTGAAATTATTTCAGAGACAGCAATGATAAGAATAATGACTTTCTAAACGACCAGCACCACACTCCTAACTCATTTTCTGATAGTGGCGTCCCTGCTATATTTAGTTGTGTACTGTTTAAAATCCTGTCACATTCGCTGTGTGACCCGCGCTTGTTGGTGCATTTCTATAGGGTCTGCTGACGAATCGGGGCCCGAGGAATGTCTGCCGCCTCACCCTCTTATCAAGCCTCCTCTGGAGTTCAGATGGCCAATGACACCGCGGAGAGAGAGCGTCCGCGTTTCTCATCGGCAACGGAAAGCAACGCGGTCTGCTTTAGAGTGGTTGCGCTCATTAAAACAGACACACAAATCTGTGCAAAGCAGGAGAGTTTTACATGAGAGGTGAATTAAACACACACTGTTTTGGAAACTTACTAGGGAATCTTCTGCATCTGTCTAGTTGTGGTAATATAATCTGTAAACCTGCTTTCAACCATGTGGGTGTCTTAAAGGAACAGTGTGTGATATTTAGGGGGATCTATTGGCAGAAATGGAATATAGTATTTAGTGCATGATCACCTGAAAATAAGGGATGTTGTGTTTTCATTAGCTTAGCATGAGCCCTGAATATCTACATGGGGAGCAGGTCTGTGTTTTCTACAGTAGCCCAGAGCAGACAAACTAAACACTGGCTTTAGACAGCGCCATTTGAGTTTTCACATTTCTGCATGGCCACCGTAGTTTGCAATCTGGAACCTCACCGCGAAATGACGCCAAATCCTACACAATACACCTTTAAACTCTTATACTCTTTACAAAAGGAAAACCACAAAAAATGGCAGCTTTTTGTCAACTTTGAAATACTCATCTAAGCTTTCAAAGCATCCGCCAGTTCATTTCTAAAACACTTTCTGAGCAGAAAAAATTACAAATATTTGATTTTTAAAATTTTTTTATAGTATTTCAGCCTCTCAAATGTCATGATTTCTATTTCTATGTGGAGATGTTACCTTGTGCTCTCAGAACTTGTGATGGACATGTGAGGGATCCTAAATATATCTGAGGTGATCACATGATGATAACAGGATAAGAATGATTTTAAATTACCTGATTACGATTTTTATGAAACATTTTGCTGAGTTTTGTGATAAGATGCATTGCAATATATTGGTATTAGGTCAGAGGTCGAGGGATTCCTTTGAAAATGGCCATGCTAATTTTTCCTTGCCAAAATTTAGTGGAGCGTCCTTTAGCATTCTTTCTAACAAGCTAACATGACATGGTTGGTATGGTCTAGTTTCATAAATCTTCACACTAGCTTTAATAGTGAGCCCTCTACAACCTCTGAATGATAGGAGAAGAGCAGTTAAGAGGTTAATACTTTGTGCTTGTTGCCCTCTAAAAATAAAAATAATAGCATTTTTTTTTTTTTTTTTTATAAAAGCTGGTGGGCACCCTTCCCCATTTTCTGCGCTGAGGTAACAAATGAACAGATACTCACCCCTGAAACTCTCTTTCTCACACTCACTCATCTGCCCGGCCGCATTTATTGTTAATAAAAGTGTAAATTTCAGTGAAGTAAACACTTTTAAGCCAACAATATCAGGGAACTATTGTTTGTTTATATTATGATAAAAACAGTTATTTAGAAAAATAACAATCTTAATTTTTGTCTTAAAATCATTGTGATATCTGATGTGTTTCCAAAGGGCACCAAAAGGGATAGAGCCAAAAGGACTGAGGCTAAACAAAGAATCAGTTAATCATGGAAGTTAATTATTCGATAAAAAAGAGTCCTGCAATACTCATCTTTACCCTGAAAGCTGACAGCTGTTCAGGTCACAAGCTTTACTTTCTAGAGGAAGTCTTGGTTTGCTGAAATCATCCTGGCACAAAGACTATCATATCTGCTCAGTTTTTACAAGGATGTTTCAGGAAGCTGCACCCTGTCTAAACTTCCTCTCAATCAGGGTCAGTGTGCAGGTATCCCTCCCCCCACACGGCCCTGTCATCCACACCCTCCGCCCGGTTCTGTATCATCTGCATTCATCAGACTCTTCCTCTGCCGACCACAGAGAGAAATCTCAGCCCTGTTCAAACAGTCATGCAGGCAGGAGCAGCCAATGCTAATAGAGACATTGGTAGCTGAATGCAGGCCTGATCACAGTGGCTCTTTTGTTCATGGCGTGGCCTCTGTCTGATAGAGATCAACCATGCGGAGTGGAGCTCCGGAGAGGGATATGGTAATGCCCCCGCTGAGTCTATAAAATGGGGTGATACTCTGAGACCATATGATGGACAGAGGATTAATGAGTCACAGAGGGAGGGGAGCAGGTAAGAGAAGAGTACGGACAGAGGTGGTGGAATCAGCATATCTTTCAGGAAAAAACACCAGTCTGTGGACTTTTAAAACACACAGATATGCCAACCTTGCCTCCGACACTCACAAAAAAAGCTCTAAACAAATATGTGTGTGCAAAAGTGAAAGTGTATGAGCGACTGCTAATTTCATGGCATGCTTTTTTTGTTTTTTTTTTTTTTTTTTTTTTTTTAGCCGTCCGCCGCAATGAGGGGAGCTCGTGGCCGGGCTGTGATAGCGATACCTCACATTATCAGCAGGCTCCACAGTGCGATGTGTGGATCACAAACCCAGCCTCCTCTATAGCTCCCTAATTAGAGGTGAGGTAATTGAATCTGACAGAACAAAGCGGCAGATCTCTATAAGCATGGAAATCATTTTTTTTGCTCCCACCTATACAGTTTTTCATCCAAAAGGTCCATTGAAAACGTGTCCAAGCTGGCCTGGGGATAAAACGCAGCACCTGAGACTGAACATGAATGCATAATGCGGCCCCTAAAAATCCAACAGGGGCCACGCGGCTCAACCTCTGCCAACTGCGCTCCCTGTGACTGCTCCTTTGTGCCAACACTGATACTGGGCCTTCCTCACTTCCAGCGCGAACACACACATACTCCGCTGGACTCGTCAAACTTCGGCGGGGGGGGGAGGAAGCGTCTCAAGTTGCGAGTAGCTGTGCGCCAGGTCGGCTTAGATACGCATTCATACTGTGTTTACCTCCGCAGCTGGAGAAAAAACACTCGCTCTCTGACGGCAAAGTGTGAAAACGGCAAAAAAAACAAGATAGTTTGTCCCATCTTGCACGAAGGCTTGGGAAGGCTGAGGGGGAAGAGAAAGTGGAGAGAGGCAAGGAGAGACTGGGGGCCATCCTCTCTCCTCCGCTCTAATGACCTTTGGGAAGCAGAGGGCTCCCTCAGCCTTGGAGGAGACTTAGTGTATATGTTACAGGGCTCAAGCCTCTAATTTAATCCTTGATCACTGTAATGAAATAGATACCATTTGCGCAACTCTTAATAGCTTAATATGCTGCAGGAACCCTCAAAGGAATTTCTCATTTCTAACATCTTTTTTTTTTTCATACTGTGTAAATGTTACACACACAAAAAAAAGCCTTTTTCCAAGTTGTACACTGTGATCAAACTAAATGTGGAGCGAATGCTGTAACACAAGTCAAAAGTAAATTACCATTTGTGTTCTGTGTGCGCGCTGGGAGGAGCGCGGAGCAGCTTCAGTGGAGACTGATGTGTTTCTCCGAGCTGCAGTCTGTGACCAAGAATAAGCGATGGTATTGTTTAACTTGATTTTCCGGTTGCTAAGCAATGTAATTCTCATGATTAGAAATGGCTGCCTTCCTAAATTCGGGCACTTACAATCAACAGTCAACAAACTGCTCGAAAACGCAGCACCAAACGCTCGTCTGGAAATTGCGGTGAGAAGGGCGGAGGGGGGGGGGTGAATAAATGTATTCACATCCTTGTGCAACACACACACACATCTGTGAGGCTACAGCGCTGTAGAGATGACAAGGCGTCTAAATGCAATCTGATGACATCATGCGTTTAGATGGCCCACTAAGTTTACATTATGGTACATTTATGCTCCATGCAGTACGACTGAGACACACCCATCGCCGTCTATATGGCTGTCTCCGTGTGAAATGTTGCCCCAGACGCAGAATTATGTTATTCCTATAAGACGGGAGATTATTTGTGTTCACATTTCTCATAATTCCAGTCGAGTATCTTACTCCAATCAGACACAACGTTGGATCCCAGCATGTTCCGCCGGAGTTGCTAAAGTTCTGTGTTGTTGCGCCCAGTGTTTCTGTCTGGACCGTTGAAGGGGAATAACACGCTCTTACTTCTTTATCCAATGAATTGGAATTGGAATGGCATGAAAACATGCTGGCATTTGACTATGCCATTAAAATGCTGGAGGCACCTCTGAGCGTGCCCGAGGGCTTCAGCAGATGCCAGCCAGTTCCTCTGTGGAGTTAGCCGGGTCCTGCTTCACTCTGCTGCCTCTACTTGCCTCTCTAGGGTTTACAGAGACACACACACACACTGGTACAACGTTTGGTCCATAAAAGTCACAAAGCTTGAACTCCAAGTAATATGGGCTTAGCTAAATGCCGCTGTCGCAGGGTAACATTTGCTCTGCAGGGGGCAACGGGCAGATTAAAATGCTGTTAAAATGGCCGACCTGATGTATTTAATGTATTTATTGGGGTGGGAAAAAAATCAATTCACCTATATATTACAATTGTTTTTTTCCAGCATTTAAATAGAATCAATATATTTGCTTCATTTGAGTCTATGCAGAGGTAGAACGAAGCTGCTGCTTTCACTATAGTTTGAGTAACGTGACGTCATATCTGTTCTGTATCCGTCAACCAAAACAAACCGCAGAATGTAGGAAATGGTGGACGGTCTGTGTAGATATAACCTGCACCCTCAAACACTACATATAGTATGGAAACACTTTGGGTTTCACACATTTCATTAAAAGCAGAGCTAGACATCGTGGGTAAAGCTGCATGCTCACTCTATCATGGACAGGAAGTGTTATCCTTTTACAGTAACGTGCGGTCCAGCCGGCCGTCACTCTCATCTCCGTGGTCAAATCAGCTGACACTACAACTGTAGATCACCCATAGACTGACATTTGTGTTAAATACATTCAAACGGCCCCGATGGAGCTGAGCATGGGTGTATAAAGAGAACAGAGCTGACGGGAGGGCTAGCGACCACCTTGGAGAAATTAGAGGAAGTACACACTTGTGACTACATCCAGTTTTCAAAATAAGGGAACTGTGTATACAAAATACATGTAAGGAAATAAGATTAATTGGATTTTATTCACCAGACAATATTACATCTCCCTTATAAATTGAAAAGAAAATACCACTAATTTTCTTTATTCTTTAATTTTGGGTTGCTGGAAAAAATGTAATAAATGATTCCTGACAATGACTGATATATTTGACTTCAGGACATCTGTTTGACTACATACAGGCTAAAATTCAAACATTTTTACAGTATTAATTTAGATATTTGTATTTTTCAAAGTAAAAGTCTCTAGAGGTGTATGAATCAAATTTGTAGCACCCAAGTATCGTGACAATATCGAATCGGGAGATCGGTGTATCGTCCCAGCCTTTGTAACATTTGCTTTGTAGGTGCTGATGGACTGATTAAAAGGCTGTTAAAATGGCTGGCCCGCTGTGTTTGAGCATCCTTCGTGTTACCACACTCGCTTCTCCTCTGGCTGAATGATTTATTAGTGTCATTCTCTTACTTATAAGGAAATAAAAGTTAACCATGTGCCTGTACACCGGATGTGACAGCTGAAACAAAGCAGGTAAAATATGTGTGGTCTTAATTACTGGTTTATAAGCGAGCTTTTCACGAGAACGTTCACTTTTAATGAAGCCATTGAGTGAGGCTCCTCCAGGGAGCTATCATGGTTAAGTGGGGGCATCCATCTTCAGCCATTGGCTCGTCTGCAGACGAGCGGAGGCTCTGTCTACGGCAGCGCTCACCTCATATTGGCTCACTTTATCTCCACTAAGTAAAGTCTGTTGGAAGGTGCTAAAAGTGGTGAGAAAATACTTTTCTCTGGAAGCTCTGATGAGGATGAGAGCGTTTTCATCCTGCAGCAGCAGCAGCAGCAGCAGCCACCGAGCACTTCACTGTGTCTTTAAGTGCTTCTGCTGTTTAACCTGAAAAGCATCATATTCATAACAATCAGTGGCCTGCCAGTCTGTGGGGGCTGAAACAGCAATATTGTGAAAGCAGCCACTGCAACAATTAGCTTTTAGCCGAGCATCATTTCAAAGAATTTAATGGAGAGCCTTCAGAAAAAGAAAAAATGATTACTGTATCAAATAATGAAGATAAAACAACATTTCCCCATCAAGGAATTTCTATGAAATGGATATATCTAAGATGTCAATTTCATTCCAGTATGATGAAGGGTGGGGGGAGGGCGTTTCTTTTGCAATAAATTCTTCATTAATTCAATTCTAATTTTCCTCTGGTTCCTATTTCTACTATTGATAGTTCCACTTCTTAATACCTCGGATAAGGGGGAGAAAATCATTGCAATAGCTCAGTGGAGACTGCGAGCGGGCAGATAGGATCTAAATATTACCAATGCCAAAAGAAGTGTGAAGTCTGATGAACATTTCAAAAGAACAATTCTTTATGGATCAGCTAAATCTTTCCCACTTTTTAATTAAAAGTAAAGAAAATAGAAGTTAATTATCCTGTAAAGATTAGCTGGTGGGCATCTTTCTGTAAATTAGTTCTAATTAAAAGGAAATTGTCAAATGACATTCAAAGCACTGTCCTTTAAAACACAGACCGAGATGGGCTTCCCCCCACCACCACCCCACTGCTCAGCCTCCCTCCTAATTCTTGATCTGGCCATGTGAAGCTTCTTGCTGGAAGATTAGGATTCTGCCAGTGCTTCAGACAGCACGCACACACACACACACACACACACACACACACACACACACACACACACACACACACACACACACTCTGCTCCCCGGATAGCAGGCCTCTAGCACACTGTGGAATACTGCTGCATCAATTGGGAGCCAGTGGCTGCTGGAGATAAATACTCCTCATTGATAAATGATTGCACTGATTAGCTGCTTGGAATCAGGCTGTTACATCAGGCTGATATTGGCTTTTTTTTAATGAAATATCTGATATCGGTCATGTGCTTCAGTCCAGTGTAAAAATCTCCAGAACACCTCCAATTTTATTTATTGATTTGACAGATTTTGTCATAAAAATAAAAAACGTTTTACCCACATAAAAAGCAGCTTACAATAAAGATCTGGGGGAAATATTAAAAACAACAGTTGTACTTAAAGATATTTAACACACTATTTCAGCTATGTTACTGGTTGCACAAATTCAAATATATATTTCAGGGCTGCAGGTAATGATTATTTTCATCATTGAGCAGCCTGATGGAATATTTTCTTGAGTCGTCTTTCGTAAAAACATAAGAAAATATTTCCCAGAGCCCAAAATGACACCTTCAAATATCGTGTTTTGCTGGAACTAAAGAATGTTTGAGTTTTTTAAGGGCTGCAGATAACGATTATTTCCATTGATGATTAATCTGTTGATTATTTTCTTAATTGATAATGTGTTGATTGTATCAATTAATTGAGTAGTTGTGTGGTCCATAAAGCCCAAGAAGCCTCCTCAAATGTCTTGTTTAGCCCACAACTCAAACATATTGAGTTTTTTGTCATAATGGAGTAAAGAAACCAGAAAGTATTCACATTTTAGAGGCTTGAATCAGCGAATTTTGACGTTTTTCCCTAAATAATTACTGACAGTAATTAATCGATCATCAAAATAGTTGGAGATTAATATAGAAGTAATCAATCAGTCTACTTATTGTAGCTCTTTATGTTATCAGTTATACCAATTCAAATATATATATTTCAGGGCTACAACTAATGATTATTTTTATTATTGAGTAACCTGACAGAATACTTTTCAGTTCTTCTGCAAAAATGTAAAAAAATTATTCCCAAAGCCCAAAATGACCTCTTCACATTTCTTGTCTTGCTGAACCGAAGAAGGTCTGAAGGTTTTTAAAGCATCTAATGATTCTTTTCATTGTTGATTAATCTGTTGATATTGGGTATCACTGAGAACCGATCAGATACCAGTCATTATTTTATAAGCTGTAAGTCTCTCTGTGTGGAAGTGACGTCACAAACATCACTGTCCTAACTTTGTAAAACAAAATCTGACAAATAAATACGTAGATAGAAATTTACTGAATTGCTATTTATTACTAAATAATAACTCATACACCAGCAACTTGGTAATTTTTTTTCAAAATTAACAAGAATTATAATACAAGTGTAAATGTTTTAATGCAGCAATTTGATCAAAACTGGAGCAGGAATTAAAATTCCAGTATATAAGTTATATAGTATAATAAAATATTAATATGATAGATCGGACCCATTGTCATCGATATCCGATTCAGCTGTTTGAGTCAATATCGGCTCAACATCTGATCCAGTATTGGTGCATCCCTAATCGATTAATTGTTGTTGCTCTATACAGTATGTTATCAGTAAATCCATTCAAATATATAGTTCAGGGCTGCAGCTGATGATTGATTTCATTATTGAGCAAACTAACAATATTTTCTCAATTCATCTTTTGTAAAAATGTGAGAAAATACTTCCTGGAGTCCAAGATGATGCCTTAAAATATCTTGTTTTGCTGGAACCAAAGAATGTTGCAGGTTTTCTGCATGAAGAGTAAGTTTAACCAACTACCTATATTGATTATCTGACGATGGAATGATCGATTAATTGATTTAATCTCTAACATCATTATCAGCCTTCTCGGTTAGTCAAAGCCTTTTAGCTTCCATGATACTTTCCTGCCACCAAAACAAAAGACGCAGACAGAACATAAGCAAACCTCCACTATCATCACTTCACAAATAAATGATGAATCAGACTGCCTGCCTGTAGCTTTCATCCGATTTCATGTGGATTTCATCATGTGTCGTCTAGCTCGGCTGTTGCTCCCATCCGCTCGCATTGTATCAAACCAGCAGATTCCAGCACTTCTAGTCGGACAGGAGGGAGAGAGAGAGAGAGAGAGAGAGGGAGAGAGAGAGAGAGAGAGAGAGAGAGAGAGAGAGAGAGAGAGAGAGAGAGAGAGAGAGAGAGAGAGAGAGAAAGAAGGGGGAGAGCGGCTGCTGAAGACCCTCCATCTGCTCTGGCTAATGATGATGCTCTCCCTGGCCCGGAGCAGAACTGTGCAAGGGAGATTTACACCCATAATACCCCTGGGGGGCCTCTGGAAGCTGCACCGCACTCCAAAACACCGTCACTCCATCACTTCCTATATGATAGCTGGCAGAGCAGGTAACAATGGCCCGGCAACAATGTCTTTTTGTATTACTGACAAGTGCCTTATTTGGTTGACATAACCTGCCTCGGTGTCTGAGGAGTGGCACTAAGCACACAGGGAAACGGATGACAGCTACACCATTGAGACATTGTGCAGTTGTAGCAATCATACCAGACTATGTTTTTTAAAAAAGCAGTATGTGTGTGTGTGTGTGTGTGTGATGGGTGAACAGTGGTGACTGAGGGGAGAGATGGCTGTCTTTGCGATACACTAATTGGAAATCAGGCATCACAGTGAGCTTTTTTTTTTTTTTACATTTACACAATTATAAAGGTTTACAAGTTGTAACTGCCCCTCAATTTGGGAGCCCATATAAAGCTCTGTGTGGGACCAGCCTTGACACCTATCTCCTAAAACAAGTGAGTTAAATGGTGAGAGGCAGGAAGGAAAAGACTGTGTGTCAGAGAGAGAGGGAATCGTGCAGAGGGTGGGAGATGTAGAGAGCTCCCACTCCTCAGGGATTGAGTGTTCACACAGTAAATGGAAGTGGCACAGCTCTGACCTTTGAGCCGCGACGTACGAGCAAAGCGAAGGCGCTGTCAAAATATTGCCTCAGAAATGACAATCCGCCGTCGCCAGTCCCCAAGTCTTGACATGGCAGGCAAGTGGCGAGCCGTAACCTGCTGATCCCGACATTACAAATGAGGAGGGATTATCATGACAACAAACCGCAGCCCGACACGCCGCATATACCCTAAAGATATTCTGGCATCACCCCCCTCCTTATTATCAGCAATGTCCCACACAGATAGCCAGCGATGACTCTTAGAGCAAAAAAAAAAAAAAAAATCGAAAGAAATCCACATTATTGCTACCAGCATCAACTTTTGCTGTTATGATTTTACACTTACAGTTTGTGAACTTGGGGGATTGGCAGCAGAGCTTCCCATCTTCATTTACACCCATGTAATACTCAAGTCCACGGAGAATAACTCAATCGTAAAGAATACCAAAAAAAATCACAAGCAAATTACTAGTGCTCTGAGAGGAAGCTCGGGAGGA